>OY720643.1:68334431-69808609 GCA_963169105.1 Ceriagrion tenellum
CTTTGATTTCTAATTGGCATTACACATCGCTCAAACTACCTTCATTTATATAAAAGCGTATCAGGCTCAGCTTTGTGGAAGCGATAGATATCCATTTCAAAATGAAAAAGAATTGTAACCTTGATAATGGCACTAGGTGCTGAAACCATGGTCGGCAAAGATTAAAAATTCTGTGTTACAATTGTTTTTCATTTTGAAATGGATACCTTAATTTAATCGTGGGATATATTTCCTTGATTCATTTTAGAGTGCTCCTAGGTTATGCTAATATTTTGTGAGAAAGAAGCAGAAACCTATTAATATAAAAGATTAATTAAATGGGGAAATGGTGTCGATAACACGTGGCGTTTTCAGGTTATTTTGCATTAGTTTTTACTCCGTGATATCACCTGATGATGTTGTCTCGCAGCGACTTCTCAGTTGTAATGATAATGTTTTTTGTTACACGCGGAGTCATGATTTGTTATTTATCATGATGGATTTAACAAAAACATATGCCATAAACGATTGATTTTATAACTTGAGCTTAATGTCCCTCTTCAAAGATTCCATCAACCTTTGCCTCCAATGTCTTGAGCTCCCTTCCAAAGTACCCATGTCCATAGGAACGTAAATCAATTGATGGATATCTGGTTCTGTGTAAGGTTTCCGCGGCGAGCAGTTATTCTTTCCATTTAGGAATTCGGCCGCGTCGTTATTTTTCCGACAACGTTTCTCCTCATGTCCTGGAGGCGACTTCAGGACGAAGATGGAGAGTAGGAGGAGAAACATTGATGGAAAAACAGCGACGTGGCCGAATCCCGGAAGAAAAAATGCAATGATGTGTATCTATTTTTTCCATTTATATTAATTTATGATAGCTATTTTACGTTTCTACGTGCGAGATAGTTTGCTAATAATAATGTATACCATATTCGAATTATACTTTCTTATTTCAGCAGCTCTAGGAAGCGTGAATTAAATATTGAATTATTAATGGTGCAATGTTATAAGTTGCGATATAAATGATGCAAGATTTATATTTTATACTTTTCGCCTCAATTAGGACAATGGTATGGCTTGTTTTAATGGCGCGGAATCCGAAATTAAAGCGGAAACCATTTTTAAATTCGTGCTTTTTATTCGGGATGATAACCTGGCATTTTTCAAGAAGCATTACAACCAGATGAAACGTAAGTTTTCACGTTTATGAGAAAATATGTGTCTATGTCTTCGAATTATTTTGAAATATAAGTTAAGTGCGATAGTGCAACGCATTAAAATGGCGTTAAACTTACAAGCAACCAAGTATTTAAAATACAACTTTTTTTTCAATTTTAACTACACATGATAAATCTTAGGTTTTCCCGGCGTGTCAGCGGGATAAGTGTTTCTCGTGTATTCCACCGGGTAAGCAGGTCCCTGAAGCACGACGTTTCGGAGGACGACTTGCTCGCCATCTTCAGGGGTTCTGAATGAAATCTCGGGATTCATGGACCTGCTTACCTGGTGGAATGCCCGAGAAGCGGTTATCTAAACATATTCCTGTTAAAAACTGCTACGATCGTACATATAGTCTCTCTGTATCCCAACGCTCTCTTTTTCTATGGGCTACCTTCCGTATTCAATTCCCTTGCAGCGAAGAATCCCTCCCTCGACCTTTTCTCTTCACCTCCCAGCTTTAACTCCGCTGTTTTGTAAATTCACTTCGCTCTCTATGAACCTTATCTGTTAATTTTTGTGTGACTTGTTTTTGTTAATTCTGTAAATATTTAATATTTAGGCATTATATCAACCAATGTAAAAGGCCACCGTGCTGTTTTTGGGGTTATAATAAATAAATAAATATAGTGTCTCACGACTTTTAGAGAGATTAAGGTGGGAGCCCCTAGAGACTCGGAGGCTGCACGCCAGGCTTAGATTGCTTGAGAAATTCAGAACTGGAGTGTTTAAGGGCGACACGGAGAATATTATCATGCCGCCTCACTACATCTCTAGGTCTGACAGATGCGATAAAATAATGGAGATACGTGGCCATTAACAGATAGGTACAAAACTCGTTCTTTCTTCGCCCAATAAGTGACCACAATAAAAATTGAGTTCCACGAAATACACTCCTATAATAAATGTCACTATTTTACCTCCCAAAAAATTACATCTTTACACGGCTGGTGACCTAAGACCTCCTTCCACACGCCCATGCGGCGGCTCGCAGGGTAGTATGTAGATGTAGATTCCAAAAAATTACCCATGTACATAGGTTCATTGAAATATGTACATAACGAAAATCGCTCCAACCGCCTTAACAGGTCACGAGCCACCCAGCACATCTCTTCAATCAGCGACGCAAAAAGGGGAAGTTTTTTCCCTAACTGCCCCCTCGGGGGCGGATGGTTGGGCGTAGGAGGTCGGGGCGGGCCGAGGCACTGAGATGAGAACGGAGGCTGGTTACGCTCTCTCTGCTGGACCTCGCCGAGAGTCGTTAAGGCGTTCGGAGGGATATAATTGTGTGTCATTAAGCCGGTTGACTTTTTACTGATTTTTTTCATGCCCACCCCCCCCGGAACAGGTATTCGAGTGGCTCATTTTTACCCGACTCGTTCATCATTAACCAGTGTAAACACAGTGTTTCTCGTGATTTATAAGATGCTGTTATTATCCTTTAATTTTCCCTCACGTTAGCTAAAGACTGTTATGACGCCGTGCCGCTTCTTCTGCATGATGTGGCCCCTTCGAACCCAGAACTCACGATCGTGAGGGTTGGGATTTTTTCCTTAACGAAGCCAGCTTAATTCTCCGCGGCATTACGGACTGCAGCCGTTGTGCGAGTTCCGCTAGTCATGCCTTTCCCTAAAACTAGGTTCTATAACATCCTAGAAGACTTATGATCCATATTGAGAAGAATACTTTGTACTTTTCCACAATTATTTAATTTGCAACCCGCAGGTTCATAAAAATGGGAACTAAAAATATACCTTCATCAATACGTAGTTACCGTTGTTTACCCTTCATTTTCATTTTTTAAGAGTTTACTGAGTATTATTTGATGTAGAATTTGAGCTATCTATTTATATTTGCGATAGAACTACTTTGTCTTACATTCATCGCATCCTATTAAATTAAACAGATAAAAATATATTGCCATTACTAGGAATCCCATCGCCAAAAGTTCATTTAAATATCATCGAATTCAAAGAGTAATATCACCTGTATCAAGATGACCATCTTTTTAAATAAACCAAAAATTATCTTATAATTATCAGATGCAATAGATGTAAATTCAAATAAGTCTCTTATGTGCTATAAATATAGTGCTACAATAGATTGTAATTCACATAAGTTAATATTTAATTATTCTGATGTAATACCAAAACTGCGTAGGCTAATGATAAGGAATGAAGGATATAATAAGGATAAAAAATTAACAGGTTCAATTTTAGTAACTAGAAATAATTCAAGTTTGTTATGATTTATTTTATATTGAGATACATATTATAACATGAACAATACACTAAACTGTGATTTAAATAAATTATGCTTCTGGTTATCAATAGTTGTCAATTACTCTTGTACGGAAAAGCGTGACCGTGAATTTAATTCACTAGCAGTACTATCCGCTACTATAAATGATATTTATGTACTTTCTCGGCGGTCAAACCTCAATCTGTGATCCCCTTGGCGTCTTTCGTTACAGGAATAGGGTAATGGTGACGCCAGGTTTTTCTCCTCTTATCCCCCATTTCCCTCATAATTTTTCCTTGAACAATCCTGGAAAACGCCCATAATGACGCCATTGACCTGACCTGTTCGTCACATAGTTTCCCTGGAAGACGCAGCCTAGAGCCACCCCAGGGTCAGGTTCGATTCGATATATCAGCAGCGCCATCGATATGGGTCTTCGCAATCATTTTCACCACACGCGCGCCATAAATGTGCTCACTGAGCATTTACCACTGTTGCACACCCAAGAAAATCTTCGATATGCGGCTCCAGCCATCATTTCGAACGCAAATGCAGAGACCAATCATCAAAAACGTTGAATATCATATGCTATGTTTATCGGGAATACACGAAATTAGCTCATTGATGGTGAACTTATTTGCGCTGCGAAGAATTGTGTATCAAAGGAAGAAAACGATCTATATTGAACGACCTTGGCATCACCCATGGTGGTTCTCCTCATCTACATCAACAACTATCCTGCGAGCCACCGCATGGGCGAGTGGCAGGGGGTTTTAGGACACCAGCCGTGTAAAGATGTAGGGGAATAGGTTTGGGAGGTGAAATGGTGACGTGTATTTTGGGAGTGTATTTCGTGGAACTCAATTTTTATTGTGGTATCTTATTGGGCGAGGAAAGAACGAGTTTTGTATCTATCTGTTCGGCAGTGTATCTCTTGTATTTTATCGCATCTGTCAGACCTAGAGATGTAGTGGGGCGGCATGATAATATTCTCTGTGCCGCTCTTAAACACACCAGTTCTGAATTTCTCAAGCAACCTAAGCCTAGGGATGAGTCCGAGTCTCCGAGTCTCTAAGGGCTCCCACCTTAATCCCTCTAAAAGTTGTGAATCATTACATGTTCGCTCGTAGCAGTTTTTATCGAAGCGTGCAGCTTTTATTTGTATTTTATTACATTTTTTTGGTTAAATCTTTATGACCATGTTCCTCCTAGTATAACATTCCGCGGGTAAATCAGTCCTCCGATTGCGTCCTCCGCATGGGGACTACTGGGAGGGGAACATAAGTCGTAGCGGACCATAGTTTGTCAAAAGCTTCTAAGATGTATCTGCGAGGCTTATGGCGAGACCTCAGGACGCTTAAAAGCGGATTCCACGGGAACTTCACAAGCATTTAAAGCGGTCGGTCCGAGGGTGACGGGGCTCATGTGCGAAATAAGCCCAGGTCTCATCTCCGTCTCCGGTTTTGCGGGCTGCATTTATTATCACGGCCGGGGCAATTTGGTGTCCACCCCCGTCTGTGTTCTCCTCCGAATACAGACTGCTTGCTCCAGGTGATTTGGGTCCTAATGGGCCCATTAAGGGGTCGAGAGGGGGAATTGGGCAGTGCGATTCGGAATGCACGGTAGCAAATAGCCGTTTGGAACGAAACGCCGCTTGGCGACTCTGATTTTAATGATGTTTATGAGTGCAGTAATTGCGGCGCCTTCTCAAGGCCCTCTGCTTCCATGCGGAAGCAATTGGTATCGTATTTAACGAAATACCTTTTTCGCGCCAACCCCACTTGATTCATTTTCGTTTTCTATTTGTAGACATCTCTATGCCCCTGGGAGTCATTTAATAAAAATAATAACAAAACTTATATTATCGTAGACTTTTACATCGGCCTTTTAGACATTTTGGTACATAAATTTTATGTATACATAAGATACCATTTTTAAAAATTTTGACTATAATGATTAAATTACACAGATACTGTTTGCATAGGAAAATAATGATAATAATTACACGACACGTGGTGAACACAAAAACAGAATGAATACCCTTCTAATTTCAAATGTACTATAGATAAATTAGCTTTAAAAACTCTATTTTAAATAGACATATTTTTAAATCCTCTCATATTTTTGATCACATGTGCATAATATTTTCTAAAGACAAAATAACATAAACTAATTAGGAGACACATTATGTTTTCATAAATTAATTTCAAGATACGCTAAAGACACGGTGACATATTGAATACCATTCTGCTTTCAGATGCACCACTATTTAATGATGAAGTAAAGGTCAGTTTTAAAAAACCATTCACACTGCCAACGCCAACCTCTCGACCAATCTTTTTTCTATCTCAAGGATTGAAAAATGCAATAGTAAACAAAACCAGGGCTAAAACTATAGATTACTCTTGTTCATTAATGTAAACAGCAAACAAAGAATCATTAGCTTACCACAAATGTAATCTGGGAATGAATAAAAGAACTGTCTTCAATGGTAACAGGTGACTAAGCTACGCTCGGCAACAAAGTTTGCATTTTAAAATGGAAAAGACTTAAATGCTGCATTAAAAACAAACGAATCTCGTCTTATTAGACAAACGAGCTCGCCTTCGTCAAGTCGACCTCGACTTAAGGGCACGATTCAGTTGATTTTATACTCTTATTGAAGATATTCTCGTCAGTTGAAGCGTAAAAGCTCCGAAATTCTCAATGTAATTTATCGTTAATAAGATCAGTAGCCTACCAAAGAGTAGTGCTCGCTGGCGAAACTTCTCATTCTGGTATGTGCATGATTTTGATTAGGTGTAATTGTCCTTTATCTATATTTGTCTTTTCATCAACTTCAGTGGAATAGAGTGTACAACATCCACATGTACTTCTTACCCTGCAAGCCACCACAATGGTGTTTGGCAGGGGGTGGCTTATCACCATCATGAACAACAGTGTAGAAATTTACTTTCACTAGCAAGCACCACACTATAGGAATAATACAAATGCTACAGAAACTACTAAAATAATATATAATGTAACTATGAAAACGTGACACAAGAGTCATGCATGGTATATGAAAAACGTGGTGCTAGCACTATTTGGCCGATTTAGAAACATGCATTCGGGGGCATATGAATTAATCAGCTACACTATCTGTCTACTAGCCGACTTCAAAGTCTAAAAGCAGCCATTATGGTCTCTTATCGATCGCGGAAAAGACCACATCTTAAACCTTTCTATTCTACAATCTACTTCCCTTATTTAATTCTCATGATCTGATCTACCGTAGTATGTTGGAGTTCGTAAGATACTGAAAATTTCGTCTGAAAATAAATCGGTTTTGAATTTACGTAAGATATTGAGTCCACTTTTCAATCGACGAACTGAAAGTGATTTCCATTCAAGTTGTTGCAAGAGATCAGTTACACGAACGAGACTATAGTAACGGTCTTTCACATGTCTTGCCGATCTTCTCTGCACGCGTAGTAACTCTGTATTTAAGCCTACCTCATGAGAATCCCAAACACTGGCAGCGTATTTTAAGTGGGGTTTAGCACATGCGGGTTAAACCTCACCCCTTTCCACACACACTGTTGAGGGAATTATGTGGGTGTTCTGAGAAAATAAAATATTTAAAGTACTGGAAGAGTTATCACTAGCTATTTTGAAATTTTCCTCAAAAACATTTTGCCGGTACAATCTTAAGGAAGCCTTATTTCTTATAAAGCGCCAACAAGTAAAAAATTCGAGATGAAGTCATGTGGAACCTTCTCGTTATTTTCACAACCGGTATTTACGTGTCGCACTTGCATGACTGTTTTCTTTGGAAACGAAACATTAAGAGCGTTAACGTTCTTTTCTACTGCGCTTAATGAGACTGTATCCTGAGTGGGGCCGCCATGTTTATCGTCCCTGTTTGTACCCTAGTAAATTATCCGTAATTGAATGCAAAGTACCTACGCGGGTTTTCCCGAGTTTCCGTCGCTTTTAAATTCTCGACCTCCCCCCCGCTCATTCCAAAATATTTTCATTTTCGTTCCTCCGAGGACGCGAAACGGCTCAATTAAAGTTCGGAATAACACCGTTTTTTTTTAACTTAAGCTCCAGACTGGCGTGTTCGGGAACGATATACAGCCTGACGTAAAATAAGAGTCTTGAACTTATATATCGGTCTCTGATGAAAATACAAACAAGGTTTAACAGACGGTAACTCTCTTCCTCAGCGTGGTTCTTCCCGAAAAAAAAACAACCTTCCTTTTTAAACCCCCCTTGATGATCCCACCCCTGCTGGGAGAGTATATTGGGGGTGTCGGGGGGGAGAGTCATATCGCTCTCATGTCGGGAGACGGGAGTCTAACACGGAATCCTATATTTAACTACACGATACAAGGGTTTAGGGTTGGAGAGCGGGTGGAAGACCAAATTTGGCCGGTTTTTTTCATGTGACGGCGAATGCATTGCGCTGGTCGCTTCAAGGATTAACAAGACAGGCTACACTTGGTAAAGTCCATTTCAGAATATATTTTGTCCAGCAAAAGTTCGTGAATACATCTACATCTACTTAATACCCTGCGAGCCACCACGAGGGTGTGTGGCAGGGGGTGAAGATCACCAAACATGCACTATTGCCATGTAAGTAGGATATATAAGGTAGACATGCTAGAAAATAGGGTCATAGTTTATTAGTTACTACAGTAGATTATTAGTTATTGCAAGTAATTGTAGTAGTTTTTACAATAGAATATTAGTTACTACGGTATAGTACAGGTAAAAATCTACATAATAAGGAAGGAATTATTGGTAGTTATTACATGCATCATGCACTACAGACTATTCTAACTATGTTTCACCTACCTATCCCTTTTGCTACGTTGCCTATTGTTCTCTCTTATGGTACGCGGGAAAAATGACATTTTACTCGCTATATAGCTAAAATATAGCTTTCCAGAATCGTGTGGTGTAGAACCAGCACACTGCCTAACAATCACAATCGTTATCACACTGACTGACCAGGGTATGTTAGAACAGCTAATGCAGATAGAAACAGCGTATGGTTTGAGGTTAAAATTAAGAAAAACGAAGGTAACGAAATTTGGGGAAAGTTGGAGGTGAAAGTAATGGGAATACAACATGAAAATAAATAAGACGGAGACTAAAATCCTAGTATGCGGAAGAGAGAAGCTGACTTTAGGAGCCACACTGAGTGGGAGAAATCAGAGCAAGTCGATTCCTTCGCCTATTTCGGAGGTACCATCATGTAGGGCGGAAGAAGTACAACGGACATCAAGCGTAGAATAGCCCAAGCTTAGCTGGCCTTCATGGAAAAAAGACAACTGCTGTGCTCAAAGAAATGTAGGACTACAAACCATGGAACAGTATCTGAAAACATTTGTGTGGAGCCTGGCACTCTATGGATCGGAAGCATGGACCGTTTGAAAAGTTGACCAAAACAGAATGGAAGTCTTCGATACCTGGTACTGGAGGAGGATCCTGAAGATGAAAAGGATGGACAAAATAAGAAGTGATGAAGTGCACAGAAGAGAAGAATAGGAAAGGATCATGTGGAACACCATAGAAAAAATAAGAATAAAGAACATTGGACACACCCTGAAACACAATGGGTTAGTGAAGGACGTAATTGAAGGTAATTTGGAGGGAGAAGTCCCCAGAAGAAGACCCAGTAGTAAGTTCATGGACTAAATAAAGAAGATAGTTCTTAGGGAAAAATACCAGGAGGTGAGAGAACAAGCATTAGATAGGGAAAGGTGGAAGGATGCAGTCAACCAACCTTAGGATTGAACGACCCATCATTATAATGATGATTGTAGCCGTTCTTGGTTGATAAATTCAATAATTTAATAAACATCCGTTAAGATATAATTGAAAATACCCTTTCCCTGCAGTGCCAGTTGAATGGTAGGATAAAACCTTCTAGGACGGAACCTATGATGCTAGATTTCATCTTCAGTATCGAATTCAATATATTTGGTATTGATATTGAAATTGTTTAAAAGGTATATTGAGTAAAACACGGCTGTGTTTGAAATTCCAATCAGCCGTAGTCGACAGTGTATTAGATTCAACCCCTTTGTTTTTCTTCCGTCCAAAACCCTTTTTCTATAGCCGAGGGTCGGAATGTGGAGGTTAAGACATGAGAGTCTCTTGTTATTTATACGGATCCGGGCTTGAATGCCGTCTCATTCCTTCGCGTGGCATCATTTTTCCCCCCTCCCCCAATGGGAGTAGTTTCATTTTTAGCCTCGACCGGAGAGGGCAGGAAGTACGCCTTGAGGCATCATTTATCAGCGTTAAAGCAGTTTGAAGTTTCAAAAGAAATATTAACTCATCATTCCGAGTGAAAATTTCGAGCGATCATTCTTAAAAGGTTAGAGGAAGTTGACGATCAGAAGCGCCGGAAGATGCAAGTAATTCATCATTACAGCTGCAATGCCGAACCGAGGCGTTATATGCCTAGCAAGGTTTCCGCAGAATGCAGTATGATAATGCTACTTCAAGGAGGGTACCTTTTGTTTTGAGCGTGCCCGATAACCTAACTTTATAATAACATATGCATCTAAATCTACGAAATTCGGTTCAAGCCATCACTAGGGTGTATGGCACGGGGTGAGTCCACATCAGGCATTCACCACTCATCCCAGTTGAAATCAGAACCGCGCACGTTCCCCGGATGCCTGGCGCAGGCCAAAAGCAGTCGGGATAACAGTGCGCGGTCAGACCAGAAACCAGGAGAGCGATACGCAGAAGAACATGCTTCCATGCAGTACACTTCTTAAGATACGACTATTGGTTATAATTACTGTGACAGATAAATAGTTCTACTCGGTACTAAATTATGCGAGAGTTTATCATGCCGGAAATCACATGCGAGGTTAGCAACAAATGATATTGTTAAGATTTTTAGGACAAGGGCAAAATGCTATTTTACCTATCAGGGATAGAAGGATGAACTTTGCAATTCCGCATTGTAAAGGATTTGTTTACGACCGGTTTGCCCCGAAATGCAGCATCATCATGTACACAGACACATTTTCCACTCTATATGTACATGTGAAATTCTATGGGAGAAGGAGAGGAGAATGGGTGGGTGAAGGGGAGGGAGGGGAAGTCACAATTAAGGCTTTGGGAAGGTATTGGGTTGGATGGGTGGGGTGGGAGGCTCTTATGTTTCATTGAATGGGGAGGAGTGAGGAGCTAGGGTATTGGACATAATCAGGGAGATGATGCTATTTTACCTAGTCAGGGTGGAATTATCCTAGAACTCATCCATCGCGACTATTATGGTCCCTTATTGTGCGTAGGAAAAATGATATTTTCAATCTATCGGTTCGGCGGACAATTTCCTTAATCTTATGCCTGTGATCGTTCCTACCATAATAGTTTGGGTCTAGTAAAATATGTTGAACGTCCGGGAAAAAATTGTCCACATCGAACTTCCGTAAAAGATTTAATCTATGTTTTACCCTTCCATCGGATTAAATAGTGTAATGTAAGATTTCTACTATCGCATGGTGTACAAACAGTAATAGATCATTTAACGGAGAAATATTGGTTTAAACGTAATGGACTTTTATGCTGAAATACACTGTCCTAATGGTAGTGCGATAGAATCTCTTCATATAAATCTTTAATCTTAAATTCCACCCGAATTATATTTTTTTAATCTTGTGTATAATACACTAGATATTGAGGCACCTAATATATTTTTTTCAGCTTATATCATTGATATTGTAGCGCGAGTATTTAGGTTAAATAACAGACTTTCGGTTTCTGTCATAGCACAAATACAGGAGACACAATGGATTTGCGCAGAACATAATTGAAGGTGAAATAAAAGAAATAGTCCACAGAGGAAGACCCAGGAATAAGTTCACGGACCAAATGAAGAGGATAGTACATAGGAAGAGATACCAGGAGGTGAAGGAACTAGCATTAGACACGGAAGGGTGGAGGGCTGCAGTCAACCAATCTTACGATTGAACAACCAACGAATGAATGAACAGTCTTTCGGTTTTTGTCTGAGTACAAAGTCGACACATTGTGATGGAGGTTCCTACGTTGCCAGGGGAAACTTCTTCTGTTTACCTTGTTTGACAATTTCTCTAGTTATTTCTTCAAAACTTGGCATTTTATATGCGTTGCTTAATTTATTAAGTCCAGAGACAATTATACCTTTCCCTCGGTTCGTTTTAAAATAATGACATCATATCCTGCCCAATGGCAATGGTGGATGTTCCAAGGTAATATGTTTTCTTAAATTTATTATTATTCATAAGTACATTTTATTTTTTATTTTTGAAAACTCAGGAAAAGTCAACAATCGAGAACAATGACCTAGTAACAATCAAATTGAATCTAAATGACAACAATATTTTAGTGTCTCAAATTAAAGTATTGGCACTGGAACATAATACTCGTAAAATATACTCCAAGAAAAATTTCCTAAATATTTGTTTTTTTTACTGTGGTAGCAATTTCGATAAAAGTTAAGTTTGTTTTCCATTATGAATTGATCATTCTTTCCATTAATGTTTGTGAATCATTGAATTGTGGGTTACTGAGAAAGGAAATTTTGAAAAGGAAATGCTGAGAAAGGGAATTCCCTTAATTTCCTTCAGTAAGGAATGGAATAAATTACCTCCATCAATTAATAATAAAAACAGAGACCTACGCTTTTCTAACAAAATATATATTTGAAAATTCTAAACCTGCAGATGGTGTAAAGAACATTCTGAAACTTCGGAAAAGATAAACTAACGTTTTAAACTTGAACTAAACTCTCGTAATAAGCAAATAATTGTCATTTAATAATCGAGGTCAATAAAATGAGCGTTTAAATATAAATATGATTGAACCAGAGGTCGAAAATAAGGTTGAATGTGAATAGCTATCGTTAGTTGATGTAGAAACCACTCCTGTGGTATTTAATTGACAGGTTTCTGAACACAATTGTCCGGAATGAAGATGGATGTCAGAGAGTACTCCTCAGAGGAAACTTTTCTTTTTTCACATCCTCAAGGGCGCTCGATGCGGCGATCTTATTCCAGGAATGCGTGGATAGGCAAAAGAAACAAAATTGAAAACAGCTGCTCGGAATAGATACGGAGATATGCCGCGAAGAAAGTCAATGCAAATGACGGGCCCGGGGGTTGGTGGGAGGGGATGCACAAACAGTCGCCACGGAGACTCGAGATATCAACGCAGCCAGCGGGGGGGACGGGGGGTGAGGGTTGATGTCTGAATGGAACTATTCACATCAACGGGGGGATATTTTTCTTTTTCGTTTCCCTCGTGAAAGAGGGTTGGAGAAGGATGGAGGAGTAGAATGAGACAGCTTATGTGCCTCATCCCCGATATCACCACACGTACCAACATAGTAGATACACATGCAGTTTTCTTTCTTAAAATAAGAGACCTAAGTATCTGCTACCGATTACATGTACATCTAGAAGGATTGAGGTCGGAGCCCCTGGAGACTCGGAGGCTACGCGCTAGGCTTAGGTTACTCAAGAAATTCAGAACTAATATTTTTCAGAGGTATACAGAAAATATTATCATGACTCCTCTCTAAATCTCTAGGTCTGACAGATGCGACTACGGATAGGTAGGTGAAATATAGTTAGAGTAGTCTGTAGTGCATGATACATGTAATAACAACCAATAATCCCTTTTTTATTATGTAGATACTAACCACCTAGCTGCATGTGACCATATTATCTAGCATGTCTCCATTAAATATCCTAGTTGCATGTCAATATTGCATGTTTGGTGATCTTCACCCCCTGCCACACACCCTCGTGGTGGCTCGCAGGGTATTACGTAGATGTAGATGCAACAAAATAAGAGAGATACACTGCCGAACATACAGGTACAAAAACTCGTTTTTTCCGGGCACAACAAGTGACCACAATAAAAATTGAGCTCCACTAAATACACTCCTATAATACATGTCACCATTTCACCTCCCAAAAACTTACATCTTTACACGGCTGGTGACCTAACACCCCCTGTCACACGCCCAAACGGCGGCTCGCCGGGTATTATGTAGATGTAGATGTATATTGCATGCTACTAGCGAGTTTATTGTGCTGGGTAGATCGGGTTTTAGGCTGAAGTCACGACGCCACAGTAGGCGAGAGGAAAGAATTAAATATTCATGTTTCACAACCTGTAATTTATTGAAAACTAACTGTGCCCGGAATGCGTTGCAATGCCTCTTTTTCTTTCTAAATAGCCACATGTTTACAATGCAGACACATTTACATGCACGAAATAAATGAGAGACAATGATTTTTTTGTGTTTGTTTGAAAAAAATTATTCAAGTGCTTTGGGATATGCAATACTTATGGTCTTCATCTACATCTACGTGAGACCCTGCGAGCCACCACGAGGGTGTGTGGCAGGGGGTGAAGATCACCAAACATTTATTTTTACAGAGGTCTTACCGCCCTCTGCAAAAATAAATAAATTTTTCGGCTGCTAATGAGCATGCAACATACAATTTGGCCATGAGAAAAACATGTATTTACCAGATTTAATCCCCGCACTTGAAGTGATTGACCTTGTGCCTTGAATTTGTGACGCATAAATGATGGCATGAGTCTCCATTCCATGCCTATGCTGCGGTTTCCTAGTAAATAAAATATTCTACTGTTGAAGTGGCGCGAAAATTCAGTATTTTCGAGCTTAAAAATCAAATTTCAGGAAACTTCGAAGCGTAGACGAAAATCGAATGCATGTTTACATAGAAAATCAAACAAAGAGACCACTGAACAAAATCTTATTCTACGTACAAATGAAATGCGTGCCATTTATCCCGAATAATGTCCCACTGATATGATTCTGAAGCACATGATATTATGTCTCGCTGATACGCAGACTCTTTAGACTCTTCGCAGACGACGCGGTTGTGTATAGGGATATTAACAATTCCGAAGATAGCGACTCGTTAACAATCGACCTACTTGCTATTCATGCTTGGTGCGAAAAGTGGCAGATGGAACTAAACATAAAAAAGTGCGTAGCAGTCAGCTTTTGGAAAAAGAAAAATTGGCCAGTTAGGGCTTACAGAATTAAAAATACAGAAATTATTCACGCCGAGTCTGTTAAGTACTTAAGAGTCACAATTAGTCACGACCTATCTTGGGGAAAACATATTAGGGAAATATGCGGTCAAGCATATAGGAAGCTAGGCTTTATCAAGAGAGTACTCGGAAAATGTGATGAGAAAGTGAAAGAACGTTGTTATTTTTCAATCGTTAGGCCTCTGGAATCTGGAATATGCTGCCAGTGTATGGGATCCATACGAAACGGGGTTGATATCAGAGTTAGATCGCGTACAGCGAAGAGGAGCTAGGTTTGTGAAACGATGCTACGATAAGTTGGCTAGTGTGTCTGGACTGTTAGAAGAATTAGGATGGGAATCGCTATCACAGCGTAGATTAAATTATAGGCTTAACCTCCTAAATAAATTTCAGGAAAATCATTTTACTGACGACGTAAAAAACATACTATTAACCCCTTCGTACTACGGCAGATTAGATCGCGCCAATAAAATTAGAGAGCTAGATTGTAGAACCGATAGGTATAAAATGTCATTTTTTCCGCGTACCATTCGGGACCATAACAGCTGTGATCGTCGTCATGAATAGTTCGAGTATTGACAATAGGCAGGCAGTTAATCTTTCTCATTATATTCTCCTCTTTCTTATTTATGCATGATGTAAATAATGATGTTCTTATTTATGCATGATATTTTGAATCTGTAGTAGTAGTCTTTGTATCCCTTGCATGTTAGAACGATTGGAGATACAATGTTTCTTGGGTATTAGATTTTTAATTGGCGCTTTGCATGTGTGGTACGCGGGTTTTAATGTAATGTCGGTGTTCTACCATATCATTCATGCATGCCTGGTGCGAAAGCACCCCCTGCCACACACCCTTTGGGTGGCTTGCAGGGTATGACGTAGATGTAGATGTAGATGTACGATCCTGATGCACACGATTGAGCAAGTTGTGAACGATCTGATTCGCTACTTGCTTGTCGTTCCTCGCTTGTTTGATGAGCTCGCATGACAACTCTAATTTGTTGAAACGACTCGCTCTCCGCCTATTGTATAATGGATTTAAAAATTCAGAAACCTTCGCGGGCGCGCGCACAGTAACTCACCGAAGTTTCATCGTAATCTGATGACAGGTATTGGAACACATAGGAGACGAACAAACAAACATTCATTTTTACATATTAGATGAACAATGTATAATGCTTCTCTCCGACTTTAGCAGGATATAGCGAGGTTGTATGTCGTGAGTGCGCATATATGTTGATGAAAACCCACTCCATGCCACACACCCCTGAGATAGCGAACTACATACTTCCACCTATTACCATCGCTACTTTATAAATTTGCCATGTCAAATTTATTCGTATTTAATGCTCACCATGTTGTCAACACTTGGTGTTATTTTCCTTTGGCCTGGAATTAAAACAGTTGGAACATATGTTGTAAATATTCATTCTCATTTCACTGAGTAGCTTGTATCATCTCAAAGACACAAACCTGGAAACCTATGCCTATTAACATCGCCATTCGGTCGTATCGTGTTTCGAATCCGCAGAGAACAAGGGAAGAACAGCTTAGCCTGTTTCAAACAAGATTGGGATTCCCGTAACCCGTACGAAGCGGCTGACTCTTTTTTTATGGCGGCCCGAGCAATTTGCTTTGTGAGGTACTTGGGGAATTCCCCGCAAACATTTATTTATTACATCGATATTGCAATTAGACATTGTCTGGTGACAATATAACATTAGTTTAGGAATAAATAATTATAATAAAATTTAAAAAATACGTGTACCTATATAAAACATCCAACACTCATCTCGTTTTTTATGTGTAACAATTTTTTTAATATATACATATCTTGGTAATGGTTTCTTAAGTTCTTCTGGTAATCGAATCCATTCAAAGACCCCGCGATCTAAAGAGTATTTGGATATATTCGTTTTTTTGCCTCCTTAATTTGAGTTTCAGCGGGTGATCATTTTTCACCGCAAAATTTGGTGGTTCCAGCCTCTTCTCCAATTCCAGCCAGGCCAGAGTGCTTGAAGAGAGTGCGTGTGTCAAAAATCGATAGAAATTATGAGTGAATTCATATTCTTTTAGAGTCAATGTAACTTGATTTCCATATCCATGTCTGCTTATTACTCCTATGAATATACGTTGGTCAAATCCTTGTGAAATTTAAAATTTATCTGGCGAATGTGAACTTCAAACAAATTCAATTCAGTTCAAAACCCCGTCACAGTCATCTAATTTAAGAGTACTTTCTAATAGCTCTACCGTCGGCTGATTCATAACAGTGAACATTTACCTATCTACATTTTGTTTGGTTAATTTAATCACCATGATTCAGTACTCAGAATGGAGTTTATCAAGGGAAAAGTGGCTGATTTCTTTGACTTCATCCTCGTACTTGCCGAGCACTCTTTTAACAAATCCCTATTTACGATTATATTACTCGCCAATCGCCAGATCGCGCCAATGAAATTAGAGAGCTAGATTGTAGAACCGATAGGTATAAAATGTCATTTTTTCCGCGTACCATTCGGGACCATAACAGCTGTGATCGTCGTCATGAATAGTTCGAGTATTGACAATAGGCAGGCAGTTAATCTTTCTCATTATATTCTCTACTCTCTTATTTATGCATGATGTAAATATTGATGTTCTTATTTATGCATGATATTTTGAATCTGTAGTAGTAGTATTTGTATCCCTTGCATGTTGGAACGATTGAAGATAGAATGTTTATTGGGTATTAGATTTTTAATTGGCGCTTTGCATGTGTGGTTCGCGGGTTTTAATGTAATGCCGGTGTTCTACCATATCATTCATGCATGCCTGGTGCGAAAGCACCCCCTGCCACACACCCTTTGGGTGGCTTGCAGGGTATGACGTAGATGTAGATGTATTCTGAATGTACGCATACGCTAAGGTCCGTGTATTGTTTTTTACCTTGGCAAGCCTGCTCGGGACATCAGGGAAGAGTCACGGAAGAAAACAAGCGCGCCCCCTATTGTGTGTGATCCTAGTTCCAACTTTCAAATGTGTTTGTCCACTTTCCTCTTACGCATTCTTGGCGCTGCGGGGAGTGGAAAGCCTTTCCCGTCAATGAAGCGGAGGGCGCCACTGCTTTCTTCCAGCATCCCTCCCAAACCGTCTCAGCGGGGTACATATGTGATGCCTCTTCGTAATGTTTTTTTCACGTGTCCCTCATTATAAGAAAATTCGGGCCTCAAGGGAACACATACATATCCCGATTCCCAAACGGAAGGGGCAACACGTTCCTGGAGAGATTGTGTTTAAACTGATCGAGACTTAAAAGTTTACTCAGAGGGCATTACGTCATCAAACTGAAGCCTAACTACCGCATAACAATCGTATTGTTTAACCCTGCTCTTTCCATAATTTCCTAGAGTTAGCGCGACGGAATGGACGCATTAGCGGATGAAAAGCCAGAATATCAAATATCTGTTTGAAATTCAAGACAAGTACGAGGTGTGGCAATTAAATTACCGGACTGGTGCTACGAAACATATAATTGATCACCCATTACATTAAAAAGTTAATCGACTTCTAAGTATACTCCTTGTCGATCCCTAAAATGCTTCATAAGAATTTTCCACTTCTCAAAGCAATGCCGGAAGTCCGCTTCTGTCAGCTTGTTGGGAACCTCCGTCCCTTTTGCTTTCACCGCTTCCACACTTGCAAATCTTGTCCCCTTAAACTCCGATTTGTCCTTAGGAAATGAAAAGAAGTCACAGGGGGGGCAGGTCTGGCGAGTACGGTGAGTGATCCTACACTGCGATACCGCATTTCGTAAAGAACGCCTTCACAGACAAGGCGGAATGGGCTGGCGCACTGTCTTGTTTAACCATCCAGGATCTTCCACAAATCGGGTCTTCGTCTCCTTGCTCGTTCACGAAGGGCAGTCAGAACCTCGACATAATAACGTTAATTGACTGTCTGACCTTAGGGGACCCAGTGAACGTTAACAATTCCACGTTTGTCAAAAAAGTCATCATGGCTAAAATTAATGGTTGAATGCATGGGGGATCGGGTTGGTGTGGTGACTAGAGTACTGGCTTACCATACGGGCGGTCAGGGTTCAAATCCCTGCAGAGGAGGATGTTTTTTTAGAGAATACCCGATCCCTAATAAAGTGTCTTGTGGAGGGAATTTCAAGTGAAGCACTCCGTCTGTCGGAAGAGACGTTAAACCGTGGTCCCCTTGGCGCCTTTCGTCAAGAGCAGGCTAATGCCGACGCCAGGTTTCTATCCACCCTTCCTCCCTTACCTATCCCCTATGGCGCAAATGACTTAAGCCGTCGGTCGCCTCCCCAAAAAATTCAAATCCAAGTAAGTGCATGCCTATTCCTAGTAAGTTATCCATGCAAAACGTAGTATAATTGCACAGTTAGTGCGTTAGCCCGCAAGCGATAAAGGAAAATGAGGTTCGATGAAGATGGCGGACTTGCTTCAGCTTCTACCAATTACCAGCACGGCAAGTGCACTCTCCGTACTCCTCAGTGGTTCGAGACAATACAGATCATATTATGAAGGAGTTATGTGGTACAATTACGAACGGCTCAAGGCTGTTGTAAATTTTACCCACTTGAAAGGATGACTCAAGCGTCCGGTATATTGTTCCTTGCGTCTCTAATCGCGATATTGAACTCCGTTTACAAGACACCAGCGATAAATACTCGATTGAGACGGCTGATTGTGATTTCAAGGTGTGGTTCAGGTGCAGCAAGATCGCAAATAGTATCTAGGGTCGATAGTATGGCCTTTCCTGCTTACGATGTGATGAAACTTGAATTTATCGATGTTCTCAGTTTATTACTGTTCATTTCGGGCATTCAACAAAATTTTTAGCTCCATTAATATGAATATGTATTAATTTCGTGCTACTTGCTACTGCTCAGGTACGTTTCAAAATAAAATTGGGATAAATGATCTAAGGAAGCATTCCGTTTCTTCTTGTGCAATAATCACTATTGTACAGTGTTTTATTGTTGTGTAGAAAAAGTCTACATTAGCCATTACTAAGAAACGCTTTGTGCAATTCCACTATTTTAATATCCCTCTCGATTCCAACGCCTAAAGCATCATGTTAAGGGTACATAGTCTGTCTACCTTGAAAACGATTATAAAGAAACACTTAGCATATGCAATCCCTGTTTTTTTTATTTTCCGATTTATTTCAATGTCTAAAGCGTCATTTTCCAGGTACATACATTGATTTGGATCAAGAATACGTGCCTTGAAAATGAAGCTGTAGACATTGAAATAGACCGGGAAGTAAGAAGTGTGGAACTGTACTGTTTCTTAAGGATGGTAAACATCGTGAACTCCCTCAAGATGAAGCATCACTCCATCATTATAAAAAGCTTACGTATTTATATACTTATTATGAACGGTTTCGATAATTACAAGTAAAGCATTCGTCCGTGACTGTTTTGCGCCCGCGAAATTGATTCCTTCCGGAAGATTACCAATCGCCTCGCCAGCTCACATCGTTCAGTACCACATCGTTCGTGTGCGCTGAAGTGCGTTCATTTGTTCCGACTTGCAGTAGCTTCATCACGTCCAATGGGAAGCTGCTTATATTTAATTCGTGCGTCTCACGTCCTCTTACGTTTTTTTTAAAAAAAAGAAGAAATTCGGATGTTTGAGATGTATCATGGCTCTGAGAAAATCTCTCTGGGATTACCTTAAACTTCTCCTCTGCTTTCCCCGTTTCTTCCCTCTCTCCCAAGATCCCCAAAGGTGTGTATCATCCTCCACATCTACCGCCTCCGCATCCTTCGCCCCGGCCGTTTCCTTTCACGCGCGCGTCTGCTTTGAATATAGTCGATAAAATTGGAATTGCCTCTCTAGAGCTTTACACTTCGAAAATTCGCGTCTGTGTAAACAAAAGAACGCGATAAATCCGATGGGAAACTCTGGGGAAAAAAATTTAGAATCGTTTCGCGACGCGGAATTTTTTTCCCGCTCCTACGATGCAGCTTATGAAAACAGCGAAAGATGAAACGAGCGTTTTTTGGAGGAAATGCGAGGCCTGTGACGCAAAAATGTGGGTGGTTTTTTTTCTCTCCATCGATGAAACATAAAATCAGCTCCCCAGATCAAATGTAAACCGAAAGATCGCATAGTGCTTACTTACGTAAAAAATGATGTCTTTCGCATCTACATCTACGTAATACCCTGCGAGCCACCACGAGGGTGTGTGGCAGCGGGTGAAGATCACCAAACATGCACTATTGCCATGTAAGTAGGATATATAATGTAGACATGCTAGAAAATAGGGTCATAGTTTATTAGTTACTACAGTAGATTATTAGTTATTGCAAGTAATTGCAGTAGTAATTACAATAGAATATTAGTTACTACGGTATAGTACAGGTAAAAATCTACATAATAAGGAAGGGATTATTGGTAGTTATTACATGCATCATGCACTACAGACTATTCTAACTATGTTTCACCTACCTATCCCTTTTGCTACGTTGCCTATTGTTCTCTCTTATGGTGCGCGGGAAAAATGACATTTTAAATCTATCGGTACGACAATCTATCTCTAATTTTGTTAATATGGTCAAACCTAGCATAATACGCAGGGGTTCTTAATATATATCTAACGTCATCTGTGAATAAATCGGTTTCGAATTTACTTAAAAGGTTTAACCTAAATTTTAACCTGCGTTCTGATAGTAATTCCCATCCTAGTTCTTCTATTAAACTCGTAACACTAATACAATTATCATAACGACATTTAACAAACCTAGCAGATCTCCTTTGCACGCGCTCTAATTCTTTTATCATACCTTCCTCGTAGGGATCCCATATACTAGCGGCATATTCTAAATGAGGCCTGACAAGTGTAAAATAGCTTCTTTCTCGGACTCTCTCATCGCATTCGCAGGGTGAATGAACTGGTGTACATAATTTATTATAGCACTGCGTGACTTAAATTCGCACTTAAGTCACGCTTTTCCGTGGCATAAGTAGCCCATTATTGCACTGCACTGTGCTGACGGCAGATTCATTACCAGACGAGAATTCAGGTTGTTTCTGCGAGATAGTTCTCTAGTCATAACAGAGGCCATATTCGAATTATTCGTTTTACTATCACCAGCTGTATGATACATGAAATAAATATTGGCTTATTAATGGTGCAATAATATAGTTTCATATGACAGTTATTCTTAGTAATTAGATGAAAATATCTATACGAGATGTGTTCAAAAAATACCCGGAATGTTTAAATTTCGCGCGTTTGGAGAGTCTGATTGTCAAAAAAATTGTTATTGTGTTGGTATACATGCCCCTGAAGTATGACACAATTTTCAGCTGTATTCATTGTTTACTTTGTCTGTGGCAACCGCTAAGGTTAGACATGTTTTCATGAGCTCGGCGATTTTCGATTGTTAAAAAAAATGGATCAAAGAATATTTCATACCCAAAATGTTCGCAAAAATGTCATGGCATGAGCCAATCGATATGCCAACATCATCAGAGACTTCTCTGATTGTGATTCGGCGATCATTCATAACCACTGCTTTCACTTTTTCCACGTTTTCATCGGTTGTTGATGTGCTGGGGCGTCCGGGGCGTTCGTCATCTTCAACGTCTTCACGGCCATCTTGGAAACGCTTATACCACTCGTAAACACTTGAATTTTTCATAGCAGACTCACCAAAGGCCTTTGTTAACATTTCGCACACTTTGTTACACTTTATTTCATTTTTTACGCAAAACTTAATACAAATTCTTTGATCCATTTTTTTAACAATCGAAAATCGCCGAGCTCATGAAAACACGTCTAACCTTAGCGGTTGCCACAGATAAAGTAAACAATGAATACAGCTGAAAATTGTGTCATACTTCAGGGGCATGTATACCAACACAATAACAATTTTTTTTGACAATCGGACTCTCCAAACGCGCGAAATTGAAACATTCCGGGTATTTTTTGAACACATCTCGTATAAGTGTTTCACTTGACTGATTATTTTCGCGCGGTACGTTTGAAACTCCTTCCATGCGGAAGTTTTTTTGTGATACCGAAAAATTTTCGGCGGTGACAATGTGATTAATTTTTTAAAAAATAGTCAAGAAAACAAACGAACTACAAACTGTTAATTTTACGACGAGATCTAAGTGTTATAAATTCCTCATTGTTTTAAAAAATAAGCTCTCACTGGAGTGCATAAACGTATCATTTCTCATGTAAAAGAGCTGGTATTTTTTGGCTCGAAAGTAATGTGGTAATGGGTCTATTTTTTGGCGTAATTGGAAGGGTGAGATATTTTTCTTTAAAATGAGACCAAATTCATTTATTTCTAGGTGAAATGATATTTCACTCAAACTACCTTAAGTCACGCACGAGTAATTGACGACTATTGATTACCAGAAGCGTACTTAATTAAAATCACGGTTGAGTGCATAGTTCTTGATATATTTTTGCATTTTATATATGCAGATTAGATCGCGCTAATAAAATTAGAGAGCTAGATTGTCGAACCGAAAGATATAAAATGTCATTTTTCCCGCGTACCATTCGGGACCATAACAGCTGTGAACGTCGTCATGAATAGTTCGTGTAGTGACAATAGGCAACATTTAATCTTTCTCATTATATTCTCTACTCTCTTATTTATGCATGATGTAAATATCGATGTTCTCATTTTTGCATGATATTTTGAATCTGTAGTAGTAGTCTTTGTATCCCTTGCATGTTGGAACGATTGAAGATAGAATGTTTCTCGGGTATTAGGTTTTTAATTGGCGCTTTGCATGTGTGGTACGCGGGTTTCAATGTAATTCGGTGTTCTACAGTATCATTCATGCATGCCTGGTGTGGAAGCACCCCCTTCCACACACCCCTTGGGTGGCTTGCAGGGTATGACGTAGATGTAGATGTAGATTTATGCATCTGAAAACAAATTGAATCATAAAGAACTTGAATTACTACAATTAGCTAGTTACTAAAATTGAAATATAATTACTAGACAGTAACTAAAATTGAATCTGTTAACTTCCTATCCTGTGACTCATTCTGTATCTTCAGAGTACATAGCTTTGTTGGTAATATCAGAATAATTAAATATTAATCTACGTGAACCACCATCAATGGTAGCATTATACTGACAGTACATAAGATAGTTATTGGAATTCATATCAATTTTATCTTGTAATTATCAGACAATTGTGGATTATTTAAAAAAATGGTCATCTTGGTTCAGGTGGTATTACTCTGAATTTTATTCGCATCGAGAGGTTTTTACGATGGAAATCCTAGTAATGGCTGTGTTTTAATTCGTTTCACTTAATAGCATACGATGAAGTTGTTCAAGTTTAGATGAAGTTGACACTGGTTGCATTGTATCTACATCTACATCTACGTAATACCCAGGGAGCCACCACGAGGGTGTGTGGCAGGGGGTGAAGATCACCAAACATGCTCTATTGCCATGCAAGTAGGATATTTAAGGGAGAATGCTAGAAAATAGGGTCACATGGAGCTAGATGGTTAGTATCTACATAATGAGTAAGGGATTATTGGTTGTTATTTCATGCATCATGCACTACAGACTACTCTTAACTATATTTAACCGACCTATCCCTTTGCTACGCTGTCTATTGTTCTCTCTTATGTATCTTCTAACATATCTGGAAAAAATATTTGTAATTTTGACTTGTCTTTTGAAACGATTCCAGAACTTGTTGGAAGATTTTCTCCCAGTAGATGTATTAAATTATCTCATCAATTATACAACAATCATCTTGCGCATAGCAAATAGATAGCTCAAATTGATCATAGAATGGTATTCATAAAGCTCTCAAAAAACCTGAAAATGAAGAGTAAACAACGGTAACTATGCACAGCTGATTGTTAAGTTTGATCTATAATACTCATACTCATGACATTTTTATACCGCAGCGGACGACGAATTAATGTCAAACAAGCTATGAATTAGTTTGCGATAGTCGTGAATTAAGTGGCTCTTATCGCACAGCGTGTTATCGCCGCTAACTTAACTTCACGCCGTGTAATAATGATACACTTAAGTCACTAGTATCACACTGTACTAGAAAGAATTTTTCTGCAACTGACCGCGCCCACAAAATAATCGAGTGGCAAAATCGGGTTCGTTCTTAATGACTACGTTAACTAATCGAACTCAGATCGATTTTATGCCGGTTCAGCTCGGTAAACACAACGGGCTGGCGGAATCGATATAAGAAGCGGGCTAACTCGGCCCGCGATCTCTGCCAGTCTGAGATTTCAAATCGATATGAGCCGATTCAAATCGATATTTCAATCGATTTTGCATTGGTAAACCAGGCGATCCGAGTTGGCCGGCTAAAATGTTCAGATAGGTCCGAGTTCATATCAATCTGAGTTCGATTTCTAAATGCAGTGACTGTTGAAGTCTGTTCAGGTTCTTCACTGGGTCGAATTCTGCATTTCTGCTGACGTTTCAATGTGTGAATCGGCCGTCGAAAGGTGGATAGAAATTCTTAGCGTGACCGAGTGGAGATGCGCACACCTATCCTCCCGCCTCCGTCCGACTTCCGTCCGCTTCCTACCGTTTTTTCAGCGGGGTGCGCATACTACGCCGTCCGCATCCTTCCGCCAAAACCGAACGACAGTGGATTTGGGCCCGCAGTCTCCGGGAGGAGACGGACGGAAGCCTGCACATACTACGAGCCCTATTTCAGTTAGCCATATATTTTGGGAAGGAGCAAGCGGACGGAGGTGGGAGGATATGTGTGCGCTGGACTTAACAGTCCTCACTAACATTACACGCCGATGAAGCATTAGATCTTTCTTCCTTCTCAGTAAGTATTTTCTCACGAGTGACGTTTCTGTTTTGGATGCGTTTATTCATAGAAATTGAAGTATTAAATAAAGCGTTGGCAGCACATTTCCGTGGTGAGACTCAAAATGAGAGACGGAAAGGAAGTCACATTAGCGGTAATTTTATTCTTACGAAAGATAGAATGCTGCGAGTAACAAGACGTCATAAAAAATAATAATTAAATGGTAAAATTTAAATCTATTTTATTGAAAGAAAAAGTAGTGGAATTCAGAGCCAATTGTTGCAACCATTTCGGAGAAATGAAGCAGAATCGTCTTCTCAGAATTGACTTAAAAATTATTATATTCTCTACTCTCTTATTTATGCATGATGTAAATATTGATGTTCTTATTTATGCATGATATTTTGAATCTGTAGTAGTAGTCTTTGTATCCCTTGCATGTTGGAACGATTGAAGATAGAATGTTTATTGGGTATTAGATTTTTAATTGGCGCTTTGCATGTGTGGTACGCGGGTTTTAATGTAATGCCGGTGTTCTACCATATCATTCATGCATGCCTGGTGCGAAAGCACCCCCTGCCACACACCCTTTGGGTGGCTTGCAGGGTATGACGTAGATGTAGATGTAAAAAATGACTGTAGCTGTCATTTGGGATGTTGGTAGACCGAGGCCAAGTTGATATCTGGCACGGGCTCTTCAGCCCATGAATATTATGTCATGGAATTTCATTCCCAGTTCATTTCATTCCCTGTTTGGTCTGATCAAGTGTGACCCCTTTTGTAATTTTCGTGCAACACATTCTGAGACGCGAGTGCTCAAAGCATTCCGTTTCTTCGGAGTTGAGGAGGAAAAATTAATGCGACTCCGGCTTGACGGGAGGAAAAACATAAACTCGGTCGCCTTCAGAAACGTAGAGGTTCAAAAGCGAAAAAAAGAGTACCTGTTCTCCACACCTCCGCGTTCGGGAATGCCTCACGCTACTCATTATAGAACTCCATTAAAAGCTCAAGAGCTTACCCAAAGCTCTCTCTCTTCGTATTGATTTCAGTTCCTCTCCGCTAAAAGCTTTCCCTCCACGGCTCACACAGCTCCACTCTCAATGGGAAATTACCCTTTGTTTCCTAAACCCTCCCAGTCCCCTCCCATTCCCCCGCCCTCTAAACCACTAAGTACTCCTTTACCCCCACTCTGTGAGTCACCCGTCTCTCTCACCAACGCCCACTGTCTCTCAGCGTGTTGTGTCTGGCCTGGTTATTCGCTTTACTTCCTAAGGCGCGGGCGCGCGACAAGTCTTGCTTGAGCGGGGATCGGTTCCGTGCTCGTCCGTATGCCATTGACAATCAAGGTCGCTTTTATGTGCTTCTTCCGCTCTCTTCCCCTCTAGCTAGCGTATTTATTTCTGCATCCATCCAGACTTGTCAATTTTATGGTGAGAGGGTATATGGAGGAAAAGAGGTCATTTAATGTAACTGGTGCGATTTGTGTTGGCGAATAGATTTGCGTGAAAGTTTGCATGCGTGTATATATAGATATCGGAATTAGATCGCGTGCAGCGAAGAGGAGCTAGGTTTTTAAAACGATGCTATGGTAAGTTTAGTAGTGTGTCTGGATTGTTAGAAGAATTGGGATGGGAATCGCTATCACAGCGTTGATTAAATTGTAGGCTTAATCTCTTAAATAAATTTCAGGAGAAACATTTCTCTGACGACGTAGGAAACATACTATTAACCCCCTTGTACTACGGCAGATTAGATCGCTCCAATAAAATCAGAGAGATAGATTGTAAAACCGATAGGTATAAAATGTCATTTTTTCCGCGTACCATTCGGGATCATATCAGCTGTGATCGTTGTCACGAATAGTGCAAATATTGACATTAGCTAGACTTTTTCTTCTCTAATCTTTTTCTTTAAAATTTTTACGTTCTTATTTATGCATGATGTAAATATTGATGTTCTTATTTATGCATGATATTTTGAATCTGTAGTAGTAGTCATTGTATCCCTTGCATGTTGGAAATATTGACGATAAAAGGTTTTTTGGTTAGTAGATTTTTAATTGGCACGTTGCATGTGTGGTACGCTGGCTTCAATGTAGTTTCGGTGTTCTGCCGTGTAATTCATGCATTCCTGGTGTGGAAGCACCCCCTGCCACACACCCTTTGGGTGGCTTGCAGGGTATGACGTAGATGTATACGGTCTACTTAACTTCTACTTTTAATATTAGTAAT
Organism: Ceriagrion tenellum; assembly: GCA_963169105.1. NCBI lineage: Eukaryota > Metazoa > Arthropoda > Insecta > Odonata > Coenagrionidae > Ceriagrion > Ceriagrion tenellum. The sequence continues at coordinate 68,362,003 of OY720643.1, forward strand.
ACGAATAGGTAGGCCAACTTCTACATATTAATGCATTCCTGGTGTGGAAGCACCCTCTGCCACACACCCTTTGGGTGGCTTGCAGGGTATGACGTAGATGTATACGGTCTACTTAATTTCTACTTTTAATATTAGTAATACGAATAGGTAGGCCAACTTCTACATATTCATATTACCAATATAAGTATGTAGAAGTTAAAAAATTGAATTTTGCCGATTTGCTCTATATGGAAGTAGTGTGCTTAGTTGGTTTGGCCATGTTGAGAGAATGGATGAGAGTCTACATCTACATCTACGTATAAAATACGATATAATAAATACGCAATTATTATTATTATTATTTTATAATAAATAATAAAGACGCATTATTATTATTAAGTAAGGATCGGGTTCCCTCATAAAAATATCCACCTCCGCCGGGATTTGAATGCTGGCCATTGAAATGGTAGGCCGACACTCTAGTCACAACGCCAACCCGATCCCCTCTCTTTCAACGTCTGGCGTCGTAACACCCTCCTGCCACACGCCCCAGCTTCGGCTCGCAGGATTGTATGCAGACGTCGAAAATCTTTATTTGAACCAGCATAATCAAATTAAATCGCAGGTTCCGAACAAAAGAATGTACCATCGCGTGAGATAAAAGCGATGCAAAACACTCGGGTGACCTGCATAAGCGCTTTCGTCAGACGAAATTTATGATCCACTGCACCAACCAACAAAAAAAAAGGAAATATTTTCATCGGAGGAATAACGCCGTGCGAGCCACAGAACTTTTATTTTGTTTCCTCGAGAATCCCGGGAACGCTCGCATCCCGAATTTTCGGTACATGAACGAAAAATTCTAATGCACCGGGAATGCGGGTCAAGTTCGTTCGTTGCCTAAGTCCTTGCCAGAACGTGCCGAGCAGGAGATTCGAAATGGGAAGAAAATAAAACGATTGATCCGCCTTTGCAACACACAATGGGGCAGAATATTTGGCTGCCGAGGAGACGCACGTGGAGATATGTAAAGCCGTTGTTGGGATGGGATTTCGCCAGGTAATCAGTGGAATATGGGTTACATAGGCATGAGTGGACGCCTTTCATTCGGGAGGGATTCCTTCTTTCGTTCAATTCACCATCTAGTACGTCATGAATATGGAAGTCAGAGGGACACAATGGTACGTTAAGAGAGGAAACATTACGTCGCGCATGATTAGAAATAAGCGCCAAAAATTCATTTATGCCATTCGGCAAACAACTACGTTTAGGAGACAACAAGAGAGTACTTGGGTAATTGGTCTCACTTTTAAGACTAATATCTCTCTCTCCCAAAGATACAAATACATCACCCCCTTAGCGAACTACTTTCCGACATATTTGCCGAAAAATACCTGCCCTTTTGCGTGGTAAATGGTTCGTTTATGCATTTCAGAGAGAACTTCTTTAAAAATATGAAATTTCTAACTCCTATGTCGCGTCAAAAAATAAAAAGAGCGTAGTTTGTATGTTTTCTCTACTATTTTTGAAATTTAAATCAATTATGTTGCCACGGTAATTTTTTCATAATCGCAAAAAACCTTCTAAGGAGTGACTTAGGAGAAGGAATTTTATGACTTAGGAGAAGGAATATTAGGAGTCTTAAAACAGAAGGGCGTGTATGAAGCAGTGTATGGGGGCAAATGAAGCAAAGGAGGTTTGCAAGGATAGGTCAGTATGGAGGAATTTATTGAAGTAGAGTTAAGTGTATAAATATGTATTTATGAGTGAAACTTTGTGACTCTGCCTACCCCGGAAGGGAACGGCGAGATTGGTATGTATGCATATGACTTAGAAGTTCAGTCACAAAAAGTTTACTAATGCACCGTAATTGATTCAATATTATTTATTAATTTCTCCCACAGCTGCTGAAATTAAATCGTCTAATTCGAATGTGATCTAAATTATGACTGGGGAACACTCTTTCGCTCAAATGGTCACAGCACTCATAATCTTCACAGAACCTTCTCACACTATAAGTAACCAACATTACAACAATAAACTACATGCCTGCTCACGAGTATTTGGCAGGTTTCTCAAGATTGTTTGAGCGAAATATCATTTCATCCAGAAATCAATTAATTTGGTCTCATTCTAAAGAAAAATATCTCACCCTTCCAAATCAACCGAAATCCCAGCCTCTTATTGAACTACTTTCCGAGATTTTCGACGAAAAATACCATTCATTTTACATGGAAAATGGTTGTTTACGCACTCCAGAAAGTTATTATTTAAAATATATCGGTGGCGACGGGGTAAAGTCATTGCCTGCTAAAATGAGGGTCTCAGGCTCAAGTCCCGCCTGGATGGAATTATCTCCACTAAAGGCATGAGTGTATGTGTGCCAATAGGAACCTGCTTACAAGCAATATATGAATAACTCAGCAGGACCTATTCTGGACTTATGTTCTGTGCAGAGTGAAAAAAGGAAGGAGGCATTTCTAACACCTAGATATCGTCAAAAAGTTAACAGTGTGCAGTTGTACGATTTTTCGACTATTTTCGAAATTAATCATATTGTCACCGTAATATTGTTTTCAGAATCGCAAAAAACCTTCCGTTGTGACTAAGTTTCAAACGTACTGCATGAAAAAATGAGTCAAATCTAAGACTTATGTGGTTATTTTCATTTTACCATAAAGAATTTCAGTCATATTATTGCACTATTAATAACATAATATATATTCTTCCTACAGCTGCTTAAATCAACACGTAAAATTTGAATATAGTCGCCATTATGACTAGGAAACTTTCTCACTCAAACTACCTTAAAGGACAAGTTTCACTTTATATGCTACCTAGAAACTATAGGGTGTATCAAGTGGACAAGAGGAAGATTCTCCGATGGAAAAGTGAAAGGAAAACACTACAGTGAAACGTTCCTCAGCGACGACCTCCCTTAAGCGGTCATCCCTCGCATCGGTCCTTCTACAATGATTCAGATTTGCTAATGTGAAGTAAGCAGCTCAACTCTACGAAATGGACACCAGTGCCACTGAAGTCAAATTTTCCTCACCAGTATCCGACGTTCAAAGAAGTTCAGTGCTTCAGTAAAGATGAAATGATATTTTAATTAGATAGCCGGCGAGGAGAAGTTCTAATCATCTCTGTCTCGTTTTTTATCGTCCTTATTTCGGAGTAGAAACGGGAAAATATTTGTGAAATGAGGAGATTTGAGAAGGGAGTGCCGGGCGGGGAGGGATTTACATAAAGTCTTCAAATACAGTAAATAATATTGGAATTAACTTAACATCTGATATTGCGTGGGGAACAACCATACAAAAATGTGCGGCTCAGCATTAATGAAACTAGGTTTCGTTAAGCGTATAATAGGAAGGTTCTCGGATGAAATAGTAAAAGAGAGATGCTAATTCGCTCTGGTTAGGCCACACCTCGAATACTCCGCGAGCATTTGGGACTATGGTCATAAAGGTTTAACCAAAAAAAATTATAAATTACGAAGAAAAGCTGCACGATTCGTTAACAACTGCTACGAGCAAACATATAGTGTTTCGCAACTTTTAGGTCCGGTTTTACAAGGTCTGGTTAAACGTCACGTTAAGTAACGTGGACGTTAAGTTAATCTTCACCCTAACTCGTATAACCATTGGAAGCCCTCCCTTAACGTAACGAGCACTTTACCGTCTAGATTGAACTTAACCATCGATTATAAAACCGACTTTGGAGCTGAACCGGCCGTTAACGCTAACGTGAAGTTTAACTAGACATTGTAAAGCAATAGATGGATTAAGGTGGAAGCCGCTAGAGACTCGGAGGCTATACGCTAGGCTTAGATTGCTTGAGGAATTCAGCACTGGTGTGTTTCGGAGCGACACAGAGAATATTATCATGGCACCTCACTATGTCTCTAGGTCTGACAGAAGCGATAAAATAATAGAGATACATTGCCGAACAGATAGGTACAAAAACTCGTTCTTTCCACGCACGATAAGCGATCGGAATAAAAACTGAGATCCACAAAGTACACTCCCATTATACAGGTCGCCATTTCACCTCTCAAATCCTTATCCCTAACATCATTGCGCGGCTGGTGTCCTAACACTCCCTGCTTCACGCCCATGCGGAGGATCGCAGGGTAGTATGTAGATGTAGATGTAAAGACCATTCCGCCGGCTGGGATATTCTATTCGTTCGCCGTGATTAATAAAATAGTTTCGTACCTGGACAGCTATTTCGTCGCCTTGCGGAAACACCCCCGTTGTGTACGCATGTATCCGCGCCAGGGAACGGTGATATATATAAAGTCCCGGAGGACAATAGCAATGCCGTGGTGTGATTGATGTGTGTCTCAGGAAACCGTTGTTGATGTTGTTGTTCGGGGCTTCCGTCGCTATTACTGGGCTGTGAGGGAGATCGATTCCGCGATGCAGATGAAGCAGGCGCCATGTTTTACACACCCGGAGGAAGAAGGCGCCTGCTCCCTCAGAGCAATCTCAATGATTAAGTTTCGGGGAGATAAGGCAAGCGAGGCGACGGAGTGGAGATCCCGCTCCTTGCGATAAGTTTTTCCCGCGCTGCGGGAATGGAAGGGAGGAATAACGTAATTTATGGCCAGTTGCAGGAACTACGCATAAGTATTCCATAAAGCTATGGAACCCATATTCCATGGCAACCATTCAATAATTGTTGCGCTATGCGATTTATTATGAAATTATTAATTATTATTAAATTATGCGATAAATTATTAGTTTAAAAAATAATTGGTGAGTTGCCTATATTTTGTTTTCATCTACATCTACGTGATACCCTGCGAGCCACCACGAGGGTGTGTGGCAGGGGGTGAAGATCACCAAACATTAACCATTGACATGCAAGCAGGATATTTAAGGGAGATATGCTAGATAATAGGGTCACATGGAGCTAGATGGTTAGTATCTACATAATAAGGAAGGGATTATTGGTTGTTATTACATGCATCATGCACTACAGATTACTCTATATTTCACCTACCTATCCCTTTGCTACGCTGCCTATTGTTCTCTCTTATAGTACGCGGGAAAAATGACATTTTAAATCTATCGGTACGACAATCTATCTCTCTAATCTTGTTAATATGATCAAACCTAGCATAATACGCAGGGGTTCTTAATATATATCTAACGTCATCTATGAACAACTCTGTTTCGAATTTACTTAAAAGGTTTAACCTACATTTTAACCTGCGTTCTGATAGAAACTCCCATTCTAGTTCTTCTATTAAGCTCGTAACACAGAACGCGTACGTAAGCACGTAACGCACAAGTTTTCAAACAGTTTATCTGAAATTTCTGCTATCTGTGAACAGTTTTCAATTAGGCTATGTATGCTTTGGCGATAGCGCAGTTTATAACTACTGATTTGGCTTAGAAAGAAATGAAAAGTGATGGTATGATTTTAAATATACGTACCGCCATAGATGCTTCGGTCACGTGATTCTCTTACACAAATGGCATTGGGCATGTTCATCTACATCCGCATCTACGAAATATCGTGCAAGTCACCACTAGGGTGTGTAGCAAGGGGTGATTCCTCAGCAGGCATACGGGACTCATCCCAGTTTAAATCAGAACCGCGCACGTTCCCCCGGGTGCCAGGCACAGGCCAAAATCGGTCAGGACAACGGTACGCAGTCAGGGTTCGCCGTTAGGCTGTATTTCTGTTGACTGCGTTATAGTTTTGGACAGAGTATAACGAGCCGTTCCGTGAACACGTGGACGACACACTCGTGTTTCGCGACGAATGGAAAATTATTCGCCCTGAGTAAATGAAACGAATGCTCTGGGTGTTCACGTCGTTGAAGAATGAATGTAACACTTCGTTTCTCCCCTGAAGGCTTAGACCTCGAAAAAAATTGAGAACTTTTTGGGGAGGAAAAATATATGTATACATATATATCATCATTTTCATTATTTTCTTCATCCTTATGTGTCGTCCCGCGGTTCTACTCTTGGAAATGTCATCTCGATGAAACCGTTTTGCTAGGCGCGAGACAAAGTGGGACACTGTTGGGCATGTTGGAGGTGAGGTGTAGCACCCGATGGAAACAGCCGTTCGGCTCCCGGTAGGTCTTCGCGTTTCAACCATCCAAACCCTCCCACGAACCCTCTATCCATCTGTCCGCCCTGAAATTTTTTTCTTCCGAATTTGATACCTAGATTTCCGCGATAATTTGCATCCCTTTTCTTAATATTGACATCCATAGGAAAAATTGGTAATTTTTTTCGATTTGGTTATTTGGCAGATCAGTCCAGTTGTAAATCAAGGCACTTAACTTGCCATTAAGAGGCTCCTTTTTAGGATAATTCGACCCTGAATAGGTAAAATAGGTTTTCGCACGTGTGCTAAATATCTTAGTTAATATAAGTTACTAACATCGCATGTATATTCCGGCATGATATAGCTCTTCCATGATTTAGTACCTTGTAGAACTATACATCCGTCGCAGTCATGGTACTAATCAGCAGTCGTATCTGAAGTACTGCATGGTAGCATGTTCTTCTACGTATCACTCTCCTAGTTTCTGGTCTGACCGCGCACTGTTGTCCTGACTGCATTTGGCCGGCGCCCAGCATTCCAGAGGAACGTGCGCGGTTCTGATTTCAACTGCGATGAGGGCTTCATGCCTGGTGTGGAATCACCCCGTGCCACACGCCCTAGTGGCGGCTTGCACGGTATTTCGCAGATGTAGATGTAGATTCGTAATCATGCTATTGCATGTGTGCAAATTTTCTTGAAAACACGAGATAATTTTTTTCACAATATTAGGACGTACATCCAGAAAGTGAGTTCCCTTTGACAGATCAAAAAAATAAACATACGAGGGTCGTTCCGAAAGTAATGCCTCCTATTTTTATGCGGTGACTTTGGATGTCCGTGCCAGATGTCGTTGGTGCAGTGCTAATGCTTGAACCTTCCTCTATCATTTGCAAGTGGTTCCGTTGTTCTGCGGTAATTGGCGCCAGCAGAGGAGTGTTCCAAAATGGAGTCTGATATGGACGCGCGTATAAAACAGCGATGTGTGGTTGAATTCCTCACTGCTGAAGAAATTGCGCCAATTGAAATGCCTCGACGCTTGCTAAAGGTGTATGGAGATGATACAATAGACGGGAGCAACATGAGACGATGGGTACGGCATTTTCAAGGTGGTGAAAAGGGTGTGCATGACAAGCCACGGCCCGGTCGACCCTGCACAGCTGTCATCGCTCGCAATGAAGAGCGTCTTGATCAACTCATCCGTGCTGATCGGTGGATAACGACCAGAGAATTGTGTGCAAACCTGAATGTCGGCTGTAATGCCTTCGAAACAATGTTGGAACATTGTTTCCAATGCATTGTTTCCATTCAAGACTCGGATGCTGTTGTCAAAGCTGTAAGGAAGTAGTTACCCTCAGCTGGTTCCGATTTTTACCAGCGCGGCATGCAGGCTCTGGTTCATCGTTGGCAAAAGTGCATAACGAATGGTTGTGACTATGTGGAAAAATGACAGTCTTTAGCTGAAATATTGCTCTATTTAGCTGTGCTGTTGTGACTTATGTATCTCCTGTAGTTTCCATGAATAAAAATAGGAGGCATTACTTTCGGAACGACCCTCGTATATTCAGAAAAAAATTTATTGTGACAAAATCTAAAGATCTTAAACTATTTATCCACACAGCTCACTCGTCCGAGTGCGGCTCAAGCTTTTGCATTTCCTCGTCATAAAAATATGGCGCCTGTAATGTCAACCAAATAACTACATGTTCTTTGATCTCGTCGTCATTGTTGAATCCCTAGCCACCGATGCTCGATAATGGTTGGTAAACAAAATGAAATGATTTCGCGCTCAGTCGAATGTTTTACATCTACATTAAAATGAATACAATATACATCTGCATACTACCGTGTGAGATTCTATTCTAAATCAGACTCGCTCAGCATCAGCAAATCTTGGCACAAAGATCATTCATCAATCCTCGCGTAATGTTCATGTTCCGTGATCGCTGAACTGTGATTGACAAGCGAAAGAGTGAAGCAAAATTGAATCTTCTCGTCGAGCACATAAGGGAAAAGTGTTTGAAGGTTTTAGAATTTAACCTTAGATTTTTTTTACCAATACCATGTAATAACAACCAATAATCCCTTTCGTATTATGTAGATACTAACCATGTGACCCTATTATCTATCATACCTTCATTAAATATCCTAGTTGCGTGTCAATAGTGCATGTTTGGTGATCTTCACCCCCTGCCACACATCCTCGTGTGGGCTCGCAGGGTAGTACGCAGATGTAGATGTACCGTGACTGAATCGGCATTTGGGTCATTTTTGCAAGTATGTCGAATGAAAATACTTGGACCCATATTTCGTATACTTCTGGTGTTAAATTTTTAAAAGTATCTTCTGTTAATCTAAATCTGTTAATGAGGTGGAACCTACCATGCCTCCAATCATGGAAATGATACATGAACCATGTATTTTTCAATATTACCTCATGGTAACCTTGTTGTGACTGGACTGATTGTTAGTTCTCTCTACCGTATTCGAAATTTAGGCGAAAATTGAAATACTTGTCTTCGATAGTTTTACACGGTTTAACTCCAAAATTTTAGCAACAGTAATGTCGCCCTTCTCAATCCACAACCCTTCTTACATTTTGCGCCTGCGTTAAGTTTCTACACATTTCTCTGGAATCTACTAAAATTTGTTTTCCTATATTAATATTATTTTTAATAAAATTACTGTTGAACAGTTCCAGGTGGTTTGTGGTTTTTAAGTCTTCAGTACTCTCCTTTCTCTTTTTTTAATGAAATATTTAATGAAGAACCTTCAATTTGCTATCTAATCGTTTCACGTTTAAATATTAGCAATCCAAGCCGGCTCCGGTTTCGGAGGGGTAAAGCCCTCGCCGGCTAAGTTGAGGGTCGCGGGTTCGAGTCCCGCCTGGGTGGGTTTTTCGCCACCCAGGGCATGAATGAAAGTCAAGTTCTGTTGGTCTGGTCCCTGGAAAACCTGATGACAGTATTAGCGGCCTATCGGGATTCCAGAGACACACGGGCCAACGGAATCGTCTGACAAACAAAAACAAATAAGCTCAGAAGAAAGTAAAATATGTACAACCTTCACCACGATAAGTGGGGTGAATATGGTACACCAACGTTTATCGTTGAAAGCTCATGGACGTTGGATTCTATTACAACTTCACCCGATTAGTTTCTTACTCGGAGTACTCTTACAGATTCTGTGCCCACATGGACACGCCTTTCCAGCCCTCTGTGATTATTACATTAACGGTCACCAAGCGTTCATTATTTGTTGGCAACAGTAATATTAATACTAAATGTATTTTAACGCTTTATTAAAGACATTCTGTGCGTATATAGTCAAATGGTTAAAAATAAAGTATGATTCAGTGTAATTACACGGATTTCCATTTTATGGAAAAAAATTACCTTTTCAATCCGCAGCGGTCGCAAATTAAGGGGATAGTCCGGATTTCAATGCCTTTGCGTCATCGTCATCTGGTGCTTAATAATTAAATGACTTTGGAAACCACGTGACAATGCAAAGGGATTGGAATTCGTATCGTGCCCTCACTTTCCGACCGCTGTGGATCGTAAAAGATACTTTTTTTGCTTTATAGAGTTATTTCGAAAAAAATTATCTCATGAGCCGTAAGGCTTCATGGTTAACTTTGTATTGAATTGTCAAAAAATAAATTGGAAGGCTGCACTTTTTTCACTTTCAGTTGTATACATGTATGTCTATAAACTACTCAGGGTATTTTATGTTAAAAGTGGAAAAAAAACAGTTTCTACCGTCGGGACGAACACGTTAACAATGTCACGCGTTACATACGTTTTATAGTAGATATATATGTATTTTAAATCAAACAAAACTTTCTTTAAAGATGTTTCTTATACAGGGTGTTTTAAAAAGAATGACCTGATTTCAAAACTGTATATATATTGATAAGAACACACTACAAAAATGGGTACTGTAAGCTGAGAAGCGCATTGACTGACGGCTAGCGGCAATTTTCTGAAACTCTGGGCTACGCCCATTCAAACAACACACATTTCCTTGCCCGCACGTCCAGTGTTTCGTAATTGTAAACGTCCAAAATCACCTCATTCTTATTGAAACACCCTGTGTATCGGTCCAAAAGTATGAAATATACTACCAGTTGACATAAAATCTAGAGGCATTAGTTTCATTCATATGACTAAACAATTGTTATTCACTCAATCAGATGCAGAATATTTATTTGATCTCGTTGTGCAAAGTCATTATCAATTTTTGTCCACATTTTTGGCTGGTGATTAGTTGATTAGGGTAAGTGTATTATGCTCCTGAAAAATCATTTCAGCAATGGCCTATTATTACTGTGAAAGTAGTCTCAACTCTTTTTCTTAGAGGCTACCCAAATCTTTCCCACTTCATGTTCCATGAAATTGTTTATTTGAAAATTGTATTCTATAAATTAAATAAATGATTATTATATTATTATGTATCATCACTATAAAGAACAACAATGCAAATTTTCACGCAGAAATGAAAATATTCACGCATAAAATAAAAATCCCTACAACCATGTTTAGTGTAAACGCCGCGGTCGGAACGGCGATTCTTTTCAATCGTTCGAGAGGGGGCGAATCCGGTGTGATTTCAGCCGTGATCCCCGGGGATTCGGCGTCCGTTATATAGGGAAAGAATTATTTCCGGACGGGTTGAATGTGTGTAATGGATTGGCATTGGCTCCTCCGGCCTCTACACCGCCGCCATCCATTTTCTCCCTTTTCCTGCGTCCATCAATATCAGGATAGCGGAAAGGAAAAAAAATTACATAATTCTCCATTAAAAATGGAGGGGGGGGGTGGAGGACGAAGAGAGATGGCCGGGAGGCGGGAGTTCGCGAGAAAGTGCTTCAACCCTCTTTTGTTATTTCCGCCCGGGACAGAGAGAGAGAGAGGGACGGATGTCGAGATTTGGACCCGAGAATCACTCCTCCGCGTCCCTCATTTCCTCCCCTCTTATCGATGAAATATAATGGAGATTATGAATATAAAAGTGGGACGTAAGTGGACGAATATAAAGTGGTGGGTTTTTTTTTAGGAGTATTTGCACGGATACAGAAACGGAGAGTAATTACTCCCCCTCACCCCCTTGAATGCCCACGCGATAAAAGTAATGGAAGCGTTTATTTATCCAGAGCACTTCATTGAGTACAATCCAGTAATATTACGATGAAATTTTTGGGAAATGTGGCGATATAATTTTTTACAGAAGTGTCGCAACATTCGGAAACTTAAATTTCGTCTCTTTCAGCGCGCATTTTAAGTGCCGCGAACTCCTCATGGCCACAGAAACCACGAATTTCACACCATTTAAATTGAACCTTGTCTATATCCTTCGCTGGTTACAAGCGGTCATTTAAATGTAACCTGAATTTGAACGTTTTTTGTGAGAGATTATTGAATTTTATTTGTAAAAATCTACCAAAAAAGCGGTTACGTTGATCGCAATGAATTGAGCAGAATTGATTGTTCTGGGGTCATGCCCCTTAAGGTAGTGTAAGCGAAATGTAATTTTACCTAGAAATCAATGAATTTAGTCTCATTTTAAGGAAAAATATATCACCCTTCTATTGACACCAAAAATTCAACCCCTTACCTCATTATTTTCCGAGATATTTGCCGAAAAATTCCGGCCCTCATACTATGGGAAATGGTACGTGTATGCACTCAAGAGAGACCTTATATTAATAAAGAGGAATTTCCTACACTTTGACCTCGTCAAAAAATCAACAGTGTGTAGTTGGTGTGTTTTCTCGAGTATTTTTGAAAAATTATCATATTGTCACCTGCAGTAGATTCTTCGGGATCACAATAAACCTTCCGTTTTGATGGAGTTTCAAGCGTACCGCGTGAAAAAAGTGAGTAAAACTATTTTATTGCACCATTAATAATGCAATATTTAATTCGTGTGTCTCACAGTTGGTGAAATTAAAACGTATATATCGAATATGGTCTCCATTTTGATTAGGGAACTATCTCGCTTGCGCTACCTTAAGTAAAAAAGCAATAATATACATAGTAATGCGAGTTAGTGAACAAAAATAAAAAGTGTAAATGGCAAAGTGGAATGGCGCAAGGCTGTATGAAACATAAAATTTTACATAGAAATTGTAGTATGCAAATAATAAACAGTTTACAAGTATGCTTGGTAAAGTGCTAAGTGTAACACATAATGAAGTCAGATATTCAGCAAGCATTCTTTCTCATGGACGGATCGTAATTACTATTTAATTTTTTTTCAGCCCTCTTCATTGTGGTATTCTTGTAATTCCATAAATCATTCAACTGTCGTATGTTTTTTTAAGTTTATTTACTTTGGCTAATTTGGATCATTCCATGCAAAGCGAACGTATGAGAGTCAAAGAAAAATCTATTGGATGGCTCTTACCTTTATTTGGTCTTTGTCTTTTCTCTGACACTCCTATACCGTATGAACTATCCCTACATATTTTTGCTCTTAATTGAAACTTGATGTAAGCAGCGTTTTTTTTATTTTTATTTTTAACGATTTTGACTCATCTTTCAATACAAATTCTACTCTCTTTCTTCCTCAGCTTGAGTCGGTTTCGCTTGGTATATTTTCATATTATTTTATCGCTACATTACCCACAATCTTCTTCTGTCCACACGTATTCTTCCACTTGGAAGCTCACCTCACGCGATCTTGACTTGATTCTTCCGTCTTCCATTCTCTCTATGTATTCATTCCATTCCTGCTTCTGCCCGTTTACTCATTCGTTGAAATTTTCAACTTCTAGTCCTTCCTGATGTTTCCTCTTCTAACAAATTTGACCTGAGGATTTTTGAAGGATTTCTTTTTCCGCGTTCTCTACAAGTCCTTGACGTTCATTTTTCTTTCAGTTTCATTAGTAGTAGTTAGTAGTAGTTTCATTAGTAGTAGTTTCAGTTTCATTAGTAGTATTTCGCTAGTATATGGGATCCGTACGAGGAAGGTATGATAAAAGAATTAGAGCGCGTGCAAAGGAGATCCGATAGGTTTGTCAAAGGCCGTTATGATAATTGTATAAGTGTTACGAGTTTAGTAGAAGAACTAGGATGGGAATTACTCTCAGAACGCAGGTTAACATTTAGGTTAAACCTTTTAAGTAAATTCGAAACCGATTTGTTCACAGATGACGTTAGATATATATTGAGAACCCCTGCGTATTATGCTAGGTTTGATCAGATTAACAAGATTAGAGAGATATATTGTCGTACCGATAGATTTAAAATGTCATTTTTCCCGCGTACAATAAGAGAGAACAATAGGCAGCGTAGCAAAGGGATAGGTAGGTGAAATATAGTTAGAGTAGTCCGTAGTGCATGATGCATGTAATAACAACCAATAATCCCTTTCTTATTATGTAGATACTAACCATGTGACCCTATTATCTAGTACACCTTCATTAAATATCCTAGTTGCATGTTGTCGTGTCGAAGCGATTGAATTAAATTATTTCATTACACTTTGCACTTATTTTATTCTTCTCAATTCTCATTCAGTCTCTCGTACTTTCATCCGAAATACCACACAACAATCTCTCTCACCAATACGTACATAGCAACCCCTTATGTGTGTTTTATTCCATGTTTACGATATTACGTCAATGTCAATAGTGCATGTTTGGTGATCTTCTCCCCCTGCCACACACCCTCGTGGTGGCTCGCAGGGTAGTACGTAGATGTAGATTACAGTCTGTTGTCTACTTTTCCTGAGGAAATTTTTTTCTCATTCTCGACATTCGCCCTGCCTCTCTACACCTATACAACCTATTCTTTCTTTTCCTCCTCTCCGCTTACGAAGCGGCCTCCTCAATATCCCAGCCTTCAGCCATTCTTCGCTTCTTAATGACCTCTTCCGGCCACCTACTTTACCTCCCCCTAATCTTCCCCAGGCGTTTCCTCTCCACACCCGCCATGCCGAGGACTTTCTCGTTCGCCTTCCATTCCGTCCATTTGATCTTTGTCACTGTCCTCCCCACCCACATTACTAACGCCTGCTGCTTGTTCTTTTCCTCCGATATCATAGTCCACATTTCTAACCCATACAATGCTACAGCCCATATTTAACTCTTCCCCAACCTTTTCTTAACCCTATGAGTGCGGCATGACGTGATGTCACGTCATGGCTGTCTTAACTCTGGTGCTGATGACGTGAATTCACGTCAAAGGTATCGTGAGTGTTTCCATATATAAAAGTGTATCAGGCTCAACTTTGTGGAAGCGATAGATATCCATTTCAAAATGAAAACAATTGTAACTTTCCACACAGAATTTTTAATCTTTGCCGACCATGGTTTCAGCACCTAGTGCCATAATCAAGATTATTTCCTTGATAATGACACTAGGTGCTGAAACCATGGTCGGCAAAGATTAAAAATTTTGTGTGGAAAGTTACAACTGTTTTCATTTTGAACTGGATGCGATTGTTCCAGCTTTCACAAGGGAACTTTCACTAGGCCCCCTAGTGAGAGCTGGAATGCTAACGGTACCCTTGACGTGAATTCACGTCATCAGCACTAGCGTAAAGACAACTATGACGTGATATCACGTGATGCCGCACTCAAAGGGTTAAAACCCTTAACCCTCGTCTCCATCATCGGCCCCCACCTATTCCGGAACGCTTCTTTAGCTAGCGCTGTTTTCCTTATAGTGTCTCCTACAGTGAAACCCCTATTAACGACCATTCCTATCAAGCGACCACCTCTCTCAACGACCATTTTCCAGCGGAAACGTCGGTGGTCGCTTAATTCATGTTTCACTGTATGTGCACATCAAAATTATATGCATTGAAATTTCCCAAGGAGCAACTATTGTGAGGAAATAAACGCCATCTGTATAGGTTTTAGCAAAACCGTCGCTTCAAGAATTTTTTTCATTTTTTTCAAATCAGCAAAGTTCATTTGCGGAATACGTCCTCCTGGAAACTGAACCCCTGTCGAACAACTACCTCTCTTAACGGTCATTTTTCAACGGGACAGTCGGTGGTCGCTTAATACAGGTTTCACTGTATAACGCTTAAAATTTTTCCAACAAGTCCTCAGAGGTTCTTTTTCCATCTACCAGTATTTGAAAAATGCCGGCCCCAACGCTGGAAACGGATCAGTTGGAAGAAATCGGAAAGAGCGTGATTCGCTATTTTTCTGGCGATTCTCGGGAGTCCTTTTAATGGCTTCCAACTCCACTGGTCCACCGTTTCTGAACGTATAACCCCGGGGTAGAATATGTGTACGAGGGCGCAAGTTTGAACCTTTTCAGCCTGATTTAGCCCTACTTTAGCGAGCACGACCTGGGGGCGGTGGAGGAGGGCAAAGGGGACGGGGGGAGGGGGAGGCTGAAATGGTAATTTTATTTGCGTCGTCTACCCCGTTGAAATGCTCGGTGACGTGGAATTCTTTTTCGCCGCAGGGGGTTCTTTCGGCAGACCGAGCAACCGGCCGATCGCCGCGCCGCCGCGCACATGTTGAAAACGATCGCTCTGTTGCCTATGGAGGTTTTTCCCAGCGAAATCGCGTTAAATCGAATGTGGGAACTGAGCACATGACTCCCCTCCAGCTCTCGGACCTCAACGAACGTTTGTTTTTTTCTTCTTTATTTTATCCTCTCAGACTTCGACCTATGGTGAACGAGACCAAGCGTATGTGTTCAAGTGGCTTTTTTATCAATTTTTTACTGTTACCGGAATTTATCCGAGAAAACTACTAGTAAGTGTACCTTCAAGTACGCACCACTAATTTCGTGAAGTCACTCATGGTTGTAGCGCCCATTATCTGGGATACGCCACAATTGACCAATAGGTATAGGTACCTTTGGATAGTGATAGGTCGTTTATGATCGATTCGTTCAAAATGATTGAATCACCAAGTGAGTCAAATGACTCATGATTCATTTTGGGAAAATGATTCGATCATTCAATCATTTTGTGTTTCCGTCTGTCGTGTGATTGAATGTGATATTAAGTGGAATAACATTCACATGTACGCTATCCGTTATGTCTAGTCATGAAATTTCAGAGAGATATCTTCATGGGCATAAATCCATTAATATTTGGTCAGTGAGTTTATGTTTGTGTAGCATAGTTAGAGACAAGGCGCTCATTTTGAAAACGATGAAATTAACCCTTGTTACAATACCAGCGCATCATTACAGTTGGTAAACTTGATAAGAATTTTAATTACCTGCTCAGTTGAAAGCTCCTAATTGAATGTAATTCAATACTGCAGATCAGAAAACTTTCATGCACATTAATTTGCGTATTCTGAGCTAGTGATTTAATTTTCATATACATAGTTTGACGTTATTCCTCTTGAATTCAGAGTCTGTGACAGTTTTGCCTCTCTAAATATTCTCGTGACTATAGTACTTTAAAATCTCCAATTTAATGCGGATCCAAAATTTGTGGAATATGGAAATCAATCAGCCTTCCTAAATTTCTAAGCACGATAGTAATTATTCGACATCAATTATTAAAATAGATTGATGGCAACAATTAGCATCATTCGAGTTTTTGAGTCTCTTCAATCTTGATTCATTCGAGTCATTCGATTCACGTGAGTCTCGTGATTCATCCAATCAATCTGACTTACGAGTCATAATGAATCAAATGATTGAATCAGTTGATTGAATCTTTTAAGTGACTCGAATCAAAATGATTGAATCACTAAAATGATCGACTTAGCCCAGCTCTACCTTTGGACCCACTTGGATATCCGTGCAATATTTGCATTTAATTGTCCAAGATTCTGAAGAGCTCTTTATTCTTCATCATGCGCAGATGTATACATTTCTACTGATCAACAATCAATGAATCTACATCTGGGTAATACCCTGCGAGCCGCCGCACGGGCGTGTGGCAGGGGGAGTTAAGACACCAGCCGTGTAAAGATGTAAGGTTTTGGGAGGTAAAATAGTGACGTGTATTATGGGAGTCTATTTACTGGATCTCAGTTTTTATTGTGGTCGCTTATTGTGCGCGGAAAGAACGACATTTTGTACCTGTCTGTTAATGGCCACGTATCTCCATTATTTTAGCGCTTCTGTCAGACCTAGAGATGTAGTGAGGCGTCGTGATAGTATTTTCTGTCTCGCTCTGAAAAATATCAGTTCTGAATTTCTCAAGCAAGATAAGCCTAGCGTGTAGCCTCTGAGTCTCAAGGGGCTCCCACCTTAATCCCTCTAAAAGTTGTGAGACACTATATGTTCTCTTGTAGCAGTTTTTAATGAAGCATATTGTTTTTCTTTGTATTTTATTTTTTTTAATAAATCTTTATGAGCGACCAGAGCGATGTTAGGACACCAGCCGTGTAAATATGTGTGGTGTTGTATGGTTTTAGGAGGTGAATTTGTGACGTGTTTTATGGGAGTATATTTAGTTGAGCTCAGTTTTTATTTCGGTCGTTTATTGAGTGTGGAAAGGACTAGTTTTTATATCTATCTGTTTGGAAAAATATATCTATTATTTTATAGCTTCTCTCAGTTACTATACAACTAGATATACAGTCTAAACCAGCTTCTCGTTTTAAAAATTCTCATTGCAGTTATAATCTCTTTCCTACATCTCTCTGTGCATTCCTGATGACATTCTCATACTTACCACTATTATATGTCATATATATTTGGCTCAAATTCACCGTCTGGATAAATTTTATTCAATTCTTAAATATTATGGAAGGAAGAGGTTTTGGTTTCAATGAATTAGTGTAGAATTATTAGATATGATTATGGATATTATACGGAAGTTGCATTTGAAATATTTAATATTCTATTCTTCTCTTTCAGGTGAGTGGTCTTCCCTTATTACGCCTCGATCTAAGAGTTCTGTAATCCCGGTGATTACCATCAGATAAGAGTAAGTATTTGCCATCAAAATAGGGGTGTATATTGGCTGTAATAATAGCACGGCTCATGTTATTCCCCAGCTCACGTATATATTAATCCGATTGTACTCTTGAGAGATTCAAGTGTAGGGAGAAAATTCATTTGGGAATCCTCTATACTCATTCATCAGTCATTGAGGTATTCCTAAAATTTTCCCCACGAGTTAACTTTCTTCATGATCCTTCCATTGCAATGGTATTCGCATTGAAGGAGGTTGTTGGAAGTTCATCCGAATAGTTGCGAAAACGACTTAAGCCAAGAAGGTAAGCTCATATTAGCGCTTAGTTGTAGAGTCGTCAATGCCTCCGTGGCCTAGAGATTAAAACAACGGCGACCATAATTATCGGCTTCAATCCTGCCTTTGTTGGAAATGAGCTAATTTGACAGCCTCTATCACGTCCCAATTTTTAAGTTATTCCCAGGTGGGCTTTGAAAATCCATCATGAACTTTCGGTCATATAATATAGATGGTGTGCTTGGCGTGCTGTGATTTCAATAGTTTCTCCTTTGTTTTTGATCACGTGCACTAATGCCAGCGTCAAAATTAGGAAGTTTACCCGGTTAATGTGAAATGGCGAATACCTTCCGCATCAATCGACGAGAACAATTTCGACAAAATGTTTTCGGTCCACGACAGTAATGATGAACGGTTTCATTGTTTTCCCTTGCCAATCATTCGGGCCTTTTGTGTATATATCTTCAATTAGCTCTTTTAATGCACCCTGAGCGCTTGATAAATAATCCGATTCTAAATTCTGTTCCGTCGGGAATCTATGATAGGTTATCCACCCTCGACCTTCATCATAACGTTCTCCTGTTAGCTTTGCTCGCCCACGCCATCCATTATCCCTTTCCGCGCTCAGAAAACGGACTTGAATTGGGAGCTGTCGCTTCCTCTACCGATTTTCCTATCTCTTCGCTAATTTTTATTTCTCAAGGAGGTTGGATCACGTAGAGGGTAAAATCATCACTAAAGAGTACTATTTTAATTTCCACTGTGAGTTTATATCTCCGACGTAGGTCTCGGCAAGCATTGCAATTATGCAGCCTGATAGTTAATCACGATAATACAATGGTTCATCTGCATTTTCACCTATGAGGTATCGTGCAAGCCACCTCTAGGGCATGTTGTACGGGATTATTTTTTACACTATATACGGTTTAATGTACCGACCGGCAATTTGTGGGCCTGGGCTCGGAGCCCAGTCTGATCAAATGATATTATTTAATTGAAAATTTCATCCCTTGGATGTATATCTTGGCACAATCTTGGCAACCGTCCGTACGAGTGCGTACAATGTAATAATTATAATATGTATTCCGCGCCAAGGTACATTCAAACGCATTTGAACAAAATAATAAAAGTAAGCTGTGAAAATAGAGGCACCCCTGAAGCAAAAACCTCTTATGGGTTGCCATCATTTCAATTTCTCATGCCTATATTTTTGTATAAACCGTAAATAACTCAGGAAAGTTACGTATAAACGCTTTACAATAGCGAATTCGTACAACGTTCAATATTTTCCCTTTTTAACTTTTGGGTACGGAACCTTATTATCAAATACACAATTATTAACTATAAATATTGACCTTAGCTTAAAAAATTGGAAATTTAAAAAAATATATATTTTTTCTCTTCTCGTATGGCAGTTTGCAGGGACGACATATGTGTATTCTATAAAGTTATGGGGCCCATAAGCCATGTCAACTATTCAATGAGTGTTGCAGAGTCATTGGATAAATTTATTGGTTTCATAACTTATTGCACAATGCTATGATTTCCCTTAGTAGACAAGATGGCGGGTACACAAAGAACCGCTAGGAGACGTAATTACTTGGTGAAAGAGTTGTTTTGAGAGAAATTACCGGTCTTTTTACTCTCACTGACTAATTATTATGTGCATTAGCAATTATTCATGGGCTAAAATTTCATAAATCCGGCGGTAAAATATTTGATTAAATATACGAAGCCATTGACTATTGGTAAATAAGTTATATAATTAATAGATTTGTTCTTGTAACCCAAATATTTTTACGAAGTCCGTAACTTCATGGATATCAAAACTATTAATTCCGTAACTAAATTCACTTGCAACCGGCCAGTAGTAAATTATCATTTGTATATTTCTCTTTGATTTGGAATTTTGAGTCGACAAAACACGATGCCTTGCGCAGGACATATTTTCATGATCCTGGCTTAAATTTTCTCTTGTAGAATTAATCGTTTATTATTTTATGCTTAAATAGTTTTTTAGAGAATTCTTAGTGCAATTGACTGAATTTCGAAAATAAAGGGGGAAAACACCTTGTTGGTAAACGAAGAAACTCGAAAAGATTGCGCCTCTAGTGTATAACATCGATTTTCTTCCCTTTTATAGATTTTGCAGTCACCCCAGATTCATTCACGGAAATTCGTGTTTGCAATTGCTTCAACAGGATCCCGTCAGCATGGAATGCGGGCTTGGGTTGGGTTTGGAAAACGGAGCTAAGGAAACAAGATATAGGGAAACGATATCGATTCTTCTTTTTTCCTCATCTTGATTGTGCTAGGCCATTAATAGCATTAGGTTGATGCCATTAAATTCAATTTCCTTTAAAAAATAAAATGGCAAAATATACAAAAAAAGCGGAAAAATTGTGCGAAAATTTTTTATTACGAATAAGTAAATTTACCTAAGAGATAGGAGTAGTCAATTTTTATGAAGAAACCACGAATGATAAATTCCTTCGAAATTTTTACGGCTAAAATAGATGGCCACATTTTTTCACAAGAAAACGGTGAGATTTTTACAATAATAAAAAAATGGAAGATTTTTCTGCAAAAAAATGGATAGAATATTATTTACGAATCACTCAAAATTTTATCTACCCGCTGTACATACTTTTTCGTAGTGGTACTTAAAAAAATACACGTTTGTAAATATATATATATACATAGTCTCCAC
Organism: Ceriagrion tenellum; assembly: GCA_963169105.1. Taxonomy (NCBI): domain Eukaryota; kingdom Metazoa; phylum Arthropoda; class Insecta; order Odonata; family Coenagrionidae; genus Ceriagrion; species Ceriagrion tenellum. The sequence goes on from OY720643.1 coordinate 68,382,896, forward strand.
AAAAAACATTTTTTCACAAAAAACGAATTGTGAGATTTTTATGCAAATTAAAATTTAACGGAAGATTTTCTCTAAATAATTGATAGGCTAATATTTTAGAAACACATAAAATTTGGTCTATTCGCTCTGTATTTTTATACCAGGCGAAACTTAAAAAAATACGCCTTTGGACGTTAGTATATTTTCTCCACCAAAAAAAGTTTTTTTTTTTACAAAAAACGATTGGTGAGATTTTTACGAAAATAAAAATGGGTGATTTTTTACAAAAAATTAATAGGCGGTTCATTTACGAAACGCATTAAATTTTGTCTATCTGCTGTATGTATATTTATTTTTACGCGGCGAAACTTTAAAAAAATTCACGTTTGTACATATTTTTTCTCCTATTTTTTTTTGACCCGAAACCGATGGAATGTAAAAAGCATTAAAGGAAAAGAGAAATACAAAAAAGATGAACCGAGTGGAATTAAAAAAAAATGGAATGGATGAGGGCGGGAGGAAGGAGGGGAGAACCGTATGAAACAAATGAAAATCTTTTTAAGCCTTGAGAGAGAGAGAGAGTGAGAGAGAGAGGGAAAGAGAGATGAGAGCCATCATGCCACTCAACCAGACGCCCACACAACGTCGCCCCGTGGATTCATTTTCTGGGTCACTCCACACGATCCTCACTCTCCTCACTTTTTCCCGAATCGCTCGGCAGAGGGGGGCAGCTCCGCTCTGGTGCCCGGATGTTTTGGGCGGCTGGGGGGGGAGGGGAGGAGGGGGGTGGAAGTGGCGGGAAAGAGTGAACGGTTAAGGGGTTTGGTGGGCGGCTGCAAGAACTGGGATAGTGTGTAGGCCGCTTCGCACGATGCTTAATGGAGTGTTTGCATTTTTTTGGAATACCGTGGAAATCTGTTGGATTCGGTAAATAATATCTCTATATATAGACCTCTTGATTGCTTGCACTAATAGTTACTTGGTTATTTAAATTATTAATATTTATCATGCATTGTTTTCGCATCGATATTGTGCAGGCTGAAACGCCCAGCCATTGGCTCTTCGCTACGTGACGTCATCTCCCATATTTGTGTGTAGCTGAGCCCTGTGGTTAGCATTGTGCATCCGTTTCGGCAGAAGAAAATATTAATTATTTCTACCTTTCTTGCGTTTAAGCGGAAATCAAGTCTTTGTCATGGAACCCGGTTTTGTCAATGCATGCTCGAATAATCTCCCGACGGTTGATGCCATAATGGTAGGGCATTTCCTGGGCGCTAATGCGGATTATGTCGGACCGGAGCAGCGAGGAGTAAAATTATCGCAGTAAAATTAGGATTATAAATGAATACCACTTAATGTAACGAAAACTCTTTTTATTCCAAAGTTTAAACGGGTGTCAGAAATATACCTTTTCTTTTACCTGCTCATTTTGATGTCTGCCAAGGAAACTAGTGATACACCAAGGATGGTACATGGGTCTAATAATCATTCAACATTATCCACATATGTCTGATGTAATTTTTTGTTACGATTTCTCTCTTGAATCCCATAAACATGCTATTTTCCTATCATCCCGAATAACATTGATGCTAGTGAAGTAGTTTCACACGTTGAATTCGGGAGCTGTTGTTGAAATTCTTTCCCGGCGGGAGTTATTTTTTTTCTTTGTTTTACGAAGTTGTGCATGACTCACATGGTACAAAATCCATCCCTGAGAAGGACACATTCATGACACACATGTTGCATCATCCGCACTCAGTGTGTTGATGTATTTTGTCATGGATGGCATAATGTGTGCTTCTATCCATCTTCGCCTACTGTTCTGGCATTGCAGAGAATATGGTTTGCTTGGCAATGCATAAGTTGCATCAGAGGTTTCTTGGAGTTTTACTGCTCTGCCCTTCTGTATTTTGTTGCTTCAATTTACCATGCATTGAAATTAACATTCCTAGAATTTTATTTGTTTCTTACATAGTACCTATGTTAGGGTTTCAATATGCCTAGAGTTAGGTTAAATTTGGGTTGACTACTTCCTGTAACTTCACTGACAGCTATGGAACTTATTTTTTTTTGTAAATTAGTGTGCCAATGGTTTGCATTAATATGTAGTCTAGACAGCAGGACTTATGTATCCTCCAGGTAAAGTGCGTATTTAAATAGAAAATGTAGATGTGGAATTTAAACTAATATCATCAAATTCTACCAATGTTCCTCAAAATGACCATCCCTATGATGTAAATTCAATAATTTTTGTAAATGATGAGATATACCTACTGAGTGACCCTGAACAGTTTGTCATTACTGTAGAGAGCGCCTTATATTCTTTGGTTAGGAATCAAGATTTCAATTTTATAATATGCATAGGGGGTTACTTTAACCTAAATTTTCTGAGTGAGGATCAAGTGACAGACAGACTTGATGTGCTCAATTCGTTTGGCTTTCATCTGAATTACCATTTTCAACCCACTAGAGTCTCCGGATTTTCTAGGACAAGCCTAGATTACCTACTAACTAATATCAATAGAAGTCTACACTCAGAAATAATGCTCCCCTTGCTTATCTCAGATCACTATGCCCAACTGGTGCAAATTATTAGTACGTATATGTTTTAAGAAATGTTAAAACACATGTGAGGGAGTACAGGGGACAGATAAATGAACGAAATATATGTAATTTTATGAATGCTACAAGATCAAAAAACTGGTTAAAAAATGAGGACTCTGTTTTAATAGATGGGCAAAGACTTCCCTACATAAGTTATCAAACAATTTAAGTTAAGAAGAAAAAAATGTTAATGGTGAATGTAAGAATACAACTTCATCCTGAATATAAAGCATGAAAAAGGCACTTTAACTAATGCGTAATCTAATCGTATACTAGTACACTTAGGAACGAAACAATATTCGTTCCAAGCCTTTTTTGGCAGGGATTCCCTAACTCGAAGTTTGGCCCTCCATAATATTGAATTTAATAAGATTATTTCAACGGATGAACTAGATGAACTCTCCAAGAAAAATAACTACTCGTGGCCACTCGAACACAGCACAGAAGCACCTTGAAGGCAAGGATCTGGGAGATGACGTCACTAGCCCAGAAGCATGGCGGGTCGTGTTTCAGCGCAATATTAAATTTTCAGATTTTATTTATTGATATCTCGTTTAAAAATTACCGCAAAAATATAATATTCCAAATTTCACTTAATTGAATGGTGACATTTTTTTAAAGATTACTTTCCAAAAAATTGCAAATACTCCATTCAGTAAGAAAAATCGAACTCGACTCGGCATGCTTAAAAATCGTACCGTGTGAAGGGTGTGACCGACTCCGATTTTGGAACCTATTTCGGTTATTGATGCTGAAAGTGTGCTTTCGATTTATGCGCGATTGATGGCGGTACAAGACGAAAATGCAAGGAGACGTAGGAAGAATCCACTTCGGTAAAATACAAGTGAAACAGTGATTTGAATATCATGTGTAAGACTGCGAGAGATGTCAAATACTCGTTCTTTCCGCGCACAATAAGCGATCACAATAAAAACTGAGCTCCACTAAATACACTCCCATAATACACGTCACTATTTCATCTCCCAAACTTGCATCTTTACACGGCTGGTGACCCCCTGCCACACGCCCATGCGGCGGCTCGCAGGGTAGTATGTAGATGTAGATATCCTTGCTACATTCATGCATTTCTTCATAGGCGCCCACAAAACTTCTGGTGTTCCCCCTCTTAAGAGATTCTTCCATCACATTTCCTCGTGACTTTTGCCTCTTCTTCTCATACCCTTTCTGTACTATCATATACCTCTTAATTATTCTACCCCAATCTATTTAGTCAATATGGCTAAACTATCGAAGCACACTCCTTTCATATAAGTCCATTACCAGAGTATGCATTCCACCTTCTGTCACCTTCCACTCATTCTCAAGTCCAAGTAATTTTAGCGAAACTTTCTCTCAAATTACTCGAACCTGCCAGTAATCAATTAGTTTGAGCGAAATATCATTTTACTCAGAAATCGATGAATGTGGTGACGTTTTACAGGAAAATATCTCACCTTTCCAAAGAGACCAAAATATCAATCCCTTACTGACCTAACTTCCGAGATTTTTGACGAAGAATACTAGCCCTTTTACGTGGAAATAGTACATGAACGCACTCCAGAGAGACGTTATTTAAAAAAATGAGTAATTTCTAACACCTTGATCTCGCCAAAATATTAATATTGTGTAGTTTGTATGTTTTCTCAACTATTTTTAAACGTACCGCGTGAAAAAAAGAGTCAAAGTAAAGACTTTTGTGGATATTTTTATTAGATTACTTAGAATTTCAGTCGTGTAAAATTATGTTATTGTACCATTAATAATGCAATATTTAATTCATGCTTCCTGCAACTGCTGAAATCAAAACTTACGCGTCGAATATGGTCTCCATTTTTGACTAAGGGACTATCTCGCTCAAACTGCCGGAAAGGACGGATTTTAACCCTCGGTAAGGAATAGTTGTGTGGAAAATCCACCGGGATATGGCTTTCGGACTCAATCGATGCGTTTTGACGTCAGGAGATATCTATAAGATAAATCTCGCGCATGATAACAGTCCCTAGCAAGTTGTCTAGCGCGTAAGGCCCTAATACCCAGGTCATGACACGATCCCATAATTCACTCTGATTTCTCCATTTTGGGTCGGGCTCGGCGTTTCAGAGCACTGCCTTTCTTCATTAATTAGCCAAAAGTGTTTAACCTGTTTCAAAGTATCTTTAAACATGAAGCTGATTTTGATCTTTAAAATATGAAAGGGGTAGGTAAGCTGGACGAGGTATGTTTCGGTCTAAATCTAGCATTAAATATCTCTAATGACAATGCAAGAAGCATCTTCACCTCTTATATAGAGATAACCCTCCTCTGTATATTTCGGCGCACAGTTATAATCTTTGCATGTCAAAAAATCAAAAACATTGTGCTTAATCATAATTGAGCGTCAGTTGTTGGCAAATGAAGAACTTCACGGACAAATTTCACCGGCAAACTTACCAGGCAAGAAGGGGACACCGTCCTTAAGTATTTAAGATAATTATCAATTTCTGTGCTCATATTAGTTTAAGGGTATAAGGACCTTGCTAGCACGTAGGTATAGGCAGCGCTGACCCAAGGTATGTGAGGAAAGGCTGAACCATTTGTGTCACCATTCAAGGATATTATCGAAAACAATTCATGTTTCTCGTCCAAATGGCTGTTACATGGCATTCCAAACGGCTGTTGCATAGCATTCTGATAGAAAAATTGATATATCTCCCTATTTTTACGCTTTTTCAATACAATTATCAGTTTTCGTAAAAAGTTACTCTGTAACTTGCTGATTTCCAGGTGGTATTTGGATGCACCGAGATAGAATTGTCACATTTGAGGAACAGGTATCCCTTGGCAAAGGTCTATTCTTTTTATTCCGGAAATTTCAAGTTGATGATATAAGTTTTCAATGATTGATTGGGTCTCGAAATTACGTCAAATTTTTCCGGTCGAGCGGGTGTGATGCGTCGCCTTAATGTTTATCCTGGCATATCAAAGTTTCGCTGCCGTACGAGAAAGTGGAAATGAGAATTTTATAAGAAAACAGGGGGGTTGTAAAGGCAAAAATATTCCCTCGGGACGAGGAGAAAGGAGGAGCTGAAGGACATAAGAAGAAGAGGAGGATGCTGTCGGAGAGTTAGCGCACGGGAATGGGAAGAGACGATAAGAGGAATAGAAAATGGTTTCCGGTGAAATATCATCCCACGCTGCGAATGATGGGAAGTGTCGCTGGAGCCGGAAGGCTATATTCTAGAACGGAGGGGAAAGTGCTCCGTAAGGTAGCGGTTCTGGAAGCAGGTGGAAATGGACCGCGGAAAGACGAACATGGCTCACTCTTTCCTCGTACGGATTTGGAACATCTTCTCTTGCACATTTTTTATATCCGACCGAGTTAAAGAGTTTTCTCGAATTCGAGATTTACTTGTACCTTCGGGAATCGAGACAGGAGTATTGTGCTTCCCGAGAATTCTCGAAAATGTCGCTATCAATCATCAGTTTTATTGACACTCTTCGTATCAGATGTAATGAGTGTAAACCGTTGCCACAGCTATGCGTTACCGTTGTGAGGGAGGTGCAACAGAAGCATGTGACCTGCGTGGACGAAGTTAAATGGAGGATAAAATACGCCCCATCAAATATCGGCACAAAATGCGACATTGTGCGTTCCGAAACAGAGGTCTATTGTCATTTTATAAGTGTTGCATCTCTTGCCATGGAATTTAGTTGAGGTTACATTGGCTCCGATAAACAGTTAAATTTTACAGATACCCGACCTAAAGTAATTCCGGATCCGAAGTCGCCCTGACTAGTCTGTAAGCTAGAGTGTATCTCTCTTGCCTAGTGTCCTATAATTCCGGGTTACCTCCATTTTAGGTGACGTAACAGAAGGGCAAGCCCAAAAAAGAAGATCAGAGCACAATAACTTAGTCCTACTCTGTTGAAACAAAAAAAGCTACTAGCCACTATACTAATACAAAAAAGCTGCAAGGACATAATGGCCCATTAGACTATATCAACTATTCTTAGGATTGAGTGACTAATATTAATTATAGTCGATTATATAATCTGCTATAGTCGATGTTTTCTTAAAGTGGAAAGTATTGTTTTTGATTCACGAAGCAATATTCCAGAATTGCCTACCAATTTTTTTCGTGATGCGGGAATAATTTATTGAAAAACTTCCCGGAGCTCACATACGAGTGCAGAACTGCTGAACTCAAGTAAAAAATCAAATATACCTAGTGAGAGCATTTATTTCGTATAAAATTTCTATTTCAACTTCTATGATACCGTATTTTATGCGGAAATAATGGCATATTTGATATATATGGGTTCTGCAATCCTATGCTTGTCATTCCCTCGACTCCGCAAAAATGGTGTCCATTACTACAGCATAGCGAAATTTCAATGACACTCCCTCAAAACTTATCACTCTTATCATGGATTTTCTCCTTCATTCCTTCTCCACTACCAATGTAAGAAAAATTGTTGGTTGTAAAAGTGTTCCTGCAGAAGTATTTAAGCACTTTCTAAGAAATATTGTGGTATTCCTACGGGAATACACACGGGTACGTAACTCAGAAGGACCGACATGTCGCGATGAGATCAGTTCAAGAAAACATTCAAATCAATCATTCAACATTTCAACATTCAATTTAAAGCTCAATAAATCACCCAATTCTTAGTTACTTCACCTATCAGAAGTAAATTGGCAATATTTTAAGGAAGTGGTGTAAATATTTTCTTTGAGGATTGATTGAATTTATTTTGTGTAGCGATAGTTATTTTTCTCACGTAAACTCTCTTTGCTAGTCTTTCCTTTCCTTATGGCTGGCATCTGAAAACCCTCGTGATGACTGGCTGCTTATAGTTTGAACGTGCTGAGCGAATGCCTGCCCGGAAACGTTTCTCTGAGGAAATATCGGTCCAGATAAATGTTTCCATTCCCCCGGAAAACTTCTTTCTCTCTACCAAGTTCATGTGGTGTGAAATTCCGGCCATGACAAATATTTTGGCTCTTGAAATGATAATTAAAAAAAGTTACGTCTGCACGTGCATGTAAAAGCTCCCGGTGTGTTTGACGCGCAATATTTCAGTTTTCCTGCCCTTTCCAGCGATCCCTGTCGAGTAGCTGGAGTTTCGCGAACGGCATGCCTGCGTTTGTCTCGCATCAGCTGTCCCCGTTTTCACCTCCGTCGGATTGTTGTGCATCTTTTTTTATTATTTGTTTCTATGCGTGTGCTTTGAAACGTTGGTCACATGTCTCGTCGCATGGCAAAGTGCTTTTTAATCCTTTGATGGGGTCGCGCAGGGATTTCGATTCGCTTTTGTTTTTTTTAAAGCATTTTCGAGGCAAATCTAGTTGTGGAAAATATTGCAGATTTGTCGCGTTACCGTGGCTGTTACGGAAGGCAACCGAGTTATATGGAGGTGCCGTTGAGAGGTTTATATTTAGGGCTCGAGTAAAAATTGTCATGCGCTTCTGTTACTGGCGCTATTCTTCCTCCAGTGTTTCCAATAATGCCTGAAATCTGCCTATGAGTCCATTGGTCACTTTACATCAACCATAATGTGAAAAAAAGTTTTTCTCCCAACGATAAAGTACCTTCGAATAAGGAAACAGATATATGAGAGTAGAATGAATGGTGTGAGAGGTAGAGGTAGGCCCAGAAAGTTGTGGTTGAATGTGGTTGAGGAAATTCTTCGGAGGAGGAATATTAGGAGTCTTAAAAACAGGAGGGCGTGCATGAAACAGTGTGTGGGGGTAAATGAGGCAAAAGAGGTTTGCAAGGATAGGTCAGAATGGAGGAAATTATTGAAGCAGAGTTAGGTGTGCAATTATGTATTATTAACGAGTGAAACATTTTGACTGTGCCTACCCCGGAAGGGAACGGCGTGATGGGTATGTATGTATAAAGTACCTTTAATTGTTCTCATGTCGAGCTTAGAATACATCTACATCTACATCTACATCTACGTCATACCCTGCAAGCCACCCAAAGGGTGTGTGGCAGGGGGTGCTTTCGCACCAGGCATGCATGAATGATATGGTAGAATACCTACATTACATTAAAGCCCGCGTACCACACATGCAAAGCGCCAATTACAAATCTAATACCCAAGAAACATTCTATCTCCAATCGTTCTAACATGCAAGGGATACAAGGACTACTACTACAGATTCAAAATATCATGCATAAATAAGAACATCATTATTTACATCATGCATAAATAAGAAAGAGGAGAATATAATGAGAAAGATTAACTGCCTGCCTATTGTCAATACTCGAACTATTCATGACGACGATCACAGCTGTTATGGTCCCGAATGGTACGCGGAAAAAATGACATTTTATACCTATCGGTTCTACAATCTAGCTCTCTAATTTTATTGGCGCGATCTAATCTGCCGTCACCTTACCTTATACCTTAGGTCCCTTACCTAATACCTTAGGTCACCAGCCGTGAAAAGATGTGAAGAGCAATGTTCTGAGAGGTGAGTTAGTGAATTGTTTTATGGGAGTGTTTTGCGTGCAGATCAGTTTTTATTATGGTCTCTAATTGTGCTTGGAGAAAACGAATTTTTGTACGTATCTGATCGGCAATATATCTCTATTTTTCCATCGCTTCTTTGAACCTAGATAGTGTAGTGTAGCACTCTAGTGGGTCGTGTATTTATCCCTCTAATTTTTTCACTTCTTGCGGACACATAATTCACTGTAATGCACTTGTTCTGAACTTTTCAAGATAATTAAGTCTCCAGCGGCTCCCAGCGTAATCCGCATAAAGGCTGTGAAACACTATATGTTCGCTGGTGGCAGTTTTTTGACGAAGCATGCAGCTTTACTTTGTATTCAATATATTTTTCGATTAAATCTTTCTATCCAGGGTCCTAAATGCTCGCGGCGTATTCAAGGTGTGGTCTAACTAGAGCATAGTAGCATCTCATTTTTACTTTTTAATATAAGAACCTTTCAATTATACGCATGATAAACCCTAATTTCTTGAAGATTCTACCACTTATGTTTTGTATTTGTGCTCCCCACGATATGTCTGTAGTAAATAATTAAAAACTTCCGTATCAAACTTCTTCTTTATACTAAAATCCTCGGTGACGATTTTGGTATCATTCATTCATTGGTCGTTCAATCCTAAGATTAGTTGACTGCAGCCCTCCTTCCTCATCTGTCAAATGTTAGTTCCCTTACCTCCTGACATCTCTTCCTGTGTACTTTTTTCTATATTTGGTCCATGAAGTTATTCCTGGGTCTTCCCTCTGTGGAGTTTTCCCTCTATTTTACAGTTAATTATGTTCTTCACAATTCTGTTGTGTCTCAGGGTGTGTCCAATCCATCTAGATCTTCTTTTCTGTATGGTGTTCCATATGGTCCTTTCTTCTTCTACTCTTCTATACACTTCAGCATTTCTTATTTTGTCCGTCCATTTTATCTTCAACATTCTCCTCCAGCACCAGATTTTGGTTTACCCCAAGAATATTACCATTGGTTACTTAAGGGAATACGTGGCGTTTTACTTGTTGAAAAATGGTGCACTGGTACACTGGTGATTTTATTTAACACCATCCATCGGGTGTTGTGAGTTGTCTGTAAGGATATCTCACGCGGCCCTTATTGCGAGAGTAGTCTCATTACGTTTAACCCTTAAAAAGCCTCCCCGCAAAACTCCCCCAAAGATCCCATAATACTCGCTGATGAGTTTCCTCTTCTAAGTAACCCGTATACCTTTTCGATCCGTATCCTCGCCCAGCTTTCTTTTTGTCGATCCCTCCTTTCTTCATATAAGTGTCCCTCCCGCGGTGATCAATCAAAAAGGTTTTCTCTCCCTCCATTCCTGGGATTGGTTTTTCAGGGGCTTTTCATCACATGCCACTCTCTCCCGACTTCGCCCTCCCACACTCAAGTCTCTTCATTTCAATGCAATTCTCAACTCCTCCCCGTTTCCTCCCCCTGTTCCCCTCCCCCTCCCATCCATCCCCTTCTTTCTCCGTCTTTCAATGTAATCCCGGATTTGTCATCTCCATCTCCAATTTTTTCCCGAAATTTTTCTTCTGCACCCAATCATCTATCAATCCAACCTGCGGATTTGATCGCCGAGTAATAGAAATGAGAATCCTTCCACCTTTTTTTTATCTATCGGTTCCCTCACTGCGTTCAGCTCTTCAACTGTTCATGAAACTCACGCGCTTGCGGGTCCTTCCTCCCGCTTTCTGTGTCAATCACGCTTCTTATAGCTTGAGCGTCTTCTGAATGAGCTCGCGGGAGCTTAGAGTAAGTTGATTTTTCGTTCATAAGATGATTAAACAAACTATTTTCAAGGCCCATCCATGTAATGAAACCACGTTTAATGATATATTCGGTTTATTTCAACGTCCTATGACGTCATTCTATGCCCAACCACCATTGCACTCTGTTCATCGACAGGCCTACTGCTTTTCTCTAATTACGTGTTCTATGCATTCTCTCCGGCTAATTCTTAGCCCTCATCTTTTTTTCTACCTTGTCGATTGTACATTTAAATTTGCTTACGTAATCTTTCGTTCGTCACAAGTTGTATGTGACCATACCACACAAGCTGTTCTTTTGTTGTCATTGACTACTGTGTGGGTGTCTCCCATAATATTTGAATGGCTTGCGGCGTGACTTCGTGAAATTGCTTCATGTTGAAATGAATAACTTTTGAAATTTCACATAGGTGACTTTAATGACGACCTAATGATGTTGCACGGCGACGAAACTGGTCGTCATTAAAGTCACCTATGCAAAATTTGCAAAGTTATTCATTTCAACCCATTATATTCCTTATTCTCTCATTCGTGATTCTATCTCAGCTGGATATACCCGCAGATCATATCCAGCTATCCATCTCCGTAGCATTTAGCATTTGTTTTGTTCTCTCCTTCATCTGCCATGTCTCACTTCCATATGTGATAATACTTCTTACAATTGAATTATACATTCTATGTTTATTAGTTTTGGATACACTTTGGTCCCATAAAATGCTATTCAACATGGATACTGCCCTTTTTCACGGGGGATCCGGTTGGTGTGGTGGCTAGAGTACTCGCCTACCATACGGGCGGCCAAGGTTCAAATCCCTGCAGAGGCATATGTGTTTCAGAGGAAACCCGATCCCTACTTGTGTGTCTTGTGGAGGGCACTTCAAGTGCAGTACTCCGTCTGTCGGAAGAGACGTTAAACCGTGGTCTCTTTGGCGCCTTTCGTTAAGAGAAGGCTAATGCCGACGCCGGGTTTCTATTCACCCTTCCTCCCTTACCTATCCCCTATGGCGCAGATGACCTTAGCCGTCGGTCGCCTCCCCAAATATCCAATCCAATCCTTTTTCCGTGCAAATTTAATCCTGTAATTGCATCATCCAGGGTTCCATTTTGAGTTATTTTAACACCCAAGCGGTTGTATTCTTGGCAGCATTGTATTTCCTGTCCATCTTCCATCACAATGTTCTCATGTGCTCCTTTTAATGATACTTACTATAACATGTCCAATATCATGCGTGTCTTCTCATTAGATAGTCATCCATCATGCTTTCATGGATGGATAAGTAATAGTTTTTTTTTAATTTCATCATCATATCCAAAGTCGATTAGAATTTAGAGCTGAGAGTGAATTGATTTATTTTTCAAAATATGATTAAACAAATTGTTTTCTAGGTTCTTCCCAGAAATGGAACTACGTTTAATGATACCTGCTATACAATTTCCTATAGCATTCGTGTCTTCACGTTGGTTTAGTCATCCATCTTATGCTTTTTTTAAATTTTTAATTATAAAAAGATAATTAAACTAACTCGTCCAAAATTCGGTCCTGCCAAACCTCATTGGTTTGTCGGCAGGTTCCGTGAAATCAAGCATCAAATATTATTTGGCTCCAAACATTAGCAAATCTATAAATTTAATATAAAAGTTCACAATTTGGATGGAAAAGTATTAGTTTTCTGACATTTTATCATCATATCAGATGTCGATCAGAATTGCGATGACCACCAGACTTTCTTATATTCTGAGACAATACGGCTAAATAGTTAAGCTGCACTCTTCCTAAATATTAGCACCTAAATTAGGATTTATGTTCCGTTGTTTTTTTCTGTTTCATAATTTATGAGAGTGTTTATGAAACCAATAAATATATTGAATTCCTCTGCAACACTTATCAAGTGGTTTCCATAGCTTACGAGTCCCATAAGTTTATTGAATAAATATGTGCCGCTCCTGCAACTGGCCACTCGTCTGGCAGAAATGAAATAATGCCGGACGAGGTCGGCAGAAGGGTCGGCTCGCACTCTATAAAAATATTACCTGTGTAACCAAATGCTAGAATTTTAATGTTGCGACACACTGGAAAGCTTAATTCAATACTAGCCGTTGTTTAGTTTATTACTGAAGTGTTTTACTCAGGCTCGTTGGTTGTGAGGGTTTTGTTGACGAAAAAAATGGCAATTGTCGAGAATGTGAGAAGTGGAAGAATTTACTTATATTGCCAGTGGATGGATGTAGATTTATTGTTCTAGGACATAATGACGCATAGAACATGCAGTTGATACAGACAAAGAAGCTCTGAGGTATGGAAAAATTTATTAGTCACCTTGCTTGAACGACATGAAATGAAAAACCATCCCAGTTATGATTGCAATACTTTAATACAATAATATTGAAAATTATCAAGCTAAGTCACTATAATAAGTATTAAAATACGAGAACATCTTTAACGAAATATAAATTACAATCTTTGAAAGGACAATGTGTTCTAAAGTATCATCCAAACCCTTGAAATAGTTAATCGTTGACGACCAATATACTAATTTATATTACAAATTATGAAGGAAGTATGATCACGAGCAACGCCGGGGAATTCAGCTAGTTGATACATAAATATAGAGTTCGAGAGTATTCATCATTATGACATTTCAATGATTAATTGTCAAGCGGTTCAACTTAACGTAATATGGAGTTATGCGGTCAAAACTATTTACATTATGTTTGTATCCCATATCGAAGTTTAACATAATTTGTAGTTTTTTTAGGAAACTCACCTGTTAAGTCGGCAGGTACTGACAAGTCGTACAAAAATCAGTCAGTGTAAGAACGCTCAGGAATTAAAAAAACTTTGTGAGTCTTACGTAGAGTATTTATTTTACGACCGGTTTCGTCGAATAGTCGACATCATCAGGCACGTAACACGGGGCTCTCAGTCATAAATATTCTCAGTCAATCAATACTCTACGTAAAACTTACAAATTTTGTTAATTCTTGAGCATTATGGAAAAGTTTTACTAAGTTAAGGCTGAAACTATTGAATTTGACAATGTTAGGACAATTTAGGTAAACAATCAATCACCATAACATTTAGAAGAGGGAACGGTTGTGCTGTAGATCCCCAAGTATTAAGAAGGTCGCTCCTGATTGAAAAGGAGTAAAAAAAATGATGCATAATGGAACTCGGGATTCGTTAAAAAGCGATCCGACGTTACAGTTTAATATCTAGTGCTTCGCGAAGCCTTAACAAGACCGTGGCGCGGCTTATTTTTACCTCTGGGAGACGTAACAACCACACGATCTTCGCGCGCCTCCTATCGACGCACCGCGATATCGCACAGCAAGTTCACCGTGCCTGGCACCGCCCCATCGCACGAAAGATTTCCCCCTGCAGCGATGAAGATAAAATTCCGGCATTGCAAAATTGACGCAATTTGATCTCGTCTCCGTGTCGGGCTGCGTGAAGGGAAGGCTCAGGATGGAGCGTGGCGAATCGGGTGTTGCGATAACGAGACAGGGAACGAGCGGTATGGGGAAAGGCGAGGAAAAAGCAAAAAGGGGTTTTGCTCGGGGTAACCCTTCCCGGGCCCTAATAAGGAGAGACGCGCACTCACAAACCCAAGCGTCGCCCGCGCAAAAAATAAGTCCAGGGCTGGGCCCTGCTCATTATCGGGGAAGGGCTGGGGGGAGAGGTGTGTGAGGAGAAGTGGTGAGAATTGTTGTTCCTTCGGACTGGGGTGGTTGAAAGAAGGGGTAGATATTTTTAAAGCGTTTTGGTTGAATTAAAGTCAATTATGTAGTGATCACCGTTAAATCCACCTTGTCCGTCCATTTTACATTGCGTGAGATTTTCATCTGTTATCATCCCCATTCGTTTATTTATCCAGAAATTGGTTCACCTTGCTGAAAACATCATACTATTTGACGCAGAATGTAATATTAATGGAAGTAGAATGGTTCTACTTGGGCACATTGCTTCCAGAGGTTCCAGCGCTGCTCTGTTTGTCAATTTACTGTTACGGGATTCCACTAAGTCGTTTCATTGTTTGCAAAATATTGCCTTCACCAATAACGAGTGTTCACTTCCATAACTCAAGGCTACAATATAAAATGCGCGACTTATTCGATGAATTTTTTATGGTGAACAATTTTTTCCAGCCTTCTGAGCTGTGTTTTGACTTCATTTCCTGTACGTATTTGCTTATAGCTCAAAAACTGGAATCGATTGATGCCTTAGTCTTACCAAGTAATGTTCAAATCTCGCCGATAGTTTAATTATTTCACTTGTACCGCCCGGAAAGGGAACAGCGCAGTGGATATAGTGTGCCCTTCCAAGTGTGCTTCGTCTGACAACGCCACTTATTTCACTTAAATAAAGCGGAAAAATCTCGACCGCCTATTTTATCGATTTCAAGTCGCCAAGCATGAAAGGTTTCGTCCGATTTTTCTCGATTGTTGCCATTGCTTCCCCTCCAGACATCTTTTTCCAATCCAGGGGCGGTAATGACCGTGGCTGCCGACCCTTTTATTGATTGTAGCCTGGAGCCAAAGAGGGTGAGCGATCCCCAAAGGCTTTGTCGCGTAACATAACCGCTCCTTCATGTGCAGCTATTCGTTAAGGTCCTCGCTAAATGCTCGAAATAACAAATTGGAACTCTCCGTCGAAGATGTTTGAAATATTGGTGCCAATTTTATACCCAACATTTTAAGAAATCTTTAAAAATAGCCATATCATTTTGCACTCTAAAATATCGTCAAATTTCTGGTATATTCGACCTCTTTATTTCAATAATGCTGTTTTTGTCGGGAGAAGATAGGTCTTGGTAAATAATTATCAAAAAGCCAGGTAAATTCTTGTAGATATTATAATAGATCGTTATTATCTCAAAGCCGATGTTTTGTATAGGCCTACATACTTGCTTCCCCAGGGCTTAAAACATTATTCTCGTCGGAAAATAAGTGTAGTATTTTTATGGAAATTTTTCTGAAAGTTTATATGAACGTTTTTTACTGACAAATTAAAACAGTTAATAAAAATTTTCAGAACCATAAGTGTGGGAATGCGAATCTGCATCGCTTGACATGCATTAAATACGCTTGACTAGGAATTTTAAATTGATCCTTTCCGGAACTACAATGCATGTGTTAAAAATATCCATGCAAACACCCAGGGGATTATGAATAGAAATGTCCTGAGGATTAGAAATTCGTGTGGATTCAATCTTCTACTGTCCCTAATTTTCAAACTTTCTGCAGATTGAACGGCTGCCTATGATTTTACCTACCACTTATTTTCATAGCATGCATATCATTTTAGTGCACCAAATATGTGTAAATGACTTCCTTTGATGGCCTTTACGTATTCTTCCAATTCTTCACTGTAGATTAGGTATTTCATAATCACCGGGATTTCGACTTCAAGAAAGGAGACCTATTCTCGCCCGTACGAATTCCAACCCCATATGTCAAATCGTTTCTGTAATGTAAGATGCCATGGAATTGATTTTGATGATGGCAGCAGACGTAGAACTCTAACGAACTCCAAGGAGCGAACAAGAGGAGGATAGTCACGTCCGTCATTCACTCAAAAATGTCCGGAAACGGAAGGCGGGAGGACGGAAACGGAGGGATTGTAACGACTTCAATCCTATTCGTGGCCAAAGTCAATATATCGAAATAAGCTCCTCCGAACGGAAAACGCTGTGAACCGATTCAATCATCCGAAGCATACTGTGTGTAAAATATTAAGTTACAACAATTTTTATCCTTTTTAAGTGATGAAATTAATAGTGTGCTTAAAAAAGTGAACAAATTTAAGTAGGTAATCCGCTTACATATAGACTTCTATAATATAGAGATCACAAGAGGAGTAATTAGACATTTAAGCTACAAAATGATTTCAACTCTGGCTTTTAATTGATTGCCCTCATTATATTTCGTCCAATATATGCGGCTTAGCTGGCTTTTTTGTTAATGGACAGGGACTGTTGTTAATACTCGGAAAACCTTTAAAACACTCTCCTGTTCCTTTTTTTATATTTTTTCCTCTCCTATAAAAGTTTTCATTAAATTGATTGATTCAATTATATCAAATCCAATATTTTATGGATTTACTCTTCACGCATTTTCCGATTTGCTGAAGTCAAAAAACAACTAGGACATGTTTCAACCCGAGAATATCTCTTAAAGATGACATGCGATAACTCTCGTTTAACTATGAACGCTCCTTATCAGCTGGCTGGTAGGTTTAAAATGTTTTGTCCACCATGCTTTTGCGATTGTCATCGTAACTACCTGAAAATGGCAGCTTTTGATTCAATATGTTCAAACTTAACTTTGTAAAACATTTCCATAATGCTCAGAGATTGTGAAAACACTTGGAGACTTGAACAGATAGCACATTAACGCTTGAAAAAAAACACAAAAAAAGCATTGTAAAATTCAATAGGGATGATGTCGACTATTCGACGAAACCAGTAAATATCCTACGTAAAACTGACAGAGTTTTATTAACTCCTGAGCAAATTAGGATCTTTTGATGCATTCCCACGCAAGATCTTGAAGATACATTTTGAGGCACATATCAGCCACCACCAAACTATGCTGTGAGAGGGATTGCTTTTTTGTTCGATGGAACTGAAAACTCACTAAAGAATAAATTGTCAAGTGAAAAGCTGACTGGTGGGCTAAAATTCTTTATCCACCAAGCTTTTGCGATTGAGAATGTAACTATCTGAAAATGGCAGCTTTTGTTGTTTTAACGTATTCCTATGCCAGACCTGAAAGAGATATTTAAGACATAAAAGCCTTATAAAGAAAGGTACACATCGCACCCCACCAAACTATGTTGTGAGAGGGATTTTTTTTATTCGTAGGGACTAAAAAATGACAATATTACGAATTCTTGCGTACAATATTCCACGCTCGACTAGAGATAGTCCATAGCAGCAGGAAGAATTCAGAAGATTCAAAGCAGGAAGGATAGCGCTTGCTTGATAACCAACGTTATTTTTAGCCTTCCGGCTGTTATGGAGTATTCGAAGTTGAGCGTGGAATATTGTGCCTGGCAACATTTTCAATAGAGAGGGACTGACGTTTTTTTGAAGTATTCTACCGGTAAAGGTAGGTTTTGTTGAATGTCAGAGAATCTCCTCCCGGTTTTCTACACTTTCAGGGTCCTATCTCACTCTAGTATGTCCTTTATCGCCTCAGCATACGATCTACCCTTTTTCATCCTGTCCATTAAAACCTATTCCCTTTCTTCCCCTGTCCATGAAACCGATTCTCTTTCTTCCCCTTCCCCGCTTGCCCTACATCTTTCCCTCTATCACCCACTTGAGCGACTCATCGCCCCTTATTACAACCTCCAGCCACCTACTCTGCCGATCTCGAATTTCATTCAGAAATTTCCTTTCCTCGTCCACCATCTCAAGCACTTCCTCGTTAGTCTTCCTCTCCGTCCACCTCACATTCTCCATCCTTCTCCACACCCCCTCCCGGAAAACTTTTAAACACGCTCGTGGTCAATTTTCATTATATTTCCACTTTTATAAAATCTGTCATTTAATTTAACTGTTTCAGTTATATCATATCCAGTATTTTATGGATTCATACTTGACGCATATTTCCATTTGCTGTAGTTAAAGTTTGCTGTTAAAACAGAGCAAAACTATGTTTCCAAAACCGCGCTAATGCAATTAACTATTTTTTTGTTTTTTGTACGATGACACTAAAAAATGGCATGATTATAAATCCTTGCATACAATATTCCACGCTCAACTATGGATAACATTAAGAAGATTCCCGTGGGTCCAGAGCAGGAAGGTTCAAGCTTGCTTGATGAGTATCGTTTTTTTTAACCTTCCTACTGGTATTGAGTATTCAATGTTGAGTGTGGAATATGGTGTTTGGAAACATTGTTTATAGGCAGGGACTATTTTTACTGCCAGGAAAACTTTTAAACACCCCCTCGTGTTACATTTTCATAATATTTCCGCTCCTATACAATGTTTCATTTAATTAATCTTTCCATCATATCAAATCCAATATTTTTTTGGTTCCCACAAATGAATAAAATAACTTGGTTTTCTTCCTTTGATTAATTTTTTTGGTTCAACATGTTTCGACACAGCGGTGTCATCTTCAGGTTCAGGTACAGGCAGTACGTAATATACTGACACCGTTGTCTCGAAACATGTTGTATGTACCAAGAAAATTAATTAGAGAAGAAAACCAAGTTATTTTTTTCATTTGTAAAAATCCAATTCCACACAGTTGAGCCTGAAATCATGGAACGTATTTCTTGGATTTCTTCTTCTCTGGTGAGCAATCCGTAGATTGGTTTGCAGCAGTCGTCTTCCGTCTCCATTCCGCCCGATCTTGAGCCAGCCTCTTCAGCTACAAGTAGGAATGGCAGATCATATCCTTTATTATGTGTTCAACGTATTCCTTTCTGGGCCTGCCTCACGCATTTTTACCCTGAACTGAGCCGTCTATAATGGTTCCCAACAGTCCCTCGTGTCTTATGGTGTGTGGCTTATCCAGGTGTCTCGTCTCTTTCTCATTGTGTTCCTCAGACATGGCACCTCACCAGCTCTCCGTAGTACTGCTTCTTTAGTCACCCTCTCCATAATTTGAGGATTCTGCGGTAGCACCACATCTCAAAGGCCTCTATTCTCTTTCTTCCATTCATACCAAGTGTCCATGTCTCACTTCCATAAAGCAAGGCACTCCTCGCAAATGTCTTGAGTAGGAGTTTACTTAAACGTAAATTAATGTTTTGGGTTTATACTTCGCGAATTTTCCGATTTGAAGGAGTGAGAACAGAACTAAATTAGGTAATCGTCTCCGGCTTCACTTTGCGGAAGTGAGTAATATCCATGATAAAAACAACTGTATTCAATCCGCACAATTTATTATAAATACGACCCGGGTTCCAGAAACTTCGTGCTGCCACCTAATGATGGCACGAAGTCGCTGAAACCCGGGTCGTAGGTATTTAAAATAAATTGTGTGGAGTGATACAAAGTTGTTTTTATCATAGAGGACTAAATTATGTTTCCAACACCGCGCTAATACAATTTACTATCTCCCCATTAATTTGCTTCACACGGGCGCTGGTGAAGTCGTGATTGACCGATGAATACAACATTTGGATGCCCTCCTATCCCTTAGGAAAGACCTGAAGGAGACATTCAGAAGTTCCCGCGCCGCCAAAACTAGCGGGGAGAGAGATGATCTTTTTGCTCGATAGGAAGGAGAGATAAAAAGATCTTCCGCACCCGTTTCCCCTAAACGCACGCACCTCCTAGTAGTAGTAGTAGTAGTGGAGAGACTGAGGCACCCGCAATGCGCCACCTGCAAGTTTGAATTTGGGGTAATGGATTTTTGAGTCGTAGGGGGCCCTGGCTGGCTGGCTCTCCTCTCCTCCCCCCCTTCGGGCCCCGCCCCCTTCGTCCCGCACAGCTGTTCCTTCCTGCCGCCCCCGCCGACGCCGACCGACGCCGCCGCCAGCCCCAGAAGAGAGCAGCGAAGGACGGGGAGCGCCCACTGGTTGATACACACAGAACCGTCGAGTCGAAATGAGCGCGCGTGCACGAAGTCACTCCTATGATATGGAATGGATGAGGTACGATTTTAAACGGGGGATTCCCAAACTTTCACTATTTGCGTTCCAAGTTCACAGGAATCCACTGTTGCCAAACTTACGCTTCGTGTGTTCACCTCTGCGTAACATACCGCTCGACGGATCTACATCTACTTTATAACCTGCAAGCCACCGCAATGGTGTTTGGTAGGGGGTATCACCAACATCAACCCTCTATGGACGGAAGTAGAAACATCAACATGAAAACAATTCTGATACTATATTAGGTTTTTTAAAAGTGCTATTTAAAAATTTTTCTTAAAAAGTGCAATTTATTTTATTGTTATCATTATTATTAAAGGTTTCTACCGGTTAGGGTAGGTTTTGCTGAATGCCAGAGAATCTCCTCCCGGTCCTCTACCCATTCAGGGGCTCATCCCTCTCCAGTACATCCTTCTTCGCCTCAACATCGATCTACCCTTCTTCATCCCGTCAATGAAACCTATTCTCTTACCGAAAGTGTCAAGCGAGGATTCCACTCGGTCTGCCCAAGGATCAAGATGACTTGATTGGCAGTGTACAGCTATGCGTTTGACAAGTTAGAAAACGGCCTTACGCCACCGCTCCCAACACCGCGCTAAAGTTCAGT
Source organism: Ceriagrion tenellum (assembly GCA_963169105.1). Lineage (NCBI taxonomy): Eukaryota > Metazoa > Arthropoda > Insecta > Odonata > Coenagrionidae > Ceriagrion > Ceriagrion tenellum. The sequence continues at coordinate 68,403,971 of OY720643.1, forward strand.
TACTTATCTTATGGAATAATATTTGGAAGACTCCTAGATCTGCTCTTAGTATACCGTGTAGCAGTGGGTAAATTTGTAATGTGTGTGGCCTTATTGTGATTTATACAGGAAACGAAACTTCATACGAGCCCATTCTATAAACTAAATGAACGAACTATACTACGCCCATTTTTCTCCCGCACACTGCCTGAGTAAATGAGATGCTCCAAAATATGTCCTACTTCAGTTGTAAACTTCGCTTCTTTTACGTGTATAACCTTATTATTTTGGTCTACTTATGGTTGACCTTTATTCTGTATTCCCTACTGAGGTTATCTTATGTATCTGTCGTTGCCTGTTTGCTTCTGCAGAACTTCTCTTAATCAGGGAGCGTTATTGATAATGTTATCAGTACAAATTAGAGGATTATAATATAACCTCAAATTCAGCATATCTGCGAGGGCTCTCTGATTTAAATTCCTCAGAAAATAGATATTTTCCACATGTTCATATGCCTATCTCCAAATATTATCTTCTATTATGTAGTTGGAATATTTCTACGGATCCACTACCTGAACTCATGTTGTCGACAAAAAAAACTCTGATTAACTCGAAAATATACGACGCAAACTTTCTCACTTAACTTATAAATTTTAAATTGTGCCAATCTGAAAATTACTACTGCATAAGTGTACAAAATCCAATCTTCATTCATCTGCAATATTCTTTTAATTACCTGATGAGGAATATTTTGAGATCAATACGAAAGAGGAAGGCGAACTGGATGGGACACGTCCTGAGGAAAGATTGCATGCTGAATAGAATATTCGAACGAAAGATCGAGAGAAAGAGAGGGAGAGGAAGACGAAGAAATAATATGTTGACTGATATTATGAATGAAAGGAGTCACGAAGAGCTGAGGGGGGCAGCACAGGATAGACGGGTAGGGATCAGTTCAACTGAAGCATGTCTGAGGACAGATCCACCTTAGAAGAAGAAAAAGGAAGTTTAATTTTAAAATTTCCCCTCATCTAAATTTTAGTAAACTTCTCCTCTTGTAACTTATATGTGTACTAACATGCGTAATTATATCACTTTCCCTTCCGATTATCTCCGCAGAAGTAAATAACGTCCCTTATTTTCTTTTCGACCTGTCTTTCTTTCTTTCTTTTCTTTTCTTTCTTTGCCAGTCTTTCGACCTGGCGTTTTCGATGTTGTGAGTGATTCCTTCCCTCCATCGCTATTTTAAACCGCCATTTGAAATTGAATTGAAACCGAAACCGTTTCAGTTTTCAAATTTATTCCGAACTTTTGTCGGCGAGGGCCAAATTGACGGCGGTCCAATGGACAGACACCCTCGTCAGCGATGATTGCTGGTCAAATATGCAAGGGCGCTCACCGATGATCGAGCCGATATATCTACCCGCCAGTTCGGAAACGTGAGGGATGAAATCAGATGGGATGGGGCGCATTATTTTTCCACCCCGGCGGTCCGCGGCACTGCACTCCGGGTGCGGGCTTGGTGGAGATGACTTCATTGGTCACAATCGATTGTGTGGTAACCATATCCGCGCGAGCCCACAACGGGAACTCGTCAGTAATGATCACGGAGCGCGCACGATATCACGTATTTCATCCATTGGTGGTTATCTGCCGGTTAAGTTAGGTTTAAATAGAAGAGAGCACAAATCCTGTAATCTTTAACCCTCTTATGTACGAGCAAGTCAAATTTGTTAATTGTTGATTAAGTGCGTGGAAAGTTCCGTCTATTTTGGCGGTGTGTCAAACAATTCTAATGGATGGATGTGTAACGCTATTCACTGACGATGGCGTGCCTGGTGGAGCTCAGCTGTTATATGAAGAAAAAAATTGGTAAAGTTTAAAAAAGGCACGTTATGAAGGTAATGCTGAAGTATACCTCGTGAAAATATTATTATGTAAAGTGGTATTTTAAATTAAATATGTACAATACGAAGACGTCACATTTAAAAATAAATGTTTTCAACAAACCAATTGTAATCTTTAAAATGCATAAACGGTTTTTTTTAAACTAATATAGTTGCAGTATTTTTTCATGCTGATGTTCCGTAATTCTGTCCATGGAAGGTTAACATCTGTTGACGTCATTAATGAAATGAACGATTCTAATGAAGATGTTGAAACTAAACTTGCTCTTTATGAATTTAATAATTGGCGTCAGGTGCAAATCAGCTGTATATTTAATACTGAGGGATCAACTATGGCTATTAAACAAGCATAAGGTCTCTGCTTGAAACTAAGAAATCAAGAGATGATTGATGAATTGTACGATTTACTAAAGAAACGCATGTAAACGCCCTTTGTATTAAATGTTATGAATAGCGAGGCAGTTTTTCATTCAAAGCAAGTGAATGAATAGTGACCTTCGGCATGGATATTTTTCACGTCATTTAACATCCTCTGTCATGCATGCACAGTATTTTTCTTCATCTCGGAATACGTCCTACCTCGCCCCATGCCGTCCATAATGACGGGCGATCAGATTTTTCGCGCTGACATCAACGTAAAAAACATACTATTAACCTCTTCGTACTACGGCAGATTAGATCGCGCCAATAAAATTAGAGAGCTAGATTGTAGAACCGATAGGTATAAAATGTCATTTTTTCCGCGTACCATTCGGGACCATAACAGCTGTGATCGTCGTCATGAATAGTTCGAGTATTGACAATAGGCAGGCAGTTAATCTTTCTCATTATATTCTCCTCTTTCTTATTTATGCATGATGTAAATAATGATGTTCTTATTTATGCATGATATTTTGAATCTGTAGTAGTAGTCCTTGTATCCCTTGCATGTTAGAACGATTGGAGATAGAATGTTTCTTGGGTATTAGATTTGTAATTGGCGCTTTGCATGTGTGGTACGCGGGTTTTTAATGTAATGTCGGTGTTCTACCATATCATTCATGCATGCCTGGTGCGAAAGCACCCCCTGCCACTCACCCTTTGGGTGGCTTGCAGGGTATGACGTAGATGTAGATGTAGATGATTTATTTCGAATAAAAGTCAGTTGAAGTGCATATCAGGATGCGTAGACGTGAACAAACTTTTACGTCCTTTTACTGCACTTATTTACCTTTCATGGTTTATTAAATGGGGCTCATGAAACTCGGTTTAATCGGTTGCTTTTTTTACGAGCATTACTAAATTTGCGACAAAATCGTTCCGTCTTAAAATTCACGCAAGTTTATGTTCATTGGTCATCTTCTCCGTTAGCCTTGTTGCAGTGTCATCAATTTTTCCTCCTAATATCTTTCAATTGTCGTCCTTTGTGCTCATACAGTTCCCCAAGTAATGAAACCATCTTTGAGTAGAATGGGCAAAGTGTGGCGTACGCAAAGGTAAGACAGACGAGGAAATACTTGCTTGGATCAGTGAGGAGGGGAAACCACTGGAGGAGATCAGGAGGTAAATTCAACAGATTCAGGCGAGATATCGTGGAAGTTATTCATAATTTAAGAGAAACAATTGCACTTTTCCACAAAATTGTTTTAATGCGTACAACGCGTTTCGGCTCACAGAGCCATCATCAGGTACAAGACTCAGACATCAGGTACAGGTCTTGTACCTGATGATGGCTCTGTGAGCCGAAACGCGTTGTACGCATTAAAACAATTTTGTGGAAAAGTGCAATTGTTTCTCTTAAATTAGATCAGGAGGTGGTGGAGTACCTTGGAAGAGGTAATCTACATAGACATACTACCCTGCGAACCGCCGCATGGGCGTGTGGCAGGGGGCGTTAGGTCACCAGCCGTGTAAATATGTAAGCTTTTGGGAGATGAAATGGTGACATGTATTATAGGAGTGTATTTAGTGGAGGTCAGTTTTTATTGTGATCGCTTACTGATCGCGGAAAGAACGAGTTTTAATACCTATCTGTGACGCAATGTATCTCTCTTAATTTATCGCTTCTGTCAGACCTATAAATGTAGTGAGGCGTCATGATAATATTCTCTGTGTCGCTCTGAAACACACCAGTTCTTAATTTCTCAAGCAAGAGTGTGGCCTCCGAGTCTCTAGGAGGTTCCAACTCAATCCCTCTAAAAGCTGTGAAACACTATAAGTTCGGTCGTAGCAATTTTTAACTTAGCATGCAGATTTTCTTTGTATTTTATTAATTTTTTCGGTTAAATCTTTATGACCAGGGTCCCGAATGGTCGCGGCTTATTCGATGTGTGGTCTAACCAGAGCGAAGTAGCATCTCTCTTTGACTTTTTCATACGAGGACGTTCCTATTATACGCTTAACAAAACCTAGTGTATTCATCATGTGTAATGAGGAATGAGGGGATGCTGAATGCCATGGTAATGGGAGAGATGTTGCGGAAGAAGGAAAAGGGAAGAAAGAGAATAGGTTTTATGGATGGAATGAAGAGTGGTCAGGCATATGTTGACATGAAGAACGAAACTTTTTTATTTAATTTGTCCACATACAGCATACTTGCCAATTTACAGTGGCCCAATATATCAAACACAGAAGATAGACACATACAATTCAAACAAAACTAAGATCAATAACAATTTATTAACATTTTTTTTTCTTCCTTCCTGGGTAAACAGCAGTTTATAGGGTTTATGCTCTCTTCTCATAAACCTACCTAAATTGGTGAATTACCCATTAATAATATTAATGATTATAATCTGTGTGGCATGTTTCTGTTGTTGCAATATTGTGTTACTATTGACTTTATTGTCATAGTGTTGCTGTTTTCTTTGTGTGGATTTTGATTGTTGCCGCTTATAAATTTCAGACATGTTCAGAAATTTGACGGGCATTAAATCTAATTAAAGTTGCTCAGGAAAGTGTTATCAATAAATGAGAATCATAACAATCTGGCATAATGTATACCGCGCTTATTTAATGTTTATTCCAATGTTTCAATTTTTCGCTATAAAATCTCATTTAATTTGTCTGAGTGAAATGTCTACGTGGAAACAAAAGACGTCCGATGTAGATTTGGCAAAGGTTTGGCCCAGGTCTGTCAGTGGGAAGTTTTTGGCCATCAAAATAGATTCACACAATTTACTCTCCCCACATGAATGAACTAACGACTCCAATGGTTTTTGCCCTCCCTCAAAACCCCTCTTCATAGAAACAATGCCAGGTCGAACTCTCCATTAATATTCCGCAGAGAGACCCTAATGTGGAGAGGGGACATGGTATCTGTGGAGGCGACGACTACGGTGACTCACACGCGTCTATCTGGTTGCAGATTGCCCCGGCGATAATCGAATTCTAATTATGCCAGCGAGGGGGAGCTCACTAATCGGCTTCGGAGGAATCGGCGATGAATTTTAACGTCCGTCGTTCCGCGGGGAAGGGAAAATCTGTTGACTCGAACGATCCGGGAAAGGGGGGAATTGTTTTACTGTCTAGTCATCATCTTCTTCTGTTTCCTCCATTTGGCCTCCTTCTTTTTCCCGCCAACCAAGATGCCTAAACAAAAAAGTAATGAAGGCTGGAAAATAGAAAGAATTTTAAACGTCACCATTTGTGGAAAAAGGCTAGAACAAATACCATCCATTGATACCTCGGAAGTGTTATAACATGGAATGGAAGCTGTGTGGAGGAAATAAGACGTACGATATCATAGGGTAAGGTAGTAGGTAGGTTCAGGAAAACTCAGAGGAGAATAGGAAATATACTTTTAAAGAATAGAATATATTTAGCGACACAGCCGTCTAATGAAAATAAAAATGGCTGGGGATATGAATTGGGAGAATCACAGATGAGTTACCTGGGACGGAATATATTGAGTTACCTGGGACGGAATATATATATATATATGAGTTGCCTGGGATGGCAACGCAGGAAATGCGTCAGAATGGAGCTATATTATCTAGAATCATTTGGATTAGTAATTGAGTCAACTACTTTCAGCCAAAGCAATAAGCATAGGCTAAAGGAAAAGATTTGCTAAAAATTTGGAGTGTTGTGTTTTATGGAGCGGAAACATGGACAGTCCGGAGGAAAAGAGGAGAAATATTTAGAGGTATTTGAAATGTGGCTCTGGAGAAGAACGGAAAGATTGAAAAGGAGTGATAAATGAGAAGCGAGGAAGTGCTATCAAGGATGAATAAGAAAAGGAATATTTTGAGATCAATTAAGAAAGAGGAGGGCGAACTGGATAAGACACGTCCTGAGGAAATATTGCTTGCTGAAAAGAATATTAGAAGGAAAGATCGAGGGAACGAGAGGGAGAGGAAGACGGAGAAATAGTATGTTGTCTGATATTATGAATGGAAGGAGTTACGAAGACCTGAGGGAGGAAGCACAGGATAGAGGAGCATGGAGGGAGCAGTTCAGTTAAAACATGTCTGAGGACAGATTCACCATGGAAGAAGAAGAAGGATGTTTGCTCCTCTGCGGTGGATTTCGGTGTTTTGGGTGGAACTAAAATTGGGCCAAATAAAATATTCACGTGTGAGCATCAATGGGCAGCGTAAATATATCAACTGTTTCTTCTCCTATTTAGTCGTTTTCTCCCAAACCTCTATTTTGGCGAACAAATTTTTTTAGAAAGATGCGACCCTGCGTTCGGCCACAGAGTACACAGAGGGCTCCCCCTTACGGGAGATATGCTACGCCTTTTTTCTTTCTACTATTCTTCGCTAGATGGTGTTGATGTTCCTTAAAGCCTTCCACTGATTCTTTCGAGGACCGGCACACCTCACTCCCCCACCTGCGCCCGGAAAACGTCGACATCTCTGACTTCGAATTGCCGAATTCTCACACGCCAAGTCAAAGTAGATTACGGCTCTAAATGAATTCAAACTGGCCGCGCGACCATGGATCCAGTCGACTACAGAGACGCAGACGTTCGACAGTTCCATTACTTCTTCAAAACGTATACGCTCTTTAGCACGGGGGTGAGACCTCTATTGCTGTATAGTTCGGCGAAAAATTTAGAAACGATTGCAAAAAAATCAATATAATAATGACACTTGAAATTTTTGTGTTTTTTGTTTTATGACCTCTTCGGTATTTCGGTCGGGGAGGGGGAGAATCGTTTTACTGTCAAGGTATTATCTTTTTCTGCTTTTCCTGCTTTCCTTTCTTGGCCTCTTTTTTGCCGGGAAAAGTTAATGTTAATGTAAATGTGGAAGGATTCACCGGATGAATCCCCGGGCACCTGTGCCATTGGCGAAGGAAGGATTGGCTCTGAACTATCGGGGAAAATGGGGATGACGAGGTTATAGGAAGGGTAAATTCAAAACTCAGTCACAATTAGTTTGACTGCGTAGCGAATCAAGGAGCCCGGTCTTTACTTTTTGGCTGCAGAAGTTTATTCATCTTCTCCCAAGTCGCTATTTTATCGTACAAATGTTTTAGAAAGATGCGACCCTGCGTTCGATAAAAAAGGTGGACGAAAAAGCAAAAAAATATATTTTTACGCCATCTGAATCTTTTGTGCTTTAATTTTTCTGGTCTTTTCAATGAGAAACTCCAGTGCATAACCTTGAGATAGTTAAAGAGATATCATTTCGCCTAGAATTCGATGAATTCTTCTTTTTAAAGAAAAACACGAATTTCGAGATATTTACTTAAAAATGCCAGCCAGTTTATGTGGGAAATGATAGGGGTATGCCTTCAGAGAGACTTTATTTTATAAAATTAGAAATTTGTAACAGCTAGATAAACTTTGTACCTTCCGGAGTCTCTTCGTGGAAGTATTTTATATTCGAATCCGTATCAAAATAAGTTTTGTACTTTTCCGCAGTCATTAATTGTAATCGTATAACATTTTTTGCAGCTTGCTGCATCTTCAGTTTCATTCACCGAAATTTGTTCTCCTTTAGGATTTCTTCCTCACTCACGGCTTTGAAAAAATATCATTTTATCAGTAGCTAGCTCTTTCTTCAAATCATGAAATGACTTCACGTTTGGCCTTATATTCGATTGTCTGAATCATATTTCTTCTATTATATAGCATACGGCCCAGCTAGCTCTTATATCAACGGTTAGGAGCCTCCGATTTTACCCGGAGAGTCTTCAAATATGCACGCGTTTATGTTTCGTAGTCTTTTCCCCGTTCTTATTTTTCAAATTTCAAACTATTTATTCTTTTTTTCTATTATTTCATATTCATATGTGATGGATTTAAATCTTACGTGATATTCTCTTTGTAGTTCTCCAAATAATCGCATTAAAAATAATTAGCCTCATTATTTTTCTTTCTAAAGAATTTGCTTCTGCTTTCAGATTATCCAGTTTTTTCTAAAGCATTTTTTAAATAGAGAGACGTCATGAAAATATTCTGTGTCGCCCTGAAACACATCAGTTCCGGATTTCTCAAGCAACTTAAGCCTAGCGAGAGATTATCCCTGTTGAGAGACAAATTTTACGCTATCCGGCACCAGCCACGGAGCCAGCCACTTTTACGGAATCACCCGCAATGCACAAATGTGCGAAATTCCACAGAGAATTAAATCATCCGCCTTGACCGGGATTCGAACCCGGATCCCTCGATTTCCGGCCGAGTGCTTTAGCCAGATAAGTTACCGAGGCATCATTTTCCCCTTGGATTTTAGTGGATTTTCTTAAATGACGCCTATTAAAAAGAATTTGCTTCTGCTTTCATATTATCCAGTTTTTTCTAAAGCTACCAACGAAATGATTTGGGCCTCATCAGCGTATTTCTATCGTGCACAAAGGACTACCATTTAATTGGTAGCTTAGCAGAAGGCATTCAAACATTGAAGATTAAGTGGCGAGTCTTTTATATTTCCTGTTCAGCGTTACCGGCGCTTTTTTTATAAAATACTCGAAGATGGTGTCCGTAGAATTTCCACACGAGAAGAAAAAATACGCACTGCTGTATTGAAATAATCCCCCCGAGAATCGCGCACAAAATCGTGAGGATCCGTACGGAGAGTGTAGTCGCCTAAGAAACTATCCACGCCTATAGCAGGCCGCGTGTTTTTTTTGTGTTAACTCGAGAGATAGGGAAGAAAAAGAGTAACTATCGCCAGAGAAAGAGAAGGTCTATTGGAATACATAAGTGAGTAATCCGGCATCGCTTTCTTCCTTGTCTTTCTTTACATTCATCACATTTTCTCCGTCCTCCTCCACATCCACTTCTCAAACACCTGCAATATATTCTTGTTCTCTCAGCGTCTATGTTCTCTGACAAGACAACGCTCCTCTACTTATGATACTCTTCGCTAACGTGCTCTTTACATCCTAACACAAGGTCCCCTTTTATCTCTCCTGTTACCGAGCGCCTATAATATTTCATCCCTAATTCATATTCACATGAATCGCGATTTTTAATTTGCGCAAAAATTTAAGGAAAGGATTTTTTTTAATTTGAAGTTAGGATCAGATAAATAATGCATTTTCTCAAGCCGTAACGCCGCGGTATCATTAACAAAAGACATGAACCCCATTTGGCGGCGGAGTATCCTCAATGTTGGTCTTGCTACTGGAGAACCTTCCCGCGGTCGGTACTCGTTGCCGTGATTAATTAACTCCTATCATCAATTACCCCGCCACTTTCTTTCAGAACGTCACCTCGAACCTCAGTATCCACCTGCCGCTTTGAAACCCTCGCCATTATTTTTTTTGGCATGTTCCACCCCCGATCCACCACACCCCTCGTCTCTTCCTTCCCCCACGAAAACCTGCCAATTCTATCGATTAGGCACTCACCGAACCAATCCTCTTCGTGGCGTTATCTTTTTGCCACCGGCATTATATGCCACGACGCGGAGCCGCCGAAAGGCACGTTTTTTTTTTTTTTTTTTTTTTTTTTAAACGTTCGGCACAAGATTCAATATTCGCGATTTATTTTTTTTCCGCTTTCGTTTGCTTTTCCTTCTCCGAACAGATTTTTCCATCCCCTCTCTAACCCTAACTCTCTAATTACTTCTCGAAGCAGGCCGAGCTTTCATTTCCAGCAACACAATAAGAAAAATATCCAACGCCGTGCTTTTTTCTTAAGGGGATGCGACGGAAGCGAAGTCATTTGAAGAGCTCGAGTGACGCCCGTTGTCACTAAATATGGTTTGTGAGTTCGGTTTTATTCCTTCTTTTTTACGGACAGGAAGACGGAAAAAAAGGCGGGTCGCGATAATGCGTATTTGAAATAGTTTCGCTTTAAAATGCATGTTTCGTGATTTAATGTTGGTCTCATCTTCACAGCTGTTTACTATAAATATCGCAAAAATACAATTTGCGTAGTAATATAATTTGATCAAAAATAATTTACTTAACACAAAATAATTAAAGAAATATTTCTTAGAAACAATATAATTTGTGTCACTGACCTTTTGCAACAGCTTGGATGGGACTCGCTTTCAATCCGTCGATTGAAAATTAGACTCAATCTTATATATAAATTCAAAACCGAATTATTTTCCGCCGATGTTATCAATATCTTACGAATTCCTGCATTCTACGGCAGGTCAGATCTTGAGAATAAAACAAGGGAAATAGGTTGTAGAACAGAAAGGCTTAAAATGTCGTTTTTCCCGTGATCGATAATAGACCATAATGGCTGCATTAAGATTTTGAATAGGGTTAGTTGACAGATAGTGTAGCTGATTAATGCATATGCCCCCTAATACACGTTTCTAAATCTGCCGAGTAGTGCTAACATGTACGTTCCCTGTATGACTTTTGTTTCACGTTTATACAGTTACATAATAGATTAATTATCTTAACCCTTCGAGTGCGGCATGACGTGATATCACGTCATGGATGTCTTTACGCAGGTGCTGATGACGTTATAGAACGTCAAGGGTACGGTGAGTGTTCCAGCTTTCACTCGGGAACTTTCACCAGGCCCCCTAGTGAAAGCAGCAACACTCACGGTACCCATGACGTGATATCACGTCATCGGCACCAGCGTAAGAAAACCATGACGTGATATCACGTCATGCCGCACTCAAAGGGTTAATATCTGTAGCTTTTGTAGTTTACCCATATTGTTGTTCATGTTGGTGAAGGTTTATTTCTTCACTGTAGTTCATGCTGGTGATAAACCACCTCCTACAAAACACCCTTGTGGTGGCTTGCAGTGTAATAAGTAGATGTAGATATGGAATAGGGCTCTTACAAAGATATCTTGTGGCATATTATGCCGTGGAAATAATATGGCAAAAATTGGAATTGCCTGTTTAGAAAATACAGTTATTTCCATTTATACGCCAATTTCTATCAAGTTGGAAAACGTAGTTAAATGATAAAAATTAGAGCTTCAGTATGTAAACACTAAAGAAGAAAAGGGGTTTTTCTAAGATGGCGGACAGGCCACCCACACGTGACAGCTTCTAGCATTGGCCACAGTGTCAAGCGCCCTCTCTATATACCTCAATGATTCTCACATATTTCAGTCACTTTTTCCGTAGAATTTTCCCGTTTACTTATCCTTTTGGCAGCAGAACAATCGCCGCCTATTTATCTATCTCTCTCTCTCTCTCTCCGCAGTACGCCACAGCCCTCTATCCCATTCGCCTTGCAATTTCTCCTCCCCTGCGGCCCTTTCTCTGTTATAAGGTGCCGATTCCCTCGAATTCTTCCGGTTACAATGGCTGGGTAGGTATCCCATCCTTCCCAACTGGGCCCCAAAAACTTTTATCCATCATCTGGACCCTGTCTCCTCCCTTCCTCCTTTCTTTTTTTTCCTCTTTTTACACCGCCGAACCCCATTCCCGCACGGTGGACCCTGCCTATCCCCTCCCAGAACCCTTATTCAGTCTCTCTCTCTCTCTTCCTCACGTCTTTTTTCTCCCGCCTGGACCATTATATTTTCCCTCTCTCCTCTTCTTTCACTCCCCTACCCAAACCATCAAACCATATCCCCATCCCGGGTTGCCGTCGCAACGCGCACACAATCCCGGATTCGCGCACGCACGGTTACTGGAAAAAAAATAATAGATGAAAGGTAACTTATATCGATCCCTGGCAGGATTCGCTCCGCGCACACACACCAGTGGGGGAAAGGGGGTTGGTCCACGGGTAATTGGAAGTTTGGCCTCTCTCTCTCCACCTCGTCGAACACACCCCATTTTGCTGTCCTTCCATGTCTGTTATTTCTCTCAACAGGGGTGCGAAAATCCACAGAGAAAAAAACCATCCGCCTTGACCGGGATTCGAACCCTGATCCTTCGATTTCCGGCTGAGTGCTTCAAGCAGTTAAGCTACCGAGGCGTCATTTTCCCCTGTGGATTTTAGTTCCCTTGACCGGACCAGATTTTCTCGACTGCCGGACATGCAATGTAACAATCAGTCGCTACTGAGCGCTGAGCGCCACTGCCCACGAGGAAAGATCGTACTTTGAACACAGAGAGGCGTTCACTCTATTGCCAAGTTTTAAGCTATCCGGGGCTGGCCACGGAGTTCCACTTTTACGGAGTCACCCGCAATGCACACATGTGCGAAATTCCACATCAAAGTACAATCATTCCTCGTGGGCAGTGGCGCTCAGCGCTCAGTAGCGACTGGTTGTTACATTGTATGTCCGGCAGTCGAGAACATCTGGTCCCGTAAAGGTCACTAAAATCCACAGGGGAAGAGGACGCCTCGGTAGCTTGTGGAGAGCGGACGTGTTTTGCAAGAGCTCCGTAATCCGACGTCAAGGCCAGACTTCCCCGGGAAGGAAAGCCTTCCCTCGCCCGGGATTTTGGGAGAGACGTTCGGTCTCTCTCCGAGTTTTTCTACTGAGTGAAAAGTGATCACAATTGTTTAAGTTTTTTTCTACGGTTTGCGTTTCGGCGGCCGCGGATGCGGCCGCACGTTGTGAGTTTTTGTTATTATGTTCAAGTGAAGGACCACGGATTTATTTTCTCAGTGTGTTGTGTGAAACGCCACGGTTCTATTTTGTGTTCTATGTGCAAAGTAGCACTTCTTTTTTTTTTCCTGTTTCGTGGTTATTTTTGTGACCCAGTGACCCCCCTGTAGCTAGTGCCCCGGGGCTTGTCCCCAACTTTCTTATTTTTTCCATCGCTTCGACATGGTTGTCGAGCGACAGAATACCCTCTTCCTCCAATTAGAGGAGAATGTGAGCGCTCCAACCCCGCTCGAGGTCCACACCTTCATTAGGGAGGTGTTGGGCCTCGCGGAAGAGGAGGTTTTGGCCATACAGTTTGGCCTCAATAGAAGAACGACATTTATCAAAGTCGGGAATGAGAGCATAGTCTCTAGAATAATAGAAACCACCACAAGAAAACTGCCGTTTCCTACGATGGAAACACCGAGGACAACGGCGACAGTCGACAAGACCTCCGGATCCCCCATTAACGTGAAGATCCTATGTCTACCCATCGAAATCACCAGGGAGGAAATTGGCCTAGCCCTCCAAACCTTCGGTAAAATTTATAAAATTAGCGAGAACAGATGGAATGGCGACCACCTTTTCAAGTGCTTCACCGGAACTAGAATCGTGCGTATGGCGGTAGCCACCAACATACCATCATACATCACGATCGGAGGGCATAGGGCAATTGTAATATACGATGGACAGAAGCGGACGTGTGCTCGCTGTTCGGCCGAGGGGCACGAGAGGAAGAACTGCCCCCGAAATAATGGGCCACGTGGATTTAACGAGGTGGCCCAGGCTGGGCGAGTGGGCGATCCAGAAGTGAACGAGGAGCAGTTGATTGCGGGAGCGGCCTCCCTACTTGGCTTAGAGGGGGAGGAAGTCCAAGCTGCGCCCAGTCAGACAGGATCATCGGCTGAGGATACAGCAGTCAAGCGCCTCGTAGCGGAAGACGACCCGGAGCCCACCAAACGTCTCCGAACGTCTAGCCCAATATTACCAACAGAAAAAGGAGATCGCCACCTTGATGAGAGGGACTTCCCCTTCCTACACTTATCCACCACCTCACACCCCACCCCCTTCCCTCCCCGCTCTCCTACCTCCCCACGCCGATCCTCATCTCCCGCACCTCCTCCACCCCCCCCCTTCCACCAGGCAGGAGACGAAGAAAACAAGAACCAGGACAAGGTGACCGAAACGGAGGAGATCATCACATCCCAGCCAGCACCCCCTGACTCCCCCGAATCTCAGAAGACGGAAATGGAAGCAGAGGCCAGAGTGGACGACGAGTCAACGCCGGATGATGACACAGAGGAGGAAGAGATGTCAACGAGCACTCCACCCTCTTCCTTCGACTTCCCCCCCGTCCCCCCGAGCGACAATACGCAGGTCTCTATGATAACACCAACCCAACCAAAATTCGACCCCGGGTGTTCTTCACCAAAGGAGACTCATTCGGATTCAGATAGGAATAACAAAAGTAAAAGTAAGAGAAAGAGAAGCGGTTTACGTAGAGGTAATAGGAGAAAGTGAGAAAGTACATAGGTATGGAGAGGAGTAAGCCTTATACTTACTCAAATCTTAAAATGAGAATATTATCTCTCAATATAGCGGGGGTGTCAAACGCCCTTAAGATGAAGTTACTAGCCACATTCGTCTCAGACTGTAAGGCAGATATCGTCTGCCTCCAAGAGTATGTTGAGGGGGTCAAGTGGCCCGACCCCCAATATGTAGCATATACAAACTTTGGAGACTCATATCTTGGGACCTGTACCCTCATAAAAAGCAACCTAAAGACACACACAGTGCGCCTCCACGAATCCGGAAGGATTATATCTTTGACGGTGAACGATATCACTATTCTAAATATTTATGCCCCTGCGGGCGAAAAGAACCGTCGCGAGAGGGAGGTCTTTTTTAGCGATATTTTAATGCCTTATTTATTTTGTTTTACGGGGAAAGCCATCTTAGCGGGTGATTTTAACAGTATTTATAGGCGCGAAGACTCCGAGTCCAATAGAGACAAAGTTTTGAATCGTCCGAGTCGAGCCTTGAAACTCTTAATTGAGTCTACGCATGCGGTAGATGCGTTTCTAAATAGCTCTGTGGGCCCCGCTTCATACACGCGTGTTGGCCATAACTCTCGTACCCGCATCGATCTTGTTCTCCTCTCTCGTCAATTGAAACCCCTCCCCTACACCACTAGTACCCTTCCCATATCCCTCTCCGATCACTGTGCCCTTCTCCTCGACCTAACCCTTCCCGACCCCTCCCTCCCTCATAAACCGACCTCCCCCCGTATGTGGTGTATGGATACAAGGCCTCTGCAAGACGACGAATTTCTCACTGCTGTAAGAAGGAGAGTACAAGATATAATCTCTACCCTCAACAACTACCAGGGGAATATTTTAACTTGGTGGGAGGAAAATTTTAAGCGCAAAATAATTTATTTTTTAAAGAAGGAGACGATACATTGGAAAAAGGAAAAGAACGAGACCATTAGTTTTTATCGTTCTGCCCTCGGGGAGTTAATCAACACCAACCCCCGGCCGGAAAATTTTAAAGAAAAAGTGCGTGAGCTGAAGAATATAATCCTCAGGCGGGAGATGGAGAGGCATGCACCTAGCCGCTGGCAGCGTGAAGTCAACCCGGACGTCTGGGGTCCCTATACGCTCGCCGAACTTCGGCGTGTTGTCGAATTACACCAGGAGACGGTTGACCACCAGACACCGGCGGATCCTGCGGGCGATGGACTGCTCGAGGACGCCGCCCATTTCTTCGAAAACACATACAATCGCTACGGGACATGGAGGGAGGAAGATTCCCCTCCACTCCCTACACTACCCACACTCTCTGAGGACGAGAAAGATGCGATTGCCGACGCGATTAGGGGCGAGGAAGTGGACGCAGTTCTCCACTCCCTTCCCAAGGGCAAGGCCCCTGGGTCGGACGGCCTCCCCTATGAATTTTATACCACGTGTCGTGATATTTTAGTTCCTGTTTTAACTCGTATTTTTAATAGTTTTAAAAGTCATTCGGCCGGAATGACTTTAAGCCAACGGACAGCTGTGATCTCATTAAAACCAAAGAAGGGCCGGCCGCAATCACTAAATGATTACCGGCCCATAGCTCTTATAAATTGTGATAATAAAGTTTTTACTCGGGTTTTAAAATCGCGTTTATCAGCCGTTGCTGACAGTATCTTACATCATTCACAGCACGCGGTGTCAAACTCCCGTTGTATTTTAGATGCTGGCGTCCTAATTAGGGACATAGTCTTATCCGAGGCTCCCCCCTCCGAGAATTTTTTATCAATTTTAGCGATTGATTTTAACAAAGCCTTTGATTTTATCCGGCCTGAATATATCTTATTAGTACTAAAAAAGATGGCTTTCCCTGCCAATTTTATTGATTTCATTACAACATTATATAAAAATGCAAGAGCATGTATAAAAATAAAAGGGAGGACGTCACGTCTCTTCCCTATAACGAACTCAGTACGTCAAGGATGCCCGCTCTCAATGTTTTTATATGCCATCGCAGTCGACCCTATTATTAGAGCGATGGAGGAGGTGGGGGTGGGCGTGCGCCGCTTTGGGACCACATACCCCGGGGTGGTGTACGCGGACGACCTCTCACTTTTCATCTCTGACCCCTGCCAGCTCGTGGCAGCTGCGGATATTCTCCGGGAGTTCGCTCCGGCTGGCGTAGAAGTGAGTGTTAGCAAATCCAAAGTGCTCCCTCTGAGAGGGCACCTTACCGAGGCGACCGCGGCGGGTTGGAATGTGGCGATTCCCCCGCTTAAAGTGCTTGGTTTCTGGTGGGGCGGAACAACGGAAGAAATGATAGAAAGGAACTGGGAGGGAGTGAGCGGGGCGGTGGCTTGGGCGGCGAGGAGATTCACCATCCCTTCCCTCCCCCTCACAGCCCGTGCCCGTCTGATAGAGCAACATGTGCTCCCGGGGGTTTTCTTTGCGGCCCATATCTGGCCGCTTAATAAAAGAACTTCTGCAGAGATAATTAAAAACACGAATCAAATGCTCTGGAACGGATATGTTAGGAAGGTCTCACGAAAACAAGTGTGCTCCCCTATGGAGAGGGGAGGGTTAAACCTGTGCGACATTCCGCTCAAGTGTAAGGTGGTCTACACAAAACTAAGTGCCAAGATTCTGGGGGGTGGGGACGCCCCGCGCCGAGCACTTCATCGCTCGGCATGGGAGGGGGGAGGTTCCTCTTCGAACACATTTAAGCGTGGCATAAAAGATACGAGGGAGATAGTAGAGAGCCTCCAGAGGGGAGAAGGGGAAATATTCAAAACAAAGACTGTCTACGACCGACTAAAAGCGAGAGAATTCCCACTCACACCTCCCCCAAACAAGTGGAGGAACTGGGCGGCCAACAAAAAGGCCGATGCGGAGAGTCAGAGTGCCCTATACGAGACAATAGCAGGGATATTAGACACAAGAGAGTCCAGATACCGAATCGGCTTGGAAGACTCCCCTCTCTGCTTAAAATGTCAAAAGATCGACAATACTGCACACCATATACTAGGTTGTGACAAAAACACGCCCGTCTGGGACACAATTCGAAACATTTATCGATTATGGGATACCTTCGGAGGGGGATCGGTTCATCATGAACGCCTCCTCTGTCTGGACTTCAAATTATTTCCAAATAGACGAAACAAGCTTTTGACTCAAATAATAGGAACATATATCAATATAAGAACACGAAAAAAAAGGACAGGCACCCCCCTTTCCCTTTGCTTAAAACAGGTGGAGAACCGAGTTACAGCTGATCCAACCACAACCTGGCTCCACAGATTACTTGTGAAAGCGGAGGAAGAGGAAAGAAAAATAGAGACAAGAACGGAAACAGTGACGAACGACCCCACTCCGCCAGCCACACCGCAGACGTAGCAGTGCGCAGACGCGGGGACGTCGTTGCAGGCGAGAACGCTGGAAAGAGCAGAATACAACGGCAGCAGGCTTATTATCTTCCATGCCTCCAGCGTAGCCGCACCGGCAAAGGCATCGGGCACCGTAGTCCAGTCATACAAGAGGTAGCCGGTTCGAGACACCCAGTGTTCTATGAAGAAATTATTTCATTGATACTAATGATGGAAAAATTGAATCTCTAATTTTTCAAACAGAAACTTTAGACAAGAACTCATTAAATAATATAATTTGCATTTCAAAAGAGTAAAATATTAATGAAATTTTTTCCTGTTTGTAAAAGTATGTACTCTGGACATTTGTGACAATAAATATTAATTTGACCGTAGCTTATCTGGCTAAAGCACTCGGCCGGAAATCGAGGGATCCGGGTTCGAATCCCGGTCAAGGCGGATGACTTTTTCTCTGTGGAATTTCGCACATTTGTGCATTGCGGGTGATTCCGTAAAAGTGGAACTCCGTGGCTAGTACCGGATAGTTTAATATTTGCCTCTCAACAGGGATAATATCTTGCTAGGCTTAAGTTACTTGAGAAATCCAGAACTGGTGTGTTTCAGAGCGACGCAGAATATTTTCGTGACGCCTCTCTACATCTCTAGGTCTGACAGATGCGATAAAATAAGAGAGATACATTGCCGCACAAATAGGTACAAGAACTCGTAATTTCCGCGCACAGTAAGTGACAACAAATTAAGACTGAACTCCTGTATATATATACGCGTCACCATTTCTTCTCCCAAAACCTTATCTTTACACGGCTAATGGCCCATCACTGCCTGCCACACGCCCATGCGGCGGCTCGGAGGGTAGTATGTAGATGTGGATGTTGAAGTGAAGCTTGAATTTGGGTGTTCTATTGTGATTCTGTTGTGAGCGTCTAACACAACGTTTAACACGAAAATTAGAAACCAAAATAGAATATTGAAAATAATTGATGCGGATGGATTCTTATATTGTAGTAATAGTGACCTAAAATCACTATGTACACTTAACTTCAAATATATCATGGGGAACACACACAAAAAAACATATGCGGCGCAGCATTAAAGAAACTAGGTTTTGTTAAGCGTAAAATAGGAAGGTCCTCGGATGAAAAAGTAAAAGAGAGATGATACTTCGCTCTGGTTAGGCCACACCTCGAATTCGCCGCGAGTATTTGGGACCCTGGTCATACTGATTTAACCAAATAAATGAACAAAATACAAAGAAAAGTAGCACGTTTCGTTAAAAACTGCTACAAACGAACATATAGTGTTACACAACTGTAAGAGGGTTTTAGGTGGGAGCCCCTAGATACTCGGAGGCCGCTTGAGGTATTCAGAACTGGTGTGTTTGAGAGTGACACAGAGAATATTATCATGACGCCTCACTACATGTCTAGGTCTGACAGATGCGATAAAATAAGAGAGATACTCTGCCGAACAGATAGGCACAAAAACTCATTCTTTCCGTGCACAATAAGCGACCACAAGAAAAACTGAGATCCTCTTAATACACTCTCATAGTACATGTCACCATTTCATCTCTAGTATGTAGATGTAGTATGTAGATGTAGATATATTGTTTTAATTCTAGGTAATTGCTAAAATGGTTAATCGTAGTGGAAAACTATTTTTGAAAAAGAGCACAAAATGCCTTATAACAGCATGCACTGTAAGCTTAAACAATATACTCCTAGTAGAAAACGTATGATTGTTATAATTTATAAGGCAAAAGGTTAGCCAAATATATCACACCAAATACTTTTAGTTGTATGCATAAGCAACTTCATTATCTAAAAGTTTTGGCAGGAATTAAGAAAAAGGTCCATGAATGGTTAATTAGGGTAATTATGAATGTTTATTCTCTTATAATAATCTGTTATAGTTATGGCAAACATATATTTTTCCTTATTTTCGTTTCACAATTTGGATAACTTCTCGACATCAGTATATTGATTTTTTTGTCTTCAATAAAAAATATATTGACTGTAATATAAAAATTTTACTTCAAAGACACTATATTTGTAACGTGCCGCTCTGTGTGTATATTCCTTCCTTCCTGACGAGCCATGTGGCTTAGAAGGATCAAGGATTTATACATGCATTAAAGGCAATCTAAGGTAAAAAAAAAGATTTTATATCCATTGGTATTGCATAATAAAAAATGTCGCGTGTTTTCGAGGAAAAATCGAAATACATCAAATTTGACGTGCAGTAATTATCACGCGGCATAAGTTCGAGATGACGTATCGTAAAGTATGGGCAAACTCCGCCTAATAATTTGAGACATATGACATTTTAAACTTATCACGTTGGTATGGATTTTGAAGGAGAATGGCTGATAAATCTGATCGCACTAGGCTTGACTTGTGGAAGTGAAAGACATCCGTTTTGAATAAAATCACAACTACTTTGCGCACTGGTATTTATGACATATTGTAAAGGCATCTGATGGTCCTCAGAAAAACAGTGATTTGGAAGATTAACCAGACGTTCTGCAGAAACGGACAACTCAATTTCTGTAGGAAAATTGAGACAGAGATTTGGGGTAACAGTCTAACTGGCTTGAAGATTTGCCAGTTTCTTTTTTATTTCCTTGTTTTTTAATGGTATTTTATTGACACCCCCTTTCACGCCGTCTAGAAATAAATTTTGTGAGTTCGGGCGCGATTTCGTGGAAAATCATAGTTAATTGTGAAAAAGAATTTATGGTTTTTTCACCGGTTTCTTTTCAATGGCACTACTAGTTTCGATGCCGAAATGATAGTCAAAATGGGGTAGTTCTATTCAAATGGCACTGCAGTCGGCTCATAAGGCTGCACAAATGCGGTCATTAAAAATATAATCGTGGAATTAATTGCGCATTTCGTACCTGAATTTTAGTTTTCACTTCGCAACCCATTTCATCTGCGACTGGATTTTCTTAGCTGAATGAATAAAAATGTGTTACTTAGTGTTTGCGTTGATTAACATAGTCAAGCCAGAGCCACCTTGGCCAAAAATTCTTCCTCATTTTGCCTCTTCCTCCCACCTAATTTAGGTTAAACCTTTTAAGAAAATTCGAAACCAATTTGTTCACAGATGATGTTAGATATATATTGAGAACCCCAGCGTATTATGCTAGGTTTGATCATATTAACAAGATTAAAGAGATAGATTGTCGTACCGATAGATTTAAAATGTAATTTTTCCCGCGTACTATAAGAGAGAATTATAGGCAGCGTAGCAAAGGGATAGGTAGGTGAAATATAGTTAGAGTAGTCTGTAGTGTCTGATGCATGTAATAATAATCCCCCTGCCACACACCCTCGTGGTGGCTCGCAGGGTATTACGTAGATGTAATAACAACCAATAATCCCTTTTTTATTATGTAGATACTAACCATGTGACCCTATTATCTAGCATACCTTCATTAAATATCCTAGTTGCATGTCAATAGTGCATGTTTGGTGATCTTCACCCCCTGCCACACACCCTCGTGGTGGCTCGCAGGATAATACGTAGATGTAGATGTACCGCTCTCACGTGCCTCGTACCCCAACCCCCTCGTTCCTTCATTCCATCTCCCATCCTGTGAACCCTTTCTTCCGAAAGCAGGATTTTTTAAACTGAATGAATCAAAATGAGTAATTTAGTTGTTGTCTTGACTCACATAGGCAAACTATAGCCACCTTAACCAAAGACATTTTGCTTCTCCCTACCCTTTCGCTCTCACATGCTTCGTACCCCACCTCCCTCTCTTTCGTTCATTCCATCTCCCATCCTGTGAACCCTTTCTTCCGAAAGCAGGATTTTTCAAACTGAATGAATCAAAATGAATAATTTAGTCCTTGTCTTGACTCACATAGTCAAGCCGGAGCCACCTTAACCAAAAGAAATTTCTGCTTTTTCCTCCCGTTACCGCTCTCACGTGCCTCGTACCCCACCCTCCCTCCTCTCTTACCCCCTCCCTCTCTTTCGTTCATTCCATCTCCCATCCTGTGAACCCTTTCTTCCATCACCCACCCCTCAACCCCCTAGTGTTCTGTCCGCCTCATTTCCTGCGCGGTCTTCCCCATCACCCTCCCCGGGGAGTGTGCCACCCGATTCCCCGCCCACCAGACTCACCAGGATAGCGCACGAGGATAGCACGTTCCCTGGAAGTGGCCTAGAACAGCTCCCCCCCACCCTCATGTCCCTCCCTCCCTGCATCCCCCCACCCCACCCCTGGCCCATTTCACCCTCCGACACCTCTCTACCCTCTTAAATCCCCTCCCCTTCGCTCTCACATATCCCTCTGCCCCGTTGACTTCCTTTTTATTATATTCCTCGCAGGCCATCCGTTTAACTTCGCGTCTTCCCCTTAGTCATCTTTTGAGCGTCGCTATGAATAACCCTTTTTTTTTGACCCCGCGATATGGTTTCCTGGCTCCGGGGATGGAGGATTTATAAGATCCCCCCGTCCTCTCCGTCTTTCTCGTTGCTCTTCTCTTTCTTCTGGACGAAAGATTTCCTCCTTTGTGCGAGGACCCACTTGCACGTAACCACAGGTCAGTTGTTCTGGGGCACCTGTTCCCACATCCACGTGTACGACTATGTATTACCCTGTTATTAATAAGTTATCAATATCTTACAAACTCCAGCATGCTACGTTAGATGAGATCACGAGATTAAATTAAGGAAATAGATTTTAGAACAGAAAGGTTTAAAATTTCGTTTTTCTCGCAATAGATAAGAGATTATAATGAATGCGTTAAGACTTCGAAGAAATATCGAATAAGAAGTTTACCCTTCCTTTTGCCCTCCTCTGGCCTCCGTTTCAAACTTCTTCTCCCCTTCCGTTACGTAACTACGGAAACAATAGGATAAACAGATCTCAAATAATGCCTGATGATGACCGTATTCTGTCGGGGTTTTTGCCGCGTCGATCCGTTTTTGCGGGACAACAGTTTCGCCTGCCTTCCAGCTGGCTACGTCAGGTGCTAAATGAAATGCAGATCATTCTTTTTTTAACGGTATTAGTCAGGTGCGCGCTCATTGGCCGGATGAGAATTCGAAATCGATTGTTGGAAGAGCCGTTTAAACGTTGAAGATAGCTGATAGCCGTCTTCTCTATTAAAGTTCATTGTGATCTTCGCTATTTCGATAGCTTCCCTTATTAGCCGAGGGAAATACTTATTTTCTCTGGCGATGGTCTTAAACCCGTTAAAATTAATTGTATGGCCAGTTTCCGAAAATGCGTGCTCTGCGACTGCGGAAAGGCGAAAATTTTTCTTTTCGGTTGCTCCTAGATGTTCTTCCAACCTGCATTTCAGGGATCTAGATGTTTGCCCGATGTACGACTTTCCACAGCTGCATGTTATTTCGTAGACTCCTTCGTAAATATCCGATGGGAGACGATCTTTTTCATTTCGAAGGAGGTCAGGCTGGAAGGCAGGCGAAACTGCTGTCCCCCAAAAATGGATCGACGCGGCAAAAACCCGGACAGAATACGGCCATTAAATAACCGCGGAAGCCTCCGTACCAATGCCTGGTGATGGTGATTATTCACTGAAACCCGGGTCGCTTAGTTTAAATAAAAAAGTGTTATTAATAACAGTTATTCATCGACAAAATTATGATGGAATACCACAAAGTTAAAGAAGAACTAGTGGATTTTACTTCGAAGAAGGTCAGTTGAAAGTTAGTGTAGCTGATTGTTTCATTTGCACCCAAAAGCATGTTTCTAAATCTGACGAGTAGTGCTAAAACCATGTTTTGTATGTTCCCGGCATGACTCTTGTGTCACATTTACAGTGTTACATTATAGATTATTTTAGTAGTTTCTGTAACGTTTTTAGCCCACCCATAGAGTGATACATGTTGGTGAAAGTAAATTTCTTCACTCCAGTTCATGTTGGTGATAAGTCACCCCCTGCCAAACACCTTTGCGTTGGCTTGCAGGGTAACGAGTGGATTCAGATGTAAGCCACCTCAAGGGTGTTAGGCAGGGGGTGAATTATCGCCAACATGCACTGCAGTGTAGAATTTAATTTTCACCAACATGCACCACTCTATTCGCATGCTAAAAATGCTACAGAAACTATAAAATTAATCTCTGATGCAACTACATAACGTGGCACAAGAGTTATGCAGGGAACATGAAAAACATGATGTTAGCTCTGCTCGCCAGATTTACAAATATTCATTAGGGAGCGCATCAACTAATCAGCTGAACTACCTGTTAACTAACCTACTTCAAATCCTCATCGACCGTTATTATGGTGTATTATAGGTCGCGGAATAAAATGTCAATTTTAATCTCTCTGTTCTGCAGTCTATTTTCCTGATTTTATTGTCATGATCTGACCTACCGTAGCATGTTGGAGTTCTTAGGATATTGATGACTTAGTCGGAAAGTAAATTGGTTTTGAATACATAAAAGATTGAGTCTAATTTTCAATCGACGGTCTGAAAACGATTCCCATCCCAGTTGCTGTAAGATGTTAGCAACACTAACAAGACTATCATAACGGCCTTTCGCATAACTTGTTGGTCTTCATGGCGCGCGTTCCATATCTGTTTTTAAGCCTATTTTATGAGGATCCCTAATCCTGGCAGCTTCTGCGAGTATTGGAAGTGAAGGCTATTGGGCGATAATTTGTAAAGGCCAGATTTCCTGCCCCAAAATTAACATAACATTATTCCCATAAAATTGTGGACATAATATATCGTATTCTGTATCGTGTAGATCTAAATTTCGTCCCCAGTACTGAATTAGGGATTGGAAAGTCGAAGTCGACTTAAGTCGACAGTCGAGTTTTTACTCGGAAAGGCGACTTTTCATTTTCAAAGTCGACCGAAGTCAACTTAGGTCTAAAGTCGATTTTTTGTCGCGACTAGTCGACTTTCAAAGTCGCAGCGTCCAAAGTCGAAGTCGAAAGTCGACTTTTTGGGAGCGATTCCTATCCCTAGGCCGAATCTCTTTGCGACTCGCCATCATTCATGCATTGATTCGTCCAGTCAAAAATCAACTCTAAACGCGATGCTAACGCCTGCCTGGCGCTTGTGTATGTTAGGTAATTTTAGTGAGAAAGTTTCCTAGTCATAATGGAGATCTTATTCGAAGTATATCTCTTAATTTCAGTAGCTGTTGGAAGCATGAGTTAAATATTCTATATTTATTGGTGCATTTGTACTTTTGTAAGACTGAAATGCAAAATTATTAAATAAAAATATTTATATAAGCCTTTAACTAGACTAATTTTTTTCACGCGGTACGTTTAAAAAATTCTTCACGTCGGAAAGTTCTTTTGTGAGCCTGAAAAAATACCGGAGTAACAATATGATTTATTTTCAAAAATTGTTGAGAAACACACAAACTCCACTTTGCAAATTTTTCGACGAGATTTAAGTGTTAGGAATTCCCCATTTTTTTAAATAAGGTCCCTCTGGACTGCATACACGTACCATTTCGCATGTAAAAGGGCAGGGTATTTTTTTTTTTTGGCAAATATCTCGGAAAGTAGTGCGGTAAGGGGTTTAAATATTTGGTGCCACTGGAAGAGTGAGATATTTTTCTTTAAAATGAGACGAAATTCGTTAATTTCTTGGGAAAATGGTGACTCGCTCACTCTAACCCAAGACAAGCCAGGTATTTTTTCACGAGTGGTTTCGATATACATTACCTAAACTAATGTAAGCGATTAGTTTTACTCTATCCATACGTTTCGGATCTAAAACGGAATTTTTTAATGTCAAAACAGAAAAATAATTCAAAATTGATACATTAAAAAAGACAGTAAGAAATATACAAACTACTAGCTGAAATTCAGACATGGCGGGTGAAATTATTTAAAGAAATTGCCATGAGAAAAATTCGGCCTGGACCGGGAATCGAACCACGGACCTTTGGTTTGCTGGACCAATGTGCAGACCACTACGCTATCCAGGCTTCAACCAAAGGTCCGTGGTTCGATTACCGGTCCAGGCCGAATTTTTCTCATGGCAATTTCTTTAAAAAATTTCACCCGCCATGTTTGAAATTTTCAAAAGGCTAAGCACGGCATAAGTGCTGGTGAAGAATACTGACTCTTGGTTGTGGCTTCTTTGAAGTCCTCTTCTCCCTTGCGTTGCCATCTTTGATCGACCGCAAGGGCCTAAGATCTAGTTGCCTTGTATCCACCAAAATTGCCATGGGAATTAGGAAGCCTGGATAGCGTAGTGGTCTGCGCATTGATCCGGCAATCCAAAGGTCCGTGGTTGGATTTTTCTTATGGCAATTTCTTTTAAAACTACTAGCTGTTAATCTTTTTACGAAATCCAGGCTTTAGAAATTCCTCATTTTATTGAGTAGTGTTTGGAGTGGGGATCGGGTTGGTTTGGTGGTTATAGTAGGTACTGGCTAACCATACGAACGGCCAGGGTTCAAATCAGAGGAGCATGTTTTTCAGAGGAAACCTACTCCTACTTGATTGTTTTGTGGAGAGCTTTTCAAGTGCAGTACTCCGTCTGTCGGATGAGACGTTAAACCGTGGTCCCTTGGCGCCTATCGTTAAGAGCAGGCTAATGCCGACGCTGGGTTTCTATCCACCCTTCCTCCCTTACCTGTCCTCTATGGCGCAAATGACCTTAGCTGTCGATCGCCTCCCCTAATATCCATTCCAATCCTCTGTATATGGAGTACCATATCCCATATTTAAGGCCCGGTATTTTTCGTCAAAAATTTGGGAAGTGAGTCTGTTAGGGGTTGATAATTTTGTATATTTTGAAGGGTGAGATATTTTAATTGGGTGAAGCGATATTTGAATCATACCTCCTGAAGAAAAAATAAGTTTTTTGAGTAATTCTTGACCGTAAAAAAATATTGACAAAGTCTCAGAGGATGAATCAGTGTAATTAATCTGGCGTTTTGAGAAACTACTCCCAGGAAAGTTTCGCCGTCCTCGTCTAGAAGTTGCTATTTGCTCTCTCGCTCAAATTCGGTAAGCTTTCTCCCCTCGCTTCTCCTTTTAGTTAAGCCTCCGGTCTTAATCTACTGAGATAGGGTGTTGTGGGGAACTGTCGGGGTGGTATTTCTCCCAAACCCTTAGTCCTCGGGTCCTCTAAACCCTTCGACTCCGCCCTTCGCTGCCCCGGAGCCAGTGACGCGGGAACCTAATTAGTACTGCTTAAGTCCCTCCCTAATGCCGTGACATCTGCGGTCTGCAGCGAGATCTTTTTCCCTAGTTGCCACGGAATCGAACGAACGCTGCTTCACGTCTTCCTCTCCGAGCTTATTCGTGAGCGAGTGAATTAGCCCTCTTGTTATCCTGTCGTTAACAAAGCGAATCCAGAGTTTCATCACTCCATTCGAAAAGTCTTTTTCTTTAGTAGTGATTAATTAGTTTCAAGTCCCTTTTAAGAAGCGATTATTTAGTTTAATGATTTATCTATAATTTTTGAGAAATCTATAATAAAATAGAAAATTTCAAATAAACGCAATTTCATTTACAAATGAAAGATAATTATAATCTATCTGTGTTTAATTTGTGAAGTGTCTGTCTGTCCCCGTATTTATTTCAGAAACGGTTTTATCAAGAGGTGTAGGTACATAAGTAGTGATTAATTAGTTTCAAGTCCCTTTTAAGAAGCGATTATTTAGTTTAATGATTTATCTATAATTTTTGAGAAATCTATAATAAAATAGAAAATTTCAAATAAACGCAATTTCATTTACAAATTAAAGATAATTATAATCTATCTGTGTTTAATTTGTGAAGTGTCCGTCTGTCCCCGTATTTATTTCAGAAACGGTTTTATCAAGTGGTGTAGGTACATAAGTAGTGATTAATTAGTTTCAAGTCCCTTTTAAGAAGCGATTATTTAGTTTAATGATTTATCTATAATTTTTGAGAAATCTATAATAAAATAGAAAATTTCAAATAAACGCAATTTCATTTACAAATTAAAGATAATTATAATCTATCTGTGTTTAATTTGTGAAGTGTCCGTCTGTCCCCGTATTTATTTCAGAAACGGTTTTATCAAGAGGTGTAGGTACATAAGTAGTGATTAATTAGTTCAAGTCCATTTTAAGAAGCGATTAAGTGGTTAGTAGCAGTAGCTTATAAGCCATTTATGAGAACTCTATAATGAAAGAGCAAACTTCCAATAAACACAATTTCATTTAAAAATGAAAGAGAGTATGAATGTACCTATATTGAATTTGTGAATTGTTCGTCTATCCCCCTGATTATGTTAGAAAACGGTTTTATCTTGATGTATAGGTCAGCTGTGTTTGATTTCGACGGGGTGGAAAGTCAAAGAAAAACTGTT
Source organism: Ceriagrion tenellum (assembly GCA_963169105.1). Lineage (NCBI taxonomy): Eukaryota > Metazoa > Arthropoda > Insecta > Odonata > Coenagrionidae > Ceriagrion > Ceriagrion tenellum. Next base: position 68,431,962 of record OY720643.1, read on the forward strand.
TTCTTTCCCATTGTAAATATTCAAGTTTGGACCCGTGGGACTATAATATTTTTTTGTTTACAGTGAATTTACTATTTTTCAGAATGTAAATTTTCTTCTTCCATTTTATGAAAACACATAAGTGTAATCATATTTTTTGTTCAAGCTTAAATATACTATAAAATGTTAATTCAACTTATAATTCCGATACATTTGCCTTTTGAAGTCGATTATTCGGTAAACATACGAGAATGTTCAAAATTTATTAATCTCGATATTTTTCGGATATAATTAACCTTTCCATGGCAACTGTCGTCACTCCGATTCTGTTGTCGATAATTGAACTTTGGAAGAGGAGAAACGTTGTGTTTATTTTCATCCTTAGTCCATATCTCCATTAAGTATATGAAATGAAATGCGTCAAATGTTGCGCGCTCCTCCTGAAGGAGCCAATAAACCCATACTTTATGGAATATATGAGTGAAATGGCTTAATAATTGATAGACTGAGGCATATACTTGCAAAATATCTTAATCACGGAGAAAATAAAATTTTTAAAAATTTGTAAATACCAGCTGAATATTCTTATAAAACATTTTGTACTTTTCTTGCCGGAGGATTCCGGAGGTCCCCATGGTCCTGTTAAAGTGCGCTTAGTTTTTCAGATAGCCTTCTGTGGCTTATCTGGCGCTGAAGCAATGCGGGGCGATATCGAGGAATTTTGACCCCAGTCCTGATGAAGACGAATGAATTTTCCTCTGCCTAATTTCCCTCTCGTCTGTGTTATGCGATAATTACTTCCATTGTGATTCCACGGAAGTCAAACAACCAGGATTCGATTTGATATAGATTCACACAAGTGTATGGAAGCATGCTCTCTTTGAATTTATTGAGTATGATATTAAATCTGGGTTCAATAACTAAGTGGTTAATATTACCTTATGTACCATCTATAATTCATCACTCGAATATGCCAACATTCTTTCTTTGATAATTTTCGTTGAGTTATTAAATGATAAATGTTTGGGCACGTTATTGGTTCATAATGAATTTGACGAGAGAAATTTTCTACATTCTTCTCTTTGACTGATATGCCAGGATATCTTAGATGCAGGAATTTTGCAATGCCTTTGATGCGGATTTTTTATTTTTTTTTTAAGGGTTTCAAAGGGAAATTGATCGAGGATAGCTGAGATGGACAGGAAATATTACTTGGTGTCATGTCACTTCTCCTATTATTATTACATTTAGTATGATAACTTGAGCCAATTTTTTAAAGGCCATTTGTAATTAGTTGCACCAGTTTTTATCATCTCTAGAGTCTGTATAACTTGTAAGCTTTTTAAAGTCGTTTTTAAATTAAACATTTTCGGAAAATCAATTCCGTAAAATGTGTAATTATGTTATAGGAGGTTTTAAATTAGATTTTTATATAATTTAATATTAAATTCGATGGAGTAGAGAAAATATAATTAAAGAGATTTCCTCTGTGTCCAATCCCAACGTACTCGGACAAATTGCGTTCCTCCTACTTCTAGATATAATTTATTAATGCAAATAATTATCATTATAAATTAATTAAATTATATATAATAACTCACTTTCAATCATATTTATCAGTTTGATTAATAATTTTGAGTAATAATTGTATTCGGCTGTTAATATATAGTTAATGAGATTAATTAATAATATTGAGTAATAATTGCATTCGGATGTTAATATATAGTTAATGAGATTTACTACGAGCCCACACATTAGGGACACGACATTAATGCATATTGCCTGTAAAAAGGTATAATTTATAAGTTCAGTTTATATAGATTTTCATGTGGATCCTCTTATCATAAAAAATTTGGGGGAGACAGAAAATGCATTGTTTATTTTATTTGACGCATAAAATACATTATATATGCTTGAAAGCATCATATGTAATAAAATAATTATGAAAAATACAGGAGTCATTTCTTTGAATAAATTAATTGGAACAGTACAGCTAGATATTTTATCATTATTCGGTTTTCTTTAGCTAAAGAGGAGAAGTAATACGTGATAGCTCGGTATGGTGGAAGGATATTTACATTTATCTAAAATTCTGTGTATATAATTTCGTTTCAAGTGAAAGAGGTCGAATACAGTCGCATAGCAATGCTTTCTGGATTTTTAAAAGTAGCCCAGTGGCTTACTTTCGTGAGCAGTGACGCAATCTCATTTCTTCCCCTATTATAATATAAGTATCCGAACTCATATTCGCTCGGGCCGAGTGTGACATGTTGACTGCGATGCAATAAAAATAATTATGGACGAGACGAGGGTAATTACTTTGAATGACATGACGTCAACTGTTAGTGTTGATATTTTTTTCTTAATATGGTTCGGTTTAGATAAAGAGGACAAATGCGTCATCATAGCTCAGCATGGTAAACGTGTGTCAATAAATTGAAAAAAAAGATAACTAAATGCGTTTTTAGCGAAAGAGGACAGATACAACCTCATAGCTATGCATTCTGGATTGTTTTTAAAAAAAAGCCCAATGGCTTACTTTCGTGAGCAGTGACGCAATCTCATTTCTTCCTATCGGATGATAAATGTATCAGAACTTACATCCGCGCGGACAAACCGCGTTGTTGAGAGTGATGCTATAAAAATAATTATGAACAAGGCGAGGATAATTACTTTGAATGAAATAATTTCAACAGGAAGTTAATATATTTTTCTTTAGCTAAAGGGATATACTATATCGTCGTCTCTAAGTATGGTGGATTAGTATAAATATTTTTCAAAAAACAACATTAGTGAATGCATTTTTAGCGAATGAGGACATACACAGTCCCATGGCTGTGCTTTCTTGATTTTAAAAAATAGCCCAATGGCTTACTTTCGTGAAGAGTGACGTTAACTCATTTCTTCCCCTGGTATGATAAAAGTTTCAGAACTCGCATTCATGCGGACATAGAGTGACATGTTGAGTGTCATGAAATAAAAATAATTAAGTGCTACACTATGGTACTTATTAGCATTGTAAATGATAAGTAACTTGGTTTTTCCACGTTGATGAACTATGGACCACATCTATGTGGAAAAACCAAGTTAATTATCATTTACAACGCTAATCATTTCACGGTTCAACGAAGTCACGCCCAAGACGACGGATTATACCAGGGTAATTACTTTGAACGACATAATTTCACCAGTAAGTCTTGATATTTTTCTGAATATGATTTTCTTTACATAAAGTGAAAGAATATGTCATCATAGCACAGTATGGCGGATAGGTGTAAATATTTTCAAAAACAAAAGATAAATACATGCATTTTAAGCGGAAGAGGACCAAGACTGTTCCATAGAGATGCTTCAAAAAGTAGCCCATCGCTCACTTTCGTGAACAGTGACGCAATCTCCTTTCTTCCCCTGGTATGATAAAAGTATCGGAACTCTACAATCGCGCGGGCTGCCAGTGACATGTTGAGTGTGAGTCGGACATGCACGGATGACGCTATCGCAGCGGAATCACGGCATTCACGTGGCGTCCTCCTTGTCCCTCATCCTCACAGGATCGCTAGTCCGCTTACCTCTCGTCCTTCATCTCGTTGCATTCTTGTCCTTCGCTCCTTTCACCCACCTCCCTCTCCCGTGCAGCCCACCGCCGCGTTGTCGATCCCCGGCTGTCACCGACCCGCCCATCTTCATCCTTCATCTGTCCGCATCCACGAACCGCATCCATCTCCTCCCGAATCCATTTGTCTCGTCTCTCGTCCTCCCGCTCGTGTGTCCGACCCGCTCCCATCCGTTCCCCCATTTCTCCACTCAGACACACACACTCATACCAACACCACTGCAACACGTGCGCGTGTCGGCTCTTGTCTCCTTTCCTCTCCTCCAATGGGACACCCCGAGTATTTTTGTATGGCATTGCACCTGTAAATTCTCTCTCCGGCCTCGCACGTATCATACGAGACGTTTGTCCTCGCTACTTGGGGAGACACGTTTCGAATATTCAAGAATTGAATCCAATTCCCAAGCCCAACAGCAATTACCTGACTAATGGTAAAGGACTCCGGTTTGGACCAATGGTATTGCTCCTCGATTCACGTTCCGAGGGTCACGGGTTCGAGACCATGCGACCGAACCAACCATCCAACCTTGCCTTGCCTTCATCGCCAACCAACTTCTGCACGCTACCAAAATTTGACCACTTCTGAGAGGCAGCGGTCTCAGCAGAAGGTGTCGATGGGTCAAGGAGATCGGACTGATATCAATACCATTACCAGTATATTACCAGTACCGCCACAGCTTCGAGCGAGAGTGAAAGTTCACTTAATCGGCCGGCGTACTGCGATGTGGAAGGCACAGGAAAACCACTACATTAATCTCCCTATAAGATGTAGCCCTGCATTCAAATTATATAGAATATGATGGCACTCCTCCCAGTAAAATACTCTGCAGGTAAAATAGTACACAAATCGGATCTGCGGGTGGGGACTACTGGGAAGGGGACATCAGTCGGTTAGGAGGATTGGAGGAACGATTCATATGTATTCTATAAAGTTATGGAGTCCTGAAGCCATGGTGAGAGGAGCGATGTCACCAACAGCAGCGGGAAGATTAGCATAGCTGTGTTTGCATGTGCTGGTTATTCTTCAAGAATTCTTCCAATGTGTAAATATTATTTCATTGCATGACTTATTTAAACCATGCACACTGCGGAAAATGGTCGCTTCAGGGGCCAAAAGGTGAGCGCATGGAGTCTTAAATTTGGCAACAGCGTTTCCATGAGGCTCCTCAGAGAAAAGAAGTTGTGCTATGACTAAAGGCTGGGACACAATCAACGTGCACGTGTAACGTGAGCCTTTAACGGGAATACGCGAAAAGATGGCTGACGGGAAAGTATAGCGAACGGACACGATCAACGTGTACGGGGAGTACGTGTACGCGAGAGATGTGCAACTTTCATCTCTTCCCGTGTCCCGTACACGGAAAACCAATCAGAATAGTCCTGAGAATCCGGGAATGGGAGCCATCTGTCGGCAGATTCATCCAACTGCTGAAGATAGCTCTTGGCGAAGACAACTTATTTACTTTCACACTTGTTTACACCTGATCTCTCAGCTGCGCCTGCGTTAGTCAATTGTTACTCCGGGCCGCGTTAACGTCGATTGTGTCCGCTGACTTGCGTTCCCCGTCTCCCGTTGTCCCGTTTACGTTTCGCGTCACACGTACACGTTGATTGTGTCCCTGCCTTAAGTTGTGATAGTTGTGACTAAGATGTGACTAAGTGAGATCTATTTCTCTAACTGCACTGTAACTAGACGGGAACTATTAGACTCAATCTTTTATGTAAATTCGAAACATAATTATTTCCGACGAAGCTTTCAATATCTTACGAACTTCAACGTGATACGATAGATAAGATGATGAGAATAAAATAAGGGAAATAGATTGTAGAACAGAAAGGTTCAAAATGTTTTTATTCCAGCGATCGATACGAGACCATAATGGCTGCGTTAAGACTTGAAATTAGGTTAGATGACAGGTAGTGTCCCTGATTTATTCATAAGCCCCCTAATTCATGTTTCTAAATCTGCCGAGTATTGCTGGAACCATATTTTGCATGTTCCCTGTATGACTTTTGTGTCACGTTTATATTGTTACATCATATATGTTATTTCTCAAGGGTTTTTTTTGTCGGAACGCCATAACTCCCATAATTCATCAAAATTAATGATTCAAACATTGTTTTAAAGCTTATGTTCCCCGCTATTCACGAAAAATAGACAAATGGTTTAAAATTAAAGTTTTTGTCCAAAAATGATACCGTGCCATTTGTTTACAATATAATCAACTAATATGTTGGCTATGGTTACGTGCTTAAAATACTGTTGGGGACGCCATCTATAAACACATCGTTTAGTTAGATTGTTTATATTCTACGTGCAATCAGTGTGACCGTTTACCGTTTACGTTATGTATCTTTAACACAAACATAAATAACATATAATTGTCAATGGGAAGAAACAGGTAGAAGAACAGGAAGAAAGAAGGAAGAAGCTGCATACTGTGTGAAATATTCGGCAGGTAGAAGAACAGGAAGAAAGAAGGAAGAAACAGGAAGAAAGAAGGAAGAAACAGGAAGAAGCTGCATACTGTGCGAAATATTCGCACGGGTCAGCTAGTTATCGATTATTGTAGCATTTTCTGCAGTATTTGTTGCATACCGATAGCGTGGTGCTTGTTGGTGATAGTAAATGTCTTCACAGTGGTACACGTTGGTGATAAGTCAGCCCCTGCGAAAAAAACCTTGCGGTGGCTTGTTGGGCAAATACCAGTTATTTCCCGAATGTATTTGCTTCGCAGTACATGTACAGTAAACCCAGAGTAAAGATATTTTTCTCTGGGTCACGTTGTCAACAAATTGTTGAAAGCTTCTTCTTAACATACTTTTGAAGAAGAGGAAAGAGATAGCTACGCCCTCAAAAATTTAGGAGGAAGTCTCCAAGAGAGCAGAGGATGGATGGCGAGAAGAGCGGTGCGGGACGTATGCCGAGGAAAAGGAAGGAAGGAAGCTCCAGAGATGAGTAGGGCGAAGAAAATCCGAGGGACTTCTGCAAGCAGTTACGCAACTGCGGACGTGGGAGTTCCCACTGGCGGTTTCGAAGGGGAGGAGGGGAGTTTGGAGATTTGGTGGGAGGTTAAGAGGAGGGATGGAAGACAAGTAGAGGATGGGGGCGCGTTAATTCATTAACTTTGTCCGTTAAAAACGGGGAGCGTTCTCATGATGATAAACCGGGTGAGGGGATTCCTGAAGGAACCAACCAAGCCATCTCTCCTTCCCCCCCCCCCCTAACCTCCGAATTATACTCCCTTTAAAACCTCTCTTCTCCATTATTTAATTCCGGTGTCCCTTAGTGGTGAGGATTGTATTATTTCTGGGCCTCCTTGGGTTAGCTCGCTGCGAAAGATCACGACCCCGGATTTGTGTAATTCCTCTTCCGCATTCAGTCTTCCTTTTCTCTACCTTCGTCTCTCAAAATTTCAACCGGGAGAGAATAGGTTTTATCGACGGGATGAAGACAGGAAGACGCTCGCTAAGATAAGAAAGAAATTTCATAACTATGTAAGAAAATAACTGTGCTCTGCATTTGAAAACATCATCAAGAATTTCTTTGACTCCAATTGAAACCTATCGTAAATGATAGATTACCTTATTTATAGTAAAAAATCTTTATTTTCTCTTATATTTTCATTTAATTTCATGCAGGCACATATATTCTAGTTGAAAGTTTGATAGGCAAAGCATTAATGTACTCCGCATTTTATCGGGATTTCTTCCTCTTAAGTTGTTTTTGGGACAACAGTTTCGCTGCCTGTCCTGCCAAAGTCTTCAGGTCGAGTCATAAAGCATTTTTGCAGTGCTCTTATGTCGTCGTTTTCCGGTGGTTTTCATGGTGCTGATCTCTGATTGGCTGAGTTGCGAGCGAGAAGAGTAATTCGCACCTGAGCTAATCAGAGAGCAGAACCGTGAAAATCATCGGAAAACGACGACGTGTAAGCACGGATTCGCGACACTTTGACCTGGAGACGCTGGCAGGACAGGCAGCGAAACTGTTGTCCGCAAAACGATTTTCGCGGAAAAAAAATCCCGAAAAAATTTAGAGATCATCATTCCAGCTCCGCGAAAACCTGAGAACCAAAAGCACTAACGTAGGCATTTATGCCCTTAGTTTTTTGCGCTTCCTAAAACTTCACACGCGGAATAGTGATGCTGAAATGCGTCCAGATTACTCTCCGTCGCTTGTATTCTTTACGCATCCGCTCCTCATTGATATCCGGCCATTGCGGAGGGGCTGAGTGAGTTTTTGGCCAAACTAGATGACCCGAGCGAATATTTCGCTCAGTATGCATCTTCTTCCTGTTTCTTCCTTCTTTCTTCCTGTTCATCTACCTATTTCTTCCCATGGACAATTATATGTTATTTATGTTTGTGTTAGAGATACATAACGTAAACGTTAAGAGGACGCATCATACCCTTCGGTAAGGAAAAGTTTTGTCGAAAATCCACCAGATGGCGTTACTCGCACCCGATCGAGGCATTTTAGCGTCAGGAGTCTCCTACTCCAGGATAACTCTTGCACAAGGCAACAGTCGTCGGTAAGTTGTAGCCAAGTCTCCGGCGCGTAAGTACAGGCAGCGCTGATATAAGATCTGTGAAAGAAGACTGAACTAATTGCATCACAGTCCGAGCACATCATGGCCGAAAACCATTCAGGTAGCTTGTCGAAATATACCAATTACAGATTCTATCTTACAACCGTGACGGTTGTTACTTAGCATTCCGATAGAAGAGGAATTGATACATCTCCATTAGTTTTAGATATGTCAATAATAATAATAGTTTTTATAAAAATATACCCTACAACTTGCCGTTTTCCCGAAGGTTTAATTAAGCTCCGGGGTAAAATTTTCATGTATCAGACACGAGCCTCCCTTGGCAAAGGTCTATTCTTTATACTATAAAAATTTCAAGTTGATGGCTTAAGACTTAAACGAAAAATCTGGGGTCGGAAATCATCACAAATCCGACCTGTCGAGCGGGTGTGATGCGTCGCCTTAAGAGTATATGGTCACACTGATTGCATGTAGAATGTAAACAATCTAACTAAATGATGTGTTAATAGATGGCGCCTCCTAAAGTCTTTTAAGTACGTAACCATTGCCAACATATTAGTTGATTATATTGTCAGCAGATGGCGTTGTATCATTTTTTTTTAACAAAAACTTTAATTTTAAACAATTTGTCTATTTTTCATCAATATCGGGGAACATAAGTTTTAAAACGATGCTTGAATCATTAATTTTGATGAATAATTATGGGAGTTATGGCGTTCCGACAAAAAAAAACCTTTGAGAAATTACGTATACGGATGCTTCGGAACCGGAAGTGGCGGCGTGTTTCTCGGAAATGTTCTGTGCTCTAACCCGAGGGATGTCGTTGAAAGCGAAGTGCTTCTTGCTCGCCTGGATTGAAAGGGTTTCCGAAGAATCTCGCTCAGCGAACGAGAAAAAAAAAGAACTTCCCAGCATTGATGAAAAAAAAACCGATCCATTTGTGATATTGCGTTTCGATCGCGGTAATTGGCATCGAGCGAACAGATTGAATTTGCCATATTCTTTTACTCGTTTTAGCTGCTGTCCTGCGTGTATGATTTAACTTCGCTCTATATTTTATTGAATCCTTACTTAATACTTAACCTTCTCTTGTATGATTAATGATTGGAGCACCTTGTAATTTCCACATGAGGATTACATTTTCACGATCCAGGTTTAAATACTTAATATTGATTGACTAAATTAATGATATTAAATAATTAATTATAATGTCAAAAAATGATGATATGAAAATTGTAATTGAAATATAATAAATAGTAAAATCTTAATTAATAATTAAATCTGGGCCGTGGAAATATTATTGGACGTAGAAGTGGAAGAAAAGGAATAGGTTTTAACGACGGGGTGAAGAACGGAAGATGCCTACTGAGATCAAAAAGAAATGTTTTAACTATATAGGAAAAAAACCTGCTCTGCATATGTAAACATAAAGAAAAATTTCTTTTACTTTCATTGAAACATTTTGTAACGGATGGATTACCGTAATAAAAATGAAAACATCTCTGTAACGTGAGTTGTTTTAATGTGTATGTAATTAATTATAGGGTTCGAGGTCGTGAAAAAAAGCATGTGGAAATTACTAAGTGTTTCAGTCTTTAATAATGAAGTTATTCCTCGAAGATACGCCTGAAATCATCACATCCTCTAGTATCTCTGGGCATTATTGTTGCTGGAAAATACTCAAATGCTGAGAGTTCCTACAACATTGGTTTCATACTAATTGATTAGCTAATGGTGATGAATTATCACCCTCTGAAAAGCATTTATAGATTTTTGATGATTGATAACTGAAAAAAATCTTTCTCTAACCATTTCATTGCTATAGCTCTCCATTTCTTGAAAGGACCTAAATTCAGCTATTCCTCAGTGCAGTTTTTTTCAAGAATCTGGCTTATCTTTTTCGAACGTAATCTTCTACATGTACATCTGCATACTGCCTTTGTGAGCAGACGAATGGGCGTGTTGCAGGGGGTGTTAGGAAACCAGCCGTGTAAAGATGTAAGGGATAAGGTTTTGGGAGGTGAAATGGTGACGTGTATTATGGGAGTGTATATAGTTGAGCTCACTTTTTCTTGTGGTCGCTCATTGTGCGCGGAAAGAACGAGTTTTTGTACCTATATGTTCGGTAATGCATCTCTCTTATTTTATCGCTTCTGTCAGACCTAGAGATGTAGTGAGGCGTCCTGGTAATATTCTCTGTGTCGCTCTGAAACACACCAGTTCTGAATTTCTCCAGCGAGCTAAGCCTAGCGTGTAGCCTCCGAGTCTCTAGGGTCTCCCACCTCCCTCTAAAAATTGTGAATCAATGTGTGCTTACAATATGTTGTTAGGCTATAACCGCGACGCATTCAATTGAGCTCAATATTGTCGAGAAATTTCTCTGCGAGATAGTGCCCATTTCCCGATGAAATACATGCACGCGGTATTTTTCTTGTCTGGTTGATGGGCAAGATAAGTGTGGTGGCGCTTAATTCACGCGACGCCCAGTTTTGTTGTCTGTCTGTGTCGTTCCTTATCAACCGATGGTCGTTTTTGTGCGGAGTGAAGTGACCTCGGATGTCGTAATCCTTCTCCACCCCACGAAAACCGACAAATAGTGATCATCCATAAAGTGTTACAAGCTCTAAGGAGAGTGAAAGGACACGGGAAAACTTTGTCGCTCGGCTTGACGAAGGACGAGTGCATCTCGTGCCTGAGTTAGGTCTTTCGAATCACAAAAAACTATCACGGAGGCATTGTTGCTGTTGGGATGAGGGATTTTTTAGGGTTGGGGAGATATTGCTGTCCCCTGTATCCAATCGATCATTCTAGGTCGGTTCGTCGTGATTTATGAGCCATTGCTCCGTTAAGCGAGTCACAGGCAAAACGGCAACAAGGACTTGAATCACTTATTCGGCCGAAGAAACTATATATATTTGGATCCTAGCGTTGAATATGTTTGGAAAAACAATGGAATGGTCATACTAACTGGAATCCATAAATCACCACAAGATGTTAGAGAGATGGGAAGGACTTAGGGAAGTTTGTCGCCCACCCAGACTGGAGACGATTACTTCTTCTGCTGACCCTAGGCTTTTCGTATTACTAAAATATAGATAATGATGTTGCTTTGACGATAGAGTTGTTGATAGAGTGCAGTTCCCGGGTTAAAATTACTTATATCTTCTCTTATTAATATTCTGGCTGTTTACAGAGAACCGTATTCTATATTTGATAATTAAAACAAAAACATTCCTTACCGCGCAACGTCAGCAGCAAATTGGTCCAGAAATCACATGGTGTTAAGTCCGCCGCAAAAAAAAACGCTTTGTTATTTATGGCCCCTTATTCTGTTAAACGTGTGGTGATTTGTACTAGTTAGAGTAGGTTAAGTAGCGGTTAAGTTAAGGTTATTCAGTTGGGGGAACTGCGTGTATTTGTAGCTTTTCGGCACTTGCATCGTATTTCATGTGGGACCTAATAAGGGAGGAGTAGCTGATTTCTCCATATTAGATTCGATTCGATGGGATTCGAGAGTTTGATGCATTTAAATCACTCTTAACAATCTCCCAGCCTCCCGCTTCGAGTTTTTCTTGCGGTAGTATTGCTAATGGAGCTATATGTCGCGAGTAGAGACACAATCAACAATATTTCTGACACTTTGGTAATCCGTCCGCGTGGGTAAAACTCACCGAAATCTACAAACTTTCGCTGCTTCGATATCGATGAAGTTAACCCACGCGGATGGATAAATTAAGAATCATATATGTCAGTATTGTGTCTATAATCGATATATATACGCCCTGCTAAAAAATTCCTCAGAAGCTGTTCTGTAGAACGTAAGGAATTCTACAGTAATTGACTCTTTTTCTTCAGAACTAGTTCCTTCTCTAAGAATCTGTACGGAACAGGAGAGCCTGACTTTACATAACATATGTTCTGTAGAGTTGTTTTCTGCAGAGCAAAATAACTCCTTGCAAGCTGTTCTGTAGAACTTCAGCAACTCTACGGAAATACGTGAGGTTTCCTTGAGCTTGTAAGGAGTTCTACAGAGCGTCGAAGGGCTTCTGTAGAACGTCCTAAGGAATTTCGCAGAACATCCTAAGGTATTCTGCAGAATATCCTATGGTATTCTGCAGAACGTCGTAGCGAATTCCGTTTAATGGCGTTTCAATACTTTAAGGAATATCTACAGAAATTTTTTAAGAAATTCTGTAAAAGTATTTATAAGGAAACTATACAGAATTTTTTAGCGGGGCATATATTTTTTTATTTTTTTTATTTATACTCACTCTCCCGAAAACAGCACAGCAAAGGCCTTTTACATCGGGTGATAAACTATTAACAATAGACGAAACAACAACACCCATGTCCTGATTGGTGAAAAACCACCTAGGCGGGACTCGAACCCGCGACTCGGACTTAACCCCGCCGCCACCGGAGCCTAAAGCATAAACAATATTCCCGCGAGAAAAATTGATGTGGAGGGCTGCGTGAGATTTTTACAAGCTGCCCAAATGCTCCAAAATCTCGGACCCTTCGTTATTGAACCACGTGACTCCCTAGTTACGTTTTCGAAATCGTTCCGTGTGCTTTCAAACTAAACCGCCCGGGGCTATAGTGCTCGCAGAGTTTCTGTGCACTGGAGAAAATATCCAAGCCGAGCTGCCCATGGTAGATGAGCAGCGATTGGCTGCCGGCGTCCAATCCCTTAAACCGGTCCTTAGCTCAGTGCGCGCCACGTACGAATATCGTAAGTGGCGACTCAAAAGAGTCTAGTCTTAGCTCACTTTAAATTATCCTGCAGCGGGTGCCAGGCTTTCTTAACTGAATTAAATATGCTTCGATACATTCTGATATCTTTCCCATCGATAAAAATATTGGTTTTTATGATAATTAGTCACAATTTTCGTATTTGTATTTTTCAAAATGTTGGTGAAGAGAATTTAAGTTTTGTTTATTTATCGTGTAACCATGGTGACCTGCGCCGATGAGGATTTCTTTCCTACCTCAGCACGATGACTATTGCAATCACTGCAAATTTTGACTCTATATCTATAGTAGTTTCTCTTCCAGAATATTTCTATTCTAAAGGCCCTCGCGTCGGCGAGGCATAGCGTTCGTTTTCGCCGATTCTTTTAGGTCGCCACTTACAGTATTCGTACGCGGCGCGCACTGAGCTAAGAACCGGTTTACGGGATTGGAAGCCGGCAGCCAATCGCTGCTCATCTACCATGGGCAGCTAGAATTGGAGGAACTCTCCAGTGCACAGAAACTCTGCGAGCACTATAGTTTCCTCCGTCTGTCCTTCGCGACCAGCTCATTCTACGGGACTCATTCGTATCTCTCTGAAAAGCGCGCAGCGAATCCCTCGCCCGGCCGCCACTTCTCCGTCCGTCCCTCTTCTCTCCTCTTCTCCTCGCCCATTTCCTCATTCCCACCCGAAGGGGAAAAAAAGAAGTCCCCGGAATCCTCCTCCGGCCAACCCGAAAGCGGAATGCTTTCTCCGGCCCCCGGAGAACACAACGCGCCCCTTATCCCTCCCTTTTCCCTTATCTTTCCGTGGCAAATACTCCTTCTCCACCCCCTCACGCGTTCTTCTCTCTTTCCTGTACCCTTTCACCAACCCGACCTCACACCCCCTTGAAAGGATTCCTTACCCCTCTTACTCGCCTCCATGTCTCTGTTGGGGCAGGGGTGGGGGTAAAAGAGAACTTCGTTGCGTTGTTGGGAAGGGAAGAAGGCTGAAATGGGGGAGAGGAGGGACATTCAGCACTGCCATCATCAGCGGGGTGGGTGGAGGAAGAGGACGGGTGGAAGAGAGTAGGTAATCACAAAATCAATCAGTCATTTCTATCTTCCTGCGGAGCTTTCGGGGAAGGAATGCGCCTGGACGGTTGATGTGCGTGCCAGGGATTTCAAATGGATTCGCATTTGAGGAAACTACGGTATCGCTGTGATTCACAACGTTTTTTTTTCGGCCTTATTTCTCCGCGCATAGTCTCACAGACATAAGAGCCGGTAATGTTTACGCCAGGTTTCTCTCCTCTCTCCCCCTCCTTTCCAGTAAAGGTCCTTCCTTTACCAGTGGACCCATCCTTCACGGCGCAGATGATATCAATCGGCGGTCGCCTCCCAAAAAAAAGAAACAGTCAATCGTTTAAATATGTAGAAGCAGGAAATGCTACGTGTAATTTTGTATCTTTAAGAATGATAAAAAATAAGTCGCTTAATACATTGACATCCAAGTTTTATATTTCACCGATCGACTATTACATTTTATGAGAAATATCCAACGTTCAATTATAATTAATGCATCTAAATCTGCCGAGTAGTGTTAACGCCATGTTTTGCGTGTTACCTGCTTGACTCTTGTGTTGCGTTTATATAGTTGCATTTCCGATTGGTTTGGTAGTTTCTGTAGCATTTGTAGCATGCTCGTGGTGTGGTGCATGCTGATGAAAGTTAATTTCTGCACTGTGGTGCATTGTGGTGATAAGTCACCCCTTGCCAAACACCCTTGAGGTGGCTAGCGGGATAATATGTAGATAAAGAGGGAGACTTGTTATAGAAGACGGTATCTTTCAGATATAGGAGTGAGTGTTGATGATGGGAACGTTGTGCAAGAACGAGAAGAAAAGATTGGCGAAGAACTCAACGCGGAATGTAGCACTTTGAGGTGCAGAAATGAGGACTGAGATTACCAAAATAGGCGGGACGCGTTTGAACTGTAGGTGTGGAGAAAAATGAAGAAACTGGGGTGTTCGTAACGGGAAACGAACGAGGAAGTGTTCTTTATTGTGAGTAAGGAATGGAAATAACTAGGGGAAATTAGGAAACGTTTGATATCGTTCGAATCGTGAGTCTAACCTTGACAAAATCACAAGGTCTAAGGCGCTGTGAAGGGACAGATTGAGATGGCTGCAGAGGGAATCGTGACTCATTGAATGCAAATTTTTGCAACTTTTCAAGCAAGTCGAAAGTGTAAATAAATGGATCGCTCTTCACCTCAACACATTTCTGCTTTTACGGTGAATGACGTGTGGCAATATAAATGATGCTAGAATTACATTTGAAAATTTTCGTATTACGAATCCATCCAAATGACAGTCAAAGCATTGTTACGACCTGGGTTTAGGTTGCGGATAAAGAAATTTAAGCGAAAATCATACGTAACTACGTAACTTTTTATACCCTACACAACTACATGGGTAGGGTATATTGACTTTGTCACAGCAGAAATGTAACGCATTGAAGGAGGCTTGGCAGGTATGGAAAAGTATGTATAGAAATGATCAGCATCACCTTATGAGTCAATCTAGCTATGTCCGTATGTCTATCCGTCTGTATTTCTGTCTCTTCGTACGATAAATGCCGTACAAATTGAGATATCGAGCTGAAATTTGGGTCATAAGTCTCTGGTAGTCCATAGACGGTAAAGTTCTAAAATGGGTTGGATTGGACCAAAACCACGCTTTTTTTTTAACAAAATTGAAAGTGATGTAGGGTATTTAAGCTTTGGTAAGGCCGAAGACAATTTATTTACTAGTTTTTCTCGGTGCTTCCACGCAAAACACGTTTTCATCCATTGGTTTCCGCAACGTAAACCTAAATCTTTGAATTCCCGAAAAACAAAATACGACGCGCACTTTGGGTAGCGCTTACGGTGCAGAAAATTCTCGATCACTCGTTGCACATTTTTCCTGTGATATTTTTTTCTAAAACTGGACTTACTTACGTTGCTCTCGAGCCTACGAACTTCAAATTGAGCGTCGAATCATTTATTCCTGGGCCACTCCAGGGGTAGATGGTACAACGTGGTATCTACTTGCGAATAAAAAAGGAATGCACCTTCTCCTTTGATCCATGTTTTTTAAGGTGAGAGGTTTTCCTTGAAGCCGCTCGGGTTCCACTCACGGGTGGGTATATATTCCTCCCCGCTCTATAAATATCTAAATGGGTGGTGGTTATATCCATTTCGGCCAAAAATAAAACGAAATGAATTGAAAAGGGGGCTTTTTTTCTTCTCCCACCCCTTCGTCGCGACGGCTCGTCTTATTTCGTTTTTCGGTCGTCTCGCCGAACCGCCGTTTGAGAGCCCGGCCCGACGCCGCCTGAACCGCCGTCCCGACGGCTGAACCGCGGCGGAGCCTTCTTTTGTCTCGCACCACCCCCACTACCTCAAGGTGCCCCTGAAGTCACATGTTCGTCTCTGCCGAGACTTAAGAGTATTAAGATGGCTCGGGCCAGACAAGGTGCGCGAAAACAGATTCTAAATTGACTACATTTCTCATTTACTTGGTCGAGAAAATTCTTCCTCCGCTGATGAATTGGGTTACATTTACATATTACTCCGCAAACTACCTCAATGGGGGTGATTTATCGCCAACATGTACCATATTATACGCATTAACTTTCATCAACATGAATATACTACACTCTAGACTTCCGGCGTTCCTCAAGGAAGCGTTATCGGCCCTCTTTTATTCATTATTAATATTAATGACATAATCTCTCGATTTATCAGTAAATTATGATTATTTGTGGACAAATTAGTTATATAACGTGAAATAAGCGAATACGCGGACTTAGAAGCTCTGTCATCGGACATAACGTTCATTCGCGGTGCCACAAGTGGAGGCTAGAATTAAATCTTATTAAATACACTACAGTACACTTCTTGCGAAAGTCATCACACAATTGCCATACCTACATTTTGGGTGGAGTGAGCATTAAATCTTTACATAGGTGCAGTTGAATATCTTGGAATGACCTTAACTTCTGATATATCGTGGGGAACACACATGCAGAACATATGCGGCACAGCATTAATGAAACAAGGATTTGTTAAGCGTATAATAGGAGGTCCTCGATTGAAAAAGTAAAAGAGAGAATTTGGGACTCTGTTCATAAAGATTTAACAAAAAATTAATAAAATAGAAAGAAAAGCTGCACGCTTCGTTAACAACTGCTACGAGCGAATATACAGTATTTCTCTACTTTTAGAGTGATTAAAGTGGGAGCCCTGGGATACTCGGAGGCTACACGCTAGGCTTATGTTGCTTGGGAAAATCAGAACTGGTGTGTTTCAGAGCGACACAGAGAATACTTTCATAACGCCTAATTACATATCTAGGTCTGACAGAAGCGATAAAATATGAGAGATACATTACCGAACAGATATGTACAAAAACTCGTTCTTTCCGCGCAGAATAAGCGACCACAATAAAAACTGAGCTCAAGTAAATACAATCCCATAATGCTCGTCACCATTTTGCCTCCAAAATCCTTATCCCTTACATTTGTACTCGGCCGGTGTCCTAACACTCCCTACCACACGCCTATGCGCGGCTCGCAGGGTAGTATGTCGATGCAAATTATTATGCTACCAATGCTGAATAAACTATTAAATTAATGCATAATACAACTATGTACGGTCGGATTCAAATGTATTGCAAAGAATCGAGCGGCGCCACTTACGCTTCTCAAGGAAATTGAGTTTCACTAACGGCGCTGTTATTCTTTGCTACGCAACGCTATCTATTCATCTGTTAATTGCACGTATTCAAATGGTAATAGTTGACCAATTTCCTGTATTGTGCTAATTTGTTATTACACTTTCCTTTTGGCTTGGATTTACGATTTGAGCATGGATAATTGTTATTTATTATTATCACAACTGTTACTCTAAACGAAACATTACGTAGTATTTGCCGTAGGTATATTGTATGCCAGGAACGATCTGTGTTTAATAATAAAGTTAGGTATTTCAATTAATCAATACGTCGCAGCATGTCATTGTTATTCGAGCTGATCATATTACGTAATTACAAGTTGGCACAAAACAAGCAATTACTTAACTTTTATAATTTAATTACGTGCAAATAAACAGCTGAATAGATAGCGTTGCATAGCAAAGAATAACAGCGCCGTAAATGAAACTCGATTTCCTTGAGAAGCGTAAGTGGCGCCGCTCGATTCTTTGCAATACATTTGAATCCGACTGTACATTAAACCCGATACAAGTGTCATGCAGGGAACATGCAAAACGTGACGCGGCAGAAAATTAAAGGGTACCAATTGAAAGCCAAAATAAAGGTGCAAAATACGCAGATTATTGCCCTGAGTAACCACATTTACCCAGCAACAGGAGCTGACTACAACGCCATCTGTAAGAAACCATCGTATTTTACTTCACTTCCGGCAGTAATTCGCTAATAACATGAAGGATTAGGTGTTTATATTTCCATATTTTATTTTATTCTCATTTACTAGGACTTTAACATCTTATAAGCCGCGAAAATTAAAAACTTAAATATGTGCATTTTCCTTCTGACTGACCTTTTAGATTGGTGGTGGTTTCTTTGCTGATTTTGAGTTGTGCCTTTTTGATTTCTGATTGATACTGTTACCCGAGCAATCTCCATATAAGCCCACGTAAAAACCTCCATAATCATGAGCGAATTACGGTAAAACTGACCTGGAAACACTGTTTCTTCTTCATCTCAGTTTATAAAACGCTTTTCAAAGATTCCGCATTTAAGTTTTCATAATATCTGAAATAAGTGACCTTGAGGCCTGAGCCAACTGAATGCTTCGAATTTAGAATCTACGCGATGCTTGCAGGAGCTTCTCATGTTCCTCTAGATAGCCGGAATTTATTGTCATTTCTCAAGTTTTTAATAAAGTAAACACGGACTAATGGGGCATAGATTCTGGCTGTTTTTTTTCATAACTCTTAGCCCGGAGATGAATCACTTGTATTATCAGACGATAAGTGCGTTCCTGACAAAATTAAACAGGACTCAAAGAAAAAGTAAATATTGTTCCGTGGGACAAAACTGTAATCTCGCTGCCATTCTGGTATTGATCATAGCCTTAAAGTACTTCATAATCATATCAATTAATTCAAGTCATTGAATAAATTTGGGTAAAATATTTTTGGCGAGGTATTGCACATTAAAATCAACCGTTTTTACTCCGAGTTATATGGAAAACAACGAAATCAAGAACTAAAGCTCTTATGAGAAAAGAAGAAACGAAAGTGAACAATCAGTGTGTTAATAACGAAAATTGCCATAAATTTGCACCAGTTGCATTCATAAATCGCTGTTCGAGTCCTTTTGGCGTTATAGGATTTAAAACATTTGCATATCGTGTATCGTAAAATGTGAAAAATTGCAGTGTAATAAGCAAGAACACTGCACAAGGACGCGACTCTTGACGCGCTTTCGACCGTCTTTTGCTAAAATTACTGTCGCAGGTTAATAGCGTTCCAGAACCCTCCGATAGGTGGCTCAGTTACCAAATGCATCCTTGTTGACGAGTAGTGCATTGTAGTGAAGGGAGTCCGTAGCGTATACGTGTGGAAAAACGACGAGAAATTGGTTAAAAATGGGTTTGCGGTGTTGTTTTGTGCCGGGGTGCTCTACAGGGTACGGGAATACAAGAAGGAGGAACAAGATTCTCGGCGTAAAGAACAAAAGCTTGTTTAAGGCTACTGTAAGTTGACATGGGTGGCAATTGTTGCCCCTACCGCATGGTAGCCATTACGGTCACATGGAATTGCGAATTCATAGCACTATTAATCTCATGAACGTATTTCAATCGTGATATTTTTCTATTTTTTCGAAATTATTCATCAGTCGGAGTCTCAGCTTCAAAAATGGAGGAAGGCTATTCCTCGAAAGGATAAAGTCCCAGGGAAGGAGGCTCGGGTGTGTGAGCTACGTTTTCCTCCCGAGGACATATCTTGTTTTCATATCTAGCCTGCCGGAAGCACAAACTTGCGAAGATTCTATTCGCAAGTTTGACGAAGCACATCAGCTGATTTCGTCATCATCAACTGATTTCGCTAGCGGAGGTTTCGAAATATGTAAATTGGCATCAAATAACCGGAAATGAACTAGCTTTCGTAATAATTGCATTAATTATTTTTTCAATTCACTCTGTTTCCTTATCTTACATCATAAATTAGAAATTTTAGGGTGGAATTTGGTATACGAATCCACCGATCACATCACCTAATGCTGTACGCCTTCGGTGTCATTTATTTATTTCGCGACGCTCTCGAGAGTTTTCTCGTCGATGGCTTGGTACCATAGATACATAAATCTACTATCAAATGCCTTAAAGTATTACTTGCAGTATAAATCATCGTACTGGTGGAGAAAAATGAGGCGTAAAAACACGTATAGTTAGCCCAGAGAGTCTGCTATAAGGATCAATTACTCGAACAGCGCAGCCTGTGGCCAACAGTTGAACTTCAATTCTTTCGCTTCCATTGGCAACAGAGTCGAAATGGGAGTTTTCTGTCCTTATGTAGTGTTCTTGGTAATAAGTATGAGTATTATTATAATTCTTATTTATATTGATCAATTCTAGAATAGCGGTAAAGCTTACATTTGCGTCCTTTAGCATTTGAAATTTGTGTTTTGACTGTTTAAACGTGTCCAAGTGAAAGTTATTGTTGACATACGCAGCAATGAGTCCGATTTCTTTTAACTCATTACTTCCATTTTTTACCGGCGCGGCGCTTGCAGACATTCGGTCAATATTTTTGGAGAACTTAAGCTCTTGTAACTAAAGAGTCATGCTCAAGATACTTCCAAAAAAAAGTAAAAATGAAAATTTTAGACATGTTTAAATCGAGCTTCGCTTTTTCTTAGCGATTGACGCCATATCTATACTGAAAGAGTGAATATACAATCAACCACGAGCGTAAAAAATTCGCAGCTACGTGAAAAATACGGCTATAATGCATGATTCAATCGGAATATTAATTTTCCAAGCTTTAATGAATCATTAATCTTCGTTAGCTTCCATGATGTCTTACACTCCGAAAATGAATAATATTATTTATGATTGAAAAGTCACATTGTCTTTTTGGCTTCTGATATTAGCAGTTAAATAGAATTAAAGTAGTATGCTAAGAACTACCTTTAGGCAGTTTTACACGATGTTTATTTCAGTACTACTGAAAATCGCACTGAACTCGGCATGCTTAAAATAGTACCGTGTAAAGACGAATTTACATATGGAAGTTACTTCCTCGAAAGCAGCCTTGCAAGTCGCTTGCAGTGGACACTTCGCTATGTTAAGGCACGGGCTTCCACGGCAAGAGGAGTTGACAGTCGGAGTTTTTGGTGCTGATTTTATCAGTGTATTCAGCGCTGACCCGAGCATCGTGTGAAACGGCTTTAATTCATGGATGCCTAGGGCATACGTTCCCTTGGCAAGCCAAAATCGCGGTTGCCAAGAAAGTTATGAAATGTTGACATTGTTGAAAAGGCGGGAAATGGACTATTTTTGTGCCAGAAGCACCATTTTTAGGTTACATATCAAGCGTTTAGGAAAAAAGATTGCAGTAATCATATACTGCATTCTTTCAGCCATGCGGAAGCTGCAGCCTCATTCCTTGAAAGCAAGTAATTTAAAAAAGCAAAGAGATAAACCCTTACACTGGGATAATCTGAAAGACAATTTAATGGGGATATGTATGAATACAAAAGTAGTACTCGATATAACTTTGAAGTGTGGACGAATTAACTGTCGTCTTTATTTTCAACTTTCTTGCCAGAAATTCGGTTTGAATTCCTCTGTATCCAACATCCTTGCTGACAGCGTATCCTCAATTTTGATCCTCTATAGCATGATTAAAGGAGAAGGGTAGTGTCCGAATCTGGAATATTGGTACAGCGAATGAGGTCATTGAATCGATAGTCATCGAGGTGGTTGCATGTGAATGAGGTTGGAACTGCATCATCAGCATAGCATGTTGCTGTTGTCATCGCTGGGTTATGGGTGATGAAACTTCGACTAGCGAATCAGTAACTGGTGGTTTCATGCGTAACATTATGGAATTTGGTAGCATAATTATGATAACTTATAACTTGAGCGCATCACTATTGTTCATTCATGGAAATCGCGCGTCGGTAATCCGCTTCGGACTCCTAACGATTAAAGTTTTTTAATGAAGGTACGTCTTACGATTAATTTTGAATTAAAAACGTTTGAGTCTTTTGTATAATTTCAATTTTAAAATTTTTCACAGAAAATATTCGGGCGGATCAGATGATGCAAAAACCATCGAAACATAAGTCGCAGTACAATTTATTTCTGTGGATAATTGCTAAGTTATAATTTTTGCAATATGCATAAATTCCACCCAATATCGCAAGAATCTTCGGAGTTTATCCAAATCCTACTTGTTGGTTTCCAGGGATTTAATAATGAGCTTGGGAGATATTATTGCGTAATGTAATGATTTTTTGTTTTTATATTGTTAACATATTTTGTTCAGGTCGCGGTTAGTTGTAAAAATAATTTTACAAAAGATCATGTTGTTGGAATAAAAATGAGAAGGACATTGACTTTATAGTTCGTTTCTGGTGCCATTTTCCAACCTAAAAAATGCCGATCAGTAGTTTTTTTGGATAGTCTTCACACAATATTATTCGGAATAACACGGGAGCGATCCCCGACCCCATAAATGACCGACGACCTTGTAAGATTACTGTACTAAAAATAGAAAGGTGCAAAACGACCTGAAATTTCTTAGCCTGCTACTCAATCACTTAATCACAATAAGCTAAAGACACATCAGAGTCCAAAAAATTAATATAAGTTATCAATTATAACTAAATTTATTCAATTTTGGAATATTTTACGCCATTCGACATTAGAAGTCTTACTCTGAATTCATTGTTCGTTTCTGGTGACATTTTTCAACCCAATAAATGCCGATCTGTAGTTTTTTATTATAGTCTTCAGACGTTATGATTCGAAATTAAACTTGAGCAGTCACCTACTCCATAAATGACCAACGACCTTGTAATATTACTGTACTAAAAATAGCAAGGTGCAAAACGACCTGAAAGTTCTTAGCCTGCTACTCAATCACTAAATCACAATAAGCTAAAGACACATCAGAGTCCAAAAAATTAATATAAGTTATCAATTATAACTAAATTTATTCACTTTTGGAATATTTTACGCCATTCGACATTAGAAGTCTTACTCTGAATTCATTGTTCGTTTCTGGTGACATTTTTCAGCCAAATAAATGCCGATCTGTAGTTTTTTATTATAGTCTTCAGACGTTATGATTCGAAATTTAACTTGAGAAATCACCTACCCCCTAAATGACCGATAACCTAGTGATATTTTTACACCATTCAATAGAAGAAGTCTTCCTTTAAAATATATGTTAAAATCAAGATAGGTTACCGTACATGCCCGAATGAAGGCTCTTCCTGAAGGAGAGAAAAAATTGATTTGTAACACAAATTCACTCTTGTGAGCCACTCAGTGAGCAATTATTAGCCAGGCATAAGCACGTGAAAGAATCTCATCATCCAGTTATATCTCTCTTCCGAATCCGCCCGTGCCTAATAGTGCATGTAAAGAGTTTTGTGCTCGTGCCAGACGTGACGTGATACCTGCCCCAGTTTCCCGATGGCAGAGAGAGAGAGAGAGTAAAAAACAAAAAAGCAGATGCTCGGAGCTAGTGTGGAATAGGTCTTTGAAAACAGGGGGATTGATTTGCTGAAGGCCAAGGCCATTTGCCATTTGCTCGTGATGTTGCGAAGAGAAAACTATTATGCGTTTACAGGGAGTGGAGCCGTGAATCAGGGTCGTTTGCGAAGGCAACGTTTTAAACACTTTTGTCGCAATGCGGATGAGACGGGTTTTGAAAGGGAGAGCTATACTCATTCCTGACAGGGTTTCCCCATGTGAATTTCAAGGATATTCTCAAGCGACTACTGTCGGCGCAGAAATTATGTGCACTCGAGTTTGGGTACAAATAAAACGTTAACGAAAAGACTTACAGAGAAACTAATGACACCATCATTTTTCTCATTTATTTCTACGTTATGTAATAGTAAATTGTATTCGTTTTGATGAATTTTTATATTTTTTACTACAGTTATAACGTAAAAAATACCAGTTATTTACGGCGCGCGGGAAAAGCTCCGACTTTGATACTTTGTAACTCAAACACAAGATCTTCAATGTCAACTATATTTATGTAAATGGAGGATAGATATGTTTGCTATAGATTGTGCGAGTTGGAGCTATGTATGTTTCATAGAAATAAAGTTATTATTAATTGTTTAAAGTTATTGCATTTCAAAACTGGGGCATCGTAAGATTTCGTTCTTGGTCTCGTTGCAATTCGCATGCCTTGAAGGTTTCCAATATGTTACTGCCCAAAACATCTATAAGCGCGTTTAATTTAAATTGAGTGATATTTATAATGGACGAAGTGAGAGGTCCCGTTAGACGAAACGCCTAGCCTAATGCGCCAAACGCCTAATGATGGTGTCATTAGTTTCTCTGTAAGTCTTTTCGATAACTTTTTATTTGTACCCAAACTCGAGTGCACATAATTTCTGCGCCGACAGTAGGTAGACTAGTCAAAACGGATGACGGATTTCGACCTTCATCTTTTTTTTGCCGTTTGAAAATAACGGTTTAAACGGATGAAAATGTTTACCCATTGAAAAAAGTGTTTTCATTACGGCAATCTGCCGGGTGAATAGCTATTTTTTTCTATCTTTAATAAATTTATTAAATGCATTTTTACTAACAGCATAGGATAAATACTCACACGAATCAGATTTCCAGGAAAAACTGGGTCCTCTTACTTTTTATCGTGTGGTATTTTCAAAGATGTGTTCAATAATTTTTTAAAACTTTACAATACCGCCTAGTTACTGAATAAAGAGTTTTATTTACTATATTGATCATTTTAAAAAGAACGGTTTAAATGGATTGAATTGATTACCCATTGAAATAAGTGTTTTCATGGTGATAATCTGCCGGGTGAATCGCTATTTCCTCATTCTTAAAAAAAATATAAAATAAATATTTACTAATACTACAGGATCAATGGTGACTCAAACCGGGTTTTCTCGCAAAACTCCAGACCTGTTAGTTCGTATCCTGTGGTATTTATTATAAGTTTTTTGTATGAATTTTCTTAAATCTGAAACATCTCAAAGTTACTGTAGACAGAGTTGTATTTATTTTGCATATCTTTAAATGTCGCTAATCAATAGATTTCTCTCTATACTCTCGAAATGTATCAATGGAGTATTCCGAATATAGTTTTTTTAAATTTTTATTCGCAAGAACCAACTCAAATCTTCTTTCTAACAACAGAAAAATTCGTACAGTTAATAACAAATGAATTCGCATATGCAACGATAAGTTCTTCTCCGGCTGCTAATTATTTGCTTGCAATTTTAAGGAGCCTTTACGAATGGAAGTTAACTTATATGGAAGTAGTGAGTGTGCCGATATCTCATATCGCATCACTACTTATGTGCTTATCCATTACTTCCGGGTTTGTACAAAGGAAGTGGATGACGGGCGTAAACAATCAATATTTGGTAATTACGAAAATCACCTAAATTTGGCAATAATTCCGTTCTTAAATCACTGTTTGTTTCCCATTGGCATTTGAAGGTTTATAAAATTTGCTCATAAAGTGTGCAAAATTACAGTGTTTTCAGTTCGGGTATAATTATAGTTCTTACAAATATTAATAAATTCTAGAATAGTCATTAAGCTTACTCTAGTGTTCGTTAGTCCTTTAAACTTATGTATAAACAGTTTAAACGTTGCCAAGTACAAATTATTATTGACATGCGCAACAATGAGTCCGATTCCACCCGACTCATTACTCGCTTTCATTTCCAACCGGCTCTAGAAGACATTCGGTCAATATTTCACCGGACATGATGTGATTTTTCCGCAGAATCAAAATGCTGTTTGCATAGAGAAAATGTATTGGTTTCTATTTTGCCTCCAAGTGGCATATCGATTCTGCAATAAAATCGCATCGCATCCTGTGGAATCTCGGTCACATGACAGCAAATGGAGATTTAAAATATAAACAACGAATAACTTAGTAGGAGGAGGACTCATTTTTGTCTATGTAAATATTTATTTCTACTTGAAAATATTTTAAATTCTAAAGAACCCCTAAGGTAGGCCTTAACTCTTATCAGACAACAATTATTACTGTCACAACTGACAACACTTGATTCGACGTAATAATGCATAATTATTGTAATTCATACAAATTTATTGAACCTACAAATGCCTGGGGGACTCAAACAGATATACGAACGCCATTATTGCCAAATTCGGGCGATTTTCGTAATAACATATTCGTTGTTTACTTTTGTCACCCATTTGTTTGGGGAAAGCCGGAAGTTGTGTGTAAACAGAACGATGCGCTGCAAGTGGCGATACGATTCCGGATATCGCTGCACTCGCCACTTCCATAGAAGTCAACTTCCATGTGCAAACCCACCTTCACACTTTTCAATACTACTCGTTGGCGACTAGGTGTTGGAGTTTCATCCGTAAGTAAGGCCGACTTTTTTATCTAAGTGAAGACATTGAGAGTCAAAACCTTTTTCTCCTCTCTGCAAGTGTTGGGTTACAAGTCCGTGACTCCTTCTGTCATGGTTCCGACATCTTTTGGCTCTACCACCAAGATATCTTCCAT
Organism: Ceriagrion tenellum; assembly: GCA_963169105.1. Classification (NCBI taxonomy): domain Eukaryota; kingdom Metazoa; phylum Arthropoda; class Insecta; order Odonata; family Coenagrionidae; genus Ceriagrion; species Ceriagrion tenellum. The sequence continues at coordinate 68,458,606 of OY720643.1, forward strand.
CTTTCGCTCAATAAATATCTCCAATTTGTTTGGGCATAGCTACTTTTTTCTCTCCCCTCTCCTTCTGTTTCCATATTCTCGTATCGTCTCGCTGATGCCGTGTGCCCAATTCTTGCCGGTAATCCTCATTTCTTTTTTTTGCCGTTTTGTGTGTAGCTAGAAGCTTTTCAGAAAAAATCCGTCTCAGATGTTTTTTTAGCGTCCTTCATTTTCTTTTGCAATCGTCCAGTCCTCTCTGCCGTATATTCCAGAAGCGATTGCCATTGATGTATGAAATCTTATTAAGGTGCCGAAATAAGAAACCTCGGTCGGAAATCAAAGTGTGAGAAAAGGCTCGGCAGACATTTATTCGTTGACGTGTATCTGTTACCCATAGCCAATCTGTTAACTTTCTCTCCTAATAAATTTAGCTCCCGGAATGATCAAGTACTTTTTCATCGCAACGCTCTATCGTAGCCGACCTTATGCCGTTGGAGTCTGCTCACCCGCAGTGGAATGTTCATTTGTTTGCATTTATCTCGCGTCGGAAATTCAGAAAACCTATCCTTCAACTTTTTTTTACGATCAAATGAATCGCGGCGGGGGGCGTGTTTGTTTTTTTTTTTAATGGAATGCAACAACCGATATCGGAGAGATGAATTTGCATAGGTATACGAAATCTCCTTCCCCTTCGCTTCCGCTTTCTCCCTTCTCTCTTGTTTTTTTGTGTCATCCGAAATTCTGGGTTAGTTTTGGAAACAGTCCAGAGATTAAATTTTTTTTGCTCCGAGTAATTTAGTCCTTTTTAAAGTGCTGGGCTTATCTGTTGGAAGATGCGCGCCGTCTCTAACGAAGCAGCATGGAAGAGGCGGTTGTTATCAAGGCGTAGGAACGCTGGGAAGAATATGCCGAGCGCTCTAAAAGCGTGATTAAATTTGTTTCTTGTTGACAGCGTTACTCATGTGCGCGTGGCGGAGTTTTGGCGTTTAATTAAGTTTTCCGGCCGTTCTTAAGATGATGAGTTAGCCTCCCAGGAGAAGAGCGAAGAACGGCTCTCATGAGAGTCTACGCGGGGTTAATTTTTTGTGTCGGCTGTCTTTAGCCGTTAAGGCGAAATATGTCCACTCTCATTTGTCGACTGAATAAATACGAGGAGGATTTTTATTACAACTTTTTTGAAAGCGTGAGATGAAATGCAAGCATCGGGTTTACGACACCCCTTTTATCTTAAAAAAAATTTAATGCCCTATTTGGTCCACATTACCATAAAAACAGATGGAAAGAAAATTATTACTCATTCCGATGCTTTTACAATTATAGGAACATTCTTTAAGGGTTTATATTTGAGTAGGTTAAATTTTGAGAGCTGTTAGAAGCTACGATGTTATAATATAATGAACGATGATCGCTTATGGTAGTTTGAGCGGAATATCATTTTACCAAGTAATCAGTGAATTTTGTCTCATTTTAAAGAAAAATGTATCACCCTTCCATTGAAACCAAACATTCTACCCCTGACTACATTACTTTCCGAGATATTTGCCAGAAACTATATTTTTATATTGGAAATGGTACAGTCGGATTCAAATGTATTGCAAAGAATCGAGCGGCTCCACTTACGCTTCTCAAGGAAATCGAGTTTCACTTACGGCGCTGTTATTCTTTGCTATGCAACGCTATCTATTCAACTGTTTATTTGCACGTAATTAAATTATAAAAGTTGAGCAATTGCTTGTTTTGTGATAACTTGTAATTACGTAATATGATCAGCTTGAATAACAATGACATGCTTTGACGTATTGATTAATTGAAATACCAAACTTTATTATTAAACACAGATCGTTCCTGGCATACAATATACCTACGGCAAATACTACGTAATGTATCATTTAGAGTAACAGTTGTGATTAATAAATAACAATTATCCATGCTCAAATCGTAAATCCAAGCCATAAGGAAAGTGTAATAACAAATTAGCACAATACAGGAAATTGGTCAACTATTACCATTTGAATACGTGCAATTAAGAGATGAATAGATAGCGTTGCGTAGCAAAGAATAACAGCGCCGTTAGTGAAACTCAATTTCCTTGAGAAGCGTAAGTGCTCGATTCTTTGCAATACATTTGAATCCGACCGTACGTGCATGCACTCTAGAGAGACATTATTTACAAAATGAGGCATTCCGTACACTTAGATCTCGTCAAAAAATCAACAGTGTGTAGTTTGTGTGTTTTATCAACTTTTTCTGAAAATCAATCGTTTTGTCACCGCAGTAAATTCCTCGGGATCACTGTAAACCTTCCTAGGGAACTACCTCGCTCGCACTACCTTTAGCGGTATTGGTTAAAGTGGTTCAGGCGGCTTTTGTTTTCCTACAGATTTGTGTTAAACTGTGCTTACGTGCTCTCATAAGTGATATATTAAGAGCAAAGTGAACAAAACCTGCATCATACCTGTTTTTTTTGTTTCGGCAATTCAATGTTATTTTAACATGTGGCCTTAAGGTACATTACATTTCTTTGACAATAATTCGATAAAATATGTACCAATGCATCTAATGCGTAATTTTCTTCTAAACGAGAAATATCCATACTAATATATAAAAATGTAATGGTGAATGTCTGTCTGTTGCTCCATCACACAAAAACTACTGGACCGATTGAACTGAAATTTGCCATGTAGATAGAAAATATATCTGGTCATAACGTGTGCAATATTAAAAAGCCCTCAGGGCCCCCAAATGGCCCCCAAGGTGGTCCACGCTACACGCCACGCATTGGGTTCGGTGCAGTAGTTTCGTTTTTTGCTTTCTAAAAGTAATTTAACCAAAGATAGAGGGCTGGATTTTTTTATCGGATGACTGAATGAATGAAGTTTTTCAATCTTTCAATCGATTTTCTTTTACGCTTCGTATTTTTGTGAAAATCATGTTTTGAGCTGAAAATCTCACATTTTTCACTGAAATCAACAAGAGTATATTTCTATGACGACTAGACATTTGGTTTTCAAAGGATATTCGCGCCTCTAGAATTAAAATAACACTTTTTCCTGCCGGCCGGCCCATGATAGCACGTAGAAAGAAAATCTGTATAAGATGGGAACACGGTCTGTTTCGCTCCTCGTTAATCTTTTAGTTGTCATTGGGAAACTAAATATAATCGTTATTTCTCAAGACGTGTTGCAACCCATATGACAAGAGTGCAGTAATGGCAAGTTACGTGACATTTATTATATTGTAGCACGTTGCAATTTTACCTCCAATTGGGTAATTATTTATCACTCGGAATGCGACTGAAAATTTCTTGTTCACTTGTTCACACACCGGGAAAAACTGATAGGTATATTGATTGATAGATTCTATAGATAGATAATATATTGATAGATTGATAGATCGATTGATAGACTTTCACTGATAGATTTGATTGATTAATGACGATATTTTTAGTCCGTGCTGGTGAACCAGGCGATCTGAGTCGGCTCGCTTGGAATTTTCAGATCGGTCCGAGTTCAGATCGATTGGTAAACGTAGTGGGAGACTGTTGAAGAAGGTTCAGCGCTCGGGGATTGTAAACCAGGCGATCTTAGTCGGCTCGCTTGGAATTTTCAGATCAGTCTGAGTTCAGATCGATCTGAGATCGATTGGTAAACCTAGTGGCAGATGGTTGAAGAAGCTTCAGCGCTCGGGGATTGTAACCTTACTCGGTAACCTTGATAATATCTGGTGAAATTAGCGACAGGTCAATTACACCTGTGCTGTGTAACCATTGGATTAGTATTCACTTCTTTCACTAACAAGTTCGCAATGATCAAAGCCGGTTTATTTTGCGTTATTCCATTTTTAACATTTCCCCGCAGACCAATCCTCTCATTGATGATGATATCTTGCGTGGGAAAAAATCTATCTCATCACTTATGAGTCTCTCCCCCTACGGATGCATAAATGAACTCAGCACATTCAGAGAAGAGAGGCTCGGATTCAATCTTCCTCGGCGAGCATTTGCATTGGAAATCGCGTTCTTTTTTTTTATTTTGAATTAATATCGTTTCGGAATAAGTTTTCTTTTCGTCATCGGTTCTTCGCTCGACTTGCTTGATAATTTGAATCGAATCTCAGGGAGGAGAGAGGGAAATGGGAAAAATTTTTATTTTGGCCCCGGCCTGACGTCGGCGGCAGATGCCGGAACTAATGAAAAATGACGGTCGCTCGGACGCAAGTGCAATCGACACATTGGACCAAGAAGAGGAGCGAGGGGAGGAAACGGTCGGTATTTATGGCATTCCGCGGCTTAACTGGAAAAAAAAATCATGGAGAGATGCTCCGGCGAGGCTAGAAACGTGATCCCAACTTTCGTAGTGGAGCAGTAGTTAATGATTGCGTTAAGTATTGCGTTTTCATGTTGGTGGCGGTGTTGGTGGGTAACAAGCTCGTTATGTGTATTTCGTTAATAGCCAAAGATGCGTATTTTTAATGTATCCTTTTACTTTTATTTTTTTTTTTGGTTTGGCGGTTTAAAAGTCCGTTTTCGCTTCGCAGCGTATCGATTGTTTCAAACGAATCGCTTAGATTGGTCCAAATCATTTATATCGAAACCACTGCAGTGGTGAAAAAAAATTACCTGGGGTGGGTGAGAAACGAACTTGTCAGCCGTAGATACTGTGGAAATTTCACTTCCTGGCTAGTTGTTGTCGGTTTTGACTAATACATTGATAATCGTAATTCTTTACTATAATAAGTGTGCTGTGTGGTGCGTGTAGGTGATAACTCACCCCCTACCACTTACCCTTGAGGTGGCTTGCAATGCTTCATATTCATGTAGATGTTAGGCGTCTTTTCTGTACATCGACGAACTAACTACAATGGAGGATACGTTTATCGAAATTTTTTCTTCCGTTGAGGTCGATGGAGAGGGCGCTTACTATTGTGGCCAATGCTGGAAGCTGTAACGTGTGTCTGTCCGCCATCTTTGTCAACCCCGATGTTACTTATGTACTTGCGGACTGACACGTTTATGTTGCAATTTTACGACTTTTTCCAAGAAATAACTTATTATAAATCAGCCAGAATTTACTTCCACTTCTTGTAAACGCTTTCTTCATACCCTAAATATCTATAATTATTTTTTTTACAGCACATAGGGTGACATTGATCTGATGAATGAAATATGGGTTTTCTTGAAATGTGGGTGACCACTGCGACCTAACGCGGCGCAACCTTCCGTCTGGAAACAAATTGACGATATCCGTATTTCCAGCGATGAATACCTAACCAGAATGGAGGTTGATCAATAACTCTTAAGTAATTTTAATATGTTTATATACTAAATAACCTCAAATATTCATAAGAACAGGGATACCATCACTCGATATTCGCCAATTCGTCCACACGTCCATGCAATCCAATGACATCGTTCTTGGCTCCACTTCATAGCAATGAGTAAACTTAGTCTGTGCCACCGTCTGTTACCGGTACGTGTAGTAACTTTGATATCAATCCAGCCTTTTTTTAAGCTACAGAATGGTACTCCAATTATCAGTGTCTGAAACGAATGGAAAGCAAGCGCGCTGGAGTGCTATCAAGTCAGCAGCGCTCTAGGGTAGGAATCCCACATCGACATCGATGTATCAAATTACTCGATGTTTTTTTGGTGGAGACATCGAAAACGTCGAGTAGTAAAATAGTCCGATGAAAATTGAGTGAGTGGTGAGCACTTGTATAAACATCGAAAAGTCGACCACTAGATGTGGCATAACTACTCTTGAGCGAATGGAAACCTTCTAATTTTTCTTCCGTCGGGAAGGAAATGGACAAATGGCCGCGGAATCCACATCGATAAGTATATATGTATGCGTCTCAAAAATTAATGGCCCTAACGGTTTTCACAATGCGTTACGATTGGTGGGAAAGAGGGGCGGGTTTCAGAAGCGTCCACGTGGCATGGCGACGACGCTGTGGTCAAGTGAGCCTCATCGTGAACATCCATGGATCTTTTTTGATTAACTATGGAGATATTAAAATTCCCCGCCTGATCGATTCATATCATACGTCTTGGTTGTTGATCCCTATGCAAATCGAGGTGACTCACCGAATCGACCTTTCGTGCCTGGATTACTTGTCTTGGAACCGTAAAATCATTCAGTTTGGCCATGCATGGAGACTTATTCCATGAAGTCGGATTGATCAATCATGTTGGTGATAATTTTTATCCTATCGGGCATAAAACATTTTATTTACTCAGTATGATGAAACAAATTCTTCATATACAGCTTAATATCTTGGAATTACCTTAACTTCTCATATATCGTGGGGAACACACGTGCAAAACATATGCGGTACAGCACTAAAGAAACCAGGTTTTGTTAAGCAAATAATAGGAAGATCTTCGGATGAAAAAGTAAAAGTAAGTCTCTACTCACTCTGGCTAGGTCACACCTCGAATGCCCCGCGAGCATTTTGGACTCTGGTCGTAATGATTAAACAAAACAAACAATACAATAAGCAGAAAAGCTGTATTCTTTGTTAAAAGCTGCTACGAGCGAACCTATAGGGTTTCATAACTTTTAGAGGGATTAAGGTGGGAGCCCCTAGAGACTCGGAGGCTACGCACTGGGCTTAGGTTGCTTGAGAGGTTGAAAACTGGTGTGTTTCCGAGCGACACAGAGAATATCATCATGACGCCTCACTACATCTCTAGGTTTGACAGAAGCGATAAAATAATAGAGATACATTGCCGAACTGATAGGTACAAAAACTCGTCCTTTCCGCGCACAATGAGCGATCACGATAAAAACTGAGCTCCAATAAATACACTCCCATAATACACGCCACCATTTCACCTACCAAAACCTCATACCTTACATCTTTACACGGCTGGTGTCCTAATACCCCCTGCCACACGCCCATGTGGCGACTCGCAGGGTAGTACGAAGATGTATGGGTGATCCGCCATTAGACCCCTCTTGAATTCCTTATATGATCTCCCTCTTCTTGTTCTCTCTAAGTAATGGTCAATCATATTCAATGGAGAATTTTACCAGCCGATTAGTAGATTTTGTGGACAGTACTTATCCTAACGTCCTCATTGCTGGCGTATCGTTTAGTTTTCCCTCGTTAATGAGGTGATATCGTAAGAGATCCCTCGTAAATTTCTCACATCATCTCTCTCTTCTTAATTCATCCAGAATTCCTATTGTCTTCCTTCCTCTACCACGCTCCCCTCTGTTATTTCCTCAATTACCTTCTTCAACGTTTCCTTTTCCATTTCAAAACGTCATCCATCCATTTCTTCTGTCTCTTCCGAACCTCCACCACTAGCGTCTTCTCCTGTCCAACCACATCCGACACCTCCTCGTTCGTCCTTTTCGCCACCAAGCCCACTCTCTCCATCCTTCACCAAACCCACATCTCAAACGCCTCGTGTCTACGCACATTCTCCCTTCGCAGTGTCCAAGTCTCCGGCCCATATACAGCGCCACGCTCCATATCACAGTTTTCACCTGGCTTTTCTTTGTGTTCCTATTCAGACCCCTCCCCCCCCAATTCTCAATAATTTCCTCCTTTTTTTAAAACGTGTCTTCAGCCATGGCAATCCTGCATCTTAAGTCTCTACCGCTAAACCCATTCTCCTCCAAAATACTTCCAAGATACTTAAACTGCTTGACTTGCACCCGGTACGTGTTCTTCTCCGTGGGGAAATTTTTCCGTTTAACTTTTCCCTTCTGCTCTCCCGTATGCCGCTTCATTTTCCTCATTTCATCTGCAAGTTAGCGCGGTAACCCCTTTTAATGACATCGGGGAGCATCTGCTCCCCGTCTCAGAATCTCCTTCTTTAGATCGTCGCAACGTCAGTGAGGATCGCGGAAAGGATCGAGGAAGTGAATCTGTCGAACGTTTTAATGATTTTTATCTTGGTTGAACGTATCGAACGGGGCTTAGAAAAAGCGGCTTTGAGGGACGCGATGATTAAAATAATATCGATCTCTCTCTCTCTCTCTCTCTCTCTCGCTGCCGTGGCGTAAAAATGGCTGAGTCTCTTTTCAAATTACCCGAAGCGATTATATTTCCCAGCGATGAAAGCCCACCGTCCTGATCGTCATCTCTTTCCCCCTCCCCCCAAATCTCCCCTCCCTTATTCGTTTCGGTAATTTTCGTTCCCACTAAACTGCACGGTCGTTGATTTTTTTACGTCCATAATTCCACAGAAGACCTCCGGCTTCCTTAAAAGGCAAATCCTTCGATAAATTTCCACGTGGTGCCGCTGGATTCCGCTTCGGGGGGCTGTGGAGGGGATTCCAATTGGTGCGGCGGCTTGTGTAATGGCTTTCCTTGACGTGGTCCCGGCTGCGATTCCTGCGGGAGACAGATATTTTGCTTCGCGAGTAGGCAGTGGGGGAAAGACAGAGCACAAGATTTGCCAAATAAATGAGAAATAAATATTTTTTTCGATTGTCCCATGAAAATTGGTGAAAAGCCGCAGATTAATCCCTTAAAAAGAACCCTTATTATATTTTTATGAGAAAAGTGACAATAAACTCTAACCCACAGCCAGCCCAGTAGTTTGATCGGTAACATCTACGATTCCTTTATATTTTTTATTGTTATGTATGAGTAATCACAAACGCATTTACAACAAAAAAGATGAAAATCACGCAATATGGAATGAGAAAATTGATGTTACGAGCATTGTTATGAACAACGGATACAGTGAAAGAAGTCTACTTGTAAAGGTTGTCCATTTCTAGCTCTTAAATGCCTATTTTTGAATTATTTTAGATTACAGTTAAAAATATTTAATTGTATACGCCCAAAACCAATAGCTAACTTTCAGGTGCCGGATTACTCTGGAAACCGCTTATCCTCCTAAGATCGATTGTGTCTGTGTTAGTTATACCCATGTGACGAAAACTAATAGTTTATCAATGAAGTTTCGCCAATTTTTTGGCATCTTTAGCGCTATGAAATTAGTAAATTTAAAATATTAACCAGAGCATATTCCAACCATGTGAAGTGTGGAGAATCGGTAGAATTGAACAAGTGAAACTCCACTGATAGTAGAGTTGGTATTCGCTCTGGTTAATGTTTGAACTTTTTTAATTTGAAAGCCGAGAAGATGCAAGAAAAAACTGACGAAACGTCCGAATTGAACGATGAAACAATTGACCGCAGCTCAATTGCATGCGAGTGCAGCAACAACTTCATACAGAGTCCATTACGTTCCTGGCGATATTCCAAAATATTACTCATAGTTTTCTAGTACTGAATGGGTAACATTGGAATTGGGAAACCCTGATCGGTTTTTCTCTATCTTGGTCGAGAAAATTCCTCATTGAACTTTGATAAATATAAGTGTGCAGACGTAGGAATGCGGATCCATCTTTCGCGTTGTCGTTATCATTATCCCATGTGCCAGCTACTCATACTGGTCACTGCTCTCAGTACTGTCCTTAAAACGCACTTCATAGGTGAAAAATACTGATTTTAAAGCAACTGGCAAAAATCGAAGAAAAGGGTTCGCGTTTTCACGTTTTGTAAATATTTTTTAATAATAAATGACACTCGTATGTGAGTAGTGATTACATTGTTACTCTTGTTTCCTGGCAATGCTTACAATTATTCGTGCCGCGCTTCATTAAAAATGTGGGATTCTCGTTGGTTCCGCCACATTCCGTGGTCCGCCGAACCAAAGTGTTTTCCAGGATTCCCGTCTCTAACTTGAGGGTCTCTTACGGACAATAGCGCGATTATTTTTTCTCTGTGGAAATTCGCACATTTGTGCATTGCGGGTGACTCCGTAAAAGTGGAACTCCGTGGCTAGTCCCGGATAGCTTAAAATTTGTCAAATAGCGCGATAGATTGATGGCAAAGGGGAAAATGTGTTCTAATGGTTCAGGAGAATGTTCACAGTGACGTTATAATACACAATTTTCAACGCTTTGATCTTCGCCCAGAGAGATGAAAGATTCCGATTCACAATAACCGCAAATATTTAAAAAAACATACGTCGTGCGTGACAGGGCGTCCACCTGATTTACGACGAATTTTACGTCCTTTCCGTGGTCGAAATAGTTATGTAGAACGGAAAAAGCAACATATTACGACACTTAAATTAAATACTAATACTTCTTGTAGAGGTCTACCCTAACAGATATGCTTTGAGTAGCAAAGTAAAAGCTGTAAAACAAAACCGCTTGGACGACTGCGGGTGAGTTTTCGTCCGTGGTAGTCATTTATAGGTCGTTCAATCCTAAGATTGATGGACTGCAGCCCTCCACCCTTCCCTATCTAATGCTAGTTCCCTTACCTCTTGCAATCTCTTCCTATGTACTTTCCTCTTTATTTGGTCCATGAACTTATCCCGTGTTACTCTGAAAACCGTTTATCCTCCTTAGATCGATTGTGTCTGTGTTAGTTATACCCATGTGACGAAAACTAATTGTTTATCAATCAAGTTTCGCCAATTTTTTGGCATCTTTAGCGCTATGAAATTAGTAAAGTTCAAATATTAACCAGAGCATATTCCAACTATGTGAAGTGTGGAGAATCAGTAGAATTGAACAAGTGAAACTCCACTGATAGTAGAGTTGGTATTCGCTCTGGTTAATGTTTGAACTTTTTTAATTTGAAAGCCGAGAAGATGCAAGAAAACACTGACGAAACGTCCGAATTGAACAATGAAACAATTGACCGCAGCCCTCCACCCTTCCCTATCTAATGCTAGTTCCCTTACCTCTTGCAATCTCTTCCTATGTACTTTCCTCTTTATTTGGTCCATGAACTTATCCCTGGGTAAGTATTCCTCTGGGGACTTTTCCCTCTATTTTGCCTTCTATAATGTTCTTCACAAACCCATTGTGCCTCAGGGTGGGTCCAATCCATCTGGTTCTTCTTTCCTGTATGGGGTCCCACATGGTCCTTTCCTCTTCTACTTTTCTGTAAACTTCGTCATTTCTTATTTTGACCGTCCATTTTATCTTCAGCATCCTCCTCCACAACCAGGTTTCGAAGGCTTCTAGTCTGTTCTGGTCAGCTTTTGCAATGGTCCATGCTTCCGGTCCATAGAGTGCCACGCTCCACAAGAATGTTTTCACACACTGTTTCTTCGTTTGTATTGATATCTTCTTTCTGCACCGCAGTTGTCTTTTTCCCACGAATTCCTTCTTATCCATGGCTAGGCCACACCTATAATTCGCCGCGAGCATTTGGGACCCTGTTCGTAAAGTTTTTGAAAAAAAAAAGAAATACAAAGAAAAGCTGCACGCTTCGTTAAAAACTGCTGGGAGAGAACGTACGTATAGTGTTTCATAACTTTTAGATGGTTCAGGTGGGAGCCCCTAGAGACTCGGAGGCTACTCGCCAGGCTTTGCTTGCTTGAGAGATTCAGAACTGGTGTGTTTCAGAGCGACGTAGAGAATATTATCTTGACGCCTCACTACATCTCCGACAGAAGCGATAAAATGAGAATGATACATTGCCTAACAGAGATGTACAAAAACTCGTTCTTTCCGCACACAAAAAAAACTGAGCTCCACTAAATAAACTCCCATAATTCACGTCACCATTTCACCTCCCAAAACCTTATCCCTTACATCTTTACACGGTTAATGTCCTAACACCCCCTGCTGCACGTCCATGCAGCGGCTTCCATGATAGTATGAAAATGTAGATGTAGCTTAGGCCATATTCTGCTTGATGCCCGTTGCGCTTCTTCCTTCCCACGTGATGGTACCTACTTCCGAGATAGGTGTAGGAATCCACTTTCTCTATTTTCTCTCCTCTCAGTGTGACTTCTCAATTCAGCTTCTCCCTTCCGCATGCTAGGATTTAAGTCTCACTTGCTGACCTTGTTTATCGGGGGAGAAATGCGAGCTCAGGGCGCGTTAGTGGATATCCGTTCTTGGACGCTTCGGATATGGTATAATCATCCGCGGTGGACGTTAAACGGCATGGAATTAGGTATCTGTTAATCACCCTCCACACATCCCGCTTCCTCCATCGACCCCCCCCCCCACTCCACCCCCAAGTGGGTACCATCTCTTCCACCCCTTCTCGATGTCATCAAAAAAACGGTCGTTATCTGACCGAGTAATGCCCGGGAGAAAAAAAAATATTTAAAGGAAAAGACGACGACATGGGGACGGGTTGGGTCCATATCCTCCCCCCTTAACCCCATCCCTCTCTCTCTCTCTCTCTCTCTCTCTGTGGTCCAACTAAACCCGATAATCGATTCTAATCAGCGCAACTCGGCCAATCAGCGGAGCGCGACGGGATGGTTGAGGCTGCTGAGGGTTGCGGCGGGGGTGGGGGGGTTTGGCGGCCGGTGTCGGGGGTTGAGGGGATGGAGCGGTGAGACAAAAGGATCCCGCCTCCGGACAATAGCATTCCCGCCTCCGGGGGCTGAGGAAGGGAGGCAAGGCAAATGGAGCAGCCCCCCTTACCCCTCCTTCCCCGACACGCCCCCTTTCCCTCCCTCCAACAACACGGAGGCAGAACGTTCGGCGTTCGCCAGTCCACCCCCGTGCGTCGCCCCCGGCAGTCACTTGCCCGACTCGACGCGACGCGCGACCTGTAACTTTCTCCCGCTCATGGCCGGTTGCAAGGACATTTAGTTACGGAACCAATAGTTATGAGATCCATGAAGTTATCCTTACCAATATTGTTAATGACTTAACTGATTGCCCTGAATTACTGTCTGACATTAGCTTTCGTATTCCTTGTCATTAAAATAGATCCAAAGAAACATTTTTTGTGGACATTCGTACAAAAAATTTCCTGTATAATGCCCCTTTGAACAGAATCCAAAGGCTAGGCAATATTTTTCTAAATGATAATGACACATTTAACACTAACATTGGGAAAATTAAAGAAGCAGTGAACGCGTATAAATCCCCAATTAACTAACCATACTATTGTATTATCTATCTCCCTCATGTTTGCGCTGATTTTTAATACTCTTTATATTGTTTTTATATAGCTGCCTGTGTTTGTATTAATACGGGTAAAACAGGGGATTAATGTGACAGTATAGTACTGAAGTTTATTTGGATATTGTTTTTAAGTACTATTTTATTTTTAAATGTACTGTATGTATAAACATTTTATTTAAAGTGACACATTTTTGAGCGAATTGCTCTTATTTTGATATAGTTTTTAATGAGTTATGTGTATTAGCATTTTATAGTAAGGTGATGATTTTATTCGTGATTTAATGGTTTTTGATGTAATTTTTGATATAATGGTTTATATAATTTATAGCCAAGTTATTGTGTTGCATTGATGTAAAGGGTACTATGCCCGTCAATGGTTCATTTAAATAAAAAAAAATATATATAAAAATATGATGGTGTCTGTCTGTCGCTCCATCACGCAAACATTAATGGACCGATTGACCAGAAATTTTGCATGTAGATAGAAAATAGGCCTGATAGTAACTTAGGCTATATTAACCAGTAAAAAAATTATCTTTGGCCTCGCCGAAGCTTAAATACCCCACACCACTTTCAATTTTGTTTCATAAAAAGCTTGGTTTTTGTCCGATCCAACCCATTTGAGAACTGTGCCGTCTGTGGACTATTAGAGGCTTATGACCCTAAATTTGAGCTCACATTTCCGTCGGGTTATCCATAAGAAAATAAGGCGAGATCAGGGTTAAACAATATGATTGTTATTTCGGCTTTCAGGCTTCAGTTTTATGACGTTATGTCCTCTCCACCTACCTTAATGGTATACCAAGTCTGAGTATTTTTGTTTATAATTAGCCGATTGCTGTCGTAGTTAGGTGGGAGAAACATAGGTGGAATACTTGCGCAAAGTTGCTCGTCAGTCCGGAATCGGTAACTATAGCGTTCAGATCCTCGACAAAATGAAGCAATCGACGGTAAATTTTATTCCTTTAAATCTTCTTACTTAAAAGAGAGTAATTTTGAACCAGGTACTCGTTGGGAATAGCGGTTTTCTTCGCTGTCTTGGCTGCCGGAGCGGCAATCCTCCTTTGATTCCTCCATTTTATCTCATTATATACGAAAAGGTGGCCATTCCTCCAACCCTCCCATCTCCGCGGCCATCCATCTATCGAAATAACACCTTTGGCCGACCCCGCTGACTCTTCCTGAGGTGTTGACTTGACCGTGGTTCTCGGAAAGCCGTGACCGTAAGGTGTTAATAATGATGGTGGAAAGGAACAATGTTCCCATTACGTCTGGGAGCATATTAATTTTTGCCCCCCATCGGCAACGCCCACCTCAGCGTCCGTTCCCCACCCATTATAACTCATCGAACTTTCCAATCTCCAGGGGCGTGACGAAATCACTCAACTCCGGGGGCCCTCCGCGGTCCAGAGAGGAATTTTCATATCCGAAATCTTTCCGGGAACCCTTTTCTTTAAACTTGCCTCCTGGGGGTAGAGGGGGGGGGATTTTGTCCACACCCGAAACTATAAAACTGTTTCTGCCTCGTGCCCGCCTCTTCTAGAGGCCGTATTATAGAGATTCCTGTAGGAAAGCCTCTATTTTATCAGCTAAAGACTAGCTCTCCAGATCAGATAGGCCATATTGGTGCATCAGAGGTTGCGTTCAGCGTCGTGCACTCGTTAATTTGAAGCATCTCGGCTTTATCGTTCAACTTCTCGTACTTCCTACTCTCTCCTTAAGCTTGCGCCTGTTACCTTGAGTGAATCCTCAGATTATTTCATTTTTACATTGTTCAGTCATCTTTTCATTTAGGTATATGGAGAAGGTCATCAAACGTCATCAAACTATCACATATATTTCCTTCAGACAGAGTTTGATAACGTAATGCCCTCTCCATCTGCCTTAATGGTTTAAATACTTCGCTTTCATAGTTTACCTCCTAAATATACCTCAATGATTTGCCCCATTGACCGTCTTTCGTCCCCTCACTCGCGGCCGTCTCCCCATCCCCTTTTACATTGTTAAATATTTATTTTTCCTCCGCGTCCCTGGTTACGCATTCTTGAGTCATGGTTTACACTTGCAATTCGCTAATAAATAACTAATTAATTACTTTACAGCATAGTTGTTTTGTTACAAATCGAAATATCAAGCCATATTATTTAACCCTGCTCTTTCCTTACTTTACTATGGATAGCACGACGGAATGGACGAATTAGCGGATGTGAATCCAGAATACCAACCATCTGTTGGAAATTTATGGCAAGTAACTCTTGAAACATATACCTATTGGCTGCTTTATCCTATGGATTCTACTAAATTTTACCCAAGCCTTCATCGGGAATACAGATGATTTTTAATTTAAGTAAATGAACAGTAAACGCAAGGAGAATACACATTAAAGAAGTAAGTGCATGCTGATATCTAGCAAGTTATCGATTGATAACATCACAAAATTGCGCAAAAAATGGTGCGTTAGCCCGCAAGTGCTATGGGAAAATGTGGGAAAACGAAGGTGGTAAAGACTAGCTTCAGCTTCTAGCATTGGCCAGCATAGCCTCTCCATACACCTCAATAATTTGCCCCATTGAGGTGCATGGAGAGGGCACTATGCCATCAAACTGTAGTTTTACAATCAAAATTACCACCAATAATGTACCACTAACTCCAAACACCGTCTTTCGTCCCCTCACTCGCGGCCGTCTCCCCATCCCCTTTTACATTGTTCAATATTTATTTTTCCTCCGCGTCCCTGGTTACGCATTCTTGAGTCATGGTTTACACTTGCAATTCACTAATAAATAACTAATTAATTACTTTCCAGCATAGTTATTAGTGAAAACTAAGGTGACATCGAGTGGAATCCATAATACTAATTATTTTATTTTCCATATATGTTTCAAGAGTTACCTGCCTTAAATTTCCTTCAGACGGAGTTTGATAACGTTATGCCCTCTCCATCTGCCTTTAATGGTTTGAATACTTTGCTTTCATAGTTTTCCTCTGAAAGATCAAATCATTGAGCTGGAAGTCCGAGTCTCATTAATATAAAACACGCTATAACTATTCTCTTCGAGATTTTATCCATCCCAGTAAAAGTAAGTTCTACAGCTAAGTGTTGGTGGCAGAAAATCGCACAACAGTACTCTTAATCTTATAAGCATTAATGGCGGTATTGCTGTAATATGCCAGGGATTAGTATAGTATTGGATTTGGCTTTGTAACTCCACGCTACCATACTAGTGGTTGTCATGAAATGCATGAAACTAATAAAATGACCCTTTTCTTCCACAATATTTAATATTTTAAATTCAGGACCTCTCGAAGCCCCACTCATTTTACTCTTGGGACGGAATTACTGAGAAAAAAGCGAGTAGGTCATGTTTCACATTTAAGTTTCAATAAGTTTTGTGTGGGCCCCTGTGTAAAATTAAAGTTATTTTACAACACTGTTAAGTAGCTTTTTTTTACATTCTACCGGTCACGCCATCATCAGGTCTTCTAATGATGGCGTGACAGTCGGTCACCTGATGATGGCGTGACAGCCGAACCCGGTCGCTTGTGTTCAATAAATTGTGGAAGTCACAAATTCTTATCTTGTTTATTACGGCGTCCTTCCACCGCGTGAAAGCTTCAAGTTTCCATTTCAACATCAATTCCTCTATCACATTCTTGAGCAACCCCTCGCCCCTAATTACATCCTTCAGCCACCCACTCAGCCGATCTCGAATTTCATCAAGAAATTTCCTTTCCCCGCCCAATATCTCACACTCTGCCTCGTCAGTCTTCCTCTCCGTCCGCCTCACCTTCTCCATCCTTCCCCACACATGCGTCTCAAATGCCTGCAGCCTATTCTCGTCCTCCCTTCCGAGGGTCCACGTTTCTGCCCCATACAACGCGACAACGGGAAATTACATGAGAGAAGTGCTGACTGTTGAGGTAGAAGGAGAGGGCGCTTGCGATTGAGGCCAATGCTGGAACCTGTAACGTGAGCGTGGAGTATTCGCCATCTTTGTCAACAAATAAAATTAGTGATTGAAGGCGTAACTTTGTGGAAGATTTTCGCAGACATGACGAAAATAATTTTTTTCTCCGTAAATTACGCACGTAAAAGTTTATTTCCTACGTAGGTTTCGACTGCGTATCGATCAATGCTGTGCTGTCGAAATCTAGGTCGGAAATAAACTTTTAAGTGTGTAATTTACTAATAAATATTTCCGTCATGTCTGTCATCTTTGTTAACCCCGTTTTCCTTCTACGCTTTAGGACAGACGCATTAATTTTGCAGTTTTACGATGACTTCCGTCGATAAGTCAATAGATATTATCATGCATTTACTTCCTAAATATGCATCCTCATTACCTACATTTATTTTTTATATTATTAATAATCCGCATTTTCTGTCAAAAAAATGAAGTAAAATCCACCAGAATCCATAGCAGTAAGTAGCCAATAAATATTTCATGAATTAATTGTTTTAAATTTGAAGCAAATGGCGGATATTCTTGTTTTACATCCGCTAATTCGTCCATATTGTCGTGCAACATAAAGGGAAGTAAGAAAAGGGGAAGGATAAGCAGTCTGGTTGTTATTTCGGTTGCCAGGCGGCCAGGGTTCTGTGTAGTAATTCCCCCTAAAAATACCTAAATGGTGCTGACACTATAATTACTCTTCCTCCACTGTATTCAATGAAGCTTCTCAGTGGGTTCAATCAGTTTTTCGTCTGTGTCGATTTCTTTGTATCTACTGAAAAAATCATGACTCTTTTCTTAAAATGTTTTTTACTTCATTTTGATTTGAAAGTAGTTAATATTAAAATTCATATTCCTTCAATAATAAAATTGTGTAAGACACAAAGTTTGTTTTACTACAACTTGCAACCATTCTCATTATTCCGTATTCAACTGCAATATAAGTATTATTCCTTATTTACCTACATATACACATCAATATAACATAAGGTTTATATGAAGAGTATAGATATGTACAACTTAGGAGACCAAGATTTCTTAATTAGTGTCACCTTTTTTTGTCAATTATTGATAAATCAGCATTTGCCAGAGAAAAACTGTAATGAAAATCAAAATCATGCTGATTCCACGTATTTGATCGGAATGTAGTTTAATTACATCGTCGAGTTTTCGATATAAAACGTAAATCGCGGAATGAGTGCTCAATAAAATGCACCCAGCTGTAAAAACAATAGTTGTAATTTAGAGGTAATTAGAGGCATAATTTTAAGGTATTCTAATTTGTTTCAGCAAAATTTCCATCAATTATTTCATACAAATTTTCCACTTTTTGAACAGTTGGTTGGTGTGTATTATGATGTGTAACAAATAGTCTAAATGTATATGCAGATAAAAAGTCACGTGTCTCCGAGCAAGTACGGTTTGCTTACGGGAAAAGCCGCTCGTTGTTGAAAGAAGTATGGAAAAGGAGAAGTGCAGGATATAAATTTTTTTGGACTGACGACTGCTAATGGCGAAGATAGCTCTGCGTTTTGAAGGAGCTCCCTTGATTCAGAAGGTCACTGGCGATAAACCGTGAAGCGTTTGATTCCGCGGGCGTTCAGCGAATTTCCCCACGCGGAGGAGGTAAATTTTCTCCCGAAATTTCGCGCGGAAATGGAATCGGGACACATTTGGACGAATCCATCCTTTTTTTAAGAGCGAAGGGATGAATAGATGAAAGACGGAGTCGAAGAGAGAGCGTTCGATTTCCTCTCTCTTTTTTTAATTTCACCCCCGAAAAGCTGAATGTGCTACCAGACGCGCTAAAGCCTCCCTCGCTTTTTTTTTATTCGGTTGTTTTCCCAATGGCCCGACGGCCTTCAAATAATGGAGGCGGACTGTTGATGAATCGGCCGGCGGTTGCTAGGGAAAATGTTTGGACTATGGCCGACGCGCGAAAGGAGACGAGTTTGTGTGTGTGATACTAGGGGCTGGGGGGGGGGGGGCGCGATGGGTGCCGAAAAGCCCTCAGCGCAATAGGCAAGCGCGTTATATACACATAAAGCATCGTCTGGCACGGGGATTTATAACGGTTCAATGGGGATTGGAGGGGAAGGGGAGAGGAGGTATATAGGAGGGGTAGAGACGGCGCTCTTTGCTTGGTTTTACCGCGGCTTGGGAGAGTTGTTGAAAGTGGTCGGGAAAATACGGTTAAGTGTGTGTTTGGGAGCAGGGGTCTACCCCTCCCTTTTGTTTACTGATTTGCGAGGTCCCTCCCCCACCCCCCAGTCCCCTCCCTCGTCCAAATACGCCTACGCTCACTCAACGGTCCTGCCGTAACCTCACCCACCCCGCGGCTCCTATATTTACCCCTCACCGCTTTCGAGAGCGTAGTATATATACGAGAGAACATAGAGCATCAAACGAAGTCGCGAAAAGGCCTCAAGGAAATTTAAAAAAACTGTTTGAGTGCGCATTAAACGTTGGGGAAATGGATCTCTTTTTGGATACTGGACTCGCTCTTATATATACTTTCTCCCTCTCTTGGAAAAACATTGATTTAACGACAGCGTGCGTGTATGTGTGATGTGTAAATATCCGACCAAGGTTAACATTTTAGTAAGATCAACCCTATTCCTTCCGAGTCGTTGTAATTTTTTTTTTATTTAATTTTTCTAAAGGGATCGAAAAAGGTTTCGTATGTATTTTTTTCTGCCCCTGCGCTTCAGCTGTCTGTGCAGATGGCGCGTGGAGTTTTGTGACGGAAGCTATACCTACTGCGAGAACTCTCCCGTGCTCCCTCGTGAACCAAATTCTTTCAATTTGATTTTTTTTTAATCTTCTCGTTCCCGGCTGATGTGAAAGGCATTAAATCATTTCAATATACCATTGAAAACGGTCTTTATTTTTCTGGAACTGTAAGTCCTTTGGAACATTAAAACATAATTAAATGCCACAACAAATGGGGTCAATGGTGACAGTAATACATACTAATTTCATTAAGGAGCACCACAAATAAATTAATAATAATCAATAAATAAAATAATATCGCAGAGAAGTGGGTAGGATACACTCATTAAAAAGCACAGTAGTCGATAACTGTGAAATTGGACTCTTCAATTATGGCTCCACACTTGAAACAACTCCAACAATACAATAAATAAATACAAAATACACTCAATATTATTTCCAAGGTAACGAAAAACGTTTGAAAAACGAAAAGAAACGTTGCGTATTTTGTTAATTTTCAAAGAAGATAGTCAGTTTTCTATCTTCAGCACATAATATGTGAAAATCAGGGAAGCAGTATACAGATTTAAGATCAATCATTAGGGATTGAGAAATCAAGACAGGGAGCATAGATAACCAATCGTATTACTTGCACATTATGCATTAAGTATCAAGGGATTATATAGTAATAGACGCACCATCAAGCAGTATGATTGTGCGATGGAATATGACGAATCTCATTCAACATTGCAATGTACAGATATGAAATAACAGACATGTAATCACACTTCAAGAATCGATCATATCGACCATTCGACACGATATTTATCCTTCTTAATTTTCGTTCAAATTATCATTGCGAAATATACCATCGTTCACGTATCAGCCAGTTCCATTTGTTTCCATATCGATTTCGAAGAAACAACACCGTTGCGTGAGAACGAAAACAGACGCCTTGTACTCCTTTGTCGGTTCTCCTTTTATCGGAAGCGTTTTTTACGGAAGGTAATCTTGAGAGTCACTTAAATTTTATTAAGTTGTATCTGAAAAGTCAGAAATTAATTTTAAAGTATAGTCGTATCCAGTTTCAAGTCAACTTCGAAGGAACTCCTTTGACGAGCTCGATAATGATATTACTGCGACATCTCACCTATTATTTCGGGTATTTTCGAGTTAAACTAAGAACTCAATTTTTACGTTCAATGGTATCAGGCTCAACTATGTGGAAGTTGATATTCACTAATGAAAAAACGACTTCGTTTTCTTCCACTGATTTATTTTTTCGGTACGACATGTTTCGACACATAGAGCTCATTTTCAAGTGTTAAGTACAAGTACTTGAAAATGACCTCTATGTGTCGAAACATGTCGTACCGAAAAAATTTAATCAGTGGAAGAAAACGAAGTCGTTTTTTCATTTGTGAACTCAATTTTTTTCTATTTTAAACCATATATTGGCAGGTAAAATTACGATAAATACGGAAGAATGCCAATGGGATGGATGATGAGCAGTGATAGTTCAAATTCTAAGTAAAATGCTTTTTTCCCTCAAGTGTTTTCAACGCGTAAAGCCAACGCCAAGCGGGAAGTAGCCAAGATGGCGGAAGCGCTATGAACCGCTTGGAGAGTTAATTACCTGATGGAAGAGTTGTTTTAGGACGTATGACCAGTTTGTTTACTCTTACTGACAAATGATTCTATGCTGTCTGTCCACCCATTTACCAATCTAAGATCTTGCAATCTTTCTCATTATTCTGTATTTAATAGCAATATAAGTATTATTCGTTATTTCACGTAAATATACACATTCAGTAAAAAAATAAGGTATATATGAGGAGTGTAGATAGGTGTAACTTAGGAGATCAAGATTTTAAAATTAGTGATATAGTCTTTTTTATCGTAAATCTTTATAAATCAGTATAAAATATATCAGTGTTAGTCTCAGTGTTGAAAGCATCGCAGTGAGTTACTTATATTCCTATTAAAATCGTAATGAATGTTTACTGAACCGTAAGCCCTGTGTCCTGCTCACACATATATATATATGGAGTAAGGACAGGGACGTAATTATGGGGGTTCGAACCCTCTCAAAAATTCTCATATATTTTAATTCAGATCACTTAACCATAGAATTGAAGTTATAGATCTTATATTTTTCTTAATTTATAAGTAAAATGTTTATTTAATATTGCGTTTATTCTGAAGTACGATTTCAGCTAATATCTTTGTCATTTTCAAACATAGAAAACTGGGAGTAAGTATAAAATTCTATTAGAAATTTGATCATCAAACATCTTCAGAAATCGGCTGTATGAATGCAGTTTATATTACGCTAACTATTGTTTGGACACAAAGTTTTGCTTCTGGTCCTCAAAAAATTTTAGACCCCCCCCCTCCTTGTACTCAACATGGACCCCACTAAAAAAAATCCCTGCTACGCTCTTCGACAAGGAGCGTGGAGATTTTACTGGAGGTGAAAATTTACGATGCAATTAGGAGTTCGAGTTAAGAACTGCGTAACGATACAAAGAGCGGTGATTTTTCAAGAATATATTTTTCTTATGTAGAGTAAAGGATACGGCATTTTCCTCGTCTCTCTCCTCGTCCTATGTGAGACGTCTCAGTGCTTAAATGCGCGTGAAGCATTCTTTTTTTTGACGAACCCGATAGAAATGATTTTCTTTTTTTCTTCCCCGCTTTGATCCCTGAATTGCCCGACCTCAACTGGAACAGACCACGGATAACAGATGCCGCTTCTTCCTTCTTCTTCTTCTTAAACTCGGAATATATATTGCTTCGAATGGGGTCGCGCACACACGTACGCCGCCTCGCCCCATTTGACGAGTCTCTGGAAACAGTAGAGCCTGCCAAAAATGTAATTCACGGTCTTTTGATCGGGGATACAGGGCGCCTATTCTCCTCGGTCGTAAGACGTATTAGGGACGGTCCCAAAATGCATCCTAGCTTTTAAACCGCTTGAGGAAAAGCTTTAAAAGAGTCTGTTTTCATCTTCTTCAAGGATTCGGAGGGTTGGAATCGAGGCGAATCATAAGCTCAGGGTTCTGTGCGGAACCGTGTTACCTTGCCCCTAGCAAGGTTTTCCGTCTTCGGCTTCTGTGTGTCTCAGTAATAATTCTATGTCACCAGATTGGATGTCCGTAAAACAGCGATGATTTGTTTATGAAAAGCCGATTTATGGTCAGTTACATGAACGACAAATGTGTATTTAATAGAGTTATGGGAACCATATACCATGGCAACCATCCAGTAAGTGTTGCGGAAACATTCGATATATTTATTGCTTTCATAAATGGCTTCATAACGTTTGGAATGGAGTATTGAGTTCCAAGATGGCGGAAGTAACCAAGATGGCGGAAGCCAAGATGGCGGAAGCGCTATGAACCACTTGGAGAGTTAATAACCTGATGGAAGAGTTGTTTTAGGACGTATGACCAGTTTGTTTACTCTTACTGACAAATAATTATGTGGCCTTAAGTATGTCGGTCTCTATTCTAGTCCAGGCTTACGTAGCTGTTGATTAATGCTGACGTGTATTTTGACTGTTGCTGCTTTGGGAACGTATTTGGCACGAGGTATCTTTCGCGTTGCGGCGACCATCTTCAGGAGTGATGTTAGTGTTTCTGTTATACTCGCCCTCATGAATAGCAGTATGGCAACCGTTGGATCACCATTAATCATTGGTCGTTCAATCCTAGGATTGGTTGACTGCAGCCCTCCACCCTTCCCTATCTAATGCTAGTTCCCTTACTCCTGGTATCTCATCATATGTACTTTCCTCTTTATTTTATCGATGTCCTTATTCCTGTGTCTTCCTCTGGGCACTTTTCCCTCTATTTTTCTTTTCATTATGTTCTTTACAAATCCATTGTGTCTCGGGGAGTGTACAATCCACGTGGATCTTCTTTTCTGAATGGTGTCCCATATGGTCACTTCCTCTTCTACTCTTCTGTACGCTTCATCATTTCTTATTTTGTCCGTCCATTTTATCTTCGGCATCCTCCAGCACCAGGTTTCGAAGGTTTTTAGTCTTTTCTGGTCAGCTTTTCCAATGGACCGTAGGATATCCTTAATATATTCCTTGTCGTTGTTTTCCTCTCAGATGGATTGGAGACACTCTGAGACACAATGGGTTTGTGAAGAACATAACTGAAGGCAAAATAGAGGGAAAAGTCCCCAGAGGAAGACCCAGGAATAATTTTATGGTCCAAAGAAAGAGAAAAGTACATAGGAAGAGATATCAGGAGGTAAGGGAACTAGCAATGGACAGGGAAGGATGGAGGGCTGCAGTCAACCAATCTTAGGATTGAAGAACCGATGAATGAATGAATTTTCCTCTCAGATGGTGAAGATCAACAAGGATTTCATCTAATAAAACAAACGGCTGAGTTAATGCGAATATAAAAGTGTAACTACGATTTTTTTCTTTTCATGACAGTCTGCTCCTTGTTTTTCCTGTGGAGGGGACAGGTGACGGGAATCACAAATGAGAAATGAAAATCGATTTTACGTGTAAGAGAGAGAGAGAGAGCGACCCTCGACAATCGAATTTTCCCTCTCGTTGGAGACGAGATGGACAATTCGATCAAAGATTCGATTCGATAAAACGTCTCCAATAGTTTCGGACAAATTAAGTCAGTCGTTCTGCTTGGAGCTGGGCGGAAGATCGCCGGACCCGAATCAGTTGTCGCTCTCGCCCTCGCTTGGGACGTGGGCTGTCTACTCCGCTTGTCACCCGTTTTTTTGTTTTGCGGGCCTTGGGTTTAAACGCGCCGTCCCACGCGGCTTTCCAACGAGACGAGATGCCCACCCGCGGAGCCTGACGAGCTCGTCGCTGGCGAATCCCGACGAATGTACTCTTTTTTTTCCACGCCAGAACCCTTTTTTATGCTCTTGGACCCCGTTCCCTAAAATTCGATCAGAGCATTCCACATTTACTTGACTGCATGGACCTTATACTCATGAGAAAACAAAAGTGATGAGAATTTCTAGGGCAGAGAAAGAGTGGCTGACATAAAATTGTGAGGGCACGAAATAAAGCTGGAAGATACACCAAGGATTGAAATTCTCTATGAAAAAATCATTTGAATTGACCAGGATTCGAATTCGGATCTCCCAATTTCCAGCCTGGTAATGAGATAATGGCCAGTTACACTGTGTTACTGGCTAACACTGGTAACAGTATAACTAGATGGCACACCTGACCGACAAGTGGGAGATCAGGGTTCCAATCCCGGTTAAGTCAAATGATTTTTTTTAAATTGAGAATTTTAGCCCTTGGTGCATATGCACCCTTACGAGTGACTCCCTACCATATCACTTGTAAATGAAATGATTGGAAATTAGAGCAAGTAGAGTTATTTCATTTCTTGGGTTGTGTGTGAAAACGTTCTTATGGAGCGTGTAACTTTATAGATCGGATACTTGGACCACTGCAAAAAGGCGCTCAATAAATACTGAAGGTTCCAAACCGGGTGTTAGACGTGGGTGCTAAAGATGGAATGGACTGATAAAATAAAAAATCTCAGTAGATTGGGAAAAGAATGGCCTTCCCTATCTAATGCTAGTTCCCTTACCTCCTGGTATCTCTTCCTATGTACTTTCCTCTTTATTTGGTCCACGTCCTTATTCCTGGACCTTCCTCTGCTGGGACTTTTCCCTCCATTTTTCGTTCAATTATGTTCTTCACAAACCCATTATGTCTCAGGGAGTGTCCGATCCATCGAGTTTTTCTTCTCTCTATCGTGTTCCATTTGGTCCTTTCCTCTTCTATTCCTCTGTACACTTCCTCATTTCTTATTTTTCCGTCCATTTTATCTTCAGCATCCTCCTCCAGCACCAGGTTTCGAAGGCTTCTATTCTTTTTTGGTCAGCTTTTCCGATAGCCCATGCTTCCAATCCATAGAGTGCCACGCTCCACACGAATGTTTTCACATACTGTTTCCTGGTTTGTAGTCCCATCCTCATTGAGCACAGCATTGTGTACTTTCCTCTTTATTTGGTCCATGAACTTATTCCTGGGCGTGTGCATCAATCAAGGCATATACTTTGAGCGATTTTCGTTTCACGTTAAACACAATTACTCTAGCCACATCATGAAGATGAATGTCACACCTTTACTTGACTGCATGGACCTTATACTCATGAGAAAACAAAAGTTATGAGAGTTTCTAGGGCAGAGAAAGAGTGCCCTCCCCGTTCTTTCCTCTTGGGTTTCGCGAGATGCAGTCAACTTCTAGGGGAAGGAGGAATTTGGATCCATTCCGCTCAAATACATCATTCTGGCCTTCTCGGTTTGAGGAGTAGAATTGGGCACGTGCAGCGGGACCTTTTCCTCGCAATACGCAATCCTTGAGGATGCGAACGCTTTGAAGTGACGGGAATATCATCCACTTTACTACTTTTCGAGATATTAGCCTTTGTGCCGAATTTTCGGCACAAATTTGGCCATAATTTCGCCGCGGACATTTTTGCTCGCGGACAAGTGCGGTAGGGAGATTTCAAAGTGCGCACTGTCGGCGATATTGCGCGACAAGTACAAGGTGCTCTACTTTTATAATGAATTCGCATCTGGCGTTCTCTTTTCGGAACTTTCTGGCAATAGTGCTCCTCTACGCCGCCGTCTCAACCAATGGCTAGACGAACAGTTCCCCTACTACCCCCAACTCCTGCATCGGTCAGCTGACTCCCCTCAATTGCCAGCCGCATCGACACAGCGCGGCGCTCGCCCTCTTGGCATCTGACTGTCACCGGGGAAGGACGTATCTGCTTGGTTCCAGTAGTGAACTTCGTCTTGTATAGATCAAGTTAACGGTATTTAGCCTACGGGCTTGCTTTCTATTGTAATATTTGTGCTTTTATAAATGCTGTTACTTGAAGTTAATCAAGCTGGCTAAGGTTGCTGTCATTTTTCTCTCGTTTCCGCCCACCAATCGCAGTCAATTCACTCGCGACGTCAAGTTTCAGTGTCTTGCGTTGCACCTTAAATGAGATGTTAATTTACCTCAATCGGTAGATTACTCTCATAACAGTACCTACTCTTTCTCAAAGAGACATTCGACCTGTCATAAAGAATCTCCGAACTACGAACACACAATGCGACAATGAATATACGATGAGGAGTGTTTTCCTGGAGACGCTGGTAATTGGGGAAACCGCACAGTCATCCCTGTTATGAAAATCAATCCTCGGCTTGAATGGCTGCATAATCTCGCACGCAACTGCCAAGAGCATCGCCGAGAGTCTTGTTAGTAGGGGCCTACCTACCCCATCGCAGCAGCACCGAAACGGCTGGCGCCAAAAGGGCATGCGGCCTTTGTAGTCGTTCCGCAGCTGTGTAACACAAGCACTGCGGCAGGTGGTGAGGGAGCATCGAGGAGGCTTGTAATCCGTAATTGTTCGGCGCTTATGAACCCCTTCCAGTTCCAGACGGGTGAGACAAGACTTTCCTCTCAGCCACGCTTTGATGTAACCGTGGAAGCAACTTCGGCTTCAAAGCGCCCAATCGTTATTTGCAATTTGGATGGAAGCCCCAAAAACATCCGGCCGTTCCGATCCTACCCGTGTTAATTCTGCAAGTAAAACATGGACTATTAAAGTGGGCGATTGGAGGACTTTCAAAGTGATTTTCAGTAATGGTCCGAAAATTAATCTTTTCAGAACTCGTGATTTCTTCACAAATTTACTTTAAGAAATATTGTATATCCCGAAGCACTGGAATAAAGTTTTCAATTCAATTAAATACACAAAAAAATCATTGTTTTTCATTTATTTTATACACATGAATTTGTCTGCTTTTATGTATGAGGGCCAACTTAGAAAGAAAAATATGCATTGCAACGCACTCCGGGCACAGCTAGCTAACGTATATTTGATAATGTGGTCATAAGACCACAGCTGAATTAGTTTCAGTGCATCCACTCTTCATTTTCAGCTTGTGTCACATTTGCGACAGTTTCTACTACTTAAAAAAATGCTCTTTTAAGAAAAAATCAGCCATGGAAATGAACTCGTTATTAATTCAAAGAAATGAAAATGAAAGATATGACATTGTGCTAAACTAAAATTTGATAATATGCGAATTACAAAAATGTTATACATATTCTTACCCTGTCCGTCCATTTTATCCTCTGCTTTCTCCTCCAGCGCCAGGTTTCGAAGGCTTACAGTCTTTTCTGGTCAGCTTTTCCATTGGTCCATGCTTCCAATCCATAGAGTGCCACGCTACACACAAATGTTTTCGCATACTGTTTCCTGGTTTGTTGTTCTATCTTCTTTGAGCACAGCAGTTGTCTTTTTCCCATGAACGCCTTCTTAGCTTTGGCCACTCTCCTCTTGATGTCCGTTGTGCTTCTTCCGTCCCACGTGATGGTACTTCCGAGATATGCGAAGGAATCCACTTGCTCTAATTTCCCTCATTTCAGGGTGACTTCTGCATTCATCTCCTCTCTTCCGCATACTAGGATTTCAATCATTGTCATACTTGTTTTCATCCTGTATTCTTGGAGAGAAATTCTTAATAATAGTAGTGATACAAATAAAAATGTCCTCGAAAATAAAGATGAACAAAAATGAATGTCACGCTATATAATCAAGAGGGCAAATTGAGAAATTATTTTATCGGTTTTGGACTGGAAGACTGATTACTAGGTTCGAAAAAAATAAACAGAATTCCGAAGATATAATACTCAATACTAGGTGGAGAGCGACGAAGTCTTGGGTCTCCTGAATGGAACTTTGTGCAGGGAAATTCAGTGGGCGAATTTAATCATGTCATCGTCTCTGGAGCAGTATTTCTCCCCCCCCCTCCTCCCTGTTCTATCCTCTTGGGTTTCGCCAGATGCAGTCAACTTCTAGGAGAAGGAGGAAGTTGGATCCATTCCGCTCAAATACATCATTCAGGCCTTCTCGGTTTGAGGAGTAGTATTGGGCACGTGCAGCGGGACCTTTTCCTCGCAATACGTACCCTTGAGGATGCGAACGCTTTGAAGTGACGGGAGAAAAAAAAACTCGGGAGTTGCGACCGGCGACGTCTCGGAAGATTTTACGCAAGATGAATATTATCAGGAAGATTTAGCTTCCACGTGTATCATGCCGACAAAACAGTATGTTGTTTTTTCATCACCACCCCACTTGACGAAAGTGGAAAACAGAGAGTGGCACGCTCTCGAACTGTGAGAGGAGGGAATATATCTTAAATGGCGTTATTTGTTTGTTTAAAGATGAAGACATTATGCTGTTTTACAGTCAGTTGCAGTATAATGGATATTGTGGCATAACAATTGCGCGGTTAAGGTGGTAGAAGCGATGTGTCATTTTACTTAAAACTCATCGAGTTTGGCCACTTCGCACAGAAAAAACTCTAATCTTACGATGACACAAATTATCAGCCACTTACCTTTAGATTGTTTAGATATCTCCCAAGAACAAACAGCCATTTCCCATGGGAAATTTCATGCTTATGTACTGAAGAGAGGCCAAATTTTATAAAATAATGGATTAATTTAGGCTTAGACCTCGTCAGAAATTAATCAGGTGTAGTTTTCACGCTTTTCAACTTTTTATTTAGATAAATCAATGACATATCGCTGTAATTTTTTCATAAATACATAAAATTCTTCGTTTGAGTAACTTTATTCAGCATGCTGCGTAAAAAAAGTGGAAACTTATAAATAAAAATGGAAGTAATTACTAATATTTTTAATCTTATCTAGAGCAAATATTTTCCGCCATTAATGTTTCAATATTTAATAAATTCCCCATATAGTTGCTGGAATGAAAAAATACAAGACGAATATGGTCTCTGATGAGTTAGGAAAAATCTTACTCAGTGTTCAGTTGCAGGACGGACATTAGTATTCCATAGAATTATGGGACCCATAAGCCATGGTAACCAATCCATAAGCGTTGCAGAAACATTCGATAAATTTATTGGATTCATAATTGGCTTCGTAACGTAATAGTATCAAGTTATGAGCTCCATAAATAGCCAAGATGGCGGGAGCGCAATGAACCGCTTGAAGAATTAATGACTTGATAATAGAGTTGTTTTGAGAAGAAAGACCAGTTTGTTTACTCATTCTGACAAATTATTATGTGCAGTACCTATTAAACATTGGAAAATCTTTTTTTAATTTGATGCATCGGTAGAAAATTAGATCAAACATTCGAAGAAATCAATTACGTATTACGTATTATAAGTCATAAGACTGGTAGATGTGTTCCTGCAACCCAAATATTGTTATGAGGCACATAACTTCATGGATTTCATATATATTGATTGCAGAACTAAATATTCTTGCAACCGGCCATGAATCAGCTTAATACAAATTACACTCATGTAACGTATTAACGTCAAGCCACTGGAGCGCCATTCAGTGTACCCCATTATCTGCGGGATCCACATGTAATTTAGGAAATACCAATTTCCTAAATTGGACGCGCCTCCCATGTATTCTTTTTTCCTCCAGCGCCTTACTTTTTAAAGCGTCCTAATCGTTAGTCCTGGCGGCGGCGTCCGCGAAAAGGAACAGGTGGCGGGCCGGAGCCTGAGGAAAAACAAATGAAGGAGAGAAGGGCGAAGAAAAAACTGAAGGGTGCCTCGCCGCAAAATAAGCTTCGCTTTCTCGCTTAATTTCGTCTCTTCCGACTTCCCCTCTCCCTTCTCATCCTGTCAGAATTCTCATTCCTACACTCTCCCCCTCCTTAACGTTCTCCCTCCTTCCCCCGGTACAAACCTCCAAACATCTTGATGTATTATCCATGAGAGGGAAATCGAGTGGCTTTTCCGTTCCAGGGGTCGGAAAGAGGAAAAAAAATAAACGATGGATAGTCCTCTCTCCCTCTCCCTCTATTTTGGTTGACTTGCGGAAGCGGGTCCAGTCTGAGAAAACTTCAACACCCCACCCAACCGCCCTGTATTCCCCTCCTATGGTTTTTACCCTCGTCGTCTGGAGTTATCTCCAAGTTGATGACAGGAACGCGGGGATTAGGGACTAGGCGTGTAGTTCGCATTTAACTTGGTTGCTAGATGTTACGTTCACCAATCGATCTCTGATCGATCTGACCTCGGATCGCTCTGAAAATTCCAAGCGAGCCGACTCAGATCGCCTGGTTTACCAACAATGACTGAAAATATCGATAGTGAACAATATTGTCTATCTGTTGAATCACGACTGATCAGGTGTGTAAACAAGTGCAGAAATTTGGTTGCATTTCGAGTGAACAAAATTGCCCAATTTGAGATAGAATTGCGATGAGCTACGATATCATCAACGCCACTTCACTCGCCCTGATCGTACTCTTTTTACACACACCTTGAATAATAACGCTTATATTTTGTTACCGTCTAACAGCCAAAACAATAAGGTGGAGTGCCACAGACCCGCTGGTTCAGATCGATCTGAAATGTCAGACTGGCAGAGAAATCGGGCCGAGTCTGCACGCATTTCAGACATATCCCAGTAGTCCGTTGCGTTTATCATACCGAGCTTATCAGGTCAGATCGGTCTGAGATCGATTAACAAACGGTGATAAACTCGGGGCGCGACTTAGGTTCCCCATAACGTATGCACTTGCGTTTTCGTTTAACTTCAATCTCTCGCGTGAGAGACAAAATGTGATCGTCACTCTCTGTACTGGATACTAATGTGGTTTAATTGTAATGGACGATTTGCACTGGAAGTGTAGGTACTGTGGAGATTAAAATGTGGAGAGGGCTGCGCTAGAAATGAGCCGGAATCGTAATTTGGTTAAAACTGCCCTGAAACTGTGCTGAAACTGTACTGTAAAAATGCTGAATAATATGGCAAAATGCACTGTTTGCTTCAGTTTATGTGCAGTCTTGAGCGCACTACCAGTCCAGTCACAGTACATACGGAGAATAGATCCGCCTTAGCTACGGCGGGAGTAGTTTGAGCGAAATATCTCAAATTCAATGAATTTATTCTCATTTTAAAGTAAATATATCACCCTTCTAAATACACCAAAATATCAGCTCTCCTACACTACTTACCGACGTATTTGCCAAATATTACCAACCATTTTGCATGGAATTTTGGCCAACCATTTTGTGTGGGTTCGTGCATATACTCCAGAGGGACATTATATAAAAAATAAGGAAGTTCTCACCCCTAGATCTCGTCAAAAAGTCAACATAGTGTAGTTCGTATGTTTCCTCAACTATTTCTAAAAATAAATCATATAGTCACCTCTTTAATCACAAAAAAACCTTCCGTTGTAGAGGAATTTCAAACGTTCCGCGAGAAAAAATGAGTCAAGCTAAAGACTAAAGAGAAAGAAAAGAAATACATATTTATATTAAACTACCGAGGCTTTATATTAATGCTCAGTTAAATTTACAATATTCACTTCATGCTTCCTACTGCTGCTCAAATCAAAACGCAACATTTAATTGTGGTATCCAACATGACTAGGGAAATATGTATTTCAGACTATCTTAAGGTGGCTGAGGCGGTAATCGTGAGTCTTTGTGTGCTAGTTTGAATTGCATTTCAAGTAATTGGAAGTGAATTCAATGATCAGTAGATCCGCATGGAACAAAATACCTAATAATGTGAATGTAGCACGTTATGTTCTCTCTATTTTTCAGTCAGGTATGGAATACCATTGTTGCCAACTTTTCGATGGCTTTCTCTGCCATCGTCATCAATGCTAATATCGGACCAAGTATACCCTCCTGGGGCTCTCTACTAATAGAGAAAAAGGAAATTGTTGCGCGTAGATATCGTCAGAAATCATAATGTTTGTAGGTTGTATACTTATTTCTGTCATCACTAAAAAGAAATAAATACCCACTGCTGAAACTTTTACAGAATTGTAGAGAAAAAATTGATCTTTTACTTTATAAAGAGGCCAAATTTATTCAATTTTACATTTAGTGATGTTTTGCTCAAATTACCTGAAAGAACGAAACCAATTGCATAATTAATTTTTTATGCATGACTTTATGCATAACGGCTATTTCTTTATTGATATCGAACAGTTTTTTTTTTAATTTCGCATAATACAATACAAAAAGGAAGAATTTTCATTATCCTCCACAATCAATTGCGAAAAATGATGAAATTCGCACCGAATGTGAACATTTGACACTCAAATAACTCTGTTATGGTAGTTTTAGCGAGATAGTTCCCTAGTCATATTAGAGACCATATTCAAATTATAGGTTTCAATTTCAACAGCTGTAAGACACATGAATTGTATATTTCACTATTAAAGGTGCAATAATATAATTTTACATGGCTGAAATTGTTAAGTAATTAAGTGAAAATATTTAAATAAGTCTTTAACTTGACTCATTTTTTTTACGCAGTGCGTTTGAAAGTCCTTCAAAACAGAAGGTTGTTTTGTGATCCCAAAGAATTTACTGCGGTGACAATATGATTAATTTTCAAAAATATATGAGAAAACATACAAACAGCATGCTATTAATTTTTTGACGAAATTTAGATGCTAAGAATTTAAAAAAATAATTTCTCTCTGGAGTGCATACACGTACGATTTCCCATGTAAAAGGGTTGGCATTTTTTTGGCAAATATCTCGGAAAGTAGTGTGTTAAGGGGTTCCATTTTGGTGTCATAGGAAGGGTGAGATATTTTTCTTAAAAATGATACAAAATTCATTTTCAATCAGATACAAAATTTCTGGGTGAAATGATATTTCGCTCCAAGTATCTTAAGGTGGCCGAGAAAAAAAATCCTATGCCAATACGGCTTTGAGCTCTCCTTGCC
This sequence comes from Ceriagrion tenellum, assembly GCA_963169105.1. NCBI lineage: Eukaryota > Metazoa > Arthropoda > Insecta > Odonata > Coenagrionidae > Ceriagrion > Ceriagrion tenellum. Next base: position 68,491,943 of record OY720643.1, read on the forward strand.
GCGGTCACCTCCCCGCTCATTCATTTTATTTGTTTATTAATTTGAAAAATTTCTAAAAACGGCACAAAACAGTGGATGACCTACAAACAAGTAAATTATTAGCATCAACAAGATGTAAAAAAAATCACATATAATGAAAAACATTCGAAAAGAACAGAAGAACCTGGACGAGTACATAGCGATAAGTTAAGGTAGTCCCAGCGAGATAGTTTGCTAGTGATAATAGGGACCATATTCGAATTATCCGCTTTAATTTCACCAGCTGTGGGACACACGAATTAAATATAGCATTATTAATGATGCAATATTATAGTTTTTATGGCAGAAATGGTAAGTAATTGAATAAAAATATTAGCATGTCTTCAATGTGATACTTTTTTTTCGCACGTTGCGTTTGGAACTTCTTCAATACGGAAGGTTTTTTTGTGATCCCGAAAAATGCACTGCGGTGACAATATGATTTATTTTCAAAAATGTATGAGAAAACATACAAACTGCATACTATTCATTTTTTGACGAAATTTTAGTTGGTGGGAACTTCTAATTTTTTAAAATAATTTCTCTCTGGAGTGCATACACTTTCAAGGGTATTACCATTTCCCAAGTCAAAGGGCTGGTGTTTTTGGCAAATAACTGCGAAAGTAATGTGGTAAGGGGTTGAATTTTTTGTGTCATTAGAAGGGTGAGATATTTTTCCTTAAAATGAGACCAAATTCATTGATTTCTAGGTAAAATGATATTTCTCTCAAATTACCTTATTAGGGTAAATGGGGCTAAATTGCTGACATGGTTAGTAAAGAAGGAAAATTGGTCATTGGTCCTCCACCACGCCCACGAATGGTATGGAACCGTACCACGTAAGGAACCGTGCGGAACCGTACCACTAAACCGTCCTCGACACCGTGTATACTCTTGGGGTAGCAATCTTTGCATTGAGGTAAAACATTTCAAGACTTTCAAGGGTATTACCTTATGGTTAACTTCAATGTGCGTGAAGCCGCCTGAGGGGAAGAGGTCCATCCGGAAGTGGGAGAGAGCTGATGCCCCTCCTTCCGTATCTTTTTTATCCTTTAAACGCAGGTCGGAAGGAGGAGGAGGAGGCATACGGTAGTTGGCAGGGGCTGCTAAAAATAAATAGCGGAGGGGTTCGAAAAAGACAGCGTGGGTGGAAAAGGGCTTAAGCGGGGGGGGATGAGAGTTGTATGGGGGAGGGGAGGGTTTGAGTGGTAGGGGGTGGCGCAGGAGGGAAGGAAGGATTATCAAAGAACGGGGAAAAACTGAATGGGGCCGTCGACGGGCGCGGCGGTCGAGTCCACTGCGGTTTATCCCGCTTCACGCACGGGGTGGGTCGGGGAAGATTGCGGGGGGGTGGTGGGGGGGTGTAGCATATTGCCGCACATGCTCAGAGCAAAGCTTTCCCGCCACACACCCCCTCCCCCCCATCCCTTCCCCCGTCTCATCCCGTCGACTCCCTGCCCTTCCCCCACCCTTTTCGCCCCCTTCTGTCCCTTTTGCTCCCAGGAAACCACTCTTCCGCACCCCTTTCCAGGCGTATATCCCTCCATTTTAAAGCGTTGCATCCTTTAGGACATTTCAAGGGTACGGAGAAAGGATAAAAAGGGTCGGTGGATGGCGCTCAAGTTAATTTATATTCGTAACTAGCTGTGCGCGGCATGCGTTGCTATGGCTCTTTTATTACCGAGTTTTTATCAACTCGCTTTCTTCTCTATCTGTTTGTCTGTTCGGTACTAATTTTGCAATCGAATTTGAACTGACTTCTCGATGAGCTAGAGACTGGAAACTTTAAGCATGGCTCAGAACTGGTCGGCAGTGCAATAATTATACGTATATAATATTATGCTCAAAAAATATGACAAAAAATGATAAAAGTTAGAACCAGGGGAAAAAGAGGGGCTACACAAACATTAAGCTCCAGGGGAAAAAGCGGAGCACTAAATGGAAAAGCGTGCGTCATCGAATGCGGTACTATTGACGAATTTATTCGTATTATCCGCTGAACTGTACCATTTTATTGGTAGAATGGTATATTAATTCTCCATTTCTGATATGACTGCATTAAGAAGAGGAATGTAGTTTTTTTTTCAAAATTTCTATCTGAATTGCTTAAGAGTTTTACGATATCGCTATTTTAATAGTCTTACAATGATTGCAAAATGATCAAACAGCCATTCTTAATATGATATTTTCAACTTGTTTCTTTTTCCTTTTTCTCTGCAGAGAGATGGCACCGCCGTCATTACATCGCCCGACCCGAGAAAGGAGTCCGTGGTGATTCACCCGAGCGCCTGTGACCTGGTGCCCGGCACCATCATCATCGTAAACCCCACGGCGCCCGTGAGCAGGAGCAAGTTTAGCAAGGTGTCCTCATGGCACTTGTCGCAGGTAAGGAAGTTTCACGCGGTCTCACGGCCACCTGCCTAAGCTCTGTTTTCAAGCCTCCCCCCGCCTTCCTCCGCCTCTTGCTCACGTTGTCCTGCGATAATCACTTTACACTTGTCTGTCATGTGCTGTCTCCGCGTGACAGTAGATTTTTTTGCAAACGATAGCGTCGTTTACCAAGAAATTGTCGCAGACGCTGACTTGTGAGTTGTGTCATCGGATCTCAACAATGTTAGCTCGTGCTTTCTTTTCTCTGGGCTCGAACTTAACCTTAGCAGAAGTACATACGTATTACATGTCGAGCGCTTGAAGGAATCCCTTCCGCGCGACACGAACGATCCTATCGGAAATGTTCAAGGCATACGGATTGCAACGCGACCAAGAACGAAATCGTACGACGCCCCAATTTTGAAATGCAATCATTTCATATAATTATTAACAACCTGTTTCCTGTAAAAGATACAATGCCAAAATTTACAACGTATATATAGCAAACATATTTATGTACCAATTATTGAAATACGTTTTTCATAAAAGTACCTGTGTTCGAGGTACGAATTATCGAAGTCGGAGCTTTGATCGAACACCGTCAATATCCGGGACTTTCTAAGTTACACCCGAAGTAAAAATATGAAAATACAATTTGAAATTTAAGTGTACCATTAAATAACGAAAAAAAGGAAACTTATGATGTGATTATTTTTTTCTGTTGGTCTTGTCGGTATTTTTTTATTTGTTCCCAAATTCTAGTGCCAGTAATTTCTGCGCCGACAGGCCACAGCACGCTGGTCTCCCTTTCACTTCCGTTAATGTTTTCGCATTCTCGAAGTGAATTTTTACTGATAAAAATGTTGGACATAAAAAAAACCGCCTACTCCTATTACATATCCGCGGTGGATTCTTTATGTTGAAGTCATTACCTAGAAAACAGTGCAAATACCGATTTCCATGGGGACGCGGTTCAGGAGAAATGCATTTTGCTTAATAATCGCTAATGAATAAATTTTATAGCTTGTGATTTCTCACGAGTTCTTGCAAAGATAGCTACAAAGGTATTTTCGTCGTAATAAAGCAACAAACGTGCTAAGACCGGCAAGCAGTGATGGCTTTTTTTTTATAACCCGCGTCAAGATGTAAAAAAGCCAACGTTTCTTCTCCTTTGCCGGAGACCTCATCAGGGCTGAATGACCTAAGTGCCTTTATTTTGCATCAATTTATATCGTCACGGTGGTGCAAGAGGGGAAGAGGGTTGGTGGAGAGTCTTCTGGACGTCGCTCTTCTTTCTAGAAATTACTGGAAGCCATGATTCACTTATTTTTTGTCCCTGGTCTCTATTGAAATTCTTGTTATGCTTTTTAATTTCTAATGCCTCCCGGAAGATTCTCGTCTTGAAATGTTTTTCTCTGGCGAGAATTTTTGGGTTCGTGACGTCAATGGTGTGCCCTAGGGCGGCATGTTCTGCAACTGCTGATTTATCGGCGTAGCCCAGTCGAATTGCCGCACTGAAGTGCTCTTTGACTCTTGTCTTTATTGTCCGACCAGTTTCACCGACGCACACTTGATCACACGTGCTGCAGTTCAATTGGCATACTCCCTCTGTTCCCATTTTATCTTTTTCTTTCACATTTCTGATAATATCCCTTATTTGTGCGCGTGGCTTAAAGTTGGTGCTTATTTGATGCCTTCGTAAAATTCTGGATATTTTGTCCGTGATTCCTCTGATACATGGCAGGAAGGCTTTTTTCCGCTCCTCGGTCTTCTCTTCGTCAAGTTGTCTCGATTCTCCTCGTCTTAGTTTACGGGAGATGGTCATCCTGATTTCTCTTCTTCCATATCCATTCTTCATTAGAATTTCCGTCAATTTGTTTCACTCTTCGTCCCTATGGTCTTCGTCAGTGAGAGTGATGGATCGGTGGATCATTGTGGTCATCACTCCTTTGATTTGTGCTGGATGGTGGTGTGATCCGGCAAGGAGATAACCTGTTGGTGCTGGTTGGCTTTCTATATACCGAATGTCCCAATTTTTAAAAATCTTGACGCGGGTTATCCCCCAAAAAAAACCATCACTTCTTGCCGAACATGGACCGCGAAAGTTTTAATAATTTGACAATGCCGTGACCGTTTAGAAGCGGGAAAATCCGCCCCTATGTTTTTGAGACAGTATGCTTCAGACTCGGGTACACAATTTTGAAACGGGCCGTAGTATATGACCTTCAGCACACTTTTGACGAAAAACTCTCAGCAACGCTTCATATACAAAGTGGTAAGAATTTAAATATTCTCGTACATATGAGTCAGAAGAATTCATATAACTGAGAATCGACTTGACGTGGGAAGCACATGCGAAACATTTGTGGAGCCTCATTAAAGAAACTAGGATTTTTTCAAGCTAATATTGGGGCGGTGAGTGATGCTATTTCGCCCTGATGAAGCCACTCCGTCAAATACGACGCAATCCTTTGGGACCCTGCTCTAAAAGATTCAATTCGCGAAGTGACAAAATACGAAGGAAAGCCGCATGCTTTGTTAAAAAAAATCTGCTGCGAACGTACATAATGTGTGATGCAGTTGATGGAAGGATTAGGTTGGGAACCGTTGGAGACTCGGAGGCCACGATCTTGGTATAGGTGAAATAAAAAATATCTCCGATCAGACGAGTTTCAGTGCGAATTGTAGACTATAAAATTAATTTCTGCACCACATCCCTGGAATCGATTAGAGGGACAAAATAAGGAGATCTACCGCGAGTTTTTAAAAAAGGTTTTTCGTCAAATAAGACAACTAAGTATATATGCTTCCCGAAGTTTTAGATTATTTTTAACCCGTGGTCACCGTATGAAAATTTAGTTAAAAAAAGTTATTGGTTTTATTTTGGTCATTTTCACGTTTTTTATAAGTGTTGACAGAAGAAATGGCACATGGCATAAAAAGCATTGAATACCTTGTGGGAGCATAAAAAATTATCTGGAACTTCGGCAAACATTAAGACGTAGTTTTATTATTGAATCAAAATAGGAAAGATTTAAATGGAGTGATAAAGTGAACAGCGAGGAAGTGCTGGTAAGGATAAATGATGAAATACGTGGAATCAGCATGATTTTGATTTTCATTGCAGTTTTTCTCTAGTAAATGCTGATTTATCAATAATTGACAAAAAAGGTGACACTAATTAAGAAATCTTGGTCTGCTAAGTTGTACATATCTATATTCTTCATATAAACCTTATATTGATGTGTATATGTAGGTAAATAAGGAATAATACTTGTATTGCAGTTGAATACGGAATAATGAGAATGGTTGCAAGTTGTAGTAAAACAAACTTTGTGTCTTTCACACTTTTATTATTGAAGGAATTTGAATTTTAATACAAAATACAAATAAAGAATAAATCTTCAATGGCCGTAATAATTGGCACCACTTGTCAAAAGAAAGAAATAAAAGCTTACTGTGTTGGTTTAACGAAAACGTCAGTGACCAACCCCAGCCTCTTAACCAAGAATACCCTCCTTTGATGGTTCACGGGAAAGTGACTTCCTCGCCAGTGACCAACACAGAGAAACACTCACACCCCCCCAAAAAATGGGATCCTTCGCAAGGGCTAATGGGACCCCGCTAAGGATGCTTGGGGTTATAACCTGGGATCCTTCGAAGGGCTAATGAGACCCCACTGAGAATGCCAGGTTATTCACACATTCACTCTCACAAACACTCAAAATCACTCACTCACACACACACACACACCCAACTTCTGGGAGAATCTTGCTCAAAAAAACGGCGTGGTCAAAAACACAAACAAACACGGACGAGGGTGGGCGTCGGAAACGCGTATTTCGGCCACTAGGTGGCCCTCTTCAGCTAACTGAAGGGGAAAAAAACACTAGCAACACAAGGTTGAAAGAAACACTTGTTTTTTTTGTAAGAGGCCGTAGAGCTCAAGTTTCCTCGATTAGGATAAATGATGTAAAGAATATTTTAAGACCGGTAAGAAAGAGGTTAGACGAACTGAATTGAACACATCCTGAGGAAAGATTGCCTGCTGAAAATAATATTAAAAGGAAAGATCGAGGGAAAGAGAAAGAGAGGAAGACGATGAAATAATATAATATGATGACGTTATGATTGGGAGAAGTTACGAAGAGCTGAGGGAGGCAGCACATGACAGACGAGGATGGAGGGAGCAGTTCAATTGAAACTGTGTTGTCTGAGGACAGAGTCACCTTAGAAGAAGAGGATCATTTAAAGGGGAACCTGTTCGTCAACATATTGTTTTCTTAAGATTTATAAAATTTTCTGTAATGAGTAAATTTAGGCATAGTTTTGCTTTTTATATTTTTTAAAGTTCATGATAACACTTCTTTGGGAAAATCTTATACGACAAAGCGTTAAACCGTACCTTATACCTCGCAACAAAAGCCAGTAATCATACCTACTCCATCCTTCATAGCTTTTCTGTAGGATATGATATCGTGAGTTTTTTTACGAATTGAGGCTAGGGCATTGATATCTTTAGGGTAAAAACATTTAACAGTTTAAATTAAATTCCTAATATTGAAGTCGTTTATTAAGAAATTTGCTTAACGAGGTAAACAGCAGACGTTCCCCTTAGCAACGTTGCATCTTGTGCTCCGAAGAAAACCGGAGGTCCGTTATTTAACCCTAAATACTCGTGTTATATTATCAATGACCTGGGCTAAAAAAATATATTAGGTGACTCAATATCTAACGCATGTTGTACAAGTTTTCGAACAATATTCTTCGGACAGAAAATGAGATAAAAAAAGGTATGTGAAGAGATCCCATCGCATTGCCGTTAAGACAGAGTATTTCAGTCCAGAAATTTATCATATTTAAATCAAGATATCATCGTTAAATTGCCGATGACTCAGTAATATTTTTGTACCATTCAATAGTAAAAATTTGACTTTGTGATACATGTGAAAATCCTAGTTAGGTTATCGGGAATACCTACAATAAAGGTTTCTCCTTGACCACAAAAACATCAGAAAAACTCAAGGAAGGTTTGACAAAGTGGTCGAGAAAGAAAGTTGAAAAATGAATGGGAGATGTACTGCCCATCAGGCAGGTATAAAAAAATGCCTCCTCTCCTCGCTTCATTGGAGATTACACCAAAAAATACGCGACACGGTATTAGGACACATTGTGAACACACAATTTAACTCTCCCGTCTCCCCACCTCTTTTTCCCTGTTCACCCCGGCGGCTTACAGGGTAGCATGTAGAATGAGATTCGGTGCGCACGTGTGAGGAATGTTAATGTCCAGGCACCAATTACGGGAAGCGACCTACTATTGAAGTAACGTTTTTTTGCATGGCTGTAAGATGTTTGGAGAGATTTTCGATTACGTGCGGAATTACATGAAAATTTGCATACACGTATTGGTAATATGTACGGGTATAATCGAAAAAAATGTATGTATGTAACCGTATGGTCGTATGTAACCGAGTTGGTGTCTTGGAAATGAAATACCGTTTTAGCGTGTAGTCCTATGTCACTTGACATATTTTTCGAAATAATTCGATGAGCCGTGCACATATTTTCTCCAAAAAGCGAAAACATAATTACCACATTACTCAAGTCATAACAATGTTTTAATTCAGAAAAACATTTTTACATCTAATTATCACATCATTTATATTGCAACGTAGATGTTTATTTCCCACGAATAAATAGCAGAACTCAGGAGGGAACCTACGCTTCGAAGTACTGTATTCTTGAGATTTACAAAATTTGCTGTAATGAGGAATTATAGGCTTAGTGATGCCTGAATTATGTTTTTGTACTTTCATATAAATACTCCTTCGGGGAAAATCTTGTTGGGCAAAGCGCTAAACCGAAGCTTTCATTAAATCATGAAAATCAGTAATTATACTGACTCCATCCTCCATTTGCTTTTCGGCAGGATTTGATATCATCATTGTTTAACGAACTGAGGGTAGGGTATAATTACTTTCCCGTATAAAACATTTTACAATGCATATTAAATGCCTAATTTTGAGGTGAATTGAAAAAATAGATGTGGTAAACAAGGCAAACAGCAGAAGTTTCCCTTGGGCACGTTGCCACATTCATGATGTTGCTATGTCCTCCGATGAAAACCGGAATCCAATCATTTAAACCTAAATCCTCGTGTTATATCACCGATGACCTAAGATGAAAAAAATTTATAAGGTGTCTCAATATGTTGTGCACTTCACTTCAGTATTTTCAGGTCTGTTTAATTACAATGAAATCTGACAAAGCCAAAACACTTCGAGGTAAGCTACGACACTTCTGGATTAAGAAAGCGGACGTTAGTTAAATGTTTTGAGACTAAATGCAACGAACTTAAAATTGGATTCTAATTACTCATTAAAAATCATATCAATGAGCTCATGACGAAGAGAATAGGATAATTACTGAATAAAAACACCAACATGGATTTCCTTCTCCACAAGAAATGATAAAGTTAACAAAATTTAACACAGTCAATCTCCAACTTCAATCGCTGTCATCTTCTGGCTCGGTTTATAACCAAAAGTATAATTATTTTCACTCTTACGGATGAAAAACGATTATTACGCAGTCCGTAGCCTACGGACAGAACTCTGATGGAAACGAAGACAATAGATATGCATCAATCACTACTCAAATGAATCGGTAACTTGGTAACAAAATATTATATTTTTTGACAAAACGAGGTACATTTTTTGACTAAAGTATGAGGCTAAATTTGCACAGTAAACACATATTTATCGTTCACCATGGAAACTGATTAATCCTGTTTTGTGAGTGAGACAAACGCCTTGACGCACAGGCGGATGGTAGACTGCCGACATGGATCTGTCTGGTGAATTCACGCGAAGTGGAGAAAAATCTCCACATGCTCTCCAGCTGCTTTCTGAATTTTGTTCTCATTCGTTAAGCGAGCGCTCTCCAAAGTAAACACGTCCTCCTTCCCAGAATTAGAAGTTTCCCTTTCGTAACTTTACATCATTCCGCTAATAGAATTTTCACCAGCATGCATTCTATTCACTTTTTTTATAAGGGGATCCCCGTTCTACTGACAGTATGTGCTCTTTTAGAGCTTCAGTGTCTGTGTAAATGTCCACCAAGCTGTATAACGAAAACGAGCTTAGAACTTCCCGTAAGTTCAATAGGTTTTTAGGCTAAAAACAATCAAATTTAAACTCAGTTCTAAATTAATTAGCAAAGGCATATCAGTGGGCACAGGACGAAGAGAATTTGAGAATTGCTGAACACAAAATACTAACATGGATTTCCTTCTCCCTAAAAAAATGACAAAATTAACAACATTTTTGATTTTAGACAATAATTTTCTGTTGCCAATATCTGCATAAAAATAAATCTTAGCTAAAGAGTACATAAATTGAACATTCTACATCCTAGGTGTCTCCTAATGTGCAATATTATTCACCAAAGTAAATAACTAAAATATAACATAGTGTTGTAAAGGGTTGCCCACGTGGCGTAGAGGTGGATCCACGAAGTGTAACTTTGGCAAAACCTTTTTCCATTTGGCCCAGACTGTCAAATGAAAGTGGAACGCGACGTATTCCCTCACATTTGTACAATTATCCTCCTAATATCAAGCACATCTTACATAAGGTGTTTCCTTGCGAATTCCGATGAATATGATAATGCGCAGACAAAAATGCGTCTTGTAATGTAGACAGTAGCTTAAACGACTGCGCGAAAATGCACCCGCACTGAAACGGCGCATTTCAAGCCCACGGAAATCTCCTCATCCCCCTTCAGGCTAAAATGCATACGGTCTAACTATCTACCTCTACGAAATACCGTGCAAGCCACTACTAGGGTGTGTGGCACGTGGTGATTCCACATCAGGTATGCAGCACTCATCCCAGTTTAAATCAGAACCGCGCACGTTCCCCCGGAGGCCAGGCGCAGGCCAAAAGCAGTCAGGATAACAGTGCGCGGTCAGACCAGAAACCAGGAGAGTGATACGTAGAAGAACATGCTACCATTTAGCACACTACTCGAGATACAACTACTGTTTAGTATTATTAATTTCGACAGATAAATAACACTACAAGGCACTAAATAATGCAAGAGTATATCATGCCGGAGATTGCATTCGAGGTCAGTATCTAAAATTCGTGTTAAGATATTTAGCACTGTTGAAAAAACTTATTTAACCTAGGCAGTGTCCTAGGACTTATCTATCGCAACAATTATGGTCCCTTGTAGTACAACTATTGCTAAGACCATTTTATAGAACTGGAAGGCTCTGCGTTAAATTTGGGATTGATCTACCTCGTGGTATACGAGGTATTGCTCATTAAAATCGAGCGTTTTCTCTCAACGTTATATGGCAAGTGACGAAATACAAGTACTGAATTTATCACAGCTATTGAATTATATTCACAATACTTCCAAAAAACTAGATGAAAGAGATTAGACGTATTTATTATATTACATGTATATATTAGAGGAAGATAAGAAGTATAAGATTCGCAGATGACATCGTAATATTAGCAGATGATATGCAATCACTTCAAAGGTTGATAAAGGTTTTGGAAGAAGGGATGAAGGAATATGGGATGAAGATTAACCTAGGAAAGACAAAGGTGATGCCAGTAAACTGTGAAAATTATACGAGTGTGAAAATAAATGAAGGTGTATTAGGAAAAGTGAAAAGCTACCGGTACCTAGGAACGATGGTGGCAGACGACTGGAGAAGTATTTCAGAAATAAAAGCAAGGATAGCAATGGCAAAAGAGGCCTTCAGCCAGAAGAAAAACTTGCTATGCAATAAAAGTCTGGATCTGGAGCTGAGAAAGAGACTAGCTAAATGCTATTCATGGAGCGTTTTCATGTATGGATGTGAAGCATGGACATTAGGTAAGAGGGAAAGGAATAGAATAGAAGCTTATGAAATGTGGGCGTGGAGAAGGATGGAAAAAGTAAGATGGGTAGTTAAGATGAGAAATGAGGAGGTTTTGAGCAAAGTAAAAGAAGGAAGATCGCTTCTAAAGGAAATAAGGAAAAGGAAAGGAGACTGGTTGGGCCATGTGATGAGAGGGAAAAGTATAATAACTGTGGCACTTGAAGGTTCAATTGAAGGAAAGAAAAAGAGAGGAAGGAGAAGAATTAAATTGGTGGATCAGGTGAAGAACATCAGCTATGATGAAGCAAAGAAGGAAGCTCGGGACAGAAGCGGATGGAGACGACAGTGGTGTACGGGACCTGTCAGCAGACAGAGCACCAGATGATGATGATGATATATTAGAGCATATTTATTTTGAAGGAATTAAAATAAATTTGAGCCTCAGCATGAAAATACGAATCCAAGATCAAAATACAGCTTTACTGCACGATTCAATCGAAATATTGTTTTTCTGTATTTTAATAAATCTATATATTTCATTGAAGCCCAGAAAGTATTGAATTCTGAAAATGAATAAATTTCTTCATGACTGATAACATGGCTTTTGATATTTGGAGTATGTTATGTTATGCGTAGTTTAAAATAACAGTATCTTAAGGTAGTCCGAGCGAGATAGTTCCCTAGTCATAATAGAGTCCTTATTCGATATACACGTTTTAATTTTCACCAACTGTGAGACACAAGAATTGAATATTGCATTATTAATGGTGCGATAAAATAGTTTTACATGAGAGAAATTGTAATTAATCATATGAAAATATTTAATATTTTTTTAACTTGACTCAACAACATGTTGAGGAATATAAGTACCTGAAAAGGGTGTATTATGATTTTTAAATCAATATATCATCGTTAAATTATCGATGACCAAGTAATATTTTTATTCCATTCAATAGTAAAAATTTTACCTTATGATACATGTGAAAATCTAGGTAGGTTATCGGGAATACCTACAATAAAGGTTCCTCCTTGACCACAAAAACATCAGAAAAACTCAAGAAAGGTTTGACATAGTGGTATCACTGTGGCATTAGTGCCACCTGTAGCTGGAGGAGGATGCTGAAGATAAAATGGACGGAAAAAATGAGAAATGACGAACGCACGATGGAACCAGCAAAGGAGAAATACGGAGTAGAATTATTCAGGCAAAGAACGCCTTTTACGGAAAGAAGAATCTATTTACAACCAGAAATATAGACCTAAACATAAGGAAAAGGCTATTGAGGACGTATGTGTGGAGTGTGGCTTTGTATGGCAGCGAAACGTGGACAATAGGGTAGCCAGAAGAGTAGAAGTTGATGGCTTTTGAGGCTTGGTGCTGGAGAAGAATGCTTAAGATCAGTGGGGTAAAGCATATAACGAATGAAGAAGTATTCGGAAGAGCAGGAGAAAGCAGAAGCTTTATGAGGAGCCTAAAAACAAGAAGAGCAAATATGGTTGGACACATTCTCAGACATAATGGCCTGCTAGTAAGAGTCATCAAAGGGATGATGGAAGGGAGAAACACTAGAGGAAGACCACCACTTGCATACATCACACAGATAATGGCAGACACTAACACAACTTCACATTACGAACTGAAGAGAATGGCGGAGAATAGAGAAGAATGGCGAGTTGCTGCAAACCGGCCCCAGGGCTGCTAACGGAAGAAGAAGAACTTGACTCGTTCTTTCGGGTTTTCCGCCGCGTTGGTTCATGTTGATGACAATATTTCGCCGGCTGTCCTGCTGGCTTCCTCAGGTCCATGTAACAGGCCAGCAGGACAGCCGGCGAAATATTATCATCAACGTGAACCAACGCGGCGGAAAACCCGAAAGAAGGAATCAACCTCCATCAAAGCCCCGCGGAAGCCTTCATCAGAAGAACTTGACTCATTTTTTTTACGTGGTATGCATGAAACTTCATTAAAACGGAAGGTTTATTGTGATCCCGATGAATTTACTACGGTGACAATATGATTGACATTCAAAAATAGTCGATAAAACACACAAACTACACACTTTTGATTTTTCGACGAGACCTAAGTGTAAGAAATGCCTCATTTTTAATATAAGGTCTCCCTGGAGGGCATACACGTACCATTTCCCATGTAAAATCGCTGGTATTTTTTGACAAATATCTCCAAAAGTAATGTGGTAAGGGGTTGAATTTTTTATTTCAATGGAAGGGTGATACATATTTCTTTCAAATGAGACCAAATTCATTGATATCTAGGTAAAATGATATTTCGCTCAAACTACCTTGACGGCTTTTTCTTCACCCTAACATCAATCATGCATAAAATCTGAGTGACTCAAACTGTACCAAAGAGTGTAAGTGGCCAACAAAGATACTCCCCTCTGTAATCATCCTCCCTCGCGTCCACGGCCATTCAAAGACTTTGCTTCGAAAGTGCAAATCATTACACCCCGGCCCCAATTTATTCCCTCCTGGTCAAACATTTGACTTAAGCGACCTCTCCCGTTTAATCTGAGAATCTAATCAACTTCCAGTCCAACACACATCCTCCTGAGCGTTAAAATGGCCGCACACACGTACGTAAACGACAGCGTCCTTTAGAAACCCACGAGTTTCGGACGCAAAAATAAAGATCTCCATTAACGAGGATCTAGGAGGGATCTCTTTGTCAAAGAGGGGCGTCCGTCAAACTCCCGAGCGGGGAACCCCGGTGTCCTCTTCCCGCATGAGAACTTTTGAGCCGACCCTCCCGTGTGGCCTCGAGGAAAGTTTCACCCTAGTCCTTTGGCATGCGTGAATGACAATGTGCCCTTCGACCTTTCGCCCCCCTCCCCCACCGTCCTCGAAGTCTCCCACGACCGGGGAGGGTCAACAGAGTCACCTTTCCAGGCCCTTTGAGACGCAGGTCAACCTAGGGTACCCCTCTTAGGCTCAGGAAATATCCTTCGGAAAAAAATACTAGCGCCGAGAAAATACTCCTGAGATATTACGACAGCGGTAGGACAGTTGTGCAGGCGAGAAAAATAAGTAGGGGAAAGCCTTGACACCCTAATGAATGCATCCACAAACTATTCTGCAACCCGCCGCGGAAGAGGCGTATGGCAGGGGACGTATAGGACTAGGGCTGGGCGGTATTTGAATCCCAATGTCAATATCCAAGCCTTCGAAACCTGGTGCAAGAGGATGCTGGAGATAAAATGGACGGAAAAAATGAGAAATGAGGAAGTGTACAGAAGAGTAGAAGAGGAAAGGACCATATGGAACACCATGCAGAAAGAAAGAACCAAGTGGACGATGTGGAACACCCTACGAAAAAGAAGAACAAGATGGATTGGACACACCCTGAGACACAATGTGTTTGTGAGGAACATAATTGAAGGGAAAATAGAGGGAAATGTCCCCAGAGGAAGACCCAGGAATAAGTTCATGGACCAAATAAAAATCTTAGGGTTGAACAATCAATGATGATCAATATCCAATATCTTAAACTATTGATAATGAACCAATATCAATAACCTTTACTGGACTGTTGATAATTGGAAAATATTGGAATATTGGAAATATTGTAATATTGGAAATAATCGAAAGATGAAATATTGGTGTATCAGAAAATGTTAAAAGGTAATATCAACAGGTAAAATAAAAATAAACGCTGGCAGAAGTGTATTAGAATCGAGGGGGTTACTTCGAAAAAGGGACTTTATTAACTATGTAAAAGTCTGTTGATAAAACAAGATAATCAATGTAAGCTTCTTTTCTCCAGTTATTGCCATGATTAATGGTGGAAAAGGAAGTGCTGCACTGAAGTGGGAAGTGCCACGCGCGCCATCTGTTTTCAAAGATTAGGGCGCTCTCCGACCTCACCGGGTTCCAATATTCAATACTTGAATTTTTAACATTGGTAATCCAATATTCAATATTTCAATTGCAAATATTGTTTTTTTCCGACCACAAATATCCAATACAGGGTATCGATATTGGCCGTTCCAAAATTGTGATTTTGGAATCCCAATATTAAATATATAGATATCGGAACCAATATATTGGCAAACCGCCCTGCCCTATATAGGCCACCAGCCACGGAGGTAACAGGCAAAATGAGGAGTGAGAAAAGAGAGGTGAATTATGTCTTAAAGATATGTCTTCTGCTGGAGTCACGCTGTTTTTGTAAAAATAATCGAAAGTCGAACCGAAATCGAAAGCGAAGTACGCGGAAAGAAGGAAAATTTTTTACCCGTCAGTTCAGCAGCGTCTTTATATAATTTTGTCGCTTGTACCAGTTCTGGAGATGCACAGCGGGGTCAATATTAAATCTTTCGAGTCGTACTGAAACGCTCCCCGACTTTTTCAAGCGATCTGAAGGAAACTTGGACCACACCTGCGTATTCGCGTTGAGAAGATTCCATCCATCCTGTGTGCGTCAAAACCAATGAAGTTTATGGAACTTGTTATGTTGGCCAATTCTAGAGGCTAAATCCAGTCTGCCATCTTCGTTGACCCTCACATTACTATAGAGCTTGCGGGCTGTCGAACTAATTTTGCAAATTTCCAATGTTTTTCATCGATAACTTAATAGAAATCAGCATGGACTTCTTTAATATGCATTCTCCTTGCGTTTATTTTTCTATTCATCTAAATAAAATACAATCCGCATTCCCGCTGAAAACTAGGATATAATCGAGTAGAATCCATAGCACTAACAATAAGTAAAAAATGTATGTTTAATGAGTAACTCGTCTAAATTTCAAACAGATGGTTTATATTCTTGCTTTACATCCGCTAATTCGTCCATTCCGTCGTGCTGTCCGTAGGAAAAGTAAGGTGCGAGAGAAGGGTGAAACAATATGGTTGTTTTTTCGGTTGCCAGGCTACAATTTGATGACGTAAAGCCCTCTCCATATACCTCAGTGAGTTTTGTAATAATTTGAAATAATCACATTGGGAACGGTTAAAAGTTGTAGATTATTTCAAGTGATTTTTTTTGTTTGAATGTAAGCGGTTTTGGTGACCAAGAACATTTTTTCATTCAATTCGCTCGAATGAGTGAATGAATGATGAAAAATAATTTATTTATCTAGGACGCGATGTCCTCTAAAATCAGAAAACAAATTACATAATAAGTAAAACATGAGAACAACACTATCCACACTTAATTGTTGTGGGGGATCACTAAATGAGCACAAAGGAGTGTTCCCTTCATTCAAAGAAGTGTTCCTTTCATCGTAAGTCCCTACATTACATGAATAATTACATAATTAAATAGATAATGCTACAAACCTGTAATGGAGCTTGAAAAAATTGGTAAAGATATCAACAAACGAGTACAATAAGGAAGAAAAAAGATGTAGAGACAATAACAAACTATCAGTGTAAAGGCAATGATGAGCAAACAATGGAAAAATCCAGGAGATAGAAAGAATAAAGAAGTAACGATACATTTGATGAAGTGGCACATGAATTATGAAGAATTTAGTGATAAGCTACGGATCTTTGACTAAAAGGTTTTTATCGTGGGGGCTTTTTTCTCACATCATCTGAGAAGGAATTCCAGAAGTTGGATCCTGTTACCTGGAATGATTTATGAAAGCATTTAGTCCAATGAGATGAATAGTAAAGGTAATTTGCATCAGTTCTCGTAGTTATATCGGTGGTTTTAGACATTTTTTGAAGAAAAAATACAAATATTCGGGCTTTTTATTATGAAATAATGAATAGAGGAATGAGGCTAGGACATATTTCCGTCGGTTTTTCGTGGTTAGCCATCCGATTTCCTTAAGGAAATGGCGATATATGTACATTTCTTCGAATGCTGAACACGAATCTTACACATGAATTTATCAAACGCTAAATTTATTGATCAAGAACATCAGGGATATGATTGTGAACTAAAAAACAGTAATCGAAATGTGGCTACAATTTTTGGACGTTTCAACTTCAGGTCAAGTCATTTATTCCATATATTCTGATGGCTAATGCATGGGACAATGTACAAATGTATTAAAACTTCCTGTGAAATTTTACTAAGTACTTACCAAGTGTAAATTTCACTGCGTTTACCAATCGAACTCAGATCCATTTGGCCAGTTCACCTCGGTATGGTAAACGCTACGGACTAATGAGATCGATCTGAGAAGCGGGCTGACTCGGCCTGCTTTTACTGCCAGTCTGAGATTTCAAATCGATATGAACCGATCAAAATCGATATTTCAATCGATTTCGCATTCGAAAACCAGGCGATCCGAGCCGGCTGGCTCAGAATGTTCAGATCGGTCCGAGTTCATATCGATCTGAGTTCGATTGGCAAACGTAATGAATGAGATTTCACTATCGTTATTGTATAAGTTGGACCTGATTCCGTCAGATTTTTACTCTGAGTTTATAACTATGGAGGTCCGCTCCAGTAACTGTCATTGGCCCCCATAGAGCACCGTGACACTTTTACACCCCGAAGGGTTTGAAGGACTTATGTCTTAAGGGTAGGACTTGGTGTGTGTTTTACTTTTTCAGTCTTCCTCCCAGCGGAAACTGCTAATTTGTCTCCTGTTCTGTCACCTTCATTTTTTTTGTAGGTCCTGGCCGCCTTGGCTGTGTCCCTGGGACCCTTCTCGGCCGGCTTGGGCAAGGGCTACAGCTCGCCGGCCCTCGCGTCTCTGCAGGATCAATCGTCGTGCTTGCCGGGCAGCCAAGGGAGCGGAGGTCCGGCCGCCCACGTGTGGGATCTGTGCTCCGACGGAGACGCCGGCCAGTGGAAGGGGAGCGTGGGAGACAAACCAGGTGACTGACGACTCTCGGGCAAACTCTCTCTCTTTCTGTCTGTCTTGCTTACTCTAGGAAGAGGGATTCACTCAAGGAGGGCTTGCAACGCTTCTTTTTTTTGTGGGGAAAGGCCTTAGCTGGGAAAATTGCGGCCTTGCGGTGCCTCAGGACTAAGAGTTATTTATTCCAGATTTTCTGAAAACTTAAATATAGCATCTTCAGAGTGCGTATTATAAACTTAGATAAAATAAAATAGGGTTTCCGTAATACTTTTACTCTTATTCAGGGTAGAAGTTGGAGATTTCAACGTGGTCTCTTATGGGAATATCTCGGATCACAGCAGAAAAATACAAATTTGAAAGAGGACGCATACTCTAGATTATGATGAAAACTGTTCATGAGAAGCAGAAAGTCCAAGGAAATAGAATAAAAATCAATTTTTGGCATCTTGCCTCCGGTTATTTTGAGATATTAGCGAATTACTGTCATAGTTGAAGTCTAAATGTGGTAGTACCATATGAATGGCGCTGCAGTCGTCTTCTATGGCTGGACAAATGTGGCTATTATGCGTACTCTAATGGAAAAATCTGAATATTTTGTGCATTATATCGGTTTTCAATAGGTAAACCGCTTTATCAGCTGAAGCGTGTTTTTTTAACCTGAATAAAAATGGTGTAGATGGTAAAAAATGGCTTAGTATTATGTAGAAATAAAGATGTGCAATTTTTCTTAGAGATAAAATTTACGTCAACCTGGGTTTCAATGTTTATACATCACCAACAGGTAACAAAGTATGCTAATTGCGCACAATATGTAGTCATTGGATGAGAGGGGAGAAACGGAGTGGGGGTAAGAGGAGAAGAGAGTGGGAAAATCGAAGGAATATAATCGGAAGGAAGGAATCGAAGGAAAATAGGTGACCAATAGGGGAAGAGGATGTAAAGCGAGGTATGGGAATTAGGGTGCACAACAGAGAGTAAGAATGTAATTAAGAAGGGTTACTTCCCCCCTTCCTACATCTACACCTACACACTACCCTGCGAACCGCCGCATGGGCATGTGGCAGGGGGTGTTAGGACACCAGCCGTGTAAAGATGTAAGGGATAAGCTTTTGGGAGGTGAAATAGTGACGTGTATTCTGGGAGTGTATTTAGTTGAGCTCAGATTTTATTGTGGTCGCATAATTGTGCGTGGAAAAGAACGAATTTTTGTGCCTATCTGTTCGGCAATGTATCTCTCTTATTTTATCGTCAATGTATCTTTAAAGTGGGTATTATAAACTTAGATAAAAATCAAATAGGATTTCCAGGCTAATTTTATTTCAATTCAGCGTTTAAATTGGAGATTTTACTTGAGATCCCTCATTGGTTTTGTAAGGATGATGCATTTTTCGTTATTAAAAGAGTATCATCATATACAAACTCCCCCCCCCCCCGCTTCCAAACTGCAAGCGCCCACTTACTCGTTAATATATAATTCTGTAATTAATGGAATAGATGGAAACAATTTAAGAAATTGTGATAATATTTCAAGTTATTCATGTCATCAACAAATAATTTGGTAACAATAAAAAAACAATTAAAATTGAAATTTATGACAATTTACTCCCAAAATAATTTAACATATAAGAATAAAAAAGCTTTACACTTGTGTAACGCGGTTATATATTACATATCTTGTTTCTCCATCAATAAATGAAATAGGTTAGAACGCAAATAGATGGGGGGGGGTGGAGGCCTTTTTCCATGTGCAGTGGTAGTTGTAGGGAGTTCCACAGGGAAATAGTTTATACCAAAAATTAATTGTGATATGTATGTTAGTTCTATGTCCAGGATAATGTAAAAAAATAGGATCAGCTCTGGGAATTATTTCAGGGTAATTTGGTTTTGTTTATAACATATCGATGAGGTATTTGGGCCCCTTCACCGGAGAAAGGCTGTGTATAAATGTCCCCAGAATGTATTTCCTTCGGGCCTCTGCTTTGAGCCATCTCAACTCGAAGGTTAAGGCAAAAGGCTTGCTGCACTTTTCGGTAGGGTTGGGAAAAGGCTTGCGACAGTTTTCGTGGGAACAAGATCTTTGAGGAAAAGATCTCTCCGCCGCGTAGGAAGCGAGTGCTTTTTGGGTTAGAGGCGGCGGCTAGTTCTCGGGTTGAGCCCTTTCTTCATCCCTTCCCCTCATCAACTCCTTTGGAACCCTCTCTCTAGAAGGGTATATTTTTTTCGGCAAGTCTTGAAGAGGGAAAGAGGGATGAGGGACGGAACGGTGGAAGTAGATTGAGTGAGCAGAGAGTACACGGCTTGTGTTTTCCTAAACGAGTGTTCGGGGTTCCCCGGCTTGTTTGTGTGACACCCCTCACCCGGTGTCGAAAATAGAAGTGGAAGAAACGACCTCGGTTTTTCCGGGAATGCATTTTCTTCCCACCCCTCCCTCCCTCCCTCGACCCGACACTTTATCCTTCGCGCGAAAGCATTTCCCTTGACTCGTGCGTAAAATATCGCTGAAACTCTGGACATGTTTGGAAAGCTAAGTACGGTTACGCTGTTGGGAAAATGACACAGTTGGGAAAATTAATTATTTCACGCGTGAGGTGTCCGAATCCATTCATGCGTTAGGAACCAGCAACCCCCTGCATCTTCCTATACCGCCAATAGAAAGTTTTGTGCCCCTTAATGTCCGATTAACCCATACGCCTATCGCATAGCGCCACACGACACTCGTCCGTAGAGGAACTGTACATCTACATCTACGTAATACCCTGCGAGCCACCACGAGGGTGTGTGGCAGGGGGTGAAGATCACCAAACATGCACTGTTGACATGCAACTAGGATATTTAAGGGAGACATGCTAGAGAACAGGTCACATGGAGCTAGATGTTTAGTATCTACATAATAAGGAAGGAATTATTGGTTGTTATTACATGCATCATGCACTACAGACTACTTTAACTATATTTCACCTACCTATCTCTTTGCTACGCTGCCTATTGTTTTCTCTTATGGTACGCGGGAAAAATGACATGTTAAATCTATCGGTACGACAATCTATCTCTCTAATCTTGTTAAGATGATCAAACCTAGCATAATACGCAGGGGTTCTCAATATATATATCTAACGTCATCTGTGAGCAAAACGGTTTCGAATTTACTTAAAAAGGTTTAACCTAAATTTTAACCTGCGTTCTGATAGTAATTCCCATCCGAGTTCTTCTATTAAGCTCGTAACACTTATACATTTATCATAACAGCCTTTAACAAACCTAGAGGATCTCCTTTGCACGCGCTCTAATTCTTTTATCATACCTTCCTCGTACGGATCCCATATGCTAGCGGCATATTCTAAATGAGGCCTGACAAGTGTAAAATAGCTTCTTTCTCGTACTCTCTCATCGCATTTGCCTAAAACCCTTTTTACGAATCCTAATCTACGGTGTGCTACACTAGTAATTTCCCTGATGTGTTTCCCCCGTGACATTACCCCTGTACTCGTCCGGGTCTCGCCAGTGTTCCTTGCAGGCATTCAGCCATTCTGACGCGGTTTCCACTCATACTGCGGAATGCTTACAGTTTGTTTGAAATTATTGTTAACCCTTATGCTATTAAACTGATACCTGACAACCCCGAAACCAATTAGCGAGCTATTACTTCGTCTCCCTCGCAATGACACTTCAATACCCTGAGGATACCCATTGCAGTTGTCGCAAATGCTTCTATCGCTGAGCTGTAGACGATTTTGGGACAAGAATCTCAGAACTTAAAAAAAACCCTGCCTCACAGAGGAGGAAGATTGTAAATCATAGTGTCTTACCAACAGGAGTGAAAGGAATGCTCAAAAGATTCTGGAACGAATAAATATCCAAATATTTCGGGTCAGTGTAGAAACTTGTTCGGCGAATTAAAACGCATACTTTATTTTCCTCCGTTGTCACTTTCCAAATTGAGCATTTCAACCCGCCTTGGCTCCAGTTATTAGATGCCGCGTTCGCAGAATTCGAACACCAATGTGATGCCGTTCAGTGAAACACTGGAACTCATCTCAACGTGCAACGTCTTATTTTTTTCATTATCTAACACCGCTTCGTGAATATAGGTCGAAAGTGAGGCTCAGCTTTGATTCTACTTCCTTTTGGCTTGAATCCTCTTGGCAAAATTCCCTGACAGTTCCAGAAAATGGCGCGCATGAATGCTCGACCGGAAATCAAACGCATTACCCAAAAGCGGGTGAAGGTATCTCCCTGAAAACAGCACTGCTCAACGCTTAAGGTGTATTTTTTTCAGTGTGTTTTGTAAACTGAGTTGAAAAATATGTAGTGTTTCCTTCCTATTTTTTCTCTAATTCAATCTTTAAAGTGGAGATTTTGACTTGAGTTCTTATGGAGATTCATACTGCAGCAAAAATATGCTAATTTGAAATAGATAGCATAATCAAACTTATATGAAAAACTGTTTATAAGAGCCTTGGGAAACTGATTAAAAATAAATATTGGCATCTTACCACCTATTTTTTAAGTTATTAGCGAAATACTGCCAGGGTGGAAAGGGATACAGAATACAAGAGCCAAATGAGTAAGACATAGTTAGGCTGATTGATTTTCGAAAAAATATGCATAATTGAAGGAAAACAGAGGGGGAAATCCCAAGAGGAAGGCCAATGGACAAATATATAGACCAAATAAAGAGGTAAGTACATAATAAGAACTACCAGGAAGTAGGGAGCTACCATTAGATAGGGAGGGATAGAGGACAACAGTCACCCCCGGGTCAGATCCAAACAGCGGGAGTGATATTTTCATCGCTACCGCTCACAAAACGTTTCGACTGGTTCTGAAGATACTGATACTGATACTGAGCAAACATTTCACACATAAGCCTCAAATCCCTTCGCCATCGTGAGATGGATGGATTAACCCTGAGACTTCGAGCTCGTTAGCATTAAAATGATGATACAGTTTCACTCCATACGGCTTTGCCATCATCTAAGCTGCAAACAGAACCAGTTCGAATTGTGCTGACGACGCCACAGATTTTTTTTCGGTTTAAGTTATATTAAACGGTTAAATTTCTATTGTGCGTTTGGGAGGATATTTGATCACTCAAGTTGATGGTTTTATGCATTGAGATATATGGAGAGGGCCCATGCTACGCTGGCCAATGCTAAGAGCTGAAGCCAGTCCGCCATCTTCGCTGACCCTCATATTACTACATAGCTTGCGGGCTAACGCACTAATTTTGTAATTTCACGACGTTTTCCATCAATAATTTACCATAAATCAGCAAGCACTAACTTCTTTAATGTGGATTCTTCACTCATTATTTGTTTCGTCATTTAAATTGAAAAGCATCACTATTCCCGATGAAAACTATAGTAAAATTGAGTAACAACGATATAGGTTAGTAGGGAATATATGTTCCATGGGTTACTTGCATTAAATTTCAAACAGATGGTTGATATTCCAGCTTTGTATGTGCCAATTCGTCCGTTACGTCGTGCTATCCTTATGAAAGTAAGGATGGAACACGGTTAAACAATATGGTTGTTATTTCGGTTGTCAGGCTTCAGTCTGATGACGTAGTGTTCATCAATGGTTTCAGGTGTAACTATTGGAAGCAACTGATATCCATTGTTGTGACCCAAACTTCTAATTCCAAACCGTGAATATATGTTGACTCTTCGCCAAAAAATGTTGCCTAGAATTCCGTAAACAGACAACTTTGTGGATTGTGGCGCCGCCTAGTTACGAAAGACGGTAGTTTAAATGTTAATGCAGTCGACAAGTCGTAAATAAACACGTCTTACCGGTTTTACTCACCAGTAATCATAATGCAGTGGATGAAAATGTGGCACCGTACGCGGGATGTAATTACACACTTTGAATATCGTCCAGTCTCCTATTTTGGGTCCTCGTAGACGCATGTCCTGTTTTGCAGCCTGATACGAAGCAAGTTCTGTTTGAACAAGGCATTCTAAATTCTTTAATTGATCCGAACGGGCCTTATGCATTCAAATTAGAATCAGAGTCTGGCAACCGTCGGCGTCTGCTCACGATGGAAGTTTCATATGCCTCTTACACACTTCCAGTACCTAGTATATATTTCCTCTCTAGTATACATCTACTATTGTAGATTGTTATTTATAAAGTAACTAGGGCTCAAAAATATCCAGCTATTATCCATAGCATCAAGTAGTTCATATCTCCTCGATCGTTATTGAATATCCACCAATATCACGTTAACAGCAATCAACAACGGCCATTTACTAGTCGACTGAGAAGACTTTTTTCTAATTAGCGCCAAGGACTGGGTGAACTAAATGTGGAGATTTAGGCAACACGTTGCCTAGGCAACCATTCCAAACATTTGAATCCATTTCGTATATTCATGTTCCAAACACTTTGTTGACATCTGCCACCAGTTTCATTCGAACGCTGTGGAGTTGATTCGAATCGCGCGAAATCAGTATCATGTCCCTGGACCACGAGATAGTTCCCCGGATGCCCGTGCAATCCCATGGCGCGGTTATGCAGGACCTCGGCATGAAGCGGGAAGTGGGCAGTGAGGTGAATCTTTGAAAATATCGCGTGAAGTCGAAATTCGTCTAAATCCTGTCGTCCGTAGGTGGCATTTGCTCGTTTTTTCTCGCGGCCGGAACGTATGTTTTTTTTTTTACATATTGCTATTTAACTTAAAGCCGTCCGTCAGTCGGTCAACGACCACGCCATTCAGTCTTCACGAAAACTAAACAAAACGTTTTGAAAATCAACTATTATCAGTTGAATCCCGATTGAATGCATATTTTTTAATATTCTACCGTTATAATCAGGGGCGATCCCTAGGGGGCTAAAGGGGATACATCCCCTCCCCCCCCCCCCGAAAATTCTGGGTTTTACAAAACAATTTTAACTACTAGACGTAGTTATCAAATACAACATTAAACACTCCGATCACTGATCTGAAAAGTATAATAGTTATTATTATGCTCGCTATTATATAGAGACTATCTGGCCCGTGCGAATATTTCGCACAGTATGCGGGTTCTTCCTGTTTCTTCCTTCTTTCTTCCTGTTCTTCAACCTGTTTCTTCCCATGGACAATTATATGTTATTTATGTTTGTGTTAAATATACATAACGTAAACGGTCACACTGATTGCATGTAGAATGTAAACAATTAACTAAACGATGTGTAAATAGATGGCGCCTCCTACATTCTTTTAAGCACGTAACCATAGCCAACATATTATTGATTACATTGTCAACAGATGGAACTGTTAATTTTAAATTCTTTAACAAAATCTTTAATTTTAAACCATTTTTCTATTTTTTGTCAATAGCGGGGAACTTAAGCTTTAAAATTATGTTTGAATCATTAATTTTGATGAAGAATTATGGGAGATATGGCGTTGCGACTAAAAACCACCTTTGAGAAATAATATATACAATAATGATGTAAGTTTTATAATTTTTTTAGGATGACTGGAAATTGCTCAAATTTAATGGTAGTCTCCCTTCCCCACCCCCCCCCCACCTCCCCCCCCGAAATAAATTCCTGGGATCGCGCCTGGGTAAAATGTAGGTTTTCTGTAAGTCAGAGAAAACCCCTCTCAGTTTTCTAACCTTTCAAGTTCCTATCTATCTCCGGTAGGCATTTTTTCGTCTCTACATGTCATCTACCCTTCTTCATCCCGTCCATAAAACCTATTCTCTTTCTTCCTCTTTCCCGCTTGCCCATCATCCTTCACCCTATCGTAGTCTTGATCAACCCATCGCCCTTTATTACTTCCTTCAGCCACCTACTCTGCCTATCCCGGATTTCACTCAGAAGTTAACTTTCCTCGTCCACCATCTCAAGCACTTCCTCGTCCGTCTTCCTCTCCGTCCGCTGCACCTTCTCCATATTTATAAGTATATAGCAATGCGTTAATCAAACAGAAGCGATGAAGGTAGTATAAGGATAGGGCCTTATGGAGGAGATAGTATCAAAGTAGTGAAGGTTTCCATGGCTCCATAGCAATGAGTTAGTTTTTCGGCTGTGCTTCCTCCGAATTTAAATTCTCTCCTATGGAACTACAGCCCAATGTTGGACCTTGGCCTCCTTTAACTTCTGCCTCCATGCTTTCCTGTCTGTTGCTGCCCTCCTTCAGAGTCGTAGTCCTAGGAGATCCCGTGTGTCAGCCTGTACTTCATCTTCCCTGCGCTTACGCGGTCTTTCTAATGGTCTTTTACCTGACATTCGGCTGTCTAACTTTCTATTTGTTAGCCTATTTTCGTCCATTCTAGCCACATGCCAGGCCCACTGCGGTCGCTATAGTCGGATCTATTTTGACAGAAGGGGGTTCTCTTAAAAGATCATGTAATAATTATTCATCGTTGAATCTGATTCTCCATGTATTATTTCCCAAACAGGTCCTAAAATTTTTCAAAGCACTTTCCTTTCAAATCTATCAAGTATGCTTTTCGTCTTCTCTGTCACACTCCATGCTTCACATCCATAGCTTGCAATGGGCCTTATAATTGTCTTTTATATTTTCAGCTTGCATTTACGATGGGTATTTTTCAACCTAAGTACATGTAACATTGCAAAGCAGTGTTATTTATTGGCTAGTGTTATTCTTCTCCGGACTTCTCCCTCTTCTGTGCCATCTGCATTTAATTCCACTCCCTAGGAATATTAATCGGACCACTGACTCAACTTCTAACACTGTCTGTGAGCCCCTGTTCCCTCTTTTCTGTAGTAGTATCTTTGTTTTGAATAATGTGAATTGTAAATTGCCTGATGGATATGTGTGTACGTGAAAATATTCCCAGTGATGTGCAAACAACTTGTGCATTCCTTTTTGGAGCAAAATTGAGCACGTAAAGCGAGACAGTGACTTATTTTAGAACCCAATTAGAGAAGTATTCCTAAAGGCAGATTTTCTCATGGAAGTTGATTTCTAAAGGAAGAAGTGAGCGTAGCGATATCTCGAATCGTATCGCCACTTGCACGGCATCGTTTTGCTTGCACATAACTTCCGGCTTTTTCCAAACAAATGAATGACGAAAGTAAGCAATGAATATGTTAATTACAAACATTGGCAATAATGTAGTTCGTTTATTAATAATAATAATATTTATTTGTTCAAGGACTACATATCCTTTGGAACAAAGTACAGTTTAACTGAAAAACTTTGTGGCAAAAATTGTATTTTTTTCAGGACTCTACAGTTTACAAATATGAACATTCATTGAGCATAGGACATTCATTTTTACAATAATATTTACAATTACTATAGTGCAAGCTAATAAAATATATACACAATTAGTAAGGATGAGAGAGAGTTTTTTATAGAAATTAAATAAAAAAATGAAGTGTACAAAGAAATTCACACTGGCCACTATAATATTTTTTATACAAGAAAGATGACATTTCCGATTTAAATTTATATACATTGTTTGATTTTATAATACTGTCAGGAATACCATTACATATTCTTTGGCCACAATTTATTGTGGATAACTGATACATGTTAGTTCTACACCGTGGAATTTGAAATCGTCTTCTTCCTCTTACTTGTCTGCCTGGAACACTTTGGTTTCTAATAATATAATTATACGGATAATCAGGGGTTTTAGTTGATAATATTTTGTGGATGAACACAGATATTTTAAATATTTTTCTTTGTTCCAATTTCATCCACTTCAATTTAACATAGTAAGGAGTTACATACTCTGTGGTTACATGTTCGTAAATATTCGTATTATCGCAGTTTGATTCCCCTAAGTATTCGTGGATTTAATAAAGTTGTATGAACTACAATAATTATGCTTAATTAAGCATATTCAAGTGTGTCAATTTTGACAGTCATAAAGCTTACCATAGGGGTTCTTTGGCATTCAAAGTATTTTCAAGTTCAAGTAAATATTTACATTAGCAACAATGAGTCCTTCTGCTACTAAGTTATTCGTTGTTTACATTTTAAATCTCCGTTTGCTGTCATGTGAACAAGAATCCACCGGAAACGATGCGATTTTATCGCAGAATCGATGTTCTATTTGCGAGAAAAGTCGTTAGCCTGTTTATTTTCATTGCAAGGGAGAACCTCGGGCAATTATCACCACTATCAACCCCCACTTCCATGGAAGAGCGTGCTTACACATCGAAGTGTCGATTGTAAGCGACTTCCAAGGCTACTGTCATGGAAGTGACTTCCGTGTGTGAATCCACCTTTTTACCTCCAAGTAGCATATCGTTTCTGCGATATAATCGCATCGTATCCGGGGGAATCTTTGTCACATGACAGCAAACAGAGATTTAAAATGTAACTTAGTATGAGATGGAAAAATTGTTGATTAGGTATTTTTTTACTTGAAAGTACTATAAATGCTCAAAAACCCCTAAGGTAAGCATAATGATTTATCTCTTATTACATAATAATTATTATTATCACAATTGAGATACTTGTATGACGTAAAAATGCATAATTATTGTGATTCATACAAATTTTTTAAACCCACGAATGCCTATGGGACTCAAACAGCGATATATAAAGGCCATTATTGCCAAATTTGGGCCATTTTCGTTATTTCCATATTAATTGTTTACTTCCGTCAACCATTTGTTTTGGGAAAGCCGGAAGTTGTGTGTAAGCAGAACGATGTCCTACAAGCGCCGATACGATTCGAGATATCGCTACACTCGCCATAGAATTCGACTTCCATGTGTAAGCCCGCATTCGCACCATTCGCTCTACTGTCAGATAAGTGTTTCATTATTATATTCTCATCCATTCCGTCGCCGTGCTCTCCTTTCATATACGTCCGTTTCTGAAGCATCCACGTATCTCTCATCACCCTCTCGTTCCTAACCATACCTACTTTGCCCGCAAACGGCAAATAGAGAAGGCGTTTTCAATTTGATTCTCCAGACGTGCTTTCTTCCCCGCTCTCAGTTTAGCCACCGCCATGAAGTCACTCGGGAGCGGATGAAAAAAAAAGCTTTTTTTTCGGTCCGATGAAGTTTAACGTTTTGTCCCCGAAGGGAGTTTACGTGACAGGGGAGGGGGGGGGGAAAGAAATCTTCCGTGAAAGGCGACGCTTCGAGATCACGTTCGCACGCGCTCTAAATGGAAATCCTTATTGCTGTACGGGCGTAGTATACGAAGAGCGCGTCATGTGGCCAGAAACTTTGGCTCGAAAGGAAGAGAAAAAAAGACCTTTTAAGGCTTTTATTTTTCCTGCCCCCCCCCCCTTCCCCTTCGGTTGCGCTTCTGCCAAAACATAAACAGATTCCGCTCCGTAGGGTTGCTCCGCACAGGGAAGAAGAAACTCGAGTCAACAAAGGGTTCTTAGGGTGTGTGAGGGGGGGGGGGGAGGGGAGGGAATGGGGCAACACATGGCCGCCATTGATTCAGCTTCTCTCATGTATTGGATTCCGAAAGACTCAATTGGGTTGTCGATACTTTGAGAGGGTGGATAAAAAAACGGGAGAGAGAGAGAGAGAGGGAGGTGCTTTTGTTTCCAGAAGAAAGAATATCTTGAGAGGGAAACAAGTGATTCGGTTCGAAAAGTAAAACTTTCGTGATCATTTTTCCCAAATATGACTTAGCACTAGAACGCCCAGGCGGGTATTTTGACCCAAACGTGATTTTAAATTCATTTTTTTATTTCATTTTCAATGAAAGCAGGATTTCCTCTCGTGACTTTTATTTATTTTAACATGGCTTTATGTCCAAAAATTTTCAGCTTCCTGGAGTAATCCGTACATTATTTTTTTTAGAATTTACCTAGAACGCCCAAGCGGGTCATTTTGACCCAGTTATGTATTTGCACCTTGTGTCATCACCAAAACTTCTTTTTTATTAGTGTTTATTAGTTATTCTGCTGCATATGTTGTCCATCCCACTTTGTCCTATCTTCCTCATTCGGTTACCTTCCATGCCTGGATCACCTTTGAAAAATATTCTCATATTCCTTCCTTCCACTTCGTATCTTCACCCTTCTAATTTTTCGTCCGGTCGATTCATGGCATATTTAGTAATTAATTTGTTGGCAGTGAACATTGAACCTTCTCGTATTTTAGAGAGCAGAGAATAAAATTTTTCTCCTTACTGACATATAGACTATTATCAGATTATCAGAGTTATACATGTGCATCACTGTAATAATAAGAATCCCAAAGTTAGTCACTGGGTAGATTTTCGGGAAAATTCCTACTTCGACCGAAAAATAATATTTTGAACTTAGTTATTGCAACCAAACTTTGAAAAATAATATATATGTATTAAATAATGTGGAAAGTCTTCGTAGTATACTGAGCTATGACACAATAAGCAAGAAAAATGAAATAAAATGGAAAAAACGATAAATTTACACAAATGTCGTAAGTTTATATATCAATAAATCATCGATATTGTCAAAGTTATGAAAGTTATAAAGTGAAATAATCGATGAATATGTAGAAAAAGAGTGACAGTTTGTAGTAAAAACTATAAAAATGTAAACTTAATAGCGCAAAGTGAGGAATAATTTCATTAATTACAGTGGGTCAAAATGACCCGCTTTGGGCGTTGAATGATGTTGAAAAGTCCGGGCGTTCTAGTGTTAATTCATTCATTGGTCGTTCAATTCTAACATTGGTTGACTGCAGCTTTCCACCCTACCCTATCTAATGCTGGTTCCCTTACCTCCTGGTATCTCTTCCTATGTACCTACAGGGTGGGGCAGAATGGACTTTTTTTTTTTTTAAATGACTTCCCATCTTTAATTCAATTCCTGTGGGAAGAAACAAATATATATTTGCTATTGTCTGAAAAAGGGTTATTATTTGTTTGGGAAAACACATTTTTGACATGCAAAAATTGATTTTAGTACCTGGAGATAAATAATAATATTTCAAATCAGGGAGTCCATTTTGCCCCACCCTGTACTTGGATTGGATGTTTGGGGAGGCGACCGGAGGCAAAGGTCATTTGCGCCATAGGGGATAGGTAAGGGAGGAAGGGTGGATAGAAACCCGGCGTCGGCGTTAGCCTGCTCTTAACGAAAGGCGCCAAGGGGACCACGGCTTAACGTCTCATCCGACAGACGGAGTGCTCCACTTGAAGTGCCCTCCACAAGACTCCTATGTACTTTCCTCTTTATTTGGTCCATGAACTTCTTCCTGGGTCTTCGCCTGGAGACTTTTCCATCTCTTTTGCCTTTAGTTGTGTTCCTCACAAATCCATTCTTTCTCAGGGTGTGTCCAATCCTTCTCGATCTTCTTTTCAGTACGGTGTTCCATATGGTCCTTTCCCCCTCTACCTTTTCTGTAAATTTCATCATTTCTTATTATTTCCGTCCATGTTATCTTCTTCATCCTCCTTCGGCACCAGCTTTCAAAAGTTTCTAGTCTTATGTTTCAATTATGGAGATCCAATAGAATATTGGCCATAAAAATGTAAAATTCAGAGGCTATTTTGACGATTGAAAGAGAAAAATAGTAGACAAAAAAATCTCAAAACAAGGCAGGGTTGCGCAGTATAAATTACTATTTAACTTCCGCCATGTGGTATAACTTCACCATTGCTCAAAAGCAGACATTGTGATTCGCTTGAAATTATCACGTATTTGAAGCCTCTTAAAATTGAAATTGTAGGAGACGAGTCAATATTTTCCGACCAAACTGGTTGCTGATCAGGCACGTAAGAAATACAGTGAAACCTGCATTGAGCGACCTCCGACGGTTTTGCTGAATAATGTTCGTTAAGAGGCACTTGTCAGGCCTCATTTAGAATATGCCGCTAGTATATGGGATCCGTACGAGGAGGGTTTGATAAAAGAATTAGAGCCTGTGCAAAGGAGATCCGCAAGATTTGCTAAAGGCCGTTATGATAATTGTATAAGTGTTACGAATTTAATAGAAGAACTAGGATGGGAATTACTATCAGGACACAGGTTAAAATTTAGGTTAAACCTTTTTAAGTAAATTCGAAACCGATTTGTTCACAGATGACGTTAGATATATATTGAGAACCCCTGCGTATTATGCTAGGTTTGATCATATTCACAAGATTAGAGAGATAGATTGTCGTACCGATAGATTTAAAATGTCATTTTTCCCGCGTACTATAAGAGAGAACAATAGGCAGCGTAGCAAAGGGATAGGTAGGTGAAATATAGTTAGAGTAGTCTGTAGTGCATGATGCATGTAATAACAACCAAAAATCCCTTCCTTATTATGTAGATACTAACCATCTAGCTCCATGTGACCCCATTTTCTAGCATGTCTCATTTAAATATCCTAGTTGCATGTCAATAGTGCATGTTTGGTGATCTTCACCCCCTGCCACGCACCCTCGTGGTGTCTCGCAGGGTATTACGTAGATGTAGATGAAGAGGGGTGGTCGATCGACAGGCGTCCAGTTGCGAGGGGTACATATTATGCAAATTAACGGCGGCTGATTTGACAAAAAAATTTTAAAAATTTTAAGGTGATAGTTTTTTTAAAACCTATACAGATGGAGTTTATTTCCACGTAATTTATTTGCTCCTAGGACATTTAGATACGTATTTATTTGATGCACACATACGGTGAAACTTGAATTAAGCAACCATCGACGAATCCTCTGAAAAACGGTCGTTGAGAGGGATGGTCGCTTGATAGGAGTGGTTGTTAACAGGGATTTCACTGCATATGAATTGTTTTCATGCGAAGAGTAAAGTAGGACATGAAATTTATACCTTTAATTACTTTTACCAGGACAGTATACATTTTAAACTTCACAATGGAAAAATATTAATACGTTATTTTTATACTTACGTTTTATCATCTATCGATATAAGAAGGGTGGATAAGTTGGAGATTAAGGGCCGTATTCATAGTCGTTACCTGGGTGTCCCCCAGGTGTGGGGGAGCCCCTTGGCTCAGAAATAGTATTCATAGTCGTTGCACAGGGGACTGTTGTCTCCTAACCCTCCCCCAGGCCGTCGATTTCCTGGGTAAGGCATGAAGCTTACCCAAAGCTCCCCTAACGCAGTACTGCTGCCCACGCGTGGGATCAATTGATACTACTGTACTAATGGCAGGACACGATAGTATCAACAACTTTCCATAGTAACGTCTTCTATTTACAAACACGGGTACTCAGTGAACCATTCTCATATTCCTCACCATTCATACTACGTAAATATTTAAGCAATATTGTAAACATTCTCTCATATTCCTTCAATCATTTTTCATCAACATTTTGTAACAGTTTACTGTAATATTGTTTATAGCGTGCTTGGTTACGGTGAAAATGAGCATCGAAAACATCGAGAAACATACAGCGAAACCGTTCATATGTATTTTTGTGTGGGATTGTCGCCAAATCTCTTACCCAGGCGTCCCCTGGCTGGGTGTTACCCAGGTAAGGTTTATGAATCGCTCAGCGTAGGGGACCCCTAGGTGTTACCTGGATAGGGGATACCCAGGTAACCCCTAGGAATACGACTATGAATACGGGCATAAATCGTGTTTCAAGGTTGCTCCTATCTCTGCTGAAAGTATGGATTACTGTCACTGAGCAGTTATGGAAATTTATGACCAATAATGAACGTTTTTATCGCAGAGTAAACATTTTATTGCTATAAGGAAAAGAGTTTACCTGCGTGTAATATATTGTGTCATAGTATGAAACTTGTGTAAGTACTTCATTCACCAACCCATTCCCATGTCTTTCCCTTTCACCGTCCCTTTCCTTTGAGATGAAGGGCATTTCACCTCAAAGAGATTATATGGACCGGAAAGAGGATTTGAATCGAATTCGGCCAGAAACGGGATCTAGGCCGCCAAAAATATACTCTTGAATTTATTTCCGCGATTCATGAATCCGACGCCGGAATGATTCACATAAGCCTCCCATCAGCGTCTTTCTAAAGTTCGACCTTTCTGAGAAGCTGAGTGAAATACACTGCCGTTACGCTGTAACTACCGTCTGATGTTTTGTGAGATGCATTGAAGAGGAAGTTCCAAATTTTCGGTGAGAGATCAGTGAGAGGTCTATTTTGATCGTGTCGCAGTATGGCAGCAAAACTTAGACCCTTAAGATATTTCATGAAATCAGATGGTAATCCCTCAAGATGTGGGCGTGGAGGAGGGTGGCGTAAGTTTGAGGGGTAGAAAGGAAGACAAACTACGAAGTATTTAACGTCGTAGGTGAAGCTGTCGAAAACTTTCGAATTGGGAAAACAAAAGGCCGTTTTTCTTTTCTTTTTCCGTTATAATAACGGACAAAATACAGTCTCGCAACTCTTTTCGGAATAGATTTTATTTACACGCCATGTTTTCTTTTTTCACTGCTACTCTAGTTTGATGCCCCGAGGCAGTAACTTTGTTTACAAAATGTAATGTTTACAAAAGATGAAGATTTGTGCAAAAGAGCAACTTTGTTGACGGTAGCTTTGTGGTTGCTATGCAAATTCAACGTGGTGCTCATGAGTTTGAGTTAAGTTGTGTTTATTTTTTTTTGGTTTAACATTTATCCAGGTCAAAATGGCGATTCGGGGATTTACATGGATATACTATATATATTATGCGAAAAGATTCACTAAAGAAATGGCAACTAAATCAACAAAATCCGTTCCGTCGTTTTATCAGTCATAGTCCATGTATTTAGAAAAATTTCAAACTAAGACATGTAATTGAACTCGGCTTAATTTTTTACTTTTCGAGCAAAAGTTTATAATTGCATTTCATTGCAAGGAAATCACAACAATATCATATTGTTAGGTCCTTTTCTTTGTTTCTAGCCCCACAGCTCTCGAAAACATCCTTTTCCTCGATTACAAAGTTAACACTGAACATGTATTGTGTCTTTTTCAGCAATACAGACGTCTTACGCATTATTGGATTAGCTTTTAAACACAATGTTAACACTTTCAACAAATTATAATTAATCATTAGGCTCTCATGAAAAATTCATTCACTTTTAGAGATCACTATAGAACCCATACAAATCTAATATATAAAAGTAAATGTTTGTTTGTTCGTCTTCTATGCGTTCAATTACCATTCATCAGATTACGATGAAACTTTGGTGAGTTGTTGAGCTACTGAATTATTAAATCCATCGTACAACCGTCGTTTCAACAAATGAGTGTTGGCACGCGAGCTCCTCAAACGAGAGGAACGACAGGGATGCAACGAAGCATATCGTTTATGAGTTGCTCAATCACGTGCGTCAGAATTGTATCAGTGAGACATTATATCACGTCAGAGTAATATAATTGAGACGTAATTTGTGCTAAAAAGATACGTAATTTATTTGTGCGGAGAATAAGATTTGGTGCAGCGGTCTCTTTGTTTTCTTGTTTGTGAATTATTGCATTCGATTTATTGTATACGCTTCGCTTTTTCCTGAAATTGGATTCTCAAGCTCGAAAATTTTAAATTTGACACTACTTTAACAATAGAATATTTTATTTACTTGGAAACCGCAGCATAGGCATTGAATGGAAACTCATACCATCATATATGTTTTACGAATTCTTGTGTAGGTACGAGGAATTCATTGAACAACAAAAAAATCATTGTCATTTACTTTGTACGTGTGTACAAAATGTACATGTGTAATGTGTCTGTTTGTATATGTGTGCCTACTTAGAAAAAGAGGCATAGCAACGGGCACAGCTAGTAATAAATAAATAATACTCACAAATGTCTACAATCTTTTCGCCAATTCAAAAGTGATTGATAGCATATACGTGAACATTAACTCTCTAAACTTTTGATAACTTAAATCTCTGACGGAAGTATTCATGCTAAGGAAGCAGTGCAAATCACCTCATTAGAATTATTTTCCGAAAATCCTTTTCTATTTTTATGTACGCACGTGTTTCTGTTTTTTCGTATATTCTCAGTTAGGTGGTGTGAGACATTCGTGTGACTCACTATTTTCTCGATTTAAGAGTATCGGCCCGTCTCCTACCGAATATTGACTTTTTTTAGGATAGATTACCAGTTAGCATGATTATTGTATCTGGATTTCAGTGTCGATTTTCATGAATGGATATTACGCCGTCATCCCTAAATTAACTTTGCAGTAAGTCTAACGTAGTGTCTTCCACAATTTTAATATTATGAGTACAACCGGTTACGACAGTTACGCCATTATCAGACACACTGAAATAACATCTAAGTTACGTCTTATTTTACATCATGTTCAGTGATATAACATCTTTGTTACGTCTTATTTATCTCAAGTACACTGAAATAACATCTTAGCTACGTGTTATTTTACATCATGTACACTGATAAAACATATTAGTTACGTCTTATTTATATCATGTGCACTGAAATAACAACTTAGTTACGTCTTATTTACATCAGGAACACCGAAATAACATCTCAGTAAAATCTGAACAACACTGAAGTTAGACTTACCACAATGTCGACCTTCCACCAAGTGAAACCTTCAACTCTTGAGTTTACCTAAATTAACTGTTATCCGTCTCTGTGTGAAAAAAGTGAAACCCTGAAATAAAAGCCCCGTGGCTGATTTATATAGTGAAACGGGATAAGACGGACAGGAGTAATGGCTTTGAATAGGTCTATAACTTCGGAACAGAGTACCTTTTCGCGGAATAACATCATCTCAAACGTTAAAAGCGAGTTGATTTATAACGAGCAAGGCGCCTCGGTTAACACTTCAAACAAAGAATGAGTTGGAGACCCGAATATAACTGCGAAGTAGGTACGTTCAAAGGTTACAACATCCGGTCGTATAGTGGGCATTGGTTTCGGGGGTATCCTGAGTGAAGAGCCTTCCCCTTTTAGTTTACCGCCCGCCAGGGAACGAAAAGAGAAGGATTTGCGAGGATCTCTGTTTTTGCCTGCATGACGTCACCTCTGGTACCCTTATCCAGATGCGTTGTCTGACGATGTAAACAAATGCTGATTGCCGTGCCATCTGAAGTCCTTAGATTGAAATCTTGTCGAGTAAGGATTTATTAAGGTTTCTGTGGATTTATGGACTGATTTCATCAAAACAACTCAGCTATTTTTTCTGCATCAGAGCAAGGTGACGTTCGCTTTCAGACCGTCGATTGAAAATCATACTCGATCGTTTTTGTAAATTTAAAACAGTTTTTTTTTTCAGGCGAAGTTTTCTTGCGAACTCTAGTATACTTCGGTAGATCAGGTCGTGAGAATAAAATGAGGGAATTAGACTGTAGAACAGAAAGACTTTTGTATGTCATTAAGATAGTTTTAACGAGATTATTCCCATTTCTTGAAAGAGGAAATACTGAAATTTAATGTCTAAATATTTTAATTTTACTGAGATGATTAACTGATTTTTTTAATAGTTGAGAAACCAATAAAACTACACACGGTTAAATTCCTTATGAGACATCTAAGTACTATTATAATAATGTTTAATCAGCCCGACAGAGAATGCTTAAAACATAATATCTTTGGTTAAATCGGGGAGTAACTTCAGGTAACCATAAAAGTAAAGCTGAATTATGGCTACCATCATTTACAGAATGGGTTATGCACTCATATACCAAAAAAAATACAGCATTTTTATATTACATTACATCAATTAACACTACAGTTATAAGAAAACATCCCCTAAAATTTCTTTAGGAAACAACCAAGATCGTATATTTTTCAACGTTTGTGTTCAAGATTTTTTAATTTAAACTTAAAACAGGTATTAAATTATTCATCAATGTACAAGAAACATCGTTTGAATAACGTCATATTCGGCTTGGGTAAGGAAATACGTGCTTTGCGTATGGTGTAGGGAGAAGGATTATACATTAATTAACTAATATGCCACTTGTTACGAAAAAATGATGTAAAACACTATAAATAAATAGATGTCTTAAAAATAAAAACATATATGTATATAAATACATATTTTTATTTTTATACCCGCCCCATCTCCTACGGAAAATGGCTGGCATATTTTGGAATATATCTAGAAAAATAGGGCAAAGACTAACTAGCAGTACATCTACATCTACGTGATACCCTGCGACCACCACGAGGGTGTGTG
This sequence comes from Ceriagrion tenellum, assembly GCA_963169105.1. Lineage (NCBI taxonomy): Eukaryota > Metazoa > Arthropoda > Insecta > Odonata > Coenagrionidae > Ceriagrion > Ceriagrion tenellum. The sequence goes on from OY720643.1 coordinate 68,529,984, forward strand.
GCAGGGGGTGAAGATCATCAAACATGCACTGTTGACATGCAACTAGGATATTTAAGGGAGACATGCTAGAGAACAGGTCACATGGAGCTAGATGGTTAGTATCAACATAATAAGAAAGGGATTATTGGTTGTTATTACATGCATCATGCACTACAGACTACTCTAACTATATTTCACCTACCTATCCCTTTGCTACGCTGCCTATTGTTCTCTCTTATAGTACGAGGGAAAAATGACATTTTAAATCTATCGGTACGACAATCTATCTCTCTAATCTTGTTAAGATGATCAAACCTAGCATAATACGCAGGAGTTCTCAATATATATCTAACGTCATCTGTGAACAGCTCTGTTTTGAATTTACTTAAAAGTTTTAACCTGCGTTCTGTGAGTAATTCCCATCCTAGTTCTTCTATTAAGCTCGTAACACTTATACAATAATCATAAGGGCCTTTAACAAACCTAGCAGATCTCCTTTGCACGCGCTCTAATTCTTTTATCATACCTTCCTCGTACGGATCCCATATGCTAGCGGCATATTCTAAATGAGGCCTGACAAGAGTAAAATAGCTTCTTTCTCGTACCCTCTCATCGCATTTGCCTATAACCCTTTTTACGAATACTAATCTACGGTTTGCTACACTAGTTATTTCCCTGATGTGTTTCCCCCATGACATGTCTTCAGTGATGGTGACGCCTAAGTATTTAATGGAATCTACGTTACATATTTTGTTTTCTTTGATGCAATAATTATTCTGGGGAAAGCCATTCTTTTTCCAAAAATTCATAATCGCGCATTTCTTCAAATTTAATTCTAGTTGCCATCTATCACACCAATCATCAATCGCATCTAAATCCTTAGCTAAACACTGAATGTCCTCTTCATTTCTAATTTCCTTATACACTACTGCATCATCGGCAAAAAGACGGAGCTTGCTATTTTTTACAACTGTACAACAGTAATGTATCTTTAAAGAGATGGGGATAATTGACGGAAATTCACCATCGCTACTTAAATATAAATAGTTTCATAAGACTTAAACTTGAGTTATGAGTTCCTCACAATACGCTGACATCGCCTACCCTAGTTTATTTTTGCAATATGATTTGACAGTGAGTTATAAATTTATTAATCAATTCGAACATTTCTCGAGCAGTACGTGCTTTTTATGTTTTTAGGGAATGAACCATTTAATTAGTCGGCCAAAATTTGAGAAGCTTTACTGATGCATACGTTTATTCCTAAAGATTAGTTAAGAAATCACACAAATACACATATTTTACATTTCTCTCGTACGATCTATTAGTCAGAACCTCCTCATTTAAAAAAAAAAGTTGTTCGGAAGAGAACTGCCACGCCTCAATACCCACTGAAAAATGCTTGTATTTTTTTACTCATCTCGGAAAGTTATTCGGGAAGTTGCTGATATTTTGCAATAACTGAAAATATTTGTTCAATGGCTTCAGGCTTAACTTTGTTATACTTTTCCAAAAAGGAGTTCTCAAGAATTAACTAAATTTTGCAAGTTTTACGTGGAATATTTATTGGACGACCGGTTTTGTCGAGTGGTCGACATCCAATGAATATTCTACGTAAATCCTACAAAGTTTTGTTAATTCCAGAGCATCGTGGAAATTTGAGATCTTTCTCTTCGTGATAAGGCTGAATCCATTGAGTTATAGATTAAACGATATCTCGCTTAACTAGTTGAAAGAGGATGAGCATCACTGGATGTTTTGGGACGCGAAAAAGTATGGAATCTTTCTCATATGTTCCTCGTGGAAGCACCTTATACTGCACGCAGATATAACCACGATATATCGAATAGCAAAGAAATTGGTTAAGAATTTCAGATAACAGCCGCCAGATTTCGGGAAAAGTTACGGTTGGAATGTACACATTACTGGGAACGACATCTTACCACCCTGCAAGCCACCACAAGGCTTGAAGAAGCTTGACGTGAAGTTAAGTCTATGTTAAATGCGTATATTCTTGTTTTTTAAATATTTTTTATGTTATTCCTCTCTCCTCTCTTGGTCCTTGTGAGTTTTTGTTTGGTTTTACTTTTTTACTTTACTAGAACTGGTAAAGTACTAGTAGTTTACTGTACTAGTACGAAAATAGAAATAGTGTCCAAGGCACGTAATAGTAGCCTTGAGAATGGATAACGAGTCGGAACCCGAAACGCCGGCTTCCTATGACTATCTTACCCGGTGGCGAGCCCGAGAAATGTACACTAACACCACAAGGGTGTTTGGCAGGGGGACTTATCACCAGGCTCTACAGTATAGAAGTTAACTTTCACCAACATGCACCACACCAACGGCATGCCACAAAATCTACAGAAACTACTAAAATAAAATACGATGAAACTATGTAAACGTGAGACAAGAGTTATTCAGGGAACAAATAAATTAGGGTGGTAGCACTACTCGGTATATTTAGAAACATGCATTAGGGTGCTTACAAACAAATCAGCTACACTACCCGTCAACTAACCTATTTCAAAGTCATAACAGAGTCATTATGCTCTCTTATCGATCGCGGGAAAAACGACATTCAAAACCTCCGACAGACAGCATAACTCGTCTTGGAAAATGAGCCTCGTCCTAAATACTTTTTGATTCAACTGTCCTGTGGTGTACGTGAAGTTAATTCTATGTTAAATGCGTATTTTCTTGTTTTTTTTTTTAAATATTTTTTATGTTATTCCTCTCTCCTCTCTTGGTCCTTGTGAGTTTTGGTTGGTTTTACTTTTTTTACTTCACTAGAACTGGTAAAGTACTAGCAGTTTACTGTACTAGCACGAAAATAGAAATAGTGCCCTAGGCACGTAATAGTGAAGTCCATTCCATATTGACGGCGGGAAAGTATTGTTGTGTCTGCGTAGATACCACGAATTAATCTCGTTCGCCGACGTTTTCCTCCGGCCGTGCTGAAATGTGCGAATGCGCACGACTCTGGGAATTCTGGGATTTTCCCACAGTAGCTCCGAGCTTTTATTGGCGAAGCCTGGATAATTTATTCTCCAAAATCTTGTGTGTTTGGAGAGCTTCTGGTTTAAGGCCAGACTCGGCTCCGAAAGAAAAACCGGAGCATCTGCCGAAGAGGATATAAAAACGACTCCCATGAGGTCGCCAAAGAGTTTGCGAAAATTTTCGGTCTAAAAGTCAGTTAACACGTCGTGAAGCAATCTAAAACGATTCCGCGAAATTTTAATTTTTTTAAATTTTATTTAATGCTTTTCCTAAATGTTATGGGTAGTGTGTGATGGGATACAACCTTCGCTTTCAAAAGAATTCACGAGTTCGGAAATTCTGTCGGCTACACGGAAGCAAATATAACTCGTGAAGCGATGGGAGCATATAAAAGTTTTCTTTTTCATGAACAAGTTTCAAATCGTCCATCATCAGCGCTCGTCAATCCGGAGATTGTTTCATATCAACCCTCCTCTCATCATTCTCCGTCAGTATCGTCTTTTCACTGGAATAGTTTCAAAATAAACTTTACTTATATTTAAAACCTTAAGAGTGAACCTTGCGCAGTTGATTAATGTGAAATTGTTTAAATATTTCTGTTAAATTGTTCAATCATGGTTTTTCTTAAATATTGTAGCATTTTTTGACCAGAATATGAAGTTGTAACACAGTGTTTTGCACAAATTGGTTATCCCATTTCATAAATAAATTATTCATCCATTCTTTCAGTAGGATTCTCTGATTATTCCCGCCCCCCTTCTCGTGTGGGTCTTTATTTTCAGTGGGCTATTTACGAGTATACATAATCCTGAGGTTTTCTTACCAGTTTAGAAATCTTTCTTTGAGTATGTTTAATTAGCGGATTTATAGCGAGAATATCAGCAATGTGTTTGAAATTTAAGACGAATCACTCTCGAAACATATTGGCTACTTAAAGGATTCTCCTCGATTTTACCCTAGTTTTCACAGGGAATGCGGATCAATATTAATTTGAATAAATAAACCATAAATGTAAGGAAAATGTATATTAAAGAAGGAAGTTCTTGCCGATTTCTAGGAAGTTATCAATGGGTAACATCGTAAAATTTCAAAATTAGTGCGTTAGCCCGCTGGCACTAATGAAAAATCGGGGTTGAGGAAGATGGCGGACAGGCCACGCCTACGTAACAGAATCTAGCACTGGCCGCCAAAGCAATCGCGCTCTCCATATATTTCAATGCCTCAGATACACGATAGATATACATATAACCTTCCTAACTAAATCTGTTCCACTCATTAAATACACCTTCTTTCAACATTGGTGATATGACTTCGCTGCGGTCAAGGTTCATCTTCTTCCAGTTTTTGTATTCTAATGACCAGTTGCAGGAACGACACATGTGTACTCAATAAAGTTATAGGACCCATGAGTCATGGCAACCAATCAACAATTGTTTCTAAAACATACGATAAATTTATTGGTTTCATATCTTACAGCATGGAGAAATGAGTTCCATAAGTTACCAAGATGGCGGATGCGCAATGAACCGCTTGGAGAGTTAATTACTTGATAAAAGAGTTGTTTTGAGACGATTTACCTGTTTGCTTACTATTACTGACTAATTATTATATGCATTCGCAATTATTATGGATAAAATTCCATGCATTTTATCCGGCTGTAGAATATTAGATAAAAATTTTGAAGCAATTTACTATTGGTAGATAAGTTATGAACCTGGTTGCTGTGTTCCTGCTATGCGAAAACATATCTATATTAAGCTCATAACTTCATGGGTTTCATAACAATTGATTCCATACCCAAATGGTCTTGCAACTGGTCATAAATCTCAAACGTACTTTGTTGTCTCGATGTCTTCCGCTTGTTATAATTTTTCTTTCCTTAAGTCATCGAGGATAATTTATTTTATTTTTATCTATGCAATTCGCTTTTTTTCAAATGAAATTTCTATTTAATTGGCGAAGCATAGACTGAAAATTGCCCATCTATGCTCGCACACGTATCTCTGTTATTAATTTTTCTTGAATTTATTTTTGCTTTTTCCGTGCAAACGCTGAAGACCTTGAGAAGATCAAATCTTATTTCACTACCCGTAGGTACGCTACCCACGCGATAGAATAGCGTGGGAAAATCTTAATTTTCAGAAAAAAAAACTTCTTCATTCTTTCTCTCTCTGTTTCACGGACTGTCGATGCGAAAGTCATTTCCCACGCGGAGTTATTTCCTCCGTAACTGCATTGCGATGCACTCAATTTTAACCGTGACATCTAATGCGTTCCGCAATGCAGTTTCTTCCTCGTCCGCAAGGCTCCTTTTGCCGCAACGAGAGTGTTCGCGTTGCTCGTACTTGCATTGCTCGCGCGGCTCACAAGGTCGTCCGTGCCATAAAAAAAGATTAGGACGGTCGGAGAAACGTCAGAGAGTTATAACCCATGTTAACAGTTTAAGAATCGAGATACCAAAATTCTGTAGGATGAATTCCCGAAGGAAAAATATTTTTTGCGCGCCTTATGTTATTTTCACGCGGAGATATTTTCACGCCATTTAGAGACGAGAAAAGAGGACATTTTAGCGCACAAAAGTGGAGCCCATATTGCTTGTGTAAAAAATGAATCCTTCATCGTGGCAACGGCGCTAATGGTTCTCTAGTAACTCCATTCATACATGGATGAAGTTTCTTTAGTTTTGGTTAATTGTTTTGTGGTAGAGTGCCAACGTTTAGCCAATTTTTTGGCATCTTCAGGGCTTTTACAAGATAATAAATACATTAAGATTTCAAGGGGTTTCTATTGCATCTTTCAAAAGGCATTTTTGGTATGCATAACCAATACCTTTTAATTTAGAAAATTTATAACATAACCAGAGCAAATGTCGTTATGAGCAGTAGCATTTAGGTGGACAACAAGGGAACATAAGTAAATAAAACAAACAATATTTTGCAAAAAATTATTAACATACTTAAAACTCACGAACCACAATATAACACGAGTACAACAAATATTTAATCCTATATCCTCTTTTTCTTTCCAATTACGCGTACATATACAAAGCAGACACACTTGTGTGTGCAAAATAAATGAAAGACAATGTTTTTTGTGTATTAAATTAAATTTACTTCCAAGCTTCATTGTTTTCGGTGTATTTTATCAAATTTTTCAATTCGCAATATGAAATACTCTATCCTGAAGTCCCCATTGATTTCCATACTTTTCATGGTTTGGCCCACGAATCTTTTCCGGGTTCAAAATCGGTTGCCGAACGAATTTGAGACGTGTTCCAATGAATTCGTCGTACCTACTCAGGAATTCGTGACGTTTAAACTATGGCATGAGTTTCCATTCCGTGCCTATGCCGTGGTTTCCAAGTAAATAAAATATTCTATTGTTGAAGTAGTGCAAAAGTTCAAGATTTTCTAGCTTAAAAATCCAATTTTAGGAAGAATTTAAAAAAAAAGCAAACAAAGAGACCACTGCACCAAATCTTATTCTGGGTATATATAAATTACGTACCTTGTAACAAAAATTATGTCCCACTGATATAATTCAGATGCACGCGATATTTTGTCTCACTAATACGATTCTGATGCACGTGACTGAGTAAACGATCTGCTTCGTTGCTTGCTTGTCGTTCCTTGCTTGTTTGAGAAGCTCGCGTGCCAACAGTCATTTGTTGAAACGAATCGCGCTCCACCTATTGTTCAATGGATTTAATAATTCAGAAACCTTCGCGGACACGCGCACAATAACTCACTGAAGTTTCATCGTTATCTGATGTATGGTATTGGAACGAGTAGAAGACGAACAAACAAATATACATTTTTAAATATTTGATTAATCCTGCATGAAATATGTAAAGATATGACTTAAAAAAGGTGTTGGTAACGTATCAATATGAAAAATATCTGAAACAGTTGATTTTTCCCTACAAAGAGCCATGATTTACGGTTATCTTCACGGGTTGATGCAAGTTACGAAAAATACAACGGTCATCTGTGTGAATTACCGCGGCAGTTTTCATAATGGCCCATCTCTTGGTGTACCTAATACCTGTCGCTGGACATTGCCTTTGGACCATCGTGCTAATATCTCTGTTTTCTCCCCTTTTAACCCCGGCAGGTGATGACGGCCTGGAGGAGATCGCCAACTTCGCCCTCGGCCCCCAGGGTGCCTCGTGGGTGGCAAGCGTGTCCCTGCTGGGCGCGGTGGCGGGCGCCGTCATCGCGGGGGCGGCCATCTCGGCCTCCTCGTCGGACGCTTGGGGCAGGCGCCGCGGGGGGCGTTCGGCCGCCTGTCCCATCCGGTGGGGCCTGCTGGGGAGCCGCAGGCGGCTCCTCGTGGCCGCCGCGGGGCCCGCGTCCATGGCCTGGCTGCTGGCGGCCTTCGCGCGATCATTACCCGCTCTCCTGGCGGCCGCCTTCGTCGCTGGTTTGTGCTGCGCCGTTCTCTTGCTGGTCACACAGGTAAATACATAAAACATTTCATCTCTCTTCACAGGGTTCTCCAAACTTTTCACCTACCTATGGGGAAAAATTGGGTACGATTGCACTTTTCAGCCGGTCGCAATGAAAATAAAGGTAACAGGCGACTCAACTGTGCTAATGATTTTCGCGTCAAATTCAATTAAAAAAATATTCTAGAGTAATCACGGAAGTAGTGGGACGGAAGAAGTAAAACGGATATCAAGCGGAGAATAGCCCAATTTAAGAAGGCGTTCATGGTAAAAAGACAGCTTCTGTTCTCAAGGAAGATAAGACTATAAACCAGGAAACAGTAAGTGAAAACATTCGTGTGGAGCGTAGGACAGAAACTTCTGATTCATCCCAAAAAGTGTTATGAAATCAGTGCATCATTGCAAATGATGCTGCTGAGTTTTACAGTAACGTCACACTATGAGGCCATGTTGGAGGAATCATTTGACCCATACAAAAACAACTCATAATAAAAGCGATGTACAGTTCCACTATGTTTTAATGCTGTATACTGGTTTCGACAACTATGGTGTCATTTTCAAGACAAACAAAAGGAAAATCACAAATGCAAGCCTTTTATACTGACTCAAGTAAGAGGGGGTTGTGGAAAGGGGAAACATGGGAGAGAGGGATAACAAGTAATGGAAATTTACGTATCCGTAGAGGAGGACAATGCGGGAAGCGGAAGAAAGGCAGATGATGGTGATGGCTAAAGAGGGGGAGGGAGGGTTTGTAAGAAAGAATTCAGATTCTAAAAATTGTGGTCAAAATTGGAGAACATTTTAATTCTGTCATATCATTTACATACATACTTACCAATCACACCGTTCCCTTCCGGGGTTGGAACAGTCACAAAGTTTCACTCAAAAATTCATATTTGTACACCTAACTCTGCTTCAATAATTTCCTCCATACTGACCTATCCTTGCAAACCTCTTTTGCCTCATTTACCCCCATACACTGCTTCATACAGGCCCTCCTGTTTTTAAGACTCCTAATATTCCTCCTCCTAAGAATTTCCTCAACCACATTCAACCACAACTTTCTCGGCCTACCTCTACCTCTCACACCATTCATTTCGCTCTTAAATATATCTGTTTCGTTATTCGACTCACATCCATTCTCTCAACATGGCCAAACCAACGAAGCACGCTCCTTTCATACACGTCCATCACTGGAGCATCTAACCCACATTCATTTATTGCCCACTCATCCCTGACCCTATCCATCCTACTTTTGCATCTAGCACTCCTCAGATAACTCATGCCCACGGCGTTTAGCCTACTCTTCTGTCTATCCTCACATACCCATCTTTCACTACCGCACAATGAAGTGGGGAGAAGTACACTTTTGTACACGGCGATTTTATAAAATAGCAAAATCAGGGGAAAGAGGAAATTTAGTCATTTCTGAAATTTCTAAAACATCCAGTTTAAAGCCTTTGTGAAATACATGTGAAAAAATTAATATTATTAAAAGTCACTCTTATGTCCCGTTTCTGTGAGGTGCTTCGCGAAATTCGAAGTGAAATCTTCGAGTTTAGCACTCCTTTTATGTTCTTCAATACGAGTTCAAAACTTTTCATAAATAAAAATTTCAGAAGAATTCACACAATGTTCACAAATTAAAAAAGCATAGTGGAAATGTACATAATTTTAATCGTAAGTTATTTCGACTCGTCGTTCCACAACGTAACACCATAATCAATTTATTTGAATACTAGCGGAAGGTACTCGTTGAAATTCAACGGGCGTTAAAAACGTTGAGCTTATTTTACAGGGAAACCGCGTATCGTTTACTACGTAGATGTTCTCTCACATACTTGCCGTGCCCCCATGAGAGCTACTTTAAGAATTAGGCATTGTAGAATATGCTTGTAGTAAATATGCATTGAATTCATCGATTACCCCCAAAGCAATCCATCATGGGGCCCTTGGGACTCTTGGCCCTTCTTATACATATTTTCTTTCTACGTGCAATCATGGGCCTGCAGGAAAACGTGATTATTAATTCCAGAGACGTGAATATCCTGTGAAAATAAAATCTCTGGTTGTCAAGGAAATATGCTATTCTTGATTTCAGAGAAAAATGTGAACTTTTTCAGCCAAAAACATGATTTTCAGACAAATACGAAGCGTTGAAGAAAATCGATTGAATGAATTCGAAATTTCATTTATTCAACCAGCCGATGAAACAATCTCATCCCTCTCTCTTGAATGAAAGCAATTTTAAAAAGCAAAAAGTGAAACCACTGCACCGAACCCAATGTCTAGCATGGACCACCAGGGGGGCCATGGGGCTTCGACTGGCGATATTCGGGGACCTTGCGGGCTTGTTAATATAGCCTATACAACCAGATATATTTTCTATCTACATGCAAAATTTCAGCTCAATCGGTCCAGTAGTTTTTGCGTTATGGAGCAACGGACAGACAGAAACCATTACATTTTGTTATATTAGTAAGGATGCTGTGATTTCGGTTGCCAGACTAGAGTTTTATGGCGTCATATCCTCACCATCCGCCTCTATGGTCGAGACAGGCTTCAAATGGAATTCTCTGGAATCACCCCTCTAGGATTCCCGCTATCCAGGGCTCCCCTCCGTCTGTCCCTGCTCGCCACTGTTCTGAAAACTGTGAGAACAGCTCTCTTTCCTCCCCTTTCACCCCACCCCATCTTGGTCATGTGGTAGCCATTCTTGCCTCCGTCCACGATACCGTGTGTCCGCTTTCAAGTTATGACATGAGGCAAACAAGTTCCCCCTCGGGAGAATCCATGGCGAGGGTAAGTCAAAAGTGTCAACACCGCTTTTAAGTGCGCGCTCGAGAGTTTATGAGAATTTACGACGCACCATTCTCGTCTGGAAAGGCGCTTTTGAACTCTCTGCTCGGGTAAATGGGGTTGTCTGCACACCATTGGCACGATAAGTAAATGAACTTGACGGCCTGAAATGCTTCCTCATAGTTTCACCCGTCACTCACTTTGTCATACGGAAAAAATGTCTTCACCCTGCTACACTATTTCCATCCGTGGCTCGCACTGTAATAAACTTTTTTCCCCGGCGTAGTTGTTTTGCTCGTGTTCCACAGACATCAATTCGGCCGGCGCGTGAGGGAGAATTGATTGGTGTGGTGTTGGTGGAGAACAATCCTCCAATACCATTTCTCGCGAAATTTATCGGTTGATTTCATGGGGAAGAGTAAATGTTTCTGCGGCGAATGGCTTTATGATAAATGATAGGCCAAAATTTAAATTAGGCTTTGATTGATTGGTTGTTCAATCCTAAGATTGATTGACTGCAGTCCTCCATCCTTACCTATCTAATACTGAATTCCTTGCCTCCTGGTGTCTCTTTCTAGGTTATTTCCTCTTCGTTTGATCCATGAACTTAAGCCGTATTCGAATTTGGCAAACGCCTAGTTAACTTGATATCAAGATATCTTGATACCTAGACAAGCAAAGTGAAATGCTTACTTAAAACTTTCGTAGCCCTTTTACGATGGAAGAGACATCATGCGGCCTTCATCTCGTAAAACATACGAAAAGCGCCATCCGTGTCCATAATTTTTGTGGTTGATGGAAGTCGATTGCTTCTTTAAAATGCTTTCCATCCGTACGCGACAAATTAAAAGGGAATATAATTTTTAAAATCTTATTGCTTATGAATAAAATAATTCTCATATACCATTATGTGGTGAATAACTATTATGCTTCGATTGCTAGGATCTGCTGAAGTGGACGACATATCACTGTATTTCACCATAGACAACGTCTTTATGCACAAGAAAGCATTATAATATTTCTTGTAACAGAACAGAAAAAACAGGTAACAGCATTTTAATATATTACACTCCGAACAAATTACCTATGATCTTCGACTGATAACTGGTAAATACGCTCGTTGTAACTAAATAGGTAATTAAGTTGAAAACAAATTACATTTACCCTAATGGTTCATTGTCCCCTTTCTTTGATGAATGCAGTGAAAACCTCTCCAATGTCAACGTTATTAACAAGTATGATGTTCGTTAGCTAAAAATAATGCCGCCAATGAAATTATGGATACAATAGAGTACTTTCCATCGGACCATAATTCTTTCATATAATTTCTTTCATCATTTTTTCATTTCATTTCTTTTCCTTCCAGAGTAAGGAAGATAGATTTCGTAGGTTCAATGAAGTAAACAAGGACGGTACATCTACAATGTATGGAATTATTCACACAACTATTAGGTACCAAATCCTTTCTCAGTATATTCACATTTGAAAAGCCTTTAAATATAGCGAATTCATTCATTTTTCCGCAAAAAAATAATAAATGTCACACAAATATACGTAGTAATGATAAAATAGTATCCATTTGAAAGTTTCTTCACTTCTATTTTCCATACAAGCCCATATTATCACACCCCGAGTTCTAACTTAAAACCTAGCAAGCATAACAAGTCTCCTTTTTCGTTGACTTGGTATCTTTCCTCGATAGCTAGCGAACAAGCGCATGGTGATGACGCGTCCATGACGTCATAGCTTTCGATGCGTACTACGTTTCAAGGCAAGATTGCTTGATTTGCCAAGTTCGAAAACTTATTCCTCGGTCTTCCTCTGGGGATTTCCCCTCTATTTTCGAATTCTCCCTATAATTTTGAATCTTCAGCCATGGAGTTTTTATATCTTATGTCCGCACCACTGAACCATTCTCCTCCAAAATACTACCCAGATACGTAAACTCCTCAACTTACTCTATTTTGTGCCCTCCCACCCTTATATTCAACCCCGCTTTCTAGTAAATGATAAATATAACTTAGTTTTTCCACATAGATTTATTACAGCAAGACGACCTAGGTCTTGACGAAGTTCATCATCATCAGGTATATTAGTAAAATAAGACAGAATATATAGTCACTCAAAATTGGGGGAGGTAGGGGTGGGGAAATGGGAGTTCGGCCGTTAAGAAGGGGGTAGTGGTTTGTAATATGGAGTTTTGGGAGAGGGAGAGAGGAGGTCGAGCCGCTTTCTAGCTTCTAGAGAATCTCATCTCTTTCGTCTTCAATTGATTCATCTTCATGCCATGCCTATCGTTTTTAACGCTCGTGAAAAAGCAGCGGCGATAGTGAGCAACCCTGCCGCACTCCCAATCCTAACGTTGCCCGTCCTGATTCTCCATCGGATACCTTAACCTGCGCTGTCTGGTTCATATAAAGATTCCGAATAAGTCTTCTGTCCCTCGAATCGACTTCTAATTTCATCACTTCCAGTGATTTCACCCTCTGTCCACCCTATCAAATGCCTTCTCGAAATCCACTGAGCAAGCATAAATATCCTGCTCGTATTTTTAGTTTCTTTCTACTGGCGTCCTCATCATTCCTATTGCGTCCCGCGTTCCCGCCCCTCTCCTAAACCCCAACTGCTCGTCCTCCAGTTAGAGTGAAATAATGGGAGTCAGTATTATCCAATGAAGGATATTGAAAGAGGGTTCCAGCTGTGTATCAATCAGTATCGCAAGTATTCTAGCTGAAACTGTTCAACTAATTATTGAAGGAACAATTCCTAAACGTATGGCATACTAATCACATCGAAGTTTTTTCGTTTAGTCACAAATTGTCCACTGCTCGTGTTCTTTCTTCCCCTGCAGTTGCTTACCTTTTTGCATTTACAAACGTGTGTAGCAGCTATTGGAATTAATATCACAAGTATGTGCAAATTGTAATCAATTTTATCTCGGAGTATGCTCGAAGCATCACCGGCTGACTGTATGTGCTTCTCAGTTTAAACGTAATTTGTTAATACTGATAGCTTGTCTTAAAATTACTTACATGGTGTTAATCATAATATGTAAATTGTTTAATTGAGCTGTTTACTTTTCAGATTTTCTTTCATTTTTTGGGCCTTTTCTGATAAAAAATATTCTCCAATCATTTCATTGTTGTAATTGTTTGTTTTCTTTATTAATCTTTATCTTTGTGCATACTCCATCACTTTGTTCACCAGTCGATCTCAGATAGATCTGACCGGATCAGCTCGGTATGATAAGCGCAACGGGCTGGTGGAATCGATCTGAGAAGAGGGCCGACTCTGCCTGCTTTCTGAGCCAGTCTGAGATTTTAGATCGATCTGCACCAGCGGGTCTGTCGCGCTCCTAGTTATTCTTTTGTTTGCTATTGGGAAACACTATGTAATCGTTATTATTCAGGGCGTGTGTTGTAATTGTAACAAAAGTGTAGTCTCTGAAGTGACGTTGATGATATCGTAGCACATCGCAATTCTATCTCTAATTGGGCAATTTTGTTTACTTGGAATACGACCGAATATTTCCAACTCTGCAATTGTTAACATTGCCCAGTCAGTCTTACTTCAACTGATAAATTCTATTGTTCACTATCGAAATTTTCAGTCCCTGTTGGTAAACCAGTCGATCTGAGTCGGCTTGCTTGGAGTTTTCAGATCTGTCCGAGTTCAGATCGATATGACATCGACTGGTAAAAGTAGTGAATGAGCACTGCTCTATAGCGATAAACATTGTTCATTCACTCATCGTCTCTTCCTTCTCGCAAAAGGTTTACGTGAGTGAGATTGCTTCTCCGGCCATCCGCGGCGCTCTGAGCGCCCTCCTCAAGGCGTCCGGCCACCTCGGGAGCCTCGTCTTGGCGGGACTCGGCGCTGCCAACCTCGATTGGCGCCATCTGGCGCTCGTCTCCGCATCCGCACCCGCTGCCTTCTTCCTCCTACTCCTCATCCCATTCCCCTGCTGTCAGGTAAGCGGGTGGACTGGCGGTTCTTCCCCTACTGCCCATTTTCAAAAATATGCTATTTTCTATTATTACGAAAAATATGACAAAAAGAAGTGTACATTAGCGAGGCCAAATCTTTAGATATAGTTTGCATGTGAAATTCGATTTCTCAAATAGGATTTTTTTAAAAGTATCCCACCGTTTAAGGTAGGTTTTGCTGAATGTCAGAGAATCTCCTCCCGGTTTTCTACACTTTCAGGAGCCTAACTACCTCTAGTATTTTCTTTTTCGCCTCAAAATACGATCTACCCTTCTTCATCCTATCCAGGAAACCTTTTCTCGTTCTTCCCCTTCCTCGCTTGCCCAACATCCTTCCCTCTATCACATTCTTGAGGATCCTATTGCCCCTCATTACATCCTCCAACCACCTACTCTGAAGATCTCGAATCTCATTCAGAAGTTCCAATGCCTCGCCCACCATCTCAAGAACTTCCTCGTTTGTCCTCCTCTCCGTTCGCCTCTCCGTCCACCTCACTTTCTCCACACCCACCTCTCAAATGCCTGGTGCCTATTCTTGTCCTCCTCTTTTCTGAGGGTCCGCGTTTCTGCACCATACAACGCCACGCTCCATATCAAGCTCTTCACCAGTCTCTCCATCACATCATTATCCAATGGCCCCCATCATCAGCTCCCATCTATTACAAAACGCCTCCTTAACGAGCGCTATTCTCTTCCATATGTCTTTGCTAATATGTCCGTTTTCTTCTAGCATTCTATCTAATATGATGGAGACCATTGTATTTATTTATGAGATCAATAGGAGAGGTAATTAGAACGACAATAACACTTGTCCACAGATCTTTAATAGCAATTACAACGCGTTTCAACTCACAGTCATCATCAGGCATAAGACTGATTCTTCAGGTCCAGGGATGCCTACGGGTGGGTTCGTGGCACACGTTGCGCCATTGAAATGTTTTGGGGGGAAATTTTTTAAATGATTAATTAAATAACAAAGGCGGAAAAAAACTAAAATCTGGACGACATGAGTGACAAACGCAATCTTAGGCAGTCTAAATATTATTTTTGGGGCAGAGGGCGGGTGGGTATGATTTGAAAAAAAAGTCATGAAAGGAAATAAATAAAATATTATGCATAAAAAGATTGTTAATAATAACGATAATATTTATTTACGGGTATAGATAACCCATTTCAAAGTTTACATTGTTTAACACAGTGTAAGTAATACTAATCATAAAAATAATATTTAAGGATAGTCAGTGTAAATAAATAACAATAATAATGACCTCACAAAGAGACTCCTTGTAATATAAGTGATTCATGAAAACATTCAAGATTGCAAAATATTAAAGGACTATCTGACCCGTGCGAATATTTCGCACGGTATGCAGCTTCTTCATGTTTCTTCCTTCTTTCTTCCTGTTCTTCTACCTGTCGAATATTTCGCACAGTATGCAGCTTCTTCCTGTTTCTTCCTTCCCGTTATTCTACCTGTTTCTTCCCATGGACAATTATATGTTATTTATGTTTGTATTAAAGATACACAACGTAAACGTGAACGGTAAACGGTCACACTGATTGAATGTAGAATGTAAACAATTTAACTAAACGTTAATAGATGGCGCCTCCTACAGTCTTTTAAGAACGTAACCATAGCCAACATATTAGTTGACTATATTATAAACAGATGTACGGTATCATTTTTTGACAAAAACTTCATTTTAGATTTTAAAAAAACTTTAATTTTAAACCATTTGGCTATTTTTCGTCAATGGCGAGGAACATAAGTATAAAACGATGTTTGAATCATTACCTAATTTTGATGGAGAATTATGGGAGTTATGGCGTTGCGACAAAAAAAAACACTTTTGAGAAATAATATATATGATAGTCACAGAGTAATAACATTTTTTAACAGTTTGTAAACACTATGCAACCTTATTTACAAAACTCAGAAATATAAATAATAGGATTTTTAGGATAAAAGTAAAGATTTTCGTTCTAACTTGTAATCCATTTCTTTTTTAAATATTACCTTTTAATAATACTATTATATAATTTCATTCATTATAAAAATTTTAAACAAGGAAGCCGTAAATAATAATCCAATTTTATGGGGGTGTGGGGGAGTAAATAGAAATTTAGGGGATTCTGTACCATAGCTTTTGAAGGAGATCGTCACCCACGTTCAAGGGTACTACCTGATGATGTCTCCGTGAGTTGAAACGCATTGTAATTATTATTAGTAATAAACGTATTAACAATCTGTGGAAAAGTGCAATATTTGTTCTCATTATAACAAACTTCCACGACATACGCGTTAATCTGTTGAACTCATATTTAATCGAACTCCGGAAGTTAATGTATTAATTGAGCTCAATAGGAATATAAATCGACTTCCGCGTGACAATGCTAGTTGGACTCAAATTCTCAAGTTTGTTGGATGAAATTATATAGCATTCCAAGCGTTTAAACGTGGGTGACTAGGTTTTACGCTGCAATAACCGAAATATTGTTCGAATGGAATTCGGTAAAAATTCAGCGTAGGAGCCAAAAAAATTTTTTGTGCATCAATAATAATAAAAATTTTCCATCTTTCTCGGGCATTTCACACTTCATCTACTTTTACATCTACATACCACCCTCCGAGCCGCCGCATGGGCGCGTGGCAGTGGGTGTTAGGACAACAGCCGTGTAAAGACGCAAGAGATACGGTTTTGGGAGGTGAAATGATGACGTGTGTTATGGGAGCGTATTTAGTGGAGCTCAGCTTTTATTGTGGTTCGTAATTGTGCGCGGAAAGAACGAGTTTTTGTACTTATCTGTTCGGAAATGTATCTCTCTCATTTTATCGCTTCTGTCAGACCGAGAGATGTAGTGAGGCGTCATGATAATATTCTCTGTGTCGCTCTGAAACACACCAGTTCTGAATTTGTCGGGCAAGCCGAGCCTAGCGTGCAGCCTCCGAGTCTTTAAGGGCTCCCACCTAAAAGCTGTGAAACACTATATGCTCCATCGTAGTACTCTAGTTTTAAATGATGCGCGCAGTTTTTCTTGGTACTTTATACTACTTTGTATTTTATATCAGGGTCCCAAATGCTCGCGACGTATTCGAGGTGTGGCCCAACCAGAGCAAAGTAGCATCTCTATTTTACTTTTTCATCCGAAGACCTACCTATTATAAGGAAATCCGCGGACCTTTTATATGCATTGGGGAATTCGGTGTCTTCATTTTCTCGAACTCGAATATATGTATATAATTTTTAAGGACTGTGAGCGTTATCTTCCTTCCCTTGTTTTCCTTCCTTTCCCAAGGTGGTCCCCGAGACACCGTCCCACCTCCTGATGGCCGGCGACGAGGAGGAAGCCGCGCGGACTTTGAAGCTCTTCCGCGGACCCACCGCCACCGAAGAGATGGCCACCCTGCGCGCCAACGTGCACCGAGAGAGGCGGAAGCGGTGGCACCGCCGCCTCCGACAGCACGAGGGGCCAGAAGGGAGCGGCGCCAAGTCCGGCGTCGCGGCGCCCGTCGTCTGCCGCTGCGACACCGGCGGCGGCGGCAGCGACTCCAAGTCCCTCCTCAGGCCAATCCTGACCGCTGGCGGTCTGGTCTTCTTCCAGCGGTTCTCCGGAGCTCACGCGTTCAACTTCTACGCCGTGCCAATCCTGCGACAGACACTCGGGCGGGGAAGCGGGCTCACCCCGCACGAGGGAGCGGTAGCCGTCGGAGCCGTCCAGTTCGTCGCGTCCCTAGCGTCCGGTCTCCTGATGGACACCATCGGCAGGGTGCCCCTGCTCCTGTTCTCCAGCCTCGTCATGTCCCTCACCCTCGGGGGTTTCGGGGCTTACATTCTCTGCCGGTCGCCACCAGAGGGCAGCCTCTGGATGTGCGGCGGGGCCATAGGCTCGCGTGCGGCGCTGAACGCCTCCGCGGGCAACGCCACCATGCTGGCCGAGGTGGGAGTCATCGGAGAGCTGGGATCTTCGTCTCTTTGGTGGGGTCCCGGCAGCGAGTGGGTACCTCTGCTCTGCGTCTTCGGGTTCACGATCTCGTTCTGCGTCGGCATCGGTGGTCCCGCGGCTGGACCGGGCCTCCTGGCGTCCGAACTGTTCCCGCTGGAGCGAAGGGGAATGGCAGGAGCGATGGCGGCCGCTGTGTCCCACGCGGCGAGCTTTGCGGGGGTCAAGACCTTCGTGGACATCATATCCGCCCTGGGACTCCACGGGGCCTTCTTCCTGTACGCTGGTATCGCTGCAGCGGCATTGCCTTTCGTCTTGGTCCTCGTGCCGGAGACGAGGGGGAAACCGTTGCAGGAGATGGATCCTTGCGCGGGTGACGGGGAGGACGGAGGGTGCGCTGAGTGCGAGCAGGGGAACGAGTGCCTAAGGGGTGGCGTGGAGGAAGGGTGTTGCGAGAGTAGGAGGGTGGGTGGGGGCGGTTCTGGGGTCGGGGCTAAGAGGGACTACAACCAAGTTGGAATCCCTGTCTAGTCCTTAATTTAAAAAAAAAACGCATGAAAACATGTTGAGTCGCTTGAAAACATGTTGGGCAGTTTCTGAACGTGTTGAAGAATTTGAAAACATGTTGAGCCGCTTGAAAATACGTTGAGCCGCTGGGAAAACATGTTGAGCCGCTGGGAAAACATGTTGGACGTATCTGTTGAATGTATAAAAACTGAGATTGCTTTTGAGTCAAGAGAGAACTTAATGACTGAGAAAGAAAAAAAAGGAGAAGGAAAGTAATTTTTTTGTTTGGTAAACTTTTAAACTCTTCTTATATTCCAGTTTTTTCTTCGATGCCTTAAAATGAGTGCGGCTCGATGAAGGGTCAAAACAAGAGTAGGTACACTTGCATTTCCCTTTCTCTATTATATCTTTCTCTATCAATCTCTCTTTCTCAAACATGTACAGCATGTGATCGAAAGACTTTTTTTATTTCTCTCCTGAGGGAGATGTCGACGAAGATATTTTCAATATTCCACGCACGAAATGGACTGAATTTTGTCGTGCGGTACAGTGCAATTGTAACAGAAATGATGGGATGTAACTACGAGGGCGAACACGTCGCATTTTCTATGACTATGCCTTGACTGAAATCAGCTTGATAACGTGCTTAAAAAGGTATCTTCATATTGTTGATAGTATTTACAAAGAGAAGACAATAAAATTCCTTTTGTTCGAGGGAACTCCCAAGCCGAAAAACCACAATAAGCAGAGCGTATAAAAAACTTTGTTCAAACTATATCAAAAATTGTATCTTCCATTGAGACAATAAGAGTTTTTTTAATGATAATATTATTGCCACGGCGGTCGTAGAGAGGAATCCTAAGCTTAATTCCCCAATGGATTCCGGAGACAATAAAGTTTCATCGTTCAAAGACAAATATATCAAGGCGATACTCTTATATCATAGCGATTCGTCACTCTATAAAACTTTTTAATGATTTCTTCAAAGATTTTTGAGGACATAATTACTGTAGGTGGTTAGGCTGACCAAACAGCTTGGAGCTGTATAAATTTAAATTATTTTCCAAAGAGGGAAAAAAAAATTTTCTGCCCATATTTATGCACGCAGTTGTCTTCTTTTTGAATGGTTCCTCAAAGGGCCATTTTTGCTGAAGAGGTTGCAAGACGGCAACACTTGCATGCACGGAAACCTGAAATCAGGAGTTGTTCCATATTTGGACACAAAAGGCACAAAGGATTCATATCATACCAAAATCCATTTTAATTAAGAATTTGGCAAAACGAACCAACGTTATGTCTTTAGTATTTGTAAATAATTTATTAAAATGTTAGAGTGAATGTAAGAAATAATGCATCTAAATTAAATATATACCTAAATATTAGATGTTTTTAATTTTGTCCTAAAGAAAGAGTCCATCTTCGAAGTACCTCAATACTTTACTCTTAAGGATGAGGTGAGTATACTAGTGGTAGATTGGGTGCTACAGTATGTCATATATTGACTTTTTGGTCCCATAATTGTGGTATTCAAAGTAAGAAATAGTGTATTATTTTTTTGAAATAGTGTTATCTTATTTTTAGAACCAAGAGCGTGCATTATATTTTTAGGTGATCATGATGTTTTTTTTTATTTCATTATCATCATTATTATATTTTTAGGTGATGATATATGATTATTTTTCAAAAATATTTGAGAAAACATTCAAACTACTCACTGTTTATTTTTTGACGAGTTCTAGGTATTAAAGATTCCTCATTTTTTAAATTATGGAGTGCATTCAGTCCCTGTAAATAAAGGGGATGTCTTAAGATACAATGATTTTCAGGACAGGTGATGTACATGTACACTATTTTTGCACTGTAGCAGGGAGTAGCAGGGTGGTTTCAGTTTGGGTGGCAGTTTTCAGTGGTCTTGGGCGGTGGTCATTCACCTGGTTTGGCCCAAAGTATCTTACACTTGTATCCAACATTTCTCAGTGTCTACCAAGTTTTTGCTAATGTCTCAGTCCAACTTAAATTTTTCATCGATTTCTGAAAGTAATCTCGCTTGCTAATTAAGGAGTTTTATTAGTTATTTGTGGGACAATTTCCCCATTTCTCAAAAGAATATAGCTCTTAGTCATAATGGAGACAATTTTTGAATTATACATTTCCTATTCTACAGCTCTAGGAAGCTTGAATAAAATGTTGCATTATCAATGGTGCTATAATATACTTTTATATGACTGAAATCCTCTTGTCATTAAATAACAATATCTCTATAAGTCTTTTACTTGACTCATTTTATTCATGCGGCACATTTTTAATTCCTCCATAACAGAAGAATTTTTATGATCTTGAAAAAATAGTTTGAGTAACTAGGTATATGATTATTTTTCAAAAATATTTGAGAAAACATTCAAACTACTCACTGTTTATTTTTTGACGAGTTCTAGGTATTAAAGATTCCTCATTTTTTAAATTATGGAGTGCATGCACATGCAATTTTCCATGTGAAAGGGCTAGCATTTTTTGTCCAAAATCTCAATTTTTAGTTTGGTAATGGGCCAATATTTTATTACCTTCGGAAGAGGAAGATATTTTTCTTTTAAATGAGACCAAATTCAATCATTTATCGGCGAAATGATATTTTTCCCAAACTACCTTAATCCCTTCAGTACTGTTGCCTATTTCACAAATGAGATTCAGGTTGCAGGGTGTAAGACACTTGGGATAATTTACTCTCTACTTAATGAGGGTAACTGAAATGTAAGCTATATTTTTTCTAGCTAATTTTATAAAAAATATTAAATATATGCCATATTTTCTTAATGTTTACCTATACTTTTTACCAGTATATGATCTTCTTATCAGGGTCACCGTTTTGCAGGCTGTCTTTGTCATTTGTATTGGATATATCACCACCTTTTATCCCTCCGTCAACTCTGAAATTTGGATTAGTCGTTTGTCTACCCTTTTGTACGCCATATTAATTTTATTGCTTGGAGAGCCACTGTGAATAACTGATTTGATTTAATCAAGATGCCTACACCACAGCATAAATTCTTGCACCGAAGCACTCTGGTGCATATTCTTTGTATGCCTGATATGCTCACAAGAAAATTTGATAATTGAGGTCTGATCACAAGGTGTTCCAGTCTGCTTCTAAATTTATTTTTTGTTTGATGCCTGAATCTTCATAGTGGATGATGGTAATTTTCAACTGATTTTGGAACCTGTAGATTTCATTAGAGGTCTATGACAGGGATAAATACATGCATTCTCCTCAGGTACGTAAAATAAGCTCTAAAGTAATACAGTTCATATCAAGGTTAATGAAAAAGCATTTATGGGTCATCTTCTCTAAAAATGACTATGTTATGGTCAAATTGCATCCCTTTTTCAGTAAAATTCCTGTGTGCTTAGCTTCCCTCCCCAGGGGTTACATGGCACATGTTGTGATACTGAAACTTTGAAAAATTATTTTAATAACAAAGGCAGAAAAATAAATAAATCGAAATTTTTTTAAATCTGAACAACGAGTGTGACAAACGTAATCTGATGCATTCAAATACATATTATTTTTGGGGCAGGGAGGGATGAGAGTTGGAAAAATATTTCATATAAAAAGAAGTAAATAAAATATTATAGATAAAAAGATATAGGATATGAATTTCAGGATAAAAATCAAGATTTCTGTTCTAACATATAGTAATTTTATTTTTTTAAATATTACCTTTTAATGATAATATTATTTAAATGTGTTTATCATTAAAATTTAAAACAAGGAAGCTGGAAGGAATAACCAAATTTTTGGGAGAGAAATAGGAACTTGGGGAGGGGCTGTGCTGTTGCTTTTGTCTCTCCTACCTCTATTCCTCCTTACCTCTCAGGACATTCTAATGTTAGAATGCAATGGAATTTGAAAACCACATCTGTTAGCTTTCCTAAACAGCGCTAATAACATACTCAAATCAAAATTGTGAAACCTAACCCAACGCCTTTAAAAATTAGCCAAGAATTACATACAATAGGGTATGAGTAATAATGTATTTTGATTTTCTAGCGCCTTTCAAACAGCATGAATTGGGCTGTAAACCATAAGAGTGTGCACATAACTGCAGCCTAGCAGATGTTAAGCATTTAAATTCATTTTTGTATCAAAAGGGGTTGTGACTTAGAGTTAATTTTGGGATATGAGGTAATTGTCACACTCTATCCCAGGCATTTTTCACCTAACAACTTATTATTTTACTAATAAATTACAGTTCTCCAGGTTTTGTTTTGTGTTACATAAGGTAATCTACTTTCAAGAAGGAGACTCTGTAGAAGCTTGTGTGAAAGGTAAGGGTAGATCTCAGCTAGTATACTTTTCAACCCAAGTAAATTTTACTCATTTGGATGAGGAGCAAAGACTAGTAATGTTAGTAATAAGTCAAAGTCAGATGGGGTGCGAATAAGGTTGCCATATTCTGGTGGTCCGAGACCGGGACATAACTAGTTGTACTCATGAAGGAATCCCTGGTAAAAATATTTGATCTGTTACTGCTCTGAGACTGGTCTGTAACTAACTTGAAAGACTAATATCTGATATGGAAGTGCTCTCTATTTGAAACATCTTTATAATCCAGACAAGTTCAGTCCAGTTACGGACAACTTCTAGGTCAGGTTCTTTCAGAGGAGTTACAGACCAAATACATATTTTTAACTGGGATTAGCCATCTGGCCAGAGGTTATATAAATGATAGATGAGTGGACTGTAATCACATTTATCCTTACACAGACGTTTATGATTCAAACCAGATCTATATTTCTAAATAAAATTGACTGATGATTCAAAGGTTTCTATGGGGTTTGATTTGAAGTGGTGTGTGATGCTCATGGTTGACAACTGTTCTCCAGCCATCCTGCTGGCACCTTCAGGTCTGAAGTGGCGATGCATTGTTTTGGTCCGTCTTATATAGCCGGGTCTGATTGGCACATTGCTGGTTTGGAAAAAAAAAAGAAATATAGGAAACCAGCAATGTGCCAATCAGAGAAATTCCTGCGAATCAGACCCGAATTTATAAGACGGACCAAAACAATATCACTTATTTACACAAAAGGCAGATGTGTGGTCCTCTGTACTGGCCCATTAGAGGTTTGATCCAGTCTGCCGTGAGGGAGGTCCTGCTCTGGCTAAAAGGGGGATGAGACCACCATGCTGGTCAACACTGACCCATGAGAGTCTGACTGCTAAGTTAAAATATATATGTATACGTGATTGTACTTTGTGGAATTTTGACATAGTAAAAGTAAAATGACTTCGTATTTTCCACACTTTTCATTAAAATACCTAATGGGTTTCAATGTTACAGCGTCATCTTCAGCGGTTGTGTGTTAAGTACAGGTGCGATGGCTTTATATATGTATGGGGAGATTATTAGGAGGATGGGGATGGGGGAAGGATCATTGGGATGAGGGGAGAGGGTTAGTTTGGCATATCCTCCCCATACATATGTAAAGCCATCGTACCTGTACTTAACACACGGCCTCTGAAGATGATGTTGTAACAAAAAACTGGTTAGGTATTTTAATAAAAAGTGTGGAAAATAGGAAGTGATTTTTCATTTACAATTAAAATATATAGTACACACAAGGGTTCCCAAGTGTTGGGGCACCACTTTGAGGGCCCTGTTGGGTGGCACCACCTGCACTGGATATGTATTATTCCAAAACACTAGTTTTGAAGATATAACTCAGGAACAAAGTTAGGAAGTAATTTTTAAAAAGGCGAAGCTGATGGCTAATTTTATTGTTTTACAAAATGGTATTTTTACTTTTGGCAGCAGTTGCTTGTTTTTTACTAATCTCTGGAGCACTGAGTTCACATATCACTACTAGATGTAGGCCGAACCCATTTTTAGTCCCTGCTAAGTACATAATTCCTTACTAATACTCCCCCAACTCCCCTCAGGAAGACTAGAAAATAATGTTGTTTAGCTCAGTTTCTATCATAGTTATTCTAGCTTTCATCCAAGTGATAAACTGTCAATATTAATCAAAGCTTTGAGGGTACATGATATAATTTCATACAATGTTTTCAATTTACTCTTCTCTAGTCATACACTTGTCTATACAATTTCTCTGAGCTGGAGACAGGGTACTTAATGGAGACAGAATGAGATCTTTTGGTGCCTAATAGGAAAAACTTGGCTATCAGGTGGGACATCAGGACAGACTCTTTTAAACTTGGATTCTCCTAGCCAAACACGGATGTATGGTAAGTCTGGATATGAAGAATGTCACTCATACTGCTATATTATCTTGCATTCTTAACAAAAAAGAGTTCCCCTTAGCTTCTATTTGCTGTTAATTGAGAACATTACAGCATTATAAGAAGTAGAGTCCTCAAAATTGTTGAGTTCTTTTCGACAACCCATCTTCTCCATCTGACATCCATTAATCCTAGAGACACCACTTACACATGTCCTTGGTACTTTACCATTGTCACTGATAAAAACATTTATTGGTACAGGCTTTCCAATTTGTAATCATTTTCTGAAAGAAATTGTTATATCTCTGAATCTGGCATAAGATTTTGCAAACAATGAGAAAACAAAAATATTTGAAGGACAACATTTCCTTCATCCAGATGGAGTCCAGTGAAAGTTATAGTGGCCATTGACTCTCTGGAATTCTTAGCAAATGATCTAGCCATCTTAGTTTTTTTCCATCTTCTCGACCCTTACCATTTCCGTAACTGTCCTTGCCATATGATAACAGACTTCCTTGCTAGCAATTATTTGTATGCAAGATACCTGGAACTTTTCTTGGCTGATCCAATCCATAGCCTCTCAACCAATTTTCTAGTTTTTTCGATACCACTTTGTGAACAAGATGGCTAGAGCCATTATAGAGATTCAGGTCTCCCTGAGACATGACATCTGTAGCTATCAAATTTTCAGAGTCTGAGTGATGCATGATGGTCCCTGCCATTGATGAGTATGCTGGCTAGGCAAAAGAGGAAAGTTTGGCCTTCCAGTAGGACAAAAAGTATTATATAAAACATCCCTTGACAAGTCAGCTTGTCTGCAAAAGGGTTGATGACTCTATATTTGCAGCCATAACATGGACAGGACAGATTCATCCAGTATTTTACCTATTTTTTTCTTATTTTTGGTTTATATATTTTCATCCCACCATAAGGAATATAAGCAGCTGTTTTTTTTTTACTTTTTTGGTTCTTGTACAGAATATTTCTCTCCTTTAAACTCATGGGTGTAGCCAGGAGGAGGGGGCAGTTGCTCCCCCATAAATGAGACATTTCACTCCAATACTGCTCTGCGGAGCCAACAGACAGAACTGTTACAGGAATGGTTACAGGTGGATGTCCAGCCCTCGCCCCTCCTGTCAAATATACAACTCCTAACAATCCTGACTCAAGCATTCAAATACAAAGTTGTCCTAGACAGCCCTGGACGGATAGTACAAGATTGGGAAAGAAGAGAGCAAAAGGAAGAAATGGCCCTGGTTCAAGAGGAATGAAGGCGTTTGAGCGAGCAGCATTTTACTGCATTGTGATACATTACATGTATGTATTATATGAGGACCCCAGTAGTCAAGGGGTCTAAGTAACAAAACCATTGTTTAGAGAAAACTTAAGTCAAAGTTGAAAATGTTTGGTACAACCCACTAAGTAGTTAAGAGGCGTTACCCTACACAGCAGCACCTGTCAAGAAAATCACTTGGATCCCTTTACCACCTAAAAGATTAATATGTTCACATCCCATTCCTGTACCTAACTTATTTTGTTCAAAAATGTCACTTAGACCCCTTGGCTTCTGGGGTCCACATATAACATAGGCACAATACAATGATATCCGAATACATATACATATGTGTAATGTCTCGTGCCTGTAACCTATATATTTTCTATGTAACTTATACAAGTATAATGGATGAACCGTATGTAATGAAGGATATGTATATATTTAACAGTTGTTCCATAAGTAATGGACTGGGACTCAAACCTGGATACCTCAATATTACACACAGCTTCGCCCTGTTGAGCTAACAAGGTAACCTCCTATCTGGTGGACTCTGCCTTGGTAGCTTAACTGGCATAAGTACTGGGAGCAATAATGAAAGATCAAGGTTTGAGTCCCTGGAATAATATATCCTTGGTGAAATTTTACTCTGTGGTATGAATAATGATGACTGGTAACTTTGTAATTACACATACCTTTATTTGAAATGACCTGGGTCTCGACGTTCAACATCCTCTTTTGACATAATGTCATCTGCATCTCCTCCTGAAGATTATATTGAATGTCGAAACCTGAGTCGTTTCAAATAAAGATATATGTAAACAAAGTTACCAGTATCATGTTGATTCCATTGAGTTACCCATGAAACCACCAATTTTGGTATAAAGTTAGCTTTATCCTACTTTTTTGATGACTTTCAGATTGATCGCTCTGTAAGTGAGTAATGAAAAATATACATGAAGGTAAAATATGATCTAATAAAGCACATTGACAGATATGGAAGTAAATGAAAAAGTTACATGTAATGTCCGGCGAGGAAATACAAGAAGTAGAGGAGAATATATCCGTAATAGCTAATGGGGTTGAGGATTTGTGATCAGAAACTGAAGTGTTTATGATGATGATAGAAGGGGCCTTTTAGACAGGCAGCAATCATCCACCACGGATTAAGGCAAAGCAATCCCGAGGCCGGCTTTGGTACTTCTATTACCGAAGCGCATACCTCCCTGCCGCTTCTGCTGCATCAGATCTCCCGCACTTCTACACTTTAGATATCAAGCCCTGACGAACAATGAAAGGCGATTTGGCAAGTAAAATGGTATGATAATGGGTGTATAGTACAAATATCAGAAGAAGAGAATACTTAACCACCCAGCAGCTAAGTTCGTATATAGCCTAATGAATATTTTCGCCCGCTGACTGCGGAGGTCGACTTTGCCTCGCTCGTTCAAAAATTATATTCCCTCTAACGCGGGGGTAGAGTGTACTACCAAGGGTATTGCATCTATAGAGGAAAATTAAATACTATGCAACAACTGTTGATAAATATTCTCGCAATTCTGCATGAAACATTATAATGGGTCATTATTTATCCAGAAAAATTAACATTAGTTGCGGATATTTTTCTAATTTTATGAATGAAACCAATCATATTTCGCAGTGAAATAGGTTCAAAATGATGCGACTGACAGTTAATTCAGCCGTATAATATGCACTAAGTATTCTATAAATTAAAATGTGCACGATTAGACCCTGATCAGTTTTTAAAAGGCCACCTCCGATTGTCTAGAAACCAATTATGAAAAGTGACAATCGTTAATGTAGTTACGCTGGTTACGCGCATGCGCAAGTGCCAAATGCAGTGAAATACATTGCTGCATCATGTAGTGGACGTGTACGGTCGTGTCAAACTCATTTCTCTGACGCAAGTGCTACTAAGTTACATTTTATTCGTAGCTGCAGCTTGAAGTGTGAGTGAATATCAGCAATACGTTAACTGCTTTTGTTGTTTTGCATGACCGTAGGTCAAAGACTCGGGAGTTAAAAATATACCTCGTTAGGTGAATGGCATCGTGACGGGTCTGCTAGGGAGGAGAATTCTCTTCCTTGGATCTGCTTCCACGAAGGAACAGAGATCAAGTCTCGGCCGTGGCGTATGTTCTCCAACGCCATTTAGAGCATACTCACTGAGAACATGTGGACAATTTTTGGCTTACGAGTTATTTCAAGACCGGTACCCTGGCAGTCAGGTGGGACGTTGGAACTGGTGAAGGATATACTCACGATGCTTTGGTCGGCGATTTGTGAGTTAGCAGTGGAGACTGTTTTGGAGAAATTGTGGCTGCACAAAAGACGTCCCTCTCCTGTCGACGACGAATGGAGGCGATGTAGCCGGTAATGCGGAAAATGTGAGTAGCCCTCGAAGTAAAATCGCATTTCTACACCTGCACTATTCTCGCAAAAGTTGGTGGCCGAAGGATGTACAGAGATCTCCGTCACGGACGTAGTCTATTGAATGGGGCGGAGATTGGCGAAGAGCGTACATCCGTGTTTACACGATGAATGCACCAGCGCGAGTAAGTTCTTGCGATATAAGTTTGATTGTATGTTACGCGTCGTAAATGGCGATTATTCAATTCGAAAATTCAATACCACAGCGCGCAATCATTGTTTTTATATGTTTATAGTTTAAACACGCATTAATCCCCTCATAAAAGACCATTTAACTACATTTTTCTGAGTTAAGGAGTAAAAATGAACGTAGAAATCAACCACTGGTAAATAATTGAATTTAAGTGGTCACGAATATCTTGTTCTGTTGTACATCCATTGGATTTTCGTCGCACGTCGTCAGCACGCATCTCCGACTCGAGAATGGGGTACGAAAACAGATTGATAGAAATGGAATCGTGGAGGGAAAAGACATACTATTTTTTAGAATATGCATGGAAAATTTTTTAGTTTTAATGGAAATTTTTAATGATGGAAGTGTTTATTCAGAGAATGCCCCAGGAATTTGGGGAAAATTCAGTTTGGTTAAATCAAGGGATTTTGTACATGAGAAACAACTAACCCAAAGGTGAAAAGTAGGGCTTACTCTTACCGTTTCACTGTAATTTTTGAACGGAACACTTCATGGGATAGTGTCTTTGGGGGTTCGAGTAACGAGTGTTATAAAATAGTGACAGTCGTTGTATACAATATTTTGTGGATTATTTTCTAGTATCAATCGAGGCAATCATTCTCCTCAATGATGATAATGACACTGCAAATTTTCTGAATGCAACGGCTATTCCTACTTCCTTGACGCGCTGACGAAGACTGAGGAGCGTTTCTTATTTCTTTCGTACTCAAAGTCATGTCTACAAATAGCCTAACAGTGATCCATATCTCGTCTGTGAGCGCAAAAACTTTTTTTCACGATATTTTTAGCTGTCTACATTGATTGTATCGCAATCGCATAAAATCATCCCTTTTAGTAATAATGATTCGTTTCCCTCTGCAGTCGCATACGCAGGGCCGCCCAGAGGTAGGGCAAGGGGGCCAGTTTACCCCAGGTCAGCGCCTGATGAGCCTTGAAGCCGCTAAAATAAAAAAGAGCGCTCATTTTTTTACCATATTCTGTGGAGCAATTTCTATTTTCCATTGAGACAATAAGCAGATAATACACAACACTCCTAAAACCTCGTTTCCTCTTACCTTACCACAATCGTAACAAACGATCCATCCCCAATTCCATCCATCCATTTCCAATCTGGTTGTCGTATTTTCCTCCTTTCGAGGATTCGCGAGTCTACCGGATTCCCCTCTACTTTCGACCCTTCTTAAGCCCCCTGCCCATTCCTGCATGTAAGTTGTCCCCACAGTATCCAGGCCTGAGGTCTGACGTCCGGGTTCTTTTGTACATATATTTTTCTTTAGGTGGGTCCCTCCCACTCCTCGCACAATGGAGCCCACAGGGCCCCACAGGCGGAAACCAAAGGGAAGGACACCGCGGGTGACGTGACACGGAAGCTATCCTTTTTGTCGAAACCCTATCCAGCTCCCAAGCATTCAATGGAGCCTATTGAAGGTGAAGACGCCAGGTGAAATCCTTGAAAGAGCAATTAGTTGCCGCTGCTTCCTACTGCCCTTCTCCGGTATTCCAACGATTAATTTTGGCACAACAACGTCCTGCCTGAAATTTTATCGCATATCCTCAATTACCTGTTCGAAATTTTCTTTTTTCATATTTTACCACTACACTTTCAACTTATGCTAGGAGATGGAAAACATCGCCTACAACTAAATGATAGTGTAAGTATACGTAATAATGTTAGAAAAATAATCCACTGCCGCCGAAGAATTATTTTCCCCTTGTTATTAACAAGTTAAGGTATTTAGATTTACTTCAATTTTTTATATTTAAAATTCTGAGACCGATCAAGTGAGAACCTTTCTGGCAAAGTTAGGGAAAATTATGTGACGCGATGCCAATGCACGCATGCACTAGGGATTATACTCAAGTTTTTTTAAGAGCGGTCCTCTTCATGAGTTTGACTTTTTCAATGAACTTATGTGTCGCATATACAGTACTGATGATAAACACAACGCTGTCAAGTCTCCATAAATAATTCTTATCTGAAGCAGATTGTATAATAGCAATGTAATCAGCCGAAACACAAAAAAGATTAACTATTATCAAAACAAAATGCCTCCATACCTTCCTGTTCATGAGTCCGACAGACATTCCACTCCCTCCATGTAGCGCGATGTGTTCTGCTGTGGCTCTGGCTCGTCCTCCGTTGAGGGCGATGTCGACTGAGAGGATGAAGACGATGTCAGACGAATAATTAACTCTTCGATGTCATCTTGCAAATTGTCTGCATGCCACATGTCTTCTTCCACTTCCTTCACGTGCTCGACATAGCTTTTCCAATTTTTGGAAGTGATGGCATCAAAGCTTTCTGCGATAAGTTTTTCTACCTCTTCCTTCTTAAAAGTGGTGTTCTTCATCCCAACGTAATGTTTTACTTGAGCCCAAACCATTTTAATTGGATTCAATTTGCAATGATATGGTGGTAGCCTTAGCACTCTACAGCCATAACTCTTCTCTAGTTCATCTATCTTAAATTGTTCATATTTTTCCCGTATTTGATTCCCCACAAATAAAATGTCTCTTTTCAAGCTGTCCTCATCTTAGCTAATTTTATTATATTAATTTTTCATTATTTAATTTTTTTAAATCAAAAAACAGTCTACGACCTCTCGATCGTTCTCTTTAAAATCAGCTTTCATTATAAATGTGGACCATTAAAATCCATAGATTGGGAAAAAAACGTCATTAGAAAATGTAAGGCCACATTTTCGTTTATGGTTACATTCATTAAATGCGCGCGCATACATGTATGGTCATATACTGAAACGCACCACTCGATCATCAAACTAACCTTAAATACCGACAGAAATCAGCTGTATAAATTCAAAGCATAATTCAAGTAAACAGTTTCCTAAATTTATAAAATTCATCAACTGGGATTAATGCGATTGCGTGAAACTACGCACCGTGCGTAGCTGTGGTGAATATTTAAGAGCTCAATTTCGACAGTTTTCACACTTTTAGTATATAATATGTATAAAAAATTGGAAAGTAATTGTCGCTAAACTGACTAAAAAATTGTGAATTTAGTACAACAATTCCTCACGTGAGTGTGTTCTGTTACTTAAGAAATTTTCAATCCAGCATATTACATCGTGATGTATTCCATAGGCTTTTAGCTTAACAAGTAATGTTGAATGCGGAACTGTGTCGAAAGCTTTTTTGAAATTAAAAGAATACCGCGTCTACCTGGGTGAGCCTTTCTCCAGAGGAAAGAACATCGTGAAGAAAAAGGGCTAGCTGAGTTTCACAGGTCCTGTCATTTCGGAATCCATGCTGGTTTTGAGGAAACAAGTTCTGACTATCTAAATACCTCCTAAGTGTGCTGAAGATTATATTTTCTAACAATTTGAATTAGATGGACTTGAGGGAGATAGGTCTATAGTTACTTGGATCTTCCTTATCGCCGCTCTTAAAGACAGGAGTCACGTTCGCGATATTCCAATCGCAAGGGACCCGATGTTCTGCTAGCGATTTTTCATATACTATTTTCAATTACGGTGCTATTTCTTACGCTAATTCTTTAGAAATTCGGGCCGCGACAAGAAATATTTATAGACTTATGTTGGTTTTTTGTCTAAACAAGGCAATGTAGCGGCATTATTATGAGGACATGAAGTGTAGACACTTTGAAAAAAATGAGTTAAGGATATTTGCTCTTTCTAATGTATCGCTAACACTTTCTCCCTTACAGTTTCTCAGTGACGTTACTGCTGATTTATTCCCTTGAACCTCCCTCACGTAAGGCCAAAATGCCTTAGGGTTATCTTCCAAAAATTTACCTAATATTTTACTCTTGAATTCCATTAGTACCTTTCTTGAAGCCGCTTTTGCTGTTATTTTAGCTCTCTTTTATTGATGATAAATTTTCTTAAGTTCCACGTCAGGTGGATCCTGTTGGGCGTTCTTCATTATCGCATGCAAGTTTCTTGGTCGTTTGAGAGATCTTCGGACGTCTGCATTATACCACCTAGGTTCCGTATTGACTTTTTTCAGTTTACTTGGTATTGCGTTATTAATGGCTAGTCGCGTGATGTTACGAAAAGTGTTCCATGCGTCGTTTGTAGTATGGTTTTGGCTTAGATTACTAAACTTATTATAAGAGGTCGACAGTTCCTGTTTTAAGCAATCGGAATCCGCCCCGTGGTATAAGTACACTTTTCTTTTTGTGGCCACCCTTATGTCAGTATGTGAACGGAATCAGTGAACATTAAGCAGTAAGTGTTAGCAGTAAGTGTAAGCATTAAGCAGTAAGTAAGTGTTAATGGTTATTTAATTTATTTTTTAATAGTATATATTTAATTTTTATTTATTCCCTTGAACCTCCCTAACGTAAGACCAAAATGCCTTAGGGTTATCTTCCAAAAATTCACCTAATATTTTACTCTTGAATTCCATTAGTGCCTTTCTTAAGGCCGCTTTTGCTGTTATTTTAGCTCTTTTATTTATGATAAATTTTCTTAAGTTCCACGTCTGGTAGATCCTGTTGGGCGTTCTTCATTACGTATAGAAAAGACCAATTAGCGAGAGCAGGAGGAGGTGTTTACAGCTGTAAAAGATGAAATCGTACTTAGAGCCGAAATATTTCCATACATACATTTCAATAATTTCAAGTGCTTAATGGTTCTAACTAATTCCGTTCACTGTTTTAACAAGGACGCTTTCAGGTATGTTTGTCGCCAAAACGTCTAAAACGTTCTATCTTCTCGTGGGTGTTGTTACTAATTGATGCAATGAGTTTGATGTTAGTGTATAGAGAAGAGTGTCATACAACTCCTTATCTTTTCCACCATTTTTGAAACTATACGTCTTCCACTCTATAAAGGGAACGTTGAAAGCACCTCCGATAGTAATATTACAATCGTTATTTTGATTGATGTAATGCTTCACCTGCCTTTCTAACTGCAAAACTGTGTTTCAACTTAAATTGGGTGGCCTGTAAAATGCGCTTATAAAAATTCTTTTCGTCGAGCACTTGATGGTCCACCACCGACTTCCTACATCATTTTCTGGAAATATTTCGGCTCTAAATACGATCTCATCTTTTACAGCTGTGAACACACCTCCTCCTGTTCTCGCTAGTTGGTCTTTTCTATACATTGCTTACGATTTTTGAAATATCTCGCTATCAAAAATTTCACTCGACAACCAGATTTCAAATATACCACATCAAGTGATAAAGGTGGACACTGTCGAGGGAATTAGTGTCCATAGGGCAGTTAGAGCTAAGATTTCCTTACATGTCCATAAAAACTTTAACGAAAAATTTTTTTTACAATTTTCAAGGAGCTGATTTCGAAGGGCTAAAATTTTACCTAAAACTTTCCTTTCCCGTCTTCCAAGAATCAATGATTAAGTTAGACGCGGAAGGTACTTGGAAAGCTTTTCTTTTGATGGTACATTCAGGAATTAAAAATTATATCCCAAGTAAGGTTAAAAAAAAGAGAGCAGTGAACGAAGATAGTACGACGCGAAAGTGAGAAAATCGTTGAGGCGACAGAGAGCATGCCACGCCAAGATGAAAAAATCC
Organism: Ceriagrion tenellum; assembly: GCA_963169105.1. Taxonomy (NCBI): domain Eukaryota; kingdom Metazoa; phylum Arthropoda; class Insecta; order Odonata; family Coenagrionidae; genus Ceriagrion; species Ceriagrion tenellum. The sequence goes on from OY720643.1 coordinate 68,564,320, forward strand.
GTGCAGATTTATCCGCTGATGATCGCGAGTTAATTATTGAAAAATATAAGTTATCTAAAGCCGCCAGAAAGGAAGAGTTCAGGAATGCCTTCATAGATTTCAAGAGAAAAACACTTGTAAAAAAGTACGGGATAACCCAAAAGCATTCTGGTCATACGTAAGGGAAGTTCAAGGCAGAAGATGTACAGTAAATTCACTGAGAAACGATAATGACAAAGCACTAAGAAACGGTTCCAACTAGCTAACTTATTAAACTCCTACCTACAAAGCGTCTCACCAAGTCTTCGCAGAATTCATTTATTACGCTTAACGATCGTTAGCTTCAAACGATGTCACCTATTGATATTTATGCTTGCGGAATAGAACATATGTTATAATCGTTCAGTCCAAATAAGTCACCCGGTCCTGAAGGAACTCCTTCTTGCGTGTATAAAGAGCTATCTTTAGTTATGGCCCCCAACTTGCAGATGATATTTAGAAAATTAATCAAGGAACACGCAATACCCAAAGACTGGAAAATTACCAATGTAACGCCCATATTTAATAGTGATGATAAGGAACAGCCATCGAATCTCAGACTGATATCGCTAACATCCATCTCATGCAAGGTCCTTGAACATATAATTGTTAGCAACATCTAGATACGGAGTGTTGTGAAACATCTAGATACGGAGAACTCGCTGATACAAGCACAATAATGATTCATGGAAAGGATGATCCTGCGAAGCATATTTGCCACTGTTTGCCCACGACATTTTAGTCTTCGGTTAAGATAACTTTCCAGTGGACGCGATTTTTCTTAGCTTTAAAAAAGCATTTGATAAAGGGTCCCACAGAAAATTATTAATTAAACTAAAATTTTTCGGCTTGGACGACTATGTTATTTCCTGGATTAGAGAATTACTAGCCGATCGTGTACAGAGAGTAGTATTAGACGGTGCTATGTCCAGTGGCGTTAAAGTTACTTTGGGTGTCCCCTAATGGAATGTCATAGGTCCACTTCTATTCCTTCTGTATATTAACGATCCAGATAAGGTGGTAGACAGTGAATTCCGACTATTTGCTGATGATGCTGTAGTTTACAAGGAAATCCGCAGCGATAGTGACGACACAACGAGTATGTGACGCATGGAAGCTGGAATTAAATTTGAAAAATATGCTGTAATAAACTTCTGGAAAAGAAAAAATACCCCCAATATACCTATTAAATACAGCATACCGTATTCGAGACTGTAGAATCTGGAAAATTCCTTGGAGTTAAACTAACAAATGATCTCTCGTGGAGCAAACGTATTCGGTAAATAACTGGTCGAGCTAATCGTAAATTGGGATTTGTTAAAAGAGTGCTTGGAAAGTGCGACGATAAAGTTCGAGAAATCAGTTACTTCTCCCTTGTTAGTCCCCACTTAGAACACGCTTCCAGTGTTTGGGATCTACTTGAGATAGGATTAAAAACAGAGTTAGAACGCGTGCAGAGAAGATCAGTATGATACCTGAAAGACCGTTAAGATAGTCTCGTTAGTGTTGCTGACCTCTTACAGCAACTAGGATAGGAATCGCTTTCAGACCGTCTATTGAAAACTAGACTCAATCGTTTAAGTAAAGTCAAAACAGATTTATTTTCAGAAGAAGTTTTCAATACCTTACGAACTCCAACGTAATACGGTTGATCAGATCATGAGAATAAAACAAGGGAAATAGGTAGTAGAACAGAAAGGTTTAAAATGTCATATTTCTCGCGGTCAATAAAAGACCATAATGGCTGCTTTGAGACTTTGAAGTAGGTTAGCTGACAGGTAGTGTAGCTGATTAATTCATATGCACCCTAATGCATATTTCTAAATTTTCCGAGTTGTACTATCACTATGTTTTGCATGTTCCCTGCGTGACTCTTATGTCACATTTTCATGGTTTCGTTATATATTATTTTAGCAGTTTATTCAGCATTTTTTAGCATTCATGCTAAGAATGGAACCACTTAGTTTTTTTCCACCAATATATTTAAACCATAAATCTACCGGTTTCGGCCTTTTCAGGCCAGTAGCAAGATTACAAATTAGCAGGCTAATTTGTAATGAGATCGCTCCCTCGACAGAGCCGTGACGTCACGACCACGCTAACCGATCTGCGAACGTTGTCATTTGTTGAAGGAGTCGATTGTCGATAAAATCGAAATTTTGGGCGAACTTTGACTTAAAATATCTCTTAGTTTGTTCTTTCTACGCTAGCGATACGTGGTGAATAAGGTTTTTTTAACACCTTTCATGATATACAATAGTTAAAATTAAAATCGTGCCTTGAGAAAATGACCCCCATGAATGATTTCAGTAATATTATATTTCAGTAATATTAATAGTTTATGAGACTAAACAGACAATTTACTCTTAGTATGATCTATAACATGACAATAAGTACGACGATACAGTATTTAAACCATAGCAGATGAAATATGATGAAATTGCCATGAGAAAATTTCGGCCTGGACCGGGAATCGAACCACGGAGCTTCATCGTCCATCTTCCTCGGTCCATCATAGATGGCAACGCGAATGTTTCCCATGGCAATTAGCATTTCGATACTGCGATTAAATCGCATCTCATGAGGTGAAATCCTGTTCTCAATACTGCGAGCCAGGATTTTAAAAAAATCTAAGCACCCAAGAAATATACCGTTGGAGGAATTATTTTTGCGTTGGTAAATAATTATTTTTAATGTTTGAGTTTACACAATGGTATGGCTGAGGTAGAATCTAGTGTTAATAAAGGAGAGACCTAACAAATGTGTAAAATTCACAATGGAAAAATCATTCTCCTGGACTGGGAATGGAACCCAGTTCCCTCAATTTCGCTCTGAGTGCTCTAACCAATTAACCTACCGAGGCATCCTCTTCCAATGTTTATCTCGGGGCTTAAAGGATCAAGTTGTCCTCACAGGTACCGTGCATGTAATGCCAGAGGTTTTCGTATGCAAGCGCTATAGTCCACGGGATAAAGCCAAACGTTAAACACAGAGGTGTTTACTCTGGACATGTTCAAAGAACTGCGGAACTAGCCGCGCAGTAACTTAAACGGAGTCATCCGCTAGTGTTCACACAATTGTGTGAAATACTCAGTGGAAAAATCATTCGCCTGAACTGAAAGGGATCTGGGTTCGATTCCCAGTCCAGGCGAATGATGTCTCCGCTGTGAATTGCACACAATTATGTATACACTAACGGGTGACTCCGTTTAAAGTTACTGCGTGGCAAGTTCCATGGTGCTTTGGCAAAGAGACCTAAAAGTTCTTGAACTTGATAAACGTCAAAGATGAAATAATACAAATTAATAAAATAAATTATGAAATAATACAAGTATATTAAGTGCAGAAAATTCGAGAGGAAAGAGGACTGGGCGATGTGTAACTGATATTGAATGATATGAAGGGGTTTTTCGAATCTGCTTAATCATTGTTTGCGTCCAACATTCATTGCTTTTGGGAAAATGGAAGATTATGTGTAAGCAGGACGAATTTTTACTAGCATCAATTGGGATTACATCGCTATTATCGAAAGTTACACATAAGCCTATTTAAACGTGTGTTGCCGCGTGGATGTATATATTGCAGAATAATAAGCGTTAAGTTTCAGCTGAAATAAAAGCACGGTCAATGTCACTTCCTTGTTGAAGAGGCATCGTACAACTGTGGCTGCAGATACATCAGTTCGGGCTTTTTATTTTGAAGTGCTATGTTCTTGCTCGCGAATGGACACAGGAAGTTTCGGACCGTGACAATTGAAATGTGGGGTTATCGAATTCTCTATATACCAGCGGAGAGGAGGATCATAGTGTTAGCGAGTGGTAAAACAACGAACTAAGTCATGCTTCAATACGAGGGGGAGATTAGATCAGATTTTTTATCAAGGTTTCATGACGCAATTTACGCCTCGAAACAGTCATTTGTTTGACTAAGTTGTCTGAATAACGTTTTGCGATGCCCTACGTACATGCGTCCGTAGTGTTTGAAATAAAAAATTTCCCAAGATATCCTCCGCAGTTTGGGTACGGACGTTCGTCTTGATGCAGTGCATGTCAGTATGATATAAAATCAAATTCTACTTATTTGCTGTTAATCATAAAGGCAAAATATAGAATTATCTTATTCAATTTTGGTTTAAAAATTAAACACTGAACTTCAAATGAAAGCGCGTCGCGCTATGGACAAATTTACCATATAATTATGTGATCCGACGGACTCTCCATGGCGTAGCTTTCTCGTTTCCTCAGTAAAAACACCAATTGAATATTTTTTATTGTTGTTCTCATTATTTTATAAACGAGGCCTTTATACATCTTTATAAATCCCAATTACTTGGCAGAGTCGACGTTATAGTATGTACTAAGAATCTTATATCTGCATGAAGTTTCTTCAAGTAATTTTTACTCTGAGAGAGTTTTTGCGGCAATTTACTTGAAGTGGATTGATGGTGAACGCATTCAGTATTATCTTTTGATCAATGGGAAAAAATGAGCAGGATAGACTGTCGGTCAGTATACTGGAGCGTATTTCTTGTGTAGATATGGTGTACTTCCATAGGTTTGGCGATAGAAATGCAGTCATCGAGTACATCTTTTACAGGTACTTTGCTTCGATACCTGCTTACACTTTGCCTTGAGATATGTGTTTGAGTTCAGTGTTCAGCTAGGATATGATGCGCAGTCGGGCTGATTTTGCGACGATACAGCATAGATTTTCGTTGAATGTGTGATAGTTAACATCAATGAAACAACATTTGAGGTGGTTAGAGCGAGTTTGGCTCCCAGATCTCATAAGGGGGGATCGCTTCTAGAGAAATCAGAAATATACTGCGTAACGAGTAACGGTTGATTTAATGGCCTTTCCTAGAAAATTTTTCTAGCAATATTAGCGGAGTCAAACATGGGAGCTTACCTGTGTAGGTAGCCTTTCAAGCTTCTTGTAATTTCTCAAATGTTGTGTCACTTAGCACTCTGAGAGAAGGGTTCGTGAGCGATAACAATCGCCTGCTGTTCGGGAAATAAAGTTCCCTTTTCTCCGACAATTAGCATTCGATAGGGGATAAAATTCTTATCTCATCCGGTGTAATCCTATCCTCAATTACTATGAGCCAGGATTTAAAAAAATCTAAGCTCCCAGGAAATTTACCGTTGGAGTACTTATTGTTGCGTTGGTGAATATTTATTTTTTATGTTTGAATTTACTTAATGGTATGGCAGAGGAAGAATCTGGTATTGATAAACGAGAGATAAAATTTTCTTGAACTTGATAAATGTCAAATATGAAAATATTTTATGTAATTATACAAATGTATCTTATGCAAAAAATTCGAGAAAAACGAGAACTGAGCAATGCGTAATGGATATTTGTCTACGTGAGGAGGTTTTTCGAAATTGCTTAATCATTGTGTGCTTCCAACACTCATTGCTATTAGGAAAGCGGATGTAATGCGTGACTAGGGAGACTTTTTACAAGTACCCAATTGAACAACGTCCGTATTATCGAAATTTACACAAAAGTTTTTTTTCATGTAGATGTAGATTTTGTGAAAGAAGAAGCTTACTGTGATGGAAATAAAAGCACTGTCAAAGTCACCTCCTTGCTGAAGAGGTATCGTACAACAGCGGCTGCAGATACTTTAGTTCGGGTGTTTTCATAGAAGTGGTATGTTTTTGCTCACGGATAGAGATAGGAAGTTTCAGACCGTGACAATTGAAGCGTGAGACTATCGAAATTCACTATATACCACCGGAGAGGGGGATTATTGCGTTAGCGAGTGGTAAAACAATGAAGTAACTGATACTTCAATACGAGGGGGAGATTAGATTAGATTTTTTATCAGGGTTTCAGGGCGCAAATACCGCCTCGACACAGTCATTTGTTTGGCTCAGTTATTTGAATAACATTTTGCGATTCCTCGCGTACAAACTCGTGTAGTGTTTGAAATGAAAATTCTCGAGTGCGGGTAAGGGCCTTCGTCTTGATGCAGTACACGTCAGTATGAGATGAAGTTGAAATCTACTTGTTCAGTCTTAATCATAAAGGGAAAAATAAACGATTACTTATTTTAATTAGGGTCGAATATAACCCTGAACTTCGAATGAAAGCGCGTCGTGTTATGGACAAATTTATCTCACAATGACGTAATCACATGGATTCTCCATGACGTAACTTTCCTGTTTTCTCTTTCAAGACCCCTATTGAATAGCTTATTGAGATTCTCATAAGTTTATAAACGAAACCACAATGCATTTTAAGAAGTCACTATCACCTGGCAGAGTCGACGTTATACTATGCATTAAGGTGCTTACACATTCATAAAGTTTCTTCCTTTAGTAAGTTTTATTCCGAGAAAGTTTTTGCAACTGTTTTCTGTAAGTGTATTTACTGAAAACGCGCTTGGTGTTAGCTTTTGATGAAAGGTAAAATATCAGTATAATCAAATGTCTAGTTGTATAAATTCATTTTATGATACTGACAGAATAACTTATTAGTTCGTTATGTAAGTTTGAGCGGGATGTTATTTCACCTAGATCAATGAATTATGTCTCATTTACAAGAAAAATATCTCTTTCTTCCGAAGAATCTAAATGTCAGCCCCTTACGGCACTACTTTTCGAGATATATTGCCAAAAAAATACCGTTATCGATATTTGCCATAAGATTAAAACGTAAATTTCGTAAATGGTCTCCTTTATGACTCAGGAACTACCTCTCTCAAACTATCTTAATGGCCTATATTATGAGTTGATTAAACTCCACTTTCTCAGGCGAGATATTGTAGAACAGCATATTGAATAAAAGCTCAAGCTTGTCTTGCCTGAGGATGATTGTTGTTCAGTTGAAACACGTGTAGCAAGAGGTGAAATAAAAACTAGTAGACAGCACGAAATCGTTTGAGCTTTTATGGGTTGATTGGTTGAGTGTCCATTTGTCCATTCCAAGTCCAAAATTTTACAGTCATATCATACTGAAGGTGACAGCAATTATAACTACATACCCATCTCGCCTTCTCCAAGGATACAACGTATGAATAAGACGAAGACTCAAATCCTAGTATGCGGAAGTAAGTAAATGTAGAAGTCACCCTGACGGACGGAAGAAGCACAACGGACATCAGGCGAAGAAAGGCCCCAGCTAAGAATACATTCATGGGAAAAAGACGCCTGCTGTGCTCAAAGAAAATAGGACTACAGACAAGGAAACAGTATGTGAAAACATTAGTGTGGAGCGTGGCACTCTGTGGATCGGAAGCATGGACCATTGGAAAAGCTGACCAGAGAAGAATTTAAGCGTTCGAAACCTGGTGCAAGAGGAAGATGAGGAAGGTGAAATGGACGGACACAGTAAGAAATGTTGATGTGCACAAAAGAGTAGAAGAGGAAAGGACAATATGGCACACCATAGAGGAAAGAAGAACAAGATGGATTGGACACACCCTGAGACACAATTGGTTAGTGAAGACCATAATTAAAGGCAAAATAGAGGGAAATGTTGCCAGAGGAAGACCCAGGAATAAGTCCATGATCCAAAGAAAGCGGAAAGTGCGTAGTAAGATAAACCAGAGAGATAAGGGAACTAGCATTAGATAGGGAAGGGTGGAGGGCTGCAGTCAACCAATCTTAGGATTAAACTACCTATTATGAGAGGCTATGATTATCCTGACACATACTGGTCTCGTTGTGGGGTTTAATTAAGTCGGGAGGAGAACGCTTTTTGTACACTGCGATTATTCGTATGATGCTACAAAATTTCTGAAAAATTACTATTTCTCCAAGTTTCTAACGTCTTTCGTCGATATTGTTCGTGAATCATATTTTCTTTGCATTCGGGCGCGTTACTGGCTCCATTCCGCGGACGTAAATAACGGATTTTTACCTCCTCCCCTGGGGGTTATTTCTGGTTCCTCCGTCGCAGATACTCTGCGGTAGGAGGTAGCTACTACTAACTTAAGGTGGCTCTAGCTTGACTGTGATTCCAGAGAAATATTTAATTGCACATTTTTATTTAATCTGGTAAAATAATCCTACCTTCGCTGATGAAATGAGTTACTATTGAAAACCAAAATGAAGATTCTAAACATCCAGATTATTTTACGAATATATTTTCAATGACCACATTTGTCCAGCCATTGGAAACGATTCTAGCGCCACTAGCATGGAACTACCGTGTTTTGACTTCAGTTACGGCAGTAATTCGGTAATAACTTTATAAAATAGGTGGTGATGCGGTAATATTTTATTGTAATCCGATTTCCCAGTACTTTTCGCTTCTTAAAAGCAGTTTTATTTGAAAGCTTAAATTTGCTTCCCGTTCAAATTCAAGTTTTTCTGTTGTAAACAGAGCAGTCTCCATGAGAGCCCATGCTAAAATTTCCACTTTCAAGGATGAATTTCAGTAAACCTAGCCTGAAAACCGTCTTTTATTTTCACCTCAGTTCATGTAACGCACTTCGAAGATGCCATATTCAAATTTCCAGAAAATCTGGAATAAGTGACCCTGAGGCCATAGCCACCGCAAACGCTGCGCTAACCCCTTGCTCGTCAAGTTAGCTTCTGCTACTCAATTATGAAATTTTCCCCCCTTTTTTCGCTCTCACAAAGCTTGTGTACAATTTTCGACAATTTTAACCATATATTATGTTATTTTTGAGTGCCTACTGAGTTCGCTATAATCTTTGACAATTTTTTCAAATGCTCATTATAGAATGCTGTTAAAATAGCCATAAATGTACGAGCTAAAGAAATGCTTTTTTGTAGACTCTTCCTCCATTGGTGGTTCAATCCTAAGATTGATTGACTGCAGCCCATCACCTTTCTTTTATATTATGCTAGTTCCGGTATCTCTTCATATGTAATTTCCTCTTTATATGGCCCATGAACATATTCCTGGGTCTTCCTATGGGGACTATTCCCTCTATTTTACCTTCAATTATGTTCTGTACAAGACCATTATGTTTCAGGGTGTGTCCAATCAATCTTTTTCTTCTTTTCTGTATGTTGTTCCATATGGTCTTCTCTTCTACTCTTTGGTCCGCTTCATCATTTCTTAATACGTCCGTCCATTTTATCTTCAACATCCTCCTCCAACGCCAGGTTTCGAATGCTTATATTCTTTTCTGGCCAGCTTTTCCAATGGACCATGCTTCCGATCCATAGAGTGCTACGTTTAGCACGAATGTTTTCACATACTGTTTCCTTGTTTGTAGTCGTATCTTCTTGAGCACAGGCCGGCAGCTGTTGCAGAGGTTGTCATCATTATTTTCACTATCCTCAGCAATTATGACACCCATGTCCTTGCAGAAATGAGATTTAAAATTTCCAACTGCAATTAAAAGTGAAAACAAATCGCTACAATAGGATAGTTTGCGACAATTGGATACTATAATTATTCAAAACAATACGCGTAATTGAAATAGTGTTCCAAAGCATTACTGAACAGCTATCTAGGCCACCAATTGTAATTAAAGTCAAGAATGGTGTGTTTATTTAATTTATAGTCTGTAAAACATTCCAAACGACGATAGCTATTCAAATATCAATCAATTAAGAAACAAAAACAAACCCACCTTCGAACGCTAATGGCCGCTTCGACAGATATTTTGTTGTGTATTGTAAACAGAGGATGCGAGCGTGAGGCCAAATACGTTCGAACTTTGGTTACAAAATAGGCACCGGCAATTGTTTTAGAAGTATTTCCCACAATTCAGCGGGAATGACTCTAACGCTCGAAGGTTAAGTTATAAAATCGGCCCCTTGATTTCATGTCATACGTTCCATGTCGTTATTCTCATTGACAACCGATATTGCTTCAATTTAACACACAAATAGCAACGCAAGAGAAGGAATATGAGAGGACATTTCGTCCACGGGATTGAAAAAGACTGGTATCGCGTGAGGAGTCGAATGCACCGTAATATTTTTCATAGCCCGAGCATCGAGTGTTAGAACATAGACTGGCGGAGCTGGCGGGCTTATCGCGGAGGTGATGAACTATCGTAGCGAAAGTGGCGCCGCTCGATTCGTGACACGACTTTTGAAAGATATAGTACAATATAAAATAGACCAGGAAATTTCCTGAATACGTTTTTCAGTCGTTTGGTCAGTTACCATAGAAAATTTTTATCTTTCAAAAACAATGTCATTACAGAAAATGAAAAGTAAAGAATACAAATGAGTTCAGTCTTCTTTGCATAACTCATGTCGCTTCCTTCAGCGTTTTTGAACTTATAATTATAAATCTCACTATAATTATGACAAGTGTTTACAAAAATAGGTTTATAAACAATATTATTGACCAAAATGGTACATTGATTACATTATTTCATCTGAGCCATTATTTTAAAATATTACGAAAAGTATTTTATCTCTATTTCTTTATATTTTAATCTCTTGTTTGAGCTCAAAAATTTTTAATTGCATAATTACACGACTTAATTGGGCTACAATTTTTTAATTTCAATGGATAAGTTGTTAAAGAGCATCGTTCCTAAAAAAAGATTTCTTAAACGTTGACTAATTAACTTCAGGATTCTTGAAATGTAACTAATCTTTACTTCTTGTTCTATAGAAAATATCTTCATATAAAATAAATGTGAATTCAAAATTCATACGGAAAAGAGCTTTCTCCAATTGGTTTGCGCAATATTATTCTCAAGAAATGATTTTGGGTAGTTGTCAATTTGTTTCTTAATGTTTTAAATGCACCTCCCCTGCTATCTATCGTATATATTTTGGTTAGTGATGGACTAAATTACTCTGTACACTGCGTCATAACGAAGTATTCCGTGCGCGGGATGAGCCCGTGATGAGGATGGAAGAAAAGCAATATCGGCCAATCATCCTTGGTGTGACCCCTGGCGACTGAAGGAGCTCTCAATATCGGCGGAACTCCCTAAGCCCCGTATCCTTCCCACTCCTTCCATCATTTGATGCGGCATTGTCCCTGGGGAGAACCCTGAGCCCACTATATAAACCCTAGCATCGGATAGGGCAGGCATCATTCATCGCAAGCTTCTTCCAGTTCAAGCATCGCAGCTCCGCAGCTTCTGGTGAGTCGAAAGGAGAAACCCTTTCTCCTTCTCTACTCTGCGTATAGATTCTCGTAAGAAAATGGTCCTCGTATGTGAATATTAACTTTCTCATTTTAGAGTTTGGCTTTGCTGTTCACTGAGGGAAACAACAGATTTTCTGGGCTGTCTTCCTCTTATCTTTCCAATAATTCCTTTATTCTTTCCCGGTAGTTCCTTCTTCTTTCTTCCGACCAGGTATGTTTCGCATTTTTACGTAGTTTTTCCTGTGACTTCATTCAATAAAACATATTTCCTTCGAAAAATCTCTTAATTTCGGAAATCTTCTGGAATTATGTCAACATCCTACTGATTCCTTTTTTTACATTTTCAATTTTGTTTTCAACTTGAATTTGATTATATAATTTAAGATTTTAAGACAGTCTACGATCACTGTTTCTTTATAATTGTCCACATTTTGACGTCAAACATCTAACTTTAGAGTTTGGCTTCGTTGTTCACTGAAGGAATCAACCGTTATCTGAGTTGTCTTCCTCTTCTCTTTCCAAAATTTCTTTATTTTTTCCCCGATAGAGTCTTCTTTCTTCTGATCGGGACATTTTCGCATTTATAATTAGTTTTTCCTGTGCTTCATTCCCACATTTTTCCTTCGAAAAATCTCACCATTCCGGATATCTGCTGGATTTATGTCAACATCCTACAAATTCATTTTTTTTGCTCAATCCGTTTTGCTGTCGAATTCCAATTCATTTTATAATTTAAGATTCTTAGTCAGTCTATGACCACTCTTTCTTTAGAATTGTCCTCAAGACTTCAGTGTTCTATTGCATTTTGTAACCATCTAATCCTCTCCACTTTTTTTATGCCAAAGCATTGATTTTTCCTCTTCCTCCATGTGCCATTCTTTCCTTTTTGCGGACCGAGATTTCTTCTTCGCTAATGGTTTAAAAAAAGAAGGAATCTTTGGCACGTAGATCTCTTCACAAAATTAACTGCATGTAATTCGTGTATTTTCTCGTCTACTTTTGAAAATAAAACATATAGTTACCGCAGAATTTTTTCAGGATCGTAGAAAACCTTGCCGTTGTGAAGGAGTTTTAGACGTACCGAGTGAAGAAAATGAGTCAAAAACTTATATCGAAATTATTATTTGATTTCGTAGAATTTCAGCCTTATAAAAGTATAGGTATTATCTCGCCAGCAATAATGAAATATTTAATGAATGCATCCCGCAGCTGCTGAAATTAAAAGGTATGGTGGGAATTTGATCTTCTTTTGAACAAGGGAACTATCTCGCTGAATATACCCTAAAATTTACTTCAACTTTTTTGTGATTGCTGAGCAGTAAAAATTTGGCTGTAACACCTTTGTGCAGTGGAAAGTTATTGAGTAAATTTTAAGTTATATAGTTATTTTTACATGCTGTTTTAAGCTGACGGAGTATGCTAATTTCTCCAGTTATGTTTATATTCTTTGCACTCTTGTTTTCTTATCATACGAGGAATTAGAATTAATCAACTCTCAAAAAATCAACTATCGAATCGTTGTAAAGTTTTTAGAAATCGTTCTACTTAACAGTGTTATTTAGCGTTCAAGCGTTCAACCAATAGTTTTCATCCCCTTCCTCTCCATGGGTGGATAATGAATGGTGTATGGTAGGTATCCTAAATATCCTATCCTGGCGTACGCATTTTGCACGCCACTTCATGGGGATTCTTTTTGATTCTATCAAATCGTCTTAGTGCTCTCTTCTTCCCGTTTTATTTCAACAAGCTCCCTCCATTCTTAGATGAAATCTCTTGGTATATCCTTTTTACACTTGTTGATATTTATTCCTCAGCCCGACATCTCTATCGACAACTACTCCCGCCACCATGAACTGCCGAGTGATCTTCTTCTTCGCCCTCGCCATCGTCGCATTGGCTCTGCTCTCCACCAACGTCGCCGCCTCCTCCTACAGGAAGCCCCCTTTCAACGGCAGCATCTTCGGCAAGCGAGGCACCGCCACTTCCGCCGGTGAGTATTCTCTCCTCATTCTTTCCATCGTCATTAGATGGGAATATAAAGAAACTGGACCCGCAACCTAAGAGATGTACTAGCCTGAACACTCGCATTCCGATCGTCGTCTATTTGTATACTACATCCACATACTACCCTGCGAGCCGCCGCATGGGCATGTGGCAGGGGGTGTTAGGACTCCAGCCGTGTAAAGATGTACAGAATAAGTTTTTGGGAGGTGAAACGGTGACGTGTATAATGGGAATGTATGTAATGGAGCTCAGTTCTTATTGTGCGCGGAAAGAACGAGTTTTTGTTCCTATCTGTTCGGCAATGTATCTTTCTTATTTTATCTCTTCTGTCAGACCTAGATATGTAGTGAGGCGTCATCATAATATTCTCTGTGTCGCTCTGAAACACACCAGTTCTGAATTTCTCAAGTAATCTATGTGTAGCGTGTAGCCTCCGAGTCTCTTGGGGCTCCCACCTTACTCCCTCTAAAAGTTGAGAAACACAATATGCTCGTTCGTAGCAGTTTTTAACGAAGCCTTCCTATTATACGCTTAACAAAACCTAGTTTCTTTAATTCCGCCCCGCATATGTTTTTTACGTGTGTAGCTACATGTATAGTAAGTACGTAGTTGGTCTTATATTTTCAATTCCCTATACAGTGCCAAGGGAATAGAAACGAATTTAAGGTTATTGTGGCATCTAATGCCGCGTCAACACTGAATACTTTAGTGAATATAAATGTACCTTTCACTTAAATAAACAGGGTGTATCACATCACCGTGTACACATAAGTCAGTTGGAATAATGCAGTCAGTGGGTGTGAGTTTCCTATAAACGTCAAAGTGGTGCCTTTTACCCTCCAAGATATGGCTCTGTCAAGAACAGTGGTACTTACCATAATCCTCTTTTTCAATCGTGCGATTCAGATACGACTTTCATCTCATACTGACGTGTACTACATCAAGACGAAGGCCCGTACCCGCACTCGGGAATTTTCATTTCAAACAATACACGAGTTTGTACGCGAGGAATCGCAAAATGTTATTCAAATAACTGAGCCAAACAAATGACTGTGTCGAGGCGGTATTTGCGCCCTGAAACCCTGATGAACAATCTAATCTGATCTTCCCCTCGTATTGAAGTATGAGTTAGTTCATTGTTTTACCACTCGCTAACGCTATAATCCCCCTCTCCGCTGGTATATAGTGAATTTCGATAGTCCCACGCTTCAATTGTCACGGTCCGAAACTTCCTGTGTCCATTCGTGAGCAAAAACACACCACTTCTATGAAAACAGATTAATCTTGCAGATTAATTACGTTTCGTTTCTATAGAAGTTTCCTAAGTTTTACTTTCCATTTGAAGGTTAAGGACAGCTTCATAATTTAAAATGAGTTTCTTCATACATACATACCCATCACGCCGTTCCCTTCCGGGGTAGGCACAGTCAAAATGTTTCACTCATTAATACATAATTGTACAATGAACTCTGCTTCAATAATTTCCTCCATACTGACCTATCCTTGCAAACCTCTTTTGCCTCATTTACCCTCATACATTGTTTCATGCATGCCCTCCTGTTTTAAAAACTCCTCATATTCCTCCCTGAAAGGAAATAATACTCCATTGTCAAGCGGATAATTCTAAAACCCTAGATTATCGTTCAAATTGACCCGAGGTTTAAAAAGAATCGCTATCGGTTGATAAATTCTTTGTTGTGGCATCTCAATGCAAGCATCTTGGGGTGGCACGGATTGTTAGTGGTTGGTAGACATTTGTATTTCGCTTGAAAAAATGGCCTCAATGTGTACTATCTTTTCCCTATCTGAACTTAAGCAGGTTCCTGGTTAAGTTCCTTGGGCTGATGTTCGCTGTTGTGCGTTTGATACGTGGTCCAGGGATACCACATCGACTCAACAACTTGGAGTAACTAGTCGATTTTTTATGTTTATAATGGTACCCACCACTCACTCAATTTTCATAAGTTTATTTTACTATTCGATGTTTTCGATTTCTCGGCCTAAAAACATCGAGTAGTCCGATACATCGATGTCGATGTGGCATCCCTACACCAAACAATGTTCGGTGTAGGGTAGCCACATCGATTAAAAAATATCGAGTGGTCTATTTTTCAATGTTTATAAAAATACTCACCACTCACTCAATTTTCATCGGTTTAATTAATACTCGATGTTTTCGATGTCTCGGTCAAAAATAATTTAGTATGGCATGCCATGTCGACTAAAAACATCGAGTAATCGATTTTTCGATGTTCATAAAAGTACTCACCACTCATTCAATTTTCAATGAATTATTTTACTAGTCGATATCTCGGCCAGAAAACATCGAGTGGTTCGACACATCCATTTCGATGTGCCATCCGTAACGGGGTCTCATTATTACTCGATCGATTCAAACTTTCAGGAGTCCTACTTCTCTGACCGTAGAGTTGTCCTCTTGCGTACAATGTTGGATTTCACGCCATCTGGGTGAATGTTGCTGTCATCAGTGAATGTTTATCTCTCATTGTGTGGCCAGATGCTGAATCCCGGATTGTGGCGTTCTCTTCCCTCTGCGAGATCGCTGTGGAAGCCTGCTCCGCGTGGGCGGCAGCCGCTCAGGATTCCAAGTAGACGCTGTCGCTACGCGACGGCTGGCCACTTTGGAGCGTCATACCACCATCGGCAAGACTCCAACTACTTCGTCCGAAACCCAACATAGTAATGAATCTGGCTCTGAGGCGTCCCTGTGAATTAACCCTTTCATCTGACCAACACACCGGATAAAATAATGACAACATCTGCAACAGCTGCCGGCCTTGAGATCCAATCACTTCAACACATACGTGTCAAATTATTTTTTGTAATCCAGGCTTGTAATTCACGATTATTCATTTACATCTAGGCCTTCATCCCTTATATTTGAACATGCCCAGGGTCAGATCGTTGAAGTATTAGAAACTAATGTTTTGTATCGAAAGTATTTGTAGCCTGTTCTTTTTAACGTCTTAATAAAGGTCCGTGCAGCTCATTGAGTATTCCAATTTTTTAACAAATTACCCATTGACAAAACCCTGCATACAGATATTACTTCTTTTTATCCCGACGAGTGATTTAGTGTGACTTACGTTCACATTACGTTGTACTCAAAGGTACCGAGAGCCTTATTTGTTTAAGTATGTGTATACACACGATTTTTGGATAAGTGTAGTATTTCATAGCGAGTTATTTTGGACTACTTCACTGGAAGCTTAGTCAGTACGTTATAAGCAAATGGGCGTTGCCAGAATTTATGTTAGGGGGTAGGATACCCATCCGTAGCTGTAGATTTTTGTTAGGGGGCAGGACATCACCCCCCCGACTACGCTCATGGTAGCAAAGACATTCACAAAGTTTACCAATCGATCTCAGATCGATCTAAACTCGAACCGATCTGAAAATTCCAAGCGAGTCGACTCAGATCGCCTGGTTTACTAACATGGACTGAAAATATCGACGGTGAACCATCGAATCTATCAGTTGAAGCCCGATTGTTTTTGTGTGTGTTAACAAGTGCAGAGTTAGAAATTTTCATTCGCATTCGGAGTGAACAAAATTAACCAATAAGATATAGAACTGTGATGTGCTTCGATATCATCAACGTCACTTCACTCGCCATGGCTACACTCCTGTTGCAACTGGTTTGGTTACAATACACGCCTTGAATAATAACGGTTATGTTTTGTTTCCTTATGACAACCAAAAGAATAACGAGAAGTGTCACAGACCCGCTGGTATAGATCGATCTGAAATCTATCTTCTTAGAATGCCTAAGAAAGCGGGCCCCGCTTCTCAGATCGATGACAGTAGCCCGTTGCGTTTGCCATACCCAGCTGAATCGGGTCAGAGACTGGTGAAGAGTTTGATATTGAGCTCAGCGTTTTATGAGACAGATACGGGGATTCTGAGAAAGAAGGACGTGAATAGGCTGCTGGCATTAGAGGCATATGGGTAGGTGCAGTGGACGAAAAGAAAGACATATGACGGCTGACTCGGATGTGCTTTTGTGTGTGCAAAGTAGCAAATAAAGTAAGAATATACTGCAATAGAAACGTATTAATGCCAAGAACTTGAATAATGACAGCAGATCAACTGTAAAACCTTCGGCAGGGAATTTTGGACGGTCAGAGGAGGAGGGATATTTTTAATACGAGCCATTCTGCAGAAAATGCGAATAAAATTCCTTCAGAATTCTTTTGTGGGCTTTTCATGCTCAGTGTTTGCCCTTAAAGTTAGTTCGAGTGAAATGTATTTGCACCTAGAAATCAATGAATTTGGTCTCAATTATAAGAGAAATATCTCACCCTTCCAAAAATACCAGGATATCAGCCCCTTACTGAACTACTTTCCGAGATTTTTGACGAAAAATGCCGGCTCTTTTCCATGGGAAATGGTGCGTGTATGCACTCCAGAGGAAGCTTATTTAATAAATGAGGCATTTCTAACACCTTAATCTCATCAAAAAATAACAGTGTGCATGAAATAGCACTTTGTATGTTTCCTCAGCTTTATTTTGAAAATAAATCATAACGTCACCGCAGTAATTTTTTCAGAATCATATACAAACCTTTCGTTGTGAGTGAGTTTTAAAAGTACCGCACGAAAAAAATGAGTCAAGTTAAAGACTTGTGTAGATAATTTTGATTTCTTAGAATTTCAGTAATACACAAGTATATTATTTCACAGTTTACTCCATGCTTCCTACTGCTGCTGAAATTAAAACGTAAAATTCGAATATGGTCTCCGTTATGACTTCTTAGGGAACCATCCCGCTCAAACTACCTTAACTAGGGTTACAATGGGTATTTCCAGAAGATCCGTTTAGAGGATGCCATGAAACGCCTGCGAGAGGTGCGACCTTTCAGCGTTAGGGGATCGGGAGAAGAAATGTCCAAGGTGCTCAGTTTCTTATTTTATGTATCTGAATGAAAAGATGTGTGTGGTGTGCGGAATAGCTTAACAGAGTGCTGGTGTATCTTTCAGTTCGATTTGTTTTTTAAACGACGTATCTTGTCCGAAATGTGGAAGAGAGGGGAGAAATGTATAAGTCGTGATTGACAGCTGGTGTTGATTGTTTTCGTGTATTTCGACCAATCGCTCATTATTGCTGGAGCTTGAACTCGCCCGAAGCTGTGGCTGTTGATCCGATCTTCTCGATCAATGCCTTCATCTGAGAGTGCTGCCTCTCATTAGTGAGGTCAAATTCGGGTAGCGTGCAGGTTGGCAGCCAAGTTGGTTGGCCAGCTAGGAAAATGTTTTTCCATCAATCGTTCTCGAACCTGCGACCCTCGGAACTGGGGTCGAACACGCTACCACTGGTCCAAACCGGAACCATTTAAATGGTTAGAAAGGAAATTTCCGGTGGCCCTCTCTCCGCGATCACGCCAGCGTTCTCTCCCGTTCCAAAACTGACCATACCAGTAACCGACCATGCGCAGTTATAACAATGGTACGCAGCAAGAAACAACAATCGCAATTTTCCACAGATTTTATTTACATGTACCACGCGTTTCGACACGCGGAGTCGTCATTAGGCACAAGAACAAGATAATGACTCTGTGAGTCGAAACGATTTTTACAGTATTTCTTAAATATATGGAAAATATCGATTGTTTCTTATGATAACAATATTCTACCATATAGCGCCTTGATCTTTTGAAATTAAAGAGCACGTAGCAAATCAACCATCCGTGTCTCTTCCCCCGAAAAAATCGATGACTTTGCTTAAGCCGCCTCAGGGAAGCTGGGAATCATAGTTGAAGATTAACACTCCAATATTTAAAAACTGAAACGAACAAGATCCTGGAAAATACTAGCCTATATAATTAATAACGCTTTAATGCAATACTCCGAAGGATGTCTAAGAGTGCTAGAAGAAGTTTTGGCTTGGTTATAGGATTCGGCATCCCTCAAATAAGCTCTATAGGCACGGGACAGTATTGGGAAAAAGCAGATGAAAATTGTGTATGTACGTCTCATGTTCAATTCATTACGAGAGGATAGTCATACCCAAGGATATTGTCTTGAGATGTGGAAAGAATCCCAAATATCCCCAAGTGACCTCGGAACAACAGCGGGACATGTGGTAATCACACATCAATCAATGGTGCTAACGCCGAGGGTAGTCCCATGGACCGGTAATGCCTTGTGGGGAATTGAGAAGCAAACCCGAAGAGATAAAATTGATTATTGGATGACAGACCAGTGTCCCCCTTGATCCACCTCCCTTCATATCTTTTCCCTTCATCCGCCGCTTTTAGCCTACTATATTAATTAAAATTACTCCAGCAACCCGTTGAATGCCCCTAAAGTAGGCTTTTCTCTCGTTGAATTCGCGTGTATTCGTGTGTTCTCGCGTGCGTATATGACTTCGATCATCAACGGCAATCATCTTAAGAACAGTTTACCGTAGCTATCCACATCATTCTCCAATCAATAAACCGCGTAATGCCATCATTATTCCTCTTTTCCGTCATCCTCTTAATTGTTATTCATAAACTCTATCCATAAGTAACCGTAAGGTATCCCTAAGAGGACGTCATGAAGGAGTCCTTTTCCTTCGGATTCGGATGGACGAAATTATCTGAGAACGCTATTCCGAGTGAAGTTTGTACGCAGCTTCGGACTATGAGCGCTCGGATCGGATAGCCCTCCGAGTGGAAAGGCGGCAACGTTGGAAACATATGAACATCGAGAGAAAATGGAAGAGGCGCGGAAAGGTGAGTGATATTAGCTTTTATTATTATTATGTGTTGTGGAATTTCAATCGAAGAGAAATAGATGTGTCCCCAATGGTGTCATTTGTTATTTGGACGCAATTCACTGTCATAGGAAATTAATAAAGATAGTGTCTTGGAATTACGCATCCATCCGTACCTATTGATGTTCTTGTTAAAGACTAATTGGATTCGGAATCCCAGGAAACTTGATTTCGATGAGATGTTAGACGATAATGAGTGACACGAAGTAGTTTTAGTGTAAAATGTTTGAAAGGACGTAGAAGAATTCAACTCGTTGATATCAAGAAATGAAAATTCACGTATACATATCATTTTGTTTAAGGCACCCGTCACTAATTCATGTGTTATCTATTATCCTGTTGCCTGCAAAAAACAATGAAGTACTAAAATGTGCTTTCATTAAATGATCGAGGAGGTAGCAGAGTATGTTAAATAGAACGGGTGCAGTGTTGGTTCTTTCATCGGAATCGGAAGGTTAATGTCTAACCTACTATTGTACATCTTGGAAGCTTTGATTAGGGCAGATCATCAGTTCTTGCATTCATTATTTCAATTAGTAGATATAGGAAAATTTAAGACCAAGTATATGTTAGTTTATAATGGTTTCAATCACAGTGTATAACTGCACATAAATGCGATATTTCGACTATCCAATGATTTTCCCTAGATAATCGTTACATTGTCAGTGTTAACAGACAGTAAGTTGTTTGTCACCGAGAGGAATCCCGAGAATTAATTCACTCGTAACGCTTTTAACCTGCTGTAGGACGTAGAGTCAAACGTTTGAGGCTTACGCTATGGTAGTAATCTCCTCGTAGGTTTTGCATTAATTTACCGTTTATGCACACCTACACCAAGTATAGTGGACAGAATCTAAATAGAGATAATGTAACTGTATCCTTCATGTGTTTTATTAGTGTAAACATTTCATGTCTCTTTAATATTTTAAGGAATATGATTGTTTGTTATCTCACAACAGATGGACTTAAAACTTACATAGTTTAATTTAAAAAAACCCAATTATGATAAGACATATGTGATGATAAGCCAGCGGTAAATTTTTGTCATACATTTTCAACATTGTTTTTCTGATTATGCAGCACAGGCCAGTTGCAGAGTGTCCAGCCAGCAGAGAGAGCTTATGCTCTCTTTCATGGAGCAACACCCTGCCCTGGCCAATAATGAACTGTGTGGGGCCCAGGGGGCAGCTAAGAGGAAACTCCTCTGGGAGGAACTTGGTGGAGTCCTCAATGTACCGGGGATTGGGGCCACCAAGTCAGTCGAGCGGTGGATAAAGTTAAGTTGATTTTTCTTATATATTATGTTGTAAATTTGTGGTTGACCTCAAATTTCTTTGGTGCCCATATAGCGGTCTCAGAGACATATGAAATCTTTGTATTAAACATTATTCATCTTATCTTACCATTTGCATTGTAAATACTTTGTCTTGAGGCATTAGCATAGACAAATGAAAATTTGAATTGAGTTGTCTAAGATATTTATAATGAATTGGTAGAAACAAATTCTAATTTCTCGTCTTGCCCATTTATATTGAATTCTATGACGATAAGCGCAATGGGTGCATTAATCAGCTGGTGCTCTTTACAGTGCTGGCAAGATTGGAAGTCCGAGGTGAAGGGGAAGGGCCGGAAGATAAGGAGGCATGGGGCAGGGACTGGTGGTGGGCCTCCGGTCAAGATCCCTGCCCTCAGTGGCCTTGAAGAGAAGCTATTAAGTTTAATGGGGGCAACAGCCGCCATTGATAATGAGGAAGTGGCAGATCCCTTGCAGGTGTGTCAAAATACACATTAAATACACATAAAAATTGAAAATACCTATCAACCAAGCTTGAAACATAAAAAGGTGGACTATTAATGTGGGTATTTAACTGGGATAAATATTTATTAATTCTGTTGCCAGATTACTATGAATCTAGTATGTCCGAATAGACACAGTCAAAACCGTAATAAATGGTAGTTATTTAGTTTCTTAGATGCCATGTTGTTTCCATACACCGCTTAATTGATAGCCTTTATTTAAGTAATAGCAAATCGTCAGCTTCCGAGGACAAGTTGAATTCGTGTTATTGCAATCATTCGCGATGCCTTGTGAAAAGGTTTTAAATATAAGGCGCCTTAAACAAATACACAATCCTCAAATATTGCAAATTGGGTTTAAAAGAAGGTTTGGCCGTAATAACTAAGTTATACAAAAATAAAACAATGCAAAGAATGACAACATTGAATAATGCGATACATCCCACAGGCCTCGATCGTCCTACTTGCAGCATTGTGATCGGAAAAATCCGTTGATTACAGACATTGAATGACATCGGCATGGAAACATAGAGAATGATGTGGATCTTCAGCTTCCTTCGTCTATTCCGACATGCTAGTGTAAATATTAGTATGCATTACTAGAAATTTAAAGGTTGCAAAAATTTGGATTTTAAGTACATATGCAAAAGTGTAAAATCAGTTGTGAATCAGTGAAATTTTTGGGTCATAGAGTTGATAAAAGTGGTTTATGCAATGAAGGATAAGGTGGAAGGCATCGTAAAAGCACCAGCTTCTAAGGATATACCCCAGCGCTCATTTTTTGGGTCTTGTAGAGTATTACTCCAAGCTTCTACCTGGCCTAGCTTCTGTGCTGGCTCTTTTGCTTGAACTTCTTAAGAAGGATCTTGTTTAAGTTTGGTCAGCAGACTGTGATGCGGGCTTTATGAAAATTAAGAAGTTAATCACATCACATAGGGTGTTGGCACATTATGATCCAATTGTAGATGTGGTATTAGAGTGTGATGCTGCACCGTTTGGTGTAGGTTCTGTGCTGCTTCATAAATATGTTAATGGAGGGTAAGACTAATTGCCTTTGCATCTATAACATTGAGTAGTGCAGAAAGGAATTATTCACGAATAGATAGAGAAGCGTTGGCTATCATTTTTGGGGTGAAGAAGTTCATTCAGTATTTATATGGTCGACACTTCATTTTGAAAACAGACCATAAACCATTTGCTTCACATTTTTGGGGATAATTGGGACATTCCACAAATAGCTGGCAATAGGTTACAGCGCTGTGCAGTAATATTGCAGGCTTATGATTATGAAATTCAGTACATCAAGGCAGAGGATAACAAAGTGGCTGATGGATTATCCAGATTACCCCTAGTGCAGATATTAAATAGTATTGAGGTAATATCCTATTTGCAAGTTGGAGAGAGTGAATTTCTTCCAGTCACCTCAAAGGTAATTAGCAAGGCTTCTCGTGTGAATAAATGTGTGAGTCAAATAATTGATTATTGCTTATTTGGTTGGCCAAGTAAGGTGAGTGAGGAGTTTAAGCCATATTTTGATCGGCGATTTGAGATGACAGTGGAGCAAGGGTGTTTAATGTGGGGAAATAGTGGTAGTACTGGAAGGATTAAAATTAATTATTCGGTTAGAGTTGCATTCAGGGCATTTGAGAATGGCAAAATTGAAGTCATTGGTGAGGTCATATGTGTGGTGGCCAAAGTTGGACCAAGACATTGAACAGATGGTAAAGTCATGTGGGTCTTGCTTATTGAAAAAGCCAACTACAAATAGAGTACCAGTAAAGAGATGGCAAATAGATCTGGCAGGGTCTTTGTCGGAAAGGTGTTCATGGTTTTAATTGACAGTCACACTAAGTGGCCAGAAGTCAAGGAACAGTTCAGGAGATGAGGTAATTTTACATCTCAGAAATATATTTTCTACCTTTGGACTCCCACAGCAGATGGTTACGGGCAATGGCCCCCAGTTCACTAGTGGATAATTGGCTAAGTTTTGTGAAATGAATTGTATCAGGCATACACTGTCTCCACTACATCATCCAGTAAACAATAGGGCTGTGGAAAATATGGTAAGCATTTTTAAGAATAAAGTCAGAACCCTTCTACACACAGGAGTTCCCTTTCATGTTACCTTATCCAAGTATCTTACATATATATCCACCGGATATCTGAAGTTCCCACTTTTAGGCATCCATACAATATCCAACATTAACATCCATCTAACATTATTCAGCAGTTACACAGATATCCACACAGTATCCGTGGCCTCTCAAAATAAAAAAAACCTTATACCAATATTTTAATGCTAAATTTTACACATTTTTAGCCTCTTCATTAAATTATTAACCACCCATGATGTACTAACTAATTCCATTATTCATAGCATTCCATCATCTTGGGTATAATCACATAAATGGCAACTGCCCATATTCACCGATTGTAAGAAACACTTATTCGCACACTTATAACATTCTAAGTGAGTAGTAAGGCGATAAGCTAACGAAACACAATTCAAACATTGAATATGGAAACAGGTCCAGAAGGAAAAAATTTTATACAAATTTTTGTAAAAGTTTATTGCAACATAAAACTCATGGGGATTACCCAATACACAAAAACTATGTGGACAAATCACCATCATTGGCATTAACAGCATTCCCAGACCCATCATTCCCTCCTGATTGGAATTTGGCATGCCGCAGCCATTCCTTAACGTAGGTCTCCACCTCCTTGTCTGTAGTGCTGCACCACTTTGATTTCCTTATTGCATCTGAAAGGTTTAAATAAATGAACATAAATTAATCCAAAGTAATCATTTAAATAAAAAAATATATTACATCTATCTCTATAGTTCTATAAAGAGTGATATCACCTTAGCCATTTGGGTACCCAGGGGGTTATAATAAATTAATTGGGGTTAGGAATACGTTAGAACAAAGAATAGCCTTAACTTATAAAAAAAATCAATGGAGAAAAAATAGAAATGGAGATAATTAAATGTTTCAAATGATTTGAGATGAAAACACCCAATGGATGAATATTCAATAAGCCACCTTTTGTCATACTGTTAATATTTGGAAGTATGCTGAATGATAAAACATTGACAAGACATTTAATAAACAAATACTACAGTAAAATGGTTGTGATGCTTGGTAAAGAATAACATGTATCATGATGCAGTATTAAAGTGGGAAGTATTTTTGCATCTAATTCCTGGGAAAATAAGCTATATGAGTAGCAGTATTGAGAACGCTTCAACAACTTTGCAGATACATGCAAATAAATATTTATTGACTTAACTTGTTTTGTCATACCATAGCATTTCACCAAGAAATTCTAGTAAATGTCTCAGCCAAGCCTGAGATAATTTTGAGGAACTGCCTCAACCATTTGTCATATGTTTACTGTAAAATTTATTGATACATACCAAATAATACATCCTTCAGAATGAGCTTTGAGAAGACCTTCTTCTTAAATCCAATTCAGCTGTACTCAGCAGCTATCCAGCAGCAGTCCATCAGCATTGCCCTCAATTTCCTTCTTGTCATATCCTTTGGTGTTTTCCCACCAATTATACTTAATTCTGAAACCAATTAAGAGAAGACATACTGAGAACACTGTAGCTACCTCTTTCAATGGAAACTACCAAGGAAATGAAAAATAAAATGTATTTCTTACCAATTGCTTTCTTTGTAATCCATCCTGCAATTTATTCTCCTGTTCCTCCTATTGCTTCTGGGTGGCAATGGGGTAAGAGGCAAGGGGTGAACTAACTTTCTCTGCAGAGGCATCATTACCTGTGGCACACACTGGTGTTTCGAGAGCCTTCAGCCTCTTGCTCACATCAATGTTTGAGTGCTTAATGAACACAAGGGTCCTCAACACTTCTTCATCAAAACCTAGAGTTAAAAATAGATTTACAGAAGCAGCAAGAAAGGTGACAATTTTATTCATAAATCAAAATATTAATTAAAAATTAGTGGTAGATGATGTACACTGATCCACATATTGAAAAACTTACGAGACTTTTTCTCATTTTCTTAGAGGAAAAATTTGAGAGCAAAAGAAAATTCATAGTAAATAGGTACATGAAACTAATATCTCTTAGGTGGTCTCTCCTCACGTACTCACATTTGCCACACCTACTTCAAAACAATGAGACATTTCTTATTATTTATGTACAGTCTGACGCCTATTATTTGAGGAGGCTCACTCTTCCCACGTAATTTTGCACCAACATATCCAAAAAGGGTGAATACTTACACAACAATACACAATGCCATAAGAGTAGACCTCAACAAATTACTAGGAGTGAGACTTAATTGCATTTTACTAATAGTATAGCCTATCTCCAACTGTCCTTGCTCTGTATGTGAGCCAAGAATCTTTTAGCTTCCCACTATTCTACACCAGAGTCTTTAAATTACCTCTTTCTTTAGAACTTGGCCACCTGCATTTTCCATCGCTGTACCATGACATAGGAACCATCGTCACACCTTCCTCTTCCAAAAAATGGACAATAATCCACATGGTGGTACTAGAACATATTATATATAGTTGTTTAATTGTAGCAGTCATAAATGGAGGTGAATACAGTTCAACAAAAAGCAACTACGAATACTGCATGCTCTGTAACTTTGATGATCCAACGTTAGGCAAATATTAATTCAAGTAGCACATAATAGAATCAATTGATGATAATTATTTACAAATTGAAATTGTGACATCTCAGGTTTCCCATCAGGTAGTAGTGTCATTTAGCTCTCTTATTCCAATCAATTTGCAAGGAAAACCAGGGATCCTTCAATGTTTACAAATTTCAATAAAAAATCTCCGAATTCACCGAACCATGGAGTCAATTTTAAATAATATTTACAAATCCAGAAGTGGTTATGGAGGATAAAGAAGAGAGCTCCGACAAGAAAAGTTTTTCAGTCCTTAAGTCAGTCAGTCTCTCTTAGGCAATAGGCAGCCTCAAATTCTATCCAGACAACTTGAATTCAGAAGAGGTCTCACAACTAACTGTGACACAAGTTGAAGATGGACACACTTCATCTAAATATCCCTCACTGGAACACATTTTAAAGGTGAAAGATTATCAACCTTATAAATGTCCAACTTTAAACTCTCACAAGGTAGAGAATACAAATTACTTCTTATTATGTATGTTCTGCCGACGACAACCATTTCTTTGGACTTCAGACAATAATCAATGTTATCCATCTTGAGAATATCACCAATGGAAATCCTGCAAACATTGTTTGGCTGTGAAGTGTATAGACTGAAACCTTCAAAAGAAATTTTCTTATATTGACGAGAATTGCTACAATGTGATAGCAAGGGACCTTCGTGGTGTGGTCTTAAATAATGTGGAAAACCATAAATGATCTGCCCTAATCATAGCTTTCAAGATGTACAATAGTAGGACAGACTTTAACCATCCGATTTCATTGAAAGAACCGACACTGTACCCGTTCTATTTAAATTACTCTACTACCTGCTGAATCATTTAATGAGAACACATTTTAGCACTTCTTTGTTTTATGCGACCAACATGATTATAGATAACACATGAATTAGTGACGGGTGCCTTTAACACAATGAATCGTATACGTGAATTTTCATTTCTTGATATCAACGAGTTTAATTCTTCTAAGTTAATTCAAACATATTATACTAAAACTACTTCGTGTCACTCATTACCGTTAGACATCTCATCGAAATCAAGTTCTCTGGGATTCCGAATCCAGTTAGTCTTAAACAAGAATATCAATAGGTACGGATGTGTTATTCCAAGACAATCTTTATTAATTTCCTATGACAGTGAATTGTATGCAAATAACACATTACAAGATTGGGAACATCTATTTCTCTTCGACTGTAATACCACAGTACATAACAATAAAAGCCAACATCACTTACCTTTCCGTGCCTCTTCCATTTTCTCGTTGTTTACCTTAGCGATGGGTTACTTGCATTTCGCAGTTCATCTGTTTCCAACGTTGCCACCTTTCCTTTCGGAAGATTATCCGATCCCAGCGTTCATGTTCCCAAGGCAATCCTAAGGTGCTTACAAAATACGCTCGGAACGGCGTTCTCGGATAATTTCGTCGATCCGAAACCAAATCAGAAACTATTCCGAGTGACTAATCTGAATTTACACAATAACCCCCCAGGTCTGCCTTTGCCTGCATTATTTGCCTTGGCACAGGTTTCTTAAAATGATCTGAATGATTTTCTTAATGTGCAACTACAAGTTACTGAGTGTTTGTTACAAACGCGACAAACTGTTTTTAATCAACTATTCATGGATTCGACCGAATCTATAAAAATGCACCGTATGACTAAGCAAGAGAAATACTTGTTGATTCCCTTGATAAATAAACACAGTAATGTTCTGCTAAACAAGAAGATTGATGGGGGGACATAACTTGCCAAAGCAAATACCTGGAAGAAGATTCAGATGGAGTTCAACAATCACGAGCATGTAAAAAATGTAAATGCTGAGTATGTTTGACTGTACCTGATTGTTCATTTTTGCCTACTAGAGTACATTATTCATCTACCACACTGATGCATGGTAATATTGTTAGTCAGTCGCGATGATATTAGAGCCCGTTGTCAATTAGAAGTTATATCTTAATCAACTGAAGTGCTATTTTTCGAATGTTATGATAAGGTTTGGTAGTTATAACAGCCGGTGGGCCATAACCAAAACTGCTATTACCGTCCTTCCTGACCAACTACAGCCCTATTCTACACCTAATTTTAAAGGTAAAGAAACCGGGTTTTTGTCACGTAAAGGTGTCTCTGCTGAAAATGTTCACTGCTTTCAATAGAATGTTTCTATGGACTCTTACTGAACCCTGCTGGATCCCCACCGTTTTCTGCTGTTATAGGTGCAATTGGCTATTGACTTTACTGGTTAAACCAACTGAAGTCTACTGTTTTCTTCTTGTTTGGGGGCATGTAGCCATCACTATTAATTAGTGAAATTCATTCAGCTCTAAAAGGAAGTATGAAGGGTGGATGTAGGTGGTCAGGAGTGGAGTAGTGAGGGTAAATGGGTGGAACTCGGAATGCACAAATCTTCAGTTTAGTACAACATAAAGGAGGATTTATGAAGATCTCCGTCTAAGATATGCTATACCAGATACGCGATAAGCTGTACTATAACACTTGTTATGCCACAAGAGACAATGGTGGAATACTATTTTTGGTATTTGTAAGCACTCGATTAGTTCTGGCTTAACTTTGTGAAAATCCATTCTAAAGAATTCAAATGAGATGTACTTTACCTGATGATGTCGCCTGTGTGACGAAACCAGTCGACCTGAAATAAAAAACTGTGAAAAAAGTACCATCTCTCATTTGAATTCTTCATTTGTAAGCAGTTTATCCAGGAGAAAAAATAGTGATATTTTTTCATTTTTGTTAATTATAAAAATATTAAGCTTTCACTCGAATTCCTATGCCTATATGATGAAGTATAAGTGCATTAGCATGGTATATTTGCATATAATCCAGCATGCATATTCTGTGATATGCATCTGGAAGCAGCTGTTTGTATGGTATTTTTACTGGTAGGCCTTTCGGAGGTTGGAGGTTTCACTTACAGTTCCTCTGTAGGGTAAGAGATGTCCATCTATTGAGATTATACAACTTACATGGTAGCAAACTTAGACTCAGTGGTGCATTGAAATACTCAATGCACCAGGCGCGGATCCCCGGGGGTGGGGGGGTAACTAGGGGAATGTTCCCCCCCCCCCATGCCATTGGAGAAACAGGGTGATATTGAGGGTCAGGAGGAGAAGGGGGGATGAATGGTATGTGGGTGGGAAAGCTTGGAGGGGTCTGAATCACTACAAATTAGTGGCAGGTTGTCAATGAGTTCAAAGGAAGGAAAGGGAGGAGGACCGCTGGGAGGGGTCTAGATTACTACAATGTAATGACCGCTTGTCAATGATTGAGAAGACTAACAGTGTAGCAGGTGTTGAGTTTAAAGGAGCGGAAGGGGGAGGGACGAGAGGAAGAGAATGTGCATTAGTGGGCTGGGAGGTGTCGTTGTCATCATGGTGACAATGTTGTACCAGGCTCTCTGTGGATGGGTTACCCATCCACATTTATTGTTTTACATAAAAATGTTGAATAAATACGGCCTTCTCCCTTCCAGTTTGGTCTTGTGTCACTGGTGGTGACCTGTGTCCGTGCCAGTGTGTCTTACAGTCTCGATATTAGGATTGAGTAGCGTTGTTCACTTAAGTTCTATTCAGTTCAGTGTTTCGTCATGTTTCTGTTCTTCTCACTTCTCCTAGTAACATGTGTTTTGGACTTGAATATTCACAAAATAAGCATGTTAAGTAAAACAGCTCGTTATAGACAGCTGTTTTTAGCGAATTCCGAACGAAGTTATATCACTCAAATCGCCGGAAGTGTTTGCAGTTGACCATTGTACGGCTAAAATATTAGCAGTCTAATACCATAATGCATGATATTTTTGTGCCGTAAAGACTTAGCAGGTTCACTGAGGTGATGTCGGACTCCGCGGACTCTAGAGTATTTCTGTCTTTCGTTCTTGTATTGTTTCCTTGTCATCACAATCGCTATCTCACTTTCATTTTCTTTCTCCCTTCTGCTCTAACCCCCACCTATTACAACACTTCTTTCTGCGGACTGCACATTGTTCGCTGTCTGTACGCTAACGCTATGCGATAAACGTTATGCCCCGTTCACATTACCACAGTACTTACCGAGGTAGCGACCCTGCGTGCATTCACACTACCAATCATAATCCAGGGCTTAAGTGTGAAATAAACAAGTGACTAGCGAATAGCGATATATCGAAGGAAGTGGAAACGACGTTGGGGGTTTTATTGGTTATGCTGTTTAATTGTTTTGAAGTACTGATAAGCTCGATAACGTAATTATTTATGTGTGGAAGCATCCAGCATACAGTAATTTCTTATTACACGGATTTGCAGAGTTGATTACTTGAATTATGTAGCAGAAAATGGAGGCTTTAATCGTATAGGCTTTTGCTTTTCAACAGCTTTATGTTACACTGAGAAATAGAAGGACCATCCTTATGGAGCAGCAGCGACGGTATTGGAAATGGTAGAAGACTTTTGTGCTGCCGTAATACAGCACTCCAATAGGTTCTTCAGCCTGATGTAGCAAAGCACAGCATTGAGAAAACTGCTTCAACGCCTCTAGGAAAATTTGCGTAGTTGAATATCAAACTTCTAAAAATGTAAATTTAATTATGATCATTCTGTTTCAAACACAATGATTGAATGAATGAATACAAACACAATCCTGGGTGATAAGCCCATGCCATAGAGAAGTAATAATCGGCCCCCATAAAAACCAATTACTTCAGTTTAAATAAATATTTTTGGTAAAATGCACACTTAAAAAAGTTAGTAATGTACGTGAGAGGAAGAAATTGATTACGTCATTTAAATTTAATAAGGGGAAAAATCTTGATTTACACTAAAAAAATTGTTGTTGTGCCATAAATAAGAGGAGCGCTAAGTTCACTACTTGCCCCTGACGAGTTCTCTCGACTAATACACCCCAATCATGTAAAACAGACAAAATACGACATCTCCCAAAACAATAATTCTAAAGTGAATCATAATAATATTCTTCTTCCAACGACTTGCTGATGATTCTTGGGAAGGATGTGTTCTACAATGTTTTTCTCGCGTCCAATATGGACAAATACATGTATACTATGTTAAATCTCTTGCCAAGTCCAAGAGTCATCGTCCATTTATGTAGAACAGTGGGATAGTGGCTAAAATGTAAATATGCAACTTTTTTTATTACTAGGCAAAACAACTAAACATTTTCCAGTTTCCAAATTTGATGAACAAAACTATACGAGTATTTGATTTTTTTTAAATTCAAGTACAGTTTGTATGAAGTAAGTTTTTTTCAAGCATTGGTTGTTGTTTTGTTCACTGTTTGATATTTTGCTTACTGGTTATAAATGTAACAGTAACATTATTTTAGAAACGAAATAAAGTTTTTATCATTAACCATAAACAAAATAACTGATTGATAAAACTTTTATTAACATGCGTTTTAAAATTTTAGAAGTTTGACCTCCCATTTAGTATATTTTGGCTAAGTCAGGATTGGTTTAAAATAGTGCTCTATTTTAATATTGTTTTTTTTCTACACGATGCTTGCAAAGAGAACGTAAGGATTAATATTTTTGTTGTGTTTGTGCTGTGTAACACGACGCAAGCACAACTGTGTGATGCAATCGTGAAGTAGACCTAAGTAAGGAGTGCAATTTGCATTTAAATGGTTTAATTACATTTTACCGTTCTTTTCTATAGTTTGTTGCCATTGCTAAGGTTTCAATTATATTAGTTTAGTCACTTATTTACTAACTTATAATTAAAATGTCTTTGAAAGTATTTATGTGAAATTATTTTTTATACTTTTTTTAATACTTTAACCGCTTTTTTTAATGTACCATACAAATATAGTTAAAAATGTTAACAAAATAGGTGCAATAAAAAATTGATTTTTGATTTTTAGATTTCAAATACCTTAAAAACGCAGTCTTTGGTGTTAAATGAAAAAAAGTTTTGCTGAGAGGTATTCCAGACCCCCCCCTCCGGAAGAGTAACTCTGAGAGTTTCCCCCCCCCCCCCCAAAACTCTGCCCTGGATCTGCCCCTGCAATGCACTAGTGTTGAAACAGGTTGAAGGTATATTTTTGTCAATGTAAATTCATGGTCAAATAGAGGTCATACAGGTATTAAATATGAAATGTAAAATTAATTTATTAAAATAATGAACACAAAAGGCACAGACTTTTTTGCTCATAGGTATGAATCTATGCTTTTATTTCGTAGACCGGTAATTGTTGGCCACATCATGTCTATTCCCATGATGTTGCTGCATGGAGAGGGATAATGCCTTCGTATCACCCATTTTGTTGATTTCTGAATATGTACAATGTTATCATAAAGGCTTTATTCAGCTCCTCAAAAGGGGTTCTGTTAAACATTTTTGGCCCTTTGTTTTGCAAGAAACCTGATCATGGTGAAAGAAAAATGAGTGGTTATGAAGATATCTATTTGCACATTATATTGATGTAAGTGATATTAAGCGTTAGGCTTAAACTTAACCATGACAAGGTTTCAAGAGGCCCAGCACCAAATGCACAAAAACGAATTTAGAGGTTTTTCAGCACGGAGACATTGCTACAGCAGCATAGTTGTGTTTTGGTACTTTTTAATTTTTGCATTTGTGCCCTAAATCCACCTCCGAAGTGTAAATGATAGATAATTGACGTTGGATCACATGCCAATGGAAAAGCACTGTCCTCCTGGCCTAGGATAGTGTGAAACTTGATTGTAGAAAGCATGGGTGTAGCCAGGTTTTATTGCTAGGGGGGGCAGGATATCCATCTGTAGCTGTAAATATATGCGAGGGGGGCAGGACATCATCCTGTCCAGTTCCATATAACAGATTTGGTATGAAATGTCTTGTCAAGGGGAGGGCAGCTGCCCCCCCCTCCTCTTGGCTATGCCCATGGTTTAAAGTGAGCACAAGTACTTACAAAAACTCATTTCTTCATCAAAATTTCCATCACTATTTTTTAGTATTGCACTGCCAAGATATTTTGCAACCAAATATCAAAAAATGAGAAAAAATCAAGGGGGTGGGTATTTTAAGAAAAACTAGTTGTTGGTTCTCAAAATAAACATTCCTGCACAAAAATGTAAAATCTTGAATTTATGTTA
This sequence comes from Ceriagrion tenellum, assembly GCA_963169105.1. Taxonomy (NCBI): domain Eukaryota; kingdom Metazoa; phylum Arthropoda; class Insecta; order Odonata; family Coenagrionidae; genus Ceriagrion; species Ceriagrion tenellum. The sequence continues at coordinate 68,597,727 of OY720643.1, forward strand.
TCACAGTATTAAGCACCAATGCTTCCTCTTTCAAATTAGCATTTTAGTGTTGAAATTAGTATTTATGTCTTGAGATATCAAAGATGAACCAAAGAAAAATTTATGAAAAGCTCAATTTTTCATGTTTCAACAGAAGCATATTTGCAAAACTATTGGGAATGGTCAACAATGTTGTAAATAATCTCTCAAATTTGGTCAGAATCAGAGAGATCAAGGACAAGTTGTTTGAATTGACGTGGAATGATTCCAGTATGTTAGATTAGATAATGAAGTACTGATTGTTACGAAGCCTTCCACGGTTTTCTTGTTTATTGGTATTTGTTGGGTTCTCCCTGCATTGCACCATTTTTGTGGACAACCATTTCACCAATGAAGCTGACTGGAATGCTGGCAAAACAGTCGTCCACAAAAATGGTGCTAAGTGGGGAGAACCCATAAAATACCAATGAATGAAGTACTAAGCCATCTTCTCCTTTCAGCGTACAGTGAAGCAGATTGGAAAGGTGTGGGATAACCAGGAAGCAAAGCAGAGGAGATCGCAGCGAATGGCTGTGCGAAATGGGAATGCAGGAATTGTCACTCCCTCTTACTCTGATCCAAATTTGGAATTGGATGCTGGCTTTACATCAGTATCTTACTGTGAAGTGAATGCTGGGGATAGTGATGAAGTTATATTCACGTTGGACAGTGCTTCTCTCCCCGGCGAAAGTGATGAGGACATTGAATGTATGGAGATGATTGTGGAGCCTAAAGGTGAGAGGATGCAATGAATGAAACATGATTACATGTGTAAATGCTGATTATTTGTCATGATGAATTGAAATTCGAAAAAGGTGTGAGAGTTTACCCTCTGGGTCCATCGAGGGTCAATTAAGGGAATGACACTTCGGAAAAAGGCATTTATTCTTCTTCAACTCGCCTTCTCAATATTAGAAGTCTACATTTAACACTGGTTTATTTCTTCTGTTCAGTGTACAAACATTACACCAATGAAGCCGTAGCTCTACACTTGACTGAGTACAACCGCTAGGCTCCGTAGACTTATCACACTAAAAAAAAAAAATGCTGCCAACCTCTCTTCTATTGGCCGGCACTACCAACCAACTTATTTTAAGGCTCAAGACTGCCCTCACACTCATCCACTCCTCCTTCCTCATGACCCAGACACCATGGCTTGCCCATGTGACCACTTTGTGTCAATCTTATTGGTTACCAACAGCCTCCTCGTAGGATCCTGCATCAGCAATTTCCCACAGGCAGCAGATTGGCAAAGGTGACTCCAACACCCCTATCTAAATGAAACCCAGTGAGCTCGGCAGTATTAAGAAACCAGATAACTACCTCCGAAGATTAGCACCCACTCTATAGCCTGAGAAACCCACTGAGCTCTTTTCAGTAATCTTAACGACCATAGATCATTTCTCCCTAGACAAACAAATTAACAGATAAATCCAGGGAAATGGCTCTCGCCAGCCATGGTCTCAGTTTACTCAAAAAATTCACTTACATTGGGCTAAATGAATATTTATCCTAAAAAGTGTCTTTAAAGTATGTACAAAATAATAACTGGAAAAATTAATGAAATAATGTTTTGGAATTTTCTATGTAAATCCTTGTGTAACTCTGATTAACTCAGCATAAATCATGCTGTTTCAACAACTTTTATGATAACCTTTAACAGAAAGACCCCATGTATCTGTGAAGTAATCATGAAAACAGCAAGTAATTGAGTACAATATGTACTAGCACAGAGTATACTCTGTGGTACTAGTCATTTTTTCATCACCTAATGGTTTGAGCGCAAGGGCCATTATAGCAGTTGCAAAAGCTCCTGTCGCTGCACAGGGGGCGGTTTGGGATGTGGATCTCAGAACTTCTGAAACCCTGCCTGGCAGGGGAGGAAATTGTTAACTGTGGAGCGTCAGTGAGCTAACCCCCTCTACTTGCTGCCAACCATTGCACCTCGGTAAATTAAATCAGTCACAGCTACCTGGTGTCCGGTTTGTTGCATTGTATTTGTACTACCATGCCTTGCATGTGATAGGGAAGTGCATGGGTTGCATGGCATTGATGAAGTGAAACCTCATGCCTATTAGTCTTGTGTGTGTGCCTCATGCCTCTGCCTTGCGATTTTTGCTGCAGCTCTTTTTAGAGCTCTACACCTCCTTACTTTCATTTTCTCATACTGCATAAAACTGTCCTGGGAAAGGGTGTGCAAGAAAGTAAGGAAGACCAAAAAATAAAAAAAAGTCACCGGTAAGAATGTAAGTATGATCGTAACGAACGTAAGAAAGTAAGAACGAATCAAAAAACGATTCCTGATGTCACTGAAAAGGAGGTAGTCATTGATAGTACTTACGACAGTGTCATAATAAACTTGCATGATGATGATGATTCAAATGAAAGTGCGTGTGAATCAGGATGGACAAAATAAATAACTTATACTAAATGCATGTTTTTATTTTTCCGGCATGTTTTAGAGCATAAGCAATAATACATGCAAGTTCGTGGACTTATTTACAGTGCTTAGCATTACTTATCAGTCCCCTTTTGATGACCAAAGAGCCATTACATGGGAGTGTGAGATGAACATTAGTACTTATTTACTGCAAGTTCATTTTGCATTTTTGGAAGGATTTGATTTTAATGGATACTGTTTGTTACTTATTGAAATTTGCTAGCAATCATAAAGCTATTCACTGCCGACAATTCGTATCATGGGCACAGCAGTTAGAGGTAAACTTTTATCATTCTGGCAGAGTAGTTAGGTTTCCCTGCCTCATTCTCAGCTGTGTCCCCCCTCTACCTTACCGTCCGTCAATTCACTTCACTCCCTCCACTTAAATTTCTCCTTCCGCCTTGCAGAAGTGTGCCAGGTTCTTTTGCAACTGCTGTAACTTTCCTGTATTCTTACTCGGAGAATTTCTTTTATATTGTCTCTCAATCCACTCCACACTCTGACTTTTTCTTATGTCATTCAACGTTGCTGTGGACAAATTCTTAATTCATATATCTTTCTTCCCAAGCTGTCCCAAAGAATTCAGCATCTTAGTCATACAATAGGTTATGAACAACAGCAACTAGGGTATTAAGGACAATGGGCCCACAAAAATCTTTCCATTTGGCTAATCCCACCTATCTCAGCCTTTGTCTAGAAATGGGCCATTTTGAAAATTACCATTTCAATTGATACTGAAAATGACTGTGGTATTATATGTAACATACCACAGCTCCTGAAAATTACCATGATTTTCAGTAATATTCACTTTCGTATCAGATGTTTTTCATACCGATATATTACTAACACATTATTTTAAGTCAAGTCTGTGTATGTTTAATACAGTCTAAATTATTAATGAAGGCACGTCCAACTCATTTGTAGAATATTTGTATTTATGGATTGTTTGTCAGGATAACATTTTCTATGGTTTGTACAAAAATTTCTCAAGGCAAAAAAAGAATGCCAAGTTGGATGTGGGCTGCTGTGCTTGTTTCTAAAGTCTTTATTTCTAATGAATTAACGTGGCAATAACAATGGTTGAAATGCCTTCAACCCCTTGCTATTGCTATGTATTGGCTTTCCTATTAAATCCTCAAATAGTTATTAATTGCATAAAATTAAAAATTGCTGGAAAATTATGGTCATTTTCAAAAATTACCGTAATTTACCATGTTTATTTACCTCACATGAAAATTCCGGCTATTTGCCCATTTCTGCTTGTGACCCAATGTCAGGAACTGATGTGATTATTGAAAGAGTCATTTTCTTGCTCCATGATGCCCCTCTAACCCTCATTCTAGTCATCATGAGAAAATTAAGCTATCCCTGTCTTAGTGGTATATGCCATTAAGACATTACTTAAGTCTACTTTCTCATACTAAGTTGCTTCTCCTGTGTGCACATCCCGCCATGTCCTACCAAGAGCAACATTACAACAAGTACCTCCAGGGGCACTCTTCATAAATACAAATAACTAGCATAATATGTCACTGCTACCAACAGTTTTTGTCTGTGTGGGTTCGGGTCAGGGAACACCTCACAAGGACTCAGGTTGCCAAATAGCATGCATTGAAATGTGTAGTGGGTCATCCGAGGACATTTTAACTAAAATTTCCAAGCCAAGTAATCTGTGGATGAGGGTCCTATTTTTCTGTTAATACATTTCATTAATTATAGTGTGCTCAATAATTTATAGAAAGATAGAAAAAAAAAAATGTTTGAAATCTAAAATAGTTATTAACCTACAGATATCTTCTCTCTCCGGTAAGCCTGTAATTTTGTTTAGCGTCCTTTATTGCTGGTTATTGCGTGTTACAATAACTTTTAGACTAAGCACATAGAAATATATATATTTTTAACGGTAATGTATACCACTGTACATTTGTCAAAATTCTTCAAGGTACTGTGGTTCCAATCAGCAATGGAACCACTCAATGTTCAACAATGGTGACGGGCAGCTCCAATGTAAAAGTAACATCCGGAATACCTGCAAATCCTGAATGCAGGGATGCTGTAAATGAGAGGCTGAAGGGAGATAGTCCTGGAGCATTATCTTCCATCCAAGAGAGCAATAGGAAACTCCATGCTGTCAAGCTGGAAATAGCAGAGATAGAACGTGACATAGCCACTAAAAATCTGACGAAACAGGACCTAGAGAAGAAAATTGTCATACTCCAACTGGAGCGTTTGGAGCAGGAAAATGTCCATAAAAAGAACATGGAGAAGATGCATGAAAAGATGTTGATGTTTCAGGTTAGACAACAGCAGCTCGAAACTGAAATTAAAGAGGAACAGCTGCGACGGCTCAAGGTTGGTTTTCAGTTATAATTCTTAGTTGGATTTATTATTCACTTCATAGAAAAACTGTACTTTTCTTCAGATTTGGCTGGGTACTTAACATTTAATTACATTATATTAGCAACCCCACCATGTAACTTCTTGAGAAGTTTTGGTATCCATTATTAGAATTAGCAGTTATTAACATCATTTACAATGACCTGTGTATTGTATATGCTGTTGTAAATTCTGTTCAGTTTGTCTTGTAGTTGTCTCAGGGAGAGGTGAATAATGTGTTGGCATTGCCAAATCTACAGCCCAAAATCAGCCCAGCCTGAGATCAGCTAATGTGGGAATAGCTTTCAAAAACTCGTAAAAATCAAAATGTTTTATCCCTGATTTGCTAATGAAACAATCCTACTATATCAGTAGTATCAGAAAAAATTTGGAGGGAAAAAATGTTGTCTGATAAGCTGAAACTGACAGTGAAACCAACCTATTCATTATGGAATGTTGAGCAATACTGAGAAATCTTGCTGCAAAGTGAGCACCCTCTTGTGCCGTGTAATTGGTTCCTCTCCTCCAATGAATTTTGTTTTCCCATTTCTTAGAGATTAAATAATAAGAATGAATTTGCTATACAAGGAGCTCATCAATCAGTTAATCATTTTATATTCAATTCAACATTAATTTGTTTTCATGAAGGGTTGTAATATGGTACATAACTACATATTCAGCAATGTTAGATTCATGAATCCCGTTTTACATACTTTCATCTGCAACCTGGATATTTGTGAATACACTTTGTCTTTCCACAATCAACTGCTCCATTGGTGCCTTGTCAATTGTGGATCTTCATAGAGGTCAACTTTGAGGGAGTCTGTGCTTCAAAAGCCTCTAAAGAATCACCTCTTTCTGAACTAACTATGCCTCTGTAATCCTATTTGCCAGATGTTAGTATATCTGATTGTATGTAAAATCACACTCCTGTGTTAATACTTCAGTTCATGACCTTATGTTCTTAAGCCGCAAGTGAGCATCTCATCTGTCTTCGCCTAGCTGTTGCTTTTCCTCCATTGCTAGCAGCTGTTGTGCTGTCAACTCCACAGGTACAAAAGCAATTGCAGTGGATGTTGTAGATGATAAAATCCTCAATTATGGCATCGATGATGACATACTAACTGCCTCACCCCACCATGATGCTATCAGTTAAAGGATGACCATCATCATGACCAATTTTGTGGCAGCTTGAGATATTTTCAACGAATTAATTTAATTTTTGTCTTTCCTTTTTTCATTATTTCTGCTCTCGGGGTCAGAATCCATCCCTTGCGATGCATGAAACTGAATTCGTTGGCACTGAATTGAACTGACTAGACTGAGGTGAGACAGAATTGACCAAAATTAAATAAAGACAAACTTGGTCTTTGAAATAGATATCTTCTTCCACAATGAAGCATATATTGCGTTAAATGAGAAATCACAACATGCCCATGGGCGGAATACCGTGATATTGAGCATTCTTGAACAAAGTACATTTGATGAGAGCAGCAGTGAGGTCCATTTTGGTGGCCAGGGAAATGCAGGGAGCCTAGTATGGAAGTCTATGCCAATCTCCTAGTGAGATGCCCCTTCCTGGCCATGTGGTTCTGAACACAAAAGCAGGGGATGTCTGGGAGAGAGGAGGATGGGGAGAGAGGGGAAATACTGTTGCCTGTGGCGACTGGCAAAGATATCCCAGTACTGCAAGTTCATGATTCACACTGAAGTTATTGGGTCTTAGGAAAGTCTTACTGGTGTTCATGGTATAAAAATAATCTACTGGAACAACCACGGCCCAGCGATTCGCAAACCAAGTGATGGGGGAGTCATATCCTGGCAGTTTGTGACTTACAGTAGTTAATGACTTGATGGCTATGAGTTACTTGTAAGGCTAAAAGTACCAAGAAGGCTATGCTAATGTTTTGGTACACCTTGTGTCTTAAATCTTAACTTATTAATCTTGTTCCAAGAAGATTTATGAATTTTTATTCTTCTCGACTTGTATTCTGGGTCACAGATTTTAGTTGACACATATTTTTGGCTGAGCAGAAAACTTCAACTTACACTCCTAGATGTATGATGAATTTGACACTCGCGAATCTGTGAGAAAGTACAATTTTTCTGTGAAAATTAGTTGTGTAGATCGTACTATTTTGAGTGGAGAATGAAGCAATAGAGTTGATTGTATTAAGGTTACTTTCTCCACCTAACACAGTCTTCTTCTCATTTTAGGAAAGGTGAGGCTAGAAATGTCTCAATCCCTTTTGCCTTCAATAACCTCTCCATTTTGTACTCTATGCTCATGACCTGCAGGACTAAATGCACTTCAAGTGGGCACATTAAATATCTGTGCTGTTGGTGGCATCATTTCATGTCTTTCCAAATTTTCCCTAGGCAACTAACAAGATGTGCTCACATTTTTATACTGGGAAATTAATGAGAATAATTTGAAGCAATGAGCTTAAAAGGTTGATTTATTATTCCCTCCAGCTGATTAATTGGTGATTTATATGAGTGGGATGTCTGCCTTTTTTCTGTGCCTCTCTCATATGGCTTGGAATAATGGATTTCAGTTTGTCTCTCACAGCGTTGCCTGTTTATTCCTTGCCCTCAACTGTTATTCTGTTTGCTTTGTATTGTTGCAATCTTTGATTATTTATTTGGCCAATAAATGCTGTAAGTATACTGTATTTGTCTGTATTATGTCCACATGTTTTATTTTACATTATGCCATCCTTGAGCTATATGCTCATTGAGTGACTTGTTTATATCTGTGAATTGTCATTTAACCAAAATCCATCATTTGTCCTCATTTCGTTCATGACAGTTTAGGAAGTGCACAGACATGTATTTTGAGGAGTAATTAAGGTTTGTATATCTCTTTGCTTTCCAGCTTAAATTTATTTATAACAACGCGTGCAGTTGCCTCAGTATTTAGATATTAACTCGAATGAGATACTATTATAAAGGGAACTACATTTTTTTTGGAGCAGTATACATACAAATTAATTTGTAAATAACAGTCAAGATTGAAGAAATTGAATGCTTACCTTGGAGAAAAAGATGAAGCTATTTTCTGCAATTCAAGAGCATGAGGGTGTACAAATGCCTTCTCACAATGGTCGTGGTCGAAAGGCTGAACTCTTCTTTTACCAGCATATCTCAGGTATGATGAAAAAATTTGGGTGATGCCTATTCTACTCAAAAAGTCCTTAGTATTAAGATCATGAGGATCTTTCATTAGAGTTAGAGCAAGGATTTTTGTGGTTTTATATAGCCAAACATTTCTCATTGTTGTGGTAGCCATGATGTTTCTTTTGAATAATATTAATTACCAGTCTCCAAGACTTACTCAATATGAAGCTGTTATCTCCGTTGTTGTCAACTTTTTCAAAATGAATCATTATGGACTTATTCATAAAGTCTTTCCCAATATCCAGACATGTGAAATTAAGGGAATCAACATAATGACCAAGGGTGAGGCTATGTTCTGCTAATGTAGACTTAACCGGTAGGTAAAGCCCTATGACCCTTAGTGTTCTTCTATTCTTCCCTTAATTGTCTAACCTGTCTCCCTGATGTATGCCCACTGCACTAGCATGGTATTCTGTAAACCCTGATTTCTTCAAAGCGTAGATTATCCTTCTCAATGATAGAAGGTTCAGCATTAAACATTTGGTTTGTGTATCATTTCCACTCTGTGCCATCTTCATGTTATTATGTGCTTGATGAGGATGATATTTAAGGAAGCCAGGCATTGGCAATGGGTTCTTTCCTCTTTTCCAATTTCTCTGCTCCACTGGAGGCAAAGGTCCAGCCCCATTTAAGAAATTCTAGTTGTGTGTTTCACAAAACTTCTTTTTCTTGTACATATTCACATAACAAACAATTTTTGCAAAAATAAAATGATGTATGACTTGTAAGGTCTATGTTGAAAGGCAAAACTTCCATTAAGTTTAGTATATACAGATTTTTTTCAGATCCCGTAATAGGATACAGACAGAAAACATTATCCTTCTTCCAAGATATGCCATAACTCTTAAATAAAATTAAAGGTATATTTCAGGAATGTATTACATAATGAAAATGCTGGGCACAGATGATCTAAAAAATAAAATTTATTGCCATAGCCTTAGGTTCACACCCTGCCATCTAGACAGTCATTGGAATATGATTCACTGCACATAGTGTTTTCATGGAGTTTTACAAAATACTCTATAAGGCCATTTTCTCCATGTGTATGTTTGGTCCCCAGTAAAATGGCAGTTTGGGATTATGCTTCTTTACAACAGTTAACTTTCTCCCCCAAAGGAGACAAAAACCAAGTAGCTAGATGATGAGCAACGTGAGGCATAATAATTACAGTTTCTTAATATTATACCTCCAACCTTATACTCTGCAGGCACAATCTCCCACACATTAATGTACTATAAAGTGAGCATAGCAGTAAAGACCCCAGTAATTATTCTCTGATTTGTTACAAACCTACTCTTCCCATGACAACATCATGAAAGACAAGGTTATTACTACAGGTTCAGTCTAAGAGAGGAACCAATTCCAAGATTGTAGACTGAGCTGGCCTAAGGTTTTAGTTTAAGAGAATATCTTCTGAATTCATTATATTTAATTAAAATACCTGAGAGAAATAATACAAACTAAACATCTTGAAGGATATGCAGTTCTTCAATAACCACTGGTCTTTTTAAGAGACTGTCATGGAATAATTAATTGTTAAAGTTATGAGAGAATCAATATGGTCAAGGCTGCCAAGCAGCTGCACTCTTATTCATTTTTAAAAAACAAGATATAGTGGTTTTATCTAGGGTTCTATGTCTTTACAATGTATCACATGTTAGTCACCAGTTTTTATTCAACCCTTTGAATTTATAGCTCATCTAAACATAATTTTTCATTTTATCCATAATATCTAGCATACATTTCTCCTTAAAATTGCTAGCAAATATATTATATATCCTTCAGTAGCCCACAACATGTACTAAATTATATGTTAGTAATTTTTTTCTGCATTTTAAAATCTAATCTTGTCTCTACTAATATTATAACTACTTACTAAATATACTAAGATTCATTTCTTTGAACAAAACTTTGCATTAAGTCAATATGATAGCACCAAGTCAATAAGTCACCAAAGTAAAAACCATATGGAAGAGAGCCAGAAGACATATCGAGAGTTGGTTGATATTAATCAATCAAAAGCTCAAAGTGGAGGACACCTTGCTTCTCTGGTAGTGTATTTTTTAAGTTGTGGGCCCATAATTTGCATACAACATTGATAATTATACCACCTGGAAAGAAAAGAAGAAAATTATCACTTTCAAACTGTAGGACAGAAACTTTGATTCATGCCAAAAAGTGCCATAAAATCAATGCATTAGAGCAAATGCTGCTGTTCAGTTTTACAGTTACGTCACACTATATGAGGTCATGTTGAAAGAATCATAAAAATATAACTCATACCAAAAACGATGTACAGTTCCTCTGTGTTTTAATGCTGTCCACCGGTTTTTGTCTATAGCATCATTTTTCAAGACAAACACCAGGAAAATTACAAATGCAAGCCTTTTATACAAACTCAAGTAACAGGCGGTGGAGAAGGGGAAATATGGGAGAGGGGAAGATGAGTAATGGAAGTTTAATTTAAGCTCAAATTATGCAATAGTTGACTTTTATTTGTTTGTTGACTTGTTTTAGGGCAAAATTCACGACGACACAGCACTCGAGAGAAAATAATTAAATATCGTGATGTTTCACACTCGTTAACTTAATATGTAGTAGTAAACAACTTCTTACCTATTCGTTTCTGTTAAGTAATATAATCATTAATAACAGGAATTTCAAACTGTAAGTTACAATAAATGTTATTGTTGCCATCAAACAGCATGTTACCATGAATTTTCGTTACGATATTACGTTGTAACGCCATTAATAGTGGTTCGATAAAGATAAAATCAGCTAACCATGATATCTTGAAATGTAAGGTTTATTAATAACTACCATTTAGAGCTCATCCTACAAGAAATACATCGAAATAAACGATTATATCTAATGACATTAGGTGGACCCGAAAACTCTCATTCGCTTGGGATCTTTTAAGGTAAGTTGTGACATAAATTTACATTTCAGCCCATATTCAATCATTTGCATGTACTCAAAAACATTGCACTAACTTTTGAATAGGAAATATTGCAAGGTGCACACCCCAGGTGTATCGTCATCATCAAAATAAGAGTTATGTAAGGTCTTGATTAGGCCCGCCATTTTTTTTGGACCAGTAGAAGTCATCGGTACATCATCCCCATCCAGAGTAACCCATCGGACTTGTGAAAGTGGTCACGTCACTTGTAACTTGTAGCTCTGAGAAACAGCCCCCAGGTTTCAACAGAGCGAGTCATTACCAAGATGTCACTCTGAGTTGAAACCTGGTCGGTGAATAATAAAATAGAGTGAAAATATTAATAGTTTTATTGTTCATCAAGAACATAACAAATTTTCACAAAGGGACGCCTGATGCAACTTCTAATACCTCTCCATTTTGTGCCCTTTAACGCTAATATTTGGGCCCGCCTTCCTGCTTCTAGAGAATCTCATCAGTTTCATCTTCTTTTGGAATATTTTCTACATCTACATCATACCCTGCGAGCCGCCGCATGGGCATGTGGCTGGGGGTTAGGTCACCAGCCGTGTAAATACGTAAGTTTTTGGGAGATGAAATGGTGACAAGTATTATAGGAGTGTATTTAGTGGAGGCCAGTTTATATTGTGGTCACTTATTGTATGTGGAAGAATGAGTTTTTGTACCTATCTGTTAGGCAGTGTATCTCTCTTATTTTATCGCATCTATCAGAGCTAGAGATGTCGTGAGGAGTCATGATAATATTCTCTGCGTCGCTCTGAAAAAATTTTCATCCCATACCTCTCGCACCGCGCCTTTAACACGTTCATCATTGATTGTAACCCCTTGAGTGATCTACAAACCAATGCTTGATCATCAGTAAATCTGCTAGGGTGCTGTGTAGGATACTGGTCGTTTGATAAATCCTAGTTTCTTTGATGGAGCGCCGCAAATGGTTCCAAAGTTATTCCCCCTGGAGAGGTCGGATGTACATTGCCGACGTAAGGCTGCTTCAAATACAACCATGGCTGTCCAGCTATCGGCAGAATAACCCCTGCCTCAGTGCATCTACATCTACTAATTCCCCTGCAAGCCTCCGCAAGGGTGTTTGGCAGGGGGTGGCTTATCACCAACTTGAACCACGGTGATGAAATTTACTTTCACCAACAAGCGTCCCACTATCGGTATACAATAAATATCTACAGAAACTACTAAAATAGTATATAATGTAACTATGAAAACGTGACACAAAAGTATACAATATGACACTTCACCCCATGCAAGAACAATCATTGACCATATTCTTCAAACAATCGTCTTATCTGTTAAGAATAACCAAAATCATCAAAGGCCAAATTTCATGTAGTATCCGAGAAAGTAGAGGAACTATTAATTTCCGGAAAGTTATAACCCTGGGAGAATTTTTATTACGGGACTTCAATCCGTTTATCAAAAAAATATAAAAATTTTTGCAGTGACCGGGAGCCAAAATGACCACTGATGCAAAATTCAATGTCAAAAAAATTCTCATTTAAATTTGTTCCCGTATATGTTATTATTCCTCTGATACCTACTCAGGAGTGCCGAACCCACTTGAGAAATAATTACAACGGTGCGAGCGAACTTGAGAGAAAGCCCTCTCGGGCGATAACACAGGGAACATGCGCCTGAAAGGATGTGGCCGAATAAGGTCGTTATTACAGAGGAAAAAAATACTAGAAGATATTTCCCCCGGCCATCTCTTCACCTCATGCAACTCATTTCACTCACAATGTGTGCCAAGGGGATGCGATGCCGGAACAACAGAAACTGAGTCAGCGGATTCTTCAAGCGGGAGATTAAAAAAAGAAATGGAGCACTTGCAATAATTGGTGCAGCGGCATTTAATCATTCTGTAATTCCATATGGGACACTATAAACCTACACAATATCACAGTCAATCTGCTTGTTTGATGATGCTGGTCAACAAATTCCTTGTCCAATTCAACAATGGTGGTGATTTTAATGTAATCCCAAGCGGAGAATTCAATTTAGCAATCAGATTTTCTCTCTCATGCACCGGTTTTTTTTACATGCATACATACAACTTGTTTCTAGATCTCTTCTTATTTACTGACGTATTCTCTTGAATTTTGGATGGATTTGAACTGTTCTCACAAAAGCAGCATTTGCTATATCAGATCAATCAGTCACGATGGCTTCTTTCCGTTCAATGCTACGATTTTTCATTTGAGCCTAATTATTTGCTATATTTAAAATAATGCTAAAGCCACTCATGTGCCTTTGTTGCATTTGTGGAGAATTAGGCAAAGCAAAATATTGGGTATTAAATGTATCAGGTGATTTTGTGAAGATGTCCGTAGTCAGAAAAAATGCTTTCTGGATGTCAATTGATATAATTCTGCAGACGGGAGTACCTATGCAGGTCAACTCTAAAAACTGTTCAAAATTTGTCTCAGGGACGGATAATTTAGCAGTACAGAAATATGAAAATAAATCTCCATAAAAACAAAGCACTATAAACACTGCCACACATGAACTAAATTCAACCATTGTTACTTCAGACAGTGGTGAAAATACAATATCATATTGTAAGTGATAAGTTTAACTTAGTTATTGCACATAGATTTATTTCAGCAATACGACCTAGGTTTCGATGAAGCTCGTCAAAACCTAGATCGTCTTGCTGAATTAAATCTATGTGGAATAACTAAGTTATACTAATCATTTACAATGTTAAGCAGATTCCACGAAGTCATGCCCGAGACAACGAAGGACTATAATATATTTATTTTGATCTATAAGATTGTCTTGCATACATTATAATAGAACAGAAAAGTAATTGTTACTAACAACAGGATAATATCCTGTCGACAAGCGTTTGATCAAAAGCTTTGTTAAAAAAATGACAGACAAAAGAGAAAGATTGAAATTAATTTATTTTAGATCCATTACCAACCAAAATCAATTCTAAATCGCCATTATACATTTATCAACTGAGTAAAAGGCCCGCTACCCCCATGTTTACTTCACCAAACTACGGCTATCTGAAGTCTGAATGAGTTAATTCCAGCTGGGTTACACTGCGCTGGGATCAATTTATGACAAAAATAGTCTAGTGGGCAACTGCAGACGTGCACTAAGCTATTCTCTCTGTCGCGGCACAACCTCAAGATCTCCTAAAAGGCTTTCATGGAAGAGGAAAGCCACTGACCTAGGCCAAGCAACGTTGCCAAGCGGTGGAGTTCAGATATGGCTCACCGTGAAAGGTGGAAGGATGATAAATATGAGGAGGAATTATACTCCTTGTTAACCTCCAGTCTCTTCAGGATTTTGCTGAACCACAAGTATATGATTTTTACACATATGACTATCAAAATGGCATCCATACAACTTTGTGGATTTGGTGTCTACATGTGGTAATCAATCGATTTAAGTGATTTAATTAGGGTTGTGAAGTGGTGTACAATATTCGGACACCACTTCACAATCGTTATATATATATACTGTAATATATATATAACTTCACTGACGATCACTCGTGTGATGAATAGATAAAGAAATGTAAAATCGTAGTCATAGACGTAGATATAGTTGTAGACAGTCTCTCTACGACTGAGGAAGGGCTAAGACCCGAAACATTTCAAGTAAGACTTTCTTTTTACTCTCATCTTTTCACCCCCCTGTAAGTTCTCTCCATTATTGTGTTTGTGGCCATTTGGCGAAGTTTTCTATTTGTGTATATATTTTTTTTCTATTTGTGTATATATAAATGGCCACAAACACAATAGAGAGAACTTACAGGGGGGTAAAAAGGAAGTCACTGGAAACATTTCTGGTCTTAGCCCTTTGTCAGTTGTAAGAAACTGTACCGCTCCAATTAGGGTAGGAGAGGGGAGGTTATGAAGAGGGGGACTGGGAAGGTTAATCATGCTGGGTCTGGCTGATGGGGCAAGGGGAAGAGTGCAACAAAGTTATGATGATTGGGGGGTACCTAGAACTGGAAAGGAGTGTGCAGGGGGGGTAGTAGCAACAAAGTAACAAGGTTAGCGATCCTGGGCCTGGCTGAATGAACAGAGGGAAAAGTTGTAACAAAGTAATGAAAGGGGACTGGGAGGTAACTTGAACAGGGAAGGAATGGGAGTAGCAACAATGTAATTGTGATGTAGGGGCAGTGACAGGTAGAGGGGAAGGAAAGACTGACTAATTCAGGTGAGGGGAAGTTAGCGGGCCGGTTGGGTGATGCTGGGAAGGGGGGTGGGGAAACAGAGAGGAGTTAATGATTATTTATAGAAGCAGAGAGTAAATGGAGAATATTGAGTCCAGGGGGGGGGAAAAAGCTTCGCAGAACCAGATTATTGACATCTCAGTAGTTCTTAGTTCTGTATTGGAGGCATCAGCGGGGAGGGCATAGAGGATGGTGAGGTGGAAACAGGAGTCGAAGTGAAGATTGTGAGTAGAGGCATGTTTTGCAACAGGAAAGTTGGGAGGAGAGGATCTATGGCCGTTCATAGGGATGGATAAGGGATTCCTAGTTTCCCAGACGTAAAAAGAGAGACATAATTTGCATTGAAGGAGATAAACTACATTACAAGAGTTGCAGCTGCCATGGCAAGAGATAGGAAATGGGGTCAGGTTTTAGGGCTTTGGAAAGTAGAGAGGTTACGTATTAGGGGGCAGGTTTTACAGCGAGGTCTATGGCAGGGAAAGGTACCAGGGACTTGAGGAGGAGAAATGGTGGGAGGGGATTGGGGGGGGGCGTAGAATATTGCACATAATATTAATATAAATATATAAACAAATAAATGTTTATACAGAAAGGTAGAAAGAAAGTGGATAGGAACACAAAATCAACAAACACAATGGTGATGTGAAGATGTAAACATGGCCGATTCCAAGCAGAAAAAATTCGACGACTGGGAATCGAACCACGGACCTTTGGATTTCGCGTTAAATGCTCAGACCACCAAGCAACCCAGTCTACTAAGAATCCACTGGAATCAGCGGGGGGTTTATAGGAACAAACACTCCCCAAGGCATAACCCACGAGAGCGGCCAATAGATGGTTCCACGGCTGCTGTTCACCCACCGGCAGAGAGAGAATGACATACACAAGGCGAAATGAAAGAATAACTCAAGCACATAGACAGTGGTGACAGATATAGAACAGGCGTTTCGGGGTACGCTAACCCAAGTAGGAAATGAGCCGTTCAGGCCATACAATCGTTCGTTCATTCACTCAGACCGCTCAGCGGAAAATACACACATATTGGGTCTGAAGCCCGATTGTCGGAATGGTAAGCCACTACTCTGGCCAACTTGTCAACCCTATCCCTACTCAGCTTCCTCAGGCACATGAGATTCTTAACTGATTACTCATTACACGTTCATGTGTATATTTCATTGATACGCTGTACCCTTCTTTCATGGCATTGAAGTTTACGCTTAACATAAGATATCCATGAATCAGTCTTGAGTAGAAAGATGGTAACTTACTATAAGGCCTCTCAAAATGGATAGCAACTAGAGGACTGAGATTTCCCTCAACATCAGCAAATGGAAAAAAGTAACCAGGGAATCCTCTTTGTGGAATGTACTGAATTGGGCCAATATTCTCAACATCAGCTGGAATCTCACCATTGCAGCTCACCCACAATTGATTTGCCTGGAAGATTAGAAAACAGTCATGTGATTGAACAGCATCATTTAGCATCCATCTCCATCAGTATTGACAGTAGTCAAAAGGAGCTCAAATTCTTCTGTCAAGCTACTTTTTGGTACTTTATTATCTGTCCTAATAATTATTGGACTATTAACACTAAGAGAGAAAATAAAATGTTGAGTATTGGCAACCCAAACATTTTAGAAATATTATGTTATGTTAATTAATATGTTACTGAAGATAGGGCTGTTTACTGTGTTGTGGACTTTTAAGAAGCAAGAGAAGTATCTGTTATGATTAAGAGTTTACAGGAAAAATAATAGATATGAAAGTACACATTAATGACAAATGATTTAATTTAAACGAGTAAATATGAAAGTACATATTAATGAATTGAAGTGGGTTAATTTAAACAAGCTTCCACCATAGTTTTCATCATAAAATACAAGCTTCATTTATATAACAATCTTGCAAAAGAGAGCAGGGCATCAAGGTTCTAGCAAGAACTAAGTAACATGATAATATATACACTTAAATAAAAGTGGAATGGTGCCTGTACATTAGTTACTCATCTTCTCAAAAATCTATGCACTAGTTGAGCATAAATTTTGCATGATTCTAGAGTATATACAAAGGAGTACTATATATGTAGGTCCCGGGGCCCTTTAGATATTGTAGAATACCAACAAACAAGAATTAAACACTTATTGTTAGAGAGACATAAAGTACACCTATTAAATCACAATACAGCTGTAGATCTCAGAAGTATGGTTGGAACCCTAAAAAGCCTTAGGCCCCAAATAGGGCTCTGTTTCATCATTAAGGGTGAATTGATGAACCAATTCACATAAAATATGGTATACAGGAACATGATATATATAAGAAGGACATAGACTAAGTGAAAAAGCCTTAACACTAGGACGCCCGGACTTTTCAACATCATTCAATGCCCAAAGCGGGTCATTTTGACCCACTGTAATTAATGAAATTAATCCTCACTTTGCGCTACTAAGTTTACATTTTCACAGTTTTTACTACAAACTGTCACTCTTTCACTTCACATTCATCGATTATTTCACTTTATAACTTCATAACTTTGACAATATCGATGATTTATTGATATATAAACTTACGACATTTCTGTTAATTTATCGTTTTTTCCATTTTATTTCATTTTTCTTGCTTATTGTGTCATAGCTCAATATACTACGAAGACTTTCCACATTATTTAATACATATCTATTATTTTTCAAAGTTTGGTTGCAATAACTAAGTTCAAAATATTATTTTTCGGTCGAAGTAGGAATTTTCCCGAAAATCTACCTAGTAACTAACTTTGGGATTCTTATTATTGCAGTGATGCACATGTGTAAATCTGATAATCTGATAATAGTCCATATGTCAGTAAGGAGCAATATTGTATTCTCTGCACTCTAAAATAGTGATAAGGTTCACTGTGCACTGCCAACAAATTCATTACTAAATATGCCATGAATCGACAGGACAAAAAAGGAGAAGGGTGGAGATACGAAGTGGAAGGAAGGAATATGAGAATATTTTTGAAAGGTGATCCAGGCATGGAAGGTAACCGAATGAGGAAGATAGGACAAAGTGGGATGGACAACATATGCAGCAGAATAACTAATAAACACTAATAAAAAAGAAGTTTTGGTGATGATACAAAGTGCAAATACATATCTGGGTCAAAATGACCCGTATGGGCGTTCTAGGTAAATTCTAAAAAAACTAATGTACGGATTACTCCAGGAAGCTGAAAATTTTTTGATATTAAGCCATGTTAAAATGAATAAAAGTCACGAGAGAAAATCCTGCTTTCGTTGAAAATGAAATAAAAAAGTGAATTTAAAATCACGTCTGGGTCAAAATGACCCGCCTGGGCGTTCTAGTGTTAAGTACCTCAATATGACAGAAGTGGGCCTAACAAGTTCGTAGACGATGTATAATTCAATTGGGTACTTATACCCTAAATTTCCTTCAGTTTACTAACACAAGGAAAGCTGTGGAATCGGAGCACAGGTTTCTCTCCTGGCATTTCTAAATAGCTTCTTCTCTAGATTTTTGGTTGAAACCTTTATTTATCTGATAAAATGTAAAATTCAAAAGCTGATTTCCTCTGCTAGAATTCTACGTAACTGTAATTAACATAACTGCATATTTAGCGTCATTTTGCCTTTTGGTTGCCAAAGATACTTTAACATCTAAAAGAGTGCCTTTTGCCTGACTTTAAATTGATTGTATAGTAATAAGTAGTCCCTGGGACTAGTATTGACTTTATTGTATGGAAATTATCACTGAGAAAAGGTTTGTACTGAAAAGAGGATGAATATTTAAAAAGTACAGTGAAACTCAAGCCAAGTTAAGGGTTAGGTACATCCTGTAATTATGCCAATCACTGTGAAATAAGTAGGAGGAATAAACAACCATACAAGGAAATTTGTTTGGGGGTTGCATTCCTTTATGGATTAAAAAAAATATGAACCTTACGAAAGGGTTTTGGATAACAGTGATGTAAATACACTCACATACCAGTTACAGAAGTAGGTACCACCTTTGTGGAAAAAAATATTCAAGTACCCAGTATGTACATCGTAAATTTGGTGAGCTATCACGAAATAATGCCAAACCATCTCTCATTCTATAATTGAGATATATGTACATGCAAAAATAAATTTTTTTATCAGTCTTAGTGATAAATATGAATCATCCCATTACTGTAAGAATAAACCACATTAGTAATTTCCATACATGTAAATTTCTAAACAATTTTAATTCATACTGACTATTGGTTCAACCCTTGTGTCATTTTCAAGGAATTTGAAGATGAAATTTAATGGTTGAAACTAAGGTCAGGACAAATTAAATGTGCATGGAAGTTAACTACTGAGTGTTATTACGACCACTGCGGAGATTGAACATTTCCACCAATTCACAAACTTTCAAACAAATTAACCCTTTTACACCCAATTTCAGGCATACCGGATGAGAATTTTCTATGTAAAAATAGAATGCTTGCCTCCTGAACCTCAAAGCATCATTTCTTTACATTATATATCTATTGTTTTGTGATAGGAGGTAGTTTTGATAGTTTTTTTGACGTCGTGAACTTTTTGACTAATTATCTTTACTAAACTTGTTGTCATAATTTCAAATTCCTTCCTATTTTTCTGTTTAATCACCTAATAAAAATGACTGGTGGATAAAGAATACTTCACTAATAAAAGGAATTTGAGATAATGTTGATAACATATTTTACTATGCATTAATATTATAAAAATGTTGACTTAATTATCATTACTTTCATTTGGTGAAGACATGAGACGTGAGGCAGTTGCGGTGGATAAAAGTCTCCCTTTAGCTTCATTTTTGGAATGGATATATGATCGTAATATGTTAGCCATTCTGATAATGAAAACATCATAGATCCCCTTCCACAGTTGGTATGCTGAGTTTTGAACTCCTTGTTTCACGAACTGGATAACAAAGAACTGCTAAACAAGAAGAGCAATATTGCACACCTCTCATGCATAAGATAAAAAGGTTCTTGAAAAGACTACCTATCACAATACATGTGATTTTTTTTAGCTTATAATACACAGACCTTGGTGTAAGTTAATGTTGGTAGTGATAATTAATACAGGACTCTGGATAGTCAATGTTATTTACCAGTTGCTAACTAAGCATGATAATTATTGACATAAGAAATATGCCTTGATGAACATGAAGAAACAACACGAGAGAACTCTGGGTGAACTAAGAAGTATGTTCAAAAAAAGGCGATTAGAGAGATAGTTCTAGGCTCTGAATTAAGTAAGCTCCAATATGAAGTCCAAATATGTATGCTTAATTGGGCTATCCTCACGGTAGTCAGTCTTTTGTCACAAGTACTGTTCCAAGCAGTTTCTGTGACTGCCATGTTTAGGCATGCAAAAAACGTTGCTTCCATTTCTTCCACCACGGTACATGATTGGAAATTGCATTAATTTGAATCCATATTACTGGAAGCCACATTTGGCAATGTTTCTTTGCATGCGTAAGGAAAATTTTGAACCAGAAAGTTTTTAAAGTACGCCAAAGATTTGTTTTGGAATTTTTTCCTCAAAAAACATTTTAAAGCTTTCTGAATCAACAGGCAATATAAAAGCACAAACTAAAACCAGATCACAAACCAACATATAAATTTAATTCCTAACAAAGAATAGGTGAATTTATTGCATGAATTTCATTTACTAGTTACTTAAATTCTATCTAGAGTCTCAATTTTGTTGAAGCCTTTTGTAAACATCATGGGAAGGCTATACGAGCTATACCTTTTTGTAGGGAAAATTTCTCCACTGTAAAATAAGAAGTAATTTCTGTGATAAGTAAAGGTTAATCTCATTAATTTAATTAATAAACTGTAAACTACTTACATGGAGAGGATTAACCGTTTTCTTTTCTGCAATTGTAGCTTTCAGGTCCTCTGGCATTTCAGCAGGAAGCTTTTCTGTATCATTATAATATTCAGGCTCCCAACCAAACATCTACAGAAAGAGAAGGCCAACAATCAATTCTATGAAATAATTCTCACCCTTTCATCAGAATAATCTTGTCTAACACAAAAAACTAAATTTAGCTGGAAGCTTTACAGGAGGCTGAGATTCATTACAACTTAATAATTAAGCTGCTCAGAATACCTCAATAAGAATGAAAGCTTCAAGAATACATGATGACAATAACCAACAATGCTAACTATACACCAATCAATACATTATGTTATCAGAAAATGCAGCAAATACATCTTCATTGACACACTACCATGTGAGCCACAGCATGGGTGTGTGGGAGGGGGTGTTGAGACACCAGCCATGTAAAGATGTAAGAGATGAGGTTTTGGGAGGTGAAATGGTGGCATGTTTTAAAAAAGTGTACTCAGTGGAGCTCAGTTTTTATTGTGGTTGCTTATTGTGTGCTGAAAGAATGATGTTTTGTACCTATCTGATCGGCAATGTATCTCTCTTATTTTATCACTCCTGTCAGACCTAGACGTGTCATGAGGCGTCATGATAATATTCTGTGTGTTGCTCTGAAACACACCAGTTAAATATTCCAAACAATATGGTGAATTTTTTTGGGTGGGCAATGGAAACCATTTGATGAAGATGAATTTCAAATTTTTCTTGGACTGTTGTTTCATACTGGAATGATAAGAATGAACAGGCTGCAGGATTATTGGAAAATGGACAAACTCTTTCAAATCTCCTGTTTTTATAAGTTTATGAGTAAAAATAGGTTTCGTTCTATTCTCCATTCTCTCCATTTTTCTGAGAATGGAAATGTGGTCGAGTCTCAGGATCGGCTTGAAAAATTAAGACCTCTGGTCAACCACTTGAATAAAAAAATGGATTCGATTTGTTACCCTAATTGGGAATTATCACTGGATGAGTCAATAGTTTTGTGGAGGGGCAGGTTACTGTTCTGGCAGTATATAAAAGGAAAGACATAAATACGGTGTTAAACTGTACTTGTTGAGCTTATGAACGGTAAATTGTGAGTTGGCCATAGTCTATTCACGGATAATTATTATAACAGTGTAAAACTTTCACAAATATTGTTAAGAGAGCGTACATATTGTACGGGCACCCTCTGGTGAAACCGGAAAAATAACCCTTCTATGGTTGTTTCAAATAAACTGAAAAAGGGTGAGGTAATAAGTAGATATAGCAAAAATGGAGTTTGTATTGCCAAATGGAAAGACAAGAGGGAGGTACTTTTCCTTTCAAGTGAATTTGTGTGTGAAATGGTGGAAGTCACCAACAGAAGAGGAATCAAGAAAACTTTACCTACTACCCATTCTAAGATCTACCCATAGCTAAGTACAACGAATTCATGACAGGGGTCGATAGACAAGACCAATTGCATTCGTATTACCCCTGCGAAAGAAAAACTCTTAAGGTGGTATAAGAAAGTGTGTGTTCATATTTTTCAGGTGATTCTGACCAATGCCTTTATCTTGTACAATAAATATTGTAAAAAAATTAATCTGTACGATTTCAGATTAAAAGTCATTAGATCTCTCTTGTGCTCTAGAGTTCTTCCGCCACATATATATATACAAAAAAAACTGCAAAAAATGTTCATTTGCCAAGTAAAGTGCCAAAAAATGAGAAACTGCGATTTTTACGCTGATGGTGTTGGATATGTGCAGATGAAGGAAGGAGAACAGAATCCTTGTACTATTGTAAGGAGTGTGATGGAGAGCTGGGACTTTGTATAGAGAAATGTTTTCGGAAGTACCACGAAAAATAAAAAAAAGGTTTAAAACTTAATTGTGTGTGTGTATTTATTTCCT
This sequence comes from Ceriagrion tenellum, assembly GCA_963169105.1. Lineage (NCBI taxonomy): Eukaryota > Metazoa > Arthropoda > Insecta > Odonata > Coenagrionidae > Ceriagrion > Ceriagrion tenellum. The sequence goes on from OY720643.1 coordinate 68,620,690, forward strand.
TGTGTGAATGAGATATGAGTAGAGTTTGAGATCTCTGGATATGGCAACGAAATTGCCGGGTTTCCCATAGGCTGCTTCACAAAAGGTGGCAAGCATGCGTGCTTATTGCATGCCACCGTCAAAATGCCTTCACCACTTATCCTTATTGGAGATGAGCCTCAAGGAGGTTGTTTGGGTGGCACAATCATGTAGAAAAATCTGTCCTCAGTTGAGGGTCTTTGTTATGGGATTAGGCGGTCATGTTCCATTAAAAGACCTTTCCTGGGTGGATAGTGGTCAGTTAGCAGCCACTTCCAAGGGCCATGTGAATGCATACTAGAGACCTGCAGTGGTGCATCGAATCCAAAGAACCCTCGCCCGGCTGTGTGCGAGAGATAGAGAGACACTCTCTTCCCTTGCCCCCCTCTAAGGAGTGGAAAGGGCAAAAGGGGAGGTGGCGCACACCCCTCTTTAGACGATCGCTCAGCGGGTGGACGGGCGACCTTCCCCTAGTCGGGCGTCCGTCTTCCGTATTTTGGAAATAAACCCTTCCACCACTGTTTCTCTGACGCTATACGACCACATATGCAGATCTCTTTCCAAAGGATCCCCCGTCCCTTCCCTTAGTGTCAGCGGGTGATCAGCTGGAGGACGGGTGACAGGGCGAACGGGCATCTACGTCACGAGGGCGGGCATGAACAGGAGCACAGGCAATAAACAGAGATGGGCGAGAATCACCCGGATTTTCCTACCACCTGAAGGTCTCTAATGCTTACCCAGAAGGGTGAGAGTTTTTATGAAAATGTAGTCTCATTTCCCTATACTGTCCATTACACAAAAAGTTGACGCTGCTCAGCGAGGTGTAATGAAAATCCAGATGTTGGAGGATATTTATTAGTAGAAGAATGGCTAAGAAAACCTTAATTTTTCAAGGAAAAAATGCAAAAGTGCATAACCTTTTCTATTATTTCCGTATCAATGTCAACGTAGGCAACACTTTGCTACATTAAGCTATCGTAGATTCATCTTAAACTGCATTTTCAAATATTTGGACTGTTATTGTTGAACTAAAAATGCTGCATGACTGTAAAAATCCAAACTTAAAACGATATTTTACATAAGAATAATGGGTTATTAGTCTGATTTGGTACAGACGAAATTGCAGAGCCGGCGTCGACGCAAACAATTATACATGCCGTAAAATGATTTATTGAAAAAGCGTTAAAGTTTTTTTTCGGCTATACCGGTTGGATCTCATAACTGTAGTGGAGCTGAATGTGTTAACAAAACCTAGTTTCTTTATTGCTGCACCACATATGTTTTGTATGTGTGTTTTCCACAATATGTCAGAAGTTAAGGTAATTCCAAGATATTTTACTGTATCTGAAGATTTTATGTTAACTCAACCCACAGTGCAGGTATGGCATTTGTGTGATGAGACATTATACTTGGGATCCATCATGAGTCATGTGGGTCAATAGGAAATGCATCCCACGGGAAAACATTTCAAATGCTAAGGAATCCTTAATGACATTTCCACAACATCAAAATAAACTCTAGAATGGACAATGAGGAGAGGGAATAAGGATCCCTTTCAGAGGTTGAGACACCATTGAGGTTGATGGTGAGAGCATGGTGCTGTCAAACAGTAGCCCAGTAACTGAAATATCTTCTATATTGCTTTCTCATTTCTTTCCTCACTTGCCATTGGATAGCACAGACAAATGGACCTGTTAGCCAGAATATAGCAAGAATCTCTGAAAATTTAAGTTAAGTAACTCTTCAAACACATATAGATTACATAGAGTTAAGAATTCTACTTGATTTAGGTAAGATATTCACTGGGAATATAAATTATCTAATATATAAAAATGAATTTTTGTTTGTTCGTCTTCTATGCGTTCCAATACCATGCATCAGGTTTCGATGAAACATTGGTAAACTGTTGAATACGTACCCACGAAGGTTTCTGTATTATTAAATCCATTGTACAATCGGAGGAGCACAAGTCGTTTCAACAAATGAGTGTTGGCACGTGAGCTTCTCAAACAAGGGTGGAACGATAAGCAAGCAACGAAGCAGATTGTTTAAGAGTTGCTCAATCATGCACATCAGAATCATATCAATAAGACATAATATCGGGTGCATCAGAATCATATCAGTGAAACATAACACAGGCCTGCGAAATTGAATTTTTTGAAAAATACAAGAGAAGTTTTTGCTGAGTTTCATGTTATTTGGTGTGCTGATTTCGAAAATGACCTCCATTTTTTTCCATCACATAAGTATTTTTTGTAAAATCTATATTGATATTTTAGCTAAAATCCAATTTGAAAAGGAATTCTCTCAAGCAATTTTGCATGTACTATCTGGCAACAGAGGTTTGTATCCATTTAAATCTATGTAAAATAATCGATTTGTGGTAAGGCAAATTGATTTTTCAGCTATCGATTATTTTCTATAGGATTAAATGGATGAAAACCACTGTTGCCAGATCACACGATCTGTCTCTAGTCGAGAGAAAAACAAAACGTTCCCTTGCGTTTAAAATTTTTACATCAAATTACGGTGCAGTTTCTAGAAGAAAATCACCAACATATTAATTAAATTTTTTATTATTAAGGTAACTTACATAAAGGAGACGACTGACCAAGAGGAGCAAATATTATGTATGCGTACATGAAAGTTTGAAACAAATTTTAAACTGAGCAAAAAACAAAACAAAAAAAAGTTTCTTTTTCACTCTTCCCTCCTTGGCAAACACAACTTGTCACTCATACTTGGAGGAACGTTCATTCAAAGTATGAGAGTTTTGAAACAACCATAGCTATTTTTAATTGTAGATTTTCATTTAAAAAAATTAAAACTGACATTTTTACCCCTTATTGTCGCCGGTAGCAGCGTGAGGCGGCAGCACTAACCCACACTTATGACCACAGGGGTTACCTTACGCGAGAAAAATGAAGCTTCATTGCACTTTGGCCAGGTTCTGAATATGAAAACATTGCCTTCTTCCCTTTAACTCAGTGTATTTTAGCGGTACAATTATTATTGAATACGGGACCCAGGAGATAATATAACACGTGAAATGTATTTATATATTAATATTAACCTTTGTCCCTTAAAATAATGCTTGCTTTGATTCTTCACTTTGCGACAGTTCATAGCAATAGAGAAAATAACATATGCCTACAATATCATCTGCTACAATGCCATTGGAAACCTAATACTTACAGAAAACCTCCCATTTCCCATGAATACTACATGCAAGTATCGTTGGGGGAACTCCTGTGTATAAATGACAGTTCCAAAGCTTATGTTTGTCTACGTTTATCACCAATTGACATAATGACATATGTTAGGAATGCCTTAAATATCGTCTGCTACGATGTGGAATAAAACTGAATACCCACTAATTGTGTCCATGTCGCATTCCAAGTAGTTTCAATTGTCGTCATAGAATTTGCTGGGTGCAAATGTTTTTTTCTTTTTATTCAATAGTCCTCAATTAATTACACATGCACGTAATAATTGATATCACAAATGCATCCAATTTCGTCTTCTTCAACACTAATTGTGAGCATGGTCTAACGATAAGAGGCCAAGTACACGGATGGCAACTAGTTAGCCATCACATTGGATCATATTTCATCACAAGTAACTGTTCAAACCTGTGGACTACAGATGATAAATGTAATAATGAAATGCAAAAGCTGCCCAAAACATGTAGTGTACTCCCTGGGAAAAGAACTTCATGGTTAATGGGCAACATTTTTTTATTAGCACACCTTCCACACCAAGGAACTTTGGGAAAGACAATAATATTAGTAGCTGTTTAGATGTCTTATTAGGTTTCTCAATAGGTTTCTTCATCGGTAGCTGGTATGGGTCGAAAAGGTGTCCTGCCTTTGAAGGCTCGAAAGAGGAAATCTCCAAATCCCAGGAAGAAGGAGCTTCCCCCGAAGAGCATCAACCATGATGAACTGATTTGAATCACTTCACCCGGTGGTTGAGTCACCTGATGTAAGTCGAAGTCGACGGTGAAGATACAGTCCTTATCACTGAGATGGGACCTGAAGCTTGCAGTAGCAACAATGGATACGTGTTAAGTGGAAGAAGAATCATAAATATTAGTTATTTCTTCATGCAGCTAACCAAATTGGACAATCACAGCACACTTGGATGCAGGTATTATCGATCGATTATTTCTGAAAATAATTTCAGAAAAACAAAAGAGTATGCGATCTGCATTTCCCATGAAAAGTAAAAATGTGCGGGTTTGAAGGTTATTTATCCACCGACGAGAATTCATCAGGGAAAATCGACATCAATAATGCGACAACTACAGGCATTCTCGCCATTGGAGGTGGGCATTCTCAATTGGAGGAATTCTGTGAGAACATAAATATGCTGTGCATGAGTACTAAGACGTACCTCAAACACGAAAGGAGGGTTGGTGACACAGCCCTTGACAAGATGAAGATGGCAGCGGCGGAAGAAGCTCAATTAGCTCGAGACATCGGAGATGTGGACATTGATGTTGTACCTCTCATCCCCGTAGTAGCGGACGGAAGTTGGGCTAAAAGATCTTATTGCACGAAATATGACTCTCTATCCGGATTGGTGAGTTGATATTTCATACTTTTTAGCGAAAGTGGAGTCCTGGAGGAAATAGTCTTACCATTCTCTTCTGAACTGACTATAGAGATCATTTCCAAAAGCTTTTACCGGTCATGATTTTGCAACGCTGCGTTCACCCACTCAGTTGGCCATGAATTCGTAAAGCAACGGGCACGACATTTGGTTTCCCGTATTTCTACCAACGTATTTTCTCCAAAATCGCAGATCGTTGAATCCTGGGGGGTGATTACGGATCACTAGTCGCCGGGCGACAGTTCTCTTTTGGGCGACTCTAGACCTAGGACCTCTCCTCTAAGTGATTACGTATCTTGAGTTGGCAGGCAGTAAGGCGACTCGGAGTTGACGGCGACTCAGTTCTCGCCCCGAACGATTACGGATCACCATTTGTCGCCGATGGGCAACGAATTTGTCCCGATATCGCCATTGACTGAGCGGGTAATTCGTTGAGTCGCACCCTTGATTCTAATTTGCTTGGCGATAGTCGGCTATTTTTTTTACTCGATTGGCGATAGTTCCCTGTGTTTACATTGAAATATGCAATGAAACAACGAATATAAAATTACATAGAAACTGAAGTAGATGGCATTGGAGTACCCAATTTGCTGCCCCTCTTCACTGAGTTTTAATAGGGGCTACTTGTCTTTGGATTTACCAGGTTTATGAAAAGCTCGTGATTAGTCAAAAATTCTCATTATTGTTGTGATGCTTCAACTTAAAACTATGACACGGAAATAATTAACTGATGTCTTGACCTTCGTCACCTGTAAATGTTCTAGGGTTGATTGCTCCTTACATGCCTGCGGATTAAAAAGAATTACCGAAGGAATATTAGAAATATTATTCTTCCATTGTCCTTACTTTCTGCTACTTCTACTGCTAGACGGATTTTGGTTGGTCGTGGCCTGTTCTGACTTATTCACCTTATCGTCTTTTTATTTAGTCTTTCTATGTTTCCGCATCGCTAACTACAAAATAATATATGTATTGAATTGAAATACGCGAAATTGGTAATTTGTGACTTAACCATTTCACTTCAAGGACGACATTCGTGGATTTAAAAAAATGTGCAAAACAAAACAGCACACCAAAATATTTTGTTTTCGGAATAATTAAACAAAGCGATTGATGAAATACATACTTATTTTTCCAGCTGTGGTACGTGCACTTTTTAATCATGTTATTTTGGATTCATACTTATAACTTCATTGATGAAATTCAGCTGATGTTATGACATGGTTATTTCCCTGAAGAATGGCGTAACTTGAATAATTTAAAATACGCAGATTTTGCTGTATGTATGCACGAAATTTGGTGTCAATAGCGTAATTCTAAGGGGGTAAAAAAAATTTTGAGCTGCCGGGACGAAAGCCAACACCACTAAAAAATTTTAATTTCCAGTAATGGGATAACAGGACTAGATATTACTAATAACTGGAAAATTCCTTTTAATACGGGCATGATGCATAGTAAGCTGCACCGAAAGCTGTATTCATGCAGTCCTGGGAGAAGAGAATGGAAGCTCAGAAAAAGCAAAGAAGGCTTCAAGTTCGAAAGAAAACTGTACAAAGAGCTCTATTTGTTAGCAAGTCAGCGGATGCTGATTACAGACCCGAAGCTGCTAAGCCTGATGTTGATGACGAAACTTTTGAGGTCGAAAAAATTGTTAGCTGCCCTAAAGTTGACCGCTGAGGATGCGGAGAAGCTTCAGTAGGCTACAGTCGATCAAACTAATTGTACACTGTGGAAGGAGGAGAGGCGAAAGAGATTGACATCGTCTTACTTTGGAACAGTTTACAGAATGCGTTCTACGACATCGTCACAAAGTTTGGTGAGCAATATTTTATACGGTGAGTTTTCAACTTCTGCAGTCAAGTACGGGCGAGAGAAGGAGCAGCATGCCCTTGACCTTGTTGAGCTAACTGAGGGGATCAAGGCGGTCCATTGTAGATTGTTCGTCGATCATATCCAACGCGATTCCCAAGCCGCACCTTGGGCCGACCGCAAGAAGAACGCAGCCTAGGCCACCAGGGGTGCCTCCTCTATCGCAGAGGTGGAAGCCTGAAATAGACGTGTGCGTAAGAAGAACGTAGCCCAGCCGAGGAATAGGTGAACCTCTATTTTGAGCTGTGTTGGATGGAGGTATTTTAAAACAAACGGATGGCCATTAAATGCCTGGATAAAATGTTTTAATGAAACTGAACATTAGCGATACTTCAGATGCAGAAAGATTGAGTTTTATGCCTTTTAACTATATTAATCAATGTCTTTCATTAGTTTCCTCAAGGGAGAATAAAACTCAGTGAGATTCAAAGGATTTTGTTAAAGACACGATGACTTTTCAAACACAGTTGCTTTGGCAAATTTTGGATGAAATTGACGGAATATCAGAGGTGGGAAATGTGAAGATAAATGAAATATTACACTCATATTTTGAACATAGGAACCTATTTACAAACTTGTAAAATAATTATAATTGCATCGTGCATTATTCTATGTCTTCTATAGTCAATAATTTCCAAGAAACTTAGGGATCGTCGAATCCTGGGAAACCGAATCCGTGCAAGTTGATGGAGCACCCTAGCATATCCGGAATGGAGAGGGATAGTGAACCTACTGGAAATACACTGCGGGTGGTGGTATACTAGAAGTTTACGTCCAGATTTTCCATCGTGTTGACCCAACTGTTTGCAAGGAATACTCTAGACCAGCGGTTCCCAAACTTTTCTGTCCTGGGACCCACCTCCCATCTGGAATATTTTTCGCGACCCAATATTACCTGACACCGGCGGGACAATAGACAACAGACCCGTGCAACATGAAGAACACAGAAATAGTCTCGACTAGCTACATAGTCTGTGTTCACTTTATTATTTTAAACGTTTCTTATTGGTAGTTTAGCGTTAGAACATGTTTGAAGAGAATTTTTGTGTATTTATTTAAGATTTAATTTTTGCTTTAAAAGGCACCTTCCCTGCGCGACCCACCAGTGGGTCGCGACCCATAGTTTGGGAACCGCTGCTCTAGACGATTCCAGGTTCAGTGGATTTTGGGTAACAGGTTAGACAAAGAAAAGTAGTCCCACAAATGCACTCCCTGCATTTATTATGGGTATATATAATTTTAGTATCCTGCCGATGGTTGGATTTATTCTTAATGTAATGATTCTATTGCCGTTTAAAATATTCCTTAGAGGTATAATCATTTCGTATGTAAGCGGTAAAATAGTCCACTTCCTTTGATGGCTGAAAAATCTAACATCTTTGGTTTAGGTTAGGGTTAATTGTGGAATCAGATATCAAAGAAAACAAATAGATTAAGTTCGCTTGTGCTCACAAGCTCGAGAGTTGAAGACTCAACCGCCCCGGAGCGAAATGCATGTGTGCCCTCACCAATAATCCAAGTTCAATAATAATCAATTCAGGCGAGTTTCTCTTATATATTATATGCCCTCTGAGAAGAAAAATATAATTAAAGCGATATTTGCTACGTCAAAATAGGCAGAAGGAGGCTTGCTGAGATGAGCTAGCCGAAAGTTCTCGTCTGGTCGATGCGAAGCGCATGGCTGGCAGTAGCTGAACGGACAGCGGCTTCAAAGTTAAAAGTCTCTCCCCCTAGAAGTATTGGTAGTTAAGTGGCTCAAAATTTACTAAAAAATTAGTTGTGTATTAAGGATCATTTCCATTGCTGATATTACCTGTTTTCCCCATAGGACAGGACTTGTCAGCATACTGAAAATTCCGGCTCCCGATCTCAAAGTTTTTGAAAGCGTTTCTCTTAAAATGAGGCTAACAAACTTTTATGAATACGATTTTTAATAATATTTTCTTCATAAACAAACTTTAGGGCACAATTTCTACAGATATTGTTTTACATAGCTACAAATCAAAAAAGCAGTTTTAATCTCTAAGTTTTGATCCCGTCAAGTAACTCATTCTTCATTTGTTTCTTAATTTATAAGAAAATCGGATATATTCATGGGAAAAAATTTATACAGTGAATTTGGCAATTTTTGGTCAATCGAAAAATGTTATGTTGTAAAATTTAGACCAACTTCAAATTTTGCTTCTTTGGACTCCTGGCCAGCGTAAGCGACAGAGGCTGCAAGACACTGTCGCACGACCGCAGAAGGGACGTAGGCCGACAGAGGAATTCCTCCATTCTGCCTCTTCTGCGCTCCCATTCAGAAATATTGGTTACAAAAACTGTCCTGTGCTAGGCTGCATTCTTCCTGCGGCAGGCCTTAGGGTTGCTTGGCCAGAGAGCTACCAATCTGCATACTTTGGCTGGTCAGTCATGATCTATGTGCACGAGGACTCGGTCGGGTAATATTGTAAGCATGTATATCCTGGGCGTCATGCGTGATTTTGGTTATTGTTCCCAAAGCGAAGGTTGCTTGAATAGTAAACCGGCGTGAGGCGTCGACGAATGCCGCGAGAGGCCTCGAGTTTCGCTCTGGAGCCCCACTTCAGAGTCGTCTACGAATTTGTCCATCCTGACCAACTGATAGCGGTGCGATTGGACCTCTCTCGCTAGGCTACCGTCGAGGAAGAGAGCCACCATTTTGGAAGTCGGATCGGCGCAGAATGAACAAAATTGAGGACTTCCGTGCGCCACGGATCGAGTACCTCACACGCAGCAAATCTCTCAGAATTTTTAGAATTGTCTTCTAAAGTCTCTGGCCGTCTGACATAGTGGCCTCCCCTCATTTCTTACCCATCCATTTCCCCTACCTTCCCCATTCCCTCGCGTATGTGTATTAGATCGGAGATTAGCTTTCCTATGGCCTTCAGGAGGGCGGAGCTTCGAAAGGGCACTATCACCCTCTATGCGGCGGCGAAGTCAACTATGTCGCCCTGAACGGCTTGTCCGCAGAGACATCTCTGGAGAAAAGGCTGCGACCAGCTTCCTCTCCAGCACGCTCTTAAGAAAGATAGCACATTTAGGATCAATCCAGATGAAGCTCGATAAATATGTGACTGCCGATTATTCTCACTTAGCAAGCGTTCCAACGAGGTCAGTGAAATAAGATAAGGATTCACAGGATGCTATTGGTAGAGAGAGATTGTCACAGGGAGGGAGGGACGGCTATGGGGAGGTGTCACAGAGGGGTGTTCTATAGGTTTCATCTCAGTAGAAGGATCGTTAGGGAGGGAAGAAATTCAATGTTGAAAAAAAAATTTATGGTATATGTTCATAAAAATCCAAATAACATTGAATTTTCCAAGAAAACGTGACATGATAAAAATTTCTCACTATTTTTTTTTAATCAGCACCAAAATATACATGAAGTTCAGCTATCAATTCCCTTGTATTTTTTCACTGCAGGCCTGTGTAATTTGTGTTTAAAGGTACTTAATTTTTTTGTACATAAGAGTAAGATTTGGTGCATTGGTCTCTTTGTTAGCATTTTTTAATTCTTGCATCGATTTCTGTAAACGCTTCGCTTTTTCTGAAAATTGGATTTTTAAGTTTGAAAATCTTAAATTTTTGCACTACTTCAACTATAGAATATTTTATTTACTTGGAAACCACTACACCAAAAAATTTATTTGCTTTTGCAGAGGGTGGAAAATACCAAAAATATTGTATATCCCAAAGCACTCGAATAATTTTTTCAAATTTAATTGAATACACCAAAAAATCATCATCTTTCATTTATTTTGCACATGTAAATGAGTCTGCTTTATATATGTAGGTCTACTTAAAGAGATAAAGCGGCATTGCAAGGCATATCAGACACAGCTAGTTATAAATAATAGGTAGTGAATTTTACCCAAGTCATACTGGAGACCATATTCACAATGCATCTTTAAATTTAAGCAGCTATAAAAAGAATGAAGTAAATATTGTTATACAGTAGACTTTCCTTATTACAAACAACGTTTATACGAAGTTTTCGTTCTTACGAACCAAATCGTTGGTCCGGACGATAGGGGTACGTAAATGCATGGTACAGAAACGATATTACGAACCTTAGTCCCGGTCCCCACAGGAACAAAAAATACTTTATTACGAAGTCTGTCACATAAATAACGGCATTCATTCGGCTATGCATGACGCTGCATTATAAATCAGGAAGCTTTGCCACACGTACTGTGCCCAAAAACTTGAGAACTAAAATATATACAACGGATTCTTCGCATACGCTATTTAAATGCATTGAGGGTACAGAACTCTAACTGGGTTACTGCACTTCAAAAGGAGTCTGAGAGAGCATGAGAGGTCAACGAAGGGTGAAAGGAAAGAAACGAAAGATAAGGACTTTTCTTTTTCCCTTTCACCCCTCCTTTCTTTCAGAATCATGTTTCCATCGTTGAAAAAGTATCTTCGTGCGTACTGAAATTCTGGCCTCAAAATCCCTACACATCATACGTATGCATTGAAATGTTATGAAATTGTGACACTCTTTCACTCGTCTGGAGAGAAAGACGCCAGTTCTCCAGTTTAGATGAAAAAATTTGTTATTCGTGTCTTAAATTTCGTCAGTGAGAAGGCATAGCAAATAAACTCCAGCAACAATATGAATGGTAAAATTTGGCATTTCTCCCTTTTGCTACGAACGGAACCGTGCTTACCCGCCTCAGATTTTTCAACGGAGGCAGATGAAAGTTGTTGGTAAACGATGTAGATTTTGCTGCGCACGAACAGCAAGCCAACACGCCTTTGCGGCTGAGCGGAATACAAGCAAGCAAATGAAAGTCCCAAGGGTAACTAGGCACCCCATCTCGTGGTATGCCAGACTGTGTCCATGGTCCATTGTTTTTTTTTATGTTGTGGATTTACTAAGACAATATGCTGAATGCTTGAAAAGTATAAGCTCAGAAATTGTCTTGAATGTTCATTATACAAGAACTTTGTTATCAATAAAGTTGTTTAAAATTCGTAAATTCAAAGCGAAACATAAGGATTGCACGAAACATTAAGGCAGTAACAAATAATATAATCACTAGCAAAAGTGTTATTGATTAAAAGTTGAACGTTATGGCAATTAAAAAAATAGGAAACAAATAAGTCGAAAAGGTAACGAAACCTGTCTTGGTTAAATTTAATCGCTAATCCCAATTATGTTAAGCTAATACACAGTTGGCCACAGGCCATGAGTGGAGATGGTACTGAGACACCTGTGACTGAGACAAGGGTCGTGATCGCCTCCGCCTCACGTTCAAGGAAAGTGTCTGGCGTCCCGCTGACTTGTGCTTCAAGACAACGAGAAGTATTGGTGCATGTGCGATTCCTTGTTGTGAGAGAGTTCTATGCAGAGGAATATGTTCACGGCACTCATGGCAAGGGCAGAATTTTTTATTGCATGGACGGAGCGTGAAAGTGTAAAAAAAAACACAGGTAGCGTACAATAACATCAATTGTAATAATAAGTTATTAAAAATAGTCATTCTTGTTTTGAACTACATTATGTTTGTTGTTATTATGACCTGGCTTGGTTCTTCAATTCAATTTATTTAATAGCAAAGCCTTACCGTGTATCAACTTCCTCTCAACAATGCACGCCGGTGAGATGACACGCTTGCTTTTGGAGGACCCAAAAGCGAGCGTTATCACTTTACTCGGAACAGCTGAGGGGGTTTATCATTCAAGGTCAAGGTTCCAGTGCAAATGTTCGAGTGTAAATAAGAAAACATCTTGAACCCATAACTTTTCGTGCTGAAAGATGGAAGAGTAAAATAATAGATTATACCATTAAAATGCCACATAGTACCTAGGTACAGTTGAATTTCATGGTCGTACAGAATTATCATGAAGATTTTCGTTATAGACGGGCAGGAATTTGACCGATTTTGCAGAAATGTCTTTACGTTCTGTTATTTCATTTCATAAAATCAATTTAATACCTCCACCGGGTACTGAAACAGCCATGCATAACATTGTAACTTCGCATTTACGTGAAGTCAAATGATGATTTCATAATGAAGTCAAATAATAATTCCATATTGCTTAACACGTTCATCGCTGACTGACGACGATCGTCGTCCGCCGAGCTCTATCCGGTGACTCCGGACGACGATCGTCGTCCGAGCGCGCATTCTCTTTTGAAGGCCATATGCGAGAGACACCAACCCTTAGTGCTTCCGTTTCGCTCGTCAGTCGTTCAATAGCCCTCAGAGTGTGTGGACCTCCAGCAGCCCGAGGATTCCATACTCAGGAGAGCCCTAGCTGCAGTTTCTTTTCCGTGGTAAGTTATACCTTTTTTTGTTAATGCTAACTCTTCTTTTGTGCTTTTAATGTGTAACAGCTCTTTTTAATCGTAAAAATACTTTCGTACAGGGTACAAATGATTAGTTGAAAGTTTTTCTTTTTTTAATTTTTGAGCCCCCCCCCTTTTTTAACCCCCGCTCTTTCCTCGTACCCCGATTTCAATTTCATCAGATTTTTTATTTTCCTGTTATGTTTTTGCATACATTTAGTTTATTTCAGTAATTCTTAATTGTTTTTACAAAATAACTTCGTAAATGCATAATTCTTCATAATATTTGTATTTTAAAACTGTGAAGTTAAGTTGTTGCATAGTAAAATATTACATTATCTAAGTTGTGAAACTTATTCTGTTTGGATAGATTTGGATGGATTTGTCATTATTTTATTGTGGACTGATGCTAAGCATTATAATGCATTCCTGACTGTATAATAATACTTTTCCATTTAATTATACCAGGGATATGGTATTAACAAACGTTTTTACTGGACTTTATTTTGAATAGCTGATTACTTGGAATATTGTATTCCAGCTGTGTTTTCTTAAATATTTGCCTAATAACATTTGCTAAATATTTACCATCATCTGCGTTTATTGTTATTGTAAATTTAGTACACGTACTGCTATTAATTTAGATCAACTTTTATCTGCTGATATTGTTTCTTTTTCTCCTATTTATAGCAACAAGGGAAAGTAAAATCTTGAAGAAACTTTCAAGTCCTTTACATCCACGTGCTTTGGCAGTTAGGTACGTAATTTTGAAAACTTGACTCAATAATTTAATTACTTTCAATGTTTTTCTTTTCTTGTATACATAAAAACACATACTTCACAGCTCTAACAATGTGTATTTCTTTAAAAACATTTATGCTTTCAGAATGGTTAAAACACGCGGAGGTTCTAGCAGCCAGATGGATGGGAAAGGGAAGGATTACCAGGCAAAGGGGTCCCAAAAAAAGGGAAGCGTGGTGCTAAAAGCCCCTTTATTGCCCCACCATCCTCTGACTCCCAACTTTTCCCACAACCATCCCTTTCAACCTCCTGCGTTGATCCCAGTCCCTCAACATCCAAAGAAAGCCGCCAGCCCCTTGACACCCCTTCTCGTGTCCCGAGTCCGCAGCCATCGACCTCCCGGTCACTCCTTCCACCACCGAGAAAGAGGAAAAGGGTGGAAGAAAAGTTTCTCGAAGGGTGCTGTCGTCAGAGAAGTTGGCGGAACTTCTGTCCTTGGAGGATGAGGACAGCGAGGATTCTTCCTTCGGGGACACGGAGTGGGGTTCCTCGACGGACGAAGAAGATGAAGGCGAGAAGGTGGGTGATCCCTCAGTTGGCGGGCAAAATATTTCTCCTTCCTCTTCTGGCCCTCTAGGGCGGCAGGAAAGACCTCAATCCCCTACCCTCATGACGAGAACTGCGACAAGGACATACACGTGGACGGACAAAAGACCAACCCACCCAGAATTCCCTTTCACTGACACCCCAGGCCTCAAAACACAAGACCCAGGGGACGATCCTAGGAAATATTTTGACTTGCTCATGACAGATGACATGGTTGACTTGATATTGACGGAGACAAATAGACAAGCAGACATTTTAATTTCTGCTAATGTATTTCCTAGAGCAAGAATAACGAAATGGAAGCCGCTCACATCGGTGGAATTTGTAACGTTTTTGGGGGTTCTCTTCCACATGGGCACATGCCCATTGAGTAGAATTTCTGATTATTGGAGTGTAGACCCCCTATTCAATTTTCCTTGCTTTAGGAAATGCATTAGCAGGGACAGGTTCGCCGCAATCATGCAAGCTCTGCATTTTGCGAGTAATCCTGGTCGTGGTGAGCCGCAACCGTCTGATCGACTGTACAAAATTAGGCCCCTGATCGATATTTTTCATGCAACAATGGACAATATTGTGACTCCGACTCAAAGACTGTGCATAGATGAATCCATGGTTCTCTGGAGGGGTCGTCTTATCTTTCGTATGTATATGAAAGGTAAGCGACATAGGTATGGTATCAAAATTTACATGCCCTCTGAACCTTCCGGATTAGTTTTAAGACTTCTCGTTTATACTGGGTCCTCCGATTCTGATGTAGGCGGACCGGGACATGTTGACAATGATGTATGGAAATTGATGGAGGGAAGATTAGATTCTGGGCGATCAATCTTCATGGATAATTATTACAACAGTGTTGACTTGGCCCACCGCTTGCTTGAGCGGAGTACCTATTGTACGGGAACTCTTAGATCTAATCGGAAGGGGAATCCACCTCACATCCTTGCGAAAAAACTAAAACGGGAGGAGGTAGTGGATGTATTCAGTTCTGAAGGAGTCTGCGTGATGAAGTGGAAGGATAAACGGGATGTACTGATGATCAGCTCAGAATTTGAGGGTGGCTTGGTCGATGTCCGTCGCCGGCGAGGAGGTGGCGTCACTTCCAAACCGGAGGCCATTGCTCGGTACAACGAGTCAATGAGTGGTATCGATCATCACGATCAAATGATGTCATATTATCCCATTGAGCGCAAGACTCTGAGATGGTATAAGAAACTGGGCATCCACATACTTCACCTTGTTTTGGTTAATAGCTTTTTCCTCTTCCGCAAAACCCACCCCAAAATTCCTCTCCATGATTTCTGCCTGTCTGTCATTAGAACACTTCTTAGTCCTACCTATTCCTCGTTCCTCTCCCAGCCTAACCTCCAGGTTCCTTGGATTGTCTAAGCATTTTCCGGAGACATGACATAGACAAAAAAAGGAAACGTGTCCCTCAGCGACGTTGCATGCATTGTAGGTCTAGAGGGTTCAGGAAGGACACGGCATATTTTTGCCCCGCCTGTGAGGGATGCCCATCTCTTTGTTTCAAGCCCTGCTTCATTGATTTCCATAAAAACATTCAACGTTAATTTAAGTATATGGAGAAATATTGTTAAAATGATTCCTGTAAATATTATTTTTGAAATTTAATTATTTTTAGTACTTTAGGATATACATTTTAACCCGGTAAACATTTAAATTAATGCAGTGTTGATTTTCAATTTTTAATACAATATTCTAAAAATTTTTTTATGACTTAACCATTAGTATTTCAATTAATATAACGTTAACGTGATTTTTGGTGTAATTTTGTAATTAATTATAGGAAATTATAGGAAATATAGGAAAAATAAATATGTAATTAATTATAGGAAATAATGAAAATGTTAACAACACGTATGATGTAATAATGTTATTTTTTTTTATTGTACTTCTTGTTTGTGCATTATTGATGTTTATTTTAATGGTATAAAGAGTATTCCTTTCGTATCCAAATTAGTTCTTTTTTTATTTTCAATGTAAATAATACTATTGCTAAATTTGTGTTTTGTTTTTTGTGTAATATTGTATATTTCATAAAATAAATGTTTTGTTCATGAAAACATTGATATACATTTCTTAGTTATTATGTTTTTCCAACTTCATTTTTGTAGGAATTCATTTTGGAAGGTAAAGAACGGAGTAACAAAAATTTTGGGGAAAATGGAGCTCATGGGATATGGTGGAGTCACTTAGACGTAAGGGCAGGAGGATGGATGGGTGGATGTCTGCTTTCAACACGCGGGCGTAGAGTTCATGTGGATAAAATTATTTAAAAATTTGAATTTTCCATTTCTATTGGTCATAAATTCTCTTTTGTGCCTAGAATCAAAAGATTTTTTCCTTGCTGGGTCATTTTAATCGAAATTCAAAAAGTTGAATGAAAAAAGGTTATGCAATATAATTCTCGATCGACGACGAGGAAATTCGTATGTTCCAAAGCCATCAATGTTCTTGCTAATTTATATTTACAGTACCTACGCCTCAATTAATATTCAATTGACGTGACAGATTACAGATAAAACGTCGCAAGGGCAACTAGAAAAAGTCATCGCAAAATGGGCACGGGTATGCAACCACGCATTACACTACGGCAGTGCTATCCCATGGCTGCGGACGACGATCGTCGTCAACTTTAAAATTGAAATTTTTAATTAAAAAAAATTTTTTTTCGCAACTTTTAATGAATAATCCGTACATAAGGAGACCAAAACAATCTAAACCAAAAGAAAAATAATTCAGTCACCGGCAAAACTTAAAAAATTTACCGCCGCGTTGAAAGTGTTAAGGAATCAGACAGGCTACTCACAAAATTGCACGAAATCAAATTTTCCATAAAATTGATATACTTAAATTCGGAATTCTACTGTATTAACTTTGCCGCGTAGTAATTGTACAGGCAGCCGAGCAGTTTTTCGGTGGAATTAATCTCCCAGCTGAATTAATTTCCTGGATTGCGACGATTACTACAAAATATAGCGCGATGCATGATTTTCGAACGACAAATTAGACTGTTTGATCTCACATCATTGCACATAATTTGATTATTATTTACATGTATGATATCATTTCACAGCACGGCTGTAACACACAAAAGATTATATAGAACATAAAACAGCAAATGGATATTTTTCGCGAAGCTTATATAAAAACTACGTTGATACGATTATTACAAACTGCCGATTTTTTGGTCCCATGAACTTTGTAATAACGAGAGTCTACTGTATACTTCATCCAGATGCACCCTCTTTTGTAGCCTGGTGGGCACTCTGCAGTAATTTACCGCCTTTTGTTTTTCCGTCTTTTTTGTACAATTCTTCATTGTAAATCATTATTGTTAGGATCAACTTGATGAATAATCTTAGTACACATCTGAAAATGTTAGTAATAGAGAACGTTTGACGATGACTAAGAGAGGCCAAGTCAAGCTAGGACTATTCTGGTATCTAGTGTCATAATGTATAACAGGAGAATACATGTCCCTCTCAACCTCCTGCGTATCATCAAGCATAAGTTGCGTGCACTCTTATGAACGAGGCGGTAAAATACTGCCTGCACACCTGGATAAAGGTTAATGAAACAAGAATATTGTTTGAACACATTCGCCTCTTAATTTTCCTAGGAATTTCTGGCCCTAAGTTCCTATTTAATTTTCTCAAAATTTTTGCCTCATTTTCATTTTTTATCTCTGGCTGTAGGGCTCCTTTCAAAATGAAATTTCTTCAGTGGGTAAATTATATCATTTTTAATGGATTAAAAATAGTGTAATTATTCACAACTCATTAGTTACATGTTAGTTATAAACAAATGAAAGAATAAATACATTTTTAACGTGACCAGTGGTTTGCCGGCTCTTTACCATAAAGCAAATAAAGACAGCCCGGCGATTCGCCGTTTCTTTACCTGATTGGGTTAACTGACATACTTAGTAATGAATTAAATATGCGCCACAATTAGAGATGGGGTATTCTGGAAATTACCACGGTATTGTTGTAAATCACCATGGCTTTTTACATAATGTAAAACATCCCCTGAAAATTACTGTAATTTTTGGTAATATTCACCTCTGTCTCAGATATTTTTCACACCCATATATTCCAAATATATTATTCTAAGTCATGTGAATATACATTTGTCCTTGCTAGGTGATCAATTAAAGAATTAGATAGTGAGATTTTGCATTTATCCTTATCTCGCAGAGGGTATTTTAAGGTATACTCAAGCAAAATTAGCCCATCACATTGAAAGAACTCATTTACATTGTTGGGATTAGCAATTTAAAAAGTTAATGATTAAAACTAATTGTTAAAAATGTATTTAACTAGTATTTGACTTAACCGTTACTTTTTAGCAGAGTTAACTTTTAATTTTAACTAGTTACTTTTTACAGAGATTAACTTTAATTAGTTGATTTTTGGTAACTTTCCCAACTATGCTCATTAATTCCTATGCAACAATTGAAATTAAGTATCTCTTCCCATCAAAGTTCAATAGAAACCCTTTTTTATAATTAGCTTACTCAGGTAATGTATTCATTCATACCTCTCTTGGCAACCAAACACAATCTTCAGGGCAATAATAAAATATTTATGGATTCATACTAAACCCAGGGGTGGATTTAGGGTGGGAGACAAAAGAGAGAAGGGGGTGTTGGAAACCTTCCCCAATTCCTCATTGAATAGGAAAAATGGTTGTTCCAAGCCCCCAAGCCCTTGGAAGGTACATTATCTACTCCCCTCCCAATACTACCTTTCTGAAAAACAAAAGCCTTGATCCATCCCTGACAACACTTTCCTCATCTGGTGTGAAATAATCCTGTTTCCTAATAAACTTACCTTATCAAGTGAGAGGAAAACACATGGAGATCTTCTGTGGTAATTATAGGAATTCTCGTGTACACAGGGAAACCAATCCCTCATATTTACGTCACAAACTTGATGATCTTCATGACGACGATTATAATCGCAATGGACTACACTCTGGCCTCGTCCAGGAAGAAGGCCAGGTGTCTTGTATGCTGACATAGAATGAAAATACAATATCACCTTTGTCAATCATTCATGTCATTAGAGGATATTATTTCACAATATTAAAAAATCTCAGTGACAGCATTATTTCCACACTCTGAATAGATTACAGAGTCCCTATGGCACACTTTTCTTGACTAAAAGACCATACATCACTATAATAAAACAATATTACACATGCATCACATTAAGCAGTTGTTCTGCTACATGTATTTTTAAAAATATGTTGAACCCAGCAAAGCGTGCAACAAACACTCTAGTTGCTGAAATTGCTTTTTGTGTGATAACTCTATGTTGAACAATTATGTACAGTGCTCAATTCTATTGTCATTTGTGTCACTAAGGGTAAAAACCAGGCTGAGCAATTTGTTTAATGTTCCGTATCTGCATAATAATTATTCTTTCTATATGCCATTGTACCATGCAATGAGAGATGCAAATACAATATCAAGGGATGTTGACTATTTTACTCCATGTTAAAGTGCCTTTAAGAGTTATGTGAGAAGCAATGTTTCCCGACTGTTTACCTTCTTTTATTAAGTCATATCTACATTTTATTTCAGTTTTCCTTACTCAGTCGTGTATGCTTGGTTTTCTTGTTTAATTAGGTCATATCTATATTTTATTATTTTTTAACTTTAACATTAATCGATAAAAGACCCCGCAGAAACCTTATGGAAAAAATGTTAAGGTGAAATCGCCTGAAACTTTGGGATATGATAGTTCTTGAGGAGTAGATGAAAAGTCCCAATGGGTGTCAAGTCGTAAAAATTCTTCTACGTTCAAGTTAGAGGTCTTTGAAGTTGTGATTTTCATAGCATGCAAGAGGGGCCCATTTCAATGGACTCACCTAAATATTTCGCTATTTACACAGGATAGAGAACAATGTTACATACCAAAGATGTAGGATTTGAAGCGGAATACCTGAGGGTGACCTCATTTACCTCAAGTGAGACCATCAAGGTATTTTCAAGGTCAATTTGAACTATTAAAGGCAAAATCCCCATTTTTGATTGTAGAAATGAAAACTAAGAAGAATTACTCAATAGTAACATTGGCAAATACCTTGAGGAATGCTATGAAAATCACAACTTCAAAAACCTCTAAATTGAAAATAAGAATTTTTACGACCTACGACCATTGGGACATTTAACCTACTTCTCAAGGACTATCATATCCCAAAGTTTCAGGCAATTTCACCATAACATTTTTCCCGTAAGGTTTCGGCGGGGTCCTTTTTGGTTTAATAACTTGTGGCAAGGAGTTATGAGTTCCATAAGTAGCCAAGGAGGCGGATCTGCAAGGAACCTCAATAAAAGAGTTGTTCTGAGACAAATGACCACTTAATTTACTCTTATTGATTAATTATTATGTGCATTAGCAATTATTCATAGGCTAAACTTTATCAATTTTATCTGGCGGTAGAAGATAAATTCAAATATCCAAAGCGATTAACTATTGTTAACTAGATTAAAAAACTAGTAGATGTGATCCAGCAACCCAAATATTTATATGAAATCTGTAACTTCATAGATCTCATAACTATTGATTCCGTAAGGTTCCGTAAATGTTCTGTCCAAGCAAATTGGTCATTGTTTTCCAATTTTTTTTAAGTTTTCTGGATAATGGAACATTTGAAGCTATTAAATATTGGCAATCAAGACATGTAACTAGTAGATATGTTCTGCTAACCCGAATATTTTTACATCAATAACTATATGGATCTCATAACTATTGATTCCATGACTAAACATTCTTGAAACCGGCCATTACAAGCATAATCAGGGTGTCCACTAACCAGTAAAATTGGAAAATTAGGAATTATTCATGAATTTTCAGCACCGTGGAATGTTGGTGGATTATTCGTGAATTTCTGGCTAGAGTCAGGAATTTTAACAATTACCATTTCGAGACAAGAAAATCCTTATTTCATTAATAAAATCAGCAACAATGACTTTCTGCTTTTTGACAACTGTACACGATGTGATGGAATTATGCTGGAATTGAATATTTGGACTTTAGTGGACACCCTGATAATCTAAATATGTAATTTGTTTTTACAGTTTCACCAACTATCCTTGATGACATTGACATCATGTTATTCTTGCAAGTACTTTTCTCAGCTTATTCAACCAAGTAGGGGTATTCCATATTCCCCACACCCACCATTGCTCAGAGTTCAGATACCTCATGCATTTGGCCCCCAGCTCCAAATAATAACTGCATGGTGATGTGTGGAAGATACGGATTTTCAAAATAGAATGCACCCTGACACAACCATCCCAGGGAGAACACTGACGTCATGAAGACATCTTAAAGAGGTCAGAATGGTCTCCATTCGGTCAATGGTCTTACTTTGGTCTTGAAATGCAAAGTCATGACCTGAGAAACTGTTGTCCAGAATTTGTTTACTTTGCAATTCAATTACATTCTGGAATCCATTCTCACACTAATAAATCATTATTTCTAAATTTCTTTACTTCAGCATAAATGTGGTCTAGGATTGGTTATGAAGAGGTCTAGACGATGTCAACGTATAGACCTCTTCAAGAGTAGGGAATCGGTGAATCAAAAGTATATTTTTAAATCACCGCACATGAATATACCTACACCAACATGGATCATGTCCATTTCTCTAAATTTTGAAGATGTCTATGTTGACATCTTTTAGAACTCTTTAAGCCAATCCTTGACCAAATTAATGCTGACATAAATAAAGTACGAAATAATGGGAAAGTGAGTGTGAAAATGGATTCCAGAATGTACTTGAACTGCCATGTAAACTATTTCATTAGATTATGGACAACATTTTGACGTAGACTTGTTTGCTATGACCCATATATCTGATTTAGGGGCCTCGTATTGATTTTGTTTTAAATAATTAATCCCGTTTTCATAGCATTGACATTCAAACTTTCGCCATGATCATATGCCTCGATTTAAGCACTGCTGCATTGAAGTACAAATAAAATAAGACAGTAACTGTCACGATCTTTGGGCGCAACCATTTTATATTTGCCTTTAAATTTACCGCTGGTACCAACAAGTCCATATTTGAAACTTTTTGGTCGGTTTAGACATTTACAGCCAACACATTTGCCAGCAAAAAAATATTGAATAAAATATTATATATGTAATGTATAATATACCATTCTCTTTTCTTCGCCTCGTTTAGAATTTAGCAAATTAGTACTCTTCTCAAGTTTGTTTCCGCCATTTGCATTCACGGAAGTGATCAGCGAAGAACATCACCGCGAAAGCATTTTGAGACAACCCAGCAGCGTTAGTGGGCAGCAGGTAGGAAGCACACTGAAGTATCTCGTAATATCCTTTCCATATTCTGATAATTTTGAAATCAAGTTTTTTTACATCAACTGCTAGAGTTCTTGTTCCTGAGACTTCACTCCCATAGCATTCGGATTTTTCCAGTATGGAAATGAGGCGTGAAGATTCAATGGATGGTGAAGGAACTGGCAAACCTGCAAGTATCTGTGCAATGTCTATTTGCATTACACTCTTTCTTTTGAAGATGCTGTGTTACCTAAGATAAGCTGTGTCCCCAAAAAGATACCTACCTCTCCACTTGAAGTAGTAGAGAGGACAGTGAGGGAGTGGCTGAAAAATGTTCGCTACAGGAAATAAGTTTGATCAATGGAATGCTTTCCAAAAGGACACGCGACTTGTAAATTATGTCAAATAAATTTTCTCTACTTGAAACTGATACTGAATTCTTTATTCAACAAATTCAAAAATTTCAGTGATAAAAATCATCTACTCTGGAATTCTCCTTATTCCTCGAAAGACCCTACAAATTTGACAGTGGAAGAGAATACCTAGGTAGTTTAACTGGTTGTGTTGTCCATGGTGATTGAGTAACTCAACTTTCTCTGGAGTATACTTAAATGTTTTTGTTAGTTTCAGGTGCAATTGGTCAGTTTTTCTAATTTTTCTTCTGTCGTATTTCTTTTATTATTACTCTGCTGGTCATGGTGGAGGGAAGGCAATCGGTCTTCCTGACCTATAAACCAGACCTTTCGTTGACCGTAATGTTGACGTCTATATGACCTCTTTTCGACCAACTGTAAGACGTCATGGATGGGTCATGGTGGAGGGAAGGAAATAGGTATATTTGACCTAGGATAATGACGATATTTTGACCGTCAATATGATGTTTTCGTGACCTCTTTTTGACCTTTGTGTTCTCCTTGGGATGTGCTCATTGGACTATGAAGTAATAAGAAATTTTCCAGCACTAACCAGTTTTCTCATTTATTTTACAACAAATGCATGATAGTGCAAGTCTTTCAAACTCTATCAGCTTTGATGAGATGGCTGCTTCTGATCATGATCGGGGCATGCTAGGATCACACCATGTGCAGTATGCCTTAACATTGGATACAAGACCCTTTTTCAAAGTAAATGACTAGGTACATACTCCTGCATTCATTGGAGCTTAAATTTGGCCCAGTAAGGATTGTAACTTTGTCTCTGAAACTAGTATTCTGTAAGGAAGATGACTGACAGTGAGAGACAAAATTCATAAAAATGGATACCCTTTGTGGTATACATCCACAGAAACACCCTCAAATAAATACCTGTGCATTGAAAGGTGTAACATATGACATAGAGGCACTGCAAAAATCCAGGCATTACAATGGTTTTTGAGAACTGGGGTATTGTAGACTAAAAATTAAACTAGCATAATGGGATGTTCTGAGATCCTAATAGCTTTCCACCAGGAGATGAGCCATTCTGAAAACTACCACGGAAATTTTCGTATATTACCATGGTATTTTTCAAAATTTCCCATGATCCCTGAAAATTATCTTAATCTCCAGTAATATTCACCCCTATTTCATATGATTTTCATACTGATATATTCAAAACATAATATAGTTTACTGGTGCATGGGATATGTTGGTACATATATAAGACCTGTCTGAAAAGTACAAAAAATGACCATAGAGACAAAACATGACAATAGAGTATACAAATTTGGGAACAAAACAGAGCACATTATTTGTCATTTGACAAGAATTCGCTTAGTCACTATTTACATGTTCCAGTTTCCTTTCCATTCCTGTCCTATGACGCGTCCTGTGAATGCGCTCTAATCTATTCCAGGTGGCAAGACCCGGAATAGATTAGAGCGCATGCGCAGGATGCGTCATAGGACAGGAATGGAAAGGAAACTGGAACGTGTAAATAGTGACTTACAGAGTAAAAACAATTATCAAGAAAATATCTCTTCAATTTCAGTACATATTATTTTAAGCCATGTCAATATATATTTCATACAATCTATATTAAAAATTAAGGTACCTACCACTCTTTTGTGGAATATTTTACAAATTTAATTTGTGGTACTATCATTTTAATGGTTTGGACAAAAATGTCTTATAGGTACCATGACGAAAGAAAGCCAAATTGCATGTGGGCTGCTATATTTGTTTTTACATTTTCTTTATTTCTAACACATTAATGTAGCAATATTAATTGTTTAAATGTCATTAACCCCTTGCTATTGGCTTTCCTATTAAATACTCCATTTGCTATTGATTACAGAAAGTTAAAAATTTCTGGAAATATAGGGTAATTTTTTAAACTTACCACAATTTACCATGGTGAATTATTCCCATGAAAAATGCAGTAATTAACCCATCCCTAATCCAGTTTCATACCATGGGTCCTGACACTAGGTGGGGACAGAGGGAGCAATCTTGCTACCTTAGCCACCCATTAAGGGCCTTTTTCTGAATCTGGGGTTGCTATTTCAACTTTGGGCTATTTCATGGCTTTAAGTAGCCCAGATCAGTATTCTAAATCAAAATGCCCGGTCCTGAATTGCTATGATTTACCCTGCCCCTTTTGGTAAGAAGGTTTTCAGTCATGTCAAACTTTATAGGTTCAGTCATGTCGAACTTAAAAGTTCCAACATCTTTCAATGGTTATCAAAATCTTGCTTTTGCTGGTTGAATGCGTTAGTCATTAAAAATCAAAATTAAGGCATAAAAATGTCTTAATTAATTAATTCCACAACTATATTTCTCCCTCATGGTCCATTTGGCAATAGCACCAGACTGCAGTTTATTGCAAATTCTTCGAAAAAGCTTCAACAGTTGGTCGGTTGGTTAAGTCTACATAAGGGATAATCAGTGGCATACTTGTACTTTCATATTGATCATAAGTTTACTTGCGTTATGAATTACTGAACCTTTACTTTCCCTAGACCTAAAGGCTCAACCAGCATATTGATTTTAGGCAGCAAACGTTAGATAGTGGTCCGATGTAACACTATAGCAGCCTCCTTATTTACTAAAGAGGTATGTTTAGATTTTGAGATGCAAGCAAAACAAACTTATTTCGTTAGTCAACTTTCTACTTGGCTTAAATGCTCAAGTGTAATTCCTAGCAAGCCATTCGTTACTTGGTTTACCACTGCCCGCCTGGAACGCAGGCAGGTAACCCAATTTCAGTGCCAACCAGCGAAATGGATAAAAGGCTTAACAGGCCCTTCGTACTTTACACTCCCTTACCTGCAAGGAACTCGTCAAGGTCTCGAGCTACTGCCGTTACATTCCCTTCATCATTAGCTTTATACCATATCAAGGACGACTCATAGTGCGAAGGCGGCTTGGGGTGAAACTTCAACTCTGGAAAAGCGTAGAGAACATCAATACGACAATAGTCCGTGTCACAATTTTTCATCGAAGTTACCGAATGAAATGTTAGAATTGATTCACAATAATTGAAACTTCCACAATGATTTTCCGAAATCCCATGCTGTCATTCTAATACGCAATAAATTGAAGAACAGAATCCAAACCCTACCTGGAACAGTCTTCGCATGGCACAGAATCAAATAGGGAATGGTCAATGCAGCGAGAAAGAATTTATCCGGGAATATCGCCATGGTTTCACCAGCGACGCTTTCACGACTGAAATCGTGTAGATGATGATCTCAGACCTCAGGGTTTCCTGACGCGTGAGTTGAAAGAATTCCTTGCCCTAGTCCTTGCCTTTCAATTTGATGGATGGGGGCGTTCCTATCGTTTAAAAAATTTCGGAACGAGTCCTCCCGGACTCAGCAGACGGTGGTAGCGTGGTATGAGGGGTTTGAGCAGGTAGGAGCACAGGAGTGGAAGAGTTTAGCATGGGATAAAGTGGGCTAGAGCACGGACCAAGGACTATAGAAATTTCTAATATCCGTGGGCTGGAGAATTATGAGTGCTATGGTTCTCCTTGTTGTTCTCAAAGAGTAACAAAGGAAAGAAGTTCCCTCTCTTGAATAATACGATCAATTCGTACACTATCTCCGTTGAAGTAGGCATTACCTGTAGCATATTTGCTCTTCACTCGAGCGGGATGGGTGGTCTTCATCTTTCAGTTACGTCAGATTTATTTTAGTTTATCGTAAAATTTTCATTGTATTTTTAAATCTGACGTATTTTGCTTAAAATAAGCATGTTCACTGGCGGAAGACAGGTGGCATGTGCGCCTTCGAATTGTTTGTATTAGTGATGAATGTGACGAAAACTTTTATGAGGAATTTCCATGATTCAGATGAATGGAAACTTCATGTAGGTATCAATCGCAAAACTCCGTTACAGTTGCTACTTACTGTGAATCGCGCAATGTATGCCGCCAGAACCTTGCAGTAGTGTTTGTGCACGCCAGTTTTCGAAGATCCGACGTCGTCGTTCAAACGTGGTTAGGATATGAATCAAATTCAGTAAGTGGCATTGTCATCAGATGACAATGGGCATTGGGATAACAGAGCCTGAACAAATTTAACTGAACGCGGGAACTTCATTTTGCTAAATAAGATATTCGTCTTACCGATAAAATCGTGGCAATATTATTCTCTTGATTATTCTCATCTCAAAGATATTACTAGTACTTCACCCTCGATCATTAATACTTGCATACGTTATGGCTGCATACAATAGTCACAACCTCATAATGTTTTCTTATGCTTATTTTCAAAAATATGAATCCGCAATGAAGTTATGAGAGAGGAAAAAGTTGTCAAAATTCAAATAGATAATCATGCGCGGTTCAAATACAACCTTCATGGCGGGAATACCCACGCCACCTACCAACGCCTACCAATTACAAAGAGAACCTTCTTCGAAGCGTTAAAGGCGCAAAACACGAATGCGCATATTCGAAGAAGGCTTCCGCGGGTTTTACTTATATTTTCGGGTTATTCACGCGTGTTAATATTTCAGTGGATAACCTGGGACAACCATTTCCCCCTAAACCTGATGTGCAATTCGGTTGTCCACCTAAATGCTGATACGCGGGAAGAACCCGAAAACTTAGAAGATGAATGTGCAAACATCAGTCATCCTTGTGCCTCATGGAGTGGAGTTCCATTCGTGTATGTACTGTACTTTTCATCAATGTCAATGTCCAAATGTGATTATTTTATTTATTAGCTATTTCGGAGACTATGAATTTTATATGCAATTATCTCTATCCGCGAGGTCATGGTTACCAAATTAATGTGACTGATTTCTTTTACGAAGATACGTTGATTTTTATGCCCAATTTCCCCCTTTATTACACATTCTAAGCTAATGAGTACGTAGGTCATGATTCATATATTAATATTTACTTATTCATGCTATACTTATATGACATTATGTATCTTAAAGCAAACATCGCAAAACTTCTTGACGTGTGAGCTAGGCAATAAAAAACTAGATTTGTCATATGCGGATACCACCCATTTCCCGTAATTTCTCCGCATAGCGACTTTCCATCCGTGGTCAAAAATGGCTATATTGCATATTTGTGCCTTTCCTAACTAAATGACAATGACCATTCATATATATAGCTATAGCTATGTTCCAACCTACATGTTCACACCTATATTGGACGGGTACATGCCCACCAATCACTGAGGAGCCATTCCATGTCAAATCAACACACCCAATTTACCTCAACACTTTAGATTTTGCTAAAATTTGGTATAGTCATAGTGGGTGCTGAGACTAAGAAAAATGCCAAATTTCAATTTTTATCTCAAACCGTTTCTGAAATATGGCTATGTAATGTTTTCAAAAACTGGCCAAAAAAAGTATGTACAGAATTTTTTTTAATCGCTCCAGGAGCTGTCCCAATTGAACTGAGAAAGGTGTCATTTTGCAGCATTTTGTATGCTCTTTCCATTGATATACAACTCAACATAGGATCTAATAAAAAAGTTTTTGCAAAATACAAATTAAAATTTTGAATTAATTTTTTTCCAAAATGTACATAATGCCTGAATCACACGATCATTTTTTCCGTCCCATTTAAGGGATAGCTCCAATGGTAGCTTTTCAGGGACCGTGACAATGATAGCTCGAGCTATAATTTTCTGAATCACACGGTCATTTTGGCTGTCCCTTTGCCCATCATTTTTTCCGTCCCTTTTTGCATCATTTCTATGTTTACTACTCTCATTCCATTGAAAGCCGAATGTGGCGTTAGAGTTGCTCTTTGCGCCCGAGCACTCTGATTGGCTAAATGATGGAGTCAGCGATGCCTCCAGGGACAGAAAAAGGGACGTGCCCAGGGATGGAAAAAGCTATAGGGATCCCTATCACTAGAGCCACCCTGACTTTCTTCAAGTCACACGATCATTTTCGAGCGATCATTGGAGCTATCCCTTAAAAGGAACGGAAAAAATGATCGTGTGATTCAGGCATAATTTAAAATTTTCAAAATATTTCCAAAAATACTTAGTACTGTTTTTAATCACGTGGCAAAACATAAATATGGGATGATGAGGGGTTCATTGTTTAAAAAAAAATTATTTCTGACTCGTGTTTTTCACTAATAGCCCCGTTTTGACCAAACCTAACTTTAACAAATAGGAATTTAATTAAAATATTCAGACAGGTAACTAAACAAATAACAGAAATATCAAAATATCATCTTTTTAAAACAAAACCAATCAGCATATTCTATAGTTAAATAAATAGCTTACTTTAATTTTATACAATTTAAACTATAATAACCTAATATATTGGTAAAACAAAAATATTGAACATGGGACCTATAACTACAAATTTAAATAAAGTATGAAAAAGTGTATGTATTGATGTTGTATTGATGTAATGGTTCCGGTCCAAACATATTAATCAAAAGGTACATTCCATTTACTTGAGCCAGTTTATGCATGTTGAGCAAGCTGGTTCTCCTGTCTAGGCATGCAGGCCGTGAACAAGTTGAAACAAGCACAGTCTGCCTCCAACCATGCACTTGCTGTCTTTACAATCATTCATTGGCAAGAGCTTTTGCTGAGAGGATGTGTGAACTATAAATTGAAGGAGTGTTTTAAGTGATTTTTGTAAATTGTAATATCAATATGGAACCTAGTAAAAAGTGCTGTGCTTTACGAGTGCAGTGTTGTAATCCATTTAAAAAATCAAATCATTTTATTAGAGACTGAAAAAAACTGAGAAATGTCAGTGTGGATGCCCGAGTTATTTCCACAAATACCTAATGGCTCCATGATTTGTGATACATGTAGGAAAGATGTAACCAAGTTGAAAAGTACAGAGCCAAGCAGTGATAAAAATGCTGAAGATGAAGATTCTTCTGGAGCTGAGGTAATCATCCAGGACAAAGACCCAGACTTCACTACAAATTGGCAAAAAACTAATGATTCTTACAAGTTTACCTGAAAAGTGGAGTATCAGGAAGATAATGAGCGAATTTAATGCTCCTAATTACATTGTTCGGCAATCCAAAAAGATTTTGAAAGAAAAAGGTTTTATGGAAGGTCCAAACCCAAAACCAGGGAAATGTTTACCAATAGAGACTGTCAAAACTGTACATTCATTTTATGAAAACGATGAAGTTAGCCAGGCAATGCCAGGTATTAAAGATTGTGTGACGGTTACAGAACCAAATGGAAATAAAACAAAAATATCGAAAATACTTATTTTGTGTAACCTTAAAGAAGCTTACAAACATTTTAAAGACAAGTTTCCAAACATAAAAATAGGTTTCTCTAAATTTGTTGAGTTGAGACCAAAACATTGTGTATTAGCTAGACAGAGTGGCACACACTCTGCTTCTGTGTGCATAACTCACCAAAACAAAATTAATGATAGAAAATACCACACTAAATACGACAAATGGCAACTGAAGCAATTACAAGCAATGCTTTGCAATCCATCATCAATTGATTGCAACATGGGAAATTGCGAATATTTCCCAGGACAGTGTAATACGTAAAATTTTAGAAGACTCTGGAAGAAAATTTGATTGAAAGAGTTCAATTCCGCCAGTGGGTGTCAGCTGATCGCTGTAACCTGGAAATCATACAGGAAACTTCCGAAGAATTTATAGATTTATTCTGTAGTAAGATGTCCTCTTTGGTTCGGCATGACTTCATTGCCAAGCAACAAAGAGCATTCCTTAACTCCACAAAAGAAAATCTTAATGGATCGGAATTTGTTGTTGCATGTGATTTTTCAGAAAATTATAGTTGAACTCTACAGGATGAAGCTCAGAGTTACCACTGGACAGGTCAACAGGTTACCATACATCCTTTTGGTATATATTACGAACAGGAAGACAAAATTGAACATGTGAACTTTGTCATTGTTTCTGATTGCCAGGAGCACAATACAATTGCTGTGTTACACCTTTCAAAAGAAGCTAATTTCATATTTAACAAATAAATTTCAATAGCTTCCAAAGAAGATTTACGATTTTTCAGATGGTTCTGCTGCTCAATATAAAAATAAGAAAAAACTTTCTTAACCTTTGCCTTCATGAGGAAGACTTCAACATAAAAGTTGAGGGGCATTTTTCAGCCACAGCACATGGGAAAGGGCCTTGTGATGGAGTGGGGGTTCTGTTAAGAGACTGGCAGCTCGTGCAAGTTTGCAAAGGCCAGACCACAACCAGATCCAAACACCTCAAGATCTATTTGAGTGGGCAGTAGATAATATAACAAAAATAGATTTTGAAATAGATTAACAATGAACCCCTCATCTTCCCATATTTATGTTTTGCCATGTGATTTAAAACAGTACTAAGTATTTTTGGAAATATTTTGAAAATTTTAAGTTATGTACATTTTGGAAAAAAATTAATTCAAAATTTTAATTTGTATTTTGTAAAAACTTTTTTTATTAGATCCTATGTTGAGTTGTATATCAATGGAAAGAGCATACAAAATGCTGCAAAATGACACCTTTCTCAGTTCAATTGGGACAGCTCCTGGAGCGATTAAAAAAAATTCTGTTCATACTTTTTTGGCCAGTTTTTGAAAACATTACATAGCCATATTTCAGAAACGGTTTGAGATAAAAATTGAAATTTGGCATTTTTCTTAGTCTCAGCACCCACTATGGCTATACCAAATTTAAGCAAAATCTAAAGTGGTGAGGTATAATTTTTATGTAAAGTGTGTTGATTTGACATGGAATGGCTCTGAACCATTCGAGTACCAAATGCTTAGTTTTACCTGAGTTTAGGAAATAAAAAAATCCTTATAGACTAATCTCCTTATATAGATTGATGCATTATTTGAAAGGTTGAAAAGAGATTTTCATTAGTCAAGTGATTTAATTGACAGATGCGAGCTTTACTCTATTTACAACAGAAACATACAAGTTTTTTCCTAGTGTGATGGAAGTGGAGATTGACTAAAATTATTTTGATCTTTACTACTATTAATTTTATTACCAAAATTAATTTTATCTTGTCAAGATATAATTTTGAAGATTATCAAATTTTATTAAAGATCATTGTTCACCTTTCAATTTCATGCTACAGGCTTTAATTTACCTATCAATTATTATAATAGACTTCAACATTATGTAATTATATTATACAAAATTTTTTAATTCATAATTTGTTGAATGATAGTCTCTTGTTTATGATTTATTTATATTTAACTTATTATATTTTAATCTGACAATTATAACTTACGAACGAAAAGCACATTTAGATTAACAAGGCAGGTCACTACATAAAAGAAATTTTCTTTTTATCTCTCCATATAGGCATACATAAATATGACATTTTTCACTTAAAGCCTAAACAATATTGTATCCCCATTTCTAGGCTTGTTATGGGTGTGAATTATGCTTGTTAAATGATAATGTTTGTTTTCATAATTTTATCTGACCTAGAGACTAAAAAATGGGCTAAACAGTTTGGTATTATGAATATGTGTTGTCTTTTTCAGTCTTGCTCTCTCTTGCAGCCATTGTGCTAATGACGACGGTTTCATCCTTGTTGCCATATGGAAATTACTTCAGTTGTAAAAAAATCTTTAAGAAAAAGCTCCAACCTCAAAAAAAAAGGTTACACCTATAGACCTTAAGATTATGATCAGCAAACTTCCATTTGCACACATTATGCCGGTAAAATTAATTCATTGGTAGTTTTAGCTCTAACTATAGCTCTAGCTATAGCTCATTCTTTGAAAATGATCCTCGTACATTTGAATCAGATCTCTTGCTAAGATTTAGGGAAGGTATGTGAATTTTTTTGTGTGAAGGTGCTGGAAACACAAGTAGTGCTTTGCTTTGATTTTCTTCTGCCCACCCATCCCAGTCCCCTTTGCTGATACATTAGAAGATTACTAACCTGGTTGCTTTAACCAAACTAAAATTAATGACAATTTTGGTGATTTCATTTGAAACTTTGAGCCAAAAATTCTCACAGAATATAGTATCCAATTTAGAAAAAAATTTGTCTGTTAAGTCCACATGGGTGGGCTTTTTTGCCAGGCATTACATTTTGCTCATAGACAACTGACAAAACAACCCACCCAAATATAGCACAGAATGGAAGGACTTGAAATTGTCAGTGATTGTGATTTGAGTCATTCGGAATGATGATGTCAGTGGAGGAGTGTTTGTAAAAACTTGAATGGAAATGTTTTTGCTGTGAGATATAGATTGCCATATTTAAAATACTTATACCCTTATCACCACCACAAGGAATTATGTGGATGGATCAAAAGAATTGAGCCATGCCAAAAATAGATGCCACTGTCCATCAACATCTGCCCAAAGGCAAATGACGTCAGGCTTCTAAATTGTCCATGAAAATAGTGGCCAGATTTGGTGATACGTGGAAGCCCATTGATAAACCATATGTTTGAGTGTAGGAGGAACCATTAATATAAAAATAACATTGTTTGATGCAAAGGTTTGAAATCAGTTTGAACTCCTTGATGATTGGGCCTCATCTTGTCTTAGATAGAAGATCAAAATCAATGGGAAAGGTTCCTTACTTCAGTAGCCAGGGCTGATGTGAACAGATTGCTCACCCTGAAGGACAGTAGCTTTTCATTTGTCAGGGCTTTTATTGCTGAGAATTTGTGGCTAATTCCATAGAATTTGTAATGCTATTGGTCGAATGAAAATTGAAATAATTCCATGGTCGTGAATTTAGCTTAAATACCAATACATGACTTTGTGCAGACTGATGAGCCACCACTGGATATATAGGGATATGTGGCCTATAAGTCTTGGAAAAACCATGAAGTCTGATGCTGGTGATAATTTAGTGGCTTCGTACCCAGTCAGTGATATTTAAGCGGTGTGGAAAATTACCCAGTGATGTATTTCTTAACTATATCATGATTCTTCAGTCGCTTATCCACCTGTCATGTCAAATCGTAAAAGGTTATTAGGCTTACATTTTGTGTGAAGTGTAGCCTTTACTCTCCACAAATTGAAATGAGTTACTTCCAAAAACTCATAATCAAGAAGAAAATCTAATACCTTGAACTACTATTTCTGCATCCCTCCCCACTCCTATAATGTTTCATCTTAAATAACCTTTCATACCTCAGCAGCCCTCAATCTATGTTCCCTTGCCTTCTCTCCCAGAAGGTAGTATTTTTTCCACAACCCTGCCCTCATGTTAATGTCACAATTAATAATTATTAAATAAATATTTGCACACAGTAAAACCAGACACAGTAAAACTGTGAAACACGTTGTGCAGATATAAAACTGGGCAGAAAAGTACAAAGTTTTCACTTAATTATGAATATTGAAAATCCAAGGGATTTCCATTATTTTTTCACCTCTTATCAACTATTATTTTTCCCAGAGTATTAGTTTATTGCTACATATCGTGGGTGTGGAACTATGTTAATGGCCCAGAACTATCAAGTTATCAGAGAGGTTTGTCGAGGGTCTGGATCAGCTGAAGTATAATTTACTGCAATTCAAGAGGTCTCTTATTTAAACCCTGTTGCTCCCAGGAATATATAATTGGAAAATTAATGAATTGAGCTTTGGGTGTATGTCAATTTGTCGCATGGACCTCCTATTATCCCTTTAAAATATCTTTATGACTGGCCCATTGTGCATGCTCAGGACGGTTCAAGCGGAATTGAGGCAGGAGGTAGGGCCTTTGACGCCAGAGAAGGGGTAGAGAGAGAGAGGTGTACATCGTCATGTCTTTATTGTAAGTTGGTATGTATCAAAATATCAACACCTTTTTTGTTTTTGTTTCTCTGTATGGTGCTGCCCTCTGGGCACCCTTTTGTAAGTTCCTCTCACTGAATAAAGAAGGCGGCAGTTCTCGAGTAAAAGCATAACGGGTGGTACGTGTGATTTACAGCAACCCCTTCCACTGGCTTAATGGTTTGGATAGCTTAGAGAAGGATATTTATCCAATCCGACAACAGTCTTCTCTCAAGACTGTATGCGAATGGAGAGTCTCTTCATAATATTCCGCCAGCCACCACATGGCCCATTGGGAAGTGCTGTAGGATCGGCTCGCACTGAAGTCCAAGGGATTAACCCCTTCTCATTCCTCTCTTTCCTGACTCAGACTCCTTATCTTGACCAGTCTAAAGGGTCGTAGAAAGGATCATGCGTGATTGCTTGGCCAGTGACTCAGAAGTGGACTTATGAAAATAAAAGTCTGAACTTTTATTTGTTAAATTACTCTAACAAACAAATGCTACTCATCTTCTGAGAATCAAGATGATTAAAACGAGTTCAACCTCAATTTAATTTTGTTGATTTCTGACCACTGATGTGATTGAGCAAAGAGAATTTTTTACAAGTTTTTGCCATGCTAATTGGCTGATTACGACAGAATTGTTTGCCATTTGGTCTCAAATCAATCAGGAACTTCTAAAAACATGGGTAAGCCAGAGTAAGAGTAGGCTAAATGGAGTGAAAGTGGGGTACCTGAGAAGTACTTGTGGGGAAGGATGATGGATAGGGTTATAAATAAGTGGGAGGTGAAAGAATGTTGGTTATGAGCTCCAGTAATGGACATGAATGAAAGGAGCTTACTTTGTTGACTGTGCCACATGAAGAGAATGATGGAGGTTGAATGGCTGAACAGGTGTCCCATTGAACCTTAGGGTGTCCCATTTTGCATCAATGTCTGAAAGATATGGATCTTAGGGTCTCAGATGCTGGGATTTGATGCGAAAATGAGGTGTGCAAAAAATTTCTGAAATCAGGTTATATTTGGGGGTTGCGCATGCAGCTTTTCGTTTAACATTGCGGCTCCCATAAGCGTGCACCACCAATTTGAAAAGCCTGTGCTCCTGGGCCTCCGTGCCGCCCCTCACGATTTCTTTTCCCACCTATCGAAAGTTCTGATATGTAGGCTTAAAATTGGTTTGGACGAAAGTTTGTAATTGTAGCAAAAGTAGTTTCTAAGGATAGGATATCATGATGGAAATTCTTAAAAGGCAGTTAGTTTTCTGGGGCTAAATACAATAATTAAATCCTTTGACCTTGCCTTAACTGAAAGAGTAAGTAAGAATGCCATGATGGGTATATTTTGATGCTGAATACAGTGTTGCTCGACTTTGCTCAAAAATTTGGCTTGGCATCATTATGTGACTATTAAGGTGATTAGACCAGCTATCAGCAGCTATATAAGTGCAAGTGACACATTTTACATTTATTTATATTTTTAAATTTAATTACTAGCCTGGTACATGCCACCCCAAAGTCAGATGATTAAATATTAGAGTTCTATTTCACCATCATTGTCTTGGTATGCCAACAACAAACCAACTTTTTATGAGCCTCTAGGTGCTCACGTCTTAGGTTGCTGAATTCTGAATGAGGCCATCCTGATTGGGATAAATCTTATAAGGTTAAATGTAGTCTGGGGATCGGGTTGGTTCAAAGGCTAGAGTACTGGCTAACCATACGGACAGTCAGGGTTCATATCCCTGCAGAGAGGCGTATTTTTCAGAGGAAACCCAATCCCTACTTGAGTGTCTTGTGGAAGGCACTTCAGGTGCAATACTCCATCTGTCAAATGAGATGTTAAACTGTGGTCTCTTTGGCGCCTTTTGTTTAGAGCAGGCTAATGCTGATGCCGGATTTCTCTCCACCCTTCTTCCTTTATCTGTTCTCTATGTCGCAAATGACCTTAGTTGTTGGTTGCCTCCCCAAATATCCAATCC
This sequence comes from Ceriagrion tenellum, assembly GCA_963169105.1. Taxonomy (NCBI): domain Eukaryota; kingdom Metazoa; phylum Arthropoda; class Insecta; order Odonata; family Coenagrionidae; genus Ceriagrion; species Ceriagrion tenellum. Next base: position 68,657,324 of record OY720643.1, read on the forward strand.
TTAATATAGGTCTTATGTGTTCTATGTTCTCTCCATCAAAACTTGTCTTTCTTTTTGTCTTTTCCTTCCTTATTCATGGCTAGTTTACTAACACCACCTTCTACACACCCCTGTGATGGCTCTTAAGGTAATAACGTATTTCCAGGTGCTTGTGTACATGTTTTTCTTTAAAATGTATTTGAAAATTGGCATGCATCTTATGCCCTTTTAGCATGTTTAACTTTTTACCATTGTAATTTGTTTCAAGGGTAAGACTTAGTAATGCCAATGTCAGATTGGCATCGAGAATGGTAACTTTTTCTATCAAGGTAAACTTATCATAGGTATCTATCTGCAATAGTTGCTTTCTCCCATCCAAATGCATGCTAGTTACCATAGTCAAATGATCAATCGTCAAATCTTCAAGAGACCAGTAGGTGTTGAGAAACAAATATGGTGGACATTTAAGGCAATGACTACCAATCATACCTAATTGGTTTAGGGCAGGTTGAATGGAAGAACTTATTTTTTGTATGCTCAATTGTAAGAAGCAAGAACCAAATTTCATGGCCTTCAATATTCACTTTTTTACTGAAAAATCTAAAATCGTCCAGCATCTCATGGGTCAAGAGTATATTATAGTTTTATGAACTCTAATCCCAAAAATTGCAATGTATCTTATGGTCAGGGAAATTCAATAATTTGAACAGGGCCCTGGGAAAAGCTACACATTTAATGCATCTGAGTTTGCATTTTAGTCCCAGGTGCCCATCTCTCTGCTTTCATTGCAGGCGGCATTAGACCAGTGAGCCAAAGGCTCACTCTCCATTCTCACATTCATTTGTTTCCTGGGATTCAATGATAAGTACCTCCAGTATAGCTATTTTTGGAAGTTTTCAATCTAATTTTCTTCCTAGAAATTGTTCACATTGACAAATATTGATTATATTTTTTTCCAACTCATAAAATCACAGCGTGTCTAATTGGCCAAGAAATACAGTATGTAAATGTAGTATGTACAAAGCACCCAGAGCAGCTGTGTTGAATATGATGCAGATATAAAAGACATTGCGGTTTAATGTTGCTTTGAAGGTTTCCCACTGGCATTGCTTTGCTAATGGTCACTCCATTTTCGTGTCTTTATCCTGAACGTTGATGAGCCCTGATGACAAATTTTGGTTCCAAGGCATTGGTTTGTTAATGGTCACTCCATTTTTGTGTCTTCATCCTGAATGTTGATGAGCGCTGATGGCAATTTTGCTGATGTATGCCAAGTTTACATGGAAGGTCATACCTTAGAGTGAAGGATACTCTTATTCCTTACTCCTTGATCGTAGCTAGGCTAGACGTGCAGAGCGATTAAAATCTGTTTGTAGTTGAAAAAGAGGGCTCATAAGATAACACGATCTCAACTTTCTGCTAATGTAAGACCAGGCTGGGAGTGAATCCAGCCATGGCATACTTTTTTAGGGATCCAGGATAATTACCAACGAGAAGAGTTCATATTCACGGCCAATGCCTGGAGTAATTGAAATTGTTAATACTCCCTAAAATATCAATGGAGATAATTGATACCCAGATCTTTGTTATGCATGGAAGAGAGTTCTCTGAGACGCATCCAGTCAGAAAGCAACAAGTATGAGGAAGCCTAGGATGTCCTGTTCTTAATTGATGTCTAAAAGTCATGGGTTTTAGGGTCTCAGATGGTAACATTTGATGAGAAAATGATGTGTGCAAAAAATTTATGAAATAGGTTCATATTTAGGGGTCGCCCACTCAGCTTTTCATTTAACATGGGGGCTCCCCTTAGTATGCGCTGCCTGTTTGAAAAGCCCGCACCCAGATAGCACTCCTGGGCCTCAGCACTGCCCCCCATTATTTCTTTCCCCTCCTATCGAAGGTTCTGATACATGGCCTTAAATTGGTTATTACTTTGGGAGGAGGGTGAGACTGGTATGTAAAGAACAAAGCCTTGTATTATACTTGATCATTTACTAAAATAATGGAAATGAGGATCACCATGGTTAGAACAAGAACTAAATTCCAGTATCACTCTTTTTGAGAATTTTGATTACTCCAGGGTTGAAATTTTGATTACATTTTGCTCATAAAATATTTGAATTGAAGACTGTGAGTGCCTTTTTGGTCATCTTTGGCATTGCTTTGCAGTGCCTGGAGACTATTTGGAGTAGATGCTGCATTTGCTACTCATCCTTGGTCAATCCAGCGTGAGGAAACTCCTTGATGAGAGAAACTTGGCGAGGTTGTTAACAACCCCCTCCCAAAGTGGTAACCAATTTAAGCCTACATACCAGAACCTTTGATGGGTGGGGGAAGAATTGGTGGGGGGGTGGTGTGGAGGCCCCTGGAGCGCGGGCTTTTCAAACGGGAAGTGTGCTCTTATGGGAGCCCCCACGTTAAAGGAAAAGCTGTGTGGGCGACCCCAAATATATTCCAATTTCAGAAATTTTTCGCACATCTCATTTTCTCATCAAATGTCACAAACTGAGACCCATGACTTTCAGACATCAATGCAAAATGGGACACCCTAAGGAAGCCCTTTGTAGCAGCCACCAAAACTGCAATGCATTACATTTGACCTGAAGATGTTGGTTGGAACGTGAGGGAAATTATTGTCCACTCATGTTAACGCATGCATTGAAGACCCAAAAAAGGGGAGAATATTTTAATGGCTTAGGGTTGCTATATACTTCCCTGACTCCTCAGAGATGATTCATTCATTGGCGATTCCTATGACATAGAAGACCAGAGAAATTTTAGAGCAAATTAGGTACATGAAATTTTGGGGATCTAAATAATAACATTTATTGCCTTTGTTTTGAGAAATTTGAAGTACATTTCTTGCCTTGTACATTAAAACAGAACATAGCATATTTTCATTGGGTGTATGTATCTATGTGTTTCATAATGGCTTTTTTCTATCAAAGCAAAAATATATTTAGTTTCACAAGTCCCATTGTGAAGACATCATTTTGGACCACCCTCAGAAAAGCTCATGTCACCCTTAGGGGTCCATTAATAAATAGTCTGTTATTCTTAATCACAAACTCTTTCCACATGGTGCAGTAACTTTGAATAGACATTAACAGGAAACGTTTCTTTTTCATATGTTATAAAATATAATACCACAATTAACTGCATACCACAGGAAGGAATCCAAGTCTAATGGCTGCTAATCAAAGGCATTGTTTTACAATTTGGGTGGATAACAATGAAGGAATCTGAGTAAATGTCATCAGGCAAAACCATAAACCATGATTTCCCAAAATAATGACAAAGTGCATAAGACACAGATCCCCAGCCTACTGCATTTATCTTGTTTAAAATTTAAGTGAGGGACATTTGAAGAAAATTGTGTTTTGGCTTCCTGCCAGAGAAAAATTATGGCACCTCATGAAATCTTGGCCATTGCAAGTACTTTCAGCTCTATATCATTAATCATAACAATTATTTCAACACTATGAGGAAGATCCCTTTAGGGATCCAACCTACAGTAAAAACAAGACTGTTAAGTAATTGTTTAAAATCAAGCTGTTTCCTTCATAACTACAAGGATCATCTGATATGGACAACCATCATATTCAGAACATTTCTATAGAGCATTGTCCTTACTGTATATATTTACAGAAACACACAACTAATAATAATAAAGAAAGTCACACTAAACATGAGCAGTGTACTTTGTGAATCTTGTAAAACTCTGATCATCAAATCTAGAACACATTGTGTTGATCTATTTCACAAGTGGTGGAGGTTTTTAGAAGAGGGCTGTAACTGGGAATGGATTTTGCAAAGAGATTTTTTCTTTTTTTTTGAGAATGATAGAGAGAGAGAGGGAAAGATAGTTAAAACAAATTGTCCCATTTGGTACTAGAAGATTGCATTAGCTCCTCTCATGACTAGAGTTGGGAGTAACCAATAAGAAATTTCAGTCCTTCCCACAGCCATCCTCAGTCAGTATTTCCCATTTAACTTTTTTATGGCTTTAAAAAGATCTTCAATTTCTGCTCCGAAATAATCTCACATTTTCTTCATAAATATACACACAAGTATGTTACATACATTTTTTAACAACATTTTCTCTGTATATGATCTCTCGTGAGGAAGGTAATGCACTTCGAAACAATGGCCAGCCATCTTCGAAGAAATACTGTGAAAACCCTCCATTAGTTTTTTTTCAGCAGTTTCTATAAACCATTGGCTTTGCAGGACTACCAGGACAACATGAGAAAAAATGGTATGATGGGAGCAATGGTGCCTTATAGCAAAGGAAAAAAAAAACTGTGTACAAAATAAATGTTGCAATATGACTTTCAGATTATTCTCATATTTTTTTCTGCCACCCACCCTTTGATTAATTTGCAGAGCCCAGTTATAAGCAGAGATTTTAAGTTTTCTCTTTTTACTAATGCACTTACTAAAAGAAGTTTTGAGTCTCCCACCTCTCAAGTACTTCTTACTCCTCTCATATCTTCTTCAACACCTTCGTCGTCACCTTCATCTCTACTCAGTTATCACACCTGAGGCTAATGAGAAAAAAAATCCCTCCTTAATTAATTTTTTTTCCTTAATACCATAAACTATTTACACAATCCTCTTCCTTTCATGTATATACTTTTTTTTAGGCTACGGCTTAGTCCATTTGCACCCGCAAAACTCGTAATATTTTTTTCATTTCCCAAGTTCACAGGGCACCAGGCAAATCTCGCAGGCATCCAACACACTTTTCTCATCCGCGTTTCCTCCTTTTCTCTTTCATTTTTTTTTTCGATTATTCACAACGTCCTCTGGTCCTCTGTAACCACATCCTCCGCAAAACAGTGGCACTGCTGTCTTGTACTCTATTCATCCTTCCGTTCTTGGCAGTTGTTGCTCATCTAAATATATTTTTATATATATAACTCTTATTTATATATACGTACTTCTTCCCTGAAACACTCCTCCAGCACTTTACATATTTTTTTTCCCTATGTTCCCTCCTCTTCCCTTGTTTTTTTAAATAATTATTATCTTGTTATTTTTTTGCACAATCCGCTCACTGTTCTTGTTAGGAGGGCTTTTTTTGGCATAAGTTTTCTTTTTACTTGGTAATTCAGCTGCTCATCACGGTTTGAGGTGATGGCCTTCGAGTTGGAAAAGTCACTGTGCTAAAAATCAAAGAGAAGAGGGCTGGGCGATTTTGGGGGGAGGGGGATTTTGATTTCGCTTAATCTATCATAAGCTCAAAGTGAACGGACCCTCGCCTCTCCATTCGGTCGTGGAAAATGTTGTGGGCCCATGCTTTGCATTCAATGTTGATCAGGACACCAGCTGCAAAAAAGAAGGGACAACATGTATTAGTACTTGGTAATGGTATATTTATTGTGATCATAAGCCTAGTTTCTGCCATATTGAACTACAGTTGTAACAGTTGACATCTCATACCTCTCTTGCTTTGCATTCTTTCCTTGGATACCGAATTGTTTTCAACAAATTGTCAAAATAGTATCTGGCTTCTCCTTCATCTGCAATCATTTGCTTTTTATCCTCATAGTCATTTGTAATGATTTTCCATTTCTACATTCAACCTGGCATATTTTTTGTCAGCCTACAAATCCTAGGCTAGGTAGCTCATAGCACAACCCAAAATTTTGCTATACAGACTTTTTCAGGAATCACACTCACTTCAATTACTTGTGAGGTTGTAATAGTACTTCCATTTCTCCAGAAATTAATATGAATTACTATAAATAATCAATTTTAAGTTGAGAAATATCAATTTACTAGTAGTTTTAATATTGAGCTATATTGGCATTTATGGTGATGTTAGAGAATGGTAGCAAAAATTATTTCATTGTTCAAAGAGAAATAAGGTGATATGTGAGCATATAAGTTAGGTACCTTGGAAAAAAATATACGGCATATATTTAAAATGATGTAAACATCAGTTGAGTTCAAGACTGCTTGAAAATTGAAAAAGACATATTAAACATCAAACCTGAATATTGTTTTCTAAATGTGCATTTCCTAATTCAGCAGTCGAATATTGAACAACTTTCAAAGGAAGAATTTTAATTTTTTTAATAATTTAGCTCATGCTCCTGGTGGTTTAAATGCAGTAAAATAGTGATTTTTTTCTCAGAAATATCGACCCACTCTAATGTAATCACATTATTTGTTTACAAATTGAGATCTCCAGTTGCTGTCTTAAAAAAAGAATTGAATTTATATAATTTATCCAATAAATTTGTTCTCATAAATTTATTCTGTGAAAATCTATTGCCCCTGAGACTTCAAGCCCCAAGACAATTCAAGCTGCAGCCTTGGTGGCTGAAGTTTGAATTGTCTTGGGCAATATATGCTCTAGTTGGAATTTTCTCTTAGACCTCTAGAACATCTGACTTCTCCTACTTCATTTTGCATTAATCTTTTACAGGAAGCCTCATATTTTACCAATGACATCTAGTTAATGCATGCAGACAAACTTACACATAACCTGGAATTTTTAAAGAATCTACTTCTTCACTTCCCCGTCTCTTCATAAAGTTTATCTTTCTTTGCCCCCTGAATCAGCTTGTGATTCATTTTCTCATAACAAAGTTATAAATTCCTCACTAAGTTCTTGGTAATTATGCATGGTCAGTTGCCAAACTAGACCAAACACATTGCTAAAATATTTTAGAGGTAACCTGGATTTAGGCTAATGACCAAATTAAGCACCCTACATCCATGCGCCAAGTTCCTTAAACTGCATAACATAGGTATACCAAGTTCCAGAAGAATATAGCATGAAAATAAATATGTTAGAAGAAGACCTAAGTCCTGGCATGAAGACGAGAGAGGCTGAAAGCAAAATTAACCCGAAGAGGAGAGAAATAAGATCTATTGAGGATTCCTTTGCCTACCTAAGAATTGCCATTGCATTGGACAAGAAGTATGGGTAGACATGAAGCGTAGATTAGCCCGAGTTAAGTAATTGTTCATGATGAAAATTCAGCTACTTTGTTCAAAGGAGAAAGGACTATGAATGAGAAAACAGCATACACTGTGTGTATGCATTCCAGAGAGACTAAATTTTAAAAAAATGAGGAATTTCTAACTCCTTGATCTCGACAAAAAATTAAGTGTCTGGTTTGTACATTTTCTTAATAATTTTTTAAACTAAATCATATCCTCAGTGGAGTAATTTTTTCATAATTGAAAAAACCTTAAAAAATGAAGTTTTCACGTACCGTGTGAAAAAAACGAGTCAAATTAAAGACTAATGTAGATATTCTTATTTAATTACGTAGAATTTCAGTCATTTTAAAGTATATTATTGCACGATTAATAATGCAATATTTAATTCATGCTCCCAACAGCTGCAGAAATTAAAGCATATAGTTTGAATATGGTCTCCTTTATTACTAGGGAACTATCTCGCTTGAATTACCTTAAGTGATTGAAGAAACTGAGTCCATCATTTAGAATTACCCCAACACCTTGAGCATTAAAGTGTTTATACTAGAACACCCAAACCTTGTTATCCATAGAACACCTGGACTTAGTAACCCTCTAGAATGTCAGTGAGGCATCATTTTGACCCAAAAGAAAGTTTCTAATGAAACTAATTCTAATGGTAAAGCTATCTGATTTGAAGCATTTTATGCACATCTTTGAGTATTTCATATAATATTGTACAATTTTCCAGCCATTAAAGATGAGCAATATTAGTTAAATCTCTAGAGCAGCGGTTCTCAAGCTGTGGCCCATTGACGGTTGAACGACCTTTTTACAGGGGTCAGAAAACACTTATTTCCAATTGCCTTACAAAGTAGCAACAAAAATAATTTTATGGTTGGTAGTCTCCACAAAATGAGGAATTGCATCTAATGGTCGCGGCATTAGGAAGGTCGAGAACCACTGCTCTAGAGCATGCTAAATTGACTATTTCCTTGATTGCCAGCCATTTTCTCTGTGTCACCAATGGAATTTAAAATTGATTAACATCATCGGTGAGCAATTGGCAGCTTGAGCTACAGGAGAGTTAAAGGAGCACAAGTGGTTTTGACAGGGTGACGGTCCACCTCTCAACATTACATTTCCACCCCTCTTACATTTCTGTGTAAGGGAGCTGATATAGCATTAGTTGGATAGAGGATGTGAAAAGGGATGATGAAGTGAGAGTTTGGCAGTGTGGTGACTTCAGAATGATGAGTACACAATGAACATACTGCTCCATGACAATGTGTAGCAATTTATAGCATGTGAGAGTTGCAATTGCCGTAATTCAAGCTATCTGTGTGACTGAGTTTATTCGACACATCTCAGGTGTTATAGAGCATCAACTCAGTTACATAAATATTAAGGATACATCATGTTTTGCCAAGCACTTGTGCAATTTTTACCATTTCAGTGATTTTGACTTGGAAGTCCTACATTGTTTGTCCAAAGGTTACAAATTAGACTTTTTTGAGCAGTTAGAAATATTCTATAGCGAATTTCAACTATATAATGATATTATTGTTGCTCATTCACCTCTCCTAAACTTCAAACTTCCCTGCCTGTGACATAAGGTCTGTGTCCCTCACCCAATTCCAAACACTCTCCATGCACCCTTACCAATTCTCAACCATTCCCCGAAGCCTCCCCCCTCTTCTCTGTTCCAACCGTCACTTGCTATCCTCATTCCCTCCCCCCTTTCCCTTCTCTTCCCCAACCCACTTTGTAAATGTATGAATGGCTGAGATATTTGGAGTAATGTACCCCGATGATGGCATGATGTACTGAAATCATGATCAGTGGCGAAAATAAATACGTGGAAATTGAACAAGTGTTTATTTTCAAATATAGAAATCCATAGGTTCCACAAAGTTTGTGCCAATACACTCTCCTAGATATTTCTGTAATTAACTTGAAAGTTTTGAAATTTAGTGGTCTCAGCTTTTTATACAGTGTATGACAGCAAAATTGAAGAAAAGTCATGAGAGGAAACAGCTAAGACAGTGAAACTAAGTCAATAGTGGCTATTTTTCTGGGTGGAGAAGTTGAAATGACCCCTATGAGAATTCTAGATTTTAGGAATATAAGGCAAATATAAAGGGTTAGTTTGTCTCTTTCAATTTCAGAAGTTATCTGAATTTACATGGCTATAAAGTTATATTGTGATTCTCATCACTCGGTTGATGGTAGGAAGAAAATTACTTACTGACAGGCCTCTCAAAGAAAACAGCAACAATAGGACTGAGATAACCTTCCGTGTTCTCGAATGGGAAGAAATAGCCAGGGAATCCACGGCGAGGAATGTACTGGATTGGGCCAATATTCTCGGTGTCAGCTGGATTCTCACCTTCACAGCTCACCCACACAGTATTCATCTAGAATCCAAAAAGGAATGTTAGTGATTGATGCCTCAGAACTGTATTGAAATAAAAGCCCTACATCATGGAGCATTAATGTCTCTCCACAGAAGAGAAAAGTCTCTCTCTAGATTAGAATTAGATTGCCATTGGTTTTGCAAATGATTCGTGGAAATGATCATTGGGATTCTATGAATATTATAGTAAACTAAGGGAGTGGCTTATGCGCTTTATTTTTCCATTTACAATAAAATGAACCGGATACATATACTAACAGATATGCGTGTTATGATTTAATGCATAATCAAAACTTTTTATCTTAAACAGAGTCATGTTGATTATTTCCATTTGATTTTTCCTCATTTAAAATAGTTTAGATATTTTATGATTTCATGTAAAAATCCCCAGCATGCATTGATCTTAGAGACCTGTTCATATAATTGTCACTGCTGAAATATTGAATCAACTATTCTCAACTAAATTATGAAGCATAAAAAGGTAGAGTTAAATGCACATATTAATGTAGGTACATACCTCCTACATACTATATTAAGAATATGGAAGATTATACTGTTAAAAAATCCTAATCAATGTATTTTTACTCTCATTGAGGAAACTTCTTAGCTACAATAAGTCTATATACAAACTTGTGAGTTTTTTTTAGTCCTAGATGAGGGAAAAATCTAAATCTATTCACTCAAATTAATTTTAATTGACCATGTAGTTGTCTACTAACAAATTTATCTATGATTAGTAAGGGATACTGCTATTTTATTAATTAGCAACAGATTTGTAGTCTACTACCTGAAAGAGGCAGATACCATTAATTGAATAGTTTTAGATTGGCTGGCTTCACACTTGTGTGAAATTAGTAGGTGATGCCTGTAAGTTACTGAGTGGTTGGTTCCGCAGTTCTTTGAATTTGTCCAAGTGAACACCTTTGCATTTAAAGTTAGGCTATACCTCATGGACAGTAGTACTTTGTGCTTGCACAAGGGTACTCGACGACATTATATGTGCAGCACCTGTGAGAACCTCTCACTCCTTAAAGCCTCTATGAGAGTCACGGTGGAAGAAGATGACTCAGTAGCTTAAATAGCTGGGTAAATTGCAGCTTAATTGGTCGTTATAGGCAAATGATCTTTTCACCCTGAATTTCACACAAGTGTATGATGCCATTAAGTTACTCTGTGACTAGTTCCACAGTTCTTTCAATCTTAAATTTTTCTTTGTAAGTTTTTAAAATTACCTGTTCTAGCTTGTATTATTTTTGTAAAAATTTACTACATTCTTCTATGGGTATTAGAAGTAAGAATAAAGGTTAGTTAAGCAACAAAGTATATATTTCAACATACATATAAGGTTAGTCATTGGTTTAATATGTTGTTACTCTTCATACAGGAAGGAGGTGTTGAAGCAGTTTGGAGAATTTTCTGTAATTTTCTAATCAGCTTGGTTGGGAAATGGCTTAAACATGTGAGTATAACTTTTAATTCAAAATTAAATTATTATTATTACAATGATGGCTTCAAAATTTGACAAAATGATGGTAATGGTAGTCATGATTTATTAGATGATAATATCAATTTATGAGAAATTGACATGCAATAGTGTACCATTCAGCTGATCGCCCCCAAAAGCTATAGAGTAAAACCTCACCCCTTCCCCCAATTCCTATTTCCCCCTCTGAAATTCGGTAATCCCATCTGGCTTTCTTGTTTTAAATTTGAATTATAAATAAATTTAATATTACCATTAAGAGGTAATATTGAAAAAAAGAAAAGAATATAGGTTAGAACAAAAATCTTTATTTTTATCCTAAAAATCCTATTCTATATCTTTTTGCATAAAATATTTTTATTATTTCTTCATTTCATTAAAATGTTTTTCCAAGTCTTACCTCTCCTACCCCAAAAATAATATTTAGAATGTTTCAGATTACATTTGTTAGATTGGTTAGTTAAATTTTATTTTTATTCTTTTTACGCCCTTGTTATTAAAATAATTTTCCAAATCCCCCCTCCCACTAAAATTTCAATTGCGCAACTTGTGTTATGTAACCCCGTGTAGGCACTGCTGCATTTCAGTACAAATAAAACTTATCACACAAAAGAAGGGTAGGAGCTCAAATGGCCCTGAAAAATATAGCCCCTGGCATTTAGTTAATCAGTAAGACATGATGTTTACCTACATGTCAGGATACTAAGGCTCTTCTTCCTAGATCATGACACAGTAAAACTTGCTTACTACAAATTTTAAGGGGACTGGCCTTTTATTTTGTTACAAACAGGATTTTTTTTACATCAAAACTTCAGCATCACTTGCCACACACATCGCCAGATCCTAGGCTTTTGGTCGTTAATCATCTGTATTAACACTGAATCCTTAACAACTGACTGCTGTCACAAAGTGTAAATATTTTTATTTGTTAAAATATTGCTTACATGTTTGTGATTGCATTTATTGAAACTACCTAGTTTATCATTCATAAATCACCACACTAATCTATTCCTGAGCTATGAAACATAATGAAATAAAAATTGAAAATATCCTTAACATCCTCCAGTGTAAATGGGTATGTTTATGATCCTTGTAGTAATATATAATATAAATAATAATTGACTCATACTATCTCTCTTGTGTAACTCTTGTGGCCTTTCATGCATGTGGACTATGACATTGGGAATTCGGTAGTGAGGGTACTCATTCTGCTTGCTTCAAGAAATTCACTTTTCTGGAAATCTAAGAGCAAGTGAAGAATTTGTCATACCACATCAGATCAGTATTTATTACACTAAGTGTAAGAAAGTTATGTCGTAATAATGGATATGAGTCACATCCTTGTAGTCATGTTTAAAACCATCAAATTCATGTCTGTAACAAGTAGGGCACCGGACTTGTGTGGATGAATTTTTTACACAAATTTTTTAAAAGAGTAAACAAGTTTTCATGTATTTTGATCCATGAAGTATTACTGAGACATAATTTGTCATGTTAATGTTTGCAAAATTCACCAAAATTTTAAGAAGAATGTTTTGTTCACAAAATTTAATGAATTTCTGGTATTTGACATAAAATTTGGCATAGTGCAGGTATCTGTCATTCTACAAATTATGATGTCCATTTCCATAGTCTTTAACTCTGATAATCAGCTAAATGAAACAAACAAATACCTTATACTTTGCCATGTAACCTTTGAAACTGCAACCAATGGTACCACCATGATTGGTCCTGATAATGCACGATCTGAGACCGTCAATATTTGCATTTATCTCATTTGATATATTTGCATTTGTCTCCTTAGCAATGTATCAATTTACACATTACAATACCAACAGTAGGAGTTGGTGATCGCTATGGGAAAAAATGGAATGAAACCAGGGAATATATTCTTGGCAAAACACCCCATTGCCCTTATTCACGCACGCACAGTCTGTCCCTCCTACAAATAAGCCATACCACAGTGCTGTGAAGAAATACACATATCGTTCTTCATTGGTTCACCTCGCCTCTGAAGACTGCAGTCTCATGGAGGGTACCTGGAGCTACTGATTCCCATTGATAGCAGACAATTCTACCAAATGAAATACACCTCATCGTGGCTATTGTCGTCCATTGCCGCAAACCAAAAGTCCATCAGAAGCACATTGACAGACATATGATCATATCAGAGAAATTGATTTATATCACTTGGAGCTCTATCATCACATATATCTCGGGCAAAATGCCCTGCTGGCAGAGCTACCATACGTGATCACGAGTCTTGACTAGACCAGGTGCTCTGGCTGATAAATTTGTCAGCAGTGGCATCCGTATCACCACAGTCCAGCTGATCGATGCAGCAGAGTGCATGTCCCTTGAAAACTTGCGAATAAGTTACATTCAGACTCTTGACTGAATGAGAGACGATTTTGATGAGCCTGCGATGAGCTTGAAATGGACTACTGACTGTTTGAGACAAAAGAATGAGAGATTCTTACAAGTCTTAAGGAATGGGTGGGGAGGCAAGTTAATTGTAGTTTAAGGATAAGAAGGGCTACAAATATTTTCCTGCTGGTTTGACGAAAGGCGCAGTTTACCCTAGTTCAAAGTATGGATATAATATTTACGTCACTCATTGATATTGAGTAAATATTGTTGGCTTAATGACCCAACTGCGGTGTTGGCTGGGGGGTGACAGTCACGCCATTGACATGAATATAATATCTAGTTCTGAGGCTGAAAGTGTTAATATGTTTGGGTTTCTTCTATGCTACTAGAATTATAATTCATGTTTTTGTGGGGGTAAATATAATAAATACATATGTATATTAAAAATTAGGTTATCTAGAAATACAAATATACAAATTTATAGTTAAATACCAAAATTTAGCATACTGCTCAACAGCCGAGCTAGTAAATGAAATAAATGTTAGACTTCATTCTTACCCATTCTTTCTTCAGTCACCAAAGAAAAAAGACACTCATAAGTATTGTACATGTATACATATATCAGGTGCAATAAAAATTAATTAGTTACTATACATAATACTTATTGAGTAAGAAAGAAAGGCCTCAATAGTTAAGGTGCACAATTTATGGTAATATGAACACATTAAGTTGAATAATTTGTGGATAGACTATCAATAAATTATTTTTTGGGGAAATTTATTGTATCCCTTACTTCCTCCTTATGCTGTAAATGATCTGATTTATAGATTCATTCATAGGCCATGTTGTGCCTTTATTTTCCCTCCCCTTATCCATTGCAAAATTTGAATTGTATGTATTCCTAACTTGTCACAGCCATTTCTATTCCCTCAAAAATAGGTCTTCCCTCCGTAGATAACCCGAAAGGCCTTTCAAGCCACAATCTAGGCAAACTTTCCAAGTGGTTTATCTCAAGAAATAGACATCCTCCATTGTTAGAGAACCATCCCATTAGGGAGCTTCCAATCTTGAAACATTAGTGAAAATTTTAACACACCTGAGGGGAAATGATTTAGTTAATATGAAAGTAGCATCGAAGACCACATGTCTTATGAAAGAAGTAATTGATCAACTTATTATGATGTAATTTCCTGAAAACTAGTTTTGCGATCATCCTAAATGAACTTTAAAAGTAGAAACTGATTCTTGTGAAACTTATGTTAATGAACAACATCAAGAACACCAATTGTTACTTACAGATTTCGGCTCTTGATTTTTCTGGGTTTCAATGTGAGTTTTCAGGTCCTGAGGCATCAGATTAGGAAGGTTGGTTGTGTCATTGTAGAAGTCAGGCCTCCATCCAAATATCTAAGACAAAAGGAGTAATCATGCATTGAAATATTTCTAAGCTCAACATTAGAATATATCTATCAAGTTGTCAAAATTTTATTGAAGGATAGATAGGTCACATAAATGATGAGAACTCAATCACTGTGTTTTTATTAATGATTAAGAATTACCATAATCACCATTAATGGCTATAATTTATGTTTCATCAACAAATGTTGCATATCTTACTTTAAATTTCATCATATTTATCAGTCATAACTCTTTATTTCCTTTTAGCATTGGATTGAAAAGTTGCGTGGATGCAGTGACATATTTTGCTGTACTATCTTCTCACTTTACCAAACATCCTCAAAGTTTATCATTGTTATCGATTTAAGGACAGGTGTTTATTTAAATTCGCACAGAAGTAAGGGGCTTATGGTCATGTACATAGAAAAATGTGAGCAGGGTTTGGTATTTAAATACGTATAGTTTCCCTTTTATACCCTATATTGCTCAGGTTTTCATCACCTGCAGTGGAAATTCTGTGATGGAGATATTGTGATTTGTTGTGGAAAGTAGATTGATACATGTCTATCGATCTAGGACGTGCCCTGTTAGACCCAGTACATGGAGTGAAAAAACTATGCTTGGTTTTTACAAAAGCTGTTACATAAATTAATTACTAAGTCAGTGTTCGTCAATGCCATTTAAAATACATATTTTTGATTGTTTTATTACATACATAATTTTGATTAACTCGAGTGCACATTATTCATAACTAATATTTAGGTGTGATAACCAAGTACCCAACTGCAAGTGTTCTGTTGTTGCATAAGCTATTCATATAATTTGGTTTTAAAGGATTTTACTGTTGAACTTTGTTTCAAGGATATTGGGGGAGAGTTCCAAAATTCTGTTGAGGTTATTTGGAATGAGTTATGATTGGAGGTGATGTGGTGGCTGGGATAACAAAATAGTGATGGATTCGATCGGGTGAAATGAATCAGGTTCAGGGGTTTTTTATTGAACATTTTCAGTATGGATTTTGGAAAAAAGTATGGACTAATTTTGATCAAACCTCACATATGTGACAAACAAAATCACGACACCCTAGGTTATATTTCACACTTATAAGTAATTACCAACTATGTCATTGGATGTAAGAGGGATGGTTGGTGGATGGGGTTCTGTTGCAAGAGTTGGAAGATGGAAAAGTCCCAATATCAGCTCTTAGGGTGTCACAACTTTATGGTTTGGGAGAGGCGATATGTAACTGCGGGAGTGGGAGGAAGGTATGAAGTGAAGAATTTCAAAAGGCAAAATCTCATTACTCTATGTAAGGATTGGAAGAATTGAGTTTTTTGGGGGGGCAACCGGTGCGATAGTAAATTCAGAGAGGGGAAATCTTTCACCTTGATTGGGACTAGAATCCATATCCACTGATATTGAACAGAGTGCTTTAGCCTGTCAAGCTATCAAAACTCCCCTCTCCCCAGTCGATTTTTAACTGCAGGGAGATGAAAGACAGGGTAGAAGGCTAGCATGGCAGCTTAACTGGCCAATGAGCAATATTAATCACTAATTGGTTGACTGTCATTTAGCTATGGGATCAATTTGCATGAAGTCCGTAAAGTAATGGGCCTCTCCACTAGCTTGTGAAAAAGAGATGCTACTTTGCTCAAGTTAGGCCACAACCCAATACACTGAACATTAGGGAACCTGTATGGAAAGAATTAGCTCAAAAAATAATTAAAATGCAAAGGATAGCTGCACATTTCATTACAGCTGCTATTAGTGAGCAGAGTGTTTCACATCTTTTTGAGGGATTAGGTTGGAAACTGCTGGAGACTCAGAGGTTAACCACTATAGTCAAGCAAACTAAGCCTATAGGCTTAGTTTGCTTGAGAAATTCACCGTAGGTGTGTTGCAGTGTGACACATATAATATAATTTTTAAGGCCACAATACATCACTAGGTCCAACAGAAGTGATAAAATAAGGAGAATACATTTCTGAACAGGGAAATTAAATAATCATTCATTCCTCTCACAATAAGTGAACATAATATACACTGAACTCCACTCAAAATGCTCCCAAAATACATTTCACCTCCAATGCAGAAGATGTGAAATGAGATGTATTTTGGGAGTGTTTATGTCTTCACTCATTGGAATTGAACTCCAATCTATCAAGTCAAACAAGTTATGTGATCATTTATGAAACTGATAAATTTATCGAATGATTCTACAAAGTATATTGAGCTAAATCTTAACTTAGAGATCTCATTGCACTATTGACATCATGTATATAATTTCTGCTACTGGCCATAAACCACAATAAACTTTTTTAAGTTATACCAACAAACATGCAGAATTGTTTACAACTGAAATTCACATAGAATGTCACTTGCTGCGAATAACTTGTATAATAAACGTTCCAATGAAACCCACACTTAGGTGAGACTGCAACCTTTGTGCTTTAGGTAGCTAGAGCAGCTATTTGCCAACCTGTCTTCTACTCTCAAATTTTGAAATAGTTTATCAATAATGAATAAATGTTGAGTCTTTTTAGTTACTATTCACCCACAGCAGCTCTGTGAATAGATAGATGAAACATTTTCATTTTGGACTTACCTTATTGAGTTTTAGGAAGATACAAGGGGCAGATTTAGGGTAGTTGAAGCTGTTTTCTGTGGTGCAGGGGAAGTAGTGTTTTATGTCCACCTCACAGACTTTGCCAGTTGTAGGAGGGGTCTCATAATTACAGGCCATCTTGTTCTGGCCACCTCCTGGCAGAAGACCTGGTTTCTTGTACACTTTAAATGAAGAAATGGCAAAACAAATGACTAAATGTGAGGAAATGCTTCTTCAAGGGTTTCTCGTAACTTTATCTCAAATTTTCCCTACTTTTCACTAACATTTTGATGTCCATGGACTCAGAAACATTTTTGGGTTAGAAACACGGGTTATTTTGCAATTAACTGCTAATTTTTTTAAATTTAATAACTGCTAATTTGCTAATCACCAAATGTTTGCAATTCTTATATCATGCTCAACGTGGCATCACCGTTCCAAGAAAAGGTTGTAACAAGTTGAATGGCCCACCTAATAGAATTTAGACCAATGTCTGGGAATAATAAGTTAGGCGTAATGTATAAGGCCAAAGAGTCAAGAAATTTTCTTGGGTTTAGGATATTAAGGTTTGGTTTTCCCATGCCCTTGTAATGCTAAAGAAGAAATAAGGTAGCCTTTGTTTTCATAGTTCAAAGAGAATTTGAAAAAATAGAATTTTCAATTTCTATAGCTCATTTTGACAGTTCCATATTTTTACTTGGAAGCTTTGCAAAGCATTCATTTCTAGGGAAAAAGCACAACTTCTCATAAGTATTATGAATGTTTGTACTTATAAAGCTAATGGACAATAATTTTTCTTCACTCATTCATATATATTTAATACTTCAGGTATATTTAAAAGAAGGGAAATAAAAAATTTAATATTGGCTGCTACAAATTTTAATGACTTTCTCTGTGAAGTGAGAGAGCTTTGCATGAATTAGGTCTATTGAGTCCAAGTTGAATTCGATCTTGATTAAGATTATAAGAATAATTTTATTTATCAAGTGTGCATTCTTATCATAGTAATGCACTTCTTCAGAGTAATCATATTCAGTTTTATTTAGAGCTTCAATGCCCTTTATTCGGTACATATACCTCTTTCTGGAACCATTTCCAAAAATTTATTTCATATCAAACAAGATCTTGACAAGTGATCTCAGAATTTTAACAGTTCTTTTGAGTCACCTATTTCTTTTCATATGCGAGCCATCCCTTTGAATTATTTCTTTCTGTCTTCCAGTTTCATAAACTCCCTCTCTTACCTTCAAGGAACTTGTCGAGCTCCTCAACCCAGTACTTGTAATTCTTGTCATCATTGCCCTTGTACCAGATGAGGGTACTCTCAACGTTGCTCTCAGGTGGCATGGGACGGAAACCCAGACCTATGATAAAGTCAAGAAACACAAAAATTTTAATGACATATCAGGATGCATAGCAATTTTCAAGTATATCAGCTTGTACTTTTGGTGAATTCTTAGAACTGTGAAACTGGCAGCGAGAGAAACTTTGGCCGGAGTCACTCAAGGAGAGATTTACCCTTGCTAATCTTTCTTGATTTCTTTGCCTTCACTTCAACATATCACTAGGTATTTATGCCATTTGTGTATGTAGAGATGGGTGAATTACCATAATTTTACTTGAGGTATATTACCATGGTAAATTATGGTCATTTTTGAAAATTCCGTAACTTTCCGTTAAATCTTATTTTTATGTATAATAGCTATTACAGGATTTCATAGGAAAGGCAATAGCAATAGCAAGGAGTTAAAAGGCATTTAAACCATTTTTATTGCTACGTTAATGTATAAAAAATAAAGAAAATTTAAAAACAAACACGGCAACCCACACAACATTCAGCATTCTTTTTTTGGCATGAGAAATTTTCATTCAAACCACTGAAAATGATATCCTCACCAATATTCCACAAATGAGTTGGATGTACCTTTATTAATAATTAAGATTTATTAAATGTACATAGATATGACACAAAATAATATGTTTGGAATATATCAGTATGAAAAATATCTGAGACGGAGGTGCATATTACCGAAAATTACAGTAACTTTTGGGAGCTGCAGTAAATTACTTAAATTACCATGGTAATTTTAGAAAATTATTGTGGTGATTTTTGGAATGGCCCATCTGTATGTATATGCCAGCACTAATAGCTTTTTTTCAATGTCTCACTGCTGTTAAGACCTCTTATGACCCCTCCCTCTCTTATCTCTACTTCCCTATTTTCAGTTTCAAATTACTCCCTTTGTTATTTAACTAATTTGCCGCAATTAGTTATTCAAAATTTTCTCTCCAATAGACTCGTACTTCATATTCATCTCTTACCATTTATATTGCATTCTTTCCTCCGATGCCTCATTGTTTTCAACAAATTATCAAAATAGTATCGGTCTTCTCCTTCATCTGCAATCATTTGCTTTTTAGCCTCATAGTCATTTGTGATGATTTTCCATTCCTTCATTCAACCTAGCATACTTTTTGACAGCCTACAAACTTTAGTCCATGTAAGCTCATGGCACACCCAAAAATTACTTTATACAGACTTCTTAGGAATCACTCTCCCTTCTATTTTTCGTGGGGTTGTAATTATGCACTCTATTACTCCCAGAAATCCATGGGAATTAGTATAAATACTCAATTGCAAGTCAAGAAATGTCTTCCTTTTTTCAACAATGAAAAATTACCTTTGACTGAAGTTGAGGTCAGTGAATGAGGTTGTCTTTTTCGGGGTCAATATTTCTGTGTATTGGCTGCATAAATCCATTTTCGCATTACAATCACAGATTAGCCTCACAGAATATTTGCTGAGTAATGCATAAGATTTACATTGTAAATTTTATATCAGGACCTTCCAAATTTGAGAAATATACCCAATGACAAAAGGGATCCAGGTAACAGACATGAGGGTTTTTAGATTCTTCCCATGTTTGTTCTCCCTATAGTACAACAGTTTTGCAGGATTTTCATTCTGCCACTTCAGGTCCAAAGACCTAACCTTCAGACCTGAAGAAGCCAACTGGAAAGCAGGCTAAACTATTGCCCTCAAGAATGAACAAATACAGGAAGAGCCCAAAAACCCTTGAGTTATTTAATCTTTGTGGAAGCCATTGTAGCAAAGACACTAGATATATAAACAGAATTTTATTGAGATATGACCTAGTTTCAACTCATAGGCATCATAAAATTGATGAAAGCAGAAAGATGCCCAGAAAACAGGTATTTTATTATTTGGGCTTAGAATTATGGTTATCTTTCCATTGGAATTGCATGTCTGAAGTCACTTACCTGGGTTGCTGCCGATTAGAGAACTTTCGAGTTGCCATTTGGGAATCTTTGTGTCTAGGGTTTGGTAGAAGACAACCAGCATAGCAGCAAAGAAGCCGACCAAGGCAGTGTAGAATATGATATAGAAGAGCACAATTTTAGCTGTAAAGAGAGGAGAAAGAAATAAATTAGTCTCCATGAAGCTAAATTAATTATTTCACTATCTGAGGGACATCAGGTGCATCCAAAATTTGAAGCTTAAATTTTATTTAATGGAAAAATATTCAATATGAAGCCACTGAATGAAGAACATGGCCCTCAAACTATACCCTGTGGAGTTAAATGTATATACTGATGCACATGTTGACTCATAATTACCTCTGGGATTTCTATGGTTCATTACTCAATAACTTGAACAGTTATAGGAAAAAGGAGCTCATCAGTTATTGAGAAACTCTAGCAGCAAATAAAATGTGGAAGACTTGAAGAGTTATCTAATCTGCTGATGAACTCCTTTTTACTGAATCTGTTATAATTGCTTAATAATACACAGACAAAACCTTGGAGTTAATTGTGAATCACCATCATATCAAGTCCAGGAACATCAAATTAGCATTCAGTAATCAACGGTTACACTCTGAGTAATCTCAACTAGGAATTGAAGCAATCTTTCCAAGTACACGCTATTTATGATGCTAAAAAACTCCTCAATTATGTAATTGAAAAATGGTGTAAGTGCTGAGGCTGGACTCGTTAAGAAGTCTAGTTAAATTAATGCATCATCATCATTATGTGTCATTCAATCCAAAGATTGATTGACTGCAGCACTCTGTTCCTTCTTGCCCCCTACTAATTCCTTAATTCTCCGACAGCTCTTCTGTTTCATGCCCTGTCTCAAGTGGCTAATATGTATATCTCTTGCTCTGTCCTCCTCACTGGACTATCTCTTCAATTTTCCATTCAATCATCCCCCTAACGAGGTCACTGTATCTAAGGGCATGGTCTACCCATCTGAATATCCTTTACCTTCAACCCAGTGATGCTCAAGGTTACTGAGTATTTATTTCCTCTGATCATCTTATGACACAGACCCAGTGTTATAATTTTGGTTAATGCTGACCTTGTAGTGCTGCTGCCTTTTTATTTACTTGACATTATCTGGGAGTTCAGTTTTGTGTGTTAAATCAGACTGCTGGTTGGGTAATGTGAGCATTATCAGTGGAAGAATATACCAATGTCGATTTTCTAACCAAGGAAATATTTATACAGAGATTTTAAAATCAGGACTCAGGGTGCCTGTATTGGCTCTTAAAAACATTGTCTTACAAAGAAATGTACAGCTCTTTCTTGTATTAATGTTTTTATTGAAACAGCATTTCATTTTCAGCATCTAAAATAAATTTTCAGGATAGGTAGTTTGTGAAACAATTGACTCCTCAGTAATATTTAAGCAAATTGTTGCAATTTAAAAGAATTAGGCAATAGCTTTCTGAGAGCAAAAGAGGCAAATATTATGGGAGCATAACAGTCATCTCCCAGCTTCATTGTGACTGGTTAACATTAATCACAACATGAATTTTCTTCTACTTCATGTTACCTGGGGGTTTGGGTTCTGTACAATGCATCTGTCATTTAGTCAATCCGAGCTTTATCAATGGTAGAGACCATAATAACTGTTGCTTTAATGCAATGGAAATATTTATCAGGCATTTTACAACTGGGCCAAAGTATGCCAAATAATTTTCTCCTTCCCAGTTCTTCTGTCTTTCCTTCAGTCTTATATTATCTGTCTATTTTGTCATCAGCATCCCCTTCCACCAGGATGTTTTAAAAGTGCCTCATATTTTTGCTTTGCTGTAATAAAGACATTCCCCTCACCATCTGGCTTGTGAGTTAGTTAGTTAGTTTTATCTACCCTTTATTTTGTTGAGTATATCCTAGAGTGTCACATTATTTCTGTGTGTTTTGCTTAACGTTTTTACAGAATACAAAGCGATAACTTGATTAACAGTTGTCAATGTTTTTATTTGAATTATTTAAATATCTGTAATGAATAATTATTTACTGTAGTATTACACTCAAAAGGACAAGGAAAGGGGTAGTTGAGTAGTGCATGAGCAAAGTATGAATAGTTTTCAGAATAACCCTTGGTGGATTGATGTCCGTGGGAAGTTTGTTTCTACTTGAGTGATTTAACTTAGTGTTCGGAGAAATTCCTCGAGGTAAGTTGCGGTAAATGACATGTTTATTGGAGAAATGGGGATTCTAATGAATGTTTTACTGCGAGGAAATTTTGAAATGAAGTGGGGTTCGAATCCCCCTGGGAAAAAAAATCCACCATTTCTGGAATTCAAAGTAGTACCTTCAGATGTGAAACCAGGGCCAAAGCCACAACACAACCCGATTACTTGGTATGATTTTCTCTTTTGTAAAGGACAATTTCATTCTTCAAGTCTTGGAAAATGTAACCGACTTTATCTGATGTCCTCCTTCTTGTATTCCAAAATCTGGGTCTCCTCTCAAGCCTCTTTACCATTTCATTGGCGTTTAATCGATGTTCAGTCCTAGTTTGATTCCTTCTTCAGGGGCGTGTGAGCTTTTTTGAGTGCATTATGAGATATGTGGAGAGGGGCTTCGAGCATTGTGGCACTTTAAGATATAGGCCGACGATGCTGTTTGTTTTTCTCCTGTTCATTCCTTCTCCTATCCCTCCTTATCTTTAAACATCCCACATCTTAACCTAATTAACCACATACGTCTCGTTGACAGATATGACAGCTGTAGCTATCGCGATAACTACTGGTGCTACTTTATCTCTTGCAAGATGTTTGCATAGTTTTGTTTGCAGGTCTTTATTATGTGTTTTTTCATCCTCAGATGCTTCCAACAGTCTGAGTTTAATACTCTTTAGGTGGGAATTTCCAACATCAGTTAATCTCACTAGTGCCGCACCTTTGCTTACCGACTTCAGCAATCTTTCACGTTCTTTAAAGTATCTAACCAGTCCTTGTAGGTCTAGATCCTCGTTCCTCGTCTCAGACGCGTTTTTCCAATCCGCGAGACGCTCAGATTCAAGTCTCTGGGTCAACAATGCTTTATTGGAATAGAAAAATTAGCCGTTGACTAGATGTTTTAGTGCTTATTTCCTCTTGGTTTACTTACGCCAAGGGCTTTTAAAAAACCTTACGTAACTTGCGTCTCTGTTTAAGTTTAAATTTTATTTGACACCTGCCGACTGGAATAGTGGTTTTAGTACTTCTCGTTCCGTAAATACTTGACAAAGTGATTTAACGATATTTTACACAATACTTAGCTCTGGGCCCGATCGTGGCTCTCCACAATGTATGAACTCGTTTGATCGCTATTTTTCAGCTACGCACATTATTTATCGTTTATCGATTCTTCCAAATAAGACTTGTGCTCAAAATCTGTAGCGCTGACTGATGGTGCGCGTTCTGAGGACAGAACTAGGAGCGTTGCTTCTCTAAAGCTGTTTGCGTTTTGAGTAACGATACCGAATACGCTAAAGAAGGAACTTTGATTCAAGTTACCATTCTGGAACGACCATGGTTTTGCTGTAGAATATGCTCTAAATTATTGTTTCTTCCCATGAACTTTTCGTAGTCGGCAAAAACTCATGAAAGCAAACCAAATTAAATACAAGCTGTCATTTTGGTCGAGGTTTCAAGTCACTCATATTCGGGCGAAGCATGTGTTTGTCCACTTTGAAGTGAAGCGGCAAAAGTGGCGCTAGATGACTCTCATTAAAGGTGCAAGCGCTTTCTGGAATGCCCTCGGGGAAGGAGGGAGGGAGGTCACAGGCCGAGGGAGACCTCGGAGAGATGAGGTCAAAGGGCAGGACCTTTCCCCATTGCCGTCGGCGGTTGTGTGGAGTAAGGACAGGCCACGGTCGTTCGATTCGAATTACATTTGTTGCTCCATCGATATGGAAGGAGGAAAACTATCGATATATCGACCTTTGGGAATAGGGCTGCCGAATCACGGATGCATTCAATTGTCAATAAAGTTGCGATGTACGAAATACTTGGTCATATATGAATATACATATGCTCCGCTTCGTAGATAATATCGCAGTCATAGGTGAAAATCAAGCTCATCTTCAAAGGTCACTAAACGTAATGGACCAAGTTCTCCAGGAATACAACCTGAAAATAAGTAATACAAAGGCCAAAATCCTATTATGTGGAAGAGAGAAGCTAAATGTAGAAGGTACCGTGGAAGTATAGAAATTAGAGCAAGTGCAATCTTCACCTAATTCGGAAGTGCCATCGTGTGGGACGAAAGAAGTACAACGGACATCAAGCGGAGAATAGCCCAAGCTAAGAAGGAGTTGATGAGAAAATGATAACAGCTGTGCCCAAAGAAGATAGGATTACTAACCAGAAACAGTACGTGAAAACATTCGCATGGAACATGGCAATCTATGGATTGGAAGCATGGACCATTGGAAAAGCTGGACAGAAAAGACTAGAAGCCTTCGAAACCTGGTGCTGGAGGAGGATGCTAAAGATAAAATGGACGGACAAAATATGAAATGATGAAGTGTGCTGAAGAGTAGAAGAGGAAAGGACTATATGGAACACCATACAGAAAAGAAGAGCGACATGGATTGACACACCTTGAGACACAATGGGTTAGTGAGGAACACAATTGAAGGTAAAATAGAGGGAAAAGTCCCCAGAAGAAGATCCAAGAGTAAGTTCATGGACCAAATAAATAGGAGAGTATATAGAAAGAGATGCATTAAATAGGGAAGGGTGGAGGGCTGCATTCAACCAATCCTAGGATTAAACGACCAATGAATTAAATGAATCTGAATATGTTCTATTGGATTCGAAATCAAATATTCGAATCCATAGAAATAAATTGGCGATTTATTCAACCACGTGACAAGACATCCGCAGAGAGTCTTTAAACGTGGCAGCCGACTTCTGTGGAAGCAGCCGAGTGTAATCATTCCTCAGTTTGTATCAATACTTGAAGGGCATCGTTCTGCTAACTGGGTTCTGCGTTATTTCGCCTTTTCCCAGAGAAATGAATGGCCGGAGTGAACGATTAGAAAATTGGGTAATTTCTGAAATTAATACGTTTGGTCGTCCCACTGTTCGAGTTTGCTGAAGTTGTTGTGTCTTATGGACTTGAATACATTGCATTAAGTGATGATGATTTCATTTCGTAATGTCGGTATAAATTGACAATCGAAATTAATAGTTTGATCGAAACTACTCATTTGAGATTTGGAAAATATTTCAGAAATTCGAAGCGACTCATTCGAGAATATCTGCCTATTTAACGCCTCACCCACGGATTTAACATTGAATTGGATGATTGCACATGATAGAAGATGCCTTCGAAATCCAGTTCGGAAAATTAGAAACCAAGATCGACCTTTATGAAAATAAGTGGAGAGCTCTTCTTGGACGAGGGATGCGAGGATGATCATGGAAGTAAGAGGGCGCACACTGGAGCATGTAGATCCTTTAATTGC
This sequence comes from Ceriagrion tenellum, assembly GCA_963169105.1. NCBI lineage: Eukaryota > Metazoa > Arthropoda > Insecta > Odonata > Coenagrionidae > Ceriagrion > Ceriagrion tenellum. Next base: position 68,683,284 of record OY720643.1, read on the forward strand.
TAATGTAGAACGTTGGATGAAAATGGACACAGTCGCGGAGGCGATGAAGCAGAATATCGTTGGCAAAGGAAGGTTCCATAATCGAGAAGATTTTTTTCGGTTAACTTGTGTATGTAAAGGAAAGACGAATATGTATACTTAAGCAGATACTGTGTCAACTGTCAGTTATATACTGATTATCACGTCCGGCACACAATACCGCAATATCACCACTTGAAAATAATGTACTCTCTATCCGACTCTAACCTCAAATTAAAAAACCTTTCCTTAATTTTTTCGCATATAAAAACTTGGTAGTGTTTTACCCTTCACTGCATGAATTTCCTAATACATGCAAAAAATTATTTTCCTGATAAAATACGTATAGAAACGCAACAATTACTACATTATAATACCGAGAACCACGTTGAATTACATCGGAGTGTATCATATCTGATACTCCATACGGTAGAGGAGAAGAACTATGCCCATACGCAATAAACGGAATTGTGTGCAGTGTATCATATGTGATACAAAATGCAGTGAAGAGGTAAATTTGGGATAAATATGAGGGTTCAAGAACAGGAGGGAGCTGACGTCAGAGACCATGTGTGGACCCTGATGTGTAGAAAATGTTGGCGAAGAGTTTAATGTGAGGTTTTGAGCTGTATCAGGCTGAAGCTAGCTCTAGTAGAAGAGGAAAGGACGATGTGGAACACCCTAGAAAAAAGAAGAACAAGATGGATTGGACACACCCTGAGACACAATGGGTTTGTGAAGAACATAACTGAAGGAAAAATAGAGGGAAAAGTCCCCAGAGGAAGACCCAGGAATAAGTTCATGGATCAAATAAATAGGAGAGTATATAGAAAGAGATACCAGGAGGTAAGGGAACTAGCATTATATAGGGAAGGGTGGAGGGCTGCAGTCAACCAATCTTAGGATTGAACAACCAATGAATGAGGCTGAAGTGTGCACTCCGAGACAAGATGACGAGAATAGGCGGGAGAAGTTTGAGATATGGTTGTGGAGGAGAATGGAGAAAGTGCTGCGGACAAATAGGAAAACAAACAAGGACGTACTTGTTATGAGAAGAAAGGGTAATGAGGGGTGGTGAAATAGCTGAAGGTCGTGATCGTGGGGAGGATGTTAGATAAGCGAGGAAGGCAAAAAAACGACGGGACTTGTAGAGGTAGGTCGTATGCTATGAAGACAGAAATTATTTAAGAACAAACTGGTCCGCACCTGTGTACTTAAACAATCTCTAAATCTATGAGTTTTACTCTCTTTCACTTGAAGGTACATTAGCCGGAAGATTACCGTATTATGAATAATTAGAGGTGAATTCGTTCCACTTACTCGCAAAAAGATGAATTCATGCTCACTCAAAAATGTCCTCATCCTCACTCGCTAATTTCTTAAAATAACTAGTGCGCCTTTTCCAATTCTTAAAAATGCCATTCCATGTCGTATAAATTGCGCTGTTCTAAGGTGCTCATTAGGGCCCGCGTACCGTACCACCCTAGCACCCCTGTTTCACTCCTCAGGCTCGCGACCTTGATGGCTAGAGAAAAAAAAGAGCACATTTTAGAGGTGAAATTACAGAGTATCCCTTCGCAGCTTCGGTAAAACTGGCAAACATGGTGTCGAAAGCGTACATAAAATCATGAAATTGGTCATTTTTTTACTCTAATATCTCGAAAACCACGCGTGTAAGAGGTTAGTATTTTACATTTTCATTCATTACCCCACGTAATGGTAACTCAGACATTTTCATGAAATGCGAGAGTTTCTCACAAAATAATTTTCCGCTGGTGTGACGGAAGCCGCAGTTACCGTAGTAATTTTTATTTATTTCATTAAGCCGCTTGGCCCTTTGGAGGTTCAAGACTTACGCCAGAAATTATCATTTAAAATGGAATATTTATTCGTAAAGTGGAAATGAATAAATGAGTCACAGTTTTCGAGGAGTTAGAATGAAATATACCGTTGTAAATATTATTTATGTACCCGCGAACAAAATAGGATAAACTGTTTACATGCCTTCCAGTACTCTGTCCGTTGGGTGAGAGAAGCCATTATTCCTTTGACATCTTCATTTAAGAGCGGGCTACTGGCTGAACCGGGTTTTTCTCCGCCATTTTAACCGTTTAACTTCCGCTACGATCTTCTTATCTCCTGGCTACGATCCTCCTCCTCGCTTGAAATGCCGATGTCGTGCGGAAAAGGCTTGAAGTACAATGATAATACTTATTTCGCGCTCTGGCGTTATCTATTTATCGCGTACGAAAAAGAACCAATTTTTGTAAAGGGAAAATTGACACGTTACCTTGGAAAAAATATCCCCTAATGCCTTCCGGTCATTAAGGGAGTGCCCTGGAAACCCCTACTTCCCCTCCCATTTCAGTTTTGCATGCGGCACAATTCGGGCCCAACGGATGTTTAATCGATCGCGATGATTAATGATGTTATTCACGTCTTAGGGAGGCAGGCCCTACCCTACAGTCATTGATTACCCTGACAGTGGCTGGTTGAGGGGGGCAGTGGAAAAATCGGCCTCTGTCACGTCGATGTAACGTCAATTTATGAGGGATCACTTTGCATCAGGTTCCCTACACGTCGTATTTTCGGGCCTACCTAAGCACGGTGCCAAACCCAAAAGCTTGACGTTCAGGGGTCCTCATGACATGTGTTCCCTCTAGAATGTCTGGTTTAAGTAATTTGGTTCATAGTAAACAAGAATCGGAGACTACTATAATCGGGAACAGGTGCAACGATTTTTGTTACCTTTGGAAGCCTTCTTGGGTGACATTGAGATTTGTACAGGGATCTTCATGGTGGTATTGGAGGATCAGAAGAAGCGTTAGTCAACAGTAGAGATCAATGCCAACAAGTGAAAATCAATGAGGTGCGTGTAACAGATAACATTGGGGTGTGGCGATCTTGTCCTCGAGTTTGTTTGTGTAGACATAGCAACATGAATAGGATAGCAACGTTGTAAACTAGAATCAACACAAAGTTGATAAAGATAGTGCAAATTGTGTATGTAAAGAACAGACGAATGTATAAAATTAGATTCTGTGATGACTGTAACTTATGTATTGAGTGTCTCGTTCAGCAAACAATATCGCGATTTCATCTGTGGAATAAAATGTATTATCTATCTGACCTTAACCTCAAATGAAAAACCGTTCCTTAATTTTTCCGCTTCCACAAACTTGGGAGTTACGTGAGTTTCAATAGGGAATAAAATAAAAGCGTTCAATAATAGGAAGGAACTCATGACGGAGACCTTGGGTAAGGATGTAGGGAAAATGTTCGTACGAGATTTAAGTATTGAAGGTGCAAATTTTGTATTGTGTACTCAAGAAATATTTTGTGATTTAGTTGAAGAAGTCCTCGACAATAGTGACCCCGACGAGCACCGTAAAATAGGTTCATTTGCTTCGCAGTATTACCTTTGTATCGTCATCGCCATTACTGCCAGATGCCAATCACGTCGCCGAGGTCACTTTCCTTTCAGGAGTCACCTCCTGAGAGGAAAGTGAACATCACGAATGCAGTTGCCCGCTTCCCTAGGACCTGGTCATGATACATTCCTCGGATCTGTTCATTGACCGGCGGTACAACACGCAGCCATGAAGTTGGCTCCCTTCAAGTGTAATCGCCCGAATTAATGGTTCTCGAAAGTGGACTCGTAGTTCGTCATCTCCAACATCGCGAGTTAAGCAACCAAATATCATTACGTCGTCTTGAAACTAGATACGCGCATCGGGCGGAAGTTGAGGCTATCATGAGGAATATCTCAGACGTTAATCGGTGCTCACATGTGTGCACCAGGTTAATCAAATGCTTCCGAAGAACGAAGAGTTCGTTCAGCTTAGAATTGTTCGGGTTTTACCCTCGTTTCAGCATTTTAGTGGACAACCATCCCGCCCGCATTCCAGTCGGCGTCATCAGTTCAAGAGATTTTTGGCCGCTATATATGTCCAAACGATAAAAACCATGCGTTGTGTGCATTATGGCGTAATAGATGTCACAGGCGTGACCGGCAAAAACAGTTACACACTTAAACTTATCCAAAGCACACTGAGTTCTACCATTGACTGCCCTGGCCTTGTTTTTTTGATAAATTTCAGAATACCCACCCGACACACTAAGGCTTCAATCATTGCTCCATATCCCCACTCCCGGATTATCACTTACCAAGCGCTTCCTGATTTTTCGCCTCTCTTCTCGTGTAAATTCCCTTCCTGAAAACATCGACCCTTTCACCTCGTCTTCCAGCGTCTTCGCTAACCTAGACGTATGTCATTCTCAAAAATAAAATAATTTTTACCATCTCCAAGTTGTATTATTATATGTTACCTTCTTATTATGTTTCTACGTTTGTGTCCTTTTTGTCTGTTATACGTTCACTATAAATTGGCTTCATGCTGTATGTGATCTTTTTCTCTAATAAATAAATGAAATAAATGCACGCAAATAATAGGAAGCTCACACGATTTTATATTTCGGCGGCACACTTCCGCTTTCTTCAGAGTAGTATCAGGTAATTCGAAAGAAGGGAAATCGAGTATAAGGTGAGCTCTTTCCTTGATGATGCCGGCGGAACGGTTGTCCATTGAAATGCGGAAACACGCGGGAAGACCCCGAACAACGTTGGGTTCAATCGAAACCGCAAAAGCAACGAGTTCGTCTCCTTGATGGCGAAGAGGAACTTGGCGATCTCAAACCTTCGCAATTTCTTCGTCGCTTGCGTGCTCTCGCTGCGGCGATTCTTTAAGACAATCCCCTGCGGCAACTTAGGCTCCGCCGTCCTCCGCCAAACATCCAGGCCATTCTTACCGCGCAGCCGCAACTTTCCTTGGTTAAATTAATCGGAGCTTTCCGGAGCTTTTGTAGAGTCATCTCCAGTTGCCCCTCCTGCGGTAACGCGGACTCTGTCGGTAATGCAAACAGCTCATTACTGACAGCGTTACAGAACCCTGTAAAGTAAGCTGCGGAACTTATTGGATTTCGCAATCGTCGCCCTCATTCAAAAAGTCGCTTGACCACGAGTTTGTTAACGTAGGCATAGTAACGTTCTAAACAAGAATCATGCAAGAATCAATAAAGAGAATCCAAAGATTGTGTACTCTAGACAAATTTATGATTTAGTGGGTTAAATCATCCACAGAGGTGTTACATAATGAAGGTCGGTTTGAGTGCGAACGGACAGTGTGTAAAATCGCGGATAGCAGGGCTGGGTTGGGAGCCGCTGGGAACTCGGGAGGCTACACGCTAGGCTAAAATTACTTGCAAATTTCTGATTAGACAAGGATGTATGTAGGATGTTACTTTGACCCCCTACTAAGTATATCGATGGGACACTTAGAAGCGAAAATATGAGGGAGATAACTGCCGAAATAATCGGTATAAAAACTCCATTTCCGCGTAACTTTAGAGACTAAAACTAAAAAACGCTATTCATCTTTGTCCTGCCCCCTATTTTCTCACTACGTACAGCGTAGTTGTAGTCGCAACGCCTCTCGCCTACTCCTCTGCGGCGACGCGAAGGGATATTATGTATGTGTAGATGAAGAGTGGTAGAAGATTTGCAAAGACATATTAAAACCTATCCGGAAAAGGCTTTGTTCACACTAGCTGTTTACGCGGGAATGAAGTGCGTGCTGCGGAATATCGTAGACACGCCACTGGTCGATCGCAGCGGCACGCAGTGGGTAGATGACGAAAAGGTGTCATGGCGGACCGGGAAAAACACACTTCTCATGTTTAAATGCTTGCTTTTTCTATTATAATTTAGAGATTAGCAAAGTCAAAATATTTCAAAAATGCGTAAGGTTAGCTTTTTATGTGACGTAAATTTCGTGGCGATACAACAAATAAAAGTGGGCGAAAAAAAATATTTTGCTGGTGTGAAGGAAGCCGCCCTTTGCCACCTATCCTTATGGTCTTGACACCAAGTAATAAAAACCAGCGCTCTGTGCCATTTGTGGGTCCCATCCATGAATTGTATCATGCTGTTTGGCTGTTTTGGACTCGGCCTACATTCACCAAACCCTCCATGCATAATCCATCCCACTAATGACTGTGCCCTCATTATCCCGGCTCCAATCCATTTGTACGAGGTTTTGGTCATGATGTCGAAGTATACTTGATTCGTCTCGGAGGAGCGTTTCATGTTCCGTCCTTAGACCACAGAATGCGACGGTGGGACTGTTCTGGTGAATTAATTTTTGACTTATATCTTCACGGCATTACAAGTGAACGATTTGTGACTCGGGAAGTTGGCGGCTGACTCTAAAGAAAGAAATACTGCTATTTTTAGCAAAATCAATGATAACGATGGGAATCGGGTTGAAAATCATAGGTATTTATTTATTTCTGTAGGTTATAAAGTAGCATAGAGATCTTCAAATGGGATAAGAGAAAAAAAAGAGCATAAAAATTGACAAAGAGCCTTGCGAAGAGACTAATGATAGGATTGCAGATATTGTTTGATACACAGCTAGATTCCAGAAGTTCATTTACGTTGTATTATGTTCTGGTTAGCAGGAGCTATTTTAAGTGTTTTTAAGGTAGTTTAAGCAAGATAATTCCCTAATCGTAATGGAGATCCGATTCGAATTTTACGTTTTAAATTCAGCAGCTGCTGGAAGCATGAATTAAATATTACATTATCACTGGCGAAATGATATACTTTAGTACCACCGAAATTCTCAGCAATCAAATAAAAATAACCACATAATTATTGAATTTGACTCATTTTTTCACGCTGTAAGTTTATAACTCCTTCACAGCGGAATGTTTTTTGCGATTCTGAAAAAATTACTGCGGTCGTAATATGATTTATATTAAAAAAATAGTTGAGAATATATGTAGTGGAATCACTCTTAATTTTTTGACGAGATCTAAGTGTTGGAAATTCCTCATGTTTGTAATAATATCTCTCTGGAGTGCATAAACCATTTCCCATTATACCATTTACCACACACATTTACCATTTACACACACATACCATTTACCATCACATATAGTACCATTTCCCATACTAAAGAGCTGATAATTTTCGTCAAAAATCTCGAAAAGTAGTCCGGTAAGGGGTAGATATTTTGGTATCTCTGGAAAATTAAAATATTTTTCTTTAAAATGAGACCAAATTAATTGGATTTTAGGTGAAACGATATTTCGCTTAAACTACCTTAAAATATGGGATGGATTGGAGTCGTTTCAAATAGGCTGGCAAGTTTTTATGTATTATGGAAGCTGTATGATGCAGAACTTTCTGACCAGTGGTTAGGGAATACTGATTAATGCGAATATTTTTACTGACCCGGATATACACATGCAAAGGAGGCTCGAAACTGCTTTCTTCCCTAAAGCGGACTTCGGACTTCTGTAGCCAAAAAGGAAAGGCCAGGTTTCTTGGTTCACTATGCGGTCAAATTAATTGTGACCGAGTTTTGAACTATCCCTTTTCTAAAACCCCGTCCTTACCCTTTCCCTATTGGCTCGGAGCCATTCTTCGTTCGCCTATGGGCTGTCCCACGGGATTAATTGCTCAGCACAGGTGCCTGAGGATTCGTCCGGTGAGTCCTTTCCCACCAACGTTAACTGACCCGAGTATTGCGGGAGTGAATTTCATGGTTGGTGAGGAAAGGGTGGTGGTTTGGTATCTTTATTATTTTTTAATTTGCCGTAAAATGGAGATTTGTTGCCGAATATCCAGAGAATATGGAGCCCGTTCATTGTAGAACGCTGTTCAATGCCTGAATTGGATTGGAAAATGTTGGTAATGTTCCTCTCTATGGTTTCAGACTCAACTTTGTGGAAGTTCATCATAAATAATGCAAAAGAAAACTTTTGTTTTTATTACTTGGAATAAAATAAAATTTTCTCTTTCATTATTCATGGGTAATGTTATTTATGTTAGGTAGCGGATTCGTGTCTTATGGAGTATTTTGTTTGTATTGTATCTTACGTGCTCTTGTTATTGTTTGGCAAGTGACGTGTACGCGGTATATTATTATATGAATATTGTGGACTGTTGCGAAGGGATCAAACGCCAAGTTCACTGACAAAGTGTACGAAACTTCTTGACCATTTTGGCAATCTGCCTGAATGCGGATCAAATCTTATTTCTCTGCGTCAAAAGTAGGGAAGTTTGGCTGCGGGCCAAGGATTATTGGAGGGGAAATATTTAGCTGGGTGGAATATTTTAACTCATTTGAAACATTGTGCCCTGACCGTTTTAGAATGATCTGAAAGTACGATGAAAGAAATAAACCGAGATACTCTCATTTTAATGACAATTTTTAAATGACCTCCGGAGCTATTCAATTCCGAATATTCATTTATTATGGGAATGTGAATGTTTGTGAAGTCGGTTCCGATTCAGTTTTTATCTCATTCTCCATTTTAAGGACTCAATCCGTTCCGCTTCCATCTTTTGCAAAGTTTAGATCCTTATTTCAGTTATCGTATCCACTAGAATCCCTGGCTAACCAATACCTCATTTGTTTAATATTTGACATATTAGTTTCAACGCGTAGTTTGTTTCATTTTTTGATTATGCATGTAATTAATCAAGTATCGGAAAACTTATAATCTTAGCTGAAATAATCTATTAAGACTAGCGTTTAATCCTAAGGAACGAGGCAGTATCTCTAAGTTCTCTCGGGTGAGAGGGTCCATGATGGCCGACATTTCGGTACCCGACTCGACCATTGTCCTCAAAGGCAGAGCTGAGAAGATGCTCGTGTCGACTATCGAAACGTCGGCCGTCATTGATCATCACACCCGGTTGGAAACCCGAGAGAACTTTGAAAAGTTGATGCGCCGGTAAATAACCAGATCATACTTAACGGAGGTTGGAGCGCGAATCGTGAGTCGTTGAGTGCTCATTTTAATGACTTATCACGAAAAAAATCGAGGAAAAATTCTTGGACCATGCTTCACTCTAGTATTCTATTTATACGATGGAAAAAACAATACTTGTTGTGGTATAAATTATGCCAGAATAATATTTCGAAATTTTCATCCCATTGAAAGCATTGTTTTGACTTGGACATACGGCGCCTAGTGCTGAATTAAAACGAAAATCGTGAGTAAATAACTGTATTTTATTCGGCACGATACGTTGAAATTTTTAGCAATCATTATAATAAGATGAAGCGTATGTTTTTGCGTTTAGGAGGAAACCTGTCCGCACAGAATCGTTTATTTCGAAAAATATGTAGTGGGTAAATTTTCGTGAAATAGGTCCATCGATTTTCTTCATAAATCGCTACAGGCGTTCAACATATGTCATTTATACTTTGTTTTAAACCTTAAACTTTGCATTTCCTTGGCACGCCTCTTTAATTGCCGTTCTATGACAAAGATAGCGTTTCGAAGACGTCTGTAAAGCACGCTTCTCTCACATATTTCAACTGCGCTTAGCGCCACCTCATACCTCATTATTTCACTTCTTCAGTATTAGACGCCCGTATACATATTTTAAAATATCAACTGGCGGGGTCGTCCCAGAGGGGTGGGTTGGGTAAGGGAGTGCGAAAGGTTTTTTTTTTAAAGTTAAATTTCACATCGCCCGCTCAATAACAACCGCGGGAAAATAAAACATCATTGCGTATTCTTGCTATAATATGAAAACGCTACGCTAAGATGTGAAATTCACCATACCACCTAGTGTCCATTTCCATAAACTGCCAGATGGCCGCCGTTTAAAACCACGTTTCCGGAATGTAACATCATCTAATATCCTTCATTTTTTAAGATGGGTCAGAATTTCGTTAACCAAAAAAATTTGCATTTTGTGCACATCACTTCTTCCTATTTTAATTGAAAAAAAATCGATATTTAAGGGTGGAAAAAATGTTTATCGATGGACCTGTCAAGTGTCGTAATACTACGTGTTAAAATAGAATTACATTGCCGAGAAACCAAATCGGTGCAGTCCAAACATTCAATTTTTCTCACATTTGTCTATACATGTTACCTAATGATAAATATACACATGCATTGTTTCACGTAAATCTGTACATAAACAAAAATCTCTTCCATCTCTATAACAAGGTAGTTTTTTCATCAATCCCGTCGTATCATCAATGTTAACCTTAGTTTGCGTTTAAAATTTAAATCGATGAACGTCGCTGTTATTCTTGGATTTACGCTGCATTAGCCACGTTTTTTCATGACGGACATCCTGAGAGAACTGATTTCTGACTGTAATGAATAATGCATGGGTGACCCAAGCGGAGGATTTGGGATCATATCTGGACGCGTCATGTTTTATACATAGGTCATATCTTTTGGTTGTAGTTCTCCGTGCGTCGAAAAGACGTTTCAACCTTTTGACACATTAGTCACAGTCATTTATTGCTGCCAATGTTCCGTCAAATTTCAGTCTGTGGAAGGTCAAATGGGCGGAGAGAATCATCGATGGAGTATCAAGAATGTTCGGAAGGAGGAGAAAAATTCATGAAAACCCTGCGAAGAAGAAGGAACAAAACTTTTCCTACTCGTTCTAAACATGAAAATCTTTCGAAAGCAGCCCTGGAAGGAGAAATAAATGGAAAGAATAGCCCGACGAAGACGAGAGTTGGAATACATCATATTCACAGGTAACTGGAACGGGGGAAAATTTTAATATTTCTTACCAGTAAATAGACGTACCATTTACGCCAAAAAAAACTGTTCATAAGCAGCCATGACTCTTAAATAATCGAATATAAATTATATTGTTGCCCATTGCAATTTTTTTGTTATTATCATCATATGACTGCAATGATAGATGTCAAGTGCGCTAATCCAATAGCTGCTGTCGGCTCTTATATCGAGAAAAAAGCGCTCATGATTATATATTTGATATGTCGCGACTATGTCTTATTTTTTTCCTTAGATTTGTTTTATTTTTTCAAAAAGGGCTCATGGTGTTCGAATCATTTTCGTTTCTTAAATATGTCTTTCATATAAATGTCGAATGTATCTCATTTTTCTCACTATGAATAAGAGTAAATTTCCACTTAGGTAAATTCCAAAAAGGCAACTTTCCACTTATGTTAGATAAATTTTTATTCAACATAGGTTTAGATGTACTACATATTCATTAGGCCTATTTGCCTTTGCCTTTACTCTGATTCATTATGATGAATTATTTCCACCACATTAAGCCTGATACGTGGACCCACAGAAAGGAGGACGAGAATAGGGCTGCAGGCATTTGATATGTGGGTTTGGAGAAGTATGGAGAAGGTCAGGTGGACGGAGAGAAAGACTAACGAGGAAGTACTTGAGATGGTGGTCGAGGAAAGGAAACTTCTTAATGAAATACGAGATCGACAGAGTAGGTGGCTGGAGGATGTAATAAGTGGTGAGGGATTGCACAAAAATGAGGAAGAAAGAGAACAGGTTCTATGGACAGGATAAAGAAGGGTAGGTCGCATGCTGAGGCGAAAAAGGAAATATTAGAGGTATTTAGGCCCCTGAAAGGGTAGAAAACAGGGAGGAGATTCTCTGACATTCAACATAACCTACCTTAACCGATGGGACACTTAAATAAATATATAATATGTGCAAGGATTATTCTTATCCACCACTCCAAAGACTAAGAACTGTAAATACTTAAACGTAAAACTTCTTTCCTCTCTGCAAATTTCGTCTTCCTCTTAAAGGTCTTACATCGCTCGTCCTTTGCGCCACCCATCTCACCCTCCCCACCTTCTCCACGCCCACACCTCAAAGGACTCAATTTCTCCCTTTCGCAATGACCAAGTCTCCAACCCATACAGCGTAACGCTCCACATTAAAGTTTGCACCAGCCTTTTCTTTTCGAACCACGGACCTTTGGTTTGCCGGACCAATGCGCATGATACTTCTCTTTTTGCGGTCATTTTTCTACTTAGATTTGTTTTGTTTTAATACTCCAGGCACGTCATCAGTGTAGGCGGTTTTTTTTCCTTTCACCGGTTACATACCTAAGGTATGCTAATTCAGTGAAATTTGTTGAATTGAGTAATTGTTTCGACTAACAGCGTCGCGAGGGAATCTCCTTAAAGGTCGTGCGAAGGTTGTGGATCTTTTTCGTAGCGCCTGTGTGGATCGGAATCGAGCGGTGGGGCAGTGTGGTGGCGCCCCCCATCTCGCCTCGCCTCCATCTCGCAGCCGCCACTTCGACTCCCTCTTAAGTCGTCTGGGTCTGCGAGAGAGGGCGGAAGTGACGGATGGGGGTGGTGGCTTGAGGTAGACGAGTTGCCTGCACGCCAACCCTCCACCGGGTAACCCACCCGCCTGGCTCCACCTTCACTCACTCCCTCGCTACCACTCCACCCTTGTGCTTGCCAAACCCCCTGCTTGGATGTGATAAGGGTTGAAAGCAGTAATTATTATTATTATTTTTTCCTGTTACTTCTGTAACTTTTCCCTCCGAGTCCCCGGCTAACATCGGGTTTCGTTGCCGTCATAATGGCCGAGAACTCGAGAGGGGCGGTGCAGAGTTCGTAGCCACTTCCGAAACCCATCGGATCAGTGGCTACGCTGCGTTCGGGTCGTACGCACGAAGCAGACGGAGCGACCCCAAGAGGACGGCCTTCTGCATGCGGGCTGCAAGTGATTTCGCCTGTGCCACGCAAGCAGGAATACACTTGATGCTCTGCATCAGCGAGCCCTTGATTCCACCGAGCACACCTATGACTAGAACTACTAGTTTTACAGAGTGTCCCGGGTACATCTGCCGAAGTTCGAACAGCAGGTCTTGATATTTCGTCCATTTTTCCGCCTCTTTCGAGTCCAAGTTCGTATCGGCCGGAGCCGAAAACTAAATTACGAACGTGGAACGCGATAGGCGGTGGAGGAGAACGATGTCAGGCTTGTTCGCCTCCAACAATCCCCACGCCGCAATCCCCAATCCAATCCGCCTCCCCACGGTGGTTGGGAATGAGTAATTACACCAGATTTTGATTTTGTCGTTCTCCACGACGGACTCAATATCTCCAGGGGCATAGGGCAGCACATGTACTTCGTCGATGCCGTAATGATGTCGGAGGTGGAAATACTACACCCGCAGAGCTGCGTTGTGCCGAGCTAAATACGCTGACTGCGCGTAATAACTGCAGCCGGAGAGACTCTTAACGTGCTACTGTTATTATTATTATTTTTGTTTATTTATCCTGGGTTGGATGAGACGAAACCGTCCCCTCTTCCCCCAACCCATTACATACTCAAACACCCATGTCCTGGGCAGATAATATTCTACCCAGGCAGGACTCGAACCTGCGACCCTCGGGTTAGCAGGCGAGCCACCGGGGCCGGCAGTCTGAGTAAGGAAAAGAATTTAGGCTAAATAGGGCACATAGTTAATTTCTTGGATTTTGTAGTAAGGTGCCGATTAACCGAACCCTCATAGTTCTACCTTCCACCAGCGATACTAGAGAGGGAACTGGGATTCATGATGCTATCGGTGTAGAAATTATGTGCCCTCGAGCGTTGGTACAATATAACGAAAATGCTCTGAAAACAGCTAATTGCACCATAATTTTCCTTATTTAATTATCAGTTATTCATTTGTAAATTTAAACGTTTGAAACGCATTTTAATATTTTTACGGCGGGTGTAAAATAAAAAGTACTTTTGAACGGTGTTGCAGCAAAGCGCCGATTTCGACGATTCGTTACTCAATAACATATAGCCCTGTTACAACCGTGGTTCAGTACCTGATAGATAGACATGTTTGCTATACATGTAGTAAGTCTCAGGTTTGTATCTAAAAAAAATAAAGGTTGCTTTTAATTTTGTGGACTGTTTGCATTAAAATGCATTAAATGATATGCATCAAAACTGGGACGTCGTAAAACTTCGTTCTTGGACGCGTTGTTACTTGCACGTCCTGACCGTTTCCTAATTTTAGTTGTATATTATTTCAATAAATACGTTCAATTTATATCGGTTGGTATCACTGAGGTGTGTGGAGAGGGCAGTTACTATGCTGGTCAATGCTAGAAGCTGATGCCAGTCCGCCATCTTCGTTGACCCTCATTTCCGTAGAACGCTAGCGGGCTAACGCACTATTTTGCAATTTTAATGTTTTCCATCGATAACTTACTAGAAATAAGCATGCACTTACTTCTATAACGTGGATTCTCCTAACCTATTTTGTTTACTTATTTAAATGAAAAATAATCCGCATTCCCATTGAAAACTAGGGTAATATCGAGTAGAATCCATAGTTCGAGGTAACCAATGTATGTTTGATGAGTTACTATTCATAAATTTCAAACAGATGGTTGATATTCTTACTTTACTTCCGCTGATTGGTCCATTCCGTCGAGCCATCCATAGGAAAATAAGTGAAGAGCTGGGATTAGCAATATGTTTGCTATTCCGGTTGTCAGGCTATAGTTTAATGGCGTAGTGCTTATACCTCAATGGTTTGTGTTTATACTGATCTAAGCGAGTGGTTTCGGCAAAATGATGATGCAGTAATAGCGATAGTAGGTATGTCTGGATAAGCACATGAGTTGGCTGAATTGAGTGGGAATGGGGTACCTGGGAAGTGTTTGCAGTCAAAGTAGGATGAATAAGGTGTGAGGGGGTAATGAAAGAATTATTATTACTTGTATTTTATTTATCCTGGGCTGGATGGGACTGAACCGTCCTCTGTTCCTCCAACCCAGTTGATATACACAGATACCCATGTCCTGGGCAGAGAATATTATATCCAGGCGGGACTCGAACCCTCGGGTTATCAAGCGAGGACTTTACCCCGCTGCCACCGGGGCCGACCCGCCAGCCTGAAGAATGTGGTGCTGGTTGCTCTGGTGATGTACGTATATGGAGGGGGAGTGTGCTGCTTTGGTTAGCCCATATCGAGAGAATGAGAGAAGAATCGAAAAATGAAACAGATATATGAGAGTGAAACGAATGGTGCGAGAGGTAGAGGTAGGCCGAGAAAGTTGTGATTGAATGTAGTTGAGGAAATTCTTAGGAGGAGGAATGTAAGGAGTCCTAAAAACATGTCGACGTGTATGAAGCAGTGTATGGGGGTAAATTAGGCAAAAGAGGTTTACAAGGATATGTCAGTTTGGAGGAAATTACTGAAGCAGAGTTAGGTGTACAAATATGTCTTTATGAGTGAAACTTTTTGACTGTGCCTACCCCGGAAGGGAAATGCGCGATTGGTTTGTATGTATGTAGTGTTTCTGTGGGAAGAAGAGTAGGGGTGGAAAAAATAATATAAATCAATTAATCATTTGATTTTTTGTAAAAAAAGTCGAATAGTCAGTCAATTAATTGGTGGCTTATTATCATCTGATTAATCGATTGATTGTTGGAGAAAAATCGATTTTTTTCCGTCGAACGATTAAATGTTGCCATCTCTATAGTAACGAGAGTGATGTGAGAGGAATACAGCGAAATCGATGGGTAAACATGGGAGAAGAGAATCGAAAAAGGACTGCCTCAGGGTTTTAAAAAATGTTTCATTTACGTAGCGGTTATAATCCAAAAGTTTTTTGCAGTAATATCTTTTATCTTCTCAGATTTAACTGGGTCCCTATATTTAGACCAAATTTAACTGTGTACAAATGGTGTTTTTTGTATATGGGCCCTAAGTTTTACGACAAAACTCCAAATAACAACAAAAAACTATTTGTCTCAACTATTTAAGGCTGATTCATCAATGGCTACTAGCTATTAATGACTATGTTGAAATATTATTCTAAATGGGTATGTAAGTTTGACCAAATCATTATGTAAAGTAATTTTTATGTTCTATTGGCAGCAAATTCATCCTTTAATTCACTCTACTTGTTTTGTTTGACAAAACTAGGATTTTTGGTATGGATTAGTTCTATCTATACAGGAAATGTTTAGCTGATATTAGCCTTAAAACAGACCAATTATCGTATACGCTAACTAACTTCCTTGTTTTGTTACAGAAAATGTAGTTCTAGTTGGAAGGAAAAATAAATATTATTATAAAGAACAGGAGAGCGTTTGAGAAGCAATGCACGAGCGACAAATAAGCGAAAGTGTACATTCCATATTCTACTATTTTGGAAAAATAAATCATATAGTTACGGCGGTATTTTTTTTGGATCACAAGAAGCTTCCGTTGTGCAGGAGTTAAAAACGCGCCGTGCGAAAAAAATGAGTCAAGTCAAATACTTATTTAGAGAGGTATGTTTATTTAATTACTTAGAATATCATTTTTTTAAGTATATCATTGCTCCATTAAAACCAACGTACATAAATATCGAGTATTAAGTAGGAAATTATTGAACCACAGTTTAACGGCAATGAATACATTTTTTGGCTTTGCCCATCCCGAACGGGAATTTGCGATGGGTATATATTTATGTATCTTTTGATGCTATGTGTCTTGTTGCTTTACTTTGATCTACAATTTGGATTTGCATCATTCTGGGACCATTAAGACTAGCAGTCAGCTACCAATATGTGTACAAGTACTACATTACATGTTAAATTCAATTACTGGCGTGGCGCATGCCCCCCCAAAGTCAGGATATTAAATATCAAGAGTTCGATATAAGCTATAGATTCAGTTTTAAAGCCGTGTTTACACGATGTATGTACCCGCGCAGGTAGATGCACGAACTCGTTCACCATTAAAATCGCTTCGTATAAACACCCAAAATTGCGTGGCGTGCAAAATGAACGCATGACCATAAAATATTTCCTTTTCTAGTTTCTACATCTACATCTACGTAATACCCTGCGAGCCACCACGAGGGTGTGTGGCAGGGGGTGAAGATCACCATACATGCACTTTGACATGCAACTAGGATATTCAATGAAGGCATGCTAGATAATAGGGTCACATGGTTAGTATCTACATAATAAGAAAGGAGTTATTGGTTATTATTACATGCATCATGCACTACAGACTACTCTAATTATATTTCACATACCTATCCCTTTGCTACGCTGCCTATTGTTCTCTCTTATAGTACGCGGGACAAATGACATTTTAAATCTATCGGTACGACAATCTATCTCTCTAATCTTGTTAATCTGATCAAACCTAGCATAATACGCAGGGGATCTCAATATATATGTACCGTCATCTGTGAACAAATCGGTTTCGAATTTACTTAAAAGGTTTAACCTAAATTTTAACCTACGTTCTGATAGTAATTCCCATCCGAGTTCTTCTATTAAACTCTTCTAAATTTGGAGCCATCTATCCAGCCTCTTACGTGGGCGGGTTCATGCATCACCTACACACACCTTAATTGCAGCACTTCAGTTATACCACCAGGTTTGTGCATTTTTTTACAATTGTCACGAATAAAAAGCCACTGGATACTAGAGTAACTAAATGTGTAGTCGATAGGTTGAGTTTTATGGCTAACATGGCCAGTGGCGTAACATCGGGGTGGGGGGGGGTTAACGACTGGGGTAAATTGCTCCATCCCCCAAAAATTAAATGAGGGGCGGCGAAATGTATCAAGAAGAGGATTCAGAAGGCGCCCTAATTTGATACGACACCCAAAAGAGACGGGGACTCAGGTCTTGTATCGAGTGAAAGTTGTATCGAAAAGCCTCGATTCTTGCAATTCTGAAAATTACATTTAAAAAAAATATATTACATATGTCGTATCATTGCCTCTCGAACGCTGGGGTCACAGCGTTATTAATGTGTATAGTGGTAGGGCCGAAGCAATTTTGCTATTTGCTGTTGGTGAAAAATTGCGTTTCCGTCACTTAGTCACGAACCGGCGGCCCTCGTCATGGGAGTCGGAAATGCACTGATTCGAACCAGAAGGGGATCGGATAGGTGTGGTGGCTAGAGTACTTGCTAACCATACGGGCTGCCATGGTTCAAATCTTTGCAGAGGAGGATGTTTTTCTGAGGAAACCCGATCCCTACTAGAGTGTCTTGTGGAGGACACTTCAAGTACAGTACTCCGTCTGTCGGATGAGACGTTTAACCGTGGTCCCCTTGGAACCCTTCGGTAAGAGTAGGCTAATGCCGATGCCGGGTTTCCATCCGCCCTTCCTCCTTTCCTGTTCCCTATGGCGCAAATGACCTTAGCTGTCGGTGGCCTCCCCAAAATCCAATCCGAACCAGATATATTGGATAGGAAGAACAAAGTTTTACCTTTCCGTGCTATTTTTCTCGCCGATTGAACTTGTAATTACATAGTGTACTATGGGAGCATGGGGAGAATACGTGGAATAATGTTATTTTTCTTTTCATTTATTATTAATGCCTCACTCGTGGAAAATTGTTAGTAGGAAACAAAAATTCCCTTCAATTAAATGTAGATGCCGCCTTATTTTTTGTGTTTGCAACTAATTAAGGTAGTTTGAGTGAAGTATCATTTCACCGAGGAATCAATGGATTCAGTCTCATTTTAAAATGGAAAATATCACTCCCAAAGATATCCAAATATCAGCCCCCTACCGAACTATTTGCCGAGATTTTTGACGAAGAATACTTGCTATTTAACATGGGAAATGTCACTATATGCACTCCAATGAGACATTATTTAAAAGATGAAGAATCTCTATCTCTTAGACATCGTCAAAAAAACTAATAGCGTGTAGGTTGTATGTTTTCTCATCTATTTTTGAAAAAATCATATTTTCGCCACAGTAATTTTCTTAGACTCGCAAAAAACCTTACGCATTGAAGGAGTTTTAAATGTACCGCGCGAAAAAAATGAGTCAAGGTGTAGACTTATGAGAATATTTTTGTTGAATTACTTGTAATGTCACTCATATTAGTTTTTATCATTGCACCATTAAAAATGTAATATTTTTTTATGCTTCCGACAGCTGCTGAAATTACAACGTGTACTTCAAATATGGTCTCTATTATGACTAGGGAACTATCTCGCTCAAACTACCTTAATGCGAAAATTAAATCAGAATGCAGAACTCTATAAAAATGGCGCTGCAGTTTGCGTCTAAGTCTGTAAAAAAGGTTCATTGAAACGTGTTCGTGGCATAAATGATAATTTTGTGCCTTTTTTGTTTTCAATAGCTAACCCATACCGACAGCGAGAGCAGGATTATTAAAACAATTTGAAAAAGTTGGAATTTAGTATTATATGAGATAAAATGTTCATGCCGTGGTACAAAACAAGTTATTTATGAAAAACGTGTTTTTCTTTTAAAAAAGCAATTACTCAGGAAAGACTATCGGGTGAATCGCCTTGGCTATTTCCTGGAGGAATTGATTTTTTAATGGAAATTAACGTTTTTAATGAATTTCAACTACCTTTGTTTTAGACCAGGGCATGAAGAATTCATCTGCTTTAGTAGCTGAACATTTAAAAAAAATTAATTACTTATATTTTGTTAGATTGAATGCGAGAGTGGTGCTATATGACCGCAGTAGTCACTCATCCGAAAAAAATAAATCTATTACTACCTCCTAATGTTACAAGTTGCCAAATATGGAGCCAATGCGTCTACTGGGGAAAAGTTATCTCTCTGTTAACCCTTTATAGAGTACTGGGAAAATATTCCCCCCCCATATCTGTGGGGAACGCTCTTTGGGATATATGTTTCCCATCTGCGATAATGCACGTATTTCGGTGTTCCCAGTGGATATGTCATAGTGGTACGCATGAAAATAAATAATATATCCAGCATCTTACATGCCCAAGGATAGCCAAAATAAAAAAAAAAAACAGAATAATTAGTCCCAAAGTTTTGCCTTATAAAGGGTTAAAGTGCTAATAATTTGTGCGTTTGCGCTCTTTGCGTCGCATAATTAAAGGGCATGTTCTGGCACTAATCCGTGTGCGTTTGTGAGGGGCGGAATGGGAAAAATTCCTCCACACGAGAGCGACCCGTGTGGTTATTTTAATCGTGTGGCAACCCACGTCTATACTATTCACTATTATTTCTCCGTCCTCCTCCTCCTCTGGGAGTCCGATTGCGTACGGCCCCGCGTTTAGCGTGCCGTACGAAAATCAATACTTTTGCGGGCATAGAGGCCGCCTGACATTATCGAGCGACCCAGAAAGGCGAGCCGTGGAGTGTTGGGGGAGGGTTGGCGCGAGACGAAGGGGAGGGAATAGGGGGTGTATCCCTAAACCCCCTCTCATACCCCTGCTGAATACCCCTACTCTCTCCCCCCTCCCCTATCTGGTCTAACCCAATCCCTTTCCTTGATCCCTTCCCCGCCGTCTCCTCTCCAGCGCTAACACTTTCGAAAGGATATCGTGCCACCTCATTTTCATCCATCCACCCCTTCGTATGTATATTTAGTATGTGTTACATTCCCTTTCCTTTCCCTCTCACACACCCCCAAATTTCTCCCCTTTCGGCTTATGCACGTTAAATCAGCCCTCCATATTTCTCTTTGCTAGCATTCCTCAAGTGCGGCGGATTATCTTTTTCTCTTCCCCATGAAAAAGACAAAGATAGATGCT
Source organism: Ceriagrion tenellum (assembly GCA_963169105.1). Lineage (NCBI taxonomy): Eukaryota > Metazoa > Arthropoda > Insecta > Odonata > Coenagrionidae > Ceriagrion > Ceriagrion tenellum. The sequence goes on from OY720643.1 coordinate 68,703,671, forward strand.
ACTTCGCTCCGGTTAGGCCGCACCTCGAATACGCCGCGACCATTTGGGACTCTGGTCATAGAGATTTAATAAAAAAATAATGAAATACAAAGGAAAGCAGCGCGCTTCGTTAAAAGCTGCTGCGAGCGAACATATGGTGTCTCACAACTTTTAGAGGGATTACGGTGGGAGGCCCTACTATAGAGACTCGGAGGCTACACGCTAGGCATAGCTTGCTAGAGAAATTCAGAACCAATGTGTTTCTGAGAGACACAGAGAATGTTGTCATGATGCCTCTCCACATCTCTAGGTCTGACAGAAGCGATAAAATAAGAGAGTTACATTGCTGAATAGATAGGTACAAAAACGCGTTTTTTCCGCGCATAATAAGCGACCACAATATAAACTGACCTCCACTAAATACACTCCCATTATACACGCCACAATTTCATCTCACAAAACCTTATCTTTATGTGGCTGGTGTCCTAACACCACCTGCCACACGCCCATGCGGCGGTTCGCAGGGTAGTATGTAGATGTAGATGATGTTCTCTTCTTACCCCTCCGCGATCATCGCTTATCTCAGTTCTTTGTCACCTGTCTCAACATTTCTTCCATCTTAACGCGCTGGGGTTTTTTCTCCTTACTTTGGCGGTATACTGAATGCCCTATTGATACTGAATGTTAAATTTATTCCTTTTGGTTTCAAAATAGCTCAAAAAAACTAGGGCAGGAATGAAAGTACAGTTCGACAATATGAAGTGTCTGGTGACTTCGGAAATGTCTTATGTTACAGAAAATTAAGTTTGAAAACGTTTTCTAGTTGTGTACGTAATATGCGAAGAACACCAAAATATATCGCAATCGTCCCGATTGAACAAATAGTTTCCTTGACATAATTCTTCGACGAGAAATTTGACTGTGGAATCTGAAGGACCGATGAGAGGAAAATTTTATACGTTACTCGTAGTCTTCTTCTTCCACCACACCCCTTGTCACTATCATATAACCATACATTTATTTAAACAAAATCGATTAAATACAACTCACAAAACGATCTGCAAATCCACTCATGGTTCATTATCAAAGAAAAAAGAGGGCAATCCATTATTTCAATTGAATGCATCAGTATTCAAATATTTTTCATGAGTTGGAACAATACGATCAAATGTCCACGTGAATTTCCTTTGCCATCGTTAGATTAATGTAAAAAATATACAACATTTGGAGAAAATATTCTTTAGTTGCGAGAAAATATTCAGAATTTTTGGCATTTATCCCCTCAAGAACCATAGCAGGAGAACGTCCTCAGAAGAATGCGTGTGACGCGAAATACCTCGGAAGCCGACTGATAGAGAAGCGAAAAATTATTTTATAGAGTGGTACCGTTTTATGCGTAAGTTAAATGAACAATTTAACTATGCCTTTATCCTTTATTTAAGTGAACAATTTAAATATGTCATTATGGCATTAAAAAAACCAGTATAAAGTTTAAGATGCACTTTGTGATTTATCCTTGATGTAACTATGAATTAAGAGTGACATCAACTGCTCTGCCCGTCCGCTAACTGTGGACAGTTGTGTACATTCGTCTTGCGTACGAGAAGCTCGAAACGACGGGTGTCTCGCCCTGGTCCCCATAGCTGTTCACACCGGAAGATTTCTCCCGATTGTTTCCTCACGTTTGGAGGAGATCCGATTGTGTATAAGTGAGTAGGTGCGGGGATGCTTGGAGACCCATCTTCGCGTGTGTTCCCAGCCAATCAGCAGTGTGAAGACGATAAATCTTTGTGCGCGCGCGTTTGAGAAATATGCGGAGGCAATTATCGCGTTCAAAGTAAACAGAATGCGAAGCTCCGCGGAAAACTTGTGTTTGCAGTTTCGAAATGAATGAAGGGGAGAGGGGAGTGGTGGCGAGGTGGGCGACCTCCTTGAGACGAGAAAAACGTGTAGGGTGTGCGTAAGTATCCACGTTATTCCTCCCGGCTACCTAAATGGAGCGGAATGGCGCTCTTGGCGCGGTTGGATTGGTCGACTGCGTTATTAGATTTGAAGAATAAACACTTTTGCGAACTCGAGAGATAAGAAAATTGTGGCGTCGTGTGTGAGATCGAATAAGAAATATATTACGTAAGCGCTTATTGGATGGGATATCAGTTCCATCGTTTCCGTTATCGCAAGTTCTTCGCATAAAGCGACAGACGTCAGTTTTTTTTGAAGGTGTGACATTTGGGCCCGATTTTATAATCGCTGATTAATCAATCATACCTTCTAGAAAAGGAACACTAAGTTATGACGCTCTCCCATCGAGGACGCCCAAGATAACTTACCGGCTGTTGGATCATATATTATAAATCGAACCATATATTGAACCATATGTAATAAATCTCAGTTAACATAAGGCTAACGAAGAGGCTACGTCATCTTGAGAGCAACGTTAGCGAGACAGCTATGAAAACAGGCCTTTATTAATTACTTTGACATTTTTTGTGGCTCAGGCTTGGTCCAAGGTTGTGTAGGATACTTGGTGGAAATTCATGACAATAGGAAAATATGCTTTTGGCTGCACTATTAATGTAAATACTGAGATCGAGACTCGGACAGGGCGGATGGTTTTCCTCTGTATAGTTGTCGTACCCGTTTCACTTGAGGGTGGCGCCGTGCAATTACTTGTTTGCGGTATCCAAAAAAATACGTCAATGATGATGGCTTAACGCTCAGGATTCGACCGTTTTTTTTTGTGTGCATTGTATGCCTGGCAGTATCTAACTCCTTCAAATCCCACAAATATCCGCGGCGGAATCAAATGGCTCGGTGGTCTCACTGGCAAATGAACTCGGTGCGATATCGAGTGATCCAGGTCAGGGTGGATAATTTTTCCGCAGGAATTTTCACGTGCGCGTGCAATTTCGGAAGAGGTAAAAGTAATATAGTGGCTAGTCCAAAGTGTGTTAAAATTGCTCGGATAATTTTACTTTCGTGTATTTCTATTAAAAGTCGTAAAAGTGCTAACTTGTTTGCTATTTTAAACTACGAATTAATTCACAAAAAATTGAAAATTTCAAGGTTTTGATGCACTTTTACTAATGAGCAGTCGAAACTTGTACCGAACCTTCGACACAAAACATAGATACCTCAATGTTAAAAAAAAGGTTTTTTGTCGTTTTTGTCCCTTAGCTCAAAATATAGCCGCATCAATATTTTTAAAAACTTCCTTTTGTCGATATAAGTGTAAAATGTTGGAAATAAGTCAGATTTTAAGCTATTAAAAATGTTTTTACTTGACAAAACTAATTATCTAATCTGTCAAACGTGTGCTATTATACACGTCTTGCTGTAAGAGAATTCTTCAACCGTCCCAAGAATCTTATTGCATGCGGTGAATTTTTTTTTTCTCTGCCGGACGATTCTGTTGGCCCGTATGTCCCCGGAATCCCGATAGGCTGCTGAGCCTGTCATCAGGTTTTCCATGGACCGGACCAACAGAACTTGACATACATCCATGCCCTGGGTGGTGACAAAACCCACCCAGGGCATCGAACCCGCGACCCTCGGTTTAGCTGGCGAGGACTTTACCCCGCCGCCACCGGGGACGGCGGGTGTATATACGAGTGTACCTAGCCTACGCCGACCCCTCACCGCAGTGACGATATCAGCTCATTCGACCCTAGCTTTTCTCTCGCCAATAAACTCGTTTCTCGAGGGTAGCCAAGATTTTTAGCAACTTGGCTATAATTACAGTCATTTGTTCCTTACCTGTAAACCGTAGGTACAGCTTGAAACTTCTCACATAAGTATTCTCACGAAGAAAATTACTATGATTAACGCCAATAATTTTCACTTCTCATCGTCCCGCTGGTCATCTCTTTTAAGTTTGAATGAGAAATGTATGTCATCCATTCTCGCCAAAAAAAAATAGAGCTCTGCTTCTTTTTGTAATAATCCTAGACCCTCTGACGGATTTGCTCGGAAATGAGGTCATTTCTTTTCGACAAATTAATGCAGTGTCAGTCATATGGTGACGAAAAAATACCTTACCTCCATCAGTGAATATGGCAGTAAAATTTCCGCCCTACTTTTTATGTGATTACTCTTGCAATTGACCCAGTTGTAATAATGAGAGTGTCATACCAAAAATCCGTTTAAAGCATGTGCGCGTCGTGGAAAATATTTTTGGAAAATAGCTGAAATAATTTATGTATTCTCGCCTTTCAATATTTTCTAAATAAAAGCACCCACACATGCCTATGTTCTTGAATTACAAGCAAAGTGCCTTAATTATTGCGAGAATAAAAGTCTTGGCTTCCAAGGAAATGATGATATAGTCAGTGTCTCCGGGTATTGGAATAAACTAATAAAATTGGTACCGACCCGTAGACTTGTATTCATTTTAAACACATTAAATCTACTTCTCAATTGCAGAGGCGTGTTATCTTTGGAAGTGGGTAGCAGTACGGAAACGGAATGGCTGAAAAAGGTGGCTATTCACTTACTTAGACCCACTTGATTTTCGCAGTTAATTCGATCCCCCTTAATCTCTCCGGCCGCGTGAATGGCTTTTGGTTACACCGGCGTCATTGGTTAGAGCTTGGTGCGTTGAAGAATTCATGTGCACGAGCCTGTGAGTATCCGGCTTGTGAAGCTTATCGTGGGGGGGGGCGTATTGGAACCGAGGTGACCTTAAGGTTGGAGCGTGTCAGAGAGGTTTCTCATTAGCATTCGAATGGGGGACGATTCGTGTCTGGTTCAGTCGTTCAACATGGATCCAAAGTGAATTTGCAAGTGGATGCCGTTTGGATATGGAGTACGTTCATATTGTAATGACAGGCTCTCGGTTCAAACCCTTCGCTACCAGAGTAAATTTCTATTGGTATGTGTTTTGTAAGCATTGAGCTCGGTTTATAGCAGCAAAAAGAGCACCTAGGGTCGGTTATCTGATGCCTGATCTCCCCAGAAAATTGACGCTTACCGGTGGCTGGTGTTTTGGTATCATTGGAGCAGCGGGCTAATTTTATTTATAATTAATGGCCAGTTGCAAGAACATTTAGTTATGGAATCAATAGTTATGAGCAACAAGAAGTTACAGATCTCTTAAAAATATCGCATTGCAGGAACGCGTCTACTAGTTACATAACTTATTTACCAATGGTCGATAGCTTCGAATATCTTATCTTCTACCACCGGATAAAATGTATGAAAGTTTAGTCAACAATAATTGCTAATGTACTCAATAATTAGTCGGTAAGAGTATATTAACTGGTCATTTGTCTCAAAAACAACTCTTTTATCGAGTTATTAATTTTTCTAGCGGTTCATTGCGCATCCGCCATCTTGGCTTCTAATGGAACTCATGACTCCATGCCATAAGTTATGAGACCAATAAATTTATCGAATATTTCTGCAACACTTATTGCGAGGTTGCCATGGCTTATGGGTTCCATAACTTTATAGAACACATATGTGTCGTTCATACAACTGACCATAGGTCTAATGTATTGAATTTTAAATGAGGTGGTATATCGCACAAGCTACCTTAAAGAAGAAATTAGAAGGAACCGCACGGTACGACAGCTCAGTGAAATATAAAAGTCATCGAAATGCGCATTTGGCCATATTGAGTGGAACCTTAGAGCAGTTTGCGCGACGTAAACATACTGTAATTATTTTCGTAGAAAATTCGTAATGGAAATGGTGCACGAAAATTTCTGCATTATTCATTGAAGTCATGAACTAATTACGCGCGATATCCTCGTTGGTTGGGTCGTTTTTTTGTCCAGGGGAAACATACCTGACTTTAGTGCGTCCATACGCCATGTTGTGTTTCTTGAAGCAATTGATTATAACATTCACTACTTTTACCAATCGAACTCGGACCGATATGAACTCAGAGGGATCTGAACATTGTAAGCCAGCCGACTTAGATCGCCTGGTTTACCAATGCGGACTGAAAATATCGATATTGAACAATTGACTCGAATTGCTGGCGCACGATTGACCCAGCGTATAAAACTGCGAGTATTTTCTTCTCTCTCCATTATTGCACTCTAGTTGAAACTGTTTATAATACGCCTTGAATAATAACGATTTTATTTTGTTTTCCAATAACAACCAAAAGGATAACGAGGAGCACCCGATGGTTCAGATCGAGCTGAAATCTCAGACTGGCTGAGAAATCGGATCGAGTTAGCCTGCTTCTCACATTGATCCCGCTAGTCCGTTGCGTTTACCATACCGAGCAGAAACGGTCAGATCGATTTCAGTTCGATTGGTAAACATCGTGATTGTCTTCATCGTATTGCAGCATATTCTGATTGTAATAGTTACTCCCGGGGCAAATCATTGACCTTTAGAAAGCAGCCATGGTCTTAATCAGTAAAATTATTGGTTGCAAATGATCGTTCGTTCAAGCAATCGGTTATTACGCCCTTGACTGTGCGAACTATTGCTGCTTCACACTGCGGTCCCGCGCGGAATCATGGGGAATGTTTCTATTGTATCAGTTGGCAGCCGTGTATGCGCAAGTTTATTGCGCGCGTGCGTATACAGGTATCCCCCGCTTAACACGAGAGATACGTTCCGAAAAAGTGCCGTGTTAAATGAATTCGTGTTAAGTGAATTTTTAAAAGCCATAATAAACCGTGTAATTGATTGGTGATACGGACGACAAATAATAAAATTGGACCTAGAAAAGCTCTGCTGGCAAGTTTTATATAAGTTTATTTGCCAAGTAACAACACACATTATTATTTACAAAATTCCAAAGGCAACATTATTATTGTTTCAATTTTCGGAAATTATGGTGTGCCTGATGTTAATAATATGCGCAAGACTGCAAGACCTCGCTACTCATTGAAGTGAGGGGAGTGAATCGCTGAATCCTTAGCACAGCACATATTTCACGATGGTGGACTCACGAATTGGAGGGATAAACCTGAAAGAAAGCACGACTACGACAATTAAACTCAACAGATTGAAGAAGAAAACAAAAGAAAAGCGATTGGCGCTATTTCTGCTAACGAGTGTAGAACGGACGAAGTGTGAGGACAATTTAACAGCAAAAAAACTATGCACATTGAAAAAGTGATGGCCCGACAATACGTAGAGAATGTTATAGACACCTGAGAAGTGATGACGGGAAACTCTGGAGCAGTGATTACTGCCTGGATGCATTAGATGACGCAGGGTCGTCCTCGGCTAGGTAATTGGATGCATTCAAGCTGGAACTTCCAGCTTTTTTGAAGAAAGCATCCAAGGAAAGTTGCTTCGCTTTGCAGCTGTTTTCCTTGTAAATCTGCCAGTAACATCCAATTGCAGCATTTACTTCGCGGTTTACTTTCGAACTCCGTATTTCATCTGGGTCACCGTCTTCGATAATTTTAAGTGCTTCTAAAAGGCAGAATGCCCTTACCATTTCCTTGTTGTTTCTTAGTTCGAACAGCTGTCTCAGATTCTTCAGACATTTCGTCGCTGCAAGACCCTCCTTGTCGAATTTATTTCTCCAGGACGTGAATTAATTCTTCAGTGCTTATCTCGTGTTGTGCATTGAGCAGATCTTCAACCTCTTCTTCGTTCACTTCCTCAAAGCCAACTTTCCTGGAGAAATTAGGGATATCGGCTTCCAAGAGGGAAACACTTTCACCGACGTCAAATCCCTTGAAGTGTACACAATCAGGCCATAAATTTTTCCACACGCCATTCATACAGGATAACGGCAGAGCTGCCCAAGCCTCGGCGATAATGTCAATAGCTTGCTTTATATTGAATTTACGCCAAAAATCTTTCACTGATTGTTTACCACCACCATCTGTTTTTTCGATCAATTTTGAAAAGTTTCTGCGGACATAGTGTGCCTTAAATGTGGCCATTACCCCTTGGTCCATGGGTTAGATATTGGACGTAGTGTTAGGGGGTAAGAACAAGACTTTGATGTGCTCAGAAAAATCAACAATGGGAGGTGGGTGCCCGGGAGCATTATCAAAAACTAATAAAATATTGAACTCAAAATTGTTTTTTGCACAGTAGGCCTCAGTTTCCTCGTTCAGATGGTTTTTAAAATATTCTAAAAATAAACCACTTGTAACCCAGGCTTTTGTATTGGAGTGCCAAATCACCGGTTGAAACTCTTTTGAATATTTTCGCAAAGTTCTGGGGGTTTTCAGAGCGATGCAGAGAGTGAGAGAGCGAGCAGATACATACACTGATAATGGTTTCAACTTCAAGTCACCATTTGTATTTCCGCCTAGCACAAGGATGCAACGGTCCTTGGCCGCTTAAAACCCAGAAGCAACTTTTTCATCCTAGAGATAAATGTTCTGAATGGCATTCTTTTCCAAATTAAACCTGTTTCATCAATGTTTATCTCTTATTTTGGACTGTAGCCACCATCTTCTATGATTTTTGCCAACACTGCAACGAAATTTTCTGCAGCAACTTTATCTGCCACTGCAGCCTCACCAGTAATTTTCAAATTATGAAAGTTGTAGCACTTCCTGAACCGGTCGATCCATCCTGAACTAGCAATAAATGACTGCACATCTTCTTCATCTTTGCTTATATCCTTACTTAAGGCTTTTTCTTTGATGACTAGCGTACTCACCGGGATGCTGTTCTGATTTTGTCTCTCGATCCAGAGTGATAGCAACTTTTCCATTTTTTCCATGGTTTCAGACCTCGTTCGATTCACTTTTGCGGCGCTTATACTCGTTGCACATTTAAAACTATTTTTAGTTTTCTCGGCGTTGGAACGAATTGTCCGAACAGTGGCCTCATGTAGACCCATGGCACGCTTAAAGTCTGCGATGTGCTTTCCATGTTCAAAACGTTCTATCACTTTCATCTTAGCTTCCAACGTAATAGTCTTTCTACTTCTTTTCCTAGGTTCATCATTCGGGGCAGATTGTACACGTTTTGCACTCATATCTGGAAAGTTGATAACAGGTTTTGAATTTGTACACAGTAAAACCACTGTCCGAGGCGTATACGCCTCATCAAATTCCGAGTGTATACACTCGGAATTTGATGAGATACCGCGTTGTGCCGTTGAGACATCACTTGTGGCAACTGTCTATCCAACTCGCCGTGTAATTTGATACCATTTACTTCACTGTTTCACTTCAGCACGAGGTTTTTGGGACATCATATGATTATAGCAGCAGCATATTATATAATGCTCACATTCGTTGAGCTAAATGGGCACTGCGGATGCCTTGTACTGAGACGAAATGAAAACTTCGTTTGATTTCACGCGATCCTGTGATACCAATACGGTGGAGGCCGACACTTTAACACATAACGATGTTTAGAGATTAATGCCGTGGTCGGGGCTCAACAAAAGTGAATGAAATGTGTAACATGAAGTTTGTTTTTATTTCATAATGGATTTTTTTCACAGAGTACGGTATTTGAATTGAATTTTTCCACCGGTAGTACAGTGCCTGCCCTTCATCTAAGACAGATTTAGATGTCACATGCACACACTCAGCATTCAACCCTAATGATGATTTGATTTTAAGGGCCAATTAATTCATTAAAATTCTTAATGTAGATGACATCGAATCTTTCTTCTCGTTTTTTCCTTACTTAGTTACTCAAGAAAAAGGAGGTTTTAGTGTATTAAACGCATCTGCAGTTGAATTAAGTGGGAAGTTAGGTTGACTTAAGTGAAAGCAATCTTTTGAGGACCAATCGTGTAATAGCGAATATCGTGTTAAGCGAATTCGTGTAAAGCGGGGGATACCTGTACTGTTTTTGGCGCGGGTTTACGGCGTAGCGGAAGGATATACGTACTTTGTCTCCCTCCGTTGCTGCGGGAACATCTTTCTTTCTCCCCCCCCCACACCCTGTCACTATCCCCACACCCTACCCTCTTCCTCCGAAGAGAGTTGTGACCTCTCTTGGCGGAGAAAACTATTATCTGTACCGGATCGCTTTGCCCTACTTCCGTCAAATTTGCATCGCAAACCTCCTCTCCCTCCGGACCCCCCTATATTTGCCTTCACAGCCGCCTCCCCGCCAGAATCACCGGTGAAAAGGAGGAAATAGCATGCTGGGAGAAAGTTCGAATGCATAATGCTAAATGCACACTGCTGTTGAGAAAGACCTCTGTCGGTCGTAACGTATTCAAGTGGACTGTATGGGCTCTTCTGGATATTCGTTTCCCGTGTAAATGTTCAGCAAGACCCGCATTGTCATGTTGCCGATTGTTGTATGTTAATTAACATCTTGCTGAGCATTAAAACAAATGTGTATCTTGCAGTCTTACAACGTGCAAGTATTATTCCTTTAATGGCCAGTTACCGGAACGGCACATATGGATTTATATGGATCATATGGCACATATGGATCTATACAGTTATGGGACCCATATGCCTTGGCAACCATTCGATTCAATTCAATAACCGGAATATTTTTATGAGTTCAAAAACGTTACGGATCTCATAACTATTGATTACATGGCTAAATGTTCTTGCAACCGGCCATAAGTAACTGAATTTAACTTTATAAGTTGATGCAAATGGTTTCCGACATGGGTCGAAAAAGAGCTCACGATTCGTTAGTTTGGCGACAACATCAAGGATCGATGTTATTGGCAGGCACCATTATTCGTTGCACGAAGCGTGCCTACTGCGTTATCGCTTGTAAGCGTAAGTAGTAATTGTGTCATTTAAATCAAATTCTCTGCTTGCAATCTAACTGCAAGGGCTAATAAAACATTTAAAAACAATGTCTGGGAAGTTATGGCATGAAACACTTCCTGGGGCTCTAAATCTGGTGAATACGCTCGTGTTTTGGAGACTTTGACCCTCCTTATCAAAATATATTCGATTCTACATCCAAGCAATACTACTATGTATCATTATAATCCATTCTATCTGATGATTCTAACTATTCGAAATATTTTTATCTGCACTTATCACATACAATAGTTTTCCAGCACCGGGGATTAGTTTTCATTTAGTTTTGTAACTTAATATAATTCTTAAGTCGGTCAATGCCTCGAAGCTTATCGTAGAATATATCTCTTCTAAGATGGGGAGTGAAACTTTATTTTTATCTTCAACTGTAGTGTTATTCTTTGGCGAATCGGTTTTTACGTACAATATCCTTCTAATTGCTCCGCCGTAAACTTGAAACAACAGAGTCGGTTACGGTTATTGTCGTTAATGCGGTGGTGGAATGCCGCATCTTCCAGACCCGCTTAGCGCATGCGCGACTTGGATGCATTAATCAAAGGGGGATGATGGATTGCTGAAATTCAAAGCAGATAGGCAGAAGAGGAGTTTCTGAGGCACAAGTATCTGTGTCTGTGTCGGGTATACCCGGTAGGAAATTAATTTCGACTTTCATGTGCGCGTATATCCACCAAATGGGAAAATGTATAAATGAGGCAGACCCTATTCATCATTGTTAATGTTCTCGATATCTTACATTTCCCCAAAATATTTCGCAAGTTTCTGAAAGTTTTGCAAAGGTCTTCATACAAATCTCGGTGGATCGTTCATATAAAGTGATATTATTCATGCGTAACCATAATCAGATAGATATTTCATGGAATGAAAGGGTTATACTATTCCAATTGACATCTATAATGTCTTTGATTGTGTTTGGAAATAGTTCTTTGTTGAAAATTGACACCTTGAAATAAAAAATTACCTGCTTAAATAATTGATGCAACGCGATGTGAACGGACGTAAGGTATTACTCGATTATTGTCTAAATTCACCATTAAAAACTTTAAAGAACTATATTTCCAAGTGAAGAAACGTTTAATATTGATTAGTTTGGTTGAGAACGAAAATTTTTCTTTATATGTACGAATCCTCGGCTCCATTTCAACTTAAAATAAGTACGATATATGTTTAGGTAAATAAGGTAACTTGAATAGCCGATGCTGAAGGAATGTTTGTGACAGGTATTATTTAAGGTCTTTGATACGATTATTTGTCCACTATAACTTGTAGTTAGATAACTTATCTACCAATAGTCAATAGCTTAGAGGATTCGAAATAATCTTCTACCGCCGGATAAAATTTATGAAAGCTTAGCCTGTGAATAATTGCTAAAGCACGTAATAATTAGCCAATAAGAGTAAATTAACTGGTCATTTGTCTCAAAAAAACTAATTTATGTAGTAATTAAGTCTCCAAGCGGTTCAGTGCGCATTCGCCATCTTCGTTACTCATGGGAGTTATAACAACATGCCATAAGTTAGGGAACCAACAAATTTATCGAATGTTTATGCAGCACTTATTGAATGGTTGCCATGGCTTATGAGTCCCAAAACTTTATATAATACTCATGTGTCGTTTCTGAAACTGACCATAAGAGTATCAATGAATATTCAGTTAATTTGACGCGAATTCATTTCCGAAGCCCTCCAGGCGGCTCAGGGTGATTGGTAGTCATTGAGTGCCCATTTCGGTATGTTTTTAAGTCGAAACATAATTTTTGGACCACTTTTCAGCTAAGTACAACTTATTATAGGGATGAATTAACCACAAAAATAGTAATTGAAATGAAACAAGAATTTATATTTTTAAATTTCCGTCTTTTGGATGTATTGCTATTACTTGGGTTAACGGCGCCAAATCAAGCGGAACTCATATGTAAATACGTGATTTTTTTAGTCGCTATGATATCATCATATTTGTTATCTGCCGTTATCGTAATATAAAACTAATTATTTCGCGAGTATAGAAAAAAAATGTACTTATAGAATTAATTATTTCCAAATATGTGTCAAGTACCACAAGGCTCCGTGTTAAAAAAGCATCCAATAACTAGGAAACCAAGTCGGTAACATGCAATTTTTTTCAATTTTTGATCCAAACACCTTACTAATGAGGACACGTATGCCAAGTTTCACGCAATTCTGTGCCTGAACGAAAATCTCTCCGACCACCAAAATTCAAAGTCCATCCGTATTCCTTAAATGTGTGTAGTTGTAACGACATGTTTATTTATTTAGGTATAGAATAACTCCTTATAAAACGATGCTCAGTTCCTATGTGTTTTTATGCTGTCTGCCGTTTAGCGTCTTTTTCAAGACAAAAAGTTTTGTTTTTTTATTTTTTTTCCCTTTTAACATTTTGTTTTCAAGACAAAAATAGACGTCGAAGCCGGTGGACAGCATTAAAAACATAACGGAACTGTGCATAGTTTTTATGATGAGTTATTCCCTCTCATCGTTCGACAACGTAACGCCATTTATTTTATTTATTAGAGAAATTTTATTCTGGCGCCAATCGGCCATTTATTGCTTTCGCCGATATTGCCATGCACTTAGCATCAAAGATAGAGCCACTTTCGAATCTCGTTACCGTACGATATCAATTTTCACTCATTTTGGATCCATTAGCAGTCATAATTGTGGACTAATTATTGACTAAACTCTGGGCTGACGACTGAAATAACAACCATGTTTGTTATCCCTGCTCTTTCCTACTTTCTTTTGGATAGCATCAGCGAATGGACGAATTAGCGGATGCAAAGCAATAATAGCCATCATCTGTTATAAATTTAATGCAAGGAACTCTTGAAACACAAATTGTATGCTTAGTGCTATGGATTGTACTCTATTTTACCATAGTTCTGCGCGGGAATGGAGACTATTTTTAATTTATTTTTAGATTTAAAAAAATTATAATAATTTTATTGTATATATAAAAATTTAATGTAAGGTGAATGGATGTTTAGGAAGAAAGTGCGTGCCGATTTCTGGTTGGATGTCAATTCGAAAACATCCTAAAATTTCGAAAATAGTGAGCCAGCCCGTAAACGCTAAAGGAAAATCGGGGTTAACAAAGATGGCGGACAGGCCACGCCCACGTAACAGAAATGTATTCATTTTTTATGGAGGTTGAATTATCCCAGCATTCCACAGCTCGGCTTAAACACTACTTACTCGAAAGAACTGTAATAATGCCATTTTGAAATTTCTTTCGTTGTTTTAGTACGTTATGCGCTTATTTATCTTATGTTTTGGTCGGTAACTTTGTGTGTTTGTTTCATGGAGTGTTCAAAGCCTATTCCAGTGATAAGACTCTACCGTATTAAACTTTTACTTAACGACAAGATCTGTACCATGAGTGTTACCATACATAATAGTCCGTCATGATGACTATTAGTGGTTTATCGGTTCCGTAGCAGTCCACCCTAATTCTAAGGACCTGGGTAATAGGAAAAAAGATCGAGCAAGTATATGAAAATTCTGCGGCGCATTGTGGTTACGATATTTAAGTACAGTCTTTCCATTTCACAAATCATTATTATTGACTGCAGTTGTTGATGTTAAACTTAATTTATCCTCATAAAAGAGGACGAGAATAGGCAGCAGACATTTGAGAAGTGGGTGTGGAGAAGGTGTGGTGGATGGAGAGGAAGACTAACGAGGAAGTGCTTGAGATGGTGGGCGAGGATAGAAAACTTCTGAATGAAATTCAAGATCGGCAGAGTAGGTGGCTGGAGGATGTAATAAGGGGCGAGGGGTTGTTCTAGAATGTGATAGAGGGAAGGATGTTGGGCAAGCGGGGAAGGGGAAGAAAGGGAATAGGTTTCGTGGAAAGGATAAAAAAGGGTAGATCGTACGCTGAGGCGAAAAAGGATATAGTAGAGGGTGATAGGCGCCTGGAAGTGTAGAAAACTGGGAAGAGATTCTATGAAATTCAACACACCTACCTTAACCGGTGGAATACTTATAAAAATCATGACTCAATGTCCTTCTTGCTATTTGTATTGCTTATTTACCCCCTCGGTATCAACTCTTGCGGCACCAATTTCAAGTCGCTTTGCGTGCATTGGCGCTCAGAATATCGCAAAATCTCATTACAAAGGACATCTTCATTCCTGGGCGATTGAATCATAGATATTATCCATCCAAGATAATGGCGCAGTTGTAACCATTTCTGAAATTCAACAAAACTTACCTTAACCCATACAATACTTAATAATAATGATCATATAGCTTGAACAATATTTGGTAAATAAGCATTAACTGATGACAGAAGCTTTGACGGATTAAGTAATGTGGGTTCTTAAAGATGCGATATTTCATGTCGCGATATCTGGTTTTCCGAATTGGACTCTTGGGGGTGCGATAAGGATGTTCTGAATGAGAGGGACAAGTTATCGGTCCATACGGGTCTCCTTTACGGGAGACTTTTTTGAGATTAGTCGTCGCCGACTTAAGATTGACACGGCGATATATTTTTATAAGCCTGTCTACTAATTTAAAGAGATAAAGATCTATAATTTTCGATTCGCTTCTCCAGAGACTCTTTGCCTCATTGGTTGGCGCGAATATCTGGCTAGGAATAATAAATTATGTAAGACCTAGCAGGTTGGTCGGTACGTGATAAAAGATGTTGGCTCTATGCTACTCGTTTATTTATTTATTTATAGAGTTTAACGTTTGCCCAACAAAATGATTACAGGGCAAACAAAACAAAAAAGAAGAAAATACAAAACATATTGGAATCAACTGAATTTTACAGAAATTTCGAAACATATCAAGAAACTATATCATTTATCAATTTCCAAAAGAGACTTCTTGTCTCTTCTCGTTGCCTGCTTTTATTTTCACATATTGGTATGCTGATTTTTTAGCTAAGTATTTCTTTCCCTATATGTTTGTTACATATTTTATGTTTTTTCTTTGCGTCACAATGGAAAAATTCCATCGAGTAGAGACTGAGATGACGTCTTACTTGCCAAAAGAGCAAATCTGGCCAAATCCGTTCAATATTCAGCTGTTACCTTGTACGAAGAACAAAAAAATCCCAGTTAGTGAATTTTATTCTCATGGGTGCGAAGGAGACTAACAAAATTATCCAAAGCAGTGCGAACGGGACATTACCTACAGTCCATGCCATAAGGCGTCTACAGCCTCATGTTCACTAATTAACGATTTTCTGAAAACTTGAATGCAGCATTTTTGAAGTGCGTTTTCATAAACTGAGATTAAAATAAAATAGTGTTTCCAGGCTAGATTCACTGTAATTAAGCTTTGAAAGTGCAGATTTTTTACATTTCCTCTTACGAAGATGGCTCAGATTACAGCAGAAAAACATCAATTTGAACGAGAAAACATATTCAAGGCCTCAATTGAAACGCATTATAAAAGAGCAAAAAAATACTGGGCAATCGAAGATAAATAGCATACAGGCATCTTGCGTATTTTTTTAAAGTTATTAGCGATTTACTCGGGTAATTGAAGTCGAAATACGGTAGTTCCATGCATATGGCGCTGTGGTCGGCTCCTATGGCTGGACTATTTTGGTCGTTAAGAATGTATTCGCGGAATAATCGGTATATTTTTTACCTTAATGTGGGGCTCTTCAATAGCAAACTCATTTCATCAGCGAAAGAAGGATTTTTTAGAGTGAATAAATAAAAATGTCTAATTTGGAATTTGTCTCGACTTACATAGTCAAGGTAGGACTAACAATGGGTCGTTCGAACGAGCGAGTTCGAAGGAACGGCCCGCATGGATGGAACGGGAAGACCGAGGACGGACTTCTATAGAACGAACGTTCCTTTCGATCCGTCGTCCCTTTGGTCCGTCGGTCCTTTCGGTCCTTCGTCTTTCGGCCCTTCGTTCTTTTCGATCCGTCGTTCCTTTCGGTCTGTCATTAAATTTGCTCCTATTTTTAAGAGGTACGATGTACTTTATAATACCCCAAAAATTTATATGCTAATGCTATCGCCGTCCCTTTGGTCCGTCGGTCCTTTCGGTCCTTCGTCTTTCGGCCCTTCGTTCTTTTCGATCCGTCATTCCTTTCGGTCTGTCATTAAATTTGCTCCTATTTTTAAGAGGCACGATGTACTTTATAATACCCCAAAAATTTATATGCTGATGCTATCGGTGTAATCTCCATTACTTTTTTCCTTATATAAATTAAACCTATTTACGAAACCATGCAAAAAGTTGGTAATATTACCTTCCATCTTTTATTTCATCCAACATTCCTAAACGCCGTCATTGCGGTATACTAAGTGTTTCTAGGTTTTTTAACATTCTTTAAACACCAAGAACATTTTACAATTAAAATGCGTGACCATCAATAAAAAGGAACGGAGGACGAATGAAAAGGAACGGGTCTCAAAAGGGACCGGTCCAGAGTGGACGAGTTCCCAAAAAAGAGCGGATCTCTTGGCAGAGCCCCCTTAATTGGGCCTCTTTAAAAAAAATGACAAATCAAACATCAAATTCTGCTCGTAGAACAGCCATTGATAACTGACGAGAAGGTCGTCGAGTAGGAGTGGCAGTTTTAAAGCAGGTGTGAATTGGCCATTTGACGCACGAAACATTTTTTTGTTGTAAGAAGGAACCACTCCCCTAGGATTGCGGGTTAGTTTGGTAGTGGACGATAATTGGCGTGCACGCATGTTACGTCACAACTCACTCCTTTCGTTCCACCCCACCGCCCGTTCATATACTACGTCGCCCGGCAACCGCTCACGTCGTCCTTCTGCGATAAGACTCGGCAAACACCATCGGCGTGCGGAGCGTTCCGTGCTAAACGCGAAATAGAGGAAGACTTGAGCGACTGCTCGCTCTCTAGCACTTAGCGGGAGAAATGACGCGTGGTCGGCGGTCTGCGACGACCAGCTCCTAATCGGATGGTTGATTAGCGATCAGAGGCGAACAAAATGAAAAAATCCTTTCTCCCGCCTCCCAGGCCTATTATTTACGGGTGATAATGGCCGTCTTTTTGTTGTGCCAGCGTATTTGCTGAACAGGAAAAAAATTGCGAGTCCATCATGCTGTGAAACTAGGCGTTCCATTAGTAGAATGAAAGACTTAAGGCCGGTTTCAGATATGATACTTATTAATGCTTGCGGCGTTGTTCGCTGCCTCTTGCATTTTGGACTTCCACGGGAACAGTCATCTCTTTAAAACTCTCTGGTGTGGGGCACTGAGACTTTACTCAGATGCTCACCAATCGCGTCTCTCGATTTTGTATTCCTGTTGCCCTTTTTATTTTTAAGGTATGTGGCTTGTTGTGTGATAAATGTGCTTGCCGGCTTGGGGAGGTTGGTGAGGATGTTTTCCGCGTGTGTAACTAAAGATTTTTCAGTATATTTAATTAGTTTATTTTTTTCCTTTTGCGGGGTTCAGTTAATCACAGTTTCTTCCGAAATTTGTGAAGGTTATGTTAAACGGGTGGGCGAGTGTGAGTGAGTTAGTGAGTGCCCAGTTTAATCTGTTGAGTCGAACACTTGTAAGGCAGTTCATATTTTCTTATTATTTCGGACGTAACAATGTTTATTATTTTATCGAGAGGGAATGATTCCCTAGCTATTTTTTTTGTTTCATTTTTAATAATTTATTTCAATTGTTTGAGAGGTTTTGAATCCCGACTAAATTATGTAAAGAGTGATATTTTATGCCAAATTTACATTTGTTTTTTTCTCTAATAAATATAGTTATGGAATGGACGAGGGGGTTTTGATAATTGTTCCAAATTACCTTTCACGAAACCTGGCCATCGTCGCGACTGCAATCTATCTGGGTCGATTAAGGTCGGAGGCGACCTTTATCGTAAGTTCTGGTGGTCGTGGAGACCTGGCGCCCGAGGGTATAAGATATTTAACGAAACGGCGTCGCAAGTAGAGAAATGAGTATAAAATCTGAAAGTCGAAATATTCGTTGTATGTGCCTTGCAGAAGCAATGGATTCGTCTGTTGGTTTCATAAATGTTCTCATAATTTATTTGGTCGGTGAAAATGAGATTAATGATAATTTCCACGCTGTTAGATTCATTTGTTACCATCGGGTTGGTGTGGTGGCTGGAGTACTTTGCTAACCATGCGGAGGGCCGGGGTTCAAATCCCTGCAGAGGAGGATGTTTGTCACAGGAAACCTGATCCCTATTTGAGTGTCTTGTGAAGGGCACTTCAAGTGTCGGATGAGACGTTAAATTGTGATCCCCATGGCGCCAGGATTATACCGACGCCGGGTTTCTCTCCACCCTTCCTCCATTACCTATCCCCCATTACGCAAATCACATCAGTTGTCGGTCGCCTCCCTAAATATGCTATCCAATCTTTGTAACCTAGGTGGCAGATGTGTAATGAATCATTTGGAGCTTAATTACTTGTGCTGGGTATGATATATGTTCGTAAGTAATCTAATACTCAAGAATAGTACACATAAATTGTATACAATTGAAGCAGTATTGACCAAGCTTTCGAAGCAATCATCACCATGAGACAAGTTATGAAAGCGATGTCTTGATATTTTTCGTGTTCTCCCCACGTTGCAGCATTTTTGTGGACGACTGTTTCGCTGGCATTCC
Source organism: Ceriagrion tenellum (assembly GCA_963169105.1). Classification (NCBI taxonomy): domain Eukaryota; kingdom Metazoa; phylum Arthropoda; class Insecta; order Odonata; family Coenagrionidae; genus Ceriagrion; species Ceriagrion tenellum. The sequence continues at coordinate 68,722,948 of OY720643.1, forward strand.
AGTATTCCACTCTACATCATCGGCCGGCATTGGGGCCTGATGATGCTGACTGGAATTCCGGCCGAAAAGGTGGTCCACGAAAATGCTGCGACGCGGGGAGAACCCGAAAAATACCTAGAAACAAGAAAACCGCGGAAGACCTCAAAACAGCTCTATGGAAGTGATAGTTTCTGCAGCCCCAATTTAGTAATGAGGCAAATGACATTATGGATCAAACATCGATAACAACCCCGCACTGTGCTTGGTTACCTAAGGATTTTGAAAATTTTTTGCACACACTCACTCGATGGACGTAAAGCTTCGAAAACGCGTACACTCTGACGGAGTGTTCCGCCACAGTGGGATTCGGAGAGTGCTGATGTTTCCAGTTTCAAGCACAGTAACGGGGAAAGACCATCAGGGGAAGGGAATAAAATGGCCCATACCCACTTTGAGAAAAAACGTTCTAATGGACCATCATCAAAACATTCCCAACGGCAAATTAAGGAGGAACCTGGGATTCGAAGTACTGATTTCTTAAGATATACAACATTTGTTGTGTTGAGTAAACTCAGGCTCAGTGGTGTGTTTTATATTTTTTTTAAAATTCATGTAAATACTCCTTCAGGTAAAATCCTGTGAGACAAAGAGTAAAGCCGAAGCTGTTACTGCGTCACGTAACCAGTAATTATACTGACAAGGAATCGGGTTGGTGTGATGGCTAGAGTACTGGCTAACCATACGGACGGCCAGGGTTCAAATCCTTGCAGAGGAGGATGTTTTTCAGAGGAAACTCGATCCCTACTTGAGTGTCTTGTGGAGGGCACTTCAAGTACAGTACTCCGTCTGTCGGATGAGACGTTAAACCGTGGTCTCCTTGGCGTCTATCGTTGAGAGTTGGCAAATGCCGACGCCGGGTTTCTATCCACCCTTCTTCCCTTACCTATTGCGCATGTGGCGCATATGACCTTAGCTGTCGGTTGCATCCCCAAATATCCAATCAAATTATACCCCAGCTCCAGTCTTCATTGCTATTTTGGCAGGATTTGATGTAATGATTTTAAAACGACGTGAGGGAATGATATAATTGTCTTTTGGTATAAAACATTTACAAATATATATTAAACACCTAATTATGACGTACATTGAAAAATATACAGACGCATGTTGTGAAAACGACGGTGTTTTGATTGGAAATGTAAACGTGCAAGTTCTTCTATATGCGAATGATGCTGTTTTGATCTCAGACAGTCAACAGGGATTACAGAAGCTCCTAGATAAGTTTTGTGAATCAACGGAGAGAATGGAATTGAAGGTAAATGCGTGCAAGACAAAAGTAGTAGTTTTTGATAAGGAGAATGAGGAGAATAACTGTATGATGAGGGCGAATGGTGAAGTAATTGAACAGGTGGATGATTTTGTGTGGGGTAAGGTGTATTCGAAAGATGGAAGAATAGATGAGGAGATAAAGAGACGTGCGAATGCTGGAAGGAAAGTGGTAGGTAGCATGTGAAGCATATCAAGGAATGAGTGCTTGTCTAAGGAAACGTAAATTGCCGTGTACAAAAGTGTACTTCTTCCCACTTTGCTATATGGAAGTGAAACATGGGTATGTCAGGATAGACATAAGAGTAGACTAAACGTCGTGGGTATGAGTTATCTGAGGATTATTTGCGGAAAAAGTAGGATGGATAGGGTCAGGAATGAGTGGGTCATGAATGTATGTGGGTTAAATGCTCCAGAAAAGAACGTGTATGAAAGGAGTGTGCTTCGTTGGTTTGGCCATGTGGAGAGAATGGATGAGAGTCGAATAACGAAACAGATATATGAGAGCAGAATGAATGGTGTGAGAGGTAGAGGTAGGCCGAGAAAGTTGTGGTATAATGTGGTTGTGGAAATTCTTAGGAGGAGGAATATGAGGAGTTTTAAAAACAGGAGGGCGTGTATGAAACAGTGTATGGGAGTGAATGAGACAAAAGAGGTTTGCAAGGATAGGTCAGTATGGAGGAAATTATTGAAGCAGAGTTAGGTGTACAATTATGTATTTGTGAGTGAAACATTTCGACTGTACCTACCCCGGAAGGGAACGGCGTGATGGGTATGTATGTTGAAAAATGTATGTGGTAAACAAGGTAAACAGCAACAGTTTCCCTTGGCAACGTTGCCACATTCGTCACAATATGTCGGCTATGCGCTCTGGCGAAAACCGAAAGTCTGTTATTTTAAGCTTAGTACTCTTGATATATCTCCTAAACTAAAGCCTAAAGACCTAAGCTAAAAAAATAGATTAATTTTCTCAATATGTAATGCAAGTATTACAAGTTTTTGGGCAATATTATTCGGGCGGAGATTGAGATGAAAAGAGTCTTGAGAAAAGATGCCGTGGTACTGCCATTAAGGGAATGGTTTTCAGCGTTAAACTTCATCATTTTTATACAAATGTATCTTCGTTAAATGACCGATGACCTAGTAACATTTTGACACCATTCAACAGTTGGAGTCTACAGACTTCCTTTCTTGACTCCATTGGCTTCCATTATTTCTAATTCTGAAAAATCTCTGACAATCTAGTGAAAAATTTTCATTGTCAACATCTTTTCATGATATATCTTTCTCAGTGTCTAAAACCTTTCTTACAGTGTCTTAAATAACAAGAACATTTACTGCATTTTTAGGGAGACAGGCTAGTTCATGTTTGCTATAATCTAACAAGACTTTATAATACATGTTACAATCAAGATAGATTATCGGGCATGCCTAAATGAAGGTTCCTCCTCAAAAAAACTTCGAGGGGCTTGAATACTGCATCATGGCGTACGGCTCAGTCATTTTTTTTGGGAAACTGTTGAAAACATTTATGTGATGGTGCAGTTTGCCTAGAAGGTGTAACTAGTAGCCATCCTCAGAAATAACGACTGTTTCAGGTTTCATCCAATAAGGACAAACCTGCTTTCTTCAAAATTATCCTCACGTATAAGTCCATATATTCCATTGTTATAAAAATGATTATTGTGAGATCTTAAAAAAAGTTTTTGCTTGTTTCTTGGCGTTCGCTAAGGACGAAGTTCAAGACTCATTGGAGGGTCGAAAAAACACCATTTCAATACCAGAATTCTTTTTTTCGACTCACTGTTTGTGGAGTACTAGTTTTCTGCTGCAATTGTTGTTTCTGCACATTGAAAAGATGGTAGAACGCATACTCACGCACTGAAGATCCACGACCCAATTATCAGTAGAAGAAAATCGGACTCTTACCTGCAAAGATAAGAAAAAAAGCCATTAGTAAGTTGTAAAACATGATTGTAGTTGCAGTGTGTGCATCTTAATTTAGGTCTTAAACCCAAGCTGCAGTGTAAAAACTCGTTACGAATCATTTAATAGCTACTGACAGCAAATTGACCCGTTTTGAGAGCATTCTTTATCCTTTGGCAATAATTAAGAGTAGATCGTGAAAACACATAGATTGAAACGTCTTTCACGAAACATCAAATATCGTGATCGCAAATTAGGGGATGTAGAGCAAACATATTCGTCATTTGTTTGAAATTTAAGGCAAGTAACTCTTAAAACACATATTGGTTACTTAGAGCTGTGGATTGCATACGATTTTAGCATAATTTGACCGGGAAAGAGGATTATTATTAGTTAATTTTTAAGATTTTAAAAATATTATTATAAATTTATTTTATAAACAAAAATGTAAGGAAAATGCATCTTCAAGAAGTAAATGCATGCCAATTTATAGTAAGACGTCCATGGAAAACGTCGCAAACTTGTGAAAGTAGTGTGCCAAACCGTATGCGGTAAAGGAAAATTGGGGTTAACAAAGATGGCGGACAGGCCATGCCCACGTGACAGCTTCCAGCATTCACCAATCATGGCAAGCGCCTTATTTATCTGCCTCAATGGGGTGGACCAAGTAACCCATGGATGAATGTGTTGGAAGACATTCTAAGGAGATGGAATGTTAGGATCCTAAAATAACGGGAGGGAGTGAATAAAGCAGTACATAACTGTAAATAAAGCCAAAGTAGTGTCCGAAGTAGTTAGTTGGAAATTATTAGAGCGGAGTTAGTTTACAGACCTATCACCGAGAATAAACCTTCTCTTTTGCCAGGATTACCCACAGTAGTACTACTACGGAGTCACCCGCAAATGCTCATCAATGCGTAAATACTCGTGGGAAAAACAATCATTTGCCTTTCCCGGGATTCGAAGCCGGATCCCTCGGCATCGCGTCGACTACCGAGACGCCCTTATCTCCTGTTGATTTTTGCTGGGCTTAATGGAGCTGCATGCTCAAGAAAACTGGACATAGAATGCCAAAGAAGCGGTTTAAGCGCGCGCTTATCGCCACAGCCCGCGAGTTTGAGAACAATGTTCGCGCAGCGTTGCGTTGCTCACTTTTTTTGACGAATTTTTGACGATACCGGAGTATCCGCGATATTACCTTAACTGAGACACTCAAGCAAACGAGTCGGAAAACGAGTATTTATCGACCGGGCCTGGCTTGATAGGCGACGGTGCTATGGGTATGTATGAATGTACGAAGTACGTCCCACATTCCGTCGGCTTGGAAGGAGGCAATATTTTATTAAAATTACCATCTATGTCCGAAAATGTACGTAAAATTACGAAGGTAGTAAGTAAAATTACTTTTTCGGAGCGTGAAGACAGAAAAAATACTGTTTGTCCGTTGAAAATGGTCCAAAATGACAGAATTATGTTCGTATCAAATGGTATTTGAAATAATCATTTAACAAATATTTATCTACTATTTAAATAAAAGAAAAGTATATAGCGTCTTTTATGCTCTAAGTTGTCGGTTATTTTTCAGTTCCCGGCCAAAAATGCATCAGGGATGCTGTTACAGTAGAATGAAAGCTATTTATGGTCTTTCAGTGCTTTTAAAAGTTGGAGGAAAATACCTGATCATTTCATCTCATGCTATGTAACGGCGCATAAGATTAAAATAATTTTCATTTGAAGATTCTTGCGACTTCTAGACGTTTTCGCAAAGCCCGAGAAATAGCAAGAATACCTCCAAATTTTTAACGTGAGAATGGCTATGATTTTAGCCCAATTTGGAGACGGATCTTGGCACCCCAGAAGGCCTTAAAATAACAAATTCGGTTCGTTAAAAATCGGATTTGTCCATCAGCGGAGCAACGGTCGCAAGGACGTTCAGCTAGAATAATAGTAACAAGGGGTGCTGAAAAAATGGCATTCTCCTGACGAGGCTCAACGCACGAGGAGCATAGAGTTGAGTTCTTAATACGGGAACAATACGCAGCGAACCCCGATTTTTTCAGTGTTTAATTAGTATTTCTCCGTGGCGACGCACCCTACAATACTGCCATTCTCTGAAAGCGGAGTCGGCCTAGAGATCAGCCCCAAAAAGGATGCGATTTCAAGCGGAAAAAGGCCCTTCAAAGCATTCGAGCAAGGAAGAGTTAGGGCAGAGCGAAAGGACCAGAAGGGCCGAGGCGACAGATGCGACGGTGCCGCATGCTCACTTCGCTAGTTGATTTCTTTTTTGTTTTCCCACTCCCCTTCAGTGAAAGGGCTGCACTCATTCAAGGGATCACTATGGCAACAGGGTATAGGGGAAGGGGGTAAACCATCGTGCTTTCATTCTCTCCTTTTTTTCTGTCTTTTTTAAAACTACTTTCTCGTCTGCATTCTCCGCTCCAACCACTGGAGAAGAAATGAGAAAAATGAAGTTCTTCGATATTTCTTTGCGCTCGCAGCATCAGCAGTTTTTTTTTTTAAGTTCTCGTCTCTCCTCGGGGCAAGGCCTGCTGAACTGAAGCAAGGACCACGTGTCCGCGGAGAATGCTCGCCTTCATCCGCGCAAAAGTCTACGACTATCGTTAAATGTGACGGAGATGAAAGCTTGCTTACGCAAACAAGGGGCTTCTTAGGTGCTTATTCATAGAATTTGCATGTCGGCGGCCCGTGTTCAAATCCGGGCGGATTCAGAGATATTTTTCGTTGGAATGTGTATATATACTTAGGAGTCATAAGGAGAGTACTTTAGGTGTAGCACCTCTTACGTCAGATGAGTTAAACTAAGAAACTCTTGGCGCGCAAATTTCCACAGAGAAAAAATCATCCGCCTCTGTCAAATAAGAATGAACGCCTCTCTGTGTTCAAAGTACGATCTTTCCTCGTGGGCAGTGGCGCTAAGCGCTCAGTAGCGACTGATTGTTACATTGTCTCTCCGGCAGTCGAGAACATCTAGTCCCGTAAAGGTCACAAAAATCCACAGGCGAAGAGGACGCCTCGAGGACGAGGTAGCTAAAGCACTCGGCCGGAAATCGAGGGATCCGGGTTGGAATCCTGGTCAAGGCGGATGATTTTTTTCTCTGTGGAAATTCGCACATTTGTGCATTGCGGGTGACTCCGTAAAAGTGGGTCTCCGTGGCTAGTCCCGGATAGCTTAAAATTTGTCAACTCTTGGCGCATTACGAAGATTAAACTGATAACGACGAAGGGGTTCTCTCCACTCTTATACGCTTTATTAGCTTCTTATCCTCAATGGTAAAAACTATTTAAGTTGACGCTCGCCTTTCCAATTAACCAATCATGTGACAAATATAAAAGGGAAATAAGATGACCGTATTAGACTCCAAAAAACTTGTAACACAATGACATAGGTGTCGGCTTGTTCAATCAATTCTAGGAACTTGGCAATGGTGAATAAGTCGTAAACTACGTCGATGGATTAAAATTTTTGCGGAATCCCCCCAAGTTGTCTCATTTCTATTCGTAATGTGATTCTACCAAGTCAAACCTGAAAGTTAAATGAAGATTATAACTTTGTCTGCCACCGTATAGTTAAAAGCTATCAGGGTGTCCCACAGGGCAACGTAATTGGCCAATTACCGTTCTTTTTATACTTTGCATCAATCATTGCCGTAGTTAACAGTAATCTTCGACTCTTTGGCGGAGATTCACTAAAGTAGCGTTCAATCCCCTAAAGTAATGATAAGCAAGCGTTCACACAAACTTCGAAGTAATCCAAAAGTTGCGAGCCGGGATAAGACGAGAAAACTGCGTATAGCTAAATGTATAGAAAGTGAGTTAGCCACCCACATTATGGTTAATACGTAAGGGATACAACATTTAGTAGTGTACATTTATTTAAACATCTACATTCATTTCTACATCTACATTCCACCCAGCGAGGCGCAGCATGGGCCTCTGGCAGGGAGTGTTAGGACACCAGTCGTGTATAAAGGTAAGGGACCAGGTTTTGGGAAGTGTATTATGATTTGATGACGTGCATTATGGGAGTGTATTTAGTGGAGCTCAGTTTTTATTGTGGTCTCTTATTGTGCGCGGAAAGAACGAGTTTTTGTACCTATCTGTTCGGGAAAGTATCTCTCTTATTTTATCGCTTCTGTCAGACAGAGATGTAGTGAGGCGTCATGATAATATTCTCTGTGTCGCTCTGAAACACACCAGTTCTTAATTTCTCAAGCAAACTAAGCCTCGCGATTAGCTTCCGAGTGTATAAGGGCTCCCACCCTAATCCCTCGAAAAGTTGTGAGACACTAGATGTTCGTTCGTAGCAGTTTTTAACGAAGCGTGCAGCTTTTCTTTGTATTTCATTAATATTTTGGTTAAATCTTCATGGCCAGGGTCCAAAATGCTCGCGGCGTATTCGAGGTGTGACCTAACCTCAGCGAAGTAGCATCTTTCTTTTACTTTTTCACTTTTTCATTTTAAACACCTGGGGATGTAAGGTCTCTCGTGGGTTGTCTTAATTCGGGAAGAAACTAGAAAGCTGAAAGTAGATTGGGATACGTTAATGGGGGTGATTTCCTGCACAGTTTTGAAACAATTCTATGACGAATCGCTGATTGATTCGACTGTGGACACTCCTGCTTCGTGCAGGGCAAGTTATGAATGGAATGATACTCGCATATCTCGGATATTTTCTCAATTTAGTTAACCGCGTTTTCGGTATTCTGAATCCCATAAGATGGTTACTCCTAATCTTCGAAACCTTGCACACGCTCGCATTTCGTCCCGAGACCATGTGCGGACAGTTTCCCTCTCTCCGTAGCCGAGCTAGTCGGCAGATTCCGAGGCGACGGAAGCCTCGCTGACTGAAGTGCTGACCTCGGGTAAAATTCCGCAATCTTCAGTTGAAAAGTAAAGAGTTGTCACGGAGGGGTTGAGGACGTCTCACCCTTCACGCCTGCTTCTCTGTGCGGAAGGATGGTCGCGGCGGAAATCGCTGAGAGTATGTTCGTACGGTGGTGATAGAACTGATTCTGTATTCAGCCGGGTTTAGATCCCGGCAGTGATTGAGATTTTACTCTGGAATTCCGTTCTACTTGGTTTTCGAGTGCTGAGCATTTCAAGCTCTGAACTCTCTCTCTCTCTCGTAAATATTTTTTAACGTGGAGAAACTTCAACAAAACCTCAAAATTAAAAACTCACACCACCACGATCTTGTTTCGATGTCTAAGAATTATCATCAAGTGACTAACAACTTTTCTTTATATTAATATCGAAAAGGCTTTCACTTGGTGAAAGGACGTCATAATGATCAATATAAAGTTGGTGACTTTCACAAATTATTTAAAAGTTCCCGACCGGTTTCGGCTGTCAAACCATTTTCAGGTGAAGATGGCTTGGCTATACGACTTCTGTCTTGATGGCTGTCAGGATTTTCTAACGCCTAGATCTCGTCAAAACACTAACAGTGAGTAATTTATATATTTTCTAAACTATTTTTGAAAATAAATTATTTTGTCACCGCATTAATATTTTCAGTTTCACAATAAGCCGTCCGTTGTAAAAGTGTTTCAAACGTACCGCGCGAAAAAATAAGTCAAGTTAAAGACTTGTGTGATTATTTTTATTTAATTAGTAAGAATTTCAGTCCTTAAAGTATATTATGGCGCCATTAATAATTCAATATTTTGTTCATACTTCCTACAGTTGCAGAAATTAAACCGTATAATTCGAATATCGTCTCCTTGAGTGACCCGGGTTTATGTGGGTACCTGGACATATGGGAATAGCTGGTAATGAACGCGCAGACAAGGCTGCAAAGGAAGCACTACAGATGCCAGAAATTGAATGGAACGTGGTGACTGCGGAGGACCTAAAGGCTATGTTTCGAAGCGTTATTTTAGACAAATGGCAAGAATCGTGGCATGGGAGTAATAACATCAAGCTCCGAACTGTGAAACCGGTAGTATCAGTGTGGCCCTCTTCCGTCAGGAGTACCCGTAGGGTAGAAGTCGCAGTCACACGCCTGAGGATAGGGCACACTGCCCTGACCCACTCATACCTCTTCACAGAAGAGAAGAGACAACCTTGGTGTGATGAGTGCGACTCCCCTCTGAATGTGCGACACATCCTGACGGAGTGTGATAAATACCGGTCTTCTCGAGATAAACACAAGGTCAACGGTACCTTAGGACACATCCTAGGTGACTCTCCCGATTGCCTCACCCGAGTAATTGCGTTTTTAAAAGAAATCAACGTTTTTAATAAATTATAATTTTTTTATATGAATACACGTATTATACAACGTTATGCAGATTTTATCTCACATTAGTACTAAAGCGATTTAGCTTCTATTACACAAACCTAGTATTATCTATGGACGAGAGTGGTGCGAAATGACCGCAGTAGTCGACGCACCCTTAAACAATAATTCTACTACTAGAGTGACCCGGGTTCTATCTCGCTCTCACTACCTCAAGTTGAATGAAGTGATTTTCTTTTATGCACAGATTTGCGTGAAACTTTGAATGCGTTTGCTACTTAATGTCGATATGTATGGATAAAAGCGAAAAAATCAGCTTGTTACCGATTTGGTTTCTTGGCATTTTGATGCTATTTTAACTTGTAGCCTTATGGCTCTTGGCATATTTTACGAAAGAATTCTATGACACATGAACACGCGAAAACACGCGTTTCATATGATTACATTGGTTTTAAATGAATATCAGTGTATCATACTGAATAAAAAAGTCACATTCGGTTGCGATTTTTACTTTAATATCGAATTCCCTATTCAAAACAATGCTTTGACGAACGTATTTAAAGCAGTTACGCAAAAAAGATTTTATAATTCGATGGCCCCAAGTTGTATGCATCAGGACGTTCCTATGAGGAGTGAAGCCTGGAGCCCTTTGCCTTGGGCATGGAGTCGTTTGGCCTTCCCCCATGGATATTTTACGACTCGCTTCAGAATTGGGCCGATTGAAAAAAATAAAACAGCAATTTCACTGGTGCGTGACTCATTCCATCCCGCAGGCCGTCAGCTATGAATCAAAAAGAGCGCCTTACTCGGAGATGCCACTTCACAACATCGAATTAAGACCTCTTCCGCTCATATTCGAATTTTCTCCTGGATCAAGCATGTATGCGACATTTCTGAAGAAATGAAGGGGTAGAATTATAGAACTTTAAATTAGGGAGTTTAACAAATAAGTGAAAATTTGGGAGAAAATTAAAAATATATTAACTGTAATATAACAATTCTACTTCAAAGATAGGTACTGTATTTGTCACATGCCTCTCTTTATGAATATTATACAGCCTTCTGAGAAGCCATGTGACTTAGACGGTCTTAGGATTTATGTAGGCAACAATAGCAATCTAATTCGAATTTGGAAAGAAAAAACAGGCCATGCCCGTTGGCGTAACTTTGTTGCTCTGCCTAGCGAAGTAAAAGAAAAGTTGGCAAAGTTCGCGAAATTAATTCATGTAACTTGCCGACCAGCGTTTCGACTGAATAAGTCTTTATCAGGCCTTAGTAGTGAATTCGTAGTTATTAGCAAACCTCGAAATTCAAAGAGAGATAAAACTGGACGTGAACCTCGGGAGAGAATAAAATTTGAGGGATTCTGGAAAGATGTCAATATACCGTAAAAGAAAGAAGGATAAGCTCGTTTAGTTCAAGATGGATGACGGAGATCATGAATGTTTACTCATTAAAACAGTTTGGATAAAAGAGAGAAAATATGATTATATGGAGGAGTGAGACGGCTGGGTTGTCCATCCGCGGAAATATTTTGTAGAAAAAAAATGTATTCTGCATTCAAATGAAATGAAATTATTTCATTTAAAAATCCGGATTAAGAAAAATACCAACTTTTAGATGCTTCTGCTTTATGAAAATTTCTGTGACTGAGGAGATAGCGTTTATTTCACACTGTGTTTTTTACCGTATTTACTCTGTAGTGATAATAAAATAGATTTGAGACATTCATATCCAACATGGTTGTAACAACTAGTGTTTTAAATGATATTGGCTCCGAATTTTTTACGGATTAAAAAAAAGTAGTTTGGAAAAAGCGTCCTCTAATTGATTGTATGTTGAAAATATGAGGATAACGAATTAAATTTACAAAAAAAGTGTCGAATACTGAGTTTTTGAAGATCGTGTATAGATTTTACGTACCGTAAAATCATGTAAACCTTGCACAAATTTTGTTCTATGCAAAGCTATGGTACACATGAACGTTGCTTTCATTATTCATTCACATACTTAATTTGTCTCAAAAAAATTCATATCCGAGAAATTCATATTCATTATTGTTTAATTTTCCCGTCAAAATAAAAAAATGTAGGTATCGTAGATCTTGGTGGCAATCATTAATGAAGAGCTCATGGTAGGAGAGGAATGGACAAGCCTGCATGTGCGGTGAGGGGAAAGTTAAGCGCGGGGCCTTAATATGGGACGACTCCTTTCCATCGCTCATGATTAATTATTACTTCTACCACCAAATTCCGCGACAATTATTTTCTAAAATTGTGAAGACTCTCTGGATGAAAGGAAACACGATACGAGCGTACATAATGAAGAGGAGTCGACCTTGTGCATATGAAATCCAACACCTTGTAAAAATAGAATATAATCGGTAGAATGCCAACAACCTTTTTTAGGACTGGCCCGACATTGACTGGCCGATGCCGATAGATTCGACGATTGTTAGTGTTGTTCAAACCGATATTTGATGAACTATCTATCGGTTTACGAAAATTTCAAATCTTTACCAAGGGGTAAATAATATTATATCTCCTGGGCGAAAGAGTAAATCTCTGCCCCACTGGGAATTCCTGTTCCTTCGGGGATTTCCAGCAAATTTATGGGAACCAGATGTCGTGTCCAATATTCTCCCCGTTGATACTTAGTCTCTGCACGTACCTAAGCGACCTTTAGATGTGATGTATAAGAATTTGGTCCAAAGTTTCCATGGGGTGGTGATATGCTTTTATTAGAAGTTGCTTAGCAAACCATCACTTGTGAGCTAAGTTTTCTTGGTGGCCGATTGGAGTATCCGATAATTAGTGGTTGCATTGACAACCACTTTAATTAAATGAATTTGATTTCTTGCGTGTTATGTTTATTTTTAAACCAGGAAAAAAAACACATCTTTATCTTCCTGTTTTTTGGACATTCCTGATTAAAGTTTCTCTATAATATGTGAATGAAAACAAACGCCATAACCAATTTAAATCGTCAGTTGCTTTTGGAATTTGTGGTTATGGTGCTTAGTGTTTACTATACTTTCGTAAATATCGTTAAGTAGTGGTGTACTTTCAGAATATTTTTGTGTATAATCTTGGGTTGTTGAGTGCACATTTTAATTTTTTTTAATCTTGAATTTTTCCTGCTCGTGTGACATCGATACGTGCTCGTTCATGAAACTAGTTTCAATTAAAATGGATGCCATGAATCCATCTACTAAATATTTACCGCAGGACGAGGGTTTTTGAGTGTTCACGTCCATGCCTCCTCCATTAAATTTTCAACCTCCTTATATATTCAACAGTATCCGGCGAGGTATTATGGAACAAACATCGTGAATTTTAAAAGAAAGAAAAAGAATTCTTAATGTCCACTCTGTTATTTATTTGTACAACGCGTTTCGGTGCTTGAAGTGTCATCATCGGGTAAATGGTTTTTTTCTTTCTTTAAAAATCCAATTTTCAAGTAAAATTCAAGGCATTACAAAGTGTGTCAACGTTTAAAGCGTCATCATCAGGTACATAATGATGACGCTTTAAGGTAGTTTGCGCGAAGTATCATTTTACCTAGAAATCAATGAATTTGGTCTCATTTTAAAGGAAAAAATATCACCCTTCCATTGACAGAAAAAACTCAATCCCTTACCACAATAATTTCCGAGATATTTGCCAGAAAATACCAGGCCTTTTATACGGAAAATGGTACGTGTATGGACTCCAGTGAGACCTTCTATTAAAAATAAGGCATTCCCTATACTTAGATCTCGTAAAAAAATCAACAGTGTGTAGTTGGTGTGTTTTCTCAATTACTTTTAAAAATCCTATTGTCACAGCAGTAATTTCTTCGGGATCACATTAAACCTTCCGTTTTGATGGAGTTCCGAACGTAAACGTGAAAAAAATGAGTCAAGTTAATGATTTACTTAGATACTTTCATATGATTACTTAACATTTCTGTCGTGTAAAACTATTATTTTAACATTAATAATGCAATATTTAATTTGTGTGTCATACAGCCGGTGAAATTAAAACATATAATTCGAATATGGTCTATATTATGATTAGGGAAATATCTCGCTCGCACTACCTTAACAGTTAAAACGCTTTGTACAAATTAATAACCCAATGGGCATTACAAAGTTTTTAAAATTCAAATTTCGAGTAAATTTAGAGACCGTAGTGTTTCAACGTCTAAAGCGTTATCATCAGGTACATGATGATGACGCTTTAAGCGTCGAAACGCGTTGTACAAATAAGTAACCGAGTGGGCTTTACAAAGTTTTTTCTTTCTTCTAAAATTCAACCTCCTTGTTCAGTCCTGTAAAAACGACAGTATTTCTGTCTCCTCGATTTCTGCGTGGGTGTTGTGCTTCCTTCGAGGCAGACCGTTTGGCAGACTGGACGGACTTGGGACGATTGCTCAATGTATGTTTTTCCTCTTAATTTTTTCAATTGGCTCCCTCCATTCTCCACTTTCCCTCGGTCGGCATTCATCTCCGTTTGGACGTGTCTCCATGATATGTACCGCACCGGACCGGAAATGCGTCCGCGGTGGGGGTTCTCCTTATCCAGGCGATTGGCGTAGCAAGCGCGTCTTTGTTTTACGTCTGAGCTCATTAGAATCGTAAAGGTCGCTTTAAGCAGTGCATTTTATTGTACAAACGAATGTATGAACTCTTGCACGAGGAAAATTGTACCGTGTAAAGTGGCAAATTGTCTGATTGACTTAACGGGAAATAGAACGTGCTCTATTTCCATTGTTTCTTGTACATTCTATGATACATTAGTTTTTACAATAAAATGCACCTTGTAAAGCGGCCTTAACAATTGCGTATTCCTGGAGGTGTTCGTGTTCCGGCAATTGCTGTGTATTCAAAAAAGTGGAAAAAAGTTTATTGATTCGACCCACTTTTTGTGATATTTTATACGAGGAATGTAAAAGCTCAAAGCTTAATAATCCACTGTTTTAGGTGTACCTATTTATTTTGACGATCCTCGTTATGTAGAAACATTATTAGAAAAATTTCACTTTACGAATAAAAAATAAACATTTTTACTGGCCAATTTTCCGGCCAAATGATGCGACTGCTGCGCCATTTCCGTTCAACTAACTTTATTTGACCGTAGTTCCTGTGGTTATATGGCAATGACTCAAAACCTTCGCTGCATTGATGCCATTATTAAATTTAAATTAAATAGTCTTCGAGTTTTTGCGTCTTATGAACGGCTTTTCGTGACAATATCATTTATATTAATAATAATAAGTTTTATTTGTCCAGAGATCAAGTAGTTACAAAGGTTACACTGATATAGGACACGTCAGGTTAAAGAAACTAAATACATACAGTGGATAAAGGACACATGTCAAACATTGTTAAAAAATTCATCAATGGAGTAATAAATTTTTGATTTCAGATACCTTGGTAGATTAGTCTTAAATGCAGCTACACTTTTTTCAGCCTTAAGCTCATCTGGCAGTTTATTGTAAAGTTGAAGGCCCATATAATTTGGACCAGCACCTGCATTCCTAGTGCGTACATATAAGACGTGCAGCTGATCAATCTATCTAGTAGAATAATGGTGAATATCACAGTTCTTATCATATTGAGATAGATTTCTTTTTGTATTTACAAGTACATGAAACATATATACGCATGGCACTGGTAATATATCCAATTTTTTGAACAGGGGACGGCGAGGGGCGTCATGTTTAGAAAAAGTCATGAGCCGAATGGCTCTTTTCTGAATCCTGAAAATGATCAAGGCCTTAGAGGATGAACCCCAAAAAATGATGCTATGGGCTATATGAGAATAAAATTCTCCATAGTAGAGTGCCCGAAGAACATGGACCGAAACAGTGGGTCTAATGGATCTAATTAAATAGCAGGCTGAGCTTAACTTACAAGCTAAAGTATATATGGATGTATTTATATATTAGATGAGAAAATGTTATTTTTTTTATTAATGACACCTATTATCGTATCAGAAAGTTACCTTCATCACCTGAAGATGGCGAAAACCTGGCATCACCTGAACGTCGAAACCCGGGTTGTTTTAAATGGTTGTTGTTTAAATATGTGGAATCCCTAAGTTACCAGTTATCATTATTAAGTTAAATAATTCCGTAAAGCTTCGCCTCAAACCACAGATTACTACTTATAAAAATTTTTAATCCTAACCTTTCGTCATATTGACGGGGACTCACTTGAGCGTTAACAATTTTCTTTCGTTCTATATATCCGTTAAATTATGAGCCACAGTGCAAAAATATCATATTTAATTGCTCACTTATTACCCCAACGAAGCCGAGAAAAATGGCAATTTCCTGTCAAAAAAACTCCGTAGAGCCTTGAAGTTTACTTCATTGAACTAGTGGCCTCACAGTTATAGTTTTCGTCTAACCTTGCAAAACGGCTCAAAGTTTGTTTGAAATTCTGTCGCCTCAGCGGGTGGTCCAGCCTAAACTCTTTACAAACGTCTCCATTGAAGGCGCCCGGTCCCGATAAAAGACTCCCCTATCCAATCGTTATCGCAGGTTCCCCTCCCTTCCTTATCTCCCGGCGCTTGGTTACGAGATGAAAAGGCGGCGAGGCTCAGCGTTCCCCTAGCCCGGCACACCCTCGCGTTGGAGTACCTACCGATTAGAAAAAAAACTCATTTTTCAGGAGTAGCAGTCCTTTGTGTTACTAGCATGGGAAGACCAGTGACGGCCCAAGATATTTCCTCCAGTGTGGGCCCAATCTTATTGCTGGTAGAGAATATATTTGTCGATTGTGATTTTTCCGACGGCGCACTTCGATAAATTGAAGGAATCTAGATTCCTTAGGAACCAAGGCTCCGGGAGTATATCTTATTTCCCGTGAGTGTGGAGAAGCGTATGTGGGTGAGACGAGACGCACCGTGGAGACAAGACTGAAGGAACATGAACGCAGTATCCGCCTGAAACAACCTGAGAAGTCCGCTATAGCGGAACACAGCCTCATCCATGCTCTTAGGGTCAACTTTGGCGAGACGGAAATACTCGGCCGGGCCACGGCTATTGGGACCGTTTAGTCAAAGAAGCAATTGTAATCACACTAAAAAGAGAAAACTCAACCGGTACAGCGGTTTCCATCTAAGCCACACATGAAAACCGATACTGAAGTCCATCGAGACAACCCGAGAACAACGAGACAGTCAGAAGTAAGCGCGGGAAAAATGTCTTAGCACCTGCCCTCCCGTGACTACTATAGTTGGGACAAGTCCGCTCATCGGCATCTCATCACCCTGAGGACGGCTGCAGTGTAAGCGGACGAAACGTTGGTCATGGACCTTCCAACCAGGATGGAATCCCGAGAAGCCTTTCGTCATTCGTTTGCAGATATTATTTATCTCATTCCTACTTCTTGTGGCTGGATGTAATGTCAACTGTCAATTGTAGCCGCAACTGTTTTTTGTGAGCCGGCGAAAAGAGTACTAATTAAGGAAATCGTAAAGTTTGTAGGCTTCAATGCGCTTTTTATTAAAGTCGAGCTTTGACGGGGTATTTGAGTTAGTTTAAAGTGCAGGTCAGAGATGAGTGCTTCATTACGTATGAAATATCGGTCATGTTAAATATTTGTCCTTAAAAATTAGTAAAATATATTCTGTGGTTGCGTAGTAGTACAGAAACCCCCTTTGGATGTTATTTTCTGTTGCAAAATGATTACGAAAACGACTTTTCTCCGAGTCTATAGGACGTTTTAAGCGTGGTAACGTATGCGAAGGATGTAAGTTACAAAGGCATTTATTACCTAATGCGTGAAGGTATAATTTTTTAACGATCTATTATCCGAGCGCCGTGATTAGAAGTTTTCGATAGAGGTAGCCCTGTTCTCTATAAGATTCCCAATTCTTTGATCGCATTCGATTCAGCTTAGGTTGTCGCATTTTGCATCGATGTATGAAATTCATGGGTATTCGGGTCTCAAATTGTGACATTTGATGAGGAAATGAGATGTGCAAAATATTTCTGAAATGGATTATATTTAGGGGTCGCGCACGCAGCTTTTCGCTTAACATGAAGGCTCCCATAAGCGCCCACCGTCCGTTTGAAAAGCCCGCGCCCCCTGGCCTCCGCGCCGCCCCCCACCATTTCTTCCCCCACCTATCGAAGGTTCTGAGAAGTATGCTTAATTCTATTTACGATTCATGCCATTTTTGACCCCACCCCCTCCCCATATGTAAGACAATGTAAGTTTTTCCCAACCCCCTCTCAGTCTTTTGTAAGGCGTTATATATTTAAATCCACTCTTCGATTAAATGCTCGCTTTGGTTGAGCATGGAGGTAATGTTGCTAGCCAGTCAGGCGACAGAATAAGAGCATTGGTGTTGCGGTGAGATTATGGGAAATACGCCATTAAGGAGTGGATTCTCCATGTCACTGCTAAATTTCATTCGGAAACGATACAGTGTTTCAAGACAGACAAAAAATCGTACGTAAATTGGTTCCAGCGCCCTGCCCCCCCCATTACGTAAGACGATTTAAGACCTATCCCAAACCCCATCACCCCCGAAAAACGTCTTACGTAATAGTTAAATGGCCCCTTATAGTGAATACTAACTTCAACTTCGAGAATTTATAAATTAATCTATGTTTTCACGAACAAAACTGGGTTCTCTGTCACTCTCCCTTGGTACATGACGTGCACGCAATGCACGGGACGCTTCTACAGTCTTAATTTATAGCGAGTGTCTGAGGAGAACAATGGGAAAGAGATAAAAAAGTGAGAATTCACCTGTAATATCCAGGGGGCTCATACGTCAAATGATTTACGAGACAGCTTTCGTTGAGAAACAATGGGGAAGATTTGTATCTGCTCGATGGTAATCGGTGGCCTATTTTGTAGATATTGAGAAAAATAATTGGTAAATAAAAGTCTACCTTTTACGCAGAAAATTTGGACGGATATTTGGTGCAAAAAAACTAATTCCTATTCAACGTCAGCGTGGCGAACCATTTTGGCAGTTGTACATAGGGCCATTTTCAGTGAAAAAGTCCATTTCCGACGACCTGGCTTCGCACAGGGAAGTTAGCCAGTCTCCGCATTTGACTTCCTATGTTTCCGAGGTCACAAACCTTCAGTGCCAAGTTCAGAATGCTGTAAGTGTTATTCATATCAGCCGTCAAGCTCTATATGTTTCATAATTCAACTATTTAGATGCCCGGAGAAAAAAATCTTAACTGTGGGTGCACTGTATATAAGCTTAAACTGTACTTAACTAAGTAGTTCCAGTCCTCCTAATTGTACTGGACATTACTGTGGTCGAATTGTTAAGGATAATTGGCCCTGGTGGTGTACGGAAGAGATTAAAGAGGGCTGTACAGAAACTGCTATATTACAGTGCTGGAAGTGTTTTGTTGCAATAACTTTACAGCAAAAATGCTGTGTAATATGGCAAACTGTACTGTTTGTTTCAATTTAAGTACTGTCTTGAGTACACTTCTAGTACTGTTGGAGAGCAGACCCACCTTCGTTACAGCTCAATATTTTCTTTGAATGGGCTTTTCCAATGGGTTGCGAACAATATTAGCCTATTTTCATCCAACTTTGTTTTGAATCCTAAACATAGCCTTGAAACGCACTGTCAACAATTTCCTGCCCACTCAACTTATTTTCTGTTATGTTGGCAGCGTTGCTTACCATGTGCTGTACTCTCCACTTCCGCTCCTCAACCGATCCTTTTCCACATGAGTCCTCCCCCTCTTAGCGGCACGCGTAACTAAATCACCATGTTTCGCGACCACTGCGATTACGTTCACGTAATTGCGAGGCGTGTGTGGTAAGCGTGACGGAAATAAAAAAAGTGAGTGATTTAGATGTGCGTTGCATTACGGTCACGCTCCATTACGTCTTGTCCGATTGTGATTGTTTCGATTTTATGAAATTTCATGGTAGGCAAGTTCTCGATTACGAATTTGTAAAATGGCCTTGTTGAGGTCTATCAGAATTCAAGGCCAAGGGGAGTTGGAGGTTGTCAGTGGCAATTTGCTAATTGGAATCTTCATGTCGTTTTACTCGTGCTAAAAATTCTCCCCCAAGGCGGCTGATCACACTACTCAGCATTTCCGTCTTTAAGAGGCTCTACCGGGACCGTGGGAGTCAAAATAAATGATTAATTTCTCGTTTTCGTTTGCAGTGTCAAAAAATACTTTTCACTGACGACAGGCTTTCGCTAATAGAGAACACAATTCAAATATAAAATGCATAAATCCTAGTAGTTGTAGGTTTAGGTTTTGGGGTGCGTCGACGGGTAGTGCTTATTTTGCATTCAAAGCAACCTATTTGGAAACTGTGCCTATCTCGAGTATACACGAGGTACATCCAGAAAGCAAGTTCCTTTTGACAGGTCAAAGAAAACAACTATATATTCAGAAAAAATTCATTGTGAAAGAATCTTTGGACCTCTCACTATTTTGATACACAATTCCCGCCACTTGTAAGCACTTGTCGTAGCGCTGCACAACCTTTTTCATTCCATCTTCATAAAATTGTGCCGATTGTGATGTCAACCTAGTGACAAAATGTTCTTTGATTTTGCCATTGTTGAACTTCTAGCCACCAATTTCTGTGGAAGTTGTTGCGGCACATGCGCAGTGTGAGGTCGGCCATTTTCATCAATCAAAACAATACTGTTGGTAAGCATTCCTCAGCGGCGGGATTTTCAATTTTATTCGCCATTTCAAACAAGAACCACGAAGCGTACAGAACAGTCAGCTATCTCGTAATGGCGTCAACTCCTTAATAGGACAGGATAAGTACCGCGCATGCCCCAAAATGCGATTGAAGCGCTGCTGTGGCACGAAATACCAACGGAAGTTACTTCTGGACGTACCTCGTATATGCATATATACTAAATACACAAGATAGAGTATGTTGCTATATTCATTTGAAATTATCATACATATTTCGATTACTTGAATATCTTCCATCCGTTACGTCATACTTTCGACGAAAATATTTTCAATGAGCTTTTTCTTTCCCTACTAGCCGACTTCAGTGTCATTAATATTGAGCCCATCAATTTAGTTTCATTTTCTGCTGGTATTTGTGAAAAATAAATAAATAAGTAATGTTATTTCGTTGATTTTTTCTCGTCCAGTTTTATGGGAGAATGTATCGAGTGAAAATATTATTTTTCGCTAAAAATGGTATTCGAAAGTGTATGGAAAAATACTGTATTTCTCAATGCTTCACTCATTCTCGTATTTAACTCTAATAAAAGTTCGCTTGGCAATTCCAGTCGTAGCTAGGGGTCACTATGAAACGTCTTATTTACTTGTATTATGTGAGCAAATAGACATTTATTACGGCTTGATAACAGTAAAGTTTGCGAGGATGCCAGTGATGTGCTATTGAGTATGAAAAAACAATGGTTTCGCCTTGTTATCTTAGAGGAAAAATAGGACATTGTTAGTGAATTGAAGCATATATACATTACCAGGTTGCATTGAACCATGCCAAAAATAATAAACAAAAAAACAAACACATATTGGTGGGTTGATTTCTTTGTCGCTCGATTTTATGGGAGTTTTATCTTTTAAAAATAAGGTTTTCCGCGAAAAATGGCATTCAAAAGTGGACAGAAAAAATACCGTATTTCTCCATGTTTTACTCATTCTCTAATTTAACGCCGATTCCAGTTTGATTGACCATTCCAGTCACCCTATGTTGGAATCTCCAATAACCGTTTTGTTTACTTGATTGTTTTATGACAGCGGATGGACATTACTTACGGTTTGGTAATATCTTAACTCGCGTAGATATCAGTTATGTGCTATTGAATATCAAAACACAATGGTTCTGCCTTGTGACCTTACAGGAACAATGGAAAATTGTCGGTGAATTAAAGCATTCATGTATTACCAGGTTGCGTTGAACCATGGGGTAAGGGATACCTTACGTATTACAGAATGTCTCGTTTTATGGTGAGGCTTAATATTCCTGTGGATGAACACATTGTTTTGCATATGCGTTGGGGATACCGATAAAATGTGATTTATAGCACTGAGCGCAATGAAAGAGCTGCTACCAGCGATCTCGTGCCTTCTTGCGTTTTTCCGCGAAACCAATCAATTTTTCACGCTCAACGCTGGCGCAATACTAGGCTATGTT
This sequence comes from Ceriagrion tenellum, assembly GCA_963169105.1. Classification (NCBI taxonomy): domain Eukaryota; kingdom Metazoa; phylum Arthropoda; class Insecta; order Odonata; family Coenagrionidae; genus Ceriagrion; species Ceriagrion tenellum. Next base: position 68,744,568 of record OY720643.1, read on the forward strand.
ATTGCCTCCTCCCACTGAGCAGACTGTACATATTCGTATGCTGATACCCACCGTATCCGTCACTGTTGTAATGCTTCTACAAAAAACTTTTTAAAAATTGCCAGGGCAGAAATGTTTATTTCTGCTTGGACATACCAGATTACAATCTGGAGGTCTTTGTTTAATCACTAAGGAATATCTTCAGGGATGTATACATCTACATCTACATACTGACCTGCAAGCCACCGCAAGGACGTGTGGCAGGGGGTGTTAGGACACCAGCCGTGTAAAGATATCGGGGATATGGTTTTCGAAGGTGAAATGACGTCGTGTATAATAGATGTGTAATGAGTGGAGTTCAGTTTTACTTTGGAAGCTTATTGAGCGGGGAAAGGACGAGTTTATGTACGCATCTGTTTGGTAATGTATATCTATATTGTTATTTTATCGCTCCTTTTAGACCTAGACATGCAGTGAGGCGTCATGAGTCGCTCTGATACACATCAGTTCTGAACTTCTTAAGCAAGCTAAGCCTAGCGTGTAGCCTCCGAGTCTCTAGGGGCTCCCACCATAATCCCTCTGAAAGTAAAGGTTTTCTTTGTATTTTATTAATTTATTTTGTTAAATATTTATGACGAGGTTCCTAAATGCTCGCAGCGTATTCGAGGTGTGGCTAAACCAGAGCGAAGTAGCATCTCTCTTTTACTTTTTCATCGGAGGACCTTCCTATTATACGCTTAACAAAACCTAGTTACTTTAATGCTGTGCCGCATATGTTTTGTATGTGTGTTCCCCACGATATATGTCGGAAGTTAAGGTAATTCCAAGATATTTATCTGCACCTGAATGTTTACTGTACTGTCATGTTTACTCCGCCCACAGTGTAAGTATGGCATGTGTGTGATGACTTTCATAGGAAGTGTACTGTGGTGCATTTACGAGTTCGTTACTAATAGAAGGGAGATATGGCGGGATGACGGGAACCTTATGTTTAGAGAAAAGGTGGGCAAAGAGCTGAATATGGAGTGTGTCGTTTTATGGTGCTAAACGTGAGTTCGAGAAAAATTCGAGGAATTAAGATCGTAAGACTTCGTCGTAAAAAACGGAGTATATTTCCCAAATTTTCTTCTATTTAACACAGTCAAACGGTATTGAGAGAGATAGATATTGAGCGCTTGATTGAGATTGAGAGCGCTAGATGAGAATTTTCTTCTTTAGATTTCTCAGTACTATAACTTAAAATTTATTCTTGCTTCAAAATGAATATTTTCCCTCTTAATACTGTTTAATTCATATATTGAACAGTTTTTTCCAACTAAACTTTAGTGCTAATCAAAATACTTTCCGGCGTTTATATCGGAAAATGTTTCCCAATTTTCCTCCATTAAACACACTCGAACGGCATTTGGAGCGCTAGATGAGATATTTTCTTCCGTAGATTACTCAATTCTATAACTTAAAATTTATTCTTGCTTCAAAACGAATATTTTCCCTCTAAATACTGTTAAATTCATATATTGACCCCCCCCCCCCCCGTTTCCTCAAAAAACCTTCTATTTACCAATCCCCATGTTTCTACTTCAAAGGTATTTTAGAGCTTATACTCAGCTATCGCCATATTACCGGCAGAGATATTCGGTTGCTTCTCGATTAGATGCAAGGACATAGAGAAGTAACAGAGAAATAACAGCCTCATTAAGTCAATTATGAATTGAGCTGGTAGAACTCATGAATTAACCACGATTGAAGTGGAATGACTCCAGTCCCTCAAAGTAGACGATGGAAGGTTGTTATGGGGGAGTAAAATATGGCTGTCGGAAAATATCAGGGGTTAACTGGAAACCAGCATTTAGCGACCACTTGTGTTGTTATTCAGTTTTATGTTAGACATATTTTTATTCGAGTTCTCCTAGCGCTCTTGCATTAGGCGTCGTGAAAGAAAAGCTAACTCTAGGTATTAATTCAATTCGGTACGACTTTCAATCCGAAGCTTTTTCCTTTTTAGATAGTTTGAGCGAGATAATTCCTTGGTCATAATAGAGTCCATATTCGAAATATACGTTTTAATTTCACCAGCTGTGGGACACATGAATTATATATAGCATTTTTAATGGTGTAATAATATAGTTTTATGTGACAGTAAAGCTAAATAATTTGGGAAAATTATTAAATAAGTCTTTTACTAGACTCAATTTTTTCGTATGTACGTACAATTTTTTCGTTTCGTACGTTCAAAGCTTCTTCGAAACGGAATGTTTTTCTTGATACTGTAGAAATCACGGCGGTGACAATATGATTAATTTTCAAAAATAGTTGAGAAAAATACAAACTAAGCACTTAATTTTTTTGACGAGATCTAGGTGATGGAAATTCCAATTGTTCATGTGATGTCTTTATCAAGCGCATGCACGTTCCATTTCCCATGTAACAGGGCCGGTATTTTTCGTCAAAAATCTCGGAAAGTAGTTCGGTAAAGGGCTGAGATTTTGGTATCTTTGGAAAGGTCAGATATTTTACCTTAAAATGTGACCAATTTCATTGATTTCTAGGTGAAATTATATTTCGCTCAAACTACCTTATTCTCCATTTAAATTTTAGGAAAACCCATTTTAACAGGCCATTGGGACGTTAAGTTCCCCATTTCTTTAGCAGTCCCTATTTTAATTGAGGCACTCATTGAGCAATCTCACCACGTGAAGTGAAGGGCATTGTTCCCAGTTCCGTGCACTCCATTGAAGTTTTATCGTTCGCTTTCTGATGACACCTCTAAAAATGCAGCCGAGGTTTGAATTCGTGCCAGGTATGCGGGCAGTTTCGTGCAGTAGCTTTCTTTGTCTCATACGCGAGTGAAAGCTCCTTCCTCTGCACCTCTGTGCTTCTCTACTTGAGTGTGTCGCCTAAAACAGGCACTGTTTCATTGCTAAGAAAGACAAATTAAAGGAAATGTGCACTTTCTTGGTGAGCCCGATGTGGTTATCACGAATATATTACTCGTTCATTTGCCATATGCGTTATTTCTCAAGTGTACGCAGTTGAAATTGAGAATATTATTTTTTGTAAATATTTAATGGCTCTATGCTTTTACGTGACGGTGATATTTATAGTTTTATTCCTCACTTCTGTCCAAGTTTCTTGCAAGACCCGTAATTTATGTTTGCGGAATTTTCGTCTGGGTGTTGTGAAGGAGAATCGGTATTTTAGAATCAAATCAATACAACATAAGCATAAAAAGCTGAGAGAAAATTGAAAAATACGATTTTGAAAATAATTTTCCATACATCTTTTACTCTTATTGGCATTCAAAATAATTGCGCATATTCTCAACTTCAAAAACGTTTCAATCAGAAATAACGGAACTTATAGATGTACGACGATCCAATCGTCAGCGAATTGAATGCTTAACGATACTTCATTTTTTCCTTTATATTCTCGTCATCGTATAATAGCGTTATTTTTAAGTCAATATTAATTAAATAAACCGGCTGATCAGTGTCGTAACATGCCTATATTTGTCAAGATTATGTGATACAAGCAATGTTCTGTAAGCACTTAAATTTAAAAAAAAGTCCTTTTATTAGAGGCAACAGAAAAAAATGTATTAGATACTTTTTTCTTGGGTACTCAACCGGCTGATTCTATGGGTTTATAAGAGTCCTTATGCTATCATCCTAATGTCCGGGGCATCTCCTCACTTTCCCTCTTATAGTTAGCTCGTCATCTGCTCTCTCTTAAATTATTCATAACCTCTGCCTCTTAATTCGTTCAAAATATCTTTCCTATTCCAGGCGCTTAGTAGTGAAACATTGAGTTATTTTTAAGTCTTCCATAATCATCTTGTTTAAATTTGTGCTTTTATTTTGGGTTGTATTATTTATGTTTTCACGATATGTTTCTAGAATTTAACCATGAGCTCTTTTAACTGCAAAGATGCTCATCGGAATCACCTCTCAAAACATCGCCCACCTTTTTTGCCCTCTCCTCACTCCTCTCCCGCATCTTCTTTTCACAAACTTCCTCCTATTTCTCACCATATCCAGTACCTCCTCGGATCCATTTTGAAAATAACTTTTGTACTTTTCCATAGTTTTAAAAACTTGGATAAGTACAAAACTTATTTCAATATGGGTTTGAATAAACAATAGTTTCACGATGTGATGCCCGAAGGTGTAAAGTTTATCAGTCGCTCCTCCGTTTACCTCATCGTTCGTCTTATCCGCCACTCAGCTTAAGATAGTTTGGACGATATATCATTTCACCTATAGATCCATGAATTTGGTCCCATTTTAATGAAAAATACCTCTTCCTTCCCCAGATACCACGATATTAGCCCCCTACTGCACTTCTGTCCGAGATATTTGCCAAAATATACCAGATATTTTACGTGTGAAATTGTACGGTTATGCCCTACGGAGAGAAATTATTTTCAAAAAATGAGAAACTTCCTACTCCTAGATGTCGTCATAAAATTGACAGTATGTAGTTTGCATGTTTTCTCTACTATTTTTCGGAATAAAGCATTTAGTCACCGTATTATTTTTTCAGAATCACGAAAAAACCTGCTTCCTGATGATTCCTCCTTCACAAGTGATTCCTGCTGCGACTCTGTTTTACCGATTCACGTGGAATATTCCGTGTCCGTAAGATTTCCTCGTGGACACGGCTGGCTGACTGTCTGATTGCCATATAATCCATATTCCTGCAGTTGCGACACGCGCTATAAAAACCGAGAGGAAACTATCGTATGAGAGAGATGACGTCACTGCGTCGCGTGGTCCCAAGGTGGGACGTATTCCGTTCGAGCGCCGTTCGCATGCGTGCAAACGACTCCCTTCCAAGGAAGATGTTGATTTTTCGTATTCCATGGGGCTGTATTAAGGGACTCATTGATAAGATGATAAGGGAAAGACTGGCGTCGTGAAACAACTCGTTTACTGGCGGAATTGAATTTCACAATCAACCCGTCAGTTCCCAGAGCCACCATTAGGCGAGTTGTCTTCACGAAGTTGCTAATATTACAATGAGGGGAGGTCCGTTCATTTGAGAACTGCTAAAATGTTACTTATTTGAACTACTTGAAATTTTCCGTAGAAACTTTAAAAATTAATCCAGTCCTAACATTAAGAAGGCCCTAGTGTTGAGTCAACGGGAAACGAGGGGTTAACATTCCCCTTGGGTTAGAATTCACGTTGCCTATTGTGTCCCCTTCTGTTTAAGTCGCAAAATTTACGGGAATCAACCTGTGTAAAACATGAAATACAGGAAAAGAAAGCAAAAGCGCGCTCCTGGTTTTCATTTTACTATGAGGTACCATGCCGTTATCCAGCCGATCTACTAACGAAGGACCTTTCAAGCTCAGCGTTATCAAATATGGGACTTTTTTCATTGTTACATGAATAAAAGGAAAGATACAATGCATAGGGAAAAATGTTCAGTTAGTAGTTAACCAATCTTCAAAAGTATCGTGCGTAGCTCTTTAGCAACGCACTGTGTCTGTGGCTTTTGGAAAAGGTTGAAGGCACTACAGTGACTAAGCATTTGCTATCTTGGCCTATGATACAGGCAATGCGAATTTAGCGTCGGGCGTACCGGACTCGCGCCCTGGGCCCCGACTTCTGAAGGGCCGCGCAAACCCTTACTTACACTTTTTTTCTAACGACACCCTTCATATAAATAATACAATAAAATAATTTCAAGTTTCAAGTCGTATTTGCTTTTTTATTTTTGTGTAGTTAGGTGAGTCAATTTCCCTTCTAGTAATGAATAATTTTAGCCAAGTCATTTATGCCTTAACTGCAAGAATCACGTCATTAAGCTATTGTAGTATTCTTGGAATTGCTCCCTCGAATTCTAAATGAACGTGGCATCTATCTACGTCTACATACTACCCGGCGAGCCGCCGGATGGAAATTTGGCAGGCGTTGTTAGGACAGCAGCCGTGTAAAGATGTAAGATTTTGGGAGGCGAAATGGTGACTTGTATTATGGGAGTGTATTTAGTGGAGGTCAGTTTTTATTGTGGTCGCTTATTGTGTGCGGATAGAACGAGTTTTTGTACCTATCTGTTCGGCAATGTATATCTCGTATTTCATCGCTTCTGTCAGACTTGGAGATGTAGTGAGGAGTCATGATAATATTCTCTGTGTTCGGTGATTGTTCGTATGATAATATTCGCTCTGAAACAAACCAGTTCTGAATTTCTCAAGCATGGTAAGCCTAGCGTGTAGCCTCCGAGTCTATAGGGGCTCCCACCTTCATCCCTGTGAAAGTAGTTATCCCTCTAACGTGCTAGAATCACGCCATTTAGCCATTGTAGAATTATTGGAATAACTAACTCTAATTCTAAATTAACGTGGCGTCTATCGTCTCTGGAATATCTGAATATCCTTGAAAATACGGGGAAAGGACGTAAGTTGTGCATGCATAAGAAGTGTAAGGCTGCGGAATTTTTCAGGGAATTAAAGTTGATGTTAATGTTCAGATCTACTCATCCATTATCGCTCTTGCGTACTTTTTTCGCCACGCCTTATCAACCGTCTTGTTTTAGTAGATGAACCCTATGTTATACACGTCGCATGCAAGCGCCGTTTTATCCAGCTGATTGACCACACCCTTTATCCTCTCTTTCAATCAAGTTGATCCTCGTGGAGCCACGCCCACCTTCGCCCTATACCCACTTCCATCCGAAAGCAAGCTCTGGGTACTTTTCCCTTTCCTCGAGGCCTATATGGAAGGTCAGAGAGTTTTGTGGAGGGTTCAAGAGGGCATGCTTCGTCAAACATCGCTCCGTTCCTTGCCTTCCTTACATACGCCCGTCACGAAGGAGATCACGCTTGGTAGGCATGGGGAATCGTGGATGTTCCCCGGTAAACTCTATTCGTACGCACGAGTGTTGTGAGCGTCTATCGCTGCAATAAGAAAATAAATTCATTGTTTTTTCAATCCTAAGGTTGGTTGACTGCAGCCCTCCACTCTTCCCTATCTAATACTAGTTCCCTTACCTCCTGGTATCCCTAACTATGTACTTTCCTCTTAATTTGGTCCTTAAACTTATTCCTGGGTCTTCCTCTGGGGACTTTTGCCTTCAATTATATTCTTCACAGACCCATTGTGTCTCCGGATGTGTTCAATCTATCTTGTTCTTCTTTTTTCTAAGGTGTTCCACGTCGTCCTTTCCTCCTCTACTAGAGCTAGCTTCAGCCTCATACAGCTTTTTTCTATGGTGATCCGTATGGTAAAGAAGAAGCAGGTGGATTGGACACTCTCTTAGACATAATGGGTTCGTTAAGATCATAATTGAAGGCAAAATAGAGGGAAAAGTCCCCAGAAAGAAAATAAATTGGTAATTTCGAGAGAAAGAAAATAAACCTTACAGTGGAATTCAGCTACAACGATACCTCAACTAGCAAACTTTCTACGTTTTCCTCAGCGATTCGTGCATGATCGCCTCTCGAAAAGTAAGTACCTATCAAGAAAATTTCGTACCTTTCGCATATGTGTCGTTGCTGCCTCTGGCCATACGTCGAGCGAATTTCCATGACATGAACTCTAAGGACTCTGACTGTTCGTTCAAGTTAAAAGCATATTGTTTCGTTCAAATGAGATCAGACATGTGAGGTGAACATCTTTATTGCCTAGATCACAAGGTTAGAACTCTGTGATAAGAGGTTTCCGGCGGGGAGACACTGTTCTATAAATAGCAGGTTTCTTTTATAACCCCATGATATCGATGTGAAAGGATATTCCCGCCGTAAATATGTTTGAAATTCAAGCGAATGCCTTTTTTATCTGAGACGGCAATCGGAAAAAGTCGATATCCCTTCACCTTTAATTTGATTACCATGAATACATTTTATTTCCGAAGGAGGTCCAATGAATGAGAGAAATTCCGCCCCGTCCTTCGAAAACCCATCCAAAATAAGTCTCTTGTGTATTTTTAGACCTGTTACAGATGTTCCATCCCTACTTTCATGTCCTCAGTTCAGTCACGACAATATCCTTGGCGTATTGATTATCGGCAGAGCCACTTCTCGCTCGTCTAAAGGATCGTAATTCCGGACAGTTGGGTATATTTGCCTTGATCTACTTTGTTTCAGTCACCCGCTAATTGCTCGAACGTTATGAAATAATATGAAAATAATTTCAGTCATTATATTTGTGTCTATATTACTTTCATTGTAGTGCTGAAGATTAGTTATCTTTCCGTAGTTGCTATGTCTTAGAAAGGCGGAGTTTAAAACTACGATTCCACTAAGGAGTTCCGAATTTAAAAAAAAATACCTTTCAGTAAGAAGTCCAGCTTACTACGGAGAATATACGGGCCTGTGAACACAGAAGGAGCCTGGAAAATCCGTCATAACAACGAAATGTTTAGCCTATATAAAGTAGCCTACCTTTTCTACCTAGTACAAACCAATGAGACTCCAGTGGGTAGAGCATGTCCTGCTGATGCCGGAGGAGAGGGCAACGAAGAGAGTGTTCACTGGACAGATTGGAGGGAAGAGACCAGTGGGAAAACCCAGAGCTCGGTGGGAAGGTAATGTCAGCAAGGATGAACATGAACTGCTTGGGACGAGGAATTGGTGACGAGAATAGGGAGGAATGGAGGAAGAACTTTGAGGAGGCCAAGACCTGATTTGGGTCGTAGCACCATCGAAGAAGAAGAAGCTGCCCAGCTGGTGCTGAAGTTCAGTTACCTTTCCGTAGAAACTGTGTCTTAGAAAGGCGCGGTTCAACATTACAATTCCATATAGGCGTTCCAATTAAAAAAAATATCTTTCAGTAAGCAGTCCAGCAAGACATTTTAGTGGAAAGCTCCGATAGAGATGAGTAAAACCTTGCGCTCTGGTTGAATTTGGCACTTATTTTCTAAAGATCGGGGAATTTTAAGCACATCTACCTCTACGTACTACCCGGCGAGCCGCCGCATGGGAATGTAGCAGGAGGTGATAGGACACCAGCCGTGTAAAGATGCAATGAATAAGATTTTTGGAGGAGAAATTGTGACGTATAATGGGAGTGTATTTAGCGGAGGTCAGTTTTTTTTATTGTGGTCGCCTGTTGTGCGCGGAAAGAACAAGTTTTTATACCTATCTGTTCGGAAATGTCTCTGTCTTATCTCATCGCTTCTGCCAGACCTAGAGAAGTGGTGAGGCGTCAGGATAATATTCTCTGCGTCGCTCTGAAACACACCAGTTCTGAATTTTTTTAAGCAACCTAAGCCTAGCGTGTAGCCTCCGAGTCACCAGTGGCTCCCACCTCGATCCCTCTAAAAGTTGTGAAATAATCTATGTTCGCTCGTAGCAGTTTTTAACGATGCGTGGAGCTTTCCTTTGTATTTTATTGATTTTTTTTGGTTAAATATTTATGATCGGGGTACGATCCTGTCAATATACTGTATAGATCAGTGGTTCTCAAGCATTTTTGATCCATGCCCAACTTTCTCCATAGTTCAGAATATCGTCTCCCCTACCCAAGATAGTCTAACTCAAAACATACATTTGAAATAATATGCGCATGTTCAAGAATCGATTTTTATGAGGGGGTTTAAGTAAACAGTATTCAACGCCACTTAATAAAATGAAACGAACTACAGTTTCAGAGACTATACATAACTTTTAGAGCATCATAATTTGCTGAATAGTGGTCGTGGTTCTCTCCTTAATCTCCTAAATTCTTCCTTTTGGGGATTTTCACCACAGGTTGAAAACCTAGGGCTTTGCGCAGCACTCGTTGCGAATACTCGTTTGGCGGAGCAATATATGAATTGTTCTTTCACGGAAAGCATTTAAATATCTAAATCTCACGCTATCTTGTTGAATGCTGCAGCCACTAAAGAATCAACGGCTGATACGTTCGTAAGAATTGCTTGATCGTGGACCGGTAGATAATAAATGGATCATGAATGGGTGACAAAAATTGGTAAATTTTCGTCAGTCACAAAACCAGATGCATAGCTTTTCTTTACACTATCTTGTTCCAAGGAAACTCGAGTGTTATCGCATGAATCATGTCGAAAGTTTTCCTCGAGACTTTCTAGGCCATCAAATGATGTCGGAATGCAAACAGAGGAAGTCCGAGAAGACAGTGGAATTTTTCTTAGTGCAAGAATTAAGAGAGGAATGATTTAATCCTCATTATTCCTGGTAGTTGAGTGATTAAGTTGTGGCGCAACAGAGTCGACACAAGTCGACGTGAAGGGAGTCCGTCCAATGAATTTTTAAAGGTCTTTCTCTTCGATCGTTCCTTCCGCATCCCGACTCTCTCCCTCTTAGTGGTCGGAATAATGTGCCTTAAAGCTTTCGTTGATTGGTTTCGTTTAATTATTATCATTTTGTATTCTACCGGTGAAAGGTAGCTTTTGTTGAACGGTAGAGAAACTCCTCCCGGTTTTCTACACTTTCAGGGCCCTATCTACCTCAGTTTTTTTCTTTTTTTGACCTAGCCTAGGATTTACCCTTCTTCATCCCGTCCAAGAAACCTATTCTTCCTCTTCCCCGCTTGCCCAAAATCCTTCCCTCTATCTAACTCATGAGCAACCCATCTCCCTTTATTACTTCCTCCAGCCACTTACTCTGACTCCGTTGTCTCAGGCGTAACTTTATGGAATTTGCTTAGCATATTGAATGAGAAGCAGTAACTTTGTGATTCCACATTTATTTATTATAAACGACCCGGGTTTCGACGTAGCACGTCATCATCAGGTGACCACCTGATGATGACGTGCTACGTCGAAACCCGGGTCGTTTACAATAAATAAATGTGGAATCACAAAGTTACTGCTTCTCATTCAATAAACTTACTCTGACAATCTCGAATTTAATTTAGAAGTTTCCTTTCCTCGCGCATCATCTCAAGTACTTCGTCGTTCGTCTTCCTTTCCGTTCACCTCACTTTCTCCATTCTTTTCCACGCCCATATCTCAAACACCTGCAGCCTATTCACATCCTCCCTTCTGAAGGTCCACGTTTCTGCCCCATACAACGCTACGCTCCATATCAAGCTTTTCACCAGCCTCTTCTACACCTTCTTACCCAAGGTCCCCTTAATCAGCTACCTGTTATTACTTAACGCTTGCTTAACTAACTCGCTATCCTCCTCTTTATGAATTTGCAACTATGCCCATTTTCTTCCAGCGTATCACCCTGTTTGCCTATACTACTGCTCGTAGAAGGGAGTATGTGGTATATAAATGCGCGAAAACGGAGATTGTTTTTTTCAAGAAAAATAATCTCCCTCTGTGCTTCTTAGTTTTTACTTAGCAAAGCCTTGACCTCTTCCATTAAACATTCCAAACTTCATTGGGTATTTTGGTGACGATCACCTTGATTGCCCTCTTTAGGTTTTCTGGAAGATAATTCTTTATCATTCGGCTTGGAGTGTAAATTGATTATTTTGGCTGGGGAGAGGGGTAGGGATTACTGTGGGGTCTCGGCAGGTAGGTACATTTTAAATCCTTCTGTGAGACATTTTCGATGTCAGGATTATTAGTAATAACGTCTTATTTTCCCGTCAATGTTTGTTTAATTTCTTCAATTACTACGTTACGATAATTAAGCGGAGTAACGAAAAATATCCCAGAAAACTTTGTATTTTTACGAGTTGGTGACATTCCGAAAATTTTTTCCCTTCAAAATATTTGGAGGCCATTTCTACCCCTTGGCACTCCCGAATTACCTACGCCACTACCACCGGCCTCAAAGTTTTCTTAGTGAGTTCGTGGTAGAAAAATAGTGACTAAAACGACGAAAACGTGAAATTATCATTAAACTTCGATGCACTATATTCACCCCGCTAACAGCTCTTTTTGACTTTTTACAGAATACAAAAATTCCAAAGATATATAGGTATATTTACGTTTTTTCAACGGATTATTACCCTAAAATAGTTCAAGTAAAAATTCTGGCCCGGCTACATTATTAATCAGGACACGATGACGACACTACAGCTGATGTATGGCAATTCCTGAAGGGCATACCCAGATATCGCCATTTTTATCATGGCTGCTAATTTGTTTGCGAGCTTTTCTTACTGCCTCTTCGATTTTATGATTGGATCTTGAAAAGAGATAATAAAAATCATCAGCTAATGTCCGGAGGGTTTAAGATGCCCATCGTCTTACCCTCGTTTCGTTCGTCTACATTTCCATGCGTCATAACATGAAAAAGTGGTTTCAACGAATGATATTATAATTTAAAAGCAGTTCATGAAATATTCACGGTGGTGAAAGCTATTCATGGCATTATTTTTAGCCTCATCCGTATGGAGACTTTCTGAGATGCAAATCCGCGAATGTCGTCTTTGAAAAGTGTCGAGAGGGTGACTATCAAGTGGACGTAAACCTAAGTTAACCTTCCAGAGTAGGAGTTCGGCGAGGAAAGGGCAATCTTTTTGACAGATAATTTCGTATATATTGACCGATAGATGAGGATGAAACTTAAGCCAGTTACCTTGTAAAATTAGCTTATTACTTTCCTTAAAGACGAAGACTAAAATCCTACTATGCGGAAGAGAGTAGCTGAATGTAGAAGTCACCCTGAGAGGAGAGAAATTATAGAAAGTGGATTCCTTCACCTATCTTGGAAGTACCATCACTTAGGGAAGAAATACAACGGACATAAAGCGAAGAATAACCCTAGCTTAGAAAGCGTTCACGGGAATAAGACAACTGCTGTGCTCAAAGAAAATAGGACTACAAATCAGGAAACAGTATGTGAAAACATTCGTGGGGAACGTGGCACTCTATGGATCGGAAGCATGGACCATTGGAAAAGCTAACTAGAAAAGACTAGAGGGGTTCGACACCTGGTGCTGCAGGAGGATGCTTAAGATAAGGTGGACGGACAAAATAAGAAATTATGAAGTGTACAGAAGAGTAGAAAAGGAGAGGACCATGTGGAACACCATAGAGAAAAGAAGAACCAGATGGATTGGACACGCCCTGAGGCACAATGGGTTTGTGAAGAGCATAGTTGAAGGCAAAATAGAGGGAAAAGTCCTCGGAAGAAGACCCAGGAATAAGTTTATCGACCAAATTAAGAGAAAAGTATATACATATGTAGAGATACCATGAGGTAAGGGAACTAGAATTAGATAGGGATGGTTGGAGGGCTGCAGTCAACCAATCTTAGGATTGAACAATCAACGAATGAAATGATTAATTCAGTTTAAAAAATCCTGCTTTCGCTTACGAAGTGGGTTACCCATTGAAAACCTAAATTAAGGTACAAAATATACAGAATATTCCACGAATACATTCATTACATACCACGATTGTCCAGCCATGGGATCCTACTACAGCGCCATTTGCATGGGACTACCGCATTTTTACTTCAATTACAGCAGTAATTCGTTGATGTATTAAAAAAAAGGTAGTAAGATGCGTATATTTCAATTTTATTCAATTTCCCCATACTTTTCACACTATAAAAACAGTTTTAATTAAAGGCTTGAATATGCTTTCCCGTGCAAATTCAAGTTTTTCTGCGGTAATCTGAGCAATCACCATATACGCCCATGTTAATCTTCCTTTTCATAGCTGAGTTACAGTAAAACTAGCTTGGACGCCTCACCTTATTTTCGTCTCAGTTAATACAACGTACTTAAAAAGATGTTAAATTCAAGTTTTCAGAAAACCTGGAATTTGTAACTCCGAGGCCATAGCCACATTAAACCACGATTCTGAGTTTCACCTCGTGTTGGTTACTCTATCTTTATCCTCAGTAATATCTCGTTACCACTACAGCATCACCAAACCTCTGGTGTTGAGCCGTCCTTGAAGATGAATACTGAACGCTCTATGGTTTGAGGCTCAACTATGTGGAAGTAGATTTTCACAAATGAAAAAATAAATTGGTTTTCTTCCACTGATTTATTTTCTTGATACAACATGTTTCGACACACGGTGTCATCACCAGGTACCATGTATCACCAGTGTTTGTACCTGATGATGACCCCGTTATGTTGAAACATGTGTTACCGAGAAAATAAATAAGTGGAAGAAAACCTATTATAATAGGAAGATTCGGAAATTGATTAGTTCCCTTAATATTTGGAGCGCCTGATATAGCTTTCCCACGCTTAAATAACATGAGATTTTGACTGTTGCCGCCCTGATTAACCCTTCTTTCAGTAAGAAGATTAGTAGAAAGAGGGGCCGGAACAGGCTGACCTGTATATCCTCCCTAAGCTGGTCTTACCTGATGATGACTGCTAGACAGTTGAAACACGTGTTGTAAGAGTTTGAAATAAATTTGGTAGACAGTACGATATCGTTTGAGTATCATTGTTAAATGTGCTGTTCTACAATATCTCGCCGGAGAAAGTGGCTTTTTTTAATCTTGCTCCCTGGAGTTTTAAAAGAGAATTTGTCTCATCAGTATGATGATTTAACCATAATTTGTGATATTTGACTTTATCGCCAATAATTATCAGAGTTTACGCAGGGATTCCATTGTTATTTTAATTCCGAATCTTCATCATCATTACCAAGCGACGTAACGAGCAAATATAATTTAAACCATACAACATCTAAATTGCGCTATAATGTGAAGAGATATAAGATGAAATATTCACGCCAGCGGTTGGGTTTTTTTCGAGGCCTAATTTTTCTCTCAACCTCTTTAGCGAAGAGAGTTCATTTTGAGATTTAAATTAGCGATTACCGTCTTCAATAAAAGAAAAAAGAGTGAAGAGGGAGCACGTAAGACGCGGTGGGACTTCCCGACGACTCTTCAGGGCATGAAGAAGGGGTTTCGCTGAAGGCTTTGGATGGGGAGGCATGGACGTGGGGGATGACGGGTAGATAAAGGATTGGGGGTAGGAGGAGGCGGGAGGAGGAGAATCGGAGGGGTGGGCGCAGGGGAGGGAGAGAGGGGGGGGGGGAGTGTACGGCGAGCAAATCCTGGATCGATAGCTGCCGCCTAACGGTGACGTCACTAGGCAGTTCCAGAATGCCCTTCCACGCTGCGTCTGCATGAGAATGTGGCAGTCCCTCCTCATCAAGGACAGCTCCTCTTTCTCTAACCTGCACCTCGTCCTTTCTTCCATTTCACTCGATTAGGAAGTTTCGGATCGTAAAATTCCGCCCTTGATTGGGGTTCCACGCCCTTTTCTGGGCGGTGGGTACGGTCCAGGGGTTATTTCAAGGTGATACAAGGCGAATTAACGATACTCGAGGGAATTGAAACATGAATCAACCAGAAAGGGGCTGACCGCGATGTTTTTAGTCATGACTTACCGCCAACATGAACTACGGTGAGGAAATTTACTTTCTCCAGAAGTACCACACTATCGGTATACTACAAATGCTACAGAAACTTTGTAAATGATAAGTAAAACTTAAACAAACTGTCCGAATTTCTTTCGAATTCAGTTGCTTCAGTTTTTCTTAATAATCTAACTTCTGCGTTGTTATATTTAATTAATATATAACAGTATAAAATTTAAATGTTACAGTACATGTTATTTTTATTATTAATAGGGATTTTCACTTTTCATGGGCTAACTGCGGTCAAAATGCCCATTTCCGCCGACAAAAATTCGATTTTGTGAAGTTTTACGCATCATTTTAAAACGAGTAAGAATAGCAGGTTGTAGTGTGGCTTCAAAATTATACTCTCTATGTCGCTCTGAAACATAGTTGTGCTGAATTCCTCAACCAAACTAAGCCTAGCGTGTTTGTTAGTAGTTTCTAGGGCCTCCCAACACAATCCTAAGTTGAGTTGACCTATTATATGTATTCGTTGAGCTGATTGATATATTCGTTCGAATAAGTATTTAACGAAGCTCGCGGCTTCCTTTAGTATTTTATTAATTATTTTTGGTCAAATCTTTCTGTTCAGGGTTCCAAATGCTCGCGGCGTATTCGAGCCGTGTCCTAACCAGAGCGTACGAGTTAAACGATCGTGTGAAACCTTCAAGGATGACACCTAACATATTGGATTCGGTTCTCAACTCCTAGTGCCGGGTAATTGACTTGATCTTGTGATGGATCATGTATCTTATGAACGGGCCTTGGCAAATATTGCCAAGAAAGTCACATTCATTCCATTCGTCTTGGAGTCAACGTATTCCACGCAGCGCGGGACTTTACCGTTCCGATTTGTGTGAATTGTCATCTTTGTCTTCTCGTCGTACCTCTGGATAACGCTTATTTATTTATTACTGCGATAACGGGAAATGGGGTCGCCTGCTTAGCGCCTCCGGCGGGAGGAGTAGAAGGAAACACTCCACGTCATTCGTTTTTACGGTTTTATGCATTTCGCGTGTCCGATGTTCATTGGTGCAATCGCATAATACTCGCTCCAATAACCAGAGCCAAAGACATCGTGGGGTTTATAGAGGTTCTAGATAACTTATGATCGCGCATCCCCTTGGGGTCCTGGTGATTAACAAATAAATAATCTCTGGATTGTGCTAATTTTTTAGAGGAAGTATTTCATTAATTAATTCCAAATTAACTCCTGTGGGAGTAGTGGTCAATACTCAGGTGATTGCGAAAAATAATTTGAAGAGCAATTTCAGTAATCATTAATTATAGCTTAGTTAAATCCTCTTGCTACCTTGATGATTATTGGCCGGTTACAAGATCATTTAGTTCTTGAATCAATAGTTATGAAATCCATGAAGTTATGTATATAAATTTTCGCGATGCAGGAGCACAGAACTCTGTTTCATAACTTACATACCAATAGTAAATTGCTTCAAATGTTTGATCTAATATTCTACCACTGGATGAAATGCTTGAAAGTTCATCCTTCATAATTACGAATGCACATCATTATTAGTCAGTAAGAGTAACCACACTGGTCATTCGTCTTGAAACAACCCTTTTATCAAGTGATTAAGTCTCCAAGCGATTCATCGCGCATCCGCCATCTTGGCAACTTATGGAATTCATTTCTCCATGCCATAAGTTATGAAGCCAATAAATTTGTCGAATGTTTCAGAAACAGTTGTTGGTTGGTTGTCATGGCGTATGGGTCCCATAACTTAATTTAATACGCGTGTGTCGTTCCTGCAACTGGCCATAAGTAGATCAAATAAAACAATACCTAGCTCAGTTGTTATGGCTAAAATTAATTAAGGAACTGTTTAACGGTAGTAATTTCTTGCCACCAGAGCATTTTCTGGTCTCTAGATGTTTTACCATCGCGGATAAATGCTCCCATGTACTGATCTGGTATGAGTATGAGGAGTCAAATCTAAATTAAATTAAAGGTTACTCCAAATTGTCAAATGAAGAAAAGTACAATAGACTCTAGCATGATTACGAAATGTATGCTTTGGAAATCTATTCAGCTTTGACTCTATCGACTGTTTGGAATAACCTTTGAATTAACACAAGGGGTCGGCCAAATACCTGATTTTGCAGTCTATCGGTCATCGCCTCTACGCTGACTGGGTTGCACATCAGCTACGACGCTTACTGACGGCGCATGCGTTTAGTGGATACTCAAGCCTCATAAAAGTGTTAGGTTTACCTTCGTTTCAATGTGTACTTAAGTTGAGTAGGTCATGTATTGGTCATATTACCAAAAATTCATCAGCGATGACACTCCCGATTGTTGATCAGTTGCCATGCAGGCAACTAAAGGATATCATTGTACATTTATTTATGAGCAAACCATCAGGATACTAATGAGGTAGCTGATGAAATTGTAATAAAAAAATTCAGTCTTACAATCCAAGTAATATCATTATTGTTTATGTTTGAAACGCGCGTGCAATTTATGTAATGGAAGAATACTTTTTTAAGATAAAAATTCTTTTTTGCTGAAAAAAAACCGGCTGCTCCCCGTGAAACAAGACATAACGAATATCGATGAACTGGTAGAACAGCGTCGCACGTCACGTGACGCACTTATTGTGGAGTTGCATCGACCAGCAGCAACTTTTTTACATGGAATAAACGAAGGATGAGCTCATTTGGACATTTACAATTCAAAACGTAGGTAAATAACAATTTTGACTGGAAAAATGAATTTTTTTAGGTTTACCATTCTCTAATATCGTGGAAGTAATTCTCTAATATAAATTATAGAAGATACAAAGTTTGATTAATTACTATTTCGATCTTCCGCCATGTCAAATCTTCAACTTTTGAATCTATCCTCTAATATCATGGATATTATTCCCGCATATCAACAAAGTTTCTTAAGCAAAATGGATTATCCTGACAGAACATAGCAAACGTGCTGTGATTGGTCGGACTGCATTTGCTCCGTTATTTTGCTCACCTGTTCGTTCAATCCCGCCCGACATGGGTACGTACGTCTGGCGTAATAGGAAATGACGCGTTATTACGGATGCCACACGAGGGGAAGAGATAGATAGTAAAAAGAGGATTAATGTAATCGTCTCTATATTGAATGCGTAAAAATCTGTGGTGTGTTTTATCAGGAGTATTTTTTTATCCTCCAACCATCCAACTTTGATAAGTTTTCGTCGAGGATAAAATATTCGTCCATATATTTTATGCGTAAAAATATGCGGTGTGTTTTACCACGAGGAGTATGTTTTTGTCACCCTTACATACAGCTTTGAAAACTTCTAATAGTAATGGGAATAAAATAATCTTCCATATATTTTACACGTGAAAAAGCTTTGGTGTGTTTTATCAGAGGGAGTATTTTTTTATCATTCAAACATACAGCTTTGAAAACGTAATGATAAGGGGAATAAAATACTTTTCCATATATTTTATTCGTAAAAAGCTGTGATGTATTTTATCAGGAGTCTAAAAAGAATATGCTCCAATAATTTGGTGTATTCTTGGATGAACAAAAAATACCAATTCGTTGGTGTGCTCTGTTAGAGGGTTTTTTTTACCATCCAACCGTACAACTTTGTTAAGTTTTCTGTTGAAACGTTAAACTTACTAGATTTACACCAGGGTTGAAATTCGCTATGAAAAAATCATTTGACTTGACCGGGATTCGAACCCGGATCTCCCAATTGTTCGTCTCATGTGCTACAATGCAGACTTGAGGCCTGAACATCTAGTTCGCATAAACCC
The DNA here is from genome assembly GCA_963169105.1 of Ceriagrion tenellum. NCBI lineage: Eukaryota > Metazoa > Arthropoda > Insecta > Odonata > Coenagrionidae > Ceriagrion > Ceriagrion tenellum. Next base: position 68,763,561 of record OY720643.1, read on the forward strand.
CCCTCGAAATTCGCCTTGAAGGAAGATGGCTTGGTGGTGTAACTGGCTAACACACCTGACCGGCAATTGGGAGATCCGGGTCCGAATCCCGGTCAAGTCAAATGATTTTTTCATAGCGAATTTCAACCCTGGTGTATATGCACCCGTGCGAGTGACTTCGTAACACATCATTTGTTAAATGCAATGTTTGGAAATTTTACTAGATTTATTTCCAGATTAACTTGTCAACCATTCGGAATTCCTTCGATAAATGAAATTTCCCTCGTGTTTTTCCCGTCAAGGCTCAAGTAACCGAGTTTTATTTCTTCTTGAAACCTGCGTCGCCAGGAAAAAAAACAACCCTTTGGTGCTAGAAACTTATCTAACCGCTGTTTCCGCTTCTTGGAATAAAAGCCATTTCCTCCCGTCGTTTCTCAATAAAAACTTTTGCGCTGCGCGTCTGAATCGCGAGAAAAGTCATTTCTTTTGTGTTTTTCTCAGTGTGTTCCCAGTAACCAAGTGGGCGAAGCGTCTTTTCTTGAAAACTTATGAGGACTAAAATTGTGGTGCAACTTATTGGTGGAGTGTGTAATGTTTATGAATCTGAAGGAAGGTTTCTCGGTTGTTCTCGTCTGGGACTGGGAAATTTTAGGCATGTAACACTTCGAAACATATACTGGTTGCTTAATGCTATTTATTTATGCATTACACTCAATTTTACCATAGCTTTCGCGGGGAATAAGGATTATTATATATTAAAACGAATAAAAAATGTATGCAAGGGAAACGCATGTAAAAAAACGTTGATATATGCTGATTTATTGTGAGTAATCGATGAAAGACATCGTAAAATTGCAAATTATAGCGTCAGCCATAAGCGCTAAAGCGATATTGGGGTTAACAAAGATGGCGGACAGGCCACGCACATCGGGAATGCGGATCATTTTAAATTTTAATAAAAAAACAAAATACGTAAGGAAAATCTACATTAAAGAAGTGCATGCTAATTTCTATTGAGTTATAGTTGAAAAACGTCGTAAAGTTTCAAAACAAGTGCGTCATCCCGTAAGTGCTAAAGCAAAATCGGGGTTTACCAAGATGACGGACAGGCCACGCCCCCGTTACAGCTTCTGGAATTGGACACAATAATAAGAGCCCTCCATCTACCTCAATGGAATGAAGTTTCCCCGTACGTTCCATCGGATCAGGGATACCAACGCTACGAAGACCCTCTCTTCCCTTTCACACGTGGTTTGACGAAATCTGGAAAGATAATGCAGAGACCGTAAGAATGAAGACTGACTGAAAGCTGGGTTGTTCTCGTCTGGGACTCCTTCCCAGCCTGGCGATTCGAAGAACGAATCAGTCATCATCCGCACGGTTTCTGCATTATCTTTCCAGATTTCATCAAACCTCGTGTATAAAGCAGCCCATACATGGTCGAGCATACTCGGCTCGGGAGAAAGTATGTACGGTCGGATTCAAATGTATTGCAAAGAATCGAGCGGCTCCACTTATGCTTCTCAAGGAAATAGAGTTTCACTTACGGCGCTGTTATTCTTTGCTACCCAACGCTATCTATTCATCTGTTTATTTGCACGTATTCAAATGGCGATAGTTGATCAATTTCCTATATTGTGCTAATTTTTTATTACACTTTCGTTTTGGTTTGGATTTACAGTTTGTGCATGGATAATTATTATTTATTAATCACAACTGTTACTCTAAATGATAAATTACGTAGTATTTGCCGTTGGTATATTGTATGCCAGGAACGATCTGTGTTTAATAATAAAGTTTGGTATTTCAATTAATCAATACGTCGCAGCATGTCCTTGTTATTCGAGCTGATCATATTACGTAATTACAAGTTAGCACAAAACAAGCAATTGCTCAACTGTTAAAATTTAAATACGAGCAAATAAACAGCTGAATATATAGCGTTGCGTAGCAAGGAATAACAGCGCCGTAAGTGAAACTCGATTTCCTTGAGAAGCGTAAGTGGCGCCGCTCGATTCTTTGCAATACATTTGAATCCGACTGTACCTCGAAAGTAACTTAGAGCCCAACACGCTCGTCGCTGCCCATACACGTTCGACCCAAACAGACGAACTTCAGTTTAGACTCTGCAGCCGTGAGCCGTGCATCGTGATGGATGTCGGAGGGGGGTGAGTGAGTGGTGGAACCACAATCGACGATGTTTTTCGTTTTGTTTACGTGCGGAAATCCAGGCAACACTTAAGCGTGGAGTCAACAACCCATATGTATGTTAATGCTGGCGAGCATGCTCGACTGTCACCCACACACGTTCAGATATGTCCGGCGAGCGGTTGGTGCTCGAAGGGATCGCTCAATCGAGCCCGGAGCCGAGCATGCCAACCGCCAACTTCGCTCGTTCAACCCACACACGGTCGAGCATGCTCGCCGAACAGGGCAGCCAACTACTTTCATCAACATGCTCGTCGAGCATGCTCGAACGTGTATGGCCTGCTTCAGGGAAGAGTGGGTCTTTCGAAGCATTGTTATCCCTGATCCAATGGAGCTCCCGGGAAAACTTCATCCCGTTGAGGTAGATGGAGAGGACACTAACCACTGTGGCCAATGCCATAAGCTGCGACGTGGGTGTGGCCTGTCCGCCATTTTTGTTAACCCCGATATTTCCTTAGCACTTACAGGCCGAAGCACTAATTTTGCAATTTTACGATGTTTTTCATCTGTAACTCAATAGAAATGCACTTCTTTAATGTGGATTAATCGTGCGTATTTTGTTTATTTATTTAAATTTAAAAATCATCCGCATTCCCGATGAAAGCTATCTTAAATTGAGAATTATCCATAACACTATGCAGCCATAATATTTATCGAGCTTTACCTGCCATAAATATCGCACCTGTTGGTGGATTTTCTTGCTTTACATTCGCTAATTCGTCCATTCTGTCGAGCTATTCAAAGTGAAGTTAGGTAAGAGCAGGGTTAACAACATGTTCGTAATTTTGGTTGCTAGGTTTCAGTTTGATGACGCAATGACCTCTCCATCTAACTCATTGTTTCATTCAGATGATACGCTGAGAGGAAATCAGATAACTCATGCTTACGAGTCTCCAGAACTCCCTATTTCTCAAGGATCGTCGAGTATGTGATTGATTTTATCATTTAATTTTATTCGTATTCTTGTATGTTTATCAGTGAGATACGTTCTGTCATCACTATTGTTTGTAAATATTGATGACCGATTACTCTTACGTTTTCTCGGTGTGGATCGTAACTTTAATTAACTGAATAATTGTTGCCTAAAACTTCTAAAGTCGAGCAGTATACATTTTATCGCTTCTGTCAGACCTAGAGATTTAGTGATGCGTCGTGATAATATTCTCTGTGTCGCTCAGAAACACACCAGTTCTAAATTTCTCAAGCAAACTAAGCCTAGCGAGTAGCCTCCGGGTCTCTAGGGGCTCCCACCTTAATCCCTCTAAAAGTTGTGAGAGACTATATGTTCTCTCATAACAGTTGTTAACGAAGTTCGCAGCTTTTCTTAGTATTTTATTAACTTTTTTATTTCAATCTTTATGACCAAGAACCCAAATGCTCGCGGTGCATTCGAGGTGTGGCCTTACCAGAGCGAAGTAACATCTCTCTTTTATGTTTTCATCCGAAGACCTTCCCATTATACGCTTAACAAAAGCCATTTTCTTTCATGCTGTGTCGCATGTGTTTTGTATGTGTGTTCCTCACGATATATCAGAAGTAAAGGTAATTCCTATATATTAAACGTTATCTGAAGATTTTATGAAGTTTCTCTGTCACTGCACAATTCCTTCACAGACGGCCTGCGCGCGAGTCCAGACTGTCCTTTGAAACGCGTCCCCCCTCCTTTGACATCACGCTTCGTGCATGCAACTGCCACCAATTTACCGACCACTATATTTAGTGACACATTGGTAGGAGGCTAACGTAGCTTGACTTAGCTAACGACTAATGATAATAACGTAAGAGAATATTTTTTTCATGCCACTCACTGGTCGCCTTGGCTTTTTTAGTCAGCCGATTTGCTTTAAAATAGCTGCACGTCCAGGAACCGACGAATGATAAGAGACGGAAGAGGTTTTCAAGTCGATTGTAGGCGCCAAAACATCGCAGCGCAAGAATGGCGTGTGATAAACATTCCGGGATACGTTACCAGCGAGCGAGAAAAAAACCCCAGTTACTCGCTCAGTAATGTTTAATATAGTACTTCATACGCGGCGCATATTGATATCAGTACCGTCGCTACCAAATATCCATTAGTTTTACTATTACCATATTGATATATTTGATTATTATTGTTACTATTTGATTACTACTGTTATTATTCGATTACTATTGTTACTATTTGATTGCTATTGTTCCTATTTGATTACTACTGTTATTATTTGATTATTATTGTTACTATTTGATTACTACTGTTATTATTTGTTTACTATTGTTACTATTTTATTCATGAAATAAAATGTAAACTTGAAGCTTTCACGTGGTGGAAGGACATCATGATGAACAAGATAAAAAAGTGTGACTTCCACAATTTATTGAACGCTAGCGACCGGTTTCGACTGTCACGCCATCATCAGGTCAGCCGACACAGTTGGCGTGACAGCCGAAATCGGTCGCTAGTATTCAATAAATTGTGGAAGTCACAAATTTTTATCTTGTTTATTATTTGATTACTGTTGATAACATGGGTTTATCGTTGGAGGAAAATGGGCTTAGTAGTAGTTGACCATTTTGAGGAGAATTGCACTAGCAAAAGAGGCGTACAGCAGTCGGAGGAAGCTGATGACGGAGGTCTTGAGTAAGGAGGGGAAGAAAAAGTTAGCGATGAGTTGAGCGTGGAATTGGCATTTTGTGGTGTGGAATCGTGGATCCTGAGAAAAGAGGACGAGAGTGAACTATAGACGTATGAGTTATGGGTGAGGAGAAGAAATGAGAAAGCGTGGTGGACGGAAAGAAAGGAGTGTTTGAGACGCATAAAGGAAGAAGTGTTTGACATAGTAGATGAGGAGTGGGAACTTCTGGAGGATATTAGGAGAACGCATAGTAGGTGAGTGAAAGAGGTAATGAGGTGAAATAGGTAATGAAGGACGAACGTTTGCAGGCCCTTGCTGGGGTAATCGCCCATGCAGGAGGCTCTGTAGACTTAGCAATCTTTTCACTACACCTAGCAGCAGGGGCGATCCCAGGAATTTATTTCGGGGGGGATGGGGGGGGGTTAGGGAGAGAGACTACCATTAATTGGCAATTTTCAGTCATCCTAAAAAAACTATAAAACTGTTCCATCATTATATCTATATAATAATGAGCATAATAATATCTATTATACTTTTCAGATCATTGATCGGAGTGTTTAATGTTGTATTTGATAAATACGTCTGGTTGTTAAAATTGTTTTGTAAAACCCAAAATTTTCCCCTAATCCCCCCCCCCTGGGTTCGCCCCTGCCTAGCAGGTGTATCATCAAGTCTAGGACCAATTTATTTTATTCCTACAGAAATTAATATAAAATCACCTGTAATATAGCTAGATCAAATACCATTATTTGTTTGAGTAGTAGTAATTACTGCAGTGTTATTACTTCCATCGTTGCCTAGTCTTGCAGTAGAAATTACAATATTATTAACTGACCGAAATATTAATACATCTTTCTTAAATCCAGCAAGAGGGCGAGGTGGAATTTTCTTGTCGTGAAAGATTAGAGGTTATTTTGGTTAGTAGGGAAGGAAAATAAAGGGAATAGTTGTTATAGGCGAATCGAAGGTAGATAGAACGTCCGTTGAGATGAAGGGAGAAGTTTTGGAGGGAAATTGAGACATACGAATGTAAAAGTCTAGTGGGCAGTTGCAGAAACGGCACATATGTATTCTATAAAGTTATGGGACCCATAAGCCATAGCAACCATTCGATAAGTGTTGCATAAACATTCGATAAACTTATCGCTTTCATAACTTACGGCATGTTGTTGTGAGCTCCATAAATAGTCAAGTTGGCGGATGCGCAATGAACCGCTTTGAGGCTTAATTACTTGAACAAAGAGTAGTGTATAGACAAATGACCGGTTTGTTTACTCTAACTTATAGCCAGTTGCAGGAACGTAACATATGTTTTCTATAAAGTTATGGGACCCATAAGACATGGCAACCATTCAATAAGTGTTGCACAAACATTCAATAAATTCATTGGTCTCATAACTTATAGCATGGAGTTATGAGTTCCATAAGTAGACAAGATGGCGGATGCGCCATGAACCGCTTGGAGACTTAATTACTTGATAAAAGAGTTGTTTTTAGACAAATGACCAGTTTGTTTACTCTTACTGACTAATTATAATGTGCATTATCAATTATTCATAGGCTAAACTTTCTTAACTTTTATCCGGCGGTGGAAGATTAGATCAGATATTCGAAGCTAGTAACTATTGGTAAATAAGTTAAGTAACTAATAGATGTGTTCCTGCAACCCGAATATATTAGTTCTATAACTTTGTGGATCTCATAACTATTGATTCCATAACTAAATTTTCTTGCAACCGGCCATTAACTGACTAATTATTACGTACATTAGCAATTATTCATAGGCTAAGCTTTCGTAAATTTTATCCAGCAGTGGAAGATTAGATCAAATATTCGAAGCTATTAACTACTGGTAAATAAGTAACTAGTAAATTTGTTGTTGGAACCCGAATATATGTATGAGATCTATTAATTTATGGATCTCATCAGTATTGATTTCATGACTAAATATTCTTGCAACCGACCATATGAGAATTTTTGTTTCTCATGTTAATCCTTCCTCGACCGTAAGGCTACCATGGACGTAAAGCGGTATTTTACGTCATAGCATCTTCATGTTTGGAACCACTCAACTTCCATTTCTAGGCTACGAGATCAAGTAAGAATAAAATTTACTCAAAATGGAGATGTCGATAGCGATATTGATGCCAATAAACTCCTCACCGTTATTGGCGTGAGCACCTTCCAGTCGAAGTAATAATCACCTACCGGAATTCCAGTCCGCTAATGCCAACCACGATAAGGGAAGACAATCACTCACCTGGAAAATAAAAATGAAACATTCAATTAGATATTTCATTCGTACCATCCAAATAATTCTATAAATCACATTTTATTAATTTTTAATCCGTTTACGCACATTTTAATCACATTTCATGGCAATGGCTACTAGATTTATTTCCAAAGGAGATTCTGGGGAGATGGTTCTGTTGTATTCTCTTAAATCATTTCTCAATTTTGCTTTGTGTTATCGTAGAATGCTGCTCATTACAACGTAGGATAAATTAAGCCGCGAGAGAAAACAAATAAAGCTGATATTCTTTTTTCCGCCGGAAATGAGCGGAATGAAAACCGGATATGGGAAACGAGTGTTTGCGGTCCAATGTTGTGCTACCTCTATCCATGATTTCAATTCACTAACAAGCTTAATCTATGTTTTTTCGTCACCTGCCAATTGTCGTTTCCCACGATACCCGCCGTCCCGGAAACATCGCCGCTCTACCACCCGTCTATTGCTTCGTAAAAAATTGAGTTTTCATGGCAGCTTCGGGAATTTTACGGCACGCCCATACCGTTGCGTAACGGCATTCGAACAAATGTGCATCCTTACTCTGGCAGCGTATTTTTAGCTTGTCATGCGAGGAATTGATATGGGGAAGAATAGTAAGATTTTTAAAGAGTATACATACATACCCATCTCGCCGTTCCCTTCCGGGGTAGGCACAGTCAAAATGTTTCACTCGTTAATACATAATTGTGCACCTAACTCTGCTTCAATAATTTTCTCCATTTTGACCTATCCTTGCAAACCTCTTTTGCCTCATTTACCCCCATACACTGTTTCATACACGCCCTCCTGTTTTTAAAACTCCTAATATTCCTCCTCCTAAGAATTTCCACAACCACATTCATCCACAACTTTCTGGGCCTACCTCTACCTCTCACACCATTCATTCTACTCTCATAGATCTGTTTCGTTATTCGACTCTCATTCATTCTCTCAACATGGCCAAACCAACAAAGCACACTCCTTTCATACACGTCCATTACTGGAGCATTTAACCCTCATTCATTCATGACCCACTCATTCCTGACCCTATCAATCCTACTTTTGCCGCAAATACTCCTCAGATAACTCATACCAACGGCGTTTGGTCTACTCTTAAGTCTATCCTGACATACCCATGTTTCACTACCATATAGTAAAGTGGGAAGAAGTACACTTTTGTTCACGGCAATTTTCGCTTCCTTAGACAAGCACTCATTCCTTGATATGCTCCACTTAAAGAGTATAGGGGTATATAAAGGACTTTCTACATAAATTTCAAATGCAGGAGGCGATTTTCATCTCTATGCATACAAACTGTTACTTGAAAAATGGGTAAGAATTAGCAGTTGCCAGAAATTACTAAATAAAAATAAAATAGCTATAAGCCCAGTTAAAAGACGTACCCAAGGAACCAGTCGAATGATGTTATTCATCAGAGACACAATCTGTGTGCATTATTACATGGCAGCAAAGCTTGGAGGATAGAAGTATAAGAACTCAGAACATAATACGTCTTGGCAATGTGATAACATGAATGAATAAGATCATACCGACCGGGAGGATCAACAATGAAGAAATCACACGAAGATTTTGAGAGAAAGAATGTGCCCTGTAGACCATGATGAAGATCTATCCAGAATACGATGAAGATCCATGTAGACTAGTCAATGATGAAGATCATACAGACGGTGAGAATCAATTATGAAGAAACCCAGGAAGAGTTGGAGAGAAAAAAACGTTCGATGAAGACTATGTGTGAACGAAGAGACCCACTTCTTTGATGCATTCTGTGGCGCATGGGACTAAAAAAATAATAATTGAAGGAAATATGAGTGGGAAGAATTTGCTATACCTCACCTCTACTCTGCAAACCCCCCGGAAAGTCAATACCAATGCCATAGAATTATTTCGGATTATATGTCAAGTGCCTTAAGGCTGAAAGGATGAAATACTATTAAATTGGCGGGAAACCAATCGGTAACATGTAATTGTTTTCACTCTTATCGATACGTATTACAAGTTACTGCCCTTGTGCAAAGTTTCAAGCAGATCTATACATGACAGAGATTGCTGTTACAGTCTTGAAAAGCGGATGACCGCGAATGGAGATGAAATAATGGAGGACGGGTAGGGGGAGACGAATCAAAGTGGTTAACCGTTAAAAATGGACCATTGTATTTGCAGTGTGTGTTTTTGCATCAGCAGTTCTCATTCAAAGAGCCTGACTAACTGTTCCTATTTTTTTCGTCTATACCTAGTTCTCGTAGGGTTATAACCTGAGGCAATGCCTCTATGCTTAATTTTCCTGCTCATCGCGCCACCAAATTCAGTGATTCATTTGTTGTTGCATCAACCAAAATATGGAACTTAGTGCCGGTAAATTTGCCTACCAGGAGAAACCACAGAAATAAACTTGATGTATGCAGATGTGGAAGAGGTAGGCAAAAAATTATCATTAGGAGTCGAGCATATAGCAAGCAAGACTTTCTACGGAAAACATCCGCGTCACACTCAACAACATTGGCAATTTTAAAAATTGCAATAAAATATTAAGATTATGTTCAAAACAAATTGAAAAAGCAAATTTAAAAAAACTGGATCAAAAGCAACTGAGGATGCTTGATGCAAATAACAAAGAGTGCATATCAAGGCGGCACCAAAAGCATGCCATATGAACCCTGCCAGTTAAATACGTAATACCCCCGGTTGAGGTACACCAGGAGAAAGATTGTTAAAAACACTAAATCAGTGAAAAAATTTTAAAAGTAAAATTTATGATTGCTTTCTGTACATGTAATAGCACATTTGTTGTAATCTTTATATACATATACTGTTTGATTATTCTTATTGTGTCATATGAACATGTATGTATGTATGTATGCAAATGTTTGTATGTTTTGCTCTTTGGGGCCTGTACCCAGAGCGATTAATAAATTATTTACTTACTAATGGAGGAATGAAACTGTTTGCTGAGAGAAAGGTTTACTAGAGAGCAGCAGAGCGATCCAAGTTCCAACCTTCGCATCAATGAGTGGTGAACGTGATAACAGTTAGGTTTATCCTATCTGTGTGATGTCACGCTTTTCCGTAACCTTTCCCTCACTGATGTCACAGTTTATCGGAAACTGTTGATCGCCACGCACATCTTCGCGTTCAACGTAACACTTTGAGCAGCCACCGTATCTATTCTGGGATTCGTCGATGTTCGCGATTTTGAACTATGCCACCACGCGCGATGTATCAGTCTTTGACATCCGTCGCGCGCGCAGCCTAAGATATATTCCAAGGACACGCCCAACCCGTATACTTCCGCGCAAACGTGCACGCGTGACAGCCACTGGCATGACGTCCCACTCGCATGCATGTCTTTAAACTCAAGCCGGAGCTCGAAGAGGCCATGAGATGATGGTTTTGGTAAGACGAGGAGGTTTTGGTAACAATGATGCAATTATTACTACCAACAAATACAAATAAAATGAATATATGTACTTATGGTAGTTTGAGCGAGATGGAACCCTAATCATAATGGAGACCATATTCAAATTATACCTTTTAATTTCATCAGCTGTGGGAACCATGAATAAAATGTTGAGTTTTTATGGCGCAATAATATACTTTAAAATGACTGAAATTCTGACTAATAAAATTAAAATAACCGCATAAGCATTTAACTTGTCTCATTGTTTTCGCGCGGTACGTTTGAAACTCCCTTACAACGAAAGGTTTCTTGTGACCCTTAAAAAAATTAAGGTGTTGACAATATGATTTATTTTCATAAATAGTCGATAAAACATATTTACTACACACTGTTAGTATTTTGGCGAGATCTAGGTGTTAGAAATTCATTATTTTTTTAAATGTGTCCCTTTGGAGTGAATACATGTACCATTTCCCATGTAAAACTTCTGGTATTTTTCACCAAATATCTTGGAAAGTAAAGCGGTAAGGGGCTGATATTTTGATATCAACGTAAGGGTGAGGTATTTACTTTTCTTTATAACGAAACCAACCTCATTTCACCTAGAAATCAATGAATATGGTCTCATTTTAAAGTGAAATATCTTTCCCTTCTAAAGATACCAAGATATGAGCCCCTTAATGAACTATTCCGAGATTTTTGACGATAAATGCCAGCCATTTTACATGGAAAATGGTACATGTAGGCACTCTAGAGTGACCTTATTCAAAAAAATGAGTAATTTCAAACACAAATTCAAATTGTTTGTTTTTTCAATTATTTTTTAAAATATTCATATTGCAACCGCTTTAATTTTTTCAGGATCACAAAAAACCTTCCGTTTCGAAGGAGTTATAAAAATACCGCGGGAAAAAATTAGTCAAGTTAAAGGCTAATGCAAATATTTTTAATTAATTACTTAGTATTTCAGTCAAGTAGGAGTATATTATTGTAGCATTAATAATATAATATATGATACTCGCTTCCTACAGACGCTGTAACTAAAACATATAATTCGAATATGGTCTCCACAATGACTATAGAACTATCTCGCTCAAACCACCTTGAGTATTTGTACGAAGAACAATGAAGTATTTTTTTAAAAGTTTTATGCAGACTGCAAGGTACCTGTTGATTTGCATGTGTTACATTTTCAAGAAATAGATTTTTTTAAATGTCGAACTCATATTTTCAATATTTTTCAATTTTAGAAAGAAGCTATTCTGTTCATATTTTGTAGATTCCCACTCAGTTATATTAATTAATATCCGTGACGAAGAATACATGTACTTCTCCTCATGCAACGCATTAAAGCAGCACCACAACCTGAGAAAACCAATGCTTCACCTTGAAAGTGACATTTTTTTACGTCTAAAATCGATTTGTACATTAAAAAAATGGGTGGAATAGTACGAAGTTTGTTTTTCGTTACCATTAGTAATTTTGCAATTTTCTACAAAGTCACTCCAAATCTGTCATTCTTAACAATTCTATCAGATATTAATTAGGTATTATTTTAATCTTTTCTGGAAACAATATTGTAAATTTTAGGCTCCATAAAAAAACTCAAGAAATGATGAAGTGCAAAGGAGAGTAGAAGAGAAAAGAACCATATGGAACACCATACTGAATAGAGGAACCAGATGGATTGGACACACGCTGAGACACAATGGGTTTGCGAAGAACATATCTAAGGGTAAAATAGAGGGAAAAGTCTCCAGAGAAAGACCCAGGAATATTTATGGACCAAATAAAGAGGAATGCACTTAGGAAGAGATATCAGGAGGTAAGGGACTAGTATTAGATAAGGAAAGGTGGAGGTCTGATGTCAACCAATCTTAGGATTGAACGACCAATGAATGAATGGATGAAATAAAAGTATATCTTTTGCGCAATGATATCCTCGGCTTTGGAACTAAAACATCGTGCTGGCTCTTAAATAGTGGGTACAAATGAGCATTTATCACTGAACGCTGGCAGATTGCCACGTCGTATATATAAAATTCTTAAAAGCTTAAATGTGTATAGATGCCGTGAGGAGAGAGATGTCTCGGAGGATCTCAGACGGTGATGGGGGGTGGGGGGGAGAGAGAGAAGAAAAACGGTCTCCCTTTGCCGTTGTGCGTTGTGAAACGTCGCCTTGGTGACGCTGCCCAGATGCGCAGATGTTTTCCCTCCCGCGTCTTTGTCAATCGTTCCCATCTACTTCGCCAATCGAACGGCTTGCTTCTCTTTCGCGATGGCATCTCAAGGCGGATTGAGAGCCTGCATCCCTTATTGCATTATTTTCCCATTATAGTCTCCTGTACACTGCAATGGAAGGAGCCACAAATGGAAACAATGGAGAGGATGCAAAAATGCTACATTATGAGGGGAATATAGCCCGTTTCACACGATACTCGGTCTATCATAGTTTCGAAGAAACTCCTGTGTACGTACGATAGCTTTCAAGTGTTTGGATTTACAAGTATGATCGTTATCATGCTCGCTGAGCCACTTGGTTTCCTATTCTAATACGTAACGAGTTTTTGTACTAGCACCCACTAGAATTTATAATAGATCAAGAATTGTGTTGTTAAAATGAGAATAGTAAGCCACAGCCAACTAATCTTTCGATTATTAGCTGTTCATGATTTCATTTCTTGTCGTGAGTCTAATCTGCTTAAAACCGTCTGGCCGATGAGAAGAGCAACACTTATCAAAACCAGGAATTTTGAATACTTGCTATGAATGCTGTGGCAAGTGTCCAATGTATTCAGCGACTAATCACAATTTAGACTATATATGAGTGTCGTGCAAATGATCAGCTGTATGCAGACAAACTCTGAAATTGTGGATGGTGAAGACTAAGATCACTATGTACCAATGTGTTTTTTTGTGGAAATTTTTAAGTAAGTCTACTATTATTTGCGGGTGAATACTCAGTTAAATCACCAAGGGAATATGCCCCTTCAATCAGGTATCAAAATAATAGATTTTTGGGGTTAACATGGACCGATATGTTCCAATAATTGAACGATGCTAATTATTGCGTTGTTACTAATTATAACGAATTAAATTGATTTTGTATTTACCAACTACTTATTGAGTAACAAGAGGTCGAAATAGTATCGCTGGAATCGATTGAGTCGTGAAATCTATGAGTGTTCCTGGGATTACTGAAGTAGAAACTTGAAGAAGCACTCGATCTAATTTCCAGAAATGTCGTGAGGTTCACATGCTAATTCGTAGTTAAATGTATGCCATGACTATTTGCTAATATTAATTGATTAATTATATTACATTATACGCTGAATAATTGTCTATTAAAATTGTTACAGCATCGTAGATGGTGCCTTATGGGAATTTGTGTGTATTGATGCCTGCCAGTACAGGTTAACGTTTATAATTCATGAACGATATAATTGAGTGGAGATTAAATGGTCGCTCGCTAATTTTCGGAAATGGGCAGTTTATATATGTAGACCTGTGCTCATACTTAACATCGGATCAAGAGTGGGAAATTGGGTCCCTCTTTTGTGTTGTCGTTATCGTTATCCAGAAAGCATTCCGCCTGGGAAGAGCAATACTCAATATTACTGGCACAAGAACTCCATTGTTTATACCTAAAGATTTCATGCACTTGGCAAAATTTGAATAATAACAATAACGTTTTCGCTCTCGTGATCGCAGTTGAAAGACTACGATATCGCAAGTGCTCTGACGAACTGCGAACGCGGATCATTCCTTCGCGTTGTCATCATTCATAATTTAAAACGAGGAGGCCCATTGTTGCGAACTGTTCGCAGTAGCAGTTCTTGAGATTCGCTCTACGAAATTCAAAGAACTGTGACATTGAGGAGCAGATATGATTTGAGGAACATAATTTACACATTTCTCATTCGCTGAATCCGTAAGAAATTTACGATGACGCGAACACACACGCCGGAAAGATCCGCAATCACACCCGAGGTTAAAAAAAGATAAACGAGCAGCGAAATGAGAAGGAAATGAAAAGCGGAGCGCGGGCAATGAGCTTAGCGCAGTCACGAAGGCTGTCTCTTTCCTCTCTCCACCCTTCCGTTTCCCATAGGCCCACCCCACCACCCAGCCCTTCCCCCTCCCTTCTCTCCCCCCCCACTTCTACCCCTCCCCCCATCCATCTCATCTTTTCCCTCGTGTCCTTCTCCTCCCAGGGTCCGCGTCCTTGACCTGCATTGATCCAACCAGTGACGTGACGTACGATCTTGTGTGCATCATTAAAGAAGGTATATGTCATCTTTCAGAAGCGAACGTCTCCAGTGCGGAGGGGCAGTCTGTAGGGGGATGAGTATTATTTGTTGTGCCGTATGGGATTAAGGGAGGAGAAGACGTTTAATAGAGTGACGACGGATCTCGCGTTGATCCGAGCCGTTGAGTCACTCGGGTCATCTGTGAATCGGATCACGACCCGCTAGGGTTATTAAGAAGGTCCTCTGGCGACTGCGTGAGTCAGATTAAGTACAGAAGTCAACTCTTTCGTCGGCAATGTTATAAGTACTTCTTCCATTTACGTCTGACTTAGTTACTTTCAAGCATTATTAAGAAATGACTTACGTAAGTTATTGGGCGTATGTATTTTATCTAAGAACGCGTTTTCCAGTCATTTGCAGCCGTCTTTGGACTCAGTTTCCAATCGATATCGGATTTAGATATCAGTTCCGGTGGTAATTTGTGCATAAGTCATGTGTAAAATATGGCTTCGTGCCTTAATATTATCTCCAGTCAATTCCTTGTTGGAATACGTTCAGTGCGCGTAGTTTTCCGCTGAAATGCCATAATCCATCAACATGGATATTGCCCATATTCCTTGCAAATTTCTTCCTTTACTTGAATCATTCAGGGTTCCATTTTGAGTTATTTTAATATCCAAGTGGTTGTATTCTTAGCAGTGTTGTATTTCATGGCTGTATTATATCTTCCAACACTATATTCTCTTGTGCTCTTCCAAGGCACAAAACGGATTGCTCATTTGATGAAATATGTCGATAAGTATTGCGGTAGGTGGTAGATATTTTGGGTTTCTTTGGAAAGGTGAAAATTTTAAGAGAGACCGATACCATTTGGATTCTTTGCGAAATGATATCTCAGTCCAACTGCCTCAATTCGCATCGTGGATGAATGATGAGATGGGGTTAAGTTTTGCGTCGCCCGTAAGTGGCTGCAAGTCTTCCGCCTTGTGCGACTCGTTCCTGAATGTCAGTCATCGGTCGGGTAGAAGGTTTGGAAGTCGGAAACCGACCTTTGAAGGGGGCGAGGGACATGGGTTACGGGGAGGGGGGTGGGTGGCGCATGGAAGTGGGGAGGAGAGAGCATATGGGGGTAGCAGAGGAGGAAGTATCCCATATTGATGGATGGATCGTTTGATCTTCCCTCCAGGGGTCAATATTCCCATCCGTCGTCTCTTCCCTCTTGGAAGCATCCGCAGAACCATAGAGCCAGCAATTTTTCGAAGGAGGCTTTGCGGAGAATTTTCAGACAGAGGAACTACCGAAATCCACATCGAATGTCAGCTTCTCCACGAACGATCCTTGTTATGGGTTCTAATAAACGAGTGAATTATGCCTTAGAGCGGAAAAAAAGGATATCGAAGAATGGAAAATTCTATTAAAATTGTTGAAATGTCTTGGGCATTCAAAGAAGGTAGGACTACAAACCAGGAAACCGTATGTGAATACATTAGGAGTGTAGATATGTGAGTAGATGAGGAAAGGACCATACGTAACACGGTACAGAAAAGATGAACAATATGGATTGGACATGCCCTGTGATACAATGGGTTTGTGAAGATCATAATTGAAGGTAAAATAGAGGGAAAAGTTCCCAGAGGAGAAACCAGGAATAAGCTCATGGACCAAATGAAGAGGAAAGTACATAGGAAGAGATACCACGAGGTAAGAGAACTAGCGTTAGATAGGGATGGGAGGAGGGCTGCAGTCACCCAATCTTAGGATTGAACGACCAATCATGTTGATGATGGGTGCTAGGAGGCTGGACTAATATTTGTGGGGGTGAGCGATGTGACAGTTACTTTTCACGTGACTTTCAGAGAGCCAAACAGGGTATTGTGGGCGTGGCATCGAGCCTCGAAAATTCATCCGCTCTTAGACCTCCGTTGTACTTACTAACTACGCGATTCTGATTGCTGTGTTGCCAAACCTCAACACCAAATGGCCTCTCTCATGGGGGGCCACGCGGTTTTCCCGGCTGAGGGATGATAAGCTCGTCAACGTCGCCCTGAAACCTACCCCTCTCGGTGGTAGTGCCCCACTCCCCGGCAGCGGAGGCCTTCGAACAGTTCCGGATTCGCACCAAAGGTACCCGCCCCCACAAATTTAACTCCACCCTCCTAGCCCCCAAGACATATGAGAAAGATTATAGTCAAGGTAGTCGGAGCGCTAATCTTGAGTCGTTGAGTATACATTTGTAAAACTTTTCAAGTAAGTCGGGTAAAAATTCTTGAACCATACTCCACTAAGTACTTCAATTTATACGTTGGAAATACCATGGCTGTTGTTATACAAATTATGGAAAAAAATTGTTTTAAATTTTTGCCTCAATTAAAGAATACTAATACATCACATTTCAAAATAAATGTTATCATAAAGTAAATTGAAATTTTTTAAATAAATGCTTAAAGAGCACTTTAAAAAAGTAATATAGTAGAAGTATTTTTTCCATGCTGATGTTTCGTAATTCTGTCCATAGGGGGTTAATGTGCCTAAATCATTTATTTACGTAGGATAAACGCACATAGTTCATCCAGCGGAGGGAGAGTATGCCTGAACTTCTATATTGGAGGATAGTTTTTAAATCCACAATTCTCACCACCCGAATTCAGCAATAAGGTCCACAACTTCATGCATCTCATAACTATCGATCTTACAGCTAGATTTGTTCGCAGCGCATCATAATTATATACCCTGCACCTTCTGAATATTCCCTTTCGAGCGACGAGGTATTAGTTACAATGTTCCGCGCACGAGCGCAGGATGAATGTTTTAGTTAGTGTCTCGACACGAAGAGGGCGGACTCCGTGGATCTTTCGGGGGCCGGAGGGATGGGACGGGCGTAGGGTTTTTTGAGTTATTCACGAGGGCGTGCGGAAGTCTCTCTCTCTCTCTCGTGAAATATCGTCTATTTTCGGAGTGAGCTGCGGCAAAGTGATGAGGGGGGGGGGAACAGGATGGGGCAGGGCATAGTGGGGGGGAGCGGACGGATGGCCCTGAATTATAAATTGCATTTGCCTCACGTTAGGGAGTGAGGGCAGAAATGCGTTTTCAAAGAGGAGAGCCCGATCGAGAAGTGATTTTATACGTGAAAGAGGAGGAAACAGGGTGTGCTCGTAAAAAATTTTTATCATGCATGTTTGATCACATGAAAATATTAATATTGGTTTTTCAATTAGTCTCCCTGACGGCGTAGGAAAACATATTCCAGGGGGGTTGTTTTTGTTCCGGTCGAGATAATTTCAATAACGTAACTAAGGAGTCACGTGGTACAACAAAGAGCAGATCAAAATTTTGATGTATTTAAGTCACTCGTAAAAATATCTGGCAGCCTTCCCGCTATCGTTTTTCTCACGGGAATATTGCTGATGGAGCTGAATATTGCGATTCGGGACGTAATGAACATCAGAATCTTAAGGTAGTTTAGCAAGATATTTCCCGTCATACTGGAGATCATATTTTAATTATACATTTATATTTCTGCAGCTGTAGGAAACATGAATTAAATATTGTATTATTCATGGTGCAAGAAAATACTTGTATATGACTGAATTTTTAGTAGTTAAATCAAAATATCTATATAAGTCTTTAACTTGACTCATTTTCTTCAGACGGTACGTAAGTACGAACTCCTTCACAACGGATGACTTGTTACAATCCTGTAAACGGTAAGATGCTGATCAATTGGTGTTCCAGGAAGGGTGAGATATTTTTCTTTAAAATGAGACAAAATTCCTTGATTTATAGGTAAAATGACATTTCGCTCAAACTATCTTAAGTTATCTATCCGGTGGGTAAAACCCCCCAAAATTTTATTATTCATTTTTAAGAAGTTTTCATTTAAGAAGAGATCATTATTGTGCCACGTGACTCCTTATTTACGTCATCGGAATCATTTATAACGGTTCAGACGCAACCCTCCAGGAACTAAGACCTCTGAACATGGTGGTTTCCCGAAATGTTTAATTGTTTTTTATAATGTCATGAGCGAATACAGTTAATGCTTGCCGCGGTTACAAGACTGCTAATGAATTGAGCCTTTGGTGATATTTCTGGCTCATTTCTTTAAAATAAGGCTTCAGAATATTTGAAATTAGTTCCGACACCGAGCGGAGGCCTTAGAACAGTTCCAGACTCGCACAAAAGGCACCCGACCCCTAAAATTTTAGTCCAGCTTCCTAGTGCCCAATACATTTGAAACAGATAATAGTTAAGGTGGTTTTTGTGGTGATTTTTCTGGCTGATTTCTTTAAAATAAGGCGTCTGAACATTTGGAACTAGATCCGTCAGCGAGCAGGCATTACATATATCAGCTATCGTTCGTAAATATCTCGCCTTGTGAAATTAGCACTCGCAGCTGCTTTTTTTCTTGATGAAGCATCAAAGTACTTGCATCTAATATGCGGTAAAAATTCATCTTCAGTTTTCTGAATTATTTATTTATTTTCAATCACCACCGAGCATGTTACGATACGAGCTTTTACTTCATGGGTTATTGTAAAAAACATAACGAAGTGCGAGCAAATATATCCAGTGAAAATATAGTAGCATGAAGTGGCGTGAAGTAGCATATACTTGAGGAATTGCTTAATATAGCAAATGAAGTAGCATATACTTGGTGGAAAATTCACGCGATCCCGCGGCCATAGAGGGCAAAGAATTCACCCCGCCGCCACCTCGGTCTTTCTAATATTTCAGGACCTGAGTTGGCCCTCGACGGCTCCCAGTGTTACAATACTTTGGCCTCTATATCTGTAGCAGAGAGTTTGGAGGAGTGGAGATGCTTAAGCGCCCTTGTCTAGCATTTATTGGACCATAACTTCTATTTATAAGGCGTTCCATCACGATCCAACTCCTGCGCTCCAGATTCCATGAAAAACCCTTGAGTTCCGGAGGCAGGTACTAAACGCACCGCGGGAAACTAAATTTCAATGGAGATATTTTTGAATTTGATGAGTTGGGAATATTTAGAACAATTGAAAAGTTGATTTTTGGAAAATGTGGTGACGCAGTACTTAAAATTTGCGGAAAACAAGGAAATATGTTAATCGAGTTTCACTCGAATTCTTGAAAATTTAACGCTCAAACCATACTTTCATCTGTTTTTGGTTCGAGAACGGGTTCAAAATTAACGTTTCTTAATCATCAGTGATAGTCCAGAAGATATTTAGGTCTTTGAACGGTCAAGTGTGCGTTAATCGTGATACTCGAGATAAGATATATTAGTGATACACCCTGCATTTTAATCTCCAGACGTAAACAGCCTCCGTTGGGAATTATCGGTTTTTATTTGAATGGTGTTTTCCAACAGATTGATGAAAAAGAAGAAGGAAATCGTGATATCCATGTGTAATAACCATAGAAACATTCTTTCCTCAAACATTCTTCTGTTTCGTGGTCATGAACACATAGAAATATTTGTCAAGTGCAAATTCGGTGGTGACAGGCTTTACTTTGTGAAAATCCATTCTGAATAAATTTCACAATTACTCGGTACTTTTTCACAGTGTTTTATTCTAAGTCCTGATGATGTCGACTGTGCGACGAAACCGGTCGACTAAGAATAAAACTCTGTGAAAAAATACCAATTAATTTTGAAATGTATTTGTCAAGTGTAGCGGAAGCCTCATTGATAAGTTTTCTTTTGAGACATGACGTTATATTTTCCATTGTTCTCGTGATTTCTATGGGCAAAGAACGTGATATAACGACGAAGTTCCTTTGAAGTTTAAAGGTTACCCCAGAACTACTATTACAATTCTCAGAACCGTTAGATCTGGCATCTTCTCATTTCGTTTTTACGTTTGGTACATTTTTTACCCATCGCGTAATTTCTTTTCGGAGTAAGTTGCGTCAAAGAACTTTGTTGCTGCTATAAAGCCTAAGAAACTGGCTCTCTTTTTGTGAGTTCCTTCTTAATGCTTTTTCCTTGCATTCTCCTGTCGTTTCTATAGGAATGTTCACACGATGTATGTACCCACGCATGCACGTGGCTGGACAAATGCTTTAAATTAGAACAGGTGCTCTTTTATGGCCACGCGTTCATAAATTTGCGCAGTTTAGGGTGTTTACACGATGCAGTATTAATCGTTAATGTGTTCTACATCTACATACTACCCTGTGAGCCGCCGCATGGGCGTGTGGCAGGGGGTGTTGGGACACAAGCCGTGTAAAGATGGAAGGGATAAGGTTTTGGGAGGTGATATTACCACGTATATTATGAGTGTATTTAGAGGAGCTCATTTTTTACTGTTGTCGCTTATTGTGCGCGGGAAGAAAGAGTTTTTGTACCTATCTGTTCGACAATGTATCTTTCTTATTTTATCGCTTCTGTCAGACCTAGAGATATAGTCAGGCGCCATGATAATATTCTCTGTATCGATTTTGAACGCACCAGTTCACCTAAATCCCTGTCAAAATTGTGAAACTTTATATGTCCGCTCGTAGCAGTTTTTAACGAAGCGCGCTGCTTTTCTTTGTATCTTATTAATTTTTTGGTTAAATCTTTATGACCAGGGTCCCAAATGCTCGCGGCGTACTCGAGGTGTGGCCTAACAAGAGCGAAGTAGCATCTCTCTTTTTGTACTTTTTAATCCGAGGACCTTCCAATTATACGCATGACAAAACCTAGTTGCTTTAATGCTGTGCCGCATATGTTTTGTATGTGTGTTCCCCACGACATATCTGAAGTTAAGTTGTGTCTATGATATTTAAATGTATCTGAAGATTTTATGTTTACTTCACTTACAGTGTAGGTATGATATCTAATGGCCAAGCGTTCATGCATTTGCATAAGTTAAGGTGTTTACAATTCGCAATATTAATAGTGAAAGTGTTCGTGTATGTATCCGCGCGGGTATACGCATCGTGTAAACACTGCTTATTAAACCAGTGCGTCCGCAAGCGAATAGGGTTAAGTGACAGCTGGAACGCTGGTATTGGATTCAAATGTTGTTCGGAACATTGCATTCCAGATGGCATTGGCTCGAATGTGTTCATTTGAAGCACATACTATTGAGTTGCGTAAAGTGATGTCATTCAGTGCGCCCAGGTCCCACGCCCACCTACTGTTAAAATCGCCATGGGCGTGAATGTTGCATCAAATTGTCGAGGTCAACAATAGCTCTATTGAGTGAGTAAATCTATTGCTCGTTCAACGTTTACATTTTACTTTGAACTTTTGTGGCATTATCCGGCCCGTGTAGTGATTTAATAATGATTATCAATCCTATCTATCATCGATGGGTTTAATGAATTACGTCGTCATTGATTACCTGCCTTTTCTGTTCAAATTCAAAATAAAACCGCAGAATAAGCAGATTACTCAATGAGCGCATCGTAATTCCTCGTAATGCAACTCATTCGTCGTTACCATGACGCCTCACTAGATTTCTGGGTCTGAAAGGAGCTATAAAATAAGAGAGGCACATTGCCGAACAGATACGTACACAACTCAATACAGGCACAGAACCACAATAAAAACTGAGCTCCACTAATTACACTCCCATAATACACGTCACCATTTCACCTCCCATAAACCTCATCCATTACATCTTTACAGGGCTGGTGTCCTAACACCCTTTGCCACACATCCATGCCGCGGTTCGCAGGGTAGTATGTGGATGAAGTGAACACTTTTTCAGCCATAGCAGCCCTATTCGGCTCTATCTCTATCTCGTTATCGTATGCTGACGAGGTTCCTGTAGTTATTTGCTAATGTGTAGCTGTAAAACTAAGTGGATTTGGTGCCTTAAATATTATCCTCAAGTCATTGGTGAAAAAATTCTCTTCTTTTCGTCAGTTTTTCGCGAAAATGGATTTTTAGTCTAAAATACACGAAGAGAGAATTATCAGGCTTGATGTGGTGGAAATGAGTAAAGGCAATTTTCCACTTGGGTAAATTTTTAATCGACCTAGGTTTCGATGTATATACTACATAATTATCAGACCTTATGAGGAGAGGAAAATTGCCTTTACTCTTATTCATTATGAAAAATAAAACATTTTTTCTCCATGGTTCATCCAGTCTTGCATGTACCTATGTCCTTGTAATTGCTTCGATTGCGATTGGCGATAAAATTAGTGTGTAAAAGTACAATTTTTGTTATTCTTATCAAAGAGAAGACACTTTTATCTATTTATCAGTAAATCCTCAATTTGCGTCGTTTCGATGTTACGTCTAATTCGATTTTACATCTGATTCGATGTTGAGTCCATGCTAACTAGGGCCGTAGGGAAAAATATTTTTACGGTTTAATGCTGATAAAGAAATACAAGAGATAGGTATGACCTTGAACGTGTAGAAAACGGGGAGTAGTTTCTCTGATTTTTAACAAAACCTACCTTTTACCTGTATATATTTTTTAATACTAATAAATTGGAGCACGTGGGCATACGTTTGCATTTTTTTAATTTACACGTTTTTATCTCATCTTAAATAGCCGTTCAAATTTATTCTTTGTGAATGAAGACACACAACGAACCAATAAAGTAACGCGTACGTTAATAATGGAATTATAGTGGTCACGAATATCTGGTTCCGTTTTACGTCGTTTCGATGTGCGTCGATTTTCTTGAGCAAGCATCTTCGACGTAAATCGAGGGCTTACTGTAACCCGAATACAAAAAAATATTGCATCGAGGCCACTGTCACGGTGGCTCCGCCTTGATGAAAAATACCACGTGATTGAACCCTCCAGGAGTCATGTTATCACCTTTTTTGTAATGGGTGTATTTCGCATGCTCGTGAGATTATACGAAGGTTGTTACGCTCTCAGCCTTTCGGGGGCATAGGTTCCAGTTCACCGCGGAGAGGGCGTCTCCGAATTCGGGACATTTAAGCCCCCCCTCACCAATTTATCCTCCTCTCTCTCTCCCTCTCTGGATGTCTGTCTGTCTCCTCCCTGGCTGCATCCGTCTGCCCTTTCCCCCTCCCCCTTTCGCTCTTCAGCTTCAATTGAAGCCCACGATTGCGTAACTAACCCGCTCACCACCCTGACCTCTCTCAAACAATCGGGGTACCCTCCTCCCCGCGTTCGCTCGCCGTTCTTCACTTGTCCGCGGCCCCACGTGGTGGAAAGAGGACGGAGTTCTCCGGTTCGAGATAGAGAGAGCCGTTCAGCCACGGCGGAGAACCGTTCTTTTTTTATTTGATCCCAAGTGTCACGTGGTGGGAAGGAGATAGAGTTGGCGGGGAAAGAACGGCTCAGCCGTTTCGAAGAATCGTTCCATCTTTCATATATTTTTTTGGCGATACTTCCGGAGATTCCGCAGTGACTGTGCTAGTCAAAACAAATACCGAAGTCCACATCCGTGCCTGTATTGATTTTTAAAAATCTTACGATTGAAGGGAGTCCTTTGGTGTTTGGAAACAAGTTTAAGATGCAAAAAATATATATTTCTTGACGATTGTATATTTTATTACCACTTATTTCCTGGCCTTGAAAGCTGAATTCAACCCCATTTATCTGGTCGTAACAAGACTTCAGGTCTGGTACTTATTTGCTAACAATGAAACACTGAATCTAAGATGAATTGGTGGTTAAATATCATTCCCATTCGATTCTTTGAGGGAATTTTTCTGTCGTTAACAGTTTTTCGCGAAAGTGATATTCATATTAGTTGGAGAAAATCATTTCTCACATGTTTCAACAATTCTCGGAGATAACTACTCATGGTATCGAGTTTAATATTCGAAATAAGTGGCGTGGAAACGTAGAACTTTAAATAGAGGTTGCGGTTTTGAATGAGTCACCAGAAAATGAATTTCAACATATTTGATTCATTTAACATCGGAACGGTAAGTATTTTTTAATTAGCCGTGGAGGGCTTAAGTAATCCCATGCATAGGGTGGGAGCTTAGCAGAAGTTGGGGTACTTATGGTACAGGGAGGCGACAAGCAGAAGACCATAGGTATGAAATTTCACTGGAGTTTAAAGGACTGATGATCTACCCCTGGTAAAGTATTAGCTGGTGATCACATTTAACTAATAAAAAATAAAAGAAATATATCCAACCCTTCTGTCTTCATTTGTTAGTTTTGTGCTCCATTGTATATTGAGTACGAATACGAAATCAATAGGTAAATTATTGATATTCCAGATAGAGAGATGAGAATTTTGACAAAGTCATTTGAAGGATATTACGCTGAAATTTGATTAAAAGGCCGTCATCGTAATTAATTACATATAGTCTCCTAATAAGTTGTTTAGAACAGAATTTCAGTGGAAACTAATAAAAGTAGGACAACCTAGACATTAATCTACCAGCGTCATGAAAATATCCAACATATCGCGTTCGATAAGTTGTAAAAGTTGATTAGCAGAAAAAGACGACTGTAATTTAGCTACACGAAAATATACACGGTATGAAATAACGCCGTGTCCACTGTATTACGACCACCTGGGCTGTGCATGTCACGCTCGGCCAATAATGTTCCGCGTGCTAAAGAACCAGTCATTCATGGCGGATGATGCTCGTCCTTTTTTAAATATTGTTTTTACCCGCCGCATGGTAGCGCGACAAGAACGAGTCAGCGGAGAGAGAGCCATTCAGCCGCGTCGAAGATCCGTTCTCCTATGTTTTTTTCATGCCGCACCACGGGGAATGAGTTCGAGGGTGAAAGAACCATCCAGCCACGTCGGGGATCCGTTCTTCCTACTTCGCGTTACTTATGCATCCGCTCTACGCATGATTCTTCCGCCGTGACGTCTTCCCGTGACGTGTTCTCGTCACGGGGGCTTTGGGGGCGACTCCGCTTTCCTCTAGCGCCGGTCTAAACCGCCCCTTCCCCGCCTCCTCATTCCCTCATACTCTTTTGTGTCGCTAGGACCGCCATATTAATAGATCTTGGCTCCGAGGCTTGGCTCCTGCTCCCAATAACCCCCCTCCCCCTTCACTTCTCCCTCCACGAAATACTTCCCATCATCCCCTTCGAAGATATCTTCTCCTTAGGCCGTCGGGAGACTGTACAGGAGCAAAGACGGACTACAGTAGCCCGATGCTCCCGTTTACACCACCAGCTTTCTACGTTGGTGAATCATGGGCTCTCAGAAATATTGGTTGGCCAGTTACGTAGGTCGGAGGATGCATTCACGTTGCAGGGAGCGATGTTCGTCTATCACTATGATTAACAAACGAACTCAGATCGATATGAACTCGGACCGATCTGAACATTCTAAGCCAACCGACTCGGATCGCCTGGTTTACCAATGCGAAATCAATTGAAATATCGATGAATAGGTTCATATCGATTTGAAATCTCAGAATGGCAGAGAAAGCGGGCCGAATCAGCCCGCTTCTCATATCGATCCCACTAGCCCGTTTTGTATATGTACATATTTGCGTGAAACTTTGCGTACGAGTGTTATTAGTAATATATCTAGATAAAAGTGAAGAAAAATTCCGTGATACCTATTTGGTTTTTTGCCTATTTCCGAGTAGTCCGGGGGATCGGGTTGGTGTGGTACTTGCCTACCACACGGGCGGCTAGGGTTCAAATCCCTGCAGAGGCGGAGGTTTTTCAGAGGGTGCCCGATCCCTACATGAGTGACTTTTGGTGGGCACTTCAAGTAGAATACTTCGTCTGTCGGTTGAGACGTTAAACCGTGGTGCCCTTGGCGCCTTTCGGTAAGAGCAGGCGAATGCCGACGCCGGGTTTCCATCCACCCTTCCTATCCCATATGGCACAAAAGACCTTAGCCGTCGGTCGCCTCCCCAAAAATCCTATCCAATCCGAGTAATCCTACTGGTAGGCGTACAGCACTTGGCAGATATTTCTAAAAATAATTCTGGGTATCACAAGTGTAAATATTTTCACCTTGGCTATTTACGTTGGTCGGAGCGATTTTCGTATATGTACATATTTTCGTGAAACTTTGCGTACGTGTTAGTTATATACCTTGATAAAAGTGACGAGGAAATTGTATGAGACCTATTTAGTTTCTTGCCAATTTCATAGTATTTCAGCCGTAGCCGTACAGCAGTAGAGTTGACATAAAACTGATTACAAATAAACAGATTTTCTCCTAAATGCGAAATAATACGTACAATATGTGTCTAATGGTGGCTAACAAATGTCAAGGTGACATTTCGATGTTAAAACACGTTTCATAGAAAAAAAGGCATACAAATTGTGCAGTATCATTCCTGCTGATCAGATTAGAGTGTCCTTTTATAACACATTTAATATCGGTAAATATCTTTTTAATTCGAAAGACAAGCATTGTAAATTACAAAAAAGTGGGCTGTATAAATTAATGAGTGAAGATTGTAATTGTTTGTACATCGGACAAACCGGTAGGACTTTCCTTACAAGGGTAAAATAACACAAAATTGATTTTTTAAATTATAAAGATACTTTTAGTTTTGCTAAACAATTGTGAGGCAACCACCACAGGTGTGCCGATCTTTTTACATTGCATTGACAAGGAGAGGAAAAGGATTATCCCGAGCAATTTGAAATTGTTATCACGTCAGCGCAATTCAACCTCTGTAATGACAATGTATTTAAAACTCATTCACCCCTCCTAAATATTAGCCTACCTCCCCTCCCTCTTCTCAGTATCCCCAAGCAAGCAATCTCCAAATGACTTCAAAAAGTTTTGTGATTCCCGGACCTTCTATAACCACCACCCCTCCCACTGGGGTTTATAAGCTTGCTCGCCCGACAAGAATACCACCTTGAAAATGGTGTACATGCACAGAAACCACGGTCGGTTTTTTGTTAGTAAATGTGTGGAATTAACTAAGTATTTTACTTCTTCACCATGTTTGAAGCTAGTTATTTCCTCAAAGTGACGCACATGACCTTTTTAAACGCTAAAACACTATTTATAAATGATTTTCCTTAAACTTCGTATTCCACGCTGTAAACCCAGGTCATAACAGTATTTTAATTGAGACGAAAATTTAAAAATATAACTCTTTCATCATTTATATTTCTATATATGATTTTCACAGAATAAACCAATGCACTTAAGTGAAATGTGGATCAAGAATTATTTTCAGCTTATTTGTGAAGTCAAATCAAAATATGCTCTCAATGACTCACGATAACCGCTCTAGGCACACCGGGTTTTAATTACTATAAGGCGTTCCACATTAAGTTGCAGCCTATGACTGTGTAAGGGAAGGGCTATTCATTTATTAATTTGAAATATTTATGAAATGAAGAGTACTTGTATTTTCCATTGTTGCGAAAAGATGCTATAAAATCTCTGCGCAATACTTGTTTTGGAAAAAAATTTTTTTTTAATCCGTCGCTCTACCTTATGAGAATTATTAGGGTAATCTACCTCTTAAGGGAGGTTTAAGGCAGTTTGAGCGAAGTATCATTTCACCAAGAAATCAATGTATTTGGTCTAATTTTAAAGAAAAATGTCTTACTCTTCCAAAGATCTTTTAACTATTTAAAAAAAATAGGGAATTTTTAACACCTAGATCTCGTTAAAATGAAAACTAGCCTGTATGTTTTCTCGACAGTTTTTTAAAATTAATCATATTGTTATCTCAGTAATTTTCGCAGAGATAAATCATCCCTTGCCGAGCACCCTGAAGGTGGCTTGCAGAGTAATATGTAGTTGTGTATGTACCTTCTGCTCTAGGCGTGATGTTGAGGGATCCGGGTTCGAGTCCCGTTCAAGGCGAATAAATTTTCATCGGGAACACGCACTTATGTGCACTTACGAGAGAGTCCGTAGATGTAATACCGTGGCTAGTGTTCTCAAAACTCCTCCTCCGGGTGTTTCCTTTCTGCTCTCACAAAACGAAGCACTTCCTATTAAACTTCCTATCCTACAGTTACTAGTGCTACGGAACATAAAATCATACCAACACGAAGATTCCCTGTTTGGATTTTCAATTTCCTCACTCTAGAGGTATAACGTTTTTTTTTCCTGAAACGTTTGAGTAATATTCATTTATACGGTTTAAGTGCGACGTGCCACCGAGAGTGCCACCATTTTGGTATCTGCGTCATCGCTGACTCATGCTTACTCTTGATGATGATACACTTTTTTAATTTTTTTAATGAGCGCTCTTCCTCGAAAAGCTTGGTCGCCTTCATAGTTTTATCCGTCCGGGAGAGCATTTTCCTCGTCTGTGTATCCGCTGTCCCGCTTTTCCCCTACTGGGTTGTCACTGTGATCTAAGCCGCTAGGAGCTCAAAAGATTATTCAGTTTGGACGAAAGCTTCTGTAGTAAACATTCATTCTGCTTTTCGTGCTAATTGCGGGAGCAAAATACGTTGTACAAATCCATTTCATATCCTCCGCTAGTATTTTTAATCAATGTCGCTGTAAACGTTACTACCTAAGTGTATTCGTGACAAGCTTAGTTATCCCTATAAAAATCTGTTCTTCAATGATGACGGTAACGTCTAGATCCTGAGATACGGAGAGGTTGAAGTTTTTAGTATATACATCGCCCGTCGAATAATAATTTCACATTTGACCCAATGGCTCCTTTCGTTCATAGTAAGAAGTTTGTCGGCGTCTCCCCTGTATCCTTTCCTCAAGTATTCCTACCTATGTCACTGAGGCAGATGTTGTCACGTAGAATAAGTTATAACATCTGCATCAGTTGTTTGTCGCATCTTCATGAAACCAAGCAAGTAATGAGTTACCTGTTCTCCATTGATGCTCCCTTGCGAGGTAATGCGTTTCATTCTTCTTCGGTGATTCGTAAATTAGAATTCGTTGAAAAAGTACTTGGCAGATGTGACAATAAAGTCAGAGAAATCAGCTGTTTCCCCCATTTTAGATCCCCCCTGGAATTTGCTCCCAGTATTTGGGATCTTCATGATGTAGGCTTAAAAACAAGAGTTAAACGCCTGCAGAGAAATTGGGCGTGATACGTAGAAGGCCGTTATGATGGTCTCGTAAGTGTTACTCACCTTTTGCAACAACTGAGATGGGAAACGCTTTTAGACGGCCGATTAAAAATCGCTGACTCAATCGCTGATGTAAATTCAAAACCAATTTATTTTCCGACTCAGTTATTAATATCTCACCAACTCCAATATACTAAGGTAAACAGACGATAGGAATGAAATTAAGGAAATAGACTGCAGAACAAACAGATTTAAGATGAATGCAATTATCAATGTTCAGCGCTGACCCGCGCTGCTCCCAATCTGTTTCTAAATTCGTTGCCAATTACGCGGTGTCTGAAACAAATGAAAAGCAAGTGCGCTGTTGCGTTACGAAGTGAACAGCGCGGTGGAGTGAATGAAATGCTCCCTATGGCTGCTCATGATGATTAAAAGAGAAGTATCAGGCTTGATGTGGTGGAAAGAATTTATCATGATGAAATAGAGTCAAGGCAATTTTCTACTCAGATAAATCCTTAGATGTACTACATAATCATCAGGACTGATGATGATGTAGTACATCGAAACCTATGTTGAATAAAAATTTATCCAAGTGGAAAATTGCCTTTGCTCTTATTCATTATGATGAATTCTTTCCACCCCATCAAGCCTGATACTTCTCATTTTGTGTCTTTTTTTGTCAAATAAAAACCCATTTTTGCGAAAAATGTGATGGAAAGAAGCGAATTTCTTCATAAATGACATAGTGATAATATTTAAGGCACCAAACCATCTAAGTTTATAGCTACAGTTTAGCAAATAACCACAGGATCCTAGTCAAAATACGGTTATGCGATAGAGATAGAGCCGCAGGCCTCTCCTACGGCTGAAAAAAGCGTTCAATATGATGCGCACAATGAGTTATTTGTTTATTCTACGCTTTTCTATTTCTAATATATTCTATTGAATAATTTCTATTTTCTATTGAAGAATATTTAACTCGTTCAACATCATCATTAGGCCAGGTGATGTACTACATCATAATCAAGCCATTGCCTGATGATGATGTAGAACATCGAAACCTAGGTCGAATAAAAATGTATCGAAGTGGAAAATTGCCTTTATTCTTGCTCATGATGATGATCACGAGGTGGACAAGAACAAAGCAATTTTTCGCTAGAACTTCGCGCAAAAAATCAGTTTCCACGTTTTACGTATCGGTCAAGTTTTAGCCGCGCCCTAAGCAGTCGTGCAAGTGCAAAAGCCATCACCACTTTAGCAGCGCGGAGTGGCTGAAAGAGCAAGAAAGATTCCTCGGCGTTTCCAAGCCCGTTGGACAAACCTCAATGAGACAGAAACCGCCTTCGCTCCCTTCCTTTTCCTCATTTTCCCTCACGCTCTTTCCTTGTCTCGAAAGGGCGACCGAATTCTCCTCCTGCCTATCCTCCTTGACTCCCTTTGTGTGTGCCTTTAATTATAGACGGATGAAGAAGTTTCAGCCTCCCGTCCCCCAAAACAAGCCCGAATTAGATCGCGGGTCGAGTCTGCACAGACCAGCGAATCTTCCTCCTCAAACAATGTTAGTTTCTTTCTTTTTTCACCAACAACCCGAAGGCATTTCGTCTCGACTGAAAACAAGAGGTGGATGATGTACAAAAAGATTCAGCGAAAGGCTCTGGGCCAGTAGAGCAGTGTACACAACTCTGGGATTATTCAAGGATGACTCAAGGAATTGACGGTTAAGACTACCCAGTCCGAGCTAAAGGAGTTTGATAAATATCCGCATTTCGGATCAGACTCAAGGCTGGATACAGTCACGAAAAAAGCGAGCAGTGGTACCACATTGTTCACTACGTTTACCAATGGATCTCACTCAGATCGATCTGACCGGACCATCTCGGAATGGTGAACGCAAAGGGCTTGTGGGATCGATCTTTAAAAGCGGGCTGACTCGGCGCGCTTTCTCAACCAGTCTGAGATTTCAGATCGATCTGGACCTGATTTTTTGCTCTGCCATGTTCTTCACCTTGTTATTCAGTTCTTTTCTGAAGCAATTTAGGTTTTTAATGGAGACTTAACTCATCTTACAAAATCTACTTTACCTTTTAATCCATTATTTAGTTTGTTCGTTACTTAAATGCACCGGATAGTCATGCCTTTAAGTTCTGGGTTTTTTTGATTCGATTTGGGATTCCGTTTGCATAATTTACAATTTTACGCGCTTAAACAATTATGATCGCAGGTGGATCCTAAAATTTCATGTTTACAATTTCAGGAGATCTTCAGGCTGTTGGTCAAACATTTTCTGTAAGGTAAGTTTGGCTTTAATGTTTATATTTCTCATCTTTATTCATTCGTAACCCCTTGGAAAAAGATGACAAAGTTGGTCCGCGGAACATCGGATTCTGAACTCCCGTCCCGTTGAGAAACCCAAGAAAAATTTACTCTCATGACTTGCCGGGGAAGAGCACTAAAAAACCCTGCGATGGGAAGTCTTTTTTGTAATTTTTTTCAATTTTTTTTATGTTTACCGCATTCTGCGTCTGAAATTCCTATGCGAGGGAACTCTGGGCTGAATTTCGCCGCATCAAAGGGAGCAGGGTCGTCGCGAAAAAAGAACTGGGAGATTCCTGTGGTCGTCGAGCTCCTTTGAGGATTTATTATACTATCTCAAGCCAAAAAACACACCAAAGGGCTCGTCGGAGTGGTTTGGTGCCTTAAGGGTCCAAGCCGCGCGAACCTTAAGCATTTGATTACGGAATAGGGTATGGCTATCTATATAACTCGATTGGGTAACAAAGCTTCAAGATCCCTACTGGCACTAAATATTAGCAACACACCAAAAAAGTTTCTAAAAGATCTTTTGAACATAGGAAACGTCTAGTAATATTCTAAGGCATTTCTACTTCTCATTCATGATGCTAACTTTATATCAGTGAACTTTCAAAAATCATTAGCACAAATAACAGTTAACAAAGAAGTTTCAACTCTTCGTCACGTCGTAAGAGATTCCGAAATAGCATAAACGTAATATTCGTGAAGGCAAATGCTACTTCGCCATTCCGATTGAGTCCAAAACTTTCATTTATTTATTTAAACGGTACATTGCAAATAGTCATCTGCCGGGTGGCAATGAAAATATAACCAATGGAACAAAAAGCAATTATGAATTGAGGAGAATGCTGAAGATAAATGAACGGACAAAATAAGAAATGATGAAGTGTACAGAAGAGTAGAAGAAGAAAGGACCATATGGAACACGATACAGAAAAGAAGAAGCTGATGGCTTGGACACACTCTGAGGCACAACGAGTTTGTGAAGAACATAGTTGAAGGCAAAATAGAGGGAAAAGTCCGCAGAGGAAGACCCAGGAATAAGTTCAAGGACCAAACAAAGAGATAAGTACACAAGAAGAGCTACCAGGAGGTAAGGGAACTAGTATTAGATAGGGAAGGGTGGAGGGCTGCAGTCAACCAATCTTAGGATTGAACAACCAATGAATTACCAAGCTTAATTCTCCCAGGATGTAGTCCTGAATAGTCATGAAGAAGTGGTGAACGCGACTATCCTGCCTTTCCTTCCCTTTTTTTCAAACGGAAAAGATTGGGAATAATGACTCAATTTAAAGGAGAGACTTCTAAGACTGAATTAATGGGATACCGGAGTCGAGACGGAGAAGTGGGGAAAACATTAAGCCGGCGCGCGCAAGATGCCGCATTAATTAACCACCAATGTCTTCTCAGGAGTGGACGGAAGGCAGGCTGAGAGGAAGCAGGGGGCTTCATGTTGTGGGTTAGGGAGAGCTGAAGCCTTAACGATTCCCGCGCGTTATTTCCGCTTCCAACCGACCGCGCCGCTGTCATCGCCTTCCGGCGGCTTCTTCCTCTCTTTGCCGGTTGAGAACGTCGGCAATCCTATTTTGTGGTGACACAGGGGCGTGCCTCCCATGATCTTTCATTTAAAAAACTGTCAATTGCGGACTGAATGCTTTTGATGGAAGGATTCCATAGGCGGTGTTGACGTTAGCGCTGACCTGAGAACATCTTCACTTCAGCCCACACGATGACTGGAACTATGTGCATTTGTGAAACGCTCGGTAAACCTACCGGTTGGTTGCATTCTTGAAGTTAACGATAGTTACGACTGAAATTTTTTGCGTCATTATCATTGGTGTTCAATCCTAAGATTGGTTGACTGCAGCTTTCCACACTTCCCTATTTAATGCAATTTCCCTTACCTCGTGGTATCTCTTCCTATGTATCTTTCTCTTTATTTGGTCCATGAACTTATACCCGGGTCTTGCTCTGGGGACTTTTCCCTCTATTTTACCTTCAATTATGTTCTTCACAAACCGATTGTGTTTCAGAGTGGGTCCTATCCATCTGGTTCTCCTGTTCTGTATGGTGTTCCATAGTGGTCCTTTGCTCTCCTACTCTTCAGGAAACTTCATCATTTCTTTTCTTGTCCCTCGAATTGATCATCAACATCCCCCTACAGTTTCAGGTTTCGAATTTCTTGGTGCCAGGAAAAACGAACAGATATCACAATTACGTCATTTATAAATTACTACTTATTAGTACTTAGGGGTCACAATTACTCACGACATATCTTGGGGAAAGCATATTAGGGAAATATGCAGTCAAGCATAAAAGAAGCTAGGCTTTATCAAGAGAGTTCTCGGAAAATGTGATGAGAAAGTGAAAGAACGTTGTTATATTTCAATCGTTAGGCCTCATCTGGAATATGCTGTTAGTGTATGGGATCCATACGAAACGGGGTTGATATCAGAGTTAGATCGCGTGCAGCGAAGAGGAGCTAGGTTTGTGAAACGATGCTACGATAAGTTGGCTAGTGTCTGGACTGTTAGAAGAATTAGGATGGGAATCGCTATCACAGCGTAGATTAAATTATAGGCTTAACCTCCTAAATAAATTTCAGGAAAATCATTTCACTGACGACGTAAAAAACATACTATTAACCCCCTCGTACTCCGGCAGATTAGATCGCGCCAATAAAATTAGAGAGCAAGATTGTAGAACCGATAGGTATAAAATGTCATTTTTTCCGCGTACCATTCGGGACCATAACAGCTGTGATCGTCGCCATGAATAGTTCGAGTAGTGACAATAGGCAGACAGTAAAACTTTCTCAATATATTCTCTACTCTCTTTTTTATGCGTGATGTAAATATTGATGTTCTTATTTATGCATGATATTTTGAATCTGTAGTAGTAGTCTTTGTATCCCTTGCATGTTGGAACGATTGAAGATAGAATGTTTCTTGGGTATTAGATTTTTAATTGGCGCTTTGCATGTGTGGTACGCGGGTTTCAATGTAACATCGGTGATCTACCATATTATTCATGCATTCCTGGTGTGCTTCCACCACACACCCTTTGGGTGGCTTGCAGGGTATGACGTAGAAGTAGATGTATAAATCTGGAAAGTTCTGTCCTTTTTCCCTCCTTTGATCAAGTGACGGGATCCGCATCATTTGTTCTTTAGTAAAATGATCGGGTGCGACTTGGGTCGGAAAAAGTTCAGTAAAAAGGAAAAAATGTCAGTGTTCGTTAGTTATTTATCATTTATTAGTTATATTACGTGGGTTGCAGATCATTATTATGATAATTAACTGACGCCCGATGGGATTCTGCTGTTAGAGAAAAATGCATCAACTCCCTCATATGACGGAATCCAAATTCTTAGAAGGAATCTCAAACCCGTCAAATGAAGAGATTAGCAACAAGAGTGATTACTTATTAACTCAGTATCAGTATATTAAATCATCAGCTAAAAGCTGACAAATACACAATGATCGACGACAAGTACATTAAAATCAACTCTAAAATAAAAGAAAGCTCTCAATGAAAGTTTTCTGACAGAAACCAGAATTATTTAGTCCACTGGGTTATTGGCGTTGGCTTACCCTTGGATCAACCTTTTGTACTTCTGATTTTTCTTCTCCCATTTGTTATTCTTTGAGACAAAATTCCCTCGTACAAGTTGAACTTATAGCATCTCCTAGTACAAATTTGTTAATGTCTACGAATGCGTGAATTCAACTCTTATCTTGTTTGCGTCTTTGTCGCTAACTGAATATTATCTTTGTATAGTATTATAAGTTACAACCAAATGATATTAGCCAGAATCAAAGTAAAGGATCGGCTTTGATGCATTATTTAATTACACTGATTGATTTTTGACCGGAAATATATGAATGGAGACATATCGGTTTGTATCAGTATAAGTGAGATTTACATATCCTCCCCAAGTTTTAATTCTTCACATCACCATGAATATCTATGCAGTAAAAAAAGGTAAATTTTATCCAATTAAAAGCTTTTACACCATACTTCGTCCTTGAGGTACAGTTTCAACTTGTAAACCTATAGATTCTACCCTCAATAATCAGTAATTTTTTTTACGGAGAGTATGGTTATAAATGGAGGAGGGTTGGGACCGGCATTCCAAGATGGTAAAAGCATGCAGGCGGAGATCGTAGTTTGAAAAAAGCCTCTCCGAGTATTCAAGAGAAGAATGGCCTGGAGCTTCTGCATTTGTTGGGATTCATTTCAAAAAGTAATGGCGTCCGGTCGGGTGTACCCCTGCTCGTGAGTGATTTTACTCCCCTCCGCACGCCATTCAGAATGAACACTTCAACTCCCCCGAGGTGGTGAATTACGTCAAATTTTTTAAAGGACTCTCTCACTCTTGCAGTTATCAGTCCTTAGATTGGTTTGAATATAAGCATCCATTTCCATATTTTCTGAGCTTTCCTTTTCATTTCTTCGTAGGATGTTGCTCCGGCATCCTTCCTTCACTTGCGCCAGATATTGTTCCCTTAGCCTCCCCTCCACCAATCCCTCTAACACACACTTTACTAGACTCTCGTGTCTCTATATATGCCCCACCAATTCTGCTCTTCTTTTCACAATACTCTTCACTGTTCATTCCCCATCTCTCTCACTCTCTTTAACACCTGTTCATTTTTAACTCTGTCCATCCAACTGCTTCCCTGCATTCGTCGATAACACCACACTTCTAAAGCATCCAGTCTTCTTCTTTCTTCCTTAACCTTTACCTTACCGAGTTTTTTCATAGTCGTAAGCCTTGCTGGCCGGGGTTTTTTTAATTGACCATGGTTTTTTAAGTGTCCATCAATGTGCCAAACGAACACGCTCGGCAGTCTAGGGACACAATTTTTGTGCCGGAGAGACCCACTCGGAACATAAAGGTTGGGCGTTACCAATCAATACTTCTGGTGAACCACGGCACGGTTGCAGTTAGGCTGTGCTGCTTATTTTAATGGCAAGCTGCTTCTCTAATGGAAGAATTAACGCAATTTTATGGAGGCAGATTCATTCGCGTGAAGGTAGAGAAAATCATTGCCTTATCATCTTCAGTCTTTTAATCCTGACTTTGGTCCGCCACAGGCCCCCGTTCAACCGTCTTATCCTGATCATTCCTCCACGTTTAATCAGCCTGACAATATTAAGAAATGATAAGGTTCACAGAAGAGCAGAAACCCTGAGAGGAGAGAAATTTGAGCGAGTGGATTCATTCGCCTAATTCGGAAGTGCCACCACGTGGGACGGAAGGAGTACAACGGACATTAAGCGCAGAATAGCCCAAGCTAAGAAGGCGTTCACGGGAAATAGACAACTGCTGTTCGCAAAGAGGATGAGACTACAAACTAGGAAACCGTATGTGAAAACCTCCGTGTGGAACGTGGCACTCTATGGATCGGAAGCATGGACCATTGGAAAAGCTGAGCAGAAAAGACTAGGAGCCTTCGAAACCTGGTGCTGAAGGAGGATGCTGAAGATATAACGGACGGAAAAAATGGGAAATGATGAAGTGTAGAGAAGAGTAGAAGAGGATAGGACCATATGGAACACCACACGGAAAAGAAGAACCAGATGGATTGGACACACCCTACAACACAACGGGTTTGTGAAGAACATAATTGAAGGAAAAATAGAGCGAAAAGTCCTCAGAGGAAGATCCAGGAATAAGTTCATGGACCAACTTAAGATAAAAATATATAGGAAAAGCTACGAGGAAGTAAGGGAACAAGCATTAGATAAGGAAGGGTAGAGGGCAGCAGTCAACCAATCTTAGGAATGCACGACCAATGATGATGACTGTTTCTTAGCCCGTTTTGACTGGTCCATATATTTGTACCTCATTCTTCCTCGTGGGGCCTTCCTGCCTGACATACCCCTTATGAATTCGTTTATTTGCACCATGTCTTCAGTAACATTGCTCCGTGATGTTTACTCTTCTTATGTTCTCTTTGAACTTCCTCGTTTCTGATCCTATCCGTCCATTTGATCTTCAGTATTCGACTCCAGGCGTAAGTGTCGAGCCAAACTCAGCGCTCGGATATTTTTCGCCCGTAACATAAATGTGAATCCTTCCTACGGTTGCAGGGAAAAGACGTGTGTCTTCCAGGATGGCTTCATGGAGACATTTAAGAAACCAGGACGATAGTTTATGATCGGTTATGATGTACAGTGAAAAATATGATTTGAAACAGCACTATATATGTGTGAATTATGGTGTTACCTTCCAAGAAGCGGAATCTATTGACCAAATGCTTCTGTGATCGTGATTTGGAAATGAATATCAGTGGCAGATGAAAGTTTTTGCTCTTAAATCCTTCTTGATGCCGATATATAATGTCAAATCTTGATGAAATGTAGTCGAAACTCGCTTTATGATCCGGAAATAAGAAATAAATTCCAGGACTGAAACATGCGATGTTGCATTTGCTCCGGTGTGAGCAGGCGCGGCACCCACCTGCTAGACACGCGTCGCTTGGCCAAATCATCGTGCAAATTCGAAAATGCGCTGCCAACTGAAATGCCTAGGCATGCGGCGAGCTCTCTAACTGTAATTTGTCGTTTTTGCGGACGATAGTGGTAGCTGTATTCTTTACAACCTTGGTGCGCGACGTTAGAGGGCGCCCCTCGCGCGGCTCGCCGGCAATGCTTTTTTTTTCCATCTTCTTGGTATGTTTTTGCGTTTGGGGTCCTCTTTGTTTGTTATACACTCACTACCAAATGGCTCCATGCCGTATGCGACCTTTATTTTAAATAAATAAATCAATTAATTACACCAGTGGGGAGTAGAGAAATCTCCACAGAGCAAAATTTTCAGATAAAAGGTACGTTGGGTTTGCCTGAAGGAAATTCGAATCGGAATTCAGACCGGAGTAAACTTCGGCAACCCTGTTCATTTTCGGTTTCGTAAGTTTGCTTCCTCTGAGCTTCGAATTTCCTGCAGAGAAGCTCTTTCGCGAAGGGATTATTCAACCCCTTTTTCTGAAAATTTTCCCCGCGAGCGGATTTACCCCCGTCTTTTCTTACTTAAAAAAAAAGAGGGATAATGAAGGAGACTTAAGCGCATTCTCTCCTCCTTCAGTTCGGTGGTCGCACGAAAAGGTGGGATTACATAAGAGAGCCGGGGGTGTGAGCGAGCGCCAGCGATTGTACCGCTGCCTGGTGTGCGTGGCCGGCGACTATCGATCCGTCCCGTCGGCCCGCGCGGCCTCTGTCGCCTCCTCCCCTTGCAGCAGCGGGTGCTGCTCTGTTCCTGCTGAGCCGTGCATGCGAGTCGAGGAGTCGCGCAAGAGGCGGCCAAAAATGGCCGAAGCCACCGTTATTTCCCGTGCACCATTCTTGAAAAAACACTCCACTTATCAACTTGGAGGTGTGGGGTAAGCGGTACCCTCGACTCTCACTATAGTCTGTTCCAAGTGCCATTGTCGCCTGGATAGTGAGAGGAAGAATGAAGTTAAAGAACGCGGATATTGATAGGAAGAATGGATTTACTTCTTGAAACACTTTTTTCCACGTGTAATCACTTCGATTGAAATAAGTCGTCAGGGATGGTAAGAAAGGAGAACTAGCCTCGCGTTATAGTCTGTTCCAATTATCTTTGTCGCCAGGGAAGAAGGGAAGAATTACATTAAACGAGGTGGGTTTACTTCTTTCAAAACATTCCTTTTCACCTTTAACCACCCCGATTAAAATATTAGGTGTTCGGAAGGAACTATGAGTGTGGAGAACTAGCCACTCACTATAGTCTGTTCCAAGAATCATTACTGCGTGACGAGAGAGAGGAAACATTAGGTTAGACGGCATGTTTCTTATTCTTTTTAACACTTTCCTTTCCACTTGTAACCACGCCAATTCAAGTGGTGGTAGCTCAGGATGGAAGGTGAGAGTGGAGAACTAGCCTCGCATTATAGTATGTACCTTTTATTTTTGTCACATATTAGAGGTGTTGGGTACGTTTGACCAATACACGTCATTTCCACCCCGCGGTCTCGAGTTACCCTGCTAATTGAACCAGTAAATAATTCCCTCCTCCCCGATTTACCCTGCCTTTAATTTCCCCTGCTAATTACACCAGTAAGGGTAGCCAGAGGATGGGTTATAACGTGTAACTTGCTTCGCAATGTAGTTTGTTCCAAGTATAATTGCCGCCCAAGGAGAGGCGAAATAATAGGTCATGCGACAGCTGGCCATCTTATTTTGACTCATTCATTTTAACTTCCTAGCCATTAAAATAATAAGCATTCGGAAGAGTGGGCGAATGCGAAGAGATGCTACCCCACTAGATTCCGTGCCGACGAAAACATAGCCGCCTCAGGGGGAAGGGAGGAATTAGGTTAACATAAATGGCGCTATTTCTTTTTGTGCGTGTCCCTGCTAATTTAAGTAATAGAACCTAATATTAATGATGTTAATGTCGTATTCATTATATTCAAATATAGAAGCGTTTGGCAGTGTATTTGGGAACGGATGACTGCTGGAGAGAAGAGTTAGGAGGAGTCAGAGTAAGTTGATCGGGCATGGAATTGGTAGTAAGGTACAAAAGGCTGTGGTCGAGGAAAGTATTTTGGGCAGGCGCGGAAGGGAAGAAAGAGAAAAGGCTTCCGTGATAGGAAGAAGAAGCTGAAGAAAATTCTGTGCTAAAAGATTAAGATTTGGTGGTGTGCGGCTAGGGAATACAAGACCGCGGTACGCTTGAATCCATCTGTATGTATATGATTGGTGGAATTTATTATTATTTTTATTTACCCTGGGTTGGATGGGACTGAACCGTCCCCTATTCCTCATACGTGTAATAATAATGATTATGATTAGGAATGTATTAATCATTTGAAACTTGGGTAAATAATGTCGAGTATTTCTACGTACAACGCCGGGCTTTAAATCCTTGAATATTATCTCATTGGCATAACTGATCCCAAGCCAAAGGCTAGTATATAGCCAGAGTTTTGAATTTAACATGGTAACATTTAATGCTTTGGCTGATTATTTACATTCAGGGCATATAATAGTAATTTATTGCTGGTCAGCCCTATTATCTTCATGGTAATGACGAGTCTCAATCTTCCAGTGATGAGACGGAGTGTGTACAAGACTGGCTACAATCATGTAGTCCTGGGAAACGAGATCTAGGGGTTAGAAATTCCTAATTTTAAAATAAGGTCTCTCTGGAGTGATTACACGTACCTATTCCTGTATAAAAGGGCTGGTATTTTTCCTGTCAAATCACAAAAGGTTTTCGGTAAGGAGCTGATATTTTGGTCTCTTTGGAAGGGTGAGATATTTTTCTTAAAAGTGAGTTGAAACTCATTGATTTCCAGGTGAAATGATATTACGCCCAAACTACCTCAAATGCAATGCGATTCATGGATGGCAGAGTGAAAGGCATCGAACCGTTGAAGATCGAACTCGCTAAGCGGATTGCATAACAATGTATTGAGCCGCCAAGTCACCTTATGTGATTTGAGTACGAGTGGATTGATATATTATGGAGATGTTCCAGACTTCCAGCTTCTTGTGACAGGTCGCTATGCTTCGGTCTCCACTTACGGTAGTTAGTATTAAGGTGGTTGAAACGATTTTTTGTGTACAGATTAGCGCAAAACTTTGTGCACGGGATGTCAATAGTAAAGTCTAAAGATAAATTTCCAAACATTGCATTTAACAAATGATGTGGTACGAAGTCACTCGCACGGGTGCTCAACCCTGGTCTAAAGATTAAATTAAAAAATTCTTAAAATACCGATTTGGTTATTTTTTTGGCAATTCGGTGCTATTTTTACACGTAGCTTCATGTAACATTACATATATTTCGTAAAAATTATTGCATATATATATTTTTTTTTGTGACCGTCACATAATACATATTCCATCTGTCTATAATTGTTGCTAACAAATATCAAGGAGTCATTCAGAGTTCGGAGATTCGTAAACAAAATGTCTCAGTTTATCAAAATTTTTTCGGGCTTCATGTTGGCGGACGTGTCGCTGTTCGACTCGAGCATCGTCCTCAGAGCAGAGTTGAAGGAAAGGGAGGTATTTATCTTTCCCACCTTTGCATCTCTGCTCTTTTTTGTACTCAATTCACCTCTGAGGACGTTGCTGGAGTCGAAACGCCGGCCAACATGGAACCACTCACTCGGACGGTAGCCCAAGCAAATTTTGAGAAACTCGTACGCCGGGAAAGTATCAGATCTTACTTCAAATGTCTCAGCACTATTTCGTGTGAATGTTGAAAGCTGCGCCGAAAACCGTAGTCTTAAAATGCTTTAATGAGAGACAACATTGAAATATAATTAATTTATCCATCCCCTTATTGCCTCTGTGGTGTGTTCGAACACATACACAGATGCACTAAATTATAAGGTGGTCCAAGAATGTTTCGTCTTACGTAAAGAATAATTATTGTGTACTAAATTTCCCGCTTCATCCACCTTAATGTCGCCTCAGGTGCATTGATCGGCCCGTGGGATGGTAGTGTGAAATCTGTGACCACTGGGCATATTTGCTGTGGGAGAACAAACTGATATAGTCTTTGTTACTTCCTTTAGCGTGTTCTCTTGGTTGTCCTTCCATCTGGGAATGACAACGCATCTAAGTAGTGCTTGTAGTGCAAGGAGAAAGACAACTACTTCCTCTTAAACCAGGGTATCTCAATCAATGGGGAATTCTCCCCCTGGGGATAATTTCGGGGGTCTAAGGAGAATGGGAACCGGTACTTAGCAAAATGTGACGTTTTGTGATTTATGAAAAAATCCGTAATATTGCTGTTTCTTTTTCGTTTTTCATTCGCGTTGTGTAACATTTTTCGAACGCCTCTAATTAGCATCGATTATCAAGAATGCGCGTCCTTTAGCACGTATATTTTGGGTTGGGCCATCTTGAGAAATGGGAAAAATATTGTGGACTAAATTGGAGAAGGTGAATTGAGCGAAAAATGTAGCGAACCACTGGCTTAGATACTTAAAAAAAAATTAATGACATTACAGAAATACTTTATGGAGTTTATTTTCGATATTGGGAAGTACATTGGTGAGACAATAAAACCAGCTCCACTTGTCAAGTCGTCAATTTAGATGTAGTTGGTTGTAAAAGTAAAAAAATTCCTCCGTTGTGGAAAATAAAATCTCGGAAGAAATATAGAAGTCACGTGGGACGTAATAAGTACAGCGGACATCAATCGGAGAATAGCCCAAGCTAAGAAGGCGTTCATGGGAAAATCCACCTGCAGTGCTCAAAGATAACAGGACTACGAACCAGGAAACAGTACGTGAAAATATTCATGTGGAGTGTAGCACTTTTTATCGGAAGTATGGGCCATTGGAAAAGCTGACCAGAAAAGGCTAGAAGCCCTCGAAACCTGGTGCAGGAGGAGGATGCTGGAGGTAAAATGGACGGACAAAATAAGAAATGATGAAGTGTACAGATGAGTAGAAGAGGAAAGGACCACATGGAACACCATAGAAAAAAGAGAACAAGATAAATTGGATACACTCTGAGACACAATGGGTTTGTGAAGAACATAATTGAAGGCAAAATAGAGGGAAAAGTCCCCAGGAGACTACCCAGGAATATGTCCATAGACCAAATAAAGAGGAATAGACAGGAAGAGATATCAGGAGGTAAGGGAACTAGCATTTGATAGGAACGGGTGGAGGGCTGCAGTCCATCAATCTTAACAACCAATGAAGATGGAAGCGTCGTCGGAAATCCATCTCCTGTAAGCCTAATCATTTTTTTGTGCATACAACTATCTCTCTTACTGTCTTATCAGCACTTACTCTCACTTACGATGTGAAGAACAATTTTGAGAAAATGATGAACATCATTTC
This sequence comes from Ceriagrion tenellum, assembly GCA_963169105.1. Lineage (NCBI taxonomy): Eukaryota > Metazoa > Arthropoda > Insecta > Odonata > Coenagrionidae > Ceriagrion > Ceriagrion tenellum. Next base: position 68,807,317 of record OY720643.1, read on the forward strand.
CAGTGTGCTAGTACAAGCAAAGATATTCTGAGGAAATGTTTCCCAATGGATAGGTATGACTAAACTCCTCGCCTTGCAAGTTGAGAAATGGAAGTAGCCGAGCCGTGCTACATGTACAAGTGGGGAGTGAGGGTAAAAGGAGAGTCTTGGGTATTGCTAAGGCTTCTGAGACTTTGGTTTCGGACGAATGTTTAAAGTGGCGAAGAAAGTCTCTTCGGTACCATCTTAAGGGTGTTTATTCCGTCTTTCATTCTACGGCCCAAATATTTCCACACGTCAGTCCTTCATCCGGATTAGTGACATTTTTTGGCAACGACCAGGGACCATAAACCAGAAGTTGTGCCATCTTTTGCTGTAAAACACCGGCCTGGATCAAGTCTGGTTTTATAAGGCTGGGTGCTCGTATATGTCAGTGAATCCTGTACTTAAACAGCTGCAGAGCAAAAGAGATTTGACTCAATGGAGATGCGGTGTTACTGTTGAATGATTTAGAAATATTCACTTACGTGTGTGACCTACAGAGAGACTTTATTTAAAAAGTGGAATTTATAACACCTAGAGCTCGTCAAAATAATTAACAGTCGGTAGTGTAGGTGTTTTTCCGACTTTTTAAAAAATAAATCATATTGAATTGCATTGGCTCTCGGTGTCCAAGACCCAGGCGAGATTCGAACCCGAGATCTGATAGCTGTCAGTCTGGGCTGTTTGCCGTCCTGGACACCGCGGCCGTTAATTTGATCCCGCCCAATACATCACGTGTATTTCCCATCATGTATGGCGCCCACCGCGGATCACTCGGGAAGGGAATCGAGCGCCTCCAACGGTGCAAGGCCTTAACTCCAGGGCTTGGCGAAGACCACGCCCCCCTTTTTACGGCACGACGCGCCATATCTCCACCCCCGCCACTCGCCGCCTCCTCGTACCCCTCCCTTCCCATATCCCTCTTTCTCTCTCTCTTTCTACTAGACCATTGCCATAGCAACGGGGCTTAGTTGACTGTCGGATCAATTCTTTCCGCCCACCCCTTTCTTCCGCTCTGTATTCACCCCCCCCTTCCTGTTACGTAAAATATTTTGGAATTACCTTAATTTATGATATTTCGTGGGGAACACACATACCAAACATACGCGGCACAGCAATAAAGAAACTAGACTTTGTTAAGCGTACAATTGGAAGATCTTCGGATGAAAATGAGAGAAAAAGAGAGATGCTATTTCGCTCTGGTTAGGCCACACCTCGAATACGCCGCGAGCATTTGGGACCCTGGTCATAAAGATTTAACGAAAAAATTAATGAGATACAAATAAAAGCAACACGCTCCGTTAAAAACTTCTACGAGCGAACATATGGTGTCTAACCTTAGGAGGGATTAAGGTGGGAGCCTCTAGAAGCTCGGAGGCTGCCCGCTAGGCTTAGGTTGGTTGAGAAATTCAGAAGTGGTGTGTTTCAGAGCGACACAGAGAATATTATCATGACGCCATACTATATCTGTAGGTCTGACAGACGTGATGAAATAAGAGAGATACACTGCCGAACAGATAGGTACAAAAACTCGTTATTTGCACGCACAATAAGCGACCACAATAAAGACTGAGTCCCACTAAATACACTCCTATAATACATGTCACCATTTCACCTCCAAAAACCTTACATCTACACACGGCTGGTGACCTAACACTCCCTGCCACACGCCCATGGGGCGGCTCGCAGGGTAGTATGTCGGCGTAGCTGAAGATGTACGTATCGCACACATACAAACGACGTGCAATTCCTAGAACGGAAAACAGGGAGGAAAAAAGCAAATTGGATTAATTTTTCGATCAATTTCTCCGGCATCCACAATAATGAAGCTCCCTCTGCGGGTGGAGTTAATTAATGGAGGGGCGACAAAGCCTGTAATGAAATTTCTTTTTAAGGAGGTTCCACCCCGACTTTTTTCATTTACCTGCGTAAAAAAAATACCTTCCACATTACACATTTTCGTTTTTATTGTTTGAAAAAGATAGCTTCGGCTGATTATATGGATTAACTACAAAACAAATGAACATTAAATTATGCAGAAAACTAATTACATTAAAGCAAATACCTCCTGAATTCCAACTTTTTTCACTGTTTTAATGATATTACTTTCACGGATGATATGCGCTTAACATTGGAAAACATGATGAAGGTACATATTATGTAAATTGTTCAACGGTTTTATCGTTAATGAACACTTTTCAACTCTAAGAGCGGACTGCCTTTCTGTTTCTATTGAAATTGCGCATTTTGTCCTCGTGTCCTGTCTTCACCAAGGAGATGAAATACGCTGTGGTAAAATTAATTTGGACTTGACCGTGATTCGAACCTGGATTTTCCCGTCGGGTTTGTTGGACAGTTGCGCCAGAAATCTATCTTACCTGCAGGAAAATTCTGCAGGAGGTTTATGCGATTCAGGGTGTTCTCGTCTCAAGTCCACGTACATATTAGTAAATGGAATAAAACTTAGTTCAACTTCGTGGAGTTCTATGTAAATTAGTAAAAATAACTTTAACACTCCACTGGCCAGTTCACAGATCAATTTATTGCACAGTTTATGACAAAAATTGATTGTGAACTGACCAGTGGAGTATAAAAGTTATTTTTTACTAATCTATGCATTAGAATTAGAGACGTGGTCATAGTAACTTGCCCATGGTAAAAACTAACGTGGATTGGCAGCCATTTATCATTACCAAACAATTCCCCAGAAGTATTTACTCATCATTAGCAGTGATTGAAAAAAATTCTTATGGATAGTTACGCCGCCATTCCATCTTGGCTCAGGGCTAATTTCTGCAGGAGGTCTATGCGATCCAGGGTTTTCTCGTCTCAAGTCCACGTATTATAATTGGAGACGTGGTCATAGTAATTCGCCGATGATTTAAAAAATCTGTGGTGGATTGGTAGTAATGTATCACTGCAATATCCGACCCCTGAATTATTTGCTCACTTAGTCGGCCGCGGAGGCGGCAGGGTAAAGTCCTGCCTGATAACCCTGGATTGCGGGTTCGAGTTCCTCCTGGGTGGATTTTTCTCCGCTGTTTGTGTGAAGTTAACTGAGTTATATGCAAGAGAGGGCTCAACAGTCCTAATATCGCTAGATAAAGACGACATCATTATTATCATTGACAGTGGTCGAAATAATTATTATTTCAATTAGGACATGCCTTTAGCTGTTGAAAACAAAAGGTAAGGAACAAAACATTCACAGTATTCCGTGAATAAATTCTATTGTGCACTTTTTGCCAACCATAGAAGCAGACTACAGAGCCATTTCTGCTAAATTACCTCTTTTTATGACGTCAATTATTGCAGTCATTTGCCTGTAACTCGAAAGATGAGATTTTAGGGTACCAAAATTTTAAATTTATTCAATTCAATACGGTTCTTAGAGTCAGTTCTTTTTTGCGAAGATAGTAATAATGCTAGATGGAAAAAATTTCTTTACCGGTGTTTCGTCAATTTTAATGTTAACACCCTGTGATTTATAATTCGATTTGCGATAAAATATCGCGGAGGTGTGGCATCAATCGTGGACAAGCATTTCTACAATTCGCAAGAATCTGGATTAAATGGCATTTTACATTAAGTTGTTTTACTGAGTCAAAGTCATGTTACAGTGGAGCCATCTCAAGAGTCTTCGTATAGTCCCGATCCTAACCCACAGTAAAGCACTCTCGAATGTACCTACTAGTTACGTATCAGAACGTAAGTGAGAGTAAACTCAATTAGTAAATTACTGAAAATTAAAATAGGGTAGGCAACATCACATGCCGTGAGTCACAATTTTTCAATGATAAGTTCCTGTAAATTTACATTGAACCTAGCATATATTCTAAAAATGGCTTGAAACATATCGACTTTTTATAACGTAGCTCATTATTGAGTTTGCCCTCTCAGTCGAACTCTATGTCAAATATACTATTATACCTGTAGGAAACTAAATATTTATTAGGCACCGGAAGTTCTTGGGGATAATCTTGAGAGAATCGCCAGTGTTGTGGGTATTAATCTAGCCGTAGAACTTTTTTCGATCGCGTTAAAATATGCCTTTTTTACATTGTTTGAGATTGTTGAATTATTTAAATGAACTGATTGCATTATTTATTTGAAAAAGTCCCAGAAACGGCGCAAAGGCTTATTATTTAACTCAAATGAACTCTAGCGTCGCAGGTTCTAATCCCTCTGTGGAGAGTGATGTCGTTTTTGACTACACTGCGCGATTTTTGGTGGCGACGGGTTAAAGCCCTTGCGTGCTAATCCGTGGGTCGCGGGTTCCATTCCCGCCTGGGTGAAGTATTTCTCCACTCAGGACATAGATGTTAGTCTACGCATCTTGCTGATCTTAATAAAACCTTAGGTGAAAGGCCTATCATGCTGTTTTCGGGGTATATTAAATAAATACAGCCTTATCACATCCCAAGACCCAAGAGCAGTCCCAAGTCTAGTCTTAAAAGGGGTAGAAAAATCACAAAATATATTTTTTTCACCTGCTATAACTTTCCATATGGAGCCGTTTTGTTCTCCACTGTAACACTTCCGGGAGGAGAGTGCATTTAGATTCCGTCTTAGGCTGATTGAGCAGCAGATAGATGCGTATAGCCCCAGTGTTGTAACCCCACGAGTGGGTAGGTCACCCATAATGACTCACTCACGACGCCTCACGGAGAGGGATTTTCCTGAAGGAATTCCTCCGAACGGGAAAGTAACCCCATCAAACAGTGTTTCCTATGTTGCCGAAAGAGAGACGCTAGAGGAAAAAACTTAGAAAGGAAGCAAGCTATCACTGTCCCCAATGTGAACTGATTCTTGATGTTGCTTCTTGTTTTAGGATTTTACATGCAGTAAGTCCTAGGTATGCGTCGTTTCGATTTACGGCTGATTCGATGTTACGCCCATGCTGACAAGGGTCGTCAGAAAATTTTTCCCTACTTAATGCTAATAAAATAGGCCGTATGTGCATATGCTTGCGTTTTTTGATAACTGAGACATAATCATCCTATCTGTAATAGATATTTTTTCTGGGATAAATGCTAAAGACGAATTTTGAAATTAACGCCTTGATTTATTGTGGGATTAAAATTGTCACTAATATCTGGATCCGTTTTACTTTGTTTCGACTTACGTCGCTCTTATTCCACACGCAGCTCCGACGTAACTCGAGGACTTACAGTACGGTAAAAAAACTGAAGTTTGGATGAATCCATTCCGATCTTGAATTTTAATATTGATGCTCTACGCTCATTCGCAGACACGTTACGCTGCGAAGCGGAACATTTCAGTGATCCATCTCCCCCAATCTGCACCCAGGGCGCGGAAAAACGGTGGAAAGGAGCCCGAGTGCAGTATGTGGAAACGCGAACTTGGGAGCTGTCCAATTTGTGTTTCGAGGACGGTGTGCGGAGCTCGTCGGGTCAGAGTCGAGTCCCACTTCAGTGCGAACTCATATTCGCTCCTTTTAATGCCGTTGCACCGTCGATGGGGCCACGAGCGTGGGTCGATGAGAGAGTATTTTACAGGTTTGGCGCGGGGAAAGTAGTGACGAAAACTCTCGCCTTGCTCCACATGTGGAGTTTCTTGCGCGTATTTCAGAGAGCATCCGGCTTGACCGGATGTTATTGGATCTTATTTTATGATTACCACGATTACCTGGGGAAAATAAATGTTTTCGAAGCAAATTTTACAACATCTCGGCAAATTTCGGTCATGTCGCTGGAATTGATCGAAAGCCATGGTCAATACGACACAATAGATGCTCATGTTGGGGTGGTATGAAAACGTTTCCGTAAATTTAGTTAGCTTCATATGATTTTTAGTTATTAATTACAAAGTAATGCAATGTTTCATCATTAGAAACACGAGGTACTGACGAGGTGATTCCATGCCATAAAAGTCTATTGTTGTACAAGTACTAAATGTCATCGTATCATGCTCAGGAATTAACAAAACTTTGTAATTTTTACGAAGATTTACGCGGTTTGCAAAGTTTTGTTGATTCCTGAGCATTACGGAAAAGTTTTACAAATTTAAGGCTGGAACTATCGAATTTGTCATCATATCATTAATATATTCACACCGGTTTTGAGTGTATTGCTGCTTTTGCCTGAGTCAGGAACATCATTCGATGCATGGAATTGAATCGTCGGATATCGGGTGCAACCCTCGTAAATGGCGGCGAAAATCGTCCCGGGTTTACGCGTGAGAAATTCGTTGGCCTTTTATTCACCGTCAAAACTTACTTTTGAAAAATAGTCGATCTACAGCTGAGGTATTGGACTCTTTCCACTAGGAAAACTTTTCTATTTTCAAATAAAGTTTACAGGTTTATTAGATCTGGCATGTCTTTGTCATTACGATGTACTTAGTGAAAATTGATTGATTGTGTTTTTACGGGAAAACTACTCTTTAGCCATTTCCCCCTCCGTGTATTAATAACGTTGTCTCAGGGCGGAATTGGTGGAACTTTAGCATGACGTACGAAGAATTCTTTGCAGTTTGATTGGATTTTTCAGTTTTGTAGGCTTGATAATGTCGTAAAACGTCGAAACTGGTAGTATTTGATATTCATTACAGTAGAAAAGTACAAAGAGTCCTTCTATGGTTCGTTTCCCCCGCTTGCTCATTCACAACTATTGTTTGAAGAAAGAGTGAAGCGATAATATACTCATGCGACATGGTAACTCTTTCGGAGCGAAAGTATACAGGGAGATTTGTAAGCCGTGTTACAGGCCTCTTAGCTGTTCTGGCGCCGTGTGGAGTAGGTATATTTCCTTCATTACCTCTGCCCTTGATACGAGGAACGTTAAAATGTCTGATCCCTCCATATCCCTTTGATTTCTCTTTCGGTTATTTCCTCTGCTAACTGAAATCCCTTCTTTTACCCACATCACGCAACTACACAAGTGATACACGCGAATTACTTCTATGTTTGGTCTCCTCTCTCGATGAATCTCGCCATTTGAGAGGGAGACTTAGGTTTTGAATTTCCCAGTAAGCGTTAACCGTATAGTAATATAGCCCTCGTTAAACTGATTCTGGCTGAGAGAATGATTAAATAAAAGTATTTTATCAGACTAGTATAAACGACTGTACCGCGGCATCATCAAGACGTGCGAACATCCACTTGTAAAAGAATTCACATAGCGACAATATTTTGTGCGAATAAAACTAGCTGGCTATGCCAAAATGACTAATCTAAGGTTTTTAGCGGAGTCGGTGGTGGGCGGGGGTTTTTCTGAGTGGGAGGGAGGCATCGTCTGCGCTCTTTTCTCTGTCTCCCTCTCTCTCTCGATCTGAGCACGCGTATTGATCGACGCAGGGGTCTCGCTGGCGGCGGGATTCCAACCCAGCACATGGAAAACTGGGACGATGTGTCTGTGACGTTCTCCCACTCTGGGCGGCCGTACGTGGGGAATCTAGGGCTCCTCCGCCGAAGAGCGCGTATCGATGGCACCAATTAGAATTATAAAAGAACAACATTGCTTGCGCGTATACTTCCCTGTCTTGCGGAATTAATTGACGTGGAGTTTCAGGATGACGGAGCAGACGTGATCACAATGATAGTAGAGAAATTTGAACAAGTGGATTCTTTCACCTGCCTTGGAAGCACCGTTGCTTGGGACAGAAGGAGTAAAACTGGCATTAAGCGTAGAGTAGTCCAAGCTAAGAAGGCGATCGTGAGAAAAAGACAACTGCTGTGCTCAAAGAAGATAAAACTACAAACCAGAAAACAGTATGTGAAAAAAATTCGTGTGAAGCGTGACACTCGATGAATTCGAAGCATGGACCATTGGAAAAGCTGACTAGAGGCCTTCGACACCTGGTGCTGAAGGAGGGTACTTAAGTATATATGGACGGGCAAAACAAGAAGTGATGAAGTTTACGGATGAGCATAAGAGTTAAGGACCATATGGAATACCATAGAGAAAAGAAGAACCAGATGGATTGGACACACTCTTGAGACACAGTGGGTTTGCGAAAAACATAATCGAATTGAAAAAATTGAAAACATAATTAAATTAAAAACGATATTGCTTGCGTGTATACTTCCCTATATTGCGGAATAAATTGACGCAGAGTTTCAGGGTGACAGGGCAGACGTGATGACAATCATAGGTGAGTAATTTGAGCAAACAAAAACCATCACATGGTGCAGAAGAAGTAAAACGGACATAGCCCATGGAATAATGGAATGGAATGATTAACATGGATTAATATGGTAAAAAACAAGGAAGTGCTGGCAAGGATGAATGAGGAAAGGAATGTTTTAAAATCAGTAAGAAATAGGAAGGCGAGCTGGATGGGAAACGTCCTGAGGAAAGATTGCCAGCTGTAAAGAATATTCGAACGAAAGATCGAGGGAAAGAGAGGGAGAGGACGACGAAGAAATAATATGTTGACTGATATTATGAATGGAAGGAGTTACGAAGAGCTGAGGGAGGCAGCACAGGATAGACGAGCATGGAGGGAGCAGTTCAGTTGAAACCTGTCTGAGGACAGATTCACCTTAGAAGAAGATATTCTTCACGAACCCATTGTGCCTCAAGTGTGCCCAATCCATCTGGTTCATTTTTTGTGCGTAGTGTCCCTCAGGGTCCCTTTCTCATCTCCTCCTTTGTAAACTTCATACGTTCTACATTCATCCGCCCATTTAATCTTCAGCATCTCCCTCCAACACCAGGTCTCGAAAGCTCGTAATCTTTTCTGCCCAACTTTTCCTGTGGTCCATGTTTCAGATCCATCGAGTGCCACGCTCCACGCGAATGTTTTCACGTACTGTTTCCTCGGTCGTAGTCCTACCTGCTTTGAGCTGGATTTTTGATGTTCATTATAAACGCCTTCGGAGCTAGGGCTATGTTCCGCTTGATGTTTTTGCTCTTCTTCCGTCCCGCGTGACGCTGCCTTCGAGGAAGATGACGGTGGAAAATGAGTGTTTATTCAAATATTTTCTTCAAGTTATCTGCGTATTTTTTGCCGTATCGTATACATAATAATACATTTATTACTCCACAATCTTAAGTACAAAAGACTTTTTTTACAATTTTTCAGGAGATTTAGGCAGCCTCAAAGTCCACAGACCTGTATGGAGGCTGCCTTCCGTTAATTGCATGCATTGTTGTTTGCTAAATTAAAAAATAAGACAAGTAAAGCATACATATCTTACTACACAATAGCATTTCGTTTGTACCATAAAAAGAAACAATAACAAAACAATTAGAATTTGTTCTCATCGAGCTTACATTGCAGTTCCGTGCAGCGATATGATACAGTGAAACTGTAATACACCATTAGATAGCATAGCTTCGGATTTATAATAGCTCGAAAATATTTTAATGCCAGATATCAATATTTTCGTGGGACAAATCCATATTTTTGAGATAAATATTTTAAGTAAATACCTATTCGTACATATTATTGACGCACGAAGATAATGGTCAAGAGCGGGAAAAGATGATCGTCATTGTTAAATTCGAGTCGAATATTATCGTTTGTAATAGTCAAGGCATTCCTTCCGTGATAACATTCTTTTGGACGAGACAAGCAAAAGAGTGGAATTTGTTTTGACTTCTCTAGTCGCGGAGCGATTCTTGATCTGATAAAGTGTCTCACTAGGCGTCTCACTTCAAAGCCGACTCTGCTGAGGTCTTCAAAAACTCCCAGAGTTGCCGGCTCCCCTGCTATTCCCTTCCGGAGATAACGCAAAACTCGCGTCACTCTGCTGGGTCGTGCAGAACGTAATCTCCCCCGGGGAAACAAATGAAACTGACGCTCCTTGACGTTGGGAGGAGCGGCCGGAATTCGTTGCGCCGCTTACTGCTCGCATGTCGTAAAATCTTAAGCTGTGTCCCAATTCGCCATTTAGGCAGCTAAATCGGCAGATTTAGGGAGGACGCCATCTTGAAGTGTGTCCCAATTCGTTAGGCATCATGGGGGAGCGGATTTAGGTGCCTTTCTCGGGGGTGAAATTTAGGGCAGATGGAGTTGATCCTAAATCCGCCTCCATATTGAATTTCCCATCATGCAAAGCGCAGCATGCGTCGTACAAGGAAACTCGCACCGCTCGTACCCAAGGAAGTAGTTGAAAAGTGGCAAACATGGCAAGTGTTTTGTCTGTTGTGAAAGAATTCTCAAGAATTTTGCAAACCAACACCTGAATACAAAAGAAAAATTTTACTTAGTACACTTAAATAAAACGAATTTAAATCCCAGAACACCTACACAAACTTACATATCTCGAAAACTAAAAACTAACGAATCTCCAGACAACGAAATGGATGAAAAAATGTAATTTCACTTTCCAAATCTCACAACGCACCCGAAGGTAGCCACAGGCGTCAAAAATGTCTTTATTTCAGGTTTCATTTGTTTCATTCAGTCCTTTATTTAATTTATCTTTTTTTTACTTTTTTAATTTTTTTAATTTTAATTACTCATATGTTTTTCATTCGTTTCCAGCTCGGTAGACGGCAACACTAGCAAAGGATGTCCCAAATCAAGCTCCCTTAGCGAAAGGCATCTAAATATTTAGCTAGCTAACCGCATCCTCCCTAATGCCTAACGAATTGGGACACGGCTTTAGCGCTCTCGTTTATCGTTCGTTCTCTTCCCTTCCGCCCTCCGCGATTGGCGCAGCCGGAGTGAGAAGCTCCTCGGCAATGCGCTCATTTCTAGCTACTGGGTGCGTGGTGTTGGTGAAGGCGCTCTGAATTCCCGGCGGTAGCAAGGCTGTGACTTCACGTTCTCGTGAGCAAGACTCGGGATTTGCCGTGACGTCAAAGTTACGACTCCGCCCACTCGTCGATCTCACAAGTCGTACGAGTATTAAACCCATCTTTTTACTTTGCGACTCATGCGATTGGTTTTCCCCAGAAACTCCGCTTCGCGCCCCGAATGTTTGCGATAATGTGGTCGAAAAAGACAGTCGAAATTTCAATTAATCGATACTTTTACGACGTGGTTCAAAATGAGTCTGTATTTTACACGAACGATCAGTATCACCAGTGCCCTCATACGAAGAGAAATAGATATTTGGAGGAAAAAATGGTGATTGAGAAATTTCAAACGTTGTAAAAAGAAGAAAATAAATACTATATTCTTTAAGGTAGTTTGAGCAAAAAAACACTTCGCCTAGAAATCGAAAAATTTGGTCTCATTTTAAAGAAATATATCTCACCCTTCTAACAATACCAAAATACATGTCTCTTACCGGACTACTTACCGCGATTTTCGACGAAAAATCTCAGCTCTTTTACGTGGGAAATGGTGCATATATGCGCTCCAGGGAGTCCTTATTTAATAAATGAGGAATTTACTTCACGCATATCTCGTCAAAAAATTAAGTGTGTATTTTGTAAGTTTTCTCGACTATTTTTGAAATCAAATCATATTCCCACCGCAGTCATTTTTTTAGGATCACAATAAACCTTCCCATGTTATTTTTTAAACGTACTGCGCGAAATTAATGTGTCAAGTTAAAGTTAAAGATTTATATGGATAGTTTTATTTCTTAACTTAGAATTTTAGTCACATCATCATCTGGTGTTCTGCCTGCTGGCAGGTCCCGTACACCACTGCTGTCTCCATCCGCTTCTGTCCCGAGCTTCCTTCTTTGCTTCATCATAGCTGATGTTCTTCACCTGATCCACCAATTTAATTCTTCTCCTTCCTCTCTTTTTCTTTCCTTCAATTGAACCCTCAAGTGCCACAGTTATTATACTTTTCCCTCTCGTCACATGGCCCAACCAGTTTCCTTTTCCTTATTTCCTTTAGGAGCGATCTTCCTTCTTTTACTTTGCTCAAAACCTCTTCATTTCTCATCGTATCTACCCATCTTACTTTTTCCATCCTTCTCCACACCCACATTTCCTAAGCTTCTATTCTATTCCTTTCCCTCTTACCTAATGCCCACGCTTCACATCCATACATGAAAACGCTCCATGAATAACATTTAGCTAGTGTCTTTCTCAGCTCCAGATCCAGGCTTTCATTGCATAGCAAGTTTTTCTTCTGGCTGAAGGCCTCTTTTGCCATTGCTACCCTTGCTTTTATTTCTGCAATACTTCTCCAGTCGTCTGTCACCATCGTTCCTAGGTACCGGTAGCTTTTCACTTTTCCTATTACACCTTCATTTATAGTCACATATAAATATATTATTGCACCATTAATAAGGCAATATCTATTTCTTGCTTCCTACAGGTGCTGAAATAAAAACGTATAATTCGTATTTGGTCTCCGTAATGACTAGGGAACTATCTCGCTCAAACTACCTTAATTCGTACCTAAGAAATGAGAGTGGTAATTAGGTATGCAATTACCACTAATATTTTCAAAAACACGGAGATTTTAACCTTAAGTTCCGCTTTATTCGAGGTTTTGCACTATCCAAACATAGAGCACACGTATTTTTCCCCATACCCTTGCTGCTTGAGAATTATATTAGGTACGTAGAATGTTTTGCGATCGAAATTTTTTTTTCCAGGTCTTACGCCTTGATGAATATCCACTAGTGTCAAGGTTTATGAACTACCAATCCCTCCCATAATTTTTGGTCGCCATTTCGAGCAAACGGATCGTCAATACCTTTCCATTCGAATTTCCCTTTAAACGAGGAGGATTTTCGATTTTCCGCGCCTCGGAAAATCGAAACTCTTCTTTACTGCCGAGTTATTTGACTCGAAACGACACGCTCACAGCGTTCCCGAGAGACGTAGCTCTCCGTGCGATGAGGTTTTCGCTTAACGGAAATCCTCCGTGCAAATCCCGGATATAAATGCATGGAATCTTTGAGCTGCCTCTGACTCCCAAGCCATCGTGTTAAAAAAATACGTCTCGGGAAATCTCGTCGGGCTCTCGACAAATACGAGATGTCGTTTCGGCTCTCATGAATACGCGATGAGGGTAAATCAAGTGTGATACCGTCTAAGGTATCAGTGGGTGACTCTCAGCTTCGAAAAATTAAATCTTTTGTGACCAATGAAAACAGTGCGTCAAGAGTAAGGTTTGGTTCTCATAGATGAGATCAAACTATCCAAAGCTCATCCAAAAGATCATGCTAATTGTGGTAGAAAAATAGTGCTAACTGCAGCTATGTAGTAACTACAGCCATTTCGGGAATACGATCGACAGCATCATAGTAACCGATGCTATTTTTGGGCTATCTCAACGTCTAATCAAAGGACACTTAAATGTATTCCACCTTTTTGTCATTCTCGGCAGCTAATTTGGCATTTGCCCGACGACTGATTAAAAGGAAACTTTCCAAATTGGATTGGGGTTTCGGAAAAATTGTTTTCTCCAAATTATATTCTGGACGATGACCAATTTTTCCCGACCAATGTAAGTATATTCATTGATACGACACGTGTCATAAGTCAAATTGGTGTTGGAAAGACGAATTTATTCAGGCTTGATTTTGAGGAAAAGTGTCACCATGAAAGGAACTCATGTACACAGTTTCAAATTTTAATTTTTATTGATTGACCTGGTGAAGTGACCTTAAAAAATTAGTCATTTCAACTGGTTAAAGATCTCGCGTTGTTACTAGTTAGGGTTTCTTATAGGAAGATGCTGGTCTTTAAGTATTCGTTTTTTGAGCTGCTAAAAATGCCTCCCATTTTCCTGTCCAGGAAATGTTTATCATTAATTTTTCTCTTTGCATATCATCGTTATGTTTTCCTACTATAGTACTGTAATCATTTTTTGTATTCCAACGTGAGTCCTCATAAATAGCACCCTTCTTGGATATATTCTGGCAATAGCAAGGCAGTATAACGCTTCGTGATACGATTCAGACTGGCTGGGTGCAATCGATTGTCGTTTTTTCATTCTGAGCCATTTCGTTTTTGAAATGGCACTCTTTAGAACTAGTTTTAATTTTGCTTGGCGTTTTTATTACTTTTTTGAGATTATTTCATGAAACATGTTCCGCCTGGCATTAGTAATTTTGCCGGTCATGTGAATTCGTTCAGTGATAGTGTGGCCACGACTGCAGGCTCAACCACATTGACAAGCACCTGAAGCAAAGAGTCTTTATCTATTGAACTGTAAATTATGTTTAAACACAGCGATAACGCCGAAGGTAGTAATCCCGTAGCCCGCCCTTTACTGTTTACGAATTTATGACGCTTCGATAAGAATTGAGCAAGTCTTGTAATCTTCTCTGGCGTCTATAAGACTGTCTGCATGCGAAACGATCAGTGGAGACTGAAAGCGCGCAGAAGTATATAAGGAGCGACTTGGAAGCCCACTTACAAGCACTCCGGTGTAGTTTATGTTTTATCTAATCGTTTGGTATGGCCAGGTTATTAATCTCCACTTGCGTATGTTGGTTAAGTGTAAATGTTTTGGTATCTCGCTTGCAAAGAGCTTTTTACTTGAAATTCTGCTATCGTATGGGAAGGAGAGATAGGGTAATGGACAGAATTGAGCAAAAATACTGATATAGTTTGGTGACTTCGGGTTTTGGTTACTAAGGAATGCCGAAAAAATGAGGGCCCAAACGAGTATTTCAATAGACCACACCTGAACGGAGAAAATGTGGTCGGGCAAATTGTACGGTTTTGGACGGAAGGTGTTAGCTACGTGGAGATGGGAGCTAGAGGGATTCCTTATTCTTTTGAGGAATTCGTAAGGAGCATCAGCAACAGAGAAGGATTGGATTGGATTTTGAGTAGGCGACCAACAGCTATGGTTATTTCCGCCATAGGGGACTGGTAAGGGAGGATGGGTGGGTATAAACCCGGAGTCGGCATTAGCCTGCTCTTTATGAAAGGCGCCAAGGGGACCACGGTGTTACGTCTCTTCCGTCTGACGGAGTACTGCGCTAGAAGTGCCCTCCACAAGATAATTAGGAATCGGGTTTGCTCTGAAAAACATTCTCCTCTTCAGGGATTTGAACCCTGGCCGCCCGAATGGGTAGCCAGTGCTCTAGCCACCACACCAACCCGATCCGTCTGGAGAAGGAGATTGAGATGGAGCATTTGGTTTCATCTTCCTATGACACATACCAGCGCTAAGGGAGTTAGAGACAGCACTATCGAGTCTTAAAAAAGTATAGCAGCTGAAACTAGACTTGGTGTTAAAATGCACTTTTTTATCAGGAAATATATGTCCATAGGATTCTAAGTTATATGTATGAAAATTTGTATAAGTATCTTTCTAGATAAATCTGATGGAGTGTTTTCTATCGTAAACTAGAATATTTTCACTATATAATGGGAAAGAAATTACCGCTTTTCGACTTTTTAGACCTCTTCTGCCTTGTAACTCTCCCTTTTCATTTTGATTCGGGGGATATTCTCGTTCCAGAATCGTCGATATTTCGCTACAAGGGCATGCATTTTTCAGTGAAGTTGCATTTTGTAACAGCTTACAAAATTTGAAACGTGCGAATTGATTGAACACTTCCCGCAGGAAAAATTTCTCCAATGGTCGTATCTCCCTTTTCATTAGCTTAGGGAGGGAGGAATGGTTAACAGCCTTTCCTTTGTTCCATATTAATCAATGCCTTTCACTCGTTGCATATTTGAAGGCCTTCCGAGGTTCCGAGCACTGGGAATCCACCAGATTTCACCGAACCCTTGATCAGAGGCCTTATTCAGTACAGCCTCATCGCGGTCGAACCTCGGATATCACGTGGATGTGACGTCACACCCCACCCCGACAAATCTCAACCTTTGAATGGCCCTAATTGAAATTTTTTATGCTGTGGCGTCAAACTTTCGTCCAGTCGAAGTTTTTTCATACCGAGGCTGTGCCGAATTGCCCTTCAGGGCTGTAAAACTTTTCCGTCATTTTGATATTCGGTAATTCTGAGAATACTTCGGCGGATTCCGATACGGTTCGATCGTTTTCGGAGGGATTTCCGTGGTGCTCATTGGCTAATGTTAAATAATTTCAAACACTCAGTAAATATGCCTCGAAAGCTCTCTTCCCTGATTTTTCTGTTCTGTTATACATTTATATTCACCGATAGTCGCTTATGAATGGTGATAATAATGACATGTTTTAGCAACTTTACTGCGCAAATTCGTAATCCTGACTTTCTTACGGTCACTCAAATTCCCAATCAAATCGTTCACATCTAAGTTAGCTGAAGTTCTTGCAAATTCAGGGAAGTAAGCAATTTTTTTCTATTAAATATTAGAAGCATTCTTGGTTTGCATACATCTGAATCGCGAATCAATTCACGTAATCAAAGTTGCATCTTAATACCACCCTGCGAGCCGTCGCTTGGGTGGGTGGAGGTTACGTGAGTGACGCAGTGAGTGAGTTCAAGTAGGGCACCGATTTTTTTGCTCCGGAAACGGTGAATTTTTAGAATAAAACATAATACAAGGACTGCGACCTCGGGCAAAAAACTGAACAATCATGAATGAACATACAGATGGACGTTCAATCAAATGCGTTTTGAATCATAAAAATTGGTTGGACCAAGTTGATATTCTAACTACTTGTATTCGATGGCCCGGCTTTTGTTTAGTGACAGTAGCATCAGTGATTTAACGAAAAGCAATGCAAAGTTTTTGCCATTTGGCGGAGTATTTGTTGCATTGACCCTAAGAGGGGATTAGGTAGTGGATGGGTTTTCTTATTGAATAATAATTCTAATATCATATTACGTTAATTGTGGACCCCAGAAGTCAAGGGGTCTAAAAGACATTTTTAAAAAAACTAAGGTAGGTACAGGAATGGGATGTGAAAATATAAATCTTTTAGGTGGTAAAGGGATCCAAGTGATTTTCTTGACAGGTGCTGCTATCTAGGGTAATGCCTCTTAACTACTTAATGGGTTGTACCAAACATTTTCAACTTTGACTTAAGTTTAATGAGACTTAAGTATGTGCAGTCATTTTATATGTTCCCTCACTCGTGGGAGAATCAGGAACTGAAAGTAACGAATGAGAGATATTTTCGTTGCCAAGCTGTACAATTGATGTCACTAAGGCATATAAACGTAAAGAAACCTAATCGTAAACAAAAAAATAAATTACTCGGATCACTCAGCGTGATAGAGGGCTAAAACAATGCTAACCGTGCGGAAAATCGTGCGTTTCTGGTTAAAACTTGTCAGGTTGGATAACAAATAGCCAATGTCGAGTGTTGAAAGCGATATCGCTCCCCCAAGTCTCATTAAATAAGAATGAACTCGCGCGTAACTTTCATGGGTTCATACCGGTAAATTTCGGCCGTCATTTGCATTAAATGTGTTGCATATTTGATGGGGTCGAACATATCGTTATCATACGCCATCCGCGTACTGCCCGAGCACTTAATGGAATATGTATGACATCGTTGTTCGTCAGATGTTCAAATGCGATGGATATGCGAATGGCTGAACATAAAGTTTGAGTTCTAGACAGTTTGAAATTCATCCGACGATATCGATTAGCTCTATTTATCTTCTTTCAATCCATCATAACGTAAGGTAAGTTAAGCAAAATATAATTTCACCTTGAATCAATGAATTTGGTCTCATTTTAATGAAAAGTGTCTCAATCTTCCAAAGATACCAAAATATCTCCCCGTTGCCACACTGCTTTCCGAGATATTTACCAAAAAATGCCAGCAATTTTACATGGAAAATGGTACGTGTATGCACTCCAGTGAGACTTTATTTTTAATATGAGGAGTTTCTAACACCTAAATGTCGTCAAAAAACAAACAGCGTGTAGTTTGAATGTTTTTTCAACTATTTTTTAAAATTAATCACGTCGTCACCGCCGTAATTTTGTCAGAATCACAAAAAAAACCTTCCGCTGCAAGGGAGTTTTAAACGTACCGCGCGAAAAAAATGAGTCTAGTTAAAGACTTATAGGGACTTTACTTCCTCATGTTTAGCCATTCCTAAATACCTTATTTGTCTTCAGAGGTTTCCTGTTGGCATTATTCTTTGGACTTAATCCTCAAGTAGCGTCTTCAGTCTGCTTTTAATAATCTGATAAGTCGTGAGTGCTCTACATATGTAATATTTGTATGTGTGTGTATAAAGTCATCATGGAGAATTGTTGAATGGGTGTGGTACACGTTAAATCAACTTGTACTGACTGCCATTGTTTCGATTTTATTGTTTGCTTGTGTATACCAAAACGCATGTGCGACCAATTTTCAGATATGTGATCATAGATTGGCGAGTCTCTTTTTTTATTTACTGAATTCCTGCTTACGGATTGGTAATGTTGTTAACCGTCTTTTACATCTTTTTTGTAACAAAGAACGTAAATTTTAGAAAAATCGACCCGTTGGAAACTGGGAAACAACAAAGTCGCAATTCCTGTTATTAAATTAACTATGGTGGCCAGCAGCAAGAATGAATGTGTACAAATGTACGCCAGATAGTCTCTGCAATAGGCTTTTTTATGTAGTCTCTCCTTCCTGGACCTGCGAAAGTGCTCAGAAGATACCCGTCATCCCCCCTCTTCGTAGCGATGCGGTTCGGACTAATCAATCCGACGGAATCCGATATTCGATTGTTAATTTTCGATAGGAGTCCCCACGTGACGTGGTTTACTCATGACGTCTGCCGGCTCACAGAGGAGGGAAGGGGTTGGTAACATGATTTCGGTGTCGCAGAGGGGGTGTAAGACGGTCGGCATTCGATTTTGTGAAGGCCTCTCCGGTTTAATAGACCAGACGTCTCAGCTACGCGACATTTTCCCAATACGTGTCCGTCTAAGCGTCTATGAGAGGAAGGGCGGAGGCCAAGGAATATCAGAAGAGTGACACGCTCGACAGTCTCCCGAGAATTTGACAGCGAGTTATTCTTCAATTCACTCGTCTCTTTTCGACTCCGTCTTGTGTGAGGAATGAGTCTTGATGACTGGAGGAGTTTGAGATGCGGGTTTGCAGAAGCATAGAGAGGTTGGTTGAGAGGAGAGCGAACGTGGAGGCATTGGATATGGTGGAAGAGGAGAAGAAGACAGTGGCGGAATTTTGGAGGAGGCAGAAGAGGTCGTTGGAGGATGTATTAAAAGGAGAGGGCATGTTGAAGAGGATAGAACTCTGGGGTACCAAAAAAATAGGAAGGATGAAACTTGGAAATTTAAACGGCTTCAAGTAGTTCGAGCGAGATAGTTCCCTAGTTATAATGGAGACCATATTCGAATTATACTTTTTAAATTCAACGGCTGTAGAAAGCATGAAGTTAACATAGCATTATAAAATGTCAAATATTATACTTTCGCATAACTGGAATCCTAATGAATTTAAAAAATGCCCCAATAAGTCTTAAACTTGACTTATTTTTTCGCGCGATGCGTTTAAAAACTCCTTCACAACGGAAGGTTTTCGGTGATTCTGAAAAAAAATTACTGCGGTTACAATATGATTTATTTTCAAAAATATTTGATAAAGCACACAACCTACATCCTGTTAGTTTTTGAACGAGATCAAGTTGTTAGAAATTCCTCATTTTTTTTAAAATAAGGTGTCTCTGGAGTGCATACACGTACCATTTTTCATTAAAGATTCCTGGTATATTTTGGAAAATATCTCGGAAAGTTGTTTGGTAAGGGGCTGATATTTTGGTATCTTTCGAAGGGTGAGATATGTTTCATTGAAATGAGACTGCATTTATTGACTTCTAGGTGAAATGATATTTCGCTCAAACTACCATAAGGTGGTTGGAGCATTCGCGGAGGAATCGTGAGTCAATGAGTGCACATTTAAATGAATTTTCAGGTAAGTTTAAAATAAAAGTTGGACCAAACTTCGCTTAAATGCATCAGTGTATACGTGGGAAATAATCATATAGGTATGTTATAATGTCAATGATGTAAGACTTATATTTAAAAATTATTTAATTTTCTTCTCAATAAAAGACCTAAATTCATGGTAAATATTGTGGGAAGAGGTATATCAAGTGTCTTGAGAGCAGAAGGCCGCGTGTAAAGCTACACATGAATGTTACCGAAGCAAAAGCAGTCTCGGAAAAAGAGTGGGAGGGGTAGTATTCACCCCCACGTAATACCTTGTATAATAGGAAAAATGGTGGTCGTAAGGTATACTATGCCCCTTCAGACCCCCGGAAGTAGCGATCTGCCCCCCTCTACCGCATCAAAACTACGACCTTAATTCGCCCCTGACCAAAATAGTTATGCAAGGATAAGGCATGATGGAAGAATTTTCTATAGCAAAATCAGATTTTCAGGGCTCTCTCTTGTAATCAAACTTTATGTACTGTGCCTACCCCGAAGAGAAAGGCCACGGTGGATTTTTATGCATTTCTCTCTTAGCCTTCATAAATACTTGCGTAAATCACCCTGTAGGCAATAGTTGAAACCGTTTTAAGCTTACGGCCACAATTTATTTCTACAAAAAAATCGCTGGTTGCGATATAACAGTCCCCAACGATATAGAGAGGTTTCTAAGTTCCCACAGGATCCATCTCTCTTCTGCTGGAAGGTTCTAAATCCACCAATGATTAGCACGAGGCGTAATTAGAGAGTAAAACTGAATGCGAGTCTTGCGAGGAGAAGGTTAACGAAGGAGTTGTTGGTGTAAATTACGAAGTGAACGAGAAGTAAGGAGGATGCACTTCTCCATCCTCTCAAAGTAATTAACGCGGGATGTGGAGGTAAAGAAGAATACGGTGCGAAACTTCCGAGCTCCGTATTGAAGTGTTTAGCACGGGATCGATGTGAAAAAATCCGTCAGGGCTAGCTTTCACCTGTCTGTTGAATATGCGTTGACCTCCGCATACGACCGTTAGCTGCACCCGCTTAGAAACTCAACCGTTTGCGGTGCAAGGTAGCTTTAATTATTCATTGATTGCCCTACTCTAGGTTTTAATCGCTAAGGTTAGCTATGACCTCATATTTTCACATAAAACCATGTATTGAAGATGGTAATTTTCGAAACTTACGTGCCAAAACGTCATAGCCATATTGCAGAAATGAAAATTTTACAATTGTCACAGAAATGTCATCAACACCTGATGATGATGTAAAAACACCAAAACCTAGGTCGCAGTAACATTTGTTTCTGTAGATATTTGCAAAATTTCCATTATGCATTAGCGTTTGCTAATGTTTCTCAATTATGCATAAATTCCACTCAATATCGCAGGAATCTTCGGATTTTATATCAGAGCCATATGTTTCAGAAGGTAGTAGATAGCGTGTACGAACGAGGAAGTAAAAATATTCATGAGGAGCGTGGTACTCTTATGGATCAGAAGCATGGATGATGGGAAAAGCGGACCAGAAAAGATTAAAAGCATTTGAAACCTCTTGGAGGAGGATGAGGAAGATCAAATGGACGGATAAAGCAAGAAATAAGGAGGCATAGAGAAGAAGATTAGAAGAGAAAAGGAACATCTGGAGCACAATGCAAAAAGGAAGACAAAATGAACTGGGAACAAAGGAATCCTCAAGAACATTTGGTTTATGAAGAATGAAAATGTTCCAAAATTTAGAGGGAAAAGTCTGAGAACTCCACTCACTATGGTGAACGAAGTTCTGGGGGTCTGTTTTTCGAAAGTTATGTGATAAATAGCGTTTGCTAATGTTACCAATTTTCTCCGGTTTCATTGAGGTATCGCTTGCCGTACAAACACATGATATATGTTAGTCAATAGTATTATAGTGCAGATCGGAAGTGGCAACTCAACGTAACTGAATCGATGGATTCATGCAATAAGATTTTTATTTTAACTTAATGTTATATTGCATTGTAATATTGTATTGTAACTACTCCCTGACTGCACTTGTGCAAAACGGCTCGTTATATAAAATCCGCGTGGAAAGAAGTGATGTACATGTGATGTGCGTATATACATTCTTCATTTTTCACACAAAAATCGGCTGGAAGTATCGCCCTCTTACAATGGTTGGTGAAGGGGGATGTGAAGTGAAATTCCAAGCAACTGTAAAGGCAAAGGGTTGTCGAAAACTGGAACTGCCACGTCATAAAAGGCTCTGGTATTGTGGGAAGGTTCGCAGGCGAACCGGACCCAGGTGCAGACCTGTCGTCGTCCGGCTTCTTGCCATGCTGCGAGAGCTGGCTTCCCATTCGGAAGGTTCGAGGTTTGAAACCTGGCCTGATTATTCAGTGCATTTCCAGTCCCTACTCTCCGTTAACTCGTGGAGGTAACTTTTGGATGTTTCATCGCTACTCAGTCAAAACAAAGAGTTAATTTAAGCTTTTTGTTTGTTTTATATTTTGAAAATCTACTTTATATGATGACAAACCTTTGATTTTAAAAAATTAAATATATTGTGTCTGATCTACGCAAATTATTCATCATATATAATTTTATCTAACACTCATTTGCAGAAATAGGAGCATCCTGCTGCGCCATTTGTATTAACCATCCTCATATTGACTGAAATTAATTTTCTGCATTAAATTCCAAATTACTACATGATTACTAACAATAAATAATAGATAAGCTGTTAAGATGCTTTTATTTCGTTTTTATTCCTTACCGATGATTATTCACATCATAGAAATAGTTTATCTTAAACAATGGCTTTCACATTAGCTAGGAAAATACAATTTACATTATGTTTCTCCCATTCTCGCTATAAACACTTAATTTCAAGGTTAATTTGAGAATGCTCGTAGAAAAGAAGTTCGTAAAAGTATGATGTTGTTGTTTATATCAAACGTGTTAAAGTTTTATTCTACTAGCAGTCAGGATACTAGAGGGATTAAGGTGGCAGTCCCTAGATACTAGAGGGATTAAGGTGGCAGTCCCTAGAGACTCGGAGGCTATACTCTAGGCTTAGTTTGCTTGAGAACTTCAAAACTGATGTGTTTCAGATCGACACAGAGAATATTATTATGACACCTCACTACATCTATACCTAAGTCTGACAGAAGCGATAAAATAAGAGATGTACATTGGCAAATAGATAGGTGCAAAAACTCGTACTTTACGCGCACAATAAGCGAGTACAATCAAAACTGAGTCAACTAAATATTCTCCCACATTACACGTCACAAAACCTTATCCCTTGCAACTTTACATGTTTGGTGTCCTAGCACCCCCTGCCACACGCCCATGTGGTGGCTCGCAGGGTAGTATTAGTATGTAGATATGAATTAAATTATAATTAGGTCATGTTGCGGTACAACCACCTAAAAAAAACAGTAACTAGGCTAATTTCGATTCGTGGTTTTTCTTTCTATCCTTTCTACGCTGATATATTCCTCACCCTCGGTGAGCAGAAGTCCGCCTTTATTTCTACTCAAGGGGTAAACGAATTCAATCAAATGGCTTTCGAAAAAAATCCATTTCTTTCAATTTTGTATGTTTTGCATATTCTATGATTGCAAAAAATGCGCGCAAGGGAGAAAGGAAAAAAGTTTCCCGTTCCAAAGTTATCCCGCGCTGATAGCCACAAACTCTATCGCTTTGGTGCTCAGAAAGCCTACATTTAAGGGGTAATTGTATCTGATCCCTAATAACCCTTATCAAGCTAATCAATATGTGTATAATTAACTTTTCGATTTTGGCGGTTACCAGCTTTTGGTTCCGCGGAGGAAACTTGTCTTGACCAGACTTCCGCGATGTTACCGAGGAAAGTTTTCCATCCTCTTGTCTCCCGAAGGTGATAAAAATAAGATAGGGTTGTTCGATACCCGCTGCTGTGGAACTAAACGGTTGGTCGAGGGCAAATGAGGAAAGGCTTTACCTGAGGGCCGCGCTTATTAGGCTAATTTTAAGCGCTCGAACGCTAGCGCGATAATTGACTTGAGACGAAGCAATGACTCGAAGCGAAGCTGCATCGCGTGTATCTGCTCGCGATCGATTTCTATCGCGGGTGCAAGGATTGAGGATCAAGAAATCTTGCCGCTCCATTACAATCGTGTCAAAAATCGGAGAAGGGCACCAAAAAATAATTTCACTCGAGCGGGATTCGAGAGATTGGGGTGATCCGGGTTCGGATACCGGTCAAGTCGAGTGATTCTTTTTTTCGTGGAGCTTTTCATACAATTTGGAGTACGTCCTTGCACCCGCACGCGTGACTGCGAAACCACATTATCTGACCAACCGCTGTATTTGGAAGTTAAGTCCGCAGAGTATAGTCTGTTTTGAGCCGATTTCACTTCTCCGATGCGCAGCTGTTTGCTTTAGATGAAAAATAAAACTCGGCTTACCTTCCTTGGGTTTCTCACGTCCTAGCAACGTATAGGAAGTAAATATTTCATGCAATAATATCCAACTCAATATGTGACTCCTCGTGATGTTAGGGAACTTATATATAAAAACGCTGTAGACCTTTCATGATCTCATTCAAGAATTAAGCTATTTCTTAAATTAATTGTGAAGGATATTTGAATCTATAAGATAGAGAATTATGCAAGTAATACTAAAGTGGAAAGTCAGATTGTCACAATAAATTGAATGAGAACGAAATATGAACCATAATAGTTTAGGAGCCAGTAGGAAACTAAATTGCTGTTTACCAACAAATAATTTCACTCGACTTCAAGCTACCTTAGTTCAGTGAAAATGGCGCTGCAGTCTGCTCGACTGGCCTGTAAAAGTAACGATTGAAAATTAAATGGTCCAAAAATGTGCATTTTTATAACTTTATCTAGTAACCAATTAGATTCTGCCGGTCATAACTGAAAGTAATATTTTTTTAAACTGTACGTTAAAAAAATGGAACCTAGTTTTTATGTTGAACTACACAGTAACAGTATAACCTCCCTAATGTAAGGCCTAGACAAAAATGAACCATTTATTTGGTATATCTTATTTATAATAATGTATCAATGGTTTTTATAGCCTGATAAATATAGATGGAAACTCTACTCAGGAAATCAAGAGTAGAATATCCATGTGAAAGAAAGCATTTGAAAAAACAAAAGCTCTATTAACTGCCAATAAAATACCTATTACCCTACGGAAGAGATTTGCTAAATGCTTTATATGGAGCGTGGTCGTCTGTGGATCAGAAACTTGTATCTATAGGAAAAAGGAAGTGAAGTATCTTCAAAGTTTTGATATGTGGTTTTGGAGAAGGATGATGAGAGTGAGGTGGACGGACAAGGTGAGGAATGGCCAAGTTTTGGAAAGGATTGACGAGAAAAGATCAATCATGAATGCAATAAGAAGAAGGAAGGCAATCTGGTTGGGGCATGTCATGAGGCATGACTGTAAGATAATGGAAGGAGAAGTGAAAGGAAAAAGCAAGAAAGGAAGAAGAAAATTTGATATGTTGACGGATTTGAGGGAGAACAGGAGTTACCAAGAGATGAAAATGTGGGCGCAAAATAGAGAAGTTTGGAGGAGTTCAGCTGGAACCAGTTTTAAGACAGATCTACATTGATGATGATGATGATAGTTTTCATGAAAGGTTGGTTGCAGCCTTCCAAATCCTCCCAAGAAGCGTGACTGTGACTTCGTTCATGAATCTGTCTGATTCTTTTCAAATTAATTCGTCGAGAGACGGATGAGTAGGTGAAACTGTTCCTTCTTCTATGCACTCCTTTTATCAAAATTTCCCCCCGTTTTTTTCCTGATTCACCTTATGCAATGCGTCGTCCTTGCGTTTTATGATTCCCTCCCTCAGAAGTCTGCATCTCGGAGCACGCCAGATACAGCTGCTCAAGTGTTTGTGTGCGTGCGGTGCTTTCTCATTTTTTTTTATAATGGCGTTCTAAAATTAAACCCGCCCCGTCGTCACTCGAGAGCTTAAAACCTTTAGGGAACTCCCTGTGGTCAAGATGAGCGCGAGTCGTTGATGCGAAAAAGTGAGAGGAAGGGTTTTCGAGTTACCATTTTGGAATGAATCGTATTGGCAGTAACTTGATGGAATTCCTTCTTAATGAAATAATGAATTACTTAGTTTTCCACAAAAGATTTATTACTTTCTTACGACCCGGGTTGCACCGCTGCGAGACATCATCAACCGGCCTCGGTGGCGGCGGGGTAAAGTTCTCGCCAGCTAAACTGAGGGTCGCGGTTTCGAGTCCCGTCTTGGTGGATTTTTCACCACCCAGGGCATGGATGTATGTCAAGTTCTGCTGGTCCGGTCCCTGGAAAACCTGATGACAGGCTTAGCAGCCTTTCGGGATTCTAGGGACGTACGGGCCAACAGAATTTTCCGGCAAAAAGAAACTGCAGAACCTTCTCACCCCCTCTCAGTTTTGACTATTTGAGCAATTTGTTTTATTAGCTCTGTGTGCTTGATTATGTCGCGCAGCAATGAAACCCGATTCGTTAGGAAGTAATAAACCTTTTGTGGAAAACTAAGTAATTCATCATTTCATTAGGCCCATATTGGGTGAAATTTTCGTAGAAACATGGAGCTGTCTTATGCACTAAAGGATGAGGGTTGCTGAAGACTGTGATAGAGGGAAGGATGCTGGGCTAGCGGGGAAGAGAAAGCAAGAGAATAATAGGTTTCTTGGACCGGATGAAGAAGGGCAGATCGTATGCTGAGGCCAAAAAGAATATACTGGAGATAGATAGGCCCCTGAAAGTGTAGAAAACCGAGAAGAGAATCTCTGACATTCAGCAAAACCTACCTTTACCGGTAAAATACTTAATAATTATAGTGCAGTGGTTCCTGGTACAATTAGTGACACGTTTTCACCAACGTGATTGGAGAAGTGATTGAGTAACCCAAAGTTTGTGAGCTGACTTGATGAAATTTCGATTGAATATGGAATTTTAGAAATTTAAGTCTAAGCGCTTGTAATTTAACCCGATCCATGCACATATTTTTCCCTACGCCAGATGCGACAGATCTGGTTAATTCAAACAGTTTTTACTAATTTACTTGTGATAAATCGAGTAAGTACATGGGTGGAAACTGTTTGCGTCGGGAACATTCTAAGGTGGGTAACTAGCAAACGCATCTGACATGTATAGTACGGACCGGGTTACATGCCTGATGATAGCGATTGGTGAATAATGATTTTCCTTTTAAGAGATTAGTTTCATGATTAAGCATACCGCCTTCCTCTTTGTTTTTTGACTTTTCTAAGCTTTTTTATCATTTCCTGCCTTGGACGTGGTATGTGTTGAGCTGGCAGGTAAGAGCAGAAAAAACGGATCGGAGAAATGATGACTGTATGAATCTTCAACCGATGAACAATTCAGGTTGGATCGAATTTGAATTTGATCGCATATCGCCGTCAAAACCCCAAACGCAGTGTTGATACCTGATGTGCTGACCCAAGGATGGGGTCTTACTTCCCATTCTGATCCTAATAGAGACAATACAGACATAATACGGATATAATATCTAGTTAATCTATTTAGCATATGAGGATGATATGTTGGTAGGAAAAACGGTACGTTTCGAATACCCGATGTGTGAATCTATATATGTTCCCAAACGTAGAGTATAAACCTGATGTGCTGACCTTAGAAAGGGGTCATACTCCTCATTCTGACCCAAATCAAGACAATTCAGGCATTATACAGATATAGTATCGAATTAATCATTTAGGAAGTGAGAATGAAATGTTGGTAGGAAAATCGGTATGTTTCGTATTTCCGTTTTGTGAATCAGTGTACTTTACGAGGGTCACTAGTCGGAAGGTGACAACTTAAGATGCACCCTAAGATCATGTCGACTGAGTGACTCGAAATGCTCTATGACTTTCGGTGAGTTACCGGTTTTAATATGAAACAGAAACAATGAGACGCCAGTACCGACTTTTCCCCGACCTGTTTGACATTACTTGATGGAGGATGAGACTGGAAAATTTCGCTTAGCAAAATCGAAATCTCTGACATTTCTATTCTTGTGCGAAATATAGTAAGTATCAAGTTACTCCAAACGGCAACTGAAGGCGCCGGTGGGCAAGTACTTGAAGATTTACTGAATGTGCTATAAATATATGCAAAACGGACGGAAACTCTACGGGAGAAATGTCAAGAAATTAACTCTTGGGTGAAATTAGACTAGGCCGAAACTGTTATTAGGATTGCATTGGATATTTGGGGAGGCGACCGACAGCTAAGGTCATTTGCGCCATAAGGGATAGGTAAGGGAGGAAGGGTGGATAGAAACCCGGCGTCGGCATTAGCCTGCTCTTAACGAAAGGCTCCAAGGGGACCACGGTTAAACGTCTCATCCGACTGACTGCACTTGAAGTGCCCGCTACTAGTCACTCAAGTAAGGATTGTGTTTCCTCTGAAAAACATCCTCCTCTGCAGAGATCGGAACCCTAGCCGCCCGTATGGTAAACCAATACTCTAGCCACCACACTAAACCAATCCCCCTGTTTTTCGGAGTTGTATCAAGAATTGTGAAGAGGAAAAATGAAGTTATCGTGGAACTTGCTTCCCCTGTGAACTGTATTACCGAATTATTGCAATCAAAGCAAACGGTAGAGTGGTGATTTCTCGTTAGTCGTCAGCTGTCTTTGTTGGTGAGCTATGGTAGAATTGATAGCGTGAAGAAAGCGATAATTTTCTGTGAACCGCTGCATTGTTTCTGCTGGCTAGAGATAATTTAATCGACCGCCTTATTCATTTAAGTTGACAATCTGAGACATTTTTTCTTATGGTGGTGGTAAATTATGAAAAATACGTGGTTGCCGAAGATCGGATTTATAAAGTGAAAAATGAGGAAGTGTAGAGCTTAGGAAGGAGGATGGTGCTTGTTGGATACAGGTTCATTTAGGATAAAATGCTACTGTGATCAAACAGCTTGACTGGTTTAGGTGATTGGTGCAAATTCGGATAGTGAATGAGGTAATCAGATTCCAGGTGAATGATTTTGAACACCACGAATTCCTGATATGCTTCTCATTTATGAATCGTAAGGTCCCTCTAACGCGAAAGACTGGTATGCATCTAAACTAAAACATTTTTAAATTAGCTCTACTATAAATTCCCCTTCTCCAAGAGGCGAACATACTCCACTCTTACAGTATGGGTCCCAACGCCCTTTTTACAACGAATTCCGCGCATCTGCGAATTGTCTCACTCATTTATAGCTCTCAATGGTTACTCACATACGAAACACATGTAAAAAATATCTATAAGCACTGTCGACGAATCAAATATTGTCTATTGAGAATCCCATAATTCGCACATGATAACAATTTGTAATAAATTGCTGTAGTTTTGCTGCAGACATAGCTACGTATTCCCTAATCGTGGCTGATTGCATCTTCTGGGTAGTTGTAGGATAGCCTCTTTTGCAGCATGCATTATTAAAAATCCACTTTCGTTTAAGGCATCTCGTAATGATGAATTGAGCGAAGTATCACTTGATATAAAATTCACCGACGTAGGCTTCCTTAATAAAAATATCGTCCTAATCCTACTAAAATTGTAGACACTTACTGAGCTAATTTTCGTGATATTTGCCAAAAACTTTTAAGCTGTTTGCCAAGGGATATGATACGGCTGAGAAATCCTGAGCCTTATCAATGAAAAAAGAAGGAATTTCTGACGCACATATCGCGGAAGCAAAGTAATGGTGTGTGTGTCGCACGTCGTAACGGTAATTAAAAAAATATATCTATAACTCCGCGTAATATGTTATATCGAATGACATAGTAGTCTAACGGTTGTAAGGATGTTCTCTGGTTACGGCGTTACACAAATTAGTGAAGTTAAATGCCACAAACATGAGTAATTATTTAATCACTGAGTAGTTCCGTAAATAAAAAGTTTTGCGTCATAAATGTAACTATATTAACTTAATGCTCCTCACGGCTGTTTCTAACTTTTATAATAAAACTCGAACAGGGTCTTAGTTACAAATATGGGGTGAATCTAGCTAAAAATTACCATAATGACTCGTAATAACGCTAAGAAAACGAAACCAGTTAGAGAAAAATTTAAATTTGAAAGAATGCAAAATAGAGTAACCTCAAAATATCTCACTCCAAAAAGGCGAACGATTCTCAGTTATCAAAGCCTCAGTCCCATCTTTTCTTTTATTTCGAATTTCGCACGTTTGTGGAATGTCTCACTTATAAATGACCCAGAAGGACCCCTCTACACGAAATACCGAAGCGTGAAAAATATTAAATAAAACCAATATGAAAAATCATTGCTAAAAATTCCCTTCCCCAAAAAGGAGGACTATGTCCTGTACTTTTGGCCTCGGTCCCGTCATCCTATTTATTTTGGATTCCACGCATTCTTTAAATCTTCCTCAAGGCCTCTCCTACGCGAAGCACGCAAGCACGAAAAGTAAATAAAATACTTGAGTGAAACTGAGGGTTCCGTGCTCCCGAAATGCTAACTAAGATCCCTGTTCTCATTGTCTCGTTCCCAACGTCCATTATATTTGGGATTCCCCACACTCATGAAGTTCCTCGCAATGGCTCTACCACACGAAACACAAATATTAATGATAGCTAAAAATATTTGAGCATAACTAATCATTCCGTGCTCTAAAAAGGCTAACTATACTCCGTCCTCAAAGCCTCGGTCCGACCATTGCCTTCCCCTCTTCCGGCTTTTCCCACCCCCACTCTCCACTCCCCTCTGCTCTCTTCCTCCCCTGACCTCTCCTCCCCCACACGCCGTCCCGAGCGAGCACCCTGCCTGATACGCCCTCAAACCTATCGACCTGTGTTTTGTGCCAAAGGGTGGGGGGAGGGAGGAGAGAGAAAGGGTACAAGGGGAGGGAGACGGGAAGGAGGACCGTGGAGACAGGGTACCGAGATCGACGGGGGTGAAGGAAAGGGGGTAGGTAGGGTAAGGCCGAGGTGTGGGTGGATTTTCTCCCCCGTCTCCCCGCCCCCCCCCATCGGGAACGGGTCGAAGGCGATAGTCGGTCAAGTCGACTGCCTTCTCCGGCGACAATGGTGGAACAGCGGGAATTATTGGCGCACGGGGGTGGGCTGGGAATGGTGGAGAGACTGATGATGCAGCACAGGGGCTAAGTATATGCGCCTATGCATGTAGCGCAGAACTTAGCGGTTCTCTCTACCGTGTAGGTTGAGGTCAAAGGGGGTTAAGGCACACTGAAGCCATCAGGTCTCTCTACATCTCTACCCTCCCCTAATTATTTCACGAGCGAGTGCCACCATGTTCTGAAATGCTAGACGGACTCGAAATAAACGGTACATCTTTGAACTTGGTGGCACTTGCCAGCGAGTAGATAATGATAATGTAGTGTATGGCTAGGCTAACTGTGACCCAAGTTCTCGCCCGCCATCCGCGAATGCTTTCGACGGCGAGAGCCACCAAATTCTGCTATATAAAGGGACCGAATAGAAGGTTGATCGAGTATTGCAGAACTTGGTGGCGCCAGCAAGCGATGCACTTGAGGGCAAAGGGGAGTGAAGTCAAATCGGATGAGCTGGGCCACTTAGGAAATAGAAACTGGTGTCTAGCCTCGGATAAGTTTCACAGGCGGGTTCCAGCAAGATATGCAATATGCAGAAACTAGGGGGACGATTTTTTTCAATCAGTAACTCACCCCAGCTAGCTCCAGTCCTCCCGAAGACTTGATGGGTTTCCGAGTTCCAGATGAACAGCTTGCAGCCCTCCCATTTTCCAAGCTTGGGCGGCGGTGTGTAGTACTGCTCCTGTTTCGCCTTGTCCGCCATGGTTCAGTTAGTTCTTCCCGAATCAATTAAGAACCCTTCTTTTTCAATATGGATCGCCCGCTGCGTCCTCCTTCCTCTTCGAATCTTCCCGGTTCGAACGTTCCTCCTCCGACTGCAGGGAATTTTAAATAACCCTTAATTTGGGTCTCCTCTCTCTGTGATCTTCTCCCGATGGTTTCGGAGTGGGGGAATTGGTGGGGATGAAGGGGGCGGATATTTTTTTAAAGGCTTCGACGAGTCCCCTCCGATATAAGGAAGCTCCCCTTTTCGTACTGTATGTTGTTATCCTTTCCGAAGAGCAGCAAAGACCTCAATACCTTTTTTCCGGAGACCCACCCCGCGTGTGAAATCCCTAACCCCAAGCTATAGTGTTGCCGGCCGGCTAGCAACTACCGCAGTGTTCTGAGACCGTCCGAGAGTTCGTCACCGTAGATACGCCCCTTCTTTCCGCCTCCCTTCCCCCCTCCAAATTTCCCCTCAAGCCCTCCTCCCCGTCCGTCCCCACACCACCCTCCCGTAAGTTTTCCCCAAGTTATCCCCACTCTTAAACCCACTCCCTTCCCCTAATACCTTCCCCGGCTTCGGGTTACTTCGGATTCTACTTCCCCTCCGTTCGGTCGTTTCCGGCAATGAGGTCCCGAGTACGCAGGTGCGCAGGGTATGGGGGAAAGTCTCATGTCGAGGGGTGGTGGTAGCTCGACGGTGGTATATGGGTATGAAACTGCAAAAGAGGGGGGCGAAAAAGTGGGGGTATGTGTCTTCCGACTGAGCGGTAGGGGAAGGTTTTCCGTACAAAAGAGGTCGATTTTGACGCGTACATGCTCTGCAGTGCTATATACACCCCTCTTGCCACCCCTCCGAACCCCTATCTCACTCTTCTCCCCCACCTCCCTCACCCTATCGCACGAAAACGAGATCCTTGCAAAACCCCTGCCGCGCCAACAGCACACGCTCTGATATTACGAAGGTCCCCTTATCCTCCTCCCCCCCCCTTGTCATAAACTCTCAGTAGTCTTCTTCCCGCTGTTGTCATAAACGTAATTTCTCTCGCGTGAAATTTTGGTTTCATTGCACGTGCTAGTTTCGTGAGTCGCCAGTTCGATTTATTGCTCTTTCCTGTCATCGATAGCCATCCACTGACGTTTGCGAAGGAATCCTCTAACGCCTCTCTCTACAATTTCCTTCCTAGTAACGTGAAATATCATTTATATTGCGTGTAATCAAGTTTAATTACGCGCCAAACTCACGTCACCATTTCGCCGGAACGAGAGTTTTCCTCTGGAATTCATGGCGATTTGAATTCATGTAACGCGCGAGTTACCTCACGATTTCGCTGAAACTGATGTTTAATTTGTGATTCGAGTCAGTTCCCGTTTCATTTTTTAATCTACATAAAAAATTTCTTCTGATTTTCCCCAACTTTTCCTCCTGGAGTACTGCGAGGTCACGAATGTCATGTTTTTTCCTCGTTAGCTCCGTCCGTTAGCGCTTAACTCGCCGGCGCCGGTGTCTCCCTCGTAACCTTGGCGACGGGCATTTGTTTGTTTATTGATTTAATGGTTGTGACGGTTAAGGGAACGGGGACGTGGAGACTTTTTTCTGTGTGCTTTCTCGTTGTGCTCATGTTAATGTTTGCTAGACTGTAATTAAGGTTAGTCCGTAGGGTTGGCTGCGCAACTATTTCGTTATTTATTTCGCGATCCGTGGCACAGTCCGGAGTTCGCAATGTGTGGTACGGGGTTAGGGGAGAATGCCGGGCGCTCTCCATGCCATCATGTCCCGGTTTTTCCGTACCTCGCGAAGTAGGTTGCGCGCGACGATTCACTCCTCCTGAGTCGAATTTCGATCGCGCCCTCCCGTCATTCTTTGCATAAAACGCGGGCGAAGCGACTCCCGTACCATCTATCGTCGGAACTGGTAAAGTTCCGGGCTCCGCTGATACGCCAGCGCGATCTCGAAGGAATATTTCCGCAGCAAGAATTGGCGGGTAATTCGAACTACTTCAGCTTTTGGTATTTGCAGCGATTTTTGTGTACGTACTGATTTGCGTGAAAGTTTTCATACTTGGTCTCATGAGTAATTACTATCGAAAAAAGGGAATAAATATATCTCTCCAATTTGGTTTTTTAGTTATTTCAATGCTATTTTGAACACGTAGAACCGGGAGACCGCGCTTTTCTCGGTACACTGATCGGCGATCCAATGGAATCAATAAACTGTTATTATTTACATGTGAGATACACGTAATCCTTACTAATATATAAAAATTTAATGGTTTCTGTCTGTCTGTTGCTCCATTACGCAAAAACTACTGGGCCGATTGACCTGAAATTTGACGTGTAGATAGAAAATATATTTGGTCTTAAAATGGGCTATTTCAAAAAGCACTCAGGGCCTCCGAAGGCTCCCCTGGTGGTTCACCCTAATAGCATTGGGTTCGGTGCAGTGGTTTCATTTTTTGCTTTTTAAAAGTACTTTCACTCTGGATAGAGGGCTAGGAGTTTTTTTATCGGATGGCTGAATAAATTAAATTTCTAATTCTTTTAATCGATCGTCTTTTACGCTTCGTATTTATCTGAAAATCATGTTTTTAGCTGAAACATTTCACAATTTTGTATGAAATGAACACGAGCATATTTCTTTTACAACAAGAGGTTTGATTTTTTAAAGGATATTCACGCCTCTGGCATTTTAATATCACGTTTACCTACAGACCCATGGTAGCACGCAGAAAGAAAATCTATATAAGAAGGGCCCAGAGTCGCAAGAGCGTCATGATAGAAACTCCTCAAATGATCACGCTGACAATATTCTTCAGGCTTTGCGGTTTTCCTGTAAAATAAGTTCAACGATTTGCACACCCGTTGAATTTCAATGGGTACCTTCCGCTAGTACTTTATTAAAGTGCTATAGTCATGTTCGCCGGTGTTCTTACATTATGAAAAACTAATGAATCCCAATGTAATTGGTAATTTCTAAGCCAACAGTGCTTTTACGGTAACGAAACATTGCCCTATGGATTCCGCATGCCCAACAACCCCGAAGTAAGGCATAAAACGCCCGGGCCGAATTTCCTGTTTATAGCCATGGATTAGGTTAACAAGGAACCAAGCTTTATTGAAATCGGAGGAAAATTGGCAATTTCATCTTTGAAAACGTAATTTTTGGTAAAAACGAAGTGTAAAACGTAATTGATTGCAAGATTGAGTTTTCGTACGTATTCTCATGAGTAATATCTATAGAAAAAATAAGTGAAAAAAATGTATCGCTCCAATTTGGTTTAGAAACCGGCATGCACTAACTTCTTTAGTGTGGATTCTATTTACGATTTTGTTTATTTATTTAAATTAATAATCATCCGCATCGTGTAGAATCCACAGCACTAAGTAACCAATGTAGGTCACTTGCCTTAAATTTCAAACAGATGGTGGATATTCTTGCTTTTCATGGGCTAATTCGTCCATTCCTTCGTGATATCCATAGAAAAGTAAGGAAAGAGTACGGTTAAACAATATGGTTGTTTTTTCAGTTGTCAGGCTTCAGTTTGACGACGTAATGCCTTCACCATATACCTCAATATTTGTACCTCATGGAGAGATGCTTGTTGGTGAAATCTGCTCCAAGAAGTTTCCCTCTCTTCCAAAATGATTTTAATGTTAATTCGTTGACCACATGATTGTCGCTCCGGCCATCTTAAGCATAGTAACAAGAATCACTTGGCTCTATTACAGTAAGGAGTCTTTACTTGATGTCTACGTGTACTTTGGGTTCATTTTTGGTTTTATAGTTGTAAAATGGATCGGGACCATGGGTTCTATGGTCCCGATGGTGGAATGGAATCAGGTGATTTCTCTTCGCCGCACAGTGGGCTGAAATCGAAAAAAGATGGCCAAAATTCCTAATATGCTTCTTTTCGGTCCGGAAGTGGTAAATTTGCATGGTCACTCCCAATTGATTGTTGTAAGCGGTGTATGATATCGTGACTCTTTTTTTGCAATTAATTATTGGCAGTTCAAAGTTCCTGACTCTGGTTTATTTGAGACCACGATACATCCTCTCTCTGCAGCCTCCCTCCCATTCTGCTTTCTTTTATCAACGACAATTTTTTTGCTTTTTTAAATCCCTTTTGCTTTCTTTTATCAACGACATCTTAACAACCTCTTCCAAAAAACAAACAAACATACAAAAATTAATCAATCTCTTTGAAATCATCAAGAAAATTATACTTCATAAATAAATAGAAACGAAGCAACCATTAATATTACAAAGAACAACTAAAAACAACGAAGCCTCGAACATTAAACAAAGTCGATGCTTTTACTTTTTTATTAGGGTATGGCATGACGTTACAGGTATCACATTTCACTTTCGAGCGTTTTCATCTGCTAACAAATAACAGTGTCTCCAAGTTCAACACTTTGGTGAAAAACTTCGTATTTGAGTCTCTCTGAAAACTTACATACAAACATACATACCATTCACGCCATTCCTTTCCGGGGTAGGCACAGTCAAAATATTTCACTCATTAATACATAATACGTACATACATACCCATCACGTCGTTCCCTTCCGGGGTAGGCACAGTCAAAATGTTTCACTCGTTAATACATAATTGTACACCTAACTCTGCTTCAATAATATCCTCCATTTTGACATATCCTTGCAAACCTCTTTTGCCTCATTTACTTCTAAACACTGTTCCATACACGCCCTCCTGTTTTTAAGACTCCTAATATTCCTCCTCCTAAGAATTTCCTCTACCACATTCAACCACAACTTTCTCGGCCCACCTCTACCTCTCACACCATTCATTCTACTCTCATATATCTGTTTCGTTATTCGACTCTCATCCATTCTCTCAACATGGCCAAACCAACGAAGCACACTCCTTTCATACACGTCCATTACTGGAGCATTTAACCCACATTCATTCATGACCCACTCATTCCTGACCCTATCCATCCTACTTTTGCCACAAATACTCCTCAGATAACTCATACCCACGGCGTTTAGTCTACTCTTATGTCTATCCTGACATACCCATGTTTCACTGCCATATAGCAAAGTGGGAATAAGTACACTTTTGTACACGGCATTTTTCGCTTCCTTAGACAAGCACTCATTCCTTGATATGCTCCACATGCTACCTACCACCTTCCTTCCAGCATTCGCACGTCTCTTTATCTCCTCATCTATTATTCCATCTTTCGCATACACTCTGAACACTTCCGATTTCAAATTAGGTATAATAGAACCCCTAATATTACCCGCGGTATTACCGCGTCGCATAAAAATCTTCTTTGTTCTATTAACAAAATCATTTTTAACGATATGTATACATAGAGTTATATATACACGATATTCTTTAAAGCTTTCAGAATGTGAATCCGTAGAGAATTTTTGCGTTCTTTGGCGTCCCTGAAAACGAAATCGAATTTTCAATGACGCGGAAGAGTCGGCTTTGCCCGCTGGGGGCAGGGGGCCACAGGGACGTGGTTCGTCAGTTGATACACATACTTCTGTAGTGATTGTATTGCTGGTGATATATAGTGATTGTATTGGCGACCTATATAAACTTAATGCTATTTTCTATATATTAAGAGCACACTGAAATTTGCCGTTTTTTTGCGTAAAAATTAATGGAGGTTCGGCACGTACCTTTCACTAATAAGAATAACTATGTAACGAATTTTCCAATCAGATACTGTTTTCTGAAGTGTGCAAGTGCGCATCAGATGGCGCATAACATTCTTTTTGTTATATTGAAGTACATACTTGCATGTAAAGCTCAAAATGTTGAAAATCATTATTTATCA
This sequence comes from Ceriagrion tenellum, assembly GCA_963169105.1. Taxonomy (NCBI): domain Eukaryota; kingdom Metazoa; phylum Arthropoda; class Insecta; order Odonata; family Coenagrionidae; genus Ceriagrion; species Ceriagrion tenellum. Next base: position 68,844,639 of record OY720643.1, read on the forward strand.
TTTCGGTATCAACGAAAGCCTCGACAAAATATTCTCGACCATACCGCTGCCTGCATTGTCCAGTGGCTTGCCACGCCATGAGACGGCCTTTAATGATTTCTGCTTGGCAGCAGCCGAGCAGTTGTCCATGGTTTTTCATGGCTCCCACAGCTCATGAGGTGCTAATTCATGGGGCCTACATAGCTAAAGAGGCATTACTTCCGCTGGGGCAATAATCAGAGGAGGCAATGGAGGTCAGACTGAGGGACACCAGGATGTCTCTTAAACATTTAACCAGGAAAATCTCTAGAGTAGCCACAAACGGACGAGATCGTTCGATATCGATTGTGTTCTTCCTTCGATATAGGTCTTCGCAACATACATAAATCCGCCATTAATGCGCTTATTTTTCTGTGTCATCCATGAGCTTAGTATAGGTTGTTCAACATTTTTATTGATTCGGTTGTAGAGATGGAGATACTCGTTCATTTTTGGGTATTCGTTAACTGGGGACCGGTTCTTTTTGGGACCCGTTCCTTTTTACTCGTTCACCGTTCCATTTTTTATTAATGATCATTAATTTTTATTTTCAGTATGTACTTAGCATTAAAAAACAATATAGGAAGCTAGAAATAATTTCTATGCAGTAATAATCGCGTTCAACGATATTGAATGAATAGATATTAATGAAAATTAAATATGGAACGGATTTAAAATATTAAAGGAACGAGGGACCGAAAGGAACGAAAGGACCGAACGAAACGAAACGCGAAACGAAAAACGAAACGAAAGGTCGTTCCGGACAAGTCGCTCCTCGGTCCTTACGTTCAATCCATGAACCCATTCCTTCGATCCCGTTCGTTCGCGAACGACCCACCTCTATTCGGTAGTGCATTTGTATTCGAGGTGACAGCTTTTGCCACATATTCGCAGATTTCCTCGGGTGTTTAATGGCAGTAAATGCTCAAATGGTGGAAATGGTTGCGAAGACCTATATCGAAGGAAGAATACAATTGATATTGAACGACCTCGCTATGGGGATCTTTTCCAAAAACTTCTTCTTGCGTCAGATCCCGTTATTACAAATTTTCAAGTATCACATCGCAAGGAACTAATGAAAATGCCGAGGGAAGTGTGGGGCCCTCTTGTTTCCGGGGGCAAGAAGAAAGATAATTCCACCACAAGCATATTACTCCACTGAGAGGAGGGTTTCAGTGACTGCTGAGTGTGAAGGGTATTGTAAGAAATAAAGAGCATTAGGTTAAAATAGATTTCAAGAGAAAATATTTATTTATTCTCGGAAGATTCCTTCACTGCAAAAAAGGCCTTTATGTTTGAATAGAACGGTTTGAAGCCATACGAAAAATACCCAGAATCCACTTCAGATCGAACTGTATGCGGTCATGGTATTTTTCTCAGAGGGTTATAAACAAATTAGCACGTGGTTTGATATTCCAATAGATAAAATAAAAATCGGATAAATAGAAGCCAACTAACCCAGTTTCTTCGCATGAAATAACAAACTCCTATAAATTAGAGCATGCAGCCATAATGTTAAGTTTTATTTTAAAGTCCAACCAACCCATTGTACAAGCTTGTGACTACTCATTAGAGTGAATAGGCAGGAAATTGCCAGGAATATCTTGATAACAGTATTAATATTAGTGTTTTTTTATAGATTTTTTAGCCCAAGTCACCAATACAATCACTATTTATCAGAAGTGTATCAACTGACAAGCCGCGTCGGCGTGGCGCCCTGCCCCCGGCAAGCAGAGCCGACTCGGCCAGGTCATTGAAAATTCGATTTAGTTTTCGGGGACGCCAACGGACGCAAACATTCTCTTTGGATTCATATTCTGAAACCTTTGAAGAACATCATTTAGTAATAACTCTGTGTATATCGACGTGGAACTAAACTATTTTTCTCCTTAAACTTAAAAAATGGGTTGAAAACAGTGTCCGCCACTCCGTCCACATTTCTAGTCCAACAATAACGTTGAGATAAGATATGCATTGTCGAACGGATAGTTATAAAAACTAATTCTTTCCTCGCACAATAAGAACCGTAATGAAAACTCATCTCTAATCACACAGGTATTATATACTTCACCACCATACCTCTCAAAACCTTATCCTTTACTTCTTTACGCGGCTGGTGTCCTAACACCCCCGCCACACGCCGATGCGGCGGTTCTCAGGGTAGCATGTAGATGTGGGAAAAATGCGTGGCAGGAGCTGAGTTTTCACTAACATGCACACTACTATATCGGAAGAAACTTAAGGCGACCGTAAGTGAACATTTCTAACGCTTACGATGGATAATTATAACGGTGTATTATTTTTACACATTTTGATTTGTCCAATTGCTCGTCAGAACAAGGTTTCATCTCTTAAGTTTCATCTTGATATTGACAGCAATTTGTTGAAACTTACGGCATACATTTAAATAAGAGTGAAAATAGCTCGCATTCCATAGTTGTTCTTCTAGAATACATATCACTCTATCTCGAAAATGTACGATTAAATGCGAGTATTGATGCTTCAGCAAAAACCGGCAAACAGCTGACGAGAAGTGCGATTTCACCATGTGGATATATTTAGATAACACATACAAAACATATGCGGCACAGCATTAAAGAAAGATGTTTTTTTAAGCGTATAATAGGAAGGTACCCGGGTGAAAAAGTGAAAGAGAGATGTTACTTTGCTCTGGTTAGGTCACACCTCGAATACGCCGCGAGTATTTGGGACCCTGGTCATAAGGATGTAACTAAAAAAATTAATAAAATACTAAGGAAAGCAGCGTGCTTCGTTAAAAACTGCTGCGAGCGTACGTATAGTGTATCACAACGTTTAGAGGGATTGAGGTGGGAGCCCTCGGTGGGAGACTCGGAGGTTACATGCTAGGCTTAGATTGCTTGAGAAATTCAGAACTGATATTTTTCATAGCGCCACAGAGAATATTATAATGACTCCTCACTGCATCTCCAAGTCTGACAGATGCGATAAAATGAGAGAGATACACTGCTAAACAGATAGGTACAAAAACTCGTTCTTTCCGCGCACAATAAGCGACCACAATAAAAATTTTGCTCCGCTAAATATACTCCTTTATTACATGTCACCATTTCATCTCCAAAAAACTTGCTTCTTTACATGGCTGGTGACCTAACGCCCCCTGTCACTCGCCCATGCTCGCAGGGTATCATGTAGATGTAGATTTAGAATATTTCCAATCCAAAAGTCGGTGCCACGTTTTTGGTTAAAATAGTGATTGAATATGTGCTGAAATCTATTTTAATTTCGTAACTTACCTCAAAAGATCAAAAGCGAAAGCGAGTTTTCGGGAAAAGCTGACATCATTAAGATAAAATCGTGCAGCGAAATAAACGATCTTTTGTGAACAATCGGTATTTAGAGAATTAGTGGTAATTTTTTTTCTCCTTTTGATTTGAACATAACGTATACGAAATTAAAAGTCAGTCAACCCATGGGGTCAATTTTTATGGGTGAGATAATTACCGCAAATAATCAACCCCCGACAACCCTTACCGCAGGGGTGCCAGTCTTTCAATTTTTAAGGGTGTGAATTGTTTTTATTCCTTACTCATCCGTTATAAATGGTAAAATTTTATATATTTTCTCTGTGATAGGCAAGTGGTGGTTACTTTTTGAACATTTTGAGATTCTAAAACATAAATAAATTGCCGTTTATTTTACATGAATAATTGTTATAAAAACACTTGGCAGCCCCTGGCGGGTCGGCGACACTTCGCTACTATTCCCTGATTACTCATCATCCTTTGGCTTTTTCATGTAGTAAGTAAACGTTAAGTTTCTAGCAAATTGAATATGATATGTGAACTGAATATGTAAATTATTTTAAAAAATTTCCTACAAAAAATAATTACTAAATAATACATACAAGAAAGGCATAATAGAAATTTCACTGTAGATATTGATCAGGATGTTTTTTTGCATCTAAATCTGTGACTACCCGTAGCCAGACAGGAATGCTACTTTCATTAATAATTTTGTAACATAAATTATGATGACGTACATGTTATTTGGGTTATATGTTTTGTGGGGAAAATGTGATAAATATTTCACATATTTATTTAATGTGTGATATTCGATTCTTTTTAGTTTTAATGTTTATTTACGAGGTGGAAAACCCGACGGATTTATATCCAGGAGGAGTAATTTAGGGGATAGTCGCGAAGTTTATCTCGTGAATGTGCCCCTTGTGGTGCCTATGCACCAGGGGCCGAGCGGAGTTTGGCATCCATTCGGCACGCGTTGACAGGCGTTAATTGACTCCAAATTTCGCATACGTTATGTGTTTCAAAAGGAAAAAAATAAAGCTTCAAAACCCATTTACTTGGAAAAACTTGGAAATCTGGAAATTTTGACCCACCCTAATGAGCTCATGATTAATTTTGTAGAAATAACAACGTGAAGGTTTCCTAATATAAATACGTAATTATTAATCAAATCTATCTCTAACTTCACATCTTTCCACTTCTTCAGAGAGTACAAAGTAACAAAATCCGAAGAATCTTTTTGGAATAACTGGGAATCATCTGCGGGGTTGAAGCCTGTTGGCTTCTTCACTTTTTTTTACGTACAGCTAAGCTACGTACGCTTCGTTTTAAATGCGTGGAAAGTTGCGTCTCTTTCGGCGGTTTGTTAAACTATTTGAATAGATGAATGTGTGGGACGCTATTCACTGACGTTGGCGTACCTGGTGGAGCTCTGAAATAAATAGTCTCAGCTGTCAGATGAAGAAAAAATTGGGAAAGTTTTATAATTGGTACGTTATGAGGGCAATGTTGAAGTATACCTTGTGTAAATATTATTAGGTAAAGAATTATTTTAAATTAAATATATGCCATACAACTGCGTTACATTCAAAATTAATTTTATCGTCAAATAAATTTTAAATTTTTTAAGTGCTTAAATAGCATATTTAAAAAAATTCATATAGTAGCAGTATTTATTTCATGCTGTTGTTTCATAATTCCGTCCATAGATGGGCTTATACACCATTATTGTCATATTTTTTCTTTGCGCGGCTACAACTATTAACGGACGTTGTCTTCGCTGTTCATCATTGGTTATACTTGAATGGCATCTCTATCAAAGCAATCTGTCTTCCGGCAGTATCATTTATTACTCTATTTTTCAAGGCTAAACGAAATGGAAACGGAAGTTTTCCCAAATAAGCCAGAAAGTCTATTCAAAGGATACATTGCTTTGAAATTGCCACGAGAAAGAAATCGGCCTGGACCGGGATTCGAACCATGGACCCTTTAGTTTGTCGGACCAATGCGCATACGAACAAAACGTCCCGGGTTCAATTCCCGGTCCAGACCGAATTTTTCTCGTGGCCGTTTCAACGTTTATCACCCGCTAAGATTTGAATACTTCGAGGATACATCGATTAAGTTAACTTTCTGGTCAGATATGAGTGTACTCACAGTTATGTTGTGCTGCAGGCGCGATGATGTATCGAGTTGCTTTTTAAGAGGTTTGTTTCTCTTCACCAGAGGCTGGTTATAGTATATGCTTACACCACTGCTTATTTATAGTGCTTGTTTTACGCTTATAATCGTGTAAATTATGTAAATATTTTGCAATTTCTTCTGAAAGCTTTACCTAGATTTCGAGTGTGTTAGACAGGTGTCACATATTTCTTCACCAGACAATTTTTCGTCTCGTATATGTATACCGTCTATTTTTGTTTTCGTTTCCATTAATACCCGTTGAAAAGTGGTACACTTACTAAAATATTTATCAAAATTCAAGGCATAACTCCGATAAAATATATTCCACACCAGGTTAGCGCTTATAAAGGCATTAAGGCGGGAGCCCGTGGAGACTACACTCTGGGCTTAGCTTGTTTGAGAAAATCAGGCCTGTTGTATTTCACAGCGACACAAAGAATATTATCATGACGCCTCGATGCATGTCTAGGTCTGACAGAATCGATTAAATAAGAGTGATAAGTACAAAAACTTGTTCTTTCCGCGTAAAATAAGCGACCTCAATAAAAACTGAGCCCCACTAAATACACTTCCATTATACTCATCACCACTTCATCTCCCAAAACGTTATCCCTTTCATCTTTAAACGGCTGGTGTCCTAATACCCTCTGCCACACGCCCATGCGTCGGTTCGCAGGGTAGTTTGTAGATATGCTTACTTAATCCAAACTTCTTCCCAGCGTTCGGTCCAAACGTTGCGTAACTACCTACCTTATGTATGTGGTACATTGGTTAACTAGTAGTTGCCATGAATCCTGATGAAGAGTTTCAAAAAGAAAGATCCAGTTGCTTGGAGTGATATTTGCATTGTTTTGAGTTTTTTATCCAAATCCTTTTTATAGCTATTCGATATGTCGTCGAATGCTTGCATCAGCTCAAGGAGTGAGTGAATTAAAATATCGGACGTATTAATCAGCTCTGGCTCCTGAGCGATTCGTGTTTTTCCTCTGAGAAATGTGTAGAGTACCTTTATGTTTAAAATATTTATTTTCCGAAAATCGAAGTTTGTAAGAATATTTTATTGTTTCAGTGTGCATGTTGGATGTATACAATCAAGCAAATAACTTTACCTTATGCGTGAAAGAAATTTTAAATAGTTACGTGCAGTGACGCGGTGGCCAAGTGCGATAATGTGTTCGAAAATGGCGGGAAGGAGCGATCGAAGACGCGATGCTTCAGCCGCTCGCTGCTAGATGCCGCTACCATCCACAAGCGTACATTTATCAGGCCATGGCCGTCCGGCCGTCGCGCTCGGCTTGGGCGCAATGCCTCCGAGATGTACAGGCCTGAACACCCGTATTTTGATCGTCATCTGTTTGTACATTTTAGCCCTACATTTTTCAAATCCCTTTCGGAGCGGAGCTAGAAACAAAATTTAATACTCTGTCATTATGGCATTAGAGACTTCGTTAGTGCCTTAAATTTTATTAAAATAAGATAAAAATCGTCAAGAATATCTACAGAAGTTCTCCAACCGCTGGACCGAGTTGCGTTAACAGTGTAAAGACACGAAAACTGAATACGCTTATTTTTTGACGACTTGTTTGGATCAAATTCCGCTGGATTAAATTGCTTCATGCCCGTCATGAAAATGGCGGTCGGTTTTGTAGCGGAGGAAATCGCTTAATTTTATGAGTACAAAACTAATCGACGGATAGTTAGCATTTCATTCGTACTGTTTTCCACCGACATACTCTTAAGATCGTAGACCTCTTAACTAAGGGAAATCAAAGTTAGTCTTTGACTGACATGACTAAAAAGAAAGAACTCTTAGTATTTTCCACACTTAAAACTTTAATTCCCGACCCAGGTTTCGACTTCCTTGCAATCATTTTCAAGGTAAACCTGTGGAATGACTCTACTGACATGACTAAAAAGAGAGAACTCTTAGTATTTTCCACACTTAAATTTTCCACTCTCTTTTTAGTCATGTCAGTAGAGTCATTCCACAAAGTTACGCCTTCAACCATTAAGTTTATTAGTATTTTTCATCTCTTTTATTATCTTATTTTCGAATACTCTTTTTATCCTATCAAATCTGGTGTCAAGACGTGGAGATCGTTCGAGAAAGTGAAGGATTTATTTAAGGAGTATTTAATTTATCAAGAGTTTTCCATATTATTGCCTAATTATTTTGCTTAATTATTAAATTATTATGCACAGCTTAATAGTTCTAAGGCTTTCCCAAATGGATATGAATTGTTAATGAAGATAAAGTGGCCCTTTAAACACAGCGTATGGTTCGGAATATTTGTTTTAAGTTTAGAAACCATGCAATTTGAAGATCGCAGCAAGCTCATTTCCCGCGCTTTTCGTGGGACAACAAAAAAATTGGGGGCGGTAGTATTACAGCGTGTACCTACATCTCGGGTGCGAGTCGACTCCTATGTGATCATCACGGTTACGTAATGGTTTGGAATCAGCGTAAAATATCTTCTCATTTGCATATTAATCGTGATTCGAAATAATCGCTCTTCACAGTTTTCCACGGATAAATCTTCAATGCCACCGCTTCCGACGATAATTATATAAAACATCGAAACCGGTCACTTTCAACCAGCCCTCTTCGGGCGTCCGGAGTATCTGATAAATAATATAATTTCAATGAAACCTTAAAAGTGGAACACTGAATAGAAATCTCTTTTCGTCAAGTGAAAGTTCCAATGCAGTAATTCTGAGACGAAAGTTTCTTTTGAGTGTCATAAACGGCGGAACGGAAACCTCGGTAACAGAATGGCAAGCAATTATGGTTGCATATCTCCGTTACTCAACTTAGTTGGATTGGATATTTGGGGAGGCGACCGACGGCTGAGGTCATTTGCGCCGTAGGGGATAGGTAAGGTAGGAAGGGTGGATAGAAACCCGGCGTCGGCATTAGCCTGATCTTAACGAAAGGCGCCAAGGGGACCGCGGCTTAACGTCTCATCCGACAGACGGAGTACTGCACTTAAGTGTCCTCCGCAAGACACTCATGTCGGAATCGGGTTTCCTATGAAAAACATCCTCAACTTAGTCAAACAAGAAAATCATCCCAAGATCTTTTCAGTTAAACTATGTTTGAGGGCTTATTTATCAATGGCAAACCTCTTAATCGCATATCCGCTCAGAGATTCAATGTGGCTGCAGATCCATTGCAAAACTGTTTAATATTTAAGGTGTAATGCTGTTTAATTTAAGGTTCCTCTAAAATGGGTTTATTTTTTACGGTGAAATTCGTTTATTTGTGTCTTATCAATCGGGTGATTTCTTTTTAACTGTTTAGTGAGACCTAGAAAAATGTTGTTTCATGAAACTCTTCAAGCAGTCTTCACCTGCCATTTCTTTTAAGTATTAATTTCCTCCTCAATCATAACCTCGTTTTGAGGCGTTATTTCGCGTTGTTTTCCACATGAGACCAAATATTGTCTTCTACAGCGTCTTAACCGGTGCCCTCCCGGTACAAAGACGCAACAGTTGTTTACGCCCTGCCCATGAAACGCATCGACTGCATGCATATTTTTTTCTGTGCAAGATAACGGCTCATTAAAAATGTTCGCGTCTTCTTCCACCGTATTGTCTCTCTCTTCCATTCGTCACTGCTCACTGCATTTTAAAAACCGAACATTGATAAATCCCTCGGAACTTACATCCATACAGTCTGAACTTTACATTTTTTATAAAATGAGAGGTAATAAATAATTAAACATACTTGAAGGCAAAATAGAGGGAAACGTCCCCAGAGGATGGGGACGTTTCCTTCTATTTTGCCTTCCCTGTTCGGGTTGAAAGACGTTTGGTAGCGGATATCAGCACAGTCGTTGTATAGGTTGCTATGTTGCAACGGCAGAGGGATGCATTGCCACGGATGGACAGGGGAAGTCAGTAACACATCCAACGAACATTTGTACAGATCTCATAAAGTATGCGTTTCCGCACCCGTGTTTATTGGACTTTTTTCTGATTTTCATCAGCACTACCGTGATGTTAAAATTGAGGGAAAAGTGCCCAGAGGAAGACCCAGGAATACATTCATGGACCAAATAAAGAGGAAAGTGCATAAGAAGAGATAACAGGAAGTAAGGGAACAAGCATTAGTTAGGGAAGGGTGGAGGGGTGCAGTCAACCAGTCTTAGGATTGAAGGACCAATGAATGAATCAATACTACCACCTCTCAAAATACTCGACACTTTTTATTGACACACTGTATAACGGCCTTAGCTGTAGCAAAGGCGGTAGTAAGAGGAGTAAAAGCATGCGAAACTGTGGAATTTTGCCAATCCAACGAACATTTGTACAGATCTCATAACGTGTGCGTTTTCGCACCCATGTTTATTGGACTTTTTCTGATTTTGATCAGTACTACCGTTATGTTCAAATTGAGGGAAAAGTGCCCAGAGGAAGACCCAGGAATAAGTTCATGGACCAAATAAATAATTACTTTTATTGAGAACCTGGGACTTTATGTCCCCTAGGTTCTAATGCAAATACACATACAAAAAAGGATGATACGAAATTCAAAGAATTTTCCCACAGACATTAGGCCGGGAGTGTGACAGCAATGGTACCAATATCTACATGAAACCTCTCACAGGAGACCGTTAAAAAAAAACAATAAGGTTAAACATTGCTGAAGTTACACATAGGGTATATGATAGATACAAATAGAAGTCAAATCATGAAATTCATGGTAGATCAAATACAAGCGAAAAAATAATACAACATAAGACCAAAATTTATGATACATTCATCGCAAATTGATACTCTCGTCAATTTCTGTAACCTTATACAAAGTGCTGAATTGTAATGTAAATAATTTCTATGGTAAGAACAACACTGTACAATTTCGAAAAAAATCGACAAATATATTAACATATGGCCTTCAAAATAAGAAGGAAAATATACAAAAGAAAAACAGACAACCTGGAAGTGTTTTTCCACACTAGATGAAAACTGGTTGCACCATAAGGAAGGGTATATTTAACTACATATCATAACTGAAATTTAAATACCTTAATTAGAGTTGAAAAGATGATCGAATAATTTAGATCGAAAGGAATTAATTGATGGCTTTTGACGAGTATTTTGGGGGAGGAGTTCCAGAAATTAACAGCTAACACTGAGATAGCAACAATGAAGAGGAAAATACAAATAAAGAAGAGATACCAGGAGGTAAGGGAACTAGCATTAGTTAGGGAGGGGTGGAGACTTTAACCAATCTTGGGTTTGAACAACCAATGATGATGAAATAAATAAAATTTTAAATGAAAAAGTAAAAATATAAAATTAGAAAAATAGCGAGGTCGTAGTGTGACGTACAAGGGATTCAGGAGCTGTTAAAATGAGAAATTAGGAGATTTAAATCATGTTTAAGCTTCTAGCATAGTCAAATCGCCTCATCGTCTAATAAGGTGACGAAAAAGTAAGTGAGACCTGGAATTATAACGCGAAAATACGCAACGTAATTAGGATATACTAATGCTATACAGCTTAATTAGGATGTATGTACTTATAATGTAGTTTCAGCTTTAATCCGGATCATGATCAAAAGAGAATTCATCGTTTCAGTTGTCATCCGACTGAGGAAGGAATGTAGCACTTCTTCAGATGGGACTCAAGTCGCTATCAGTAGTCACCAATCCGAAGTCTGAGTTGTGTACTTGAGTATGTATAAAAGGTTCGTATTTGTATTTTTTTCCCTTCCGTTAGTCTTGAGGTGACCATATAGCCGTCGAAATCGGTTGAAAGCAATAAAAACTTTGTGGAATTGTACATCGGTTTCCTTATGAGTTAAGCCGATGGTTTTCTGCAGCTCTGTACTCCGCTCTCCAACCTGTCCATCGCTTCATTTTATCGTTGCTGCTCCCGCCTGCTTTTTTTATATTTTTATTTTTTATATTATATTATTCAATTTAATTATATTACTTGCCACATCTCTATGTATAATGGAATGTTTGCCTGTTTGTCCACCTGTCGTTTATACACATCTACAGTTTTATTCCCATCGTGGTGAAATTTTGCAGACTAGTAGTTCAAGATAGGAGGAAAATTATAAGCTATTTAAAAAATATCTCGGGGCCCAAAAAGGCCCCCCCCTGGTGGTCCACGCTAAGCACTGGATTCGGTGCAGTGGTTTTAGTTTTTGCGTTTTAAAGGTACTTCACTCAGGATAGAGGGCTGGGATTTTTTTATCGAATGGTTAAATAAACGAAATTGCTGATTGTTTCAATCGATTTTCTTTTATGCTTCGTATTTGTCCGAAAATAATTTGTTTTGCTGAAATATCTCACATTTTTCTCGGAAGTCAACAATGGCATATTTCCTTGACAAATAGAGATTTGATTTTCAAAGGATATTCACGCCTCTAGCATTTAAATATCGCGTTTTCCTGCAGGGCCATTATGGAATTTGGAAAGAAAATATGTACAAGAAGGGGCCAGAGTCCCGAGGGCTCCATGATAGATATCTTCGGGGGGTACAAAACGATCAGCGTGTCCACTACAACGAACACAACGTACAAGTTAGGTTACGAACTCCTCAAGTGACCACGCTGACTGCATTATTCAGACTTTGTGGTTTTCTTATAAAATAAGTGCAAGGTTTTTCACATCCGTTGAATTTGAACGGGTACCTTCCGCTAGTAGAGAATAAAAGGCTGTTAAAGTTGTCCTATTTCGTGCCTCGTATGAAGCGGGCTTTACACTCGTGCATCCTTACACGCACGCTTTCCAGTTATTGATTCTCCTCATATACCTCCTTTTTAAGAGACTTTTCTCTGGTATTCACCCGTCTTTCACGATCAATCCCTTCCTCTCACACTCTACTATCGTATATCTTAAAATCTTCAGATACAGTTTAATGTCTTAGAATTGCCTTGACTTCTGATATATCGTGGGAAACACACATACAAAAAAATGCGGCACAATATAAAAAAACTAGGTTTTGTTAAGCGTATAATAGGAAGGTCCTCGGATGACAAAGTAAAAGAGAAATGCTAGTTCCCTCTGGTTGACCCCTCGAATACGCCTCGAGCGTATGGGACCCTGGTCATAAAGATTTAACCAAAAATATTCATGAAATACAAAGAAAAGCTGCTCGCTCTGTTAAATACTGCTGCGAGCGAAAATATTGTGTTTCACAACTTTTAGAGGGATTAAGGTGGGAGCCCCTAGAGACTCGAAGGCTACCTGCTAGGCTTAGCTTGCTTGAGAAATTCAGAAATGGTGTATTTCAGAATGACACGGAGAATGCCCCTTGTGACCCCTTATTTTCGATTCTTTCTTTTTTTGGGAGAAATACAGAAATACTATTTAATTTTAAACTTGTGCTTAATTGTATTGGTTATGTATTTGTAGATTTATTGTATTTTTTGTATTATGTATTTAATTTTTATTCTTTCATTATAAAAAATCCCCCCTTAAAATTATATTTAATTGATTTAAATTAAATGCTATAATGACGCCTCACTTCATCTCTAGGTCTAACAGAAGCGATTAAATGAGTGATTAATCCACCAACATTTTCATCGTAATCTGATGAATGGTATTGGATCGGATGGAAGACGAACAAACAAACATTCATTTTTATATATTAGGCTAGCTGTGCCCGGCATACGTTGCAATGCCTCTTTTTTTCTAAGTAGGCACAATTATACTAATGAGACACAAACGAAATTGAGACCTAGTCCAATGAATTCGTCGTACCTACACAGGAATTCGTAACGCAGAAATGAAGGCATGAGTTTCCATTCCATGCCTATGCTGCAGTTTCCAAGTAAATAAAATAATCTATTGTTGAAGTTGTGCAAAAATTTAAGATTTTCAAGCTAAAAAATCGAATATTAGGAATAAGCGAAGCGTATACGAATATCGAATGTAAGAATATTTAAAAAAAGCAAAAATAGAGACCAATGCACCAAATCTTATTCTAAGTAAAAATAAATTACGTACCTTTTGACACAAATTATGTATTAGGTACTGATACGATTCTGATGCACGTGATTGACCAACTCGTAAACAATCTACTTCGTTGCTTGCTTGCCATTCCTCGCTTGTTTGAGAAGCTCACGTGCTAACACTCATTTGTTACAACGACTCGCGCTCCACCTATTGTACAATGGATTTAACATTTCAGAAACCTACGCGGGCGTGCGCATAACAACTCATCAAAGTGTCATCGTAATCTGATTAATGGTATTGGAATGCATAGAAGACGAAAGAAAATATTCATTTTTATATTATTAAGATGAGATTTTCTTTCCCCTAGCGCCTACCCGAAACTGTCTCTAGGCTAGGCTAACTTAATTCTTTTAGGGTGTTCCCCCTCTTTGAGTGCCCGCTGTTGCCGAATAGTCTGCTGGGGAACGTAAGAGGGGAAGTGACTCAACATTTGAACTCTTCCCCCTCTTCTCCGAGTTTATATATACCTAACTCGGCCTTTCCGCTTCCTTCCTCTCCATCGCGACATACGTGGTGTGTTGAGAATGAATGGACCCGTGCTCCGAAATAGGAGTAGGTGGGAATTCCAGACGCGGGGGCCGTGCTGGAATGAATGAGCACAGCTGGAGGAAATGGCAGCTGCGATTCCTGGAGTTGGGAAGAGCTGAGAAAGAGCAGTCAGGAGATTTTTGAGCCGAAAAGTGGTCCTAATGCATAAGCAAGGTGATATTTAAGGCTTAATCATTTATTGAGTGTAGGTAGGTCAATGGACCCACTCGGCATTTATGATTAAACACGCTCGAGGAGTAACCATTGCTTAAGCCGCCGCTCTTCGAAAATGCGATTTCGTGAGAGGCTCTCTTGTTTTAGATGAGAAGAAGAAAGAGGTAGGAATATACGTGATTGTAGACGATTGTACTTGGTGGAAATGAGACATTTTTTGTAAGAGTATTCTACCGGTCAAGGTAGGTTTTGTTGAATGCCAGGGAATCTCCACCCGTTTTTCTACACACCCGTATCTTCCTCTATTATATCCTTTTTCTCCTCAGTATACGATCTACCCTTCGTCAACCTGCCCATGAAACCTATTTTCCTTCTTCCTCTTCCCCGCTTGCCCAACATCCTTCCCTCTATCACATTCTTGACCAACCTCTCGTCCCTCATTACATTCTTCAGCCACCTACCCTACCGATCTCGAATTTCATTAAGAAGTTTCCTTTCCTCGCCCACCATCTCCAGCACTTCCTCGTTGGTCTTCCTCTCCGTCCACCTCACCTTCTCCATCCTTCTTTACAGCCACATCTCAAATGCCTGAAGCCTGTTCTCGTCCTCCTTTCTGCACCTTACAACGCTATGCTCCCAATCAAGCTCTTCACCAGCCTCTTATTCACATCCACAGTAAAAGAAAAATGACTTCGTATTTTCCACACTTTTCATTAAAATGCCAAACCGGTTTCCTCAGAGGTCGTTTTCTTGTGTTAAGTACAGGCGCGATGGCTTTATATATGTACGGGGAGGACATGGGGTGGAGAAGGATTTTTGGGGCAGGGGAGAGGATTAGGTTGGTTAATACAGCAAGGACACTACCACAGGAAAGCGTAGAAACAGCAGCGTCAAATATTCACAATAGAGGCAAACAATAAAAAGATAAACTAGATTTTGTAAAAAGTGTTATAAATACGAAGTCATTTTTCCTTCACAAAGAAGTGGCATTCACCACTGAGGGTAGGATTTAAGTGACTGCTCAGACTAAAGGCAATTGCGAGACACAATGCACGTTAGGTTTCGATAACGTTCAAGAGAAAATGTTTATTTATTCTTCGAAGGTTCTTTAACTGATTGAAAACTTTTATATTTGAATACAACCGTTTTAAGCCGTGCGAAAAATGTCCAGCATTCGCTTCAGATCTAAGTGTATGCGGTCATGGTAATTGTCTCAGAGGAGTATAAACGAAATAGGACGTGATTTCATATTCCAATAAATAAAATGAAAATCGGATAATTAAATGCCTACCAACTCATGCTCTTCGCAAGAAGTTACAAACCCTTCTATTAGGTAGAGCATGCGGCCATAATGTTTTGTTTTAATGTCCAACTAACTCCATTGTAAAAGCTTGGGACAACTCATTAGAGTAAATAGACTGGGGTTTTTCTGTAATCTGTTGGTAACAGCATTAATTTACATGTTTTTAATAGATTTATGATTCCAAGTCGCCAATAAACCACTTTATATAAGATGTTTATCAAGTGATAAGCCGCGTCACTGCGGCGCACTGCCCGCGGTGGGCAAAGCCGACTCGGCCGCGTCATCGAAAATTCGATTTCGTTTTCGGGGACGCAAACGGACGCAGAAATTCTCATCGGGTTCACAATCTGAAAGCTTTAAATAGTATCGTGTATGAATTGCAGGGTGTATATCGGGGTATAACTAAACTATTTCACTGTTTTAACCTCAAAAATAGATTATAGCAGTTTCCGTCGTTTTGTTCTGTAGGTAATTCAAATAAAATGCAAATAACATAGAATTTACATTCCATTTAAGACAGTGACTATTTTATTAGAATAAAGTTGGTATTTATTCCATACATTAATGTAAAGGGAAACTGATAGTTTCAAAAGCTCGAGCAAGTAGAGCATTTTAACTACTTAAAGTAGTTAGCTAGAGGAAATCGGGCGTAGTAGCAAAAACGTACGGAAGAGAATAGCGTTAGCAACGGAGGAGTTTAGTTATAGAAGGGAGCTGATGACAGGGACCTTGGGTAAGGATGTGAAGAAGAGGCCAGTGAAGAGCTTGATATGGAGCGTAACGTTTTATGATGCAGGAACATAGATCCTCAGAAAGAAGGACGAGAATAGGCCGCAGGAATTTGAGATGTGGGTGTGGAGAAAGATGGAAAAGGTGAGGTGGACGGAGAGGAAGACTAACGGAAAAGTTTTGGAGGAAGACTAACGAAAATGGATATGCTAGAGGGAGATAGGCCCCTGAAGGTGTAGAAAACTGGGAGGAGATTCTCTGACATTCAACAAAACCTTCCATTATTAGTAGAATACTTTTTTAAAAATGAAGCTATCAATCGGGAGTGACCGTGCAGAGTTTCAACTTTTGGACTGTAAATGCCGTCGTCTTGAGATTTCACGCCCTCGTGGGTAATGAATACTTATAATATTGAACGCGCATGCACAATATGTGTAAATTGAATGTGTAATTGAAGTGATATTTTTAATTCATAAGCGGCATGCTTTGTTGGGGATGTTGATAGATTTGTTAATCAGGAACAAATGGGAAATCCCCCTACCCTATGTTTCTAATGCTGCTCTTAAAAAAACGTGGAATTTTATCTCCTTAAAAGTCTCTCAGGTATTTTTGGAAATTTAAACCCATAGCATCCTAAGTTGTGTCCCTCGATAGTCCAGTGGAGGATCTAGTTCATGGGTTGGGGAAATTGCTATTTTACTTACGAGGAATAAGTTTTCCAACACAGATAGATAAACCTGAAATATATTTAGCAATTGACCTGTCAGTTAAGCTGACGTGTGGCGCTCTGTTTCTATCAGGAATTTACGTCCCATTAATCCCGACACCGCGTGGAGTCACGAAAGAGGTTTGCTGAGTCGCATGGGGGTTAGGCGTTAATGAAAGTTGGCAATTTTCTTTCTTTAAATAAATTTCACCATAACTGTATGTGGTTTTCTTTCTTTAAATAAATACACCAGCGTAAATAACATTATGTCTAACCCCATTAAAAAGAGACGTTTCAGGCGTAATCTGGAGGAATGACATAATTATATAAATATATATATATATATATATATATATATATATATATATATATATATATATATATATATATATATATATATATATATATATATATATATATATATATATATATATATATATATATATATATAAATACGTTGATGGATTGGAGTCAGCCATGCGGCGATGAACACACGATGTGGATAGGATGGAGGAGATAGACACACAAAAAAAGAGACGATCACACTTACATCGCTAGCTTTCGGAACTAGTCCGTCTTCAAGGCGTATCACGGAACAAATGTGTTGTTTGAAAAAACATTTGTTCCGTGATACGCCTTGAAGACGGACTAGTTCCGAAAGCTAGCGATGTAAGTGTGATCGTCTCTTTTTTTGTGTGTCTATCTCCTCCATCCTATCCACATCGTGTGTGTGTGTGTATATATATATATATATACTGGACCGTGAGTTATGCTTGTTACCTGATGATGATTTAGTACATCGAAACCGGTCGTATTAAAGTTTATATTTGCCAACTATAAATTGCCAACTTTCATTAATTATGTCAATCCACCAGATTACGCCTGAAACGTCTCTTTTTAGCTTATAAAGGATTTAGATGAAAGTGCAAAGGGATCAATGTGAGAAGGGATGGAATTCAATAGAGAGGAGAAGCAGAAGAAAAGAGAACGTTTAGCGATCGAAAGTCTAGGAATGGGCATGTGGAGTAAAGGGTGAGAACGGGTGGGGCGGGATGGAACTTTGAAATTGATAAAGGAGAGCAAATTAGGGCAGTGGATGGTGGACTTTAGAATGTTATAAATACATTTTAAGTCTGCTGTGAGTCTATGAGTGGGGAGATTAGGGATGGAGAGATAGGGTAGAATAGCCTCGGTGGACATATTACGACACTGTGGTAATCTATTCCTAACTATTTTAGCAAAGAAGTTGCAGACACAATCCAGCGACGAAAGATTAGTTTGAGAAGAGATAGACCAGATGGGGAAGGAATAGATAAGAATTGGAATAATAATGGAAGAAAAGAATGTTCGAAGTCCTCGGGGGTCATTAATTTCGGAAAATGATAGAGGAGACCCAAGAGAGATATTGCTTTAGACTTGACGGTTTATATTTTATATTATAAAGTTCAATTTATTTTCTGTTAGAATACCAAGGTCCTTCGATGTTGCAACACGTTTTTAGCGAGTGATTAGTCACAGTATAATTAAATTCAAGAAGAATTAATGTGTAAGAATAAATATTAATAACTACCCATGAGCGACACGACATATTTCCGCAAACAAATGTTTAGGGTCAGCAGCTTAACAACAACGAGGATATATGGGAGGGAAGGAGAACAAGCTTATCGGCGCCCTCTCCAATACGAAATTATTTCGAACTGCAAAAAATATCATTCTAAAATATTTAAGTTCGTTATTTTTAAACTCAGAATTGAGGTTCTACTTCCACAAGTGTCAACTTGAAGTGTTTGTTTTGTCATTTCGCGAAGTACGCGGTGAAGTTTAAAGTTCTCACCGTCGGTGTCCTCCGCAACATTTTATGGGGAAAGAACCCTTTCCCCGCATCCCCCTTCCCCGGCTGCTACAAGTAGGGTTCGCGGGTGATGGTCACCGATCGAATTTGGTGTCGCAAAAGAGTTGGGAGCTCTTGATGTTACATTAAGAGGCAAATTTATGTATTTATTTATTTGAGAAATTGCCCGCATACAGCATAAATGCCACTTTACAGCGGCACAATGTAACAACACATGAAAGATTCATGTTAACAATTATACCACTTAGTTTTTTTCCACCAATATATTTAAACCACAAATCAACCGGTTTCGGCCTTTTCAGGCCATTATCAAGATTACAGAATAATAAAACGGTTGAGAAAAAAAAAAGAAAAGGCCGAAACCGGTTGATTTGTGGTTTAAATATATTGGTGGAAAAAAACTAAGTGGTTTCATTCTTATAACATGAATCGTAATAATTTCCACAAAGTGAATTCGCCTACCATTGATTTTAACACATGAAAGGCAAGACAGATGCATTCAAACATAAATAACAGCGAAAACAATGTTGAGAAAAAGGAAAAAAAAATTAAAGACTCACGAAGAAGCGTGCTTAGGTATTGCCTGCTAGGTGAGGAAGAGCGCAGCGGGCGAACATGTGAGAGAAAAGCGAAAACGGGTCAATGTTGTCTGGAAGAGAATTAATCAGGGAAGAGAGGCGGAATAGAAGGGAGCGTTTGATTTATGATAATCTGGGAATGGGCATGAGGAGTAGAGAATGCGTGCGAGTGGGTCTACACGGGACTCTAAAACTGAGGCTAGAGATCAGTTCAGGACATACAGTTGTTGAGTTGAGAATGCTGTGGATGAGCCTTAAGTCACTTTTGAACATTTGTTTTGGGAGATCAGGGATGGAGAGAGTGGACATGAAGGTAGACACAATGGTTTATAAGTTTCTCTTCGCGGATCAATTGCAACGGTCCAAAATTTCACGTTGAGAGACTAGTTGAGAGACCGAACGAGCATACTCGCTCGAACTGAGAAGAACGGGTCGCGCTTAATTGGCCGTGTTGAAGCTTGAGGAAAGACGAAAGGGATAATTGTGGGGGTTCCGATGGCATTGATTGATCTCGACGGCAAAGAAACGTCTTCAAGGCTGATTTGAGGGGAAAGAGGATTGGCTCTTGAGACTCAACGCACACACTCTATTCAATTTGGAGGCGATCCAGAAACGGGCGAGGATCCTCCTGCTTTCTTGATTGGGAAACTTCTACAAGCGGTGTGATCGCCTCCTATCTTAAGACGCCCTAAGTTTCGCACCTATCGGCAGAATGATGAGCGTGTGTTTAACTTACTTCACATGTTGAACCAGAGTACTTGACAGAATATTTTCCTTCGAACTCAAACATACCACGAAAATATAGAATGTATTTTAGTTACATTATTGTATTCTACGATATAATCACTGTGCAGTAGAGAATAAATAAGAAGACTAAAATCCTAGTATTCGGATGGGGAATGTTGGATACGGAAATCACACTGACAGAAGAGAAATTTGAAGTAGTGGATTACTTCACCTATTTCACCAGTACCATCTTGTGGTACGGAAGAAGTATAAAGGAAATCAAACGAAAAATAACCCATGCCAAGAAGGCGTTCATGGTTAAAAGACAACCACTGTGTTAAAAAAAAAGATAGGACTACAAACTTGGAAACAGTATGTGAATACATTCGTGTGGAGCGTGGCACACTATGGATCGGAAACATGGACCGTTGTAAAAGCTGACCAGAACAGACTAGAAGCCTTCGAAACCTGGTGCTGGAGATGGGATGCCAAAGATAAAATGGACGGACAAAATAAGAAATGGCGAAATTTACAGAAGAGGAGGACCATTATGGAGCACTATGCAGCAAAGAGGATGGGTTAGACAAATCGTGAGACAAAATATGTCCGTGAAAAACGAAATTTAAATTAATATATGGGGAAAATTCCCCAGAAAAATACCCAGGAATAAGTTCATGGGCGAAATGAAGAGGAGAGCACGTAGAAAAAGCTACAAGGAAATAAGGAACTTAGCGTTAGATAGGGAAGGTTGGAGGACTGTAGTCAACCATTCTATAATGTTGAACTACCAATGATGATGTGCAGTGGAGTGAAAGTTTTTTTATAGCTGTTCTTGTTACGCTGATTTTTTTCCAAGCTGCATCTTTACTCGTATCAAGTTGTAACTTTACTCGAGGTTAACGCCGCAACGTACCTTAGAGTTTGCGATGCTGCGACAAGCCTAGAACCATTTATTTTGGTGACGAGAAAAACATGAACTTTCATCCCCGTGAGGTTACTTCGCGTGGTCAGCTAATGCTGAAACGTTATCCTGGAATCACTGAATTGGCGTGTCAATACTTTTTAAAAATTTTTCCTACCTGAAGTGATGCTTTATAATTCAAAAATTGCCTTTTCGTAGGTCTGGATACTTAAAATTTACTTTTAGCAAAAAGAAAATATTATATTTTAATAATAAAGACTTAGATAAGTAAAATTTGATGAATTACATCCAATAAATAATATTCATGATAATTCGTTTTAGTGAGTAAAAATTGTGTACTAATACGATTATGTTATATACAATACATTTAATTGCACCCAATGTTTTAATTCCACTTTCCTAATATTTAGGTTATTTAATGTCTTAAGGTCATTCGGCTGGCTACTCAATAATTTAATGCTTAATTATAGTTATTGTAAGTATATCCGACGCAATGATTGTAGGTTCGGGGGGGAAATGAATCAGGGAGCAAGTCGGTAGCTTGTTTGACACAGACTTTATTCCACCTACTGCATCTACACCGCACCAAGGTCCCCGCGAAACTAGTGATGGGTCGTTCATGATCGATTCGTTCAAACTGATTGAATCACCAAGTGAGTCAAATGACTCATGATTCATTTCGGGAAAATGATTCGATCATTCAATCATTTTGTGTTTCCGTCTGCCATGTGATTGAATGCGATATTAAGTGGAAAAACATTCACAAGTACGTTATCCGTTATGTCTAGTCATGAAAATTCTGAGAGATATCTTCATGGGCATAAATCCATTAAAATTTGGTCAGTGAGTTGATGTTTGTGTAGCATAGTTAGAGACAAGGCGCTCATTTTAAAAACGATGAAATTAACCCTTGTTACAATACCAGCGCATAATTACAGTTGGTAAACTTGATAAGAATTTTAAATACCTGCTCAGTTGAAAGCTCCTAATTGAATGTAATTCATTACTGCAGATCAGAAAACATTCATGCACATTAATTTGTGTAGTCTGAGCTAGTGATTTAATTTTCATGTACATATTTTGACGTTATTCTTCTTGAATTCAGAGTCTGTGACAGTTTTGCCTCTCTAAATATTCTCGTGACTATAGTACTTGGAAATCTCCAATTTAATGCGGATCCAAAATTTGTGGAATATGGAAATCAATCAGCCTTCCTAAATTTCTAAGCACGATAGTAATTATTCGAAATCAATAATTAAAATAGATTGATGGCATCAATTAGCACCATTCGAGTTTTTGAGTCTCTTCAATCTTGATTCATACGAGTCTTTCGATTCACGTGAGTCTCGTGATTCATCCAATCAATCTGACTTACGAGTCATAATGAATCAAATGATTGAATCAGTTGATTGAATCTTTTAAGTGACTCGAATCAAAATGATTGAATCACTAAAATGATCGACTTAGCCCATCTCTACGCGAAACTCCTCGAGGCGCGCTACTCCCTCACCCGCGCTCCCTCAGAGGGCATCACCACGGGACCACACCCCTTCCAACTCATTGGCCGCCAAGTGCTGACGCCATTCATCTTACCCATTTGCGACAATCATAATATTCTTCTCTTCTTCGGTCCTTTATGGGAGATGAGATAGTGCATGGCCTAATTTGCTCCTCTCTTCCTGTTTGGGCAATGGGAGGCGAGATAGTGCACAATCGGAATGGCTCCTCTCTTCCTCTGTCCAGAAAGTGCACCGCTCAGCATCGTTCCCATGCCCGGATGGTCTCTCGTCTCTCGTGCCTTCCTTATCATACTAACAATACACTCACATTATTCTCATTACCAATTGATTTATATCTTATCGGCATAACTATACTTTTGTGTCTGGAAACTTTGTGCGAATTTTCAATTTTTTCTTTGAGAATGTTATAGTGAAATTTTAGAGATTCAAAAGCGAAAATTTGTTCCGGATGCGGTGAATTTTTCTTAATTACAAAAAGGTTTTTTTAAATCAATTTTTAGAAATCGATTTTGTAATTAGTTCAAATTATTCGAGGAAAAATGAAAGGTTCTTATGTCACAGTAATTCTCAAAAATTAGATAACAATATCCACATAAGTCTTTGACTTGACTCATTTTTTTCACGCGGTACGTTTAATACACCTCAACGGCAGATGTTTTGCGCTCCTGAAATAATTACTGCGGTGACGATATGATTTATTTTTTTTAGAATTGAGAAAACCTACAAGTCCCACGATTAATTTTTTCCCGAGGTCTATGTGCACTATATTCCTCATTTTGAAAAACAGACTCTCTGAAGTGAATTCATGTACCATTTTTCATCGAAAGAGGCTTATATTTTTGCAAATGTCTTGTGAAGTAGTGCGGAAACGTAGTTGATATTATGGAATCTTTGGAAAAGTGAGAAAATTTTCTTTGAAATGAGACCAGAGTTTTTGAGACCCATTGATTTCTTGGCGAAATGAAATCTTGCTCTGACTAACTTAACCGCTAAAAGTTCTCAGATACGCCTAACCCTTTGAATTTATTCTCATGAACCTAATGCCTACTCTGGCATTATATCTTTTAAAGAAAGGTAATTTTCCAAAACTCTTGTCTAGGTTCAACCTAGTAACTTCGTGAAAAAGATATCTATTTTGCGTTTGAGTGAACGACCTCATTTGTCCAGGACTTCGCGGCATATTTCAATGGTCCCTTCCGTGGGACTCTGTCGGGTGACGTCTCTAGTGCTCTGGTTGCTGTCAATCCGTCGTCCTTTCATTCATCTGCCTCTTGGTGGATTCATTCCCCGCCCGCATGCCCCCCCCTCCTCCCTCCCAATTGTCGCGTCAGTCCCAGCTGGCCATTCAAGATTGAGAGGAGGGACCCGGCGTAGTGGACGGCATCACGTGGCGCTCTACCGTCGGCAATCGGAACCAATTCGAGGGATTAATGCGTGACGACCAACTCTCTCGTGCAATCACGCGTCTCAGCCTCCGAGACCCTCGCCGCAGCCGAGTGCTATCGCCTCTATAGACGCCAAGAAGTGACATCTGGAGAGTTTGACGCTGAAATTTCTCCTCTTTTGTCGTTCAATCCTAACATTGGTTGACTGCAGCCCTCCACTCTTCACTAAGTAATGCTAGTTCCCTTACCTCCTGGTATTTTTCCCAATGTACCTTCCTCTTTATTTGGCCCATGAACTTATACCTGGGTCTTCCTCTGGGAATTTTCCCCTTATTTTACCTTCAATCATGTTCTAAACGAACCCAATGTGTCTTGGGGTGCGTCCAATCCATCTAGTTTTTCTTTTATCTATAGTGTTCCATGTGATCCTTTCCTCTTTTACTCTTCTTTACACTTCTTTATTCTTATTTTATCTGTCCATTTGATATTAGGCATCCTCCTCCATCACCAGTTTTCGAAAGCTTTTAGTCTCTTTTGGATCTGCTTTTCCAATAGTTCATGCTTCCGATCCATAGAATGCCACGCTTCATTGGATGTCTCTTCTTCCATCTTCAGATCTGATGTATAATTAAACATTTTACCCGTCTCTGGGTCTATAAATGGTGGAAAATGTTATTTATTCATTGGTTGTTCAATCCTAAGATTGGTTGACTGCAGCCCTCCACCCTTCCCTGTCTAATGCTAGTTCCCTTACTCCTGACATCTCTTCCTGTGTATACTTTCCTCTTTATATTGTCCATGAACTTATTCCTGGGTCTTCCTCTGGGGACAATTCCCTCTATTTTGACTTCAATTATGTTCTTCACAAACCCATTGTGTCTCAGGATGTGTTCAATCCATCTCGTTCTTCTTTTCTGTGTGGTGTTCCATATGGTCCTTTCCTTTTCTACTCTTCTGTACACTTCATCATTTTTTATTTTGTCCGTCCATTAAAATTCATTAACCTCCTCCAGCACCAGGTTTCGAAGTCTTCTAGTCTTTTCTGGTCAGCTTTTCCAATGGTCCATGCTCCCGATCCATACAGTGCCACGCTCCGCACGAATGTTTTCACATGCTCTTTCCTCGTACGAAATCTAATCTTCTTTGAGCGCACTTTTCGCCTTTTCATCGCGAATGCTTTCTTAGTTTGGACTATTCTTTGCTTGATGTCCATCGTACTTATTCCGTCCTGGCCGATGGTACTTTCGTGGTTGGTGAAGGAATCCGCAATCTCCAATATTTCACTCGTAGCCTGCATATTAATCTATAATAGGGTACATCTGCATGCTACTCTGTGAGCCGTTGCAAAGGCGTTATGGCCAAGGGTGTTAGGAGACCAGCCGTGTTAAGATGTTAGGGGTAAGGTTTTAGGATATGCAATGGTTACGCGAATTATGGGAGTGTATTTAGTGGAGCTTAAATTTTACTGTGGTCGCTTATTGTTCGTGGAAAGAACGAGTTTTTCTACCGATCTGTTCGGCGATGTATCTCTCTTATTTTATCGCTTCTGTCAGGGCTAGAGATGCAGTGAGGCGTCAAACTGATATTCTCTGTGTCTCTCTGAAAAATATCAGTTCTGAATTTCACAAGCAAGGGAAGTCTAGCGTGTAGCCTCCGAGTCTCTGAGGGCTCCCACCCTAACCCCTCTAAAAGTTGTGAAACAGTATATGTCCGCTCGTAGAAGTTTTAATGAAGTACACAGGGGGACTTAATGTTGTATCAGAGAATTGTTTGCGTTCAAAGCAGTAGTGATTGGGTAAGAAATCAGTAGGTGATATAGGAATGTAAAATGGATGCTGAGACAGTGGTCATGTAGGAAAGGAATGTGATTTGTTGGTTTTGCCACGGTGATAAAATAGATGAGGGTCGATAAACAAACTGGATTTGAATTGGTAAAATTCCACCTCTTGATGTGTAGCTGCCGGCTTTTAAGAGTTCATCAAAACTCCCTGAAGTTTGTGATAATTGGTGAAACTCTACTTCTCGTCAGCTGTTGGCCGTTTTTTGCTGATGCATCAATACTCAGATTTAATAATGCATTTGTGTGATAGAGCAAAATGCATTCAAGAAGAACAACTATGGAATGCGAACTATTTTCACACTCATTTTATTTAGCGGCCCAAGTTTCGACGTGTTGGTGTCCATATCATGCTGAAACTGAAGTGTTGTAACCTAATTCGTTCAATAAAATGCATTAAAAGTTGTACACTGTTACTAATTGCTGTTCATGAGCATCATAAATTTTCACTTATCGGCGCCTTAAGTTTCTTCCAATATAGTGTTGTGCATGTTGGTAAAAACTCATCCCCTGCTACTCATTATTTTACATATACATACTACCCTTCGAGTCTCCGCATCGGCGTTTGGCAGGGGGTGTTAGGACACGAGCCGTGTAAATGTGTTAAGGTTTTTGAGAGGCGTAATGGTCAAGTGTATAATGGGAGTGTTTTAAGTAGAGCTCGGTTTGTATCGTGGTCACTTATTGTGCGTGGAGAGAACAAATATTTCTACCGATCTGTTCGTAAATGTATCTCTCTTATTTTATCGCTTCTGTCGGACTAATAGCCAGTTGCAGGAACGTAACATATGTATTCCATAAAGTTATGGGACCCATAAGCCATGGCAACCATTCAATAAGTGTTGCACAAACATTCAATAAATTCATTGGTCTCATAACTTATGGCATGGAGTTATGAGTTCCACAAGTAGACAAGATGGCGGATGCGCAATGAACCGCTTGGAGACTTAATTACTTGATAAAAGAGTCGTTTTCAGACAATAAAACCAGTTTTTTTACTCTTACTGACTAATTATAATGTGCATTATCAATTATTTATAGGCTAAACTTTCTTAACTTTTATCCGGCGGTGGAAGATTAGATCAAATATTCGAAGCTAGTAACTATTGGTAAATAAGTTAAGTAACTAATAGATGTGTTCCTGCAACCCGAATATATTTATGAGTTCTATAACTTTATGGATCTCATAACTATTGATTCCATAACTAAATTTTCTTGCAACCGGCCATAAGAGTAGTAATGCGGCGTTAAAATGATATTCACTGTGTCGCTATGAAACAAACCTGTTTTGAATTTCTCATGCAAACTTAGCCTAGCGTGTAGGTGAGGTATTATTCATCTACATAATACCCTGCGAGACGCCGCATGGGCGTGTGGCAGGGAGTGTTAGGTCACCAGCCGTGGAAATATGTAAGTTTTTGGGAGGTAAAATGTTGGCGTGTATTATGGGACTGTATTTAGTGGAGCTCAGTTTTTATTGTGATCGTTTATTGTGCGCGGAAAGAACGAGTTTTTGTACCTATCTGTTCGGCAGTGTATCTCTCTTTTCTTATTGCATCTGTCAGACCTAGAGATGTAGTGAGCAGTCATGATAATATTCTGTGTGTCGCTCTGAAACACACCAGTTCTGAATTTCTCAAGCAACTTAAGCCTAGCGTGTGTACTCCGAGTCTCTAGGGCTCTCACCTAAATCCTTCTAAAAGTTGTGATACACTATATGTACGCTAGTAGCAGTTTTTAACGAAGTGCGCTGCTTTCCTTTGTACATTATTAATTTCTTGGTTAAATCTGTATGACCAGGGTCCCAAATACTCGCGGCGTATTCGAGGTGTGGCCTAACCAGAGCGAAGTAGCATCTCTCTTTCACTTTCTCATCCGAGTACCTTCATATTATTCGCTTAACAAAACCTAGTTTTTTTTTAATGCTGTGCCGCATATTTTTTGTATGTGTGTTCCCCACGATATATCAGAAGTTACGGCAATTCCATGATATTTAAGTTTATCTTAACTTTCACATTTCTTTGGAATCTACATCTACATTCTACCCTGCGAGCCACCGCATGGGCGTGTGGCAGGGGATGTTAGGTCACCAGCCGTGTAAATATGTAAGGTATTGGGAGGTGAAATGGTGGTGCATTATGGGAGTGTATTTAGTAATGGAGCTCAGTTTTCATCGTGGACCTGTATTGTGCGCCGAAAGAACGAGTTTTTGTACCAATCTGTTCGGCAATGTATCTCTCTTATATTATCCCTTTTGTCAGGCCTAGAGATGTAGTGGGGCGCCATGAAATCTTCTCTTCTCGCTCTCTGTGTCGCTCTGAAATACACCAGTTCTGAATTTCTTCAGCAAGCTAAGCCTAGCGTGTAGCCTCCGAGTCTCTAGGGGCTCCCACCTTAATCCCCCTATAAGTTGTGAGACACTATATGTTCGCTCGTAGCAGCTTTTTAAGGAAGCGTGCAGCTTTTATTTGTATTTTATTAATAATTTGGTTAAATATCCCTGTCCAGGATCCCAAATGCTCGCACAGTATTCGACTTGTGGCGAAACCAGATGGAAGTAGCATCTCTCTTTGACTTTTGCATCCGAGTACCTTCCTATTATACGCTTAACAAAACCTGTTTTTCTAAGTGCTCTGCCGCGTATGTTTTGTATATGTGTTCCCCACGATGTATCAGAAGTTTAGGTACTTCCAAGATATTTTTCTGTATCTGAAGATTTTGCGTTTACCTCACCCACAGTATAGGTATTTTCGAGGTGGCATTCAGGATATATACTTGGTTTATTCAGCCACCGTATTCCCTGATATGCATTTTGATTTATCACCTCATGAAAAATTTTTTGGCACCGGTATTTTGTCTCGTCTTCTCCATTTCATCCCTACCACGTGACTTCCCGTCTTTGTCGTCCCGGCATCGCCGGCATAACCACGGCAACGCGGAGGGGTGGTATCGTGGTATTTGTAGAGCCTCAGGAGGGGAGGAAGAGCTCATAGATGACCCAACTACGAGCCCTTATTCTGCCCCTCTTCCTAGCTTCCCATGAACCGCGTAGATCCCTTTCCACATCCTCCACCGTAATTGCACTGCCTGCGCGGTACGCTCAGAGAAAACGTATATAAAATCAGCATTGACATAACTAGTTATATTGTACTATTTCCATTTCGGTATTTGTATGTATATGTATGTCGGCCCCGGTGTCGGCGGGGTAAAGTCCTCGCCTTCTAACCCGAGGGTCGCGGGTTCAAGTCCCGCCTGGGTAAGATTATTCACTGCCCAGGACATGGGTGTTTGTGTTCGTCTCATGATATGTATTAAAACACTTGTAATTGGGGAAACCTGTTAGTGTTAAAGAAATTATTATTATTATTATTATTATTCGCAATACTGGGATTCTAGGGCAGAGAATCGTCACATTCAAATTTGAATCGAGCTCGTCACTGGGAAGTCGGCTGAGTGTTACACATTTTACAACAATTTGTGGTATTTGTGTGGTACAAACAAATCATTTGCAATTAAGTTTAACGTATCTGGAAATATTTTGTGGAAATGGAGTGCAGGTGCCATGATCTCACTATAAAAATACGACAGGCGACTCCAAGTTGAATTTTGATAAATACCTTATAGATCAGAACTACTATAGTAAATTTAAAGCTACCGCTGTGTATAATCAATGTAAGGGGAAAGAACTTGACTTCATGGAACTGTATGCAATTTCTTCAGCCTGTAAAAACAAAAATGTTCCCATTTTTGACGACTACTTGCATCCTGACAGTTCATCCCCGATTTTATCAAGGTTACTTGACGCGTCAATCGCGTGACAGCATTCTCCGAACAAACCTTCGCCCCCCTCTCCTCTGATTACGCCATTTCTCTATACCTTTCGTCATTCCATCCCTACCCTCCATCATTTCCTCCCTCCCTCCAGACCCGTTCCAAAGCATACATAAGCTCACAATACTTGTAAAATTGTACCTTGAAAATGACATAGCTTACGTCGAATCCTTGGTCGATGTGAATATAACTCTGTGGAAAGTGAACTGCATCGATTATTGTGAGATCATGACAAATCATTTTCAGTAAACTATCAAGTATGCACCTGGCTTCCTCTTTGTAAAATCTCAAGTCGATAGGCCGGAAAGTGGTAAAATGCCAAGCGCTAAATAAGAGTAATCAGTGTAATTGACGTGCCGAGACCGTGTATTTTATTGGAGGTAAAATTGTATTTAATGCGTGCAGATTTGGGCCACTTTTTTATGCACACAATTATTTTGGAGGGTTGGTCTTTAAAAAAATCTATTTAATCACCTCTGGCCAACGTTTCGCGGCTTCATTTCGGCTACATCAGGCCTTGAAAATCAACTATTGACATGATTTAATGGATTTGCCTGTTCTGTCCATGAACTTATGTCAATGATTTAATCTCATGCCCTGATGATGCAGAAATTAAATCGTCAAACGTAGTAAGAGGTGATTAAATTGATTATTTCAGGACCAACCTTCCAAAATAATTATGTGAATAAAATTAGGAGGGCAGTTAAGGCGACAAAAACATTTTAGTGTACAGCTACCATTAGTTTACTAATATTGACTTCATGTTCATTAGAGTAGTTGAAATAAAAAAGGTTATACTCGAATATGGCGTCGGTTAGGACTAGGGAAATATCTCGCTCAGGATATATTATAGAGGTTCCAACGTAAATAAGATTCAGAGTACAGTTCTTCATCTTCTAGGGTGAATCTGTCCTCAGACAGGTTTCAACTGAATTGATCCCTCCATGCCCGTCTATCCTGTGCTGCCTCCCTCAGCTCTTCGTAACTCCTGCCATTCATAATGTCCGTCGGCATATTATTTCTTCGCCTTTCTCTCCCTTTATTTCCCTCGATCTTCTTCTCTTCTTTCTTTAGTCTCCTTATGCTGTTAGGCGTCGGGGTCCCTCAGCCACTTTCTAAATTCCACCCTATTCTGAGCGAGTCGCTTCACTTCACTTGCGCTCTTTCCACGCCGGGCTGCCAATCTCTCCACATATTCTTCCCAATCCAGCCTTGGTCGTCCTCTTCCTCGCCTTCCTTCTGGTTTTGCCACCATCACCTCTCTTGGCTTCCTTTCCTCCTCCATCCTGACCATATGCCCATACCATCCCAAGGTTTTTCTTTCCATCATTTCTGTGATTGAGTCTTGCTGGAATTGGGCTCTGATTGTGGTGTTTCTCACTCGATCTCTCCTAGTGCGTCCTGCAGCACGTCTGAGATATCGCATCCCGCAGCTTTGGAATCTACTCCTGTGTTTATCGAGTAGGGTTAGGCTCTCCGTTCCGTATAGCAATATCGGCTGAAAAATGGTTTTATACACCCTCATCTTTGTCTTCTCCGATATTTCTCTCTTGTCTACAATTGATCTGCTAAGCTGATAGTATACCTGGTTTGCTTTATGGACTCTGTGACTCACTTCAGAGTCTGGTCTTCCGTCACAAGTAATTTGTGTCCCCAGGTATTCGAACTTGTCAACCTGTTCTAATTCTTGCTCTTCCCATGTTATGTTCAGCCTTTCCTGCTCCTCATTTTTCGAAACTGCCATGACCTTGCTTTTCCCTTCATATATTCTCATTCCATGTCTCTAATTACATTTGCCCATTCTTCTACTGCTGCTTGCAGTTCTCTCTTGTTCTTAGCAATCAATACAATGTCCTCTGCATATTAGTGACTGAACGTAGACTGGCCTTAACCTATAGTTTCCTACCTTGCTCCTTGCTATTTTTCTTTTGCATTCTTTATGTATCTGGTCCATCAAAATTATGAATATTTGAGGGCTAAGACTATCTCCTTGCTTGACACCTTTCCTCATATCAAACTCTGTTGACATTTTCCCTGCTATTCTTACTACTCCTTTCACCTTAACGTTCATACTTTTAATTCTTTCAGTTAAGTCTACAGATACCCCTATTTTTGCAGTGCTTCCCAAATGCTGCATCTTGGAACAGTGTCAAAAGCTGCCTGTAGATCTAAGAAAGCTAGGCAGACTGATCCATTTCTATTAATATATTTGTCCATGACTTGGCGTCCTGTAAAGATGTGATCCTGGGTTTGGCAGTTTTTTCTAAGGGCACATTGTTCTTCTTCTAGTTTTTCCTCAACCTCATTTCTGAGTCTTATTTCAAGGTGTACACCTTCAAAGCAACGGAGGACAAACATATGGGCCTATAATTGTTGCGCTGAGTAGTACTTCCTTTCTTGTAGATTGGTGCTAAAATATTCAGCTCCCAATCCATGGGGATCTTTTTCACTTTCCATGCTCTTCTGCATATCTCCCACATCCAGTCAATCACTGCATTTCCTCCAAACTTGATCATTTCAGGTGACAGGCCGTCAGCACCTGCAGCTTTACCAAGCTTAATCCTTTTTATTGCATCCTCCACTTCGACACTTGTTATTTCTTCTCCATTCCCTTCTTATATTTGTGGGTTTGGTTCTGCGACCATTCTTTCTAGTTGTTCTTGGTGTCCAAAAGTCACAGCAAAGTGGTTACGCCATACTCTTAGCACATCTTTTTCCTCAGTCACTAATTTCCCTGTTTCATCTGTTACTTTTCTTACTCTCTCTCCAAACTTTCCTTTTAGGCTTTTCACCGTTTGCCAAAACTTTCGCTGATTATGATGGTAGTTTTCTTCCACTTCATTTCCAAACTCTTCCCAGCATTCTTCCTTTGCTTGTCTCACTGCTTGCTTCGACTCATTCCTCTTCTGTACATAATCTCGCCAATCCTCATCTGTTTTATCTCTGATCCACGATTTCCAAGCAACCTTTTTATCCTTTATTTTTCCTTTGACATGATCATTCCACCACTTTGTCTTTTTCACCTCCATCTTCACCATTTGCACTCCACAGACTTCTCTGGCTTTATTTAAGAGGGTTTCTTTCAGTACCCTCCAGCCTAATTCCATTTGGTCCCCATCCCTTTCCACGCTTCTTACTTCTTCTATCCTCATTTGTAACTCTGCTGTTACTAGGTCCCGGTATTCCTTTTTCTTTTGTTCATCTCTAAGCTGTCCAACTTTCAACCTCTAATAGGGCAAATCCTTCCTAGGCTTCAGAGGAAGCCTAGGAAGCTTCATGATTAGAAGTCTATGTTCTGTACTTAGTTCAGCACTTCTGTATACATGGACATCGTTTACAGCGTATCTCACACTTCTTCTGTAGGTGAAATTATCTGTCACACTTCTTGCTCTTCTGTTCTCAGACTCAATAGTAATTTTATGTATTGCTCTATGAGGAAAAAAGGTGTTGCCAATCAGCAGATCATTATCTATGCAGAAGTCGATCATCCTCTCTCCATTGGTGTTCACAACTTGTTCCCCACCATGCAGTCCAATTGATCCATGCCCTCGTTCTTAGTTTCTGCCTTGTGGAGTTCCAGTCTCCCATTATCACAACGTGTCTGGTCTGTTCTCTCACCCTGTGTATAGTTTCCTGCAGCTGAGTGTGGAAAAGATCCTTCTCGAACTGTTCAGCGTCCTCTGTCGGGGCATATACCTGAACTAATGATATTTTCTCCTCCATTTCCAGATTCAATTTTATTATTCTGGAACTCACTGGCTCCCACTCGGTAACTCTGTACCTATATGTACCCTCCATCACTATGCCCACTCCTTCTTTTGCTCTGCTACGTTGTTCTACTCCAGAGTAAAATATGTGATATCCATCTTTCAACGCAACTTCTGCAAATCCTTTCTTTTTGGCCTCGCTTAGGCCCAGAATCTTTAATTTGTACTTTCTCATCTCATCTACAATTTCACACTCTTTTCCTGTGAGTGATGTTATGTTCCGTGTACCGGAAATCGTGTCCATTCGCTCGCTCAGTCGATTCCTGTTAATCCATCCGGCTCTCTCTATTTGACTCTGAATTTGTTTCACTTAAGTGGGTTATTAGCCCCACCGAGCTAGCCGGTTGGAGGGGCTGCCTCCTGGGCCTACCGGCGGGCCGTTTTCTGTCAGGGTTGTCACCCTTAGCCTTCAAAGATCCCTCTTCAAACCACAAGGCAGTGGTTTCTGTCCTGTTCAACCCCAGTCAGTCGGGTCGCCTCTTCCGCCAGTTCAGTCGTACCGAAGTCCATCTTCTCCGCCTTCACTGCCGTTGAGGATTTCACCGTAACCCTGGCAAGGGGCCCTTATAGAGTGCTACCATCCGGGCCTGATGTACCCAGGTTTTTTTTACGAGGTTTTTACTCCTCCGACTCCTCCTTCCTGTCGCTTGAGAGACAGGCCCCGGTCTTGCCACCGGTATAGCGGAGTTTTCCCTCAATCTTTCCTTCTAATATTCTTTTCAGCAGGCAATCTTTCCTCAGGACGTCTCACATCCAGTTCGCCTTCCTCTTTCTTACTGATCTCAAAATATTCCTTTTCTCATTCATCCTTGCCAGCACTTCCTCGCTTCTCACTTTATCTTTCCAGTATAATCTTTCCATTCTTCTCTATACCCACATTTGAAAATCCTCTAGATATTTCTCCTCTTTCCTCCTGACTGTCCATGTTTCGGCTCCATAAAGCACAACACTCTAAATAAAACACTGAGCATATCTTTTCCCTAAGCATATGTTGGTTGAAAGTAATTGGTTGACTTTACCGAAGGCTGCCTTTCCCTGTGATATTCTACTTCTTATTTCCTCCGTACAGCTTCCCTTCCATGTTATGACACTTCCGAGTTATCTTAAGGATGGAATTTGTTCTCGCCTTTTTCCATCAATGGTCAAATTTTAAATTCCATTCTCTTTTCCTGACTTCATTGCTTAAATTGTGTGATTCCTGGTCCAGGCGAATGGTTTTTCCACTGTAAATTTCACACAATTGTGTGATCACTAGCAGGTGACTCCGTTGAAGTTACTGCGCGGCTAGTTCCGTGGCTCTTTGAAAATTCATTACTTTAGCTTTCCCGATGTTTATCTTGAGTACAGTTAAGACGAACAAAACATCCCTTTGAGTGCGACATGACGTGATATCACGTCATGGTTGTCTTTACTCTGGTGCTGAAGACGTGATATCACGTCATGGGTGCCTTGGGTGTTCCAGCTCTCACTAGGGGGCCTAGTGAAAGTTCCCTAGTGAAAGCTGGAACACTCACGGTACCCTTGACGTGATTTCACGTCATCAGCACCAGCGTAAATACAACCATGACGTGATATCACGTCATGCCGCACTCAAAGGGCTAATGCGCATCAACTCACGTAGAAACGATCAAGCTTTAAGCTGCATTTTACTGTATGATATTCCGTTTCCTCATAATGGAACATCTCTAAGTGTGGTGTCTTGATTTTTTTACAGACTATAATAGACACCATTCCTCTCTCCTCTCCTCCCGTCCTCCTCCTCCTCCTCTCCCTCCCCCAACTCTTTCCTAGGCAGCCGAGGAGCAGTGGCACCAACACTACAGCATCCCAACGAGGTCAGGGCCTGTGGGTTCCAATGGTGTCCCATATTGGCACCTCGCCCGCCCGCCCCCTACCCCTCCCCCACCTCCCGCCTCCCCATCCAATGGAATTCCTTATTTTTTCCCCCTCTCGTCCCATCCCACACCTATTCCCCACCCCCCTGCCCAACTCCCCCTCAACACTTTAATCTCCGTGTTACGAAACTCTTGCTTCTCTGAACGGGTGAAGCGCTCGGCGGTATATATTGGGCTCTCGGGAGTTTCATGTTTATAAATCTGCGGTGTTAGCGTATTCGTATGCGGTCTACCGTAAGGACCATATGGATCACCATGCAGAAAAGGAGAACTAGATGGGTTGGACACACCCTGAGACACAATGGGTTCGTTTAGAACGTGATTATAGGTAAAATAGAGGGAAAAGTTCCCAGAGGAACACCCAGGAATATGTTCACGGACCAAATAAAGAGGAAAGTACATAGGAGAAGATATTAGGAGGTAAAGGAACTAGCATTAGATAGGGAAGAGTGGAGTGTTGCAGTCAACTAATCTTATGATTGTACGATCAATGAATGAATAAAGGTTAGACTTACATTTCCTACACGGTAAGATATTTCCACTCGACCACCAGTAAGTTTTATCTGAGTGTATTTTTCAGATATCGCCAGATTCGTGGCAAATTACCATCATGCAATCGCATGTTTACAGGTTAGGACATATATTCACTTAGCTGAAATTTGGTACGAATAACCAAAGCCCAAAAATGGCAACTTTTCTTTCCTCAGGCGATAGGAAATTCGAAACAAATTTCAAATCGAATCCCCCGATTACAAATCACTCAAATTGTTTCACACTAGGTAGGTAAAACGTTTAAAAAGTACTGAAACATCAAGAGGCAGTTAAACGATCCCGAGGAAACGTTTCATCGTCAACTGACCACGCGATGCAACTTCATGGGAATCAAAGGAACATTTAAGCTCCCGTAGGGAGGCCCAGGAATTAGTTCATGGGACAAATAAAGAGGAAAGTACGTTGGGAGAGATACCAGGAGGTAAGGGAACTAGTATTAGGTAGGGAAGGGTGGAGGGCTGCATCCAACCGATCTTAGGATTGAACGACCAGTGAACGAAATGCGGTCTACATCCGAAATCAAGATGAATCTTCAGAGCAGTGAGTGGCCAAATTCTTTTTAATCTAGCTGGTTCCAACTTAAAGTCGTTTCAGCGGAATGTTATTTCACCTAGAAACCAATGGATTTTCACTCAGTTTAAAGAAAAATATCTCACGCTTCCAAGGAAACCAAAAATATTAGCCCCTTACCGAGCTACTTTCCGAGATTTTCGACAGAAAATAAGAGCCATTTTACTTGGGAAATGCTACTTGCATGCACTCCAGAGAGACCGTATTTACAATATGAGAAGTTTCTAACTCCTAGATCTCGTAGAAAAATTAACAATATCTATTTTGTATGTGTTCTCAACTATTTTTTAAATTAAATCATATTGTGACTGCAGTATCTTGTCAGAATCGGAAAAACTTTCCGTTGTGAAGGAGTCATAAACGTACCGCGTGAAAAATATGAGTCAAATCAAAGGTTTATGTAGATATTTTAATTTAACTTCCGAGTATTTCAGTCATATAAGAATACAATTGCACCATTTATGATGTAGTATTTAATTCATGCTTTCTGCAGCTGCTGAAATTAAAACGTTGAATTCGAATATGGTTTCGTTTTGACTACGGAGCTATCTTGTTCGAAATACCTTAAAAAAGCTTTAAAGTAATTTACCAAGTACTCTGGCTTCTGATGCAAAAACCTCTTCTTAATTTGGTGGTTTCAACTACATGATTTCATTCCTCACGACACTTGGATTTAATTTCAACTTTAGACTGAATGGAATCAAATACAAGAATAAGTGAAACGTGGGTACAATTATATTTTTCTATCTAACACCTGTGAATTCCTGCGTGTGTTCGAGAGTGAAGCCTGTTTCTTAGCAGAAAGTGATCTACCTAACACGGTTGTCGCGCGCGTTTTGTCTAGTTTTATTAGGACTCGGATGTTTTTGGAAACATTTTCCAATTCCGTGTTTCTATGAGAAATCGCATTGCTTTGCAGAACCTTTCCGCTACTCATTCCAATGTTTTTGGCGTGTTATCGGTTTAGTTTGAGTTAAGTCAATGTTTAAGGGCGAAATCAAATTTTATTTCTGTTTCTAAACTGATAGAAGAACGATGAAGGTAATATTGTAAAATCAATATCGAAAAAACTTTGTTAGAAATGGCTCAAATTCTCGGCAATTAACTAAATATACATATTTAGAGTCCGGCCAAGTTTCTAGCGCAGTTCAAATACACCGATTTGGCTCCGGAAGGAATGAAAAGTAGATCATTTTTTCGCCATTAATGATTTTAACATGGGCTACCATCTTTGTTGCTTCGGTCACGTGTTTCCTTGCCCCAAACGGCCACAAACTTGTATTCTGATTGCCTGCATTTCTAACAGTCGACATCGCTATTATTTTGGACAAACTATAAAGTTTTATCATAGCTAATTTTTCTCTCTCTGCAAGCAGAAGATGTCTTCACAGCCGAAGATATCTCTAAGGGATTTTTTACATGTTTCTTTGATAATTGATTACTTTTAAATAGTAGAGAATTAATACAAACGCGGTACTGTTATATTTTGGGTTTTATATTGGTTAGAAACAACTCATTTGTTTAATCAAGTCTCTTTTGAGTGCATACCCGAACTATTTCCACTGAGAAACAGCTTTTACTTATTGGAAAATATCTCGATAAGTAGTGTGGAAAGCAGAAGATATTTTTTTATCGTTAGAAATGAGATCTTTTCATGCATAAAAGGGCCGAATTCATTGATTTTAACGTGAAGTAATGTCTTGCTTAACCTACCATAAAACACACTACTGGCCCATTCAATACATTGTGCGCATAGCTTATTCATAATGGCAATTACGATGTTTAAAGTCTTCAGTATTACTCCGTGCTATCTGCTATCGTGCCATATGGTGCCATCTCTTCTCTTCTTCAACTTATGGGCCCCATCTTTCCAAGCCCCTCTATAAGTCATCTGTTGTGGTCTCTCTCTTTCTCTTCGTCCAAACAACTAGTTGATCTCAACTGACTGGTTTGGCCGGAAGGGTTGCTTTGCTTGCAAATTTCCTGCTCCACAATCCCTGTTTGAATCAAGGGTTCGAGATTTCAATGGACTGGACAAGTCTTTCACAACAGGATCAAGCACGAGAAGTGGCCAAGAAGATCTGTATTGCTAGTGGGCGCTGTTCTGCCCACCTTTTCCGCCTTTTCTTGATGGATGGAATATTTCGTGGCTAAGGCGAGGGATATGTAGAGCAAAGATGACTTTTGTGGAAGACCGTCAGAGTCTTTTGCATCTGTGGAGACGGGAAGTTCTTAAAGTACGCCATCAATAACCTCATGGAGTAAGAATAATCGGTCTAAAAGATATCTTGATAGTGTTTCCCGAAACCAGTATCGGTTTGAAATAAAATAGATGTGCTCTGAAATAAAGCCTTCGTCTTAACTCAACATGTTGAAAGTTAAACATCTTTACCGAGCAACGCCTGATGCGTTCTCTACAGTACCATCAAACTTAATTTCCCTGATCATACTTACCTTAAGTCATAATTTCCGTAAATATAATTTTGCTGTCTTCCAATCATTGCATGTACAAATGATGGTACGAAATCACTCGCACGGGTGCGTATACATCCAGGGACGAAATTTGCAACGACAAAATCGTCTACTAAATCGTTTACTAACCAGTTAAGCGATGCAACTATCTGACACTCACGACCGGCAGTTGGGAGATCCGAATTCGAATCACAGTCAAGTCAAATGATGGATGAGGAAATAAGGAATATTCAAGTGGTACAAAAAAAGAAATAAATGATCTGGAATGTAACTGATTTTGACTCACCCGGGACTAGTCACGTATTAAATTTAACGGAGTCACCCGCACACGTGGATTTCGCAAATTTGGAATGTAGCCTAAAATTGATAAGAAGGAAGGCCGCAACGTTTGAACACTTGAAATTTTTATAAGCACGACATGCGTAGCGCTGAGACAAAACTGGAAAATATCTGTAATGTATGCACATACTATAAACGCACTTAGTGGAAATGCTGAGCGCTTCGTTTAAAACGGCTACGAGCGAGTATAAAGACCTTCTAAGCATACAAGGGAATAAATTGGGACCTACCAGAGACTCGGAGGCTGCGCGCTAGACTTAGCTTGCTTGAAAAATATAGAACTGGAGTGTTTCAGAGCGACACATATTATCATATCATCATCATCATACCATCAACACAGACGAATATTATCATGACGCCTCACCATATCTCTAGGTCTGACAAAAGCGATAAAATAAGAGAGATACATTCCTAAGTGGTTGGTTCAAAACTTCATTCTTTTCTCACGCAGTAAGTGACCATAGTAAAAACAAGGCTCCACTCAATACTCTCCCATAAAACACGTCACCATTTCACCTCCCAAAACCTTATCCCTTACATCTTTACACGGCTGATGTCCTACCTCTCCCTGTTACATGCCCAAGCGGCGGCACGCAGGGTAGAACATAGATGTAGTGGAAGAACTGAAACCCATCTGAGATAGAGACGAGCTCCGTTTCGCCTTAAGAAACCCTTCAAGCAAGAAAGGACCCTTATTCTCCACATTCTCCAATCACCAAATTCCCCCAGCGACTGACATTCCCTTGGACCCCGCGGGGGGGAGGGGGGGGGGGGGTTCGAACAACCTGCGGCGGTGGATCACCGTGGGAAAAATTAATACAGCTCACAAGATCCTTCTCTCATCAGCACCTCGCCAGCCAACTTTCCTCCTCCTCTCCATCGGGCCCTTAATTAATAGCCATCCTTCGAGGCGTTACGAGAGGGAGGAAATGACGTCCAATTTAAAAAAGGTCGTGAAGATTCCATAGGATTCATGTCACAGGCATGGAGAGTGGTCTGAATTAAAAGATTCGCACCCGAGCCGGAGATGGCTCGTTTTAGCGGGACTAGAGTAGGCCACAGAGGACGCTAGCACTATTGTTCCTCAGGCTGGATCATGGGTAGAATAGGTGCGGGGTTATTCATCAAGACACACACACACAAATGTCATACTTACACTGTGGGTGGAGTAAACAAAATCTTCAACTGCCGTTAAATATCTTGGAATTACCTTAAATTCTGATAGATTGTTCGGAACACACAAACCAGACATATGCGGCCCAGCATTAAAGAAACAGGTGTTGTATATCGTATAATAGGAAGGTCCTCGGAGGAAAAAGTAAAAGAGAGATGCTTTTGTGCCCTGGTTAGGCCACACCTCGAATACTACGCGAGCATTGAGGACCCTGATCATGAAGATTTATCCAAAAAATTAATAAAATGCAAAGAAAAGCAGCAGGCTGGGTTAAAAACTGCTTAAGCTGCGTAAAAAAAAGATTAAAGTGTAGACACTAAAGATTTGGAGGCTACACTCTGGGCTTAGATTGTTTGAGAAATTCAGAACTGGTGTGGTTCAGAGTGACACAGAGAATATTATAATAACGCCTCACTACATCTCTAGGTCTGACAGAAGCGATAAAATAAGAGGGAAACGTCTCGGAATATTTACGTACAAAAACTCGTTCTTTCCGCGCACAATAAGGGACCACAATAAAAACTGAGCTCCACTAAGTGCACTCCCATAATACACATCACCATTTCACCTCCCGAGACCTTATCCCTTACATCTTTACGCGGCTGGTGTCCTAATACCCCCTGCCACACGCCCATGCGTCGGCTTACAGGATAGTATGCCGATGTAGATGTAGAACCAGTAATACTTCTGGAGGCTTTATGTCAGATGATTTTGAGTACTATTTGTCCCATGAACATGGAGTCGCCACCTCTTAGTGACCGTGCTATGGCAACGTTTACATTTTGTCAGAAGTAAATTGCAGTCTCTATGAAGACGCCAATGTCAGTTACGCTCACCCGTAGTCATGAAGTAAGACTTATTGTCTCGTAGATTGATATCTTTCTTCTTCTATCAAAGTTGATGGCTAGGTATTCCTTCAAATATTTAAGCTGGGAACCGGCATTGGCAAAAATTTTCTCAGTTAAAAAGCTACTTCTTAAAATGTTTTTTTCAGGGGATCCAATAAATGAAGGTCTATACTTTTTAGCGAATTTTATTGACATCTTAAGCTTGGTAGAATTATTTTCCAATGTCGGTCTTTGGTGAAGATCATGCTCCTTGTCTGGTACTATTACATGAGATAATTGACTATGGTAATCAAGATTCCGCTAAAAAATCTTCAACTTCGGGATTTGATCCCTGGTCCTTTACGAGGATGAGGAAATTTATCTGGGAAATCTGAATGCGGCAATAGATAGAGGGAAGGGAGGAATGAAGTCATTTGTGTCCGTAACTATTTTTTTCGAATTTGTTATTGATGGTCACATATACATTGTTGAATATTGCTCTTATTGTACAGATGTGTAGTCCATCTTTCGATCTACTATGACGTTTTAGACGAATTCTTTTGGTATAAAATTGCCATTCGAGCACAGTTCCTGAAAGCGGCGTGTTAAAGATACCATGTATTTCGTTTGTCATTTCTGCGGTAGTATTATTCCAAAGCTGTTGAGCATGCTTTTCAAATTTAGTTATGCTTCTTTCCCGTATGTTTTAATCTAATTATATATGCTTATTAATTTAATCTAATTATATATGATTGAATATCTATGCTTATTCTTTTTCAAGCCTTGTATCTGAAAGCATAGCGTTGCTAAAACAATACGACTCACTTGTTGGGCGGTTTTGATAAGCTTTTATGGTGTGAAATGATGAAAACTATGGTGGAAGCTTGTTTAAATTAATCCACCTATGGTCATAAAAATGAACTTTCTTTTCTATTTTTTTCCAACAAACTTTTAATCATAACTGATACTTCTCTTCGTTCTCAAAGTTCACAAAACGGTAAACAGTCGTATCTCAGGTAGCATATTAATTAACATTTGGTTAATAAATATGCCACCTGAGGTTTGGGTTAACAAGGTTTGTTAACAAGGTTTGGGTTGCCAATATTCAACATGAAATGTCACCCCGGCTGTTTCTCGAAATATTTTCGTTAGTACCCTCGATGTAAGTCTTTGCGAACGGCGGGAAGAAAGCGGATTGTCAATAGCAATTTCATTCGATAACCTATCGACATATTAACGTCGACAGTGTAAGCTATGGAGTAACGGAAAGCCTATGCAGCAGTATTTATGCTTTAAAATTTTGTTATTAATGAAAAGTTTTGTTGTTACCTGGTATTTTCCCATAAAAGCCATAAACTCTAACGCCTGTATTGCTAGAATTAATGGAGGAAAAAATGCAAAATTTCATATACATCTTATTTCAGTTTTTGGCAAAGTAAGGGAAGACGTGAATTTACTCTTTTTGATTGTTTCGCATGAAAAAGTCTTAGAGAGATGTAACTTCGGTCTGGTTAGGACAAACTTTGAATACGCCGCGAGTATTTGAGACCCTGGTCATAAATATTTAACCAAAGTATTAATGAAAATTGGAATAAATCGTATTTACTCAACGGCAGAAGTTTAATTTACGCGAAAGTAAGCGAAAATTGTATGTAAGCATGTGTTTCTTATTCAGTATGATACCTATAAATTTATTAAGAACCATTATAATCATATTAAACGTATTTTTCGCATTTAGGAGAAAAAATGAACATACGCCATCGAATTATTTTGAAATATGTGTAAAGTGTCTTGCA
The DNA here is from genome assembly GCA_963169105.1 of Ceriagrion tenellum. NCBI lineage: Eukaryota > Metazoa > Arthropoda > Insecta > Odonata > Coenagrionidae > Ceriagrion > Ceriagrion tenellum. The sequence goes on from OY720643.1 coordinate 68,887,581, forward strand.
GGTCATGTTTTAAAATGCCATTCAATTTTGGAGGAGCCAAACTGGTTATATCCAATTTTGTTCCTATTTTTCATGGATAGTTCTAATAAAAAAACGCATGCAAAGTTTCGCACAAGTCACTACAGAAACGAAAATCGCTGAAACTTAAGGGGAACCTGAATGTTTGGCATGCCCGGTCAACTATCATGATTTTATCATTTATCATAAAGTTAGACTTCTTCTGTGGCATAGTATAAAAATAGTACCTGGTCATCGGTCATTTACCGAAAGTATATTGGTGTAAAGATTATGAATTTTAGCGCGGAAATACATTGCCTTATTTGCAGTGCGATAGCATCTCCTCACATAAATCTCAATTTCGACCCGAATAATATTCTTCGAAAACTTTTTTTATATTTCAGTAGGTATTGCAACAACTAACGTATTTTTTTCATCATAGGTCATAGATAATATAATGAGATTATTTGCGTTTAATGATCAGACCTGCTGTTTTCCTCGAAGCACGTAGTCGACTCATTGTGATGAATGTGGCGACGTTGCCAAGGGAAACTTCTGCTGTTTAACTTGTTTACCTACTCTTTTTTTTCAAGGTATATCATAAATAGGCATTAATTAGAAAATGTTAAAAGTTTTAAACCTGGAGATAATTATACTCATCCATCATTCCACTATAAAATCACGTTATCTAATCCTGCCGAAATTGCAAGGGAGGCTGGAGTCAGTGTAAATACCGGTTTTCATTACGAGGTCAAAGCTTCGGTTTAACGCTTTGTCGTATAAGATTTTACCCGAAGGAATATTTAAATGAAATTTAATAGAATTAATGATATTGGCAGTAACTTATTGGAATTCCCTCATGATGAAATAATGAATTACTTAGTTTTCCACGAAAGATTTATAACGTTCTTACAGTCCGGGTTTCATCGCTGCGCGACATCATAAGGTACAGGTACTATACATCAACAGCAGAGACTGGACGTTTATGACTTTTATTTTTCCATTTCATGACATTTATTCTATGACTTTCATGACTTTTATTTTACTGTTTCATGACGTCTATTTTTTTGAAATTCTGTCATTTCATGACGCTTTAGCTAGAAGTATGACGATTCTTTTGCCGTAAATTTTAAACTAATTATATGATCCCTATAGTTTATATAGGACAAGTGGTTCAAAAGAAAGTACCCAATGCTTAATAAATGCAGAAATATATTTTCTTGAAGGTGCTGAAGATGTCACTACGTGATGAAACCCGGGTCTTAAGAAATAAATCAATTTAATGGACTATTACACAGTGTAATTTTTATTTTCCGATATGGAGAGGTTCCATGTAGTTAAGCCTGAAGTAAGTACTACCATTTTTATGACGTATATTCCGCAAAGTCGCATTTCATGACTTTTTCACGAAAACCGGCTATTTCAAGATAAAAATATATGACTGACGTTAATGCCTTTTTCCCATCTTTGATCATCAGATACTCTACATGAAATTTTAAAATAACTTATAGTCATCACTGAGCAATTTTAAAATAACTTATGGTCAGCACTGAGCACTTAAATTTTCTCATTACAACAAATTTTGTGCATTTAAAGAAAACAGTGCTTCGAAGCAGTTGTTCCTCCTTAAGCCGAAGTGGGGAGGTGAGTCTTTTATCCTTGGGAAAAAAATAGGTCTTAAAACGTTGGTTGCTCTTTTTCTAAGCCCGGCAGCCAAATGCCGTTCAATAGAGATGAAAAAAGACCCCGACAACGTCCCACCCACGCGTTTTGATTGACTTGATCAATCAATCCACCATCCCATCAAAGTCTCCTTCGCTCACCCCAATGCCGGTTAATTGACCTCTTCCCCGTACTACAACCCCCCCCCCCTACCTACTCTCCCACCCTGAATTCAGTCTATCTATCTAACTTCCCACCCCCCCCTCCTGGTGGTCATCCCAATTCCATTCCCCGTCCCCCCCCCCCGCCATCAACCACACCAGCCTGTGCATACCATCCACCTTGACCGGACACCCCCTTCCATACACCCTCCGCCCTCCCGTCGACGAGCGTCCCAACGGGTCGGCATCGCCTCCCCGCGTCCTCGTCCCGACTCGCCGCCTCAAGCGCGTCACGAACTGGGTTGAAATGAAGGAAAAAAAAGAGGCCTCTTTGTCGCCTCCACTGTGTGAGGCCGCCTCTGTGTGCCGCTTACCCCCACCGCCCCCATTCTTCTCCCTCCTCCCCTGTCCCTTCCCCCCTCCCCCCGTTCTAAATCACTAATATCCGGACCCCTTTACGCTGTTGATCACGGTCTTCCAACCCTCTCCATCTCTCGCATTACCCCTGTACAGTGTCCCATCCTTCCCCACTCTCTCCCTCCGCTTCTCACTGTACCCTTTACTCCCACGTGGTCCGCTGAAAGACCCTTTTCTCCTCCTCCTCAATTTCCCACCCCTCTCTCTCCCTCTCTCTCGCTTTAAACACGTCCTTTCCATCCCCCTCCGCCCGACAATTGTTGCGTCAAGTCCGGTCTCTTTACGCGCGCCATTTTGATCATTTCATAACCCATTCGTATCTTCATGTGCATAATAACCTGCGAACCACCTCTGGGGTTTGTGACCAGGGGTGAATTATCACCTACATCTGCATCTACATACTAACCTGCGAGCCGCCGCATGGGCGTGTGGCAGGGGGTGTTGGGTCACCAGCCGTGTAAAGATGTGAGGGATAAGTTTTAGGGAGGTGAAGTGATGACGCATATTATGGGAGTGTATTTAGTGGAGCTCAGTTTTTATTGTGCGCGGAAAGAACGAGTATTTCTACCTATCTGTTCGGCAATGTATCTCTCTTATATTATCGCTTCTGTCAGACCTAGAGATGTACTGAGGCGGCATGATAATATTCTCTGTGTCGCTCTGAAACACACCAGTTCTGAATTTCTCAACAAACCTAAGCGTAGCGCGTAGCCTCCGAGTTTCTAGGGGCTCATACCTTAATCCCTCTAAAAGTTGGGATACACTAAATGTTTGCTCGTAGCAGCTTTTAACGAAGCTTGCAGCTTTTCTTTGTGTTGTATTATTTTTTCGGTTTAATCTTTATGACCAGGGTCTCAAATGCTCGCGGCGTATCCGAGGTGTAGCCTAATCAGAGAGATGCAGCATCTCTCATTGCATGAATTATCCCATGTCAACTACATGCATTACTCTACACCGTATTTAAGTTACTTTAACCACTCTAAAATAAACCTTATCATGGAATGAACACACCAAATCTATTTTACATAGGATGTTTATGGCTTTGTAAAAAATAGGAGTACAAACCAGGAAAAAGTAAGTGAAAACATTTGTGTAGAGCGTGTACTCTATGGATTGGAAGCATCGACCATTGGAAAAGCTGACCAGAAAATACAAGCAGCCTTCGAAACCTGGTGCTTGAGGGGATGCTGAAGATGTAATGGATGAATAAAATAAGAAATGAAGAAGTGTACAGAAGAGTAGAAGAGGAAAGGACCATTTGGAACACCATAGAGAAAAGAAGAACAGTATGGATTGGACCCACCCCGATACACAATGGGTTTGCGAGCAGCAAAAATGAAGACACATTAGAGGGAAAGGTCCCCAGAGAAAGACTCAGGAATATGTCCATGGACCAAACAGAGACGAAAGTACGTAGGAAGAGATGCCAGGAGGTACGGAAACTAGAATTAGAGAAGGGTGGAAGGCTGCTGTCAATCAATCTTAGGATTGAACAACCATTGATTGAGCAGATAAGGCAATTTAGACGCCTTAACCCTGTCTCCCTTCGCCAAAAATTAGGGGATACTCCTGTTCACCCACAAATAGTCCACTGCTGTGTGGTATTCTTTGACCTTGCAAAAGAACTGAATCTAAAACTATAGAGGATTCTGAACTCCTGTGTGAGGTATATATTTGACGTCTAATATTATGAACACGAGACGCCATATGTCGAAAAACCTCAACAAACGTCTAAAAATACAAAAAATATGGTTACGTAATAAGACAGCATTCACGTACAAGTTAATATCGACAGAACTTCCCATATATTTACACCGGAATGTACAATATAATGCTAAAACAAAGAGGTCCAACACGCCGCATGGAAGACCTTTACATACCACACTATCGAACATCTGCATACGCTAGATCTTTCCAAGTCACTCTTGTGAAGTATGGAATCAATTGTCAGTAGACGTGAAAAATTCTGATTAAGCTAATAAATTTAAAAATAAATATCATGACATATTATTTCAAGCGAACTAAATATCGTTAGTGAACTAAATATTGTACTTCACTGTACGAAATCTGATGTATTTTTATAATTGTGCCGTTTTGTTAAATTATGCCGAATTCTGTGATATTAATACATCTTTTATGTATTGCTATTGTGATATTTGTTTGACTCTAAAGACATGTATCATCATATATGTTCCTAAGGGACACACTTGTCACGGATCATAATAAATTTAATTTTCTTTTCTATTCTACGACTCCTGATGCATTTGCAGAAACCGCTAGGAACAACTTTTGTTGAGGCAAAATTCCAAAAACCAGCGCAGAAATATGAGAATGCTACCATTGTAATTTTTTATTCATGTTTTCAACAACAACACAACTGCTACACACAACATAAATACAAAAACCCAGTGTTGTGATAGAAGCACCGTCATCCATCCAATACCTTCTTCTTTTAGTCTTTCGCGTTTTCGAGAGCGTAAGAGTGATTTATTCTTCTATAGTGCGATCCAGTTTCATTTATAAAACTGGGTCTGTTTGGGAGAAAAAGTTTTTGACAAATGTTACGCAACAGTTTACGCTGTATCCTTGCCAATATTTCCTTGACCTTTTTTACCAAATGAAAAAACCTGAATTGGCCCTAAATTACAATAAGTAAGGGATCATCAGAAACACGCAATTCGTTGCGAGAGTTGTTACGAAATTTGCCTGCCATTTTTGCTTACCATAATTTTGCTTACAATAATCAAAATTTTAGTTTTTGTTGGGCGGATTTTAATTTGGATTCGGATCATTCTGTGTACTGACTAATTTTCAATCTGTTCCCTATTTTCGCCAAAACTTCCTCTGTTGTATTGGCGCGATGCTTGTAAACAAATAACAGATCATATCTGCTTATAAAGGGCTCTTATTTAGGTGTTATTGACCATACCTTGTTTTGCCTTTGGTGACATTTGTAAGGATAACAACTTTTCCTTTATATTTCGAGTGCAAATCCATCTTTGGTGGACTGCCTGTGTACTCACTTTGCTTTATGATGGAGATTATGGAAATAGACATTACGAATGAAACTACAGTATTCTAAAATAAAAGTTACTAATCCTTAAATGAGATACTTAAAAAGTATTCTTAGCAGAGTGCTCTGCGCTGCTGGATGAGTTACGCATATACATGCGTGGACTAAATCAACAAAAAACTATGCATCTTAAAGTACCTCTGACTCCAGGGTCACTTATGGCGGGTCGCAAGAACGTTTTATTATGTAATGAATAGTTATGAGATCCATTAAGTTATGAAATTCATAACAATATTCAGGTTGCAGGAACACATCTACTAGGTACATAACTTATCTAACAATTGTTGATTGCTTCGAATATTTGATTTAATCTTCCTTCGCTGTATAAAATTTATAATGAGTATAATTGCTGATACACATAATAATTATTCAGTCAGAGTAAGCAGAGTTACCATTTGTCTGAAAATAACTATTTTATCAAGTAATTAAAACTACAAGGGATTCACAGCGCTTCCGCCATCTTGGTTACTTATGAATAATATAACTCTATTCCGTAAGTTGTGAAGCCATATATGAAACCCATAAATTGGTCGGTTTCTGTAACGCTTATTGATTGGTTGCCATGACTTATGAGTCCCATAAGTGTATGGAATACATATGAATCGTTCCTGCACCTGGCCATTAGTCCAGAATCAATGTAGACTTAAATATGGCATTTTTTATGCGCGTTTTATGATATGAGATGAAAAAATTGTGGTTTCAGGCTAGTCTCACTGTAATTCAGACTTAAAGGGGAGATTTTTACATGGGCTGTTATGACTATTACTTACATATTATAGACATTGCTTACTTTTCTCGAAATCGGCAATTTTTATGCGACAAATAATTAAAAATATGTTTGTGTAAAACATTTTATGTTTGTTTTGACTCACGCAGTCAGACCATAAGTACCCGTTCATTGTACCCATTATATGTTACTTTAATCTGTCTTTGCACATTCTCTCAAACGAACTTTCGTGGGCCAACTTCACCTCTTTGATAACGGAGTCACTGTCTCACATAAAAATTTCCCCCTCGAAGGCAATGATTTTTCTCCTTTCAAATCTCCGAATGCAAATATTTTTTTTTTCAAGTCCTCGTAACTTGGAGCATCCGCTCCATTCTCTCGGGCGAATCGTCCGCGAGTGGGCGTATCATGAGATACCGCTTCTCTTCGCGGCGAAGATATCATACCGTCTTCCTGAGGAGCGAGGCGGACGACACCGCCATTGAGTTTTTAAAGTTTTTAATGGCACCGAAGTGGATTAAACTCTCGGTGATCCGGGAAGGACTTCGAAGGACGTCCTCGTAAATCCTTGTAAGCGTCTAGCTCGCCTGTCTGGAGAGGCTATGAGGAGGGGAGGGCAGACCAGGGTCTAAACAGGTCACCGACAGTTCCCAGGATGGAGAAAAGAACATTGGACTATGAAATGACCTTGAAGAATCATTCAGTAATGACGTAACTCGTCAGCAATTGACGGGAAGAGCCCTCGAGTATGCGTATATAGAAAGGGATGGTGTGGGTTAAAAAATTAAAGGCTGACAGCAACACTTATGCACCCACACCATTTCACGGTGGACAAGCAACACATCAGAATGCAAAACTTGACGGTACGTTAGCGCCGCTTTCCTGATAAAGAGGGTATCAGCGCTGGCTCACCTCTATAGTTTCACCGAGCCATCATTTACATAACAATAGGCTATTCAAGCATCATTAAAGCACAGAACTTCAAGTGCCGTGAATATTAAAAGGAAATTACAGCGTGTAAACTATTTGTAAATAAATTTATTTATTTATATTTATTTATTTATTTATCAGGACAATAGCATTTCAAGATGCGTATTTAATTCTAACACAATTTTACCTAAAATATTTTCCTAAACTCGCCCCTCCAGGACGTCCTTCCATAAAGGCATTTTCACTAATGATTACAATTCTAAGACATGTTCCTAATATCCACCCAAAGCCCCATACTCGTTTTTGGTGTGATGAGAAACTAATGGACACACATCTACATACTACCCTGAGAGCCGCCGCATGGGCGTGTAGCTGGGGGTGTTAGGACACCAGCCTTGTAATGATGTAAGGGATAAAATAGTATGGGAGTGTATTCAGTGGAGCTCAGTTTTTAATGTGGTCGCTTATTGTGCGCGGAAAGAACGAGTTTTTTTTACCTATCTGTTCAGCAGGTGTTTCGGTTCTCCCCGCCGGGCTAAAAACATCCCTCGGCCTCAAGCTCTCGCTTATTACCAAGGATGGAAAGTAGTGGGAAAAAGGTAAAGGAAAGGGAAGGGTTAGCGAAGCACAACCACTGGGAGGCCGACACCATGAGGCGGATTGTCGTCAAAAGGACGACAATGGGCCCCCGCCTCCCACCAGTTCTCGTAACTGTTGGGTTCCCCCAACAACGTCGAACGAGTCGCCGCCAGTCTCGCTTACGCGATAACTTACCACACATCTTATGAGAACCGGCGAAGCCCATTGCCCAAATTCTTGGGATAAGGTATCCGCCGACTCCCTTTATGGGTTGACGTCGAGTGGTCTGCCGGAGTACGTCATCAAATCGGGGACCCGCCGGACCAATGGATGGTCAATTCGAACCAATTATGGTCAAAGTGTGGGTCCCGTCATCTCAATACTCCCCGTCTACCCATATCTGTTCAGCAATGTATCTCTCTTATTTTATCGCTTCTTTCAGACCTTGAGTTGTAGTGAGGCGTCATAATAATATTCTGTGTGTCGGAAACACGCCAGTTCTGAATTTCTCAAGCAAGCTAAGCCTAGCGTGTAGTCGCAGAGTCTATCGAGGCTCCCACCGAAAACCCTCTGAAAATTGTGAAACACGACGTACAAATTGATGATACAAAATATTTACACAAAATTGATACAATTGATGGAAAATTATACAAATAGATAATTTGCGACATCATGACATGTATACATGTTGCCTCATAATAAATGTAATCTTAATCAAAGTTAGCCCACTGAGAAATGCAGGCAAGAAACTATTACTAAACTATCACGGGCCTCATTGGTGAAGCTCTAAGGTTGAAAACGTGAAAGGAACACTAATTGAAATTACCAACAATAATATCAAGAAGAAAGAACGAATATATTGAGATGAACTTTCTTGCGTTGGATAATTATTTTGCCATTAATTCTGAATATGTGACAAGGTTAGCTCTATATGTTTACGCATAATGTTTAAGATGAGATTGTCAGCGGGATGGGTTTAAGAAATACAAAAGATAAATCTAAGATCGTGATAAGCGATAAAATGTTCCCATTATTTTAAGAACAAGTTATTGTCAAGTTGAGAGGGTTAAAAATAAAAAAAACGAGGAACAGTTTTCTACTGAGTTATCTCAGGCGTGACTTCATGGAATTTACTATACATTATAAATGAGATGATGGTGTTCCACGTCGAAGCCCGGGTCGTCTTAAATAAAATTTATGTGGAATAACAAACAAATAAAACAGTATCTTTGTTTGTTTGGTGGTATATCAATTAATATGTCTATGGAATGACGAAGTTACTTCATTTACAACGAATTTGCTTTTGTGCAAAAAGATTGTCTCACTATCGAAAGAGAATTTGAGCTATATGTTGCAAGACAATCTTCTAACAAGTTCCGGAATTGTTTTGAATAAACAAGCCAAAATTACAATGCTGTTGTTTATGATGTGGTAGAAGATACTGTTAACCCAGTGTCGTCACTTCTTTTAAGTTTATTAAAATTTATCGATTCAAATCATATTAACGAGTTAAAATGTTCCTGTTACTAGGAATTCCATTGTGAAAACTTCATTGTGATATAGTCAAATTCATCAAGCTATGTCACGTGAACCAAGATTACCAGTTTATTTATCATCCATGTATTGGTCTATTCGTGCAAGATACAAAGATGTAAATTAAACTTAGTCTCTTATGTTCAATCACTAGAATGCTCCAATAGATGCTGGCTCACAGATGTGAATACTAAATTTTTCTCAAATTACTAATTAAGCTTTAGATAAGGATCGAGTCAAAGGATAAGAAGTTAACAGATTCAGTTTTAGTAAATAGCTATAATTTAAGTTCTCTAAGGTTTTATTTATATTCGGATGCATTAATATAACATGCACTGTGCACTTAACTTTAATGGTAATAAATTATACTCATTGAAATCAATAGCTGTCAATCACTCGTGCGTGACTTAGGTGAGTCTCGTGATATAACGGAATTGTCGTTAGCTTAGCGTAATAATGCGCTACTTATGCCACGGAAAGCGTGACTTAAGTGCAACTTTAATCACGCAGTGCTGTAAAAATAGTCGCGGAAACAGTTGGTGGAAACAGCTTATCGACAACGCTCTGAATTGTAGCCGAAACAATCAACGTACAGAATGGAAAAGATCGGAAAAATGATATTATCTGTGGACGGAATTATTTTAATCTATGGACGGAATTGATTTAATGATCTATGGGCGGAATTATGAAACATCAGCATGAAAAAAATGGTGCTGCTATATTAATTTTTAAAGGTGCTATTTAAGCATTTTAAAAAAAGGTATTGATTTGATAATAACATTTATTTTGAAATGTTACATATTTCTATTATATATATTTAATTTTAAATAATACTTTACATAATAGTATTTACACAAGGTGTACTTCAACATTACCTTCATAACGTACCCTTTTTTTAAACTTTCCCAATTTTTTCTTCATATGAAAGTTGGAACTATTTATTTCAGAGCTCCACCAGGCACGCCATCCTCAGTGAATAACGTCACACATTCATCTATTCAAATTGTTTGACAAACCGCCGAAAGAGACGCAACTTTCCACACACTCATAATTCGAAGCGTTACAATTCTGTCTAGCGCATCAACTAAAGGGAAAAGCCTCTTAGAAAGCAAATATTTCGATGGTTTTGAGACGTAACAAATTTGATTCGCTCGTCCATAGGGGGTTAAACAAAAATGAAATCCACAGTATCATACGCGCGAATTCCAGCTCGCTGTAATGCGACCAAATGACGCGACCCTCCTTCGTTGAGAAGGAATCATTCGCACATTTTATCTGATCAGAGATCTCCCTCCCACGGTCCACAATTGTGATGTATCTTTCGTCCGCTGTCGCCTACTCCGTAATTTCGAGGCAGGAAACAAACGGCGCGCACGCGCGGCGAATTAAGACGGCCCCGAGTGATGTATACGGGAAGGAAAATAGCCATTATGTAACGAGGCGTTGGATTGGATGACATGTGGGAGTGCTAGGATAAAGGGTCTTCCTTTGTCTCATATTTCACTTCTTTTCCTATGTCTGCTCCCACTCATTTCTGAATTCAGTTTAATTCAGTGAGTTGTTATTTATAAGTTTTACTTACAAGGTGTTTGTAAAGGGATTTTTTCTCGAAACCCAAATACTTCATTTTATTTTTTACATTATTTGTTATATATTACAACTAGAAAACATGTTTTGCTATAAACTAGATAATAATAATATTCTTGGATATTTGGCCATTAATATATTTAACTCACTGCCAACGTTTCGCCAAATATATTGGCATCCTCAGAACATTGAGCTTAATATTGAACGATAACTCAAGGAATTGAATAATTATTGTTCAATATTAAGCTAAATGGCCTGAGGGTGCCAAATATTTGGCGAAACGTTGGCTGTGAGTTACATATATAATGACCAAATATTCAAGAATATTATTAATATCTATATTATATTGGTTGAGAAAGTTATCATTGATTAACAAATTAAAAATCGACAAGAGGAAACGTCTAATTTTAAAAATTTTACATTAACTCTAGAATTTCACACTATATTGAAATAAAAGCCCACAAACGCATGTATTTGAACATTTTTGTGACTGATCTTCTGAACCCTACCTAATAGGCTCATCGGAAGGTGATCTTTTTTTAAGTGTAAGATACCATATTACTGTAAGTTACTGTATCTTTTCAATGATATTCAATACAGTACAATCAGTCTCCCAATTATATTTGATGTCACCGTTCTATAAAATGTATTTTAGCTTTTTTTATCTTCCATATAGGTATGTTTTCAAACAATGCATGTACTTTGGTAATTCGTTGAATGTTTTCGGTATAGTCACGATCATTCTGTTCCCACCACATTCATTAAAATACTGAGGAACTTCATAATTGTGCACATTTCTTCCCCCAATCATGTGTGCTTCCTATTTCAGTTTTTTAAATATTAGTTTGGGAATCAATTGCCTATTACTAAAACATACTTCAAAAGTTTTTCAAGTTGTAATAATTGCTCACTTATTCTTCAGTTATATCATAATTTATATAATTTTTATTAACCCCTCATTACGAAATAGTTTCTCCTTCGGGGTATATCTATTAGCATTCCTTGATACATTTTAAAATCTTTAGATATTTTTTATCAGGTTGAGTATTAGAGTGTGTTTAGCTTTGCAAGTTACTCCCGAAAGTATCTTCTGCAGGAGACTGCGGAGAGGTTTTCTCTGACCAGAACATTTTGACAAGTTAATGGAGAACCAGATTGGTTGCCGTATAATCTGGCAACATTACGCTTCTATAAGCTTGATTTGCCGAAACTTTTAGAAGTCCTACCAGTGGACTAGCAGAGACGCTTAAATCTGCAATTGACATAGGAATTCGTTTGCTGGAAGTAAATTGCGCGATTAACTTTAGAGGAAATATTTCCTTCTAGTATGGTTTATTGGTCTTGCATTACTCTGTGAGTTAGGAATCCCAGAAAAACCTCTCGCAGACCACTGAATAATGGAGGTGCAAGAGCTGAGTATTCAATAGATTGTACATAACTTTGCCTTTCTGAATGCCGTCTTATTTATCTATTTCAGTTATGCTGAGACAACTGCGGAATGCTCGACTGATTGGCGCCCTCAAGTGCTACAGGAATTAACTAAATGGAAACGACGGAAAGATGATAGCCACGTGGACCGATGGCTATTTGACATCTCAATATTCAAATAGGACTCACGGACGGAAAACATGAAGAGCGCAACGAAGTTACAAGCAATCGGCTCCTTTTGTGACGGCATTCGTCCCTCCATCAGCAACTCAGCACCCATGAAAACATGAAGTGAGTAATAATGTTTATATACTATTATTTTATCACTGCTTGTTTAAATCCGAATGGAGACGGTTGGAATGCCAAGTATTCATAGATTTGGATTTCGTATTCTATTGGGATTACGAAATTACGCAAAGAAAGCAAACCTATATTATCGCGCAACATGCCTCATTCTCGTGCATATAATTCACTCATTCTAGCCTCCAGCCATGTTTATCCTCGAGAATATTCATAATGTCTCCCCTAATTAGTAATATGTGCAGATAAAAGCGAAAAAAATTGCATGTTACCGATTTGGTTCCTTGGAAATTTAATGCTATTTCAAACGCCTAGTCTTATGGCTCTTGAGATACATTTCATTATAATTTGATGGCTAAATGTGCAGGTTTTCTTGCAAACGCGAAAAAATACTTAAATATTGTCATAAATCTTCCTATTTAATATCACGATATCATGCCGAATCTAAAAAAACGTATTTTATTATGATTTTGCATGAATTTGGAATGCCGCAACGTAAACCCAAGTCATAACAATACTTTAATGGAGACGGACATTTTTATATGTATATGATTCTTGCATCGTTTATATTACTATGGATATTTCCAACGTATAAACAAATGTACTGTCGGAAGTTTGAGCGTGGTAGTTCCCTAGTAATAATAGACACCATATTCCAATTATTCGTGTTAATTTAACCAGCTGTGGGACACATGGATTCAATATTGCACTCTTAATGGTGTAATAATGTAGTTTTATATGAAAGTAATTTTAAATAATTAAACAAGTATATCTAAATAAGTCTTAAACTTCTCATTTTTAAGTCTAAAAAGACTCATTTTTTTCTCGCGGCACGTTGAAAACTCATTCAATACGAAAGGTTTTTCTTGAACCCACAGAAATTACTACGGTGACAATGTGATTAATTTTCATAAATAGTGATAACACATACAAAGTACACACTGTAAATCTTTTGACGAGATCTAGGTGTTAGCAATTCCTTATTTTTTAGAAATGAGGTATCTCTGGAGTGCAGACACGTACCATTTCCCACGTGAAAGGGCTGGTATTTTTCGTCAAAATTCTCGGAAATTAGTTCGGCATGGGGTTGATATTTTGGTTTCGTTGGAAGAGTGAGATATGTTTCCTTAAAATGAGACCAAATTCATCGATTTCTGGGTGAAATGATATCTCGCTCTGACTAACTTTAGTGAAGTGTGGTCGATGAATTTTTTTTCCGACGTAGTAAAAAGTTATGAAAAAAATGCACTCAATCTCTCACGATTCTCGCTCCTACCACTTCGATATTCATACGACGGCATGGGAGGAGAGGAGGGGGGGGGTGGAAGTGGGTGAGTGTAACGTCGTGCCTGCCTTTGTTTAATTCCATTTTTATTTATTTTTATTTTATTTATTTAATTTTCGTTCGTTATTTAAGTTTTGCTGGAATTAATTTATATGTTAATGTATGTTTATCTATGTTGATGTTTTATATTGTTTATTGTTTGTGTAAAATGTTGCTATGTTGTTGTTGATTAAAAGAAGGGAGGATTGTTAAAAAAAGAACGTTGAAGTGGAGAGACGTGTATTAAAGTGGGGCAATGCCAAATTAATATTCCAAGGGAATTTGTTATCATTTGAGAGATCCCGACGTCACAGTGGGGCGGTTAGGTTTCTTCTAGAAATGACTGGATCCCATGTCTCACTGCGCCTCTGGCCTCCGCAGAAGCTATTGGAGGGTGTTTGCCTATTTCAATGTCATCCTTGATAAACCGAGTTTTCTACAGTTATTCTTTCGCCAGGGTCGTTATGTTCTCCAAGTCAATTTCACGTTCTCCGCCGTCATGTTCAGCGATGGTGAAGCGTTCTTTGTATCTAACGCTTATTGCTCTCTTTGTGTTCCCCAGTCCTGATTGTGACTGTCCTCCCGTTTTCCCTGATGTGCCTAATATCCGTGGCTGGTTCTCAACTTCGCTTTCCAGGGGCACCCTTGCTTTTGTGGTTTATGGCATGTCTCTAAAACTTGTAGCTTAGTTTTTAAAGGCATTCATTATATCCTATTTTTAAAAGGATTTTGCGCCTTTGTTGAATGGTGATCAGTTTTTGACGTCTATTCTGGGCAACATATGAGGTCTGTTAAAGAAATAACAGGAATTCTAATGAAAAATATTTTACTGTATGTATAACTTATTGGTTCTTTTATCTCTGTAGAGTTTTATTATTTAGAGATACAATTTATTCCAGGGGCGTTTCCACTTCGTCTGTCTGTCCGGGAGTGATTGTGTGCGTATCACCTCCCTTTCCCAGGCCCGATTTCCTTTAATATCATCAATGTCGTCAAAAAGACGTCTTTAATGTTCTAATTGTAATTAAGTGAATTTGAAAAAAGTCACATCGCGAAGTGTCAGTTAAGTCAGTTAAGCTCTGCTTTAAAAAAAAGAACAAACATTGCTGCAACCCGAGGAATGTTCAATTTTTAGGTAAAAATGTTATGACATGACCCAATCAAGATTTTAATCTTTCCAGCAAGTTTTTTGACAGTCTGACGACAGTTAGCGAGCAACAGATCCTCAACGAGTGATTTGCTGAGTGATTCTGCCATCAGTTGACGTCGAAGGCCTTAATGGTCGAGGATTGTCTTGAACTGACTGACGATCGATTTTGTATCAGATGAACCATTTGTAATCGTGCGTACTATTATGAGCAATGTTATTATGAGCCTTATTCAAAATTTTGAAGGTTTCCCTGTAAGATTTGCAAATATACGCGCAAAATTTCATATTGCAACGTTGATCCCCAAAACTCGGGTATAGCAAAAATCTCCACAGTGACTGAAACTGTTTCCCTTTGTAGATGTATTTGACGTAATCTACTCAAGATTTCAATAAATGACAAACCGTGGCTACTCTGTAGGAAGTACATTATGCAGCGCTGCCAACCAATCGTGGCTGTAAATATCCGATACTGCGGAGTAAAAAAGTCTCGTTATTCTTTGAACAGGCCTCGTACGTCCATGATGAATCTTGAAAGTAGCAAATCGCTCTCAATCGTTAAATTTAACATCCTTTTGACTCAGCTCGAATGGTTAGTGTTGTTGATTGCTGCTAGAAAAGCTTTTCCAAAATAACTCGAGCTGTGGAAGCAATTTTTAACTGATTTCCGCCTTTTTTCCCTCCCCATTTTATTTTTATTTGAATTGTACGTTATTGTGTCTCAATTGCAATTCGCACTCTTTATAACTAGATTTTTGGGATCCGGCAATTATTTTAGAAAATTTAATTCGATACAAATGGTGAATACCATTGTCTGCTTGTCTCTTCTTTCATCTTTAGATATGATGTTTAACTAAACATTAAGCCCGCCTCTGGATATAAAAATGGTGGAAAATTTTAGCATCTCCTGAATCAATTTTTTTCACTCCGTTTATTTTGCTGTTTTCATCTCGCGATGGTCTGAATTGGGCGAAAAACAAGACAGTGATTGCTTTCCGTCCCGCTTAATATCTCGAAATTTACGGCCTCTCCCGACCGCTATTTGGGGCAAAGCAAGTGACTTTCATTCATTCTCTCCAGCAAGTGCTTCGAGACCTTTTGACCTCAAAAGCCATTAGCGTTTTTTTTTTACGCCCCTCTCTGGACCCTTCTCTTGGATTGCATTTCTCCCCCAAGGACGCAATAATGGCTCGAAACAGTTTCTTCTCTTGCGAAGTACGTCTTTAATTTTCGCCCTCAGCACTTGCTGAATGACTCATGTTCTTTGTTTTTTTTTACAAATCCTGAGAATTGAGTAGAAATCACATATCCGGTTGCAGACATATTTGTGTTCAATTGAGTTATTCGATCTCTTTTCAGGCATTCGTGCTATATGTGATGCGTGAAGATTCAATCAATTTATTGGTATCATAAATGACGTCATAGCTAATCTGGCGTAGTGGAGTATATTATAGGGATTGGAAATTTAAATCCAGAATCGATTGTCGATTAATCGACTTTCGATTTCGGTTTTTAAAATCGACTGTCTAAAAATTCGATTTTTTTTGTCCAAAATAATCGAAAAATCGAAATCGAAATTTTTCAATAGTAAAGTAATTGTCTGCTGAAATACGGATGTGCTGTTCTAACAAAATGCTAAATATGGGTTAATGGAAGCACTAGGGATAAGAAATGAATACGATGTACTTTATTAATACAATCCATTTTTTTACAGATATTTATAAGGTATGCAGGAAAGTAATAATCCATACCAGATACTTATATACATATAGGTAATATAACAAGAAAATTATATATAATTTAGTAGCCCATGCGCAGAAGACGATATTCAGACTGGGCGAATCTATTTTGAAGAAGACGGGTGCTCTGAAGCGATTTATTGAGAAAACGTTTACAAAAAAGGCACAATGTCAACACGTATTATCATTTCGAATCTTCGTCTCGCGGTCTACAATGTATTACTTTTGAGCGTGAGTCCCCGCCTAGACTAGAAGTATTGTAATAAAAATCCGCAGCCCCACAGTTGGCAACTCCAACCTGCCGGTGTCCGATGCACTTTGCCTCCCCACCGAGGTTCCCCCACCAGCGATGCAGAGTGAAATAGCGCGGAGCGGAGTAAAGTGAGGCGGCAAAATTCAAATGCTGTAGCTAGCTAAAAATCGAAAATCGATCGGCTAGAATCGATTTTGAACGATTTTTCAAAATAAAAAGTCGACTACGATTAAATCGAAAATCGGAGTGTGATTATCGATTTTCGATTAAAATCGAAATCGATTTTCCAATCCCTAGTATATTACTCATGGGTTAACTAAGTAAATATGATGTTGGATGCGCTTGTAACCGCTAATGGCCCGTTGCAGGAAGGACACCTATGTATTCCATAAAGTTATGGGACCCATAAGCCATGGCAACCATTAAATAAGTGTTGCATGAGCATTCGATAAATTCATCGGTTTCATAACTTACGGCATGGAGCCATGATTTCCATAAGTAGCCGAGATGGCGGATGCGTAATGAACCGCTCGGAGACTTAATTACTAGATAAATGAGTTGTTTTGAGACAAATGACCATTTTGGTCACTCTTACGGACTAATTATTGTGTGCTTTAGCAATTATTTATTGGCTAAACTTTCATAATTTTTTTTCCGGCGGTGGAAGATTAGGTAGAATATTCGAAGCAATTGACAATTGGTAATTAAGTTTTGTAACTAGTGGATGTGTTCCTGCTACCCGAATATTTTTTATGAGATCTATCACTTAATGGATCTCATAACTATTGATTTCATAATTAAATGTTCTTGCAACGGGCAATCAGAGGGCTAATTACTTCAAAAAAGAGCTATCATAAGACGAATTCATTTATTCATCCTGGCTATTAATAACGTATGGAGGTGAGTTACATACGCACTTAATACATAATAGACGTATGTAAGTTTTATTCAGTGGAAGGAGAATAGCCCAATCATCCGACGCAATGGCTATGGCGAGATAAGTTACTTCAGCAATAGTTACTGCAACCTGAGTTTACGAATGACTTCCCTAACTTGATGTATTTAATAGCTATTGAAGCTAGAGTTAAACATTCGTGCGACCGGCCGTAAGTCATGTAAAAAATCACCTGAATGTGGTGCCCATTTATGTATACGTTTATTTACACTTGCGTTAACTTCACTCGTTTTATGCCTCTTCCTATCTTTCTTGTGCCCTTGAACGAATTATAAATGTATGTTCATTAAATATATCTCGAAAATGGCTGCAAAGATTTTGTTGAAACACCTTACGCTAAGTTTAAAAAAATCGCATTCGAATTGGGCCGATCTTTGGGGACATTTTTAAGGTAACGGATTGGAGCCCATAAAATATTTGTGGAACAAATCATGAAGAGGTTGGTGGTTTATGTGTACTTCAAAGTGGAGTACTTTACGACTTCAAAATACGATGCAGATCATTCAATACCACGCAAATCGGGCTAAAATCCTCCAATAAGTATCAAATTTTTATTTGCCAAGTGTCTAATAATGACTTAATGCTCTTATTAAGATAATATCACTCTCACTATTTTTGTGTTTTTCGTGAAACATATTCATGACTGGCTTATTGTTTCCAGCCGTCAGTACTCGGTTATTTAATGGAAATAATGACTCATGCCACAGCCGGAGAAGTAAGCGATTGGTGATGAAAGATCTGAGGCCATCCCAGCGCATGCTGTTGTTGAAGTCTAATCGGAATCTCCCCCGGACCATATTCGTCATTGCTACCGACGATCTCGGCTCAGCCATCGAAACGTCGGCAGCAGTACAAAGTTCGGGCTGGTAGACATCTCGAATAGACCTCAATATGATCGATTTGTGGATTGGTGGGTTGACCTACGCGTCTCAAACGGCATTCCAATTTTATGCCTAAATTTCGCCCGGCGCCCTGGCATGATCTCTCTGCTTGGAGACGTCACACAGTGGGCTGAAATTGAAAAAAGCTGGCCAAAAATATTTTTTTTTCACTTTTTATTTTGAGAGAGGCACTTGGATTTTTTAATCCTACAATATCCAAATTATAATTACCTGAAATAATACCAGCTTTATGTAATATTTTTGCGTCAGCAGAGATCTTTGAAGTTGAGAAAAAATTGTCACAATTTCCATCTGCCTTTTTTTCACGGGAATGGTTGACTGCTTTTTGCTCTTGACGCGTTGTATGATCAAACATGGATTGTTCCAACATATCATATGAAAGTGTGTATTTTATGTAAGAGGTTGAGAAATTATTTTTTATCGCATATTGTTTTTACAACCATTTATTAAATATTAAAAAGACACTGTTTTTCGCGGGTTTTTTGCAGAAAAGGAGAAGAAAAACTTTATGCTCTAAGTAATTCGAACCGGGGATATTAGCACCAAATTAAAGAATGAAGTCTCTAATTGAGACAGTTTGAGGAAATAAAATCCTGCCCCAACTTGTCCTCCCTTCATTATTATATGTTTCTATCACTGATGAAGGTGCGGGCGACCCACCGAAATATTTAAACTCGTGAGTTTTCTCTCTTTTTTTGTGTTTTATATTTAGTGTCACCCTGTGACGAAGTTTTATATTGTGTTTGCCACGTTCATGGAATCTTCGCAAGAACTTTATATATATATATAGATATATATATATATATATATATATATATATATATATATATATATATGCATGTGTGTGTGATAAGGACGGGCCGCCGTTCGACGCGGAGTTGAAGTGCGGAAATTTCAGATTTTGTTGTAGCCGGCGTAAACTCGATAAAAACTTATAAATATCGGTGTTTTTTTTACTCATTCTGTCTCAGTTGAGTCCATTTAATATCCCCTTTAAACGTTTTCCCCATAAGCATCAACTAGGTATTATCTAAAGCGATTTGAAAAGCAAGGTTCATCGCGCCCACCAGCCGGCCAACGAAAAGAAATGACGCGCCATTTCTTTTCGATAGTTTCGATTGTAAACGGAGACCAAAGTGTTGGGCTAGATTCTCTTTCTCAACCGTCCGCCACGAGCGCCCGCCCTCTCTGACTTCCGCGAACCTTTGGAAATGTTTGACCGGCGGGTAAACACAAAAACCTGCGTCCATCTCCGATCCACTCCCTACGTACGCGTTGGAGGGAGTGGAACGGAGGAATGCCCGATCGCTCCTCCTCTTCCCCTCAATCGTATTTTTCCTCTTTCTTTGATCCTCGGCCAGCTTGGTGGGGAAAGGGGCGTTCGCCGGTGCCAACGGCCCTTGCGACATCCTTACTCCAACCACCCACCCACACCTGATTCGCTTCGAGGCATCCACACGCCTCGCGAAGAAACGAGGGTTGAAATCTTAACGCTCAATCACGCTGAGTGACCTAGAGGTAACATATATAATAGTTTTTCCTTTTTTTGTCCCTGATTTGGTTTCTTTACGTCTACTTGCCTTTGTGACATCAATTTTGCAGCTGGGCAACTAAAATATATCTTATTCGTAACCTTTAATTCCTGATCCTCCCGCAAGCGTGAAATGATTGCACAAGGTGGACGACAAAATCGGTGTATAGAGGGTTAACGAAGGTGGAAAGTAAAGTGGACAACGAATGCACAGGAAAATGGTTCAAGTACGTGGAATTAAGTATGTTCAGTTTCCTATGGGAAATGTGGTCTTGTTTTCTTTTAATTTCAATTTAATCATCGTCCTTTTCGTCCCACTTATACATAGTTCCCTATTTCAGCGTTACTATACTTAAGGTTAGCAAGTATGGGGGACAAGCTAAAGTGTATTTAAGGGACAGGCGATTAGAGAACGTAGAGGAGTTTACCTACCTGGGAAGCAAAATAACAGCCGATGGAAGGAGCAAAAGAGACTTATTAAGTAGAATTCACCAGGCAAAGAAGGCGTTTTATCAAAAAAGGAAACTCCTAACATCCAGAAATATCTGCCTAGACCTAAGAAAACGCCTTCTTCAAACTTATGTGTGGAGCATATTTTTATATGGAAGTGAGACCTGGACGTTGGGCAAGGCAGAAGAGAGGAGGGTGGAAGCATTCCAGATGTGGTGTTTCAGAAGGATGTTAAAGATTCCCTGGGTGGACAAAATCAGTAACGAGGAGGTTCTCAAACGTGTGGGGGAGTCTCCTTGTCTGCTGAAACTACTGAAAAAGAGAAGAAATATCTGGATCGGGCACCAACTAAGGCACGAAACATTGCTGGCCACCATCTTAGAAGGCACTGTAGAGGGAGCCAACTGCCGGGGCAGGCCTAGGTTGGAGTTTATGGGCCAAATAATGAAGGAGTTAGGCTGCTCCACTTATGTGCAGTTGAAAAGAATGGCACAGGACCGAAGAGTATGGAGAACTGCCGCCAACCAACCTTTGGGTTGATGACTTAAGAAGAAGATCCGTAGCTGTAAATACACGCGAGGGGGGCAGGACATCATCCTGTCTAGCTCCATATAGCAGATTTGGTATGAAATGTACCGTCCAAGGAGGGAAGCAGCCCTCCCCTGCCTCCCCTTGGCTATACCCATGGTTCAGTATGTTTTATGGGTTGGTTTTCAGAGGTTACAGCAACTTGCAGCACAAATCCAGGGGGGTTGTGTTTGAAATAGCTCGGAATGATTCCGTGTACGTAACTATGGAGTCACGTGGAATAACAAAGAATAGTTGCAGTTTCGGTGAGTTTTGCCTAAACGATTGGAAAACTTACGTATCCGATACATTGTTTATGGTGTCTTTTATCGGTTACTAGCGGAAGTTACCCGTTGAAATTCAACTTTTTTATCAGAAAACTTACTTATTTTATAAGTAAACCATAAAGCCAGAAGAATGATGTCAGCGTGGTCATTGGAGGAGTTCGTAACTTATCTTGTGCGTTTTGTTCGTTGTAGTAGACACGCTGACCGTTGACATTGAAGAGTATGCTTGTTGTAAATATGCATTGAATTTATCGATTACCCCCGAAAAAATCTATCATGTTGAGTCGTTGCCCCGTTGGGACTCTTGGACCTTCTTATATAGACTTTCTTTCTACGTGCTATCATGGGCCTGCAGTAAAACGTGATATTTAAATGATTGTGGCATGAACAAGAACACTGCATATGCATGAAGTGTACTGCACATGCAATGTTCTTGGGTGTGAATATCCTTTGAAAATCGAATATCTGGTTGTCAAGGAAATATGCTATTGTTGATTTAAGAGAATAATATGAGATTTTTCAGGTAAAAACATGACTTTCAGACAAGTACGAAGAGTATAATATAATGGATTGAGAGAAATATAAGTTAATTTATTCAGCCATCCGATAAAAAAATCCCAGCCCTCTATCTTGAGTGAAAGTACTTTTAAAATACAAAAAATGAAACCACTGAACCGAACCCAATGCTTCCCTTCCTTTAAAATAGGCCATAGGGCCTTCGGGGACCCTAAGGGCTTTTTAATATGTTATAAGACTATGTAAAATAATTCAATGTTATAAGACTATGTTACGACCAGTTATATTTTCTATCTGCCTGACAAATTTCAGCTCAATCTGTCCAGTAGTTTTTGCTTGATGGAGCGACAGACAGACACCATTACATCTTTAACGGGCGTGCATTTCAAATTTCTCTTCTGTTGTGTAAAGCGGTGAATTACTGGAACGCATGCACGAGTGCATGGACGTGAGATGGCTGAACAGCCTATGCTCTCAATCAATTACCATTGCACTCCAGATTGAGAAAAAATTCAGTTTCAGATTGTGCAACTTGGTGCCCCATGTAAAACGGGCTTCATACCCGTGTTCTGATCGAAGCGACTGCTTACTCTCCCAATTCTGACGACAACCGTACTGTCGTTGCGATTGAACCGCTATATAAGTATTCCCAGATTATTACAGAGTGTATCAAAAAGAAATACTTTGAAAATATATATTTATTGATGAAAATACCGGTAGAATACCGGCAGATTACTTTAAAAAAATAGAAGTTTGCTCGCAGATAAAACTGGACAACTCCACAATATTCGTTCGCACTACACCATTGAAGATAGGTCATTCCACCTCAATTCAACAAATGATTGTCCCTTAGGGTCTCAGATTTTGCTCAATCTTGGCGTGTGTGTAGCATGTGACCTCAAACGAAGTAATCTGAAACCGTTTTGTGAAAAACATTTTTGCATGATTTATGCGTATTTAAAATTTTTCACATTTTTGCAAAAAAATGCGCGCCCTGAATCATGTTTTACTTATGTCTCGGCTTCTGTTCATTATAGAGGAACGGTATGTACCTCATTTTAAAGCTTATTCTTTTGCAAATATATTTATGTTATTTAAAATTGATTTTATTGAATTTCCTATATATTTGTTCAAATTTTAATGTTTAAAAAACTGTTCATCAACTTTTCTCAAATACTCCGCCTCTAAATCGGCCAAAAATTTTCAAATCAATTTATACGCACCTTACTATCTTTTTTCTGAAATTAAATTCTAAGGAAATTCATAAACACTGAAAAATATTTTTTTTTAACATTTGCATTTTTCTCACGCCCGCCTCCACGGGCTCAGCCCTAGAGCTGGCATGTAGCAGACATGTAATACATTCTTAGGCTCACACAGATAGCTGCAGCTCATTGAATTAAGTATTAAAAACATTAATTATAACTGCTAGTACGCATTTAACCCGTATTAAAGCTCGGGCTCTTGATTATGTTTAGCTTTTAATAATAATAATGATAATATTGGCAATTTATTCTTCCAGAAACAAATAGATTGATGCATTCATTTACAAATTCGGAAGTTAGGTATCCTACTTGGCTATAGTCCTGTTTTTAGGGCACCGTCAGTTTTAAAAACGAACGAAACTGTTTCAGGCGTTATTTTGTGGCAGTTTTGGACATTCATGATAAAAAGATACCACTTGGTCAATTCCACAGTAATGTATTAAATTAAAACCGACCCGGATTTCCCCCTCCACATTTACTGTATATATACTCAGCCACTCAAGTCAGTTGTACCTTGAAAATGGCACTCCGATGCTGAAACCTTGGTCGGTTTTAATTTGGTAAATTAGACCAGGGTTGAATTTCGCTGTGAAAAAATCATTTGACTTGACCGGGATTCGAACTCGGATCTCCCAATTGCTGGTCAGGTGTATTAGCCAGTTACACCACCAAGCCATCTTACTTCAAGGCGAATTTCGAGGGGATTTATGCGAACTAGATGTTCAGGCCTCAAGTCTACATCATAGCACATGAGTGGTATATGCACCCGTGTATATGGTGTATATGCACCCGCGCGAGTGACTTCGTACCACATCATTTGTTAAATGCAATGTTTGGAAATATAGTAAATTAGTGTGAAATGTTTCAAGTTGTATCTTTCCATCATGAAGGACCGTCCGTTTTACTTAACATGCATTGCTGTGTAAAACATGAAAATGCTATGTATACAGCACGAATAGATACATGAGCATACATGAGAAAAACAATTTTTTAACAGAAAGAATTACTTTTTTTCAACAGACAAACAACTTTGACTTTGGTAGGAAAATAAACAGTTAATCTCAACGAAGCACAATTTCGGTATTGTTATTATTTTTCTAAATTAAATTTAAATCATGCGATTGTGCCCTAAGCGGCAATCGTTTGTTGAATTGAGGTGAAATGACCCAGATGCTAAATCGGCCGAAACTCTCATAGAATAACAACTATGAGCCATACACTAAAACGGCACTCATTCGGGGCGAGAACTTACTCGGTCACTGGAGAGAGTGCTCACCCTTTGTAATTTGCAATCGCACCCATTCATTACTTGGTTATCCATCCAAAACTCACCGCTCAAGTAAGTGTTTACACTGAGAGCGACATGCGCTTAAACGCTTCCCCGATGGAGAGGATGCGGAATGCACGCCTGCGTAATCAGGATCACGTACTCACTCCCTCCGAGTGGACCACTCTCTAGGAATAACACATCTCGCCAAGAACTTTGTAAACGAGACCGATTGCCCTTTTCTCAAAGATTTATCCCCCCTCGAGAAGAGCTGGAATGCGCGCGATTGCGTAGACTCGTTGAAGATAAGTGGACGCCGGCGGCCGCGACTCGTGCCGAGAGATGCACTGATGGTTTCATTGGAGACCAGGTTTAATCAAGAGCCACCGTTTCATGAAAGGAAGGATGGGAAGATGCTCTGATGAAAAAGAGGAAGACATGCCACTTCGTACTAGTTAGGCCTCATCTATGAGTACGACGCAGGCATATTCGTCACAAAGCAGAAAGCGATTAATTAGCAGGAAGTAACTGGAATTTACAGGAGAGATGGTTAATGATAATAATATACTTTATTGTTGTTGGACTTTTCATCGTCCATTAGGAACATACAGAATTTATACAATATTTAGAGCTCATATGTTATTTTAAAAAATGAATAGGGATGAGCGAATACATTGTGTAAAGTAGAAATAAAATAGCAGAAAAAAAGGAAAAAAAACGTAACTGGAATTTACAGGAGAGATGGTTAATGATAATAATATACTTTATTGTTGTTGGACTTTTCATCGTCCATTAGGAACATACAGAATTTATACAATATTTAGAGCTCATATGTTATTTAAAAAAAATGAATAGGGATGGGCGGATACATTATGTAAAGTAAAAATAAAAGAGCAGAAAAAAAGGAAACAAACACAAGTTACACTCTTTCGAGGGCTTGTAGATAACGAAAAAATTTTTTCTTAGATACAGATAAAGATGCAAAATCCTTAATATCCTTGGAAATACTGTTCCATAATCGTGCTCCGACAACAGAAAAAGATTTTTGAAAAGTGGTTGTTTCTATGTTGAGGGGTGATTATAAAAAGATTAATTTACGAGCCCAACTAAATTCAAAGAAAAGATTGGGGTATTTTCGGGGTCGTTAATTTCGATGAAAACGTATTAATTTTAGCGAAATCAATGGACAGATTAGAAACTGTTGTCAACGAAATATAGGATGGCATACAGAACGAACAGGAAAAAACCCTTGTAAACAAACTTAATTCACATTTGTATTCATAGTGGACGCTATGGTAAATTGTATTGTCAAACCCTATCACTTTTTTTGGGGCTTATGGAGACTGAACGTTTGCTAAGAGAGTAGCGAAACATTGTGGGACTCTCCTTTGCATGGCGTCAGGATGATTAAACCTTGAAAAAGCGGTGAGATAAAGGGGCCAAGGGTCTTTCCAGTAGCCATCACTGGAGCCTTCCAGATCATCAGCCAGCCCATTGAACGCTTCTTTGTCCGTCACTTACATCAATCTCTCTCTCTGCTGGAGAGTTCCACCAAGATTTGCTACGCATAAACTCAAATCTAGAGGCATTTTTGAACTTTCATCGTAATCGAAAATGGTACTGACAACCGTTTAAGAACGGAAACTGTTGACAGCGAAATCAATCAACTCGTTGGAAACAGGAAAAAGTAGATATCTTTACATCGACACCGTGGTAGCCTTAAGAAACAGTGAGGAACTGCTATTTAATTCTTCAGCTGTTTAAATGACATCAGGTGTCCCTCAAGGTAGAATAATCAGCCCCCAATTATTTTTAATTGTGTAAACGATATTTACTAAAAAAAAGTGGTTAAATTAGATACCTTGCACGCGACGTATGGTCGTCTATCAAGAAATTGCCATAATTGGTACTTAGAACTTCTCCCTTAAAACGTTTAGCTGTTTTCTCTAAAGTGGGGGCTCGAATGAGATCTCATTATATTCGCTGAAATACTGCTCCCAAGGGAAGGAACACCAGCCCCATATCTATCAGGTGGGAAGATTGAATTTCACAGACTTGGCATGGTTTGGACCATTGAGTTATGTGGAGAGGGCATAATACTATCCTATGCTGGTCAATGCTAGAAGCTGAAGCCAGTCCGCCATCTTCGTTGGCCCTCATTTTTTTGCAGAGCTTGCGGGAGTACGCACTAATTTTGCAATTTTATGATGTTTTCCTTCCATAACTTACCAGAAATCAGCATGCACATACTTTTTACGCATGAATTCTCCCTACGTAATTTGTTTATTTATTTAAATAAAATAATATTTGCGTTCCCGATGAAAACTATTCCAAAATCGAGCAGAATCCGTGGCACAAAGCAGCCAATATTTATTTCAAGAGTTACCTGCCATATCTTTCATACAGATGGTTGATATTCTTGCTTAACAGCCGCTAATTCGTCTTATCCGTCGTGTTATCCATCGGAAAGTAAGGGAAGAGCAGGTTTAAACAATATCTGT
Organism: Ceriagrion tenellum; assembly: GCA_963169105.1. NCBI lineage: Eukaryota > Metazoa > Arthropoda > Insecta > Odonata > Coenagrionidae > Ceriagrion > Ceriagrion tenellum. The sequence goes on from OY720643.1 coordinate 68,914,679, forward strand.
GTTATAAACTACCCCGTCGCTGTGGCTTACAGAAAACAGAAGTCCGAAGATTCTTGCGATATCGAGTAGAATTTATGCATGATGCAGAAATGAAAAACGTTTGCAGTTAACCACAATAAAAATTTTACTACAACCCAGGTTACGATGTTTTGACATCGTCATCAGGTGACCTGATTATATTGTGGATAATTGCAAAACATTTTCATTTCTGCAAAAAAAAACAGAAGAATACCAGGAGATGAAGAAAATGGTCCAATGAAGGCCATAATGTAAAATAATAATAATGCATTCTAGACAGAGCTTTATTCTTCCACCTTATTTTTTCGAGTACGAAAGCTATCAAGTTTGAGACTTTCCTCCTTCGTCCACTTTTATCGAGTCGAATACCAATGTTTTGTGAGAAAAAAATATTGAATTCAAGTTCTATGAAATCTTGAAGGAATAAAGAAAAATCAAAAGAAATAGTAATCATATGTGCCTCCGTGTCGCGCTGAAACTGTTGCGGGTATCTCCTCAATATACTTGCAGGCCTGAATGTGATAAATGTGTGTCATCACCGCGAATGAAAAAGAGCTCGCGGATTTTGACGGTGATGGTTTTGAAGTGTCAGCGCGATTATTTTTTTGCCGCGAAATGTCGTCGTTGGGTAAGCGGACGCAATTAACTCAAGAGTAATAATAACGCGGAATGGAGTAGAGTATTTTTGGGCGCCGCCCCCAAGTCTCTCTAAACTCAGAAGCCCTTGGCGTTCTGCTCCGTATTGGCAGAAGAATGCGGCAAGTGTTCTCTCAGGGCTTACACGAAATTGAGTTTGCCACTCCGCGGAACGACTCTATATGATGATATTTAATTCATATACTGGCCGCGTAAAGAAAACCTTCCCTCTCTATTACATGAATGACAAAATTCTGCCTTTCCAATTTTTTTTGGAAATCAAGATGTTCATGTGAGAATGGGTGAAAAAGATAAAAAACACCCGTTGCTGGTGACTGGTGAGGGGTGACCCCAGTATGACTGGGGGTCACCCCTCACCAGACACGTAATGAACGGCAAAAATTACTTCTTGTGAAAGCCAATGTCTGCGGAGAGCTGTGTTAATGATGGAGAAAGCGACCGATTCGATTTAGTTAGTTTTTTGTCATTTTTTACGATTAGCGTCACATAGGCTACCTCTAGCCTACCTCTAGAAAAATCCCCGAATTACCATTTTAGAACCGAATAAATTTTTTTATTGAAAAAAACTCGCTTTAACTCAAACTCAGTTGCCTCATGTTTAACGCTGTTGACAGTAATCATCAAACACGTAGATATCGTCAGCGAAGTTGCACTTTCGATGATTTTAACATTTATATTTTGTTAACTTTTATAATGGCCTTCAGATATTGGACTTTTAACAGTAAAATAAACGATTGAAGCATGTACGAATAATATCAATTCTTATTAGAAATGCTCCATTGTGTATTTTCCCGTCATTTTAAACCCTTTTATCGGCCATTACTGCATGCAGTGCTTGTGCTTGTCAGTGTATTCTGCAATTAGCATTTTTCAAATAGCTCCCCCACCGAAGAAAATGATTTCCAAAAGTGGCGGATTTTGAACGCCAAAATAGTTTACATTAACCGTAACTCTCTCACAGATATAATCTAAAACTCTTTATTTTAGCTATAATTTATCTTTTGTTAATTTATAATTATGTAAGCCATATATTTTAAGTACCGCCCACAATGGAGAAAATGTAAGCCAAAATGGTTGATTTTGGGCGCGAGGATATTTTGTTAGCCTCTGGAAGAAAAATAGCTTGTGCCACCATTGTTCCAGTTTCTAAGATTATTCTTTTACTTAAATGCTTCAAATAAAGAAGCTATCTTGTGTGAGGCTCTCCCCTTTCGCACAGATTTCGCGTGCCAAAAATCAGCGTTTTGTGGGGAAAAAAGGTCGACATCAAGTTCAATGTCTACAGTGAATGAACGTTAAGGGAAAGAAGGACAAATAAAGGAATTCGTTTCCATTATGTTTAAATTAGTGTGGTTCCAGATTCCCTCCTGGGTTGTAGCTAGTTATTGATATGTTGAAAATGGTGTTTACGTCTAATATTTCAAAGATTCGCATGTGTGTTCCGAAAAAATATCTGCCACAGGAACGCGAGGGATAATTTTTAAAATCATCGCTTTCAATCGCTGATGTGGGTATGCGTGTACGAAAAGGGATTTTTAATGATGGTCATACTATCAAGTAATATTTTATTGAATCATTTTGAATGAAATTGACACTGTGGGTCTTTATTCAATTGTATACATGGACGGATTCAATGAGCTGCTAACGATACCATTAGTTTTTTGTTTCTCCTTTGTTGGGATCGTAAACATTGCCGTTGAAATGCGCTGCTGACTCTTTCCCAAGATCTTGAGTCAAATGCAGTAATCTTGGCAGAGTTGCCTACCAAGTGCTGTTGTTTTCTCTGCTCATTAGCCGGTCCCTTCCGTTTAAGCCTTACCCGCCTTGATATCACCCGTATCGTCGGCCACCATATTTCGCAGCCGTTTTACTCTATTGTCACCAAGGTGGATATTTAAATAGTGAGCACTCTCTCCAGCCTTCACCACGGAGTTGGCCGTAGTTTTCAATCTTCGAATGGTCTACAGCCACCATGTTACACCTCCACTATAACATGTTGCCTCAAAGATACATAGTTAAATAAAGCGCTCTTCTACCGGCCTTCCCATCGGAGTCGGCCGGAGTTGTCACACCTCGTGTAGGCGACCACGGCCATGTTTCACTTCCACTATTCTGTTGCTACGAAGGACATATTTTAAGAATACAGACTCTCAGCGTACTCCACTGTGGGTTTGGCTGGAGTTGCCACGAAAAGCGTTGACGATTACTACTATGTTTCACCACCACCGCACGCTGTACTATGTTGTCCAAATGTGCATATTTTAAGAGTTCACACTCTCACCAGCCTTCACCGCGTAAGTCACGCATCGCGTTGGGGACTGCGACCATGTTTTACTGCCACTACTCCATATTCTTTCAAAGGGACATATTTTAAGAAAGAACTCTCGGCGACTTTTACCGCGGATTTGGCCAGAGTTGTCACGAAAAGCGCTGGCGACTACCACCATGTTTCACCGCCACTGCACGCTGTACTACTATTTTGCTAAAATGTACATATTTTAAGAGGTCACACTCTCTCCGGCCTTCACCGCGGAATTAGCCGCAGAAGTCCCGCATCGCGTAGGCGACTATAACCATGTTTTGCCACCGCTATACTATGTTTCTCCATGACAACGCCCTTTAATATTTGAAGAGTCCGCACACTCACCGGCCTTCGCCACGGAGTTGGCCGCACTGCTGCTCATCCATTTGTCCTTCCTCGCCTGGAATCCCTTCTTCGGCGGGACGACCTTCCCGGTCGCGGGGGTGGAATTCATCAGATCGTGCACTCTCGTTACGGCCATGACGCCTCTGCTGCGACCTCCGCTACGTCCTCACGAGGAACGCGTCCACAACGCGCGAATCCGCTGTACTGGTCCCCCTGGAAGGCAAACAGACTCGGGATGAGAACCGTGATATGAAGGAAGCCTTCCTTACAAGGTGTTGAAGTGGGATCGGGAACACGGAGCACTTCAACGGACACCAGCGACGATGAATGGAACGATCGATTTAAGGTCGCTCTACACGGTACATTTTATTTCTCAAGCGAATGTATCATAGAATTTACTAGAAGCTGGATAGAATTAGAGTTGGTTCTATTTCCCGTTAAGACATTCTGACAATCATACAATTTTCCGCTTTACACGGTAAAATTTTCCTCATACAAGAGTTCATATATTTGTTTGAACAATAAAATATACCGATGAAGGCTTCCGCGGGGCTTAGATAGAGGTTGATTCCTTTTTTCGGGTGTTCCGCCGCGTTGGCTCATGTTGAGGACAATATTTCGCCGGCTGTCCTGCTGGCTTCCTCAGGTCCATGTAACCCCTGAGTTAACGTTACATGGACCTGAGGAAGCCAGCAGGACTGCCGGCGAAATATTGTCCTCAACATGAACCAACGCGACGGAAAACCCGAAAAAAGGAATCAACCTCTATAAATATATCGTGTAAAGCGGCCTTTAGGCGAAACTTCAAGGCCAAATGCTGGGTGCACTATCATCGAAGAGCCAAGGGACCGACTTTGTTCGGTACTCTCTATCTATCAATTATGTTTAAAAATATATGGAAACAAATATCGTTTAATAACATTTTTAACCTTTGACGTACTGTTTTATTAAAAAATAACACTCGAAAAAACAGTCTTCCCCTGTCTCGGAAGTACCAACATATGGGACAGAAGAAGTCCAACGGACATCAAACGGAGATTAGCCCAAGCTAAGAAGAGGTTTATTGGCAAAAGACAACTGCTGTGCACTAAGAAGATACGACTACAAACCAGGAAACAGTAGGTGAAAACATTCCTTTGGAGCGTAGCGCTCTATGAATCGGAAGCATGGACCATTGGAAAAGCTGACCAGAACAGTCTAGAGGCCTTCAAAACCTGGTACTGGAGGTAAAATGGACGGACAAAGAAATGATGAAGTTTACGGACGAGTAGAAGAGGAAAGCAACCTATGGAACACGATACAAATAAGAAGAGCCAGATGGTTTGGACACACCCTGAGACATAGTAGGTTTGTAATTAACATAATTGAAGGAACAATAGAGGGAAAAGTCCCCAGTGAAAGACCCGGGAATAAGTTCATGGACCAAGTAGAGAGGAAGGTACATGGGAATAAATACCAGGAGGTAAGGGAACTAGCATTAGATAGGGAATGGCGGAGGGCTACAGCCAACCAATCTTAGGATTGAACGACCAATGAATAAAAACGGTTTGAATTGGTTTTTCCGAGAAAAGAAGATGCAACAGAATGTTCATCTCATGAAATAATGAAAAATGAGAAATAATATAAATGAATTAATGAATAGGGCGCGGCTGCTGAGCTAAACGGAGTAACCAAAGTCTATGCGTTTCTTAATGGAATTTTGGTCCTTATATTTCTGCATTTGGCAGATTTTTCGCGAATATGGGGCCTATACTAATATTCTTCGCGGCATAAAACCCTAAAATGTCAACATTTGGGATAATCGTATGACCTGTTTTCGATAAAATCATCTCATACTTTTGTACAATCATTGTTGCCTCTACGGCATAGGATTCGTATAAAGGCCGGTTGCTAGAACATTTAGCTATGGAATTAATAGTTATGAGATCCATAAAGTTATAGAGCTCATAAATATTTTCCGATTGAAGGAACACATCTACTAGTTACTTACATTATTTACCAATAGTTGATGCCTTCGAATATTTGATCTAACCTTTCACCGCCAGATCAAACTAATTAAGTTTAGCCTATGAATAGTTGCTAATGCACATAATAATTAGTCATTAAGAGTAAACATGCTGGTCATCTGTCTCAAAACAACTCTTTTATCAAGTAATTAAGTTTCCAAGAGGTTCATTACGCATCCACTATCTCGGCTACTTATGGAACTCACTACTCCATGCCATAAGTTACGAAACCAATAAATTTGTGCAACACTTATTGAATGGTTGCGATGCCTTATGGGTCCCGTAACTTTATAGAATACATGTGTCGTTCCTGCAACTGGCCGTAAGAGGCGAATTAGAGAAAGCTAACATCAAACCACAATGTGAATGAAAACTTGACATTGTCCATGTTTGGTACCTATAATGAAAATCGCCACAAAAACCTTTTAATTGCAGAGGCAATGATCGAAGTTCAGTTTTTGTCTTGCCCAGATCATCTCTTCTCCAAGTATGCTGGTACAGGTATAATTACCATGTCTCTGAGTATGTTGGCTGACTTAAACCAAGAAAAATGAAAGAAAAAACGTTTCAATGATTATCGCACATTACAGTGTTCTAACAAAAACTCTTTTTACATACAATCAGTAAAAGTCTAAAAAATTCAATAGTTCCTGCCATTACTCTATAACACCTTTCCATAATGCTCAGGATTTGACAAATACTTATTAAGTTTTACGCAGAATATATATTCGACGAAACCGTTCGACCAAGGAATATTCAACGCATAATTTCAAAACTTTTTTTTAAATTTCCGAGCATTCAGTGAATTTTAAAACCCGACTGGTCATTCGTGAAATTTTCATAAATGCTGTATATCCTAACTATCAGTTAAATATTGATTGCTTGTTAGTAATTGAGTTTGTCTGTTATATTTGTACCACATTGCAGCCTATTAAAGGCTCTTTGAGGCTAATATATTGCAAGATTCTTTTTTTCTGTACTCTATGTATTTATATCTATGCATACAACAACCCGTAGTAGCTGAAAATTCTCACTCTCCCCCTCTCCCCAACATCAACAAGTTTGAAAACATTTAGTCTAAAGAATGGGTTTACATTATTTGTAGGCATTCTTCTATGGATTTCAGCAGAAATCTTCTCTTAATCGTAATTAATTAAAATTCAATTAATAAACGTTAAACTCTTGCTCAAAATAAGTCATTTTATCCTTCATCTTTTCCGTTAGGGTCCTACCTAAATCTTTGCACGTGTAATTCTACTTGTAAGACAAGTATGACTATAGTAACCCTATTGGAAACAATAAAAATTGTATGAAGACATGCGCGATGTATATACGATGTACGATTATTTCTGCGGGTACCCTCAACCCTAATGTCGGTTCTACATTTACATCTACATACTGGCCTGCGAGCCGTCGCAGTGGCGTGTGGCTAGGGGCGTTAGAACAGCAGCCGTGTAAAGATGTAAGGGATAAGGTTTTTGGAGATTAAATGGTGACGTGTATTATGGGAGTGTATTTATTGGAGCGCAGTTTTTATTGTGGTCGCTTATTGTGCGCAGAAAGAACGAGTTTTTATACCTATGTGCTCGGCAATGTCTCTATCTTATTCTATCACTTCTGTCAGACCTAGAAATGTAATGAGGCGTCATGATAATATTCTATGTGTCGCTCTGAAACACACCAGTTCTGAATATCTCAAGCAGCCTAAGACTAGCATGCAGCCTCCGAGTCTCTAGGGGCTCCCACCTTAATGCCTCTAAAAATTGTCAAACCCTATATGTTCGCTCCTAGAGGCTTCTAACGAAGCGCGCTGCTTTCCTTTGTATTTTATTTCGTTTTTGTTAAATATTTATGACCATGGTCCCAAGCGGTCGCGGTGTATTCGAGGTGTGGCCTAACCAGAGCGAAGTAGCATCTCTATTTTACTTTTTCATCCGAGGACCCTCCCATTATACGCTTAACAAAACGTCGATTCTTTAATGCTGTGTCGCACATGTTTTGTGTGTGTGTGATGACCGCGGATATATATCAGACCGCGGATGATATATCAGAAGTAAAGGTAATTCCAGGATATTATTCTACTTGAAGATTTTATGTTTACTCCACCCACGTTGTAGGTATGGCATGTGTGATGATTTTCGCAAAAAGTATACCGTGGAGCATTTAGTAAGATTTAATTCTAGCCCCCACTTCAGGCACCGCGAATAGTGACTGTTATCATGGTTCATTTACTAACGTGGTATATTTTCAAAGCATGGTCTATTTAAAAACAAAAGTGATGAAAATTCCTATGGTAAAATATTGCTGGTATTTTGTTCTCCTTTTACTTAAACGCCTTTCGCTCATTAATCAGTGGTTTAGTACCTCAATTTTCAAACGCTTCTTCGGCCGTCGGATAAATTTTCCTCGTGTTTCCTGGACGAGGTCGATACACCGCTCTTTATCCCTCCCCCCACTCCAGAGCCCTGCAACTTGAGTCATTCATTCGAATCATGGGGTGCCCCGTGAAAATTTTCCATTCAAATCGGATCTGACTATTTTGGCTTGGTTTTATTCGGATCCGGCCGGTTTTGTCCGGTCGGTTCGGATCGGGTCGGATCCAGAATCCACTTGCAAATCTAACCGGTAGGGCCTCTACTAATTCTTACCATTGAGGAACCGGAAATGATTCTTTGGGGAGAAATGTGGAGGATTGCCAGAAACCCTACGTTGACATCACAACTACACCTACGCGCTACCCTGTAAGCCACTTCAGGGGTGTATGACAGGGGGTCACCCCTCACCAGTCAAGTAAAATATTACATACCCATCACGCCGTTCCCTTCCGAGGTAGGCACAGTAAAATGTTTCCCTCGTTAATACATAATTGTACACCTAACTCTGCTTCAATAATTTACTCCATTCTGACCTATCCTTGCAAACCTCTTCTGCCTCATTTACCCCCATACACCGTTTCATACACGCCCTCCTGTTTTTAAGACTCCTAATATTCCTCCTCCTAAGAGTTTCCTCAACCACATTCAACCACAACTTTCTCGGCGTACCTCAATCTCTCGCACAATTCATTCTACTCTCATATATCTGTTTCGTTATTCGACTCTCTTTCATTCTCTCAACATGGCCAAACCAACGAAGCACACTCCTTTCATACACGTCCATTACTGGAGAATCTAGCCCACATTCATTTATTGCCCACTCATTCCTGACTCTATCCATCTTACTTTTGCCGCAAACACTTCTCAGATAATTCATACCCACGGCGTTTAGTCTACTCTTATGTCTATCCTCACATACCCATGTTTCACTACCATATAGCAAGGTGGGAAGAAGTACACTTTTGTAGACGGTAATTTTCTCTTCCTTAGACAAGCACTCATTCCTTGATATGCTCCACATGCTACTTACCACTTTCCTTCCAGCATTCGCACGTCTCTTTATCTCCTCATCTATTCTTCCATCTTTTGAATACATCTGACCTAAGTACACGAAATCATCCACTTGTTCAATTACGTCACCATTCGCCCTCATCACTCAGTTATTCTCCCCATTCTCCTTATCAAAAACTACTACTTTAGTCTTGCTCGCATTTACCTTCAATTCCATTCTCTCCGTTGATTCACAAAACTTATCTAGGAGCTTCTGTAATCCCTGTTGACTTTCTGAGATCAAAACAATGGCAGAAATTACTTCTTGTGAAAGCCAGTGGTTTGCGGAGGGCTATGTTTATGATGAGGAAAACGACTGAACCGATTTAGTTTACTTTTTTGTCATTTTTTTACGATTGGCGTCGCATATCTCTGCAAAAAATCCCCAAATTTCCGTTTTCGAACCAAGTAAATTTTTTTATTGAAATAAAAACTCGCCTTATCTCAAACTCAGATGCCTCGTTCAGGTAATAACAAAAACTTTGTAATTTTAACGTAGAATAATTATTAGACGAACGGCTTCATCGAATAGTCCACATCATCAGGTCGAAGAAACCGGTCGTCCAATATATATCCTTCGTAATGAATTCCGAACTTCCGAATTTCGAACATCATACTGTTAATTCCGAACATTATTGAAAATTTTTACTAAATTCAGGCTGAAACTATTTAATCATATGCCTCGTGTTTACCGTTGTTGAGAGTAATCATCAAACTCGTAGCAATCATCAGTAAAGTTGCCTTAAAGATGATTTTTGTTTTTTATTTTGTTAACTTTATTAATGGCCTTTAAATATTGGATATTAACAATAAAATAACCTATTGAAGCATGTGCAAGTAAAATCCATTCGAATAAGAAATGTTCGATTGGGTATTTTTCCCGTCATCTTTAACCTTATATCGGCCTGTAGTACCGTAGAGTAATTCGCTATTTTGCTAAAAATAATTTTCGGTATCGTATGTATAGGGACATGCCACATGCAATCTGGTATGAACTATTATTATACTTTCGAGGGGTGCGCTCTGTGCTCCTTCATCTTGGAGACCATTAGTTCAGAATGCAGTCGTGCTCACGAGCCAAACGATTTGAAAATGTCAATGCTGTTACTTACAGTCTTGCCGAAATCAAAAAAATCATGCTGAATGACATGCATGAATGTCATAATATTAATTACTATCCCTAACCAAAATTGAAAGTGTAACACCAATTTAGGGAAAAATAGCGTAAAATAATGCTACCTCAAATACTCAATGTTAACGGCAACATTATTGGTGGCATTGATAAAACTCACTCCTGGGGTCAGGGAAAACGAAAAGAAAACTCACTACTCAAAGGGTTAATTTACAATGTTAAGTTGATTCCACCAAGTCACGCCTGAGACGCCGGGGCTCATTTACTGTTCCACCATTGCATTTTGTTCTCATCCCTCGTGGATCTGAGTTATTCTTGATAGTAACAGCATTACCCTGAATGGTTTCCTTGTTCTGGTGGGTTCATTTCCGTAATTTTGATTATTTCTGCGACGATAACCCCACTAAGTGCTATTAATGAAGTGCTCGCGGAATGTGGGTATGTTTCCAAAAGATTTAGCGTTCGGTGGGTATGAGAATACGGCTGGCTCAGCTACGATGGGCATAAGTCTTGCCCACTGAGTGGACGTAACGTCCATCGCCATCACTATACATTAGCAATCCCACGCCTGTCTTCCCAGCCACTCTCTGTTTCCTCATCTCCTTCCAAGTGTCGGTGTCGCTTCTTCGCTACTTCTCGAGTTTAGGGTCAAGGCGCAACGCCGCACATTTTCATCCATGAACCCTATCCTATTACCTAATCAGCTACATAGCATATTATCTGCCCAAACATGTTGAATAACTCCAGCTTGCTATCTGATACTCCAACGACCATGTGCTATCCTTAAAAATTCAGATATTAATATGCGTGTTGAAAGTTTTTTTCCATATTCTACATCTACATCTACATAATACCCCGCAAACCGCCTCAAAAGGCGTGTGGCGGGGGTGTTAGGACACCAGCCGTCAACAAAAAAAATCAAAGTTCCGCCTAGCATTTATTTAAGTCCTTAATTGTTCGGGGGAAAAACGAATTCCCATACCTATCCGTTCGGCAAAATATCTCTCTTAATTTATCGATTCTGTCGGACCTGGAGATATAATGTGGTTCTAATATGATGTTCTCCGTGTCGCTCTTAAAGATATCCATTCTCAATTGCTCAAGCAATCTAAGCCTAGCGCGTAGCCTCCGAGTCTCTAGCGGCTCCCACCCTAAATCGTTCAAAATCTGTGTAACGCTTTCTGTACGGCCGTAGCAGTTTTTGGCGAATCGCGTAGCTTTCCTTTGTATTTTATTAAGTTCATGGACTAGGTCTTTCTCCGCCGGATCCCATATGCTCGCTGCATATTCAAGGTGTGGCCGGACGAATGCGAAATAGCATCTCTCTTTCACTTTATCATCCGAAAATCTTCCCACAACACGCTTGACAAATCCTAGCTTCCTCAGGGCTCTGCCACAAATATTTCTTATATGTGTCCCCCACGATAGGTTCGAAGTTATCGTAACTCCCAGGTATTTCACTTCATCTGTCGCATTTATGCTAACGCCATCCACAACATATACATGGGGATAGTTGGACGACCTATCTGAGCAAATCTTAATCTGAGCAAATGCACCGCCGTGCATTTGCTCAGATTAAGTTCTAGTCCCCACTCTTTGCTCCACGCATGAACGTTGTTTAAGTCCGATGACAGAATTTCAAAGTCAGAGTGATCACTAATTTCGCGGTATATGACAGCGTCGTCGGCAAATAAACGTATTTTACTGCTAATTCGGGTGCAGGTCGTTTATATATATCATGAACAAAAGTGGACCAATAACGCTTCCTTGCGGGACACCTGATGTCACTTTAAACATATCAGAGGTAAAATATTAATGCCCTAGTTATTGTTCTCAGTGGAAATACATGAGATTTATCTTTGCTGTTGCTGTGGAAGACTGGGAAATATGTCAGCTGGTAACGCCATTTCTGATTTTTCTTTGAAAGAAGAAATTGCTGTGGTTCTATTATGTTTAAAAAGTCTTGAATGCTAATAATTAACAAGTGCAAATTAGTCATCATCCATGTATTTTTTTATTCTGCACATTGTATTAGAACTCCTGAAGGACATTTACACCATAATCGTTGACGTAGTGATGGATTTCGTTTCGAGATAGAGGTCCATATTGAGTATAAGAAGGGGGAGGGGGTAGAACTTTTGAAAACCTAGACCATTATAGCTTGTTTAGGCAGTTAAGCATGCTCTTACGACTGCGATGTAACAGAAGATTTTCGTTTTGCAAGTTTCTAGGAGATTACTATGCCCATGATTTTTCATGCTTGAAAATTACAAACATATTACCAGTAAACTTTTTGCAAAATGTAAATTAAATTATTTCAATATTTTTGTGACGTAGAGAAACATGGATAACTTATACCTTGAGCTCCCTTTATTGAAATAAATACAAATACTCTTGGGAGGTGAACCCCACGGACCCCTGGCTAAGTAACTGTCATGTGTTTGGGGTTTTTTTTTCCACAATCTACATCTACATACTGCCCTACGAGTCGCCGCATGGGAGTGTGGCAGAGGGTGTTAGGACACCAGCCATGTAAGGATGTAAGGGATGAGGATTTTGGTGGAGAAATGGTGACGTGTATTATGGGAGTACATTTAGTGGCGCTCAGTTTTTATTGTGGTCGCGTATTGTGCGCGGAAAGAACGAGTTTTTGTATATACCTATATGATCGGCCATGTATCTCTCTTTTTTTAACGCTTCTGTCAGACCTAGAGATGTAATGAGTCTTCATGATAATATTCTGTGTCGCTCTGAAGCTTAATATTTCTGAATTTCTCAAGCAAGCTAAACCTAGCGTGCAGCCTCCGAGTCTCTAGGTTCCATGATCCATAAAAATGATCCATAAAAATGATCCATTTGATGCTCCATATAGGTATATGATCCAAATGGTCAATGTTCCATAAAAAATTAAATTGGTAGCAGGTATATTTTTTAAAGAATCTTTTTTTTTGTGTACATATTCCTACATTTATTGGCAGTTGAGTGTAGTTATTTTAAAAATTCTATCCCTTCTATCATTTTCTCGCATTCCCAAGAAGGCGCATGCGGATTTTTGAGAATTCTGAAGTTTACTCAACCCTAAATATCTCAAGAACTAACTACGACAGAGGAGAGGTACTGAAGCCATACCATTTTATATATCTTTTAATTTCTATTTTACGTTCTTCATAATGAAGAGTTTTATTCATCTGATTCTGCGCAAGTGTGGAATAGGACCAAGTTACCTTTTCACTATGAAGAAAATACCGGATTTCCACCGAGTTACGCCGGAATCGGTCTCTTACATACTTTTACGTGAAATGAAATGTTACTTTGTACTTTCCACACCTTTTTATTAACGCCGACCTAGTTTCGACAACTTTTGACTTTTAATTGTACTCGAAGAGACCATTTATTTCCTACAAAAATCAATTTTCTACTCGAAAACACTGTACGGAGAAGGACAGTCTCAGATTTGAGATTTTTAGTACTTTAAGTGATAAATTAGGAGATTAATATTGGTAATTTTTATCATGTTCCACCAACCACATGCCTTCCAGAGGAAAACAAATACGACCGTGCGCTCCAAATCATCCTTTATTGTACTTAGTTTTCTCTGCTGGGGGAGCTATTGAAAAATGTGGATCACATAATATTTGGATGGGCAAAAGAACTCAAAGAGTAAAAAATTTGGAGTTTGAGATTCAGCTCGTAAGGTATAATGGTTGTTAACAAGCTTTACGCTCTAAATCACCATATTTGGACTTCATTTTCTTCATTGGTAAACAAGATTTGCGTACAGAATACGAGGGCACGGAAATGTAAACTTTTAAATATTAATAAAACTTGAACGATGTATTTTTCACACTTCATTTGGAAACCCTACCTGTTTCGACACTCTCGTGTGATTTTTAAGGGTACTCTGACCAGAGTACCCTTGTAATCGATGTAATCCCCCCCTCCCGGCACAAAAATTTTTGAAATAATTTTATTTACATTTTGCAAAAAGTTCACTGGTAATATGTTTGTAATTTTCAGGCATGAAAAATCACGGGCATAGTAATCTCCCAGAAACTTGCAAAACGAAAATCATTTGTTACATCGCAGTCATAAGAGCATCCATAACTGCCTAACCAAGCTATAATGGTCTAGGTTTTCAAAAGTTCTACCCCCCTTCTTCTTATACTCGATATGGACCACTATCTCGAAACGATATCCATCACTACGTCAACGATTATGGTGTAAATGTTCTTCAGGAGTTCAAATACAATGTGGAGAATAAAGAAATAACTTGATGGTGACTAATTTGCACTTGTTAATTATTAGCATTCAAGAATTTTAAGCATAATATAGCCACAGCAACCTTCTTTCAAAGAGAAATCAGAAATCTTGTAATCAGAGTACCCTTGAAAATGACGCGAGAGTGTCGAAACCGGTCGGGTTTCCAAATAAAGTGTAAAAAATACATCGTTCAAGTTTTATTTAATGTTTTTTTCACAAAGTATCACCTGACTCGATCCAACTCGTAAACGTTTAAACTTTAAAACATGAGTTTTTACTTCTAAGAGATTTCTGGGTGTTCTAAACTCTGAAGGTATTGAATAAAAACTTTATGGTGACTCTCTCGTTTTTTATTGTTCCCTTAGCAGTTCGCTCAAAAATCCATAGAACCTCTCAAAAATGGGCTTGCAAACGTATATTTATTTCAATTCACGATAGTTTAAAACTGCCATACATCCGCCCGCACGTCTTGAATAACCCCCCCTCCTATCTGCTACTCCCACGACCATGGCTGCCCTTAAAATTCAGATGTCAGTATGCGTGTTTTAAGCGTCTTTATCCTTATTAATGCCCTAATAATTGTTCTCGGTGGCAATACGTGAGATTTATCTTCGCTGTTGCTGGTGAAGACTGGAAAATGTGTGTCATTTACGCCATTTATGATTTCTCTCTAACAATATTAAAGTTAATACAGTATTTAGTAAGTTTATAAAAACAGAAAGTGAGTTATTACAAGAAATGAACACAATATTTACACCGGCCCCGGTGGCGGCGGGGTAAAGTCCTCGCCTGCTAAACCAAGGGTCCTGGGTGGGTTTTTCACCACTCAGGGCATGGATGTATGTCAAGGGGATTCCGGGCACTTACGGGCCAACAGAATTGTCCGGCAAGCAAAAAAAAAATGATATCCCTGTGGCTCTATTATACTTTTAAAAATCTCGACTGCTAACATATAATATGTCTGTGAGAACAAAATACTCTACTGTGAAATAACCTCTAATGATGGCAGGTTTTTTTGCAGCGTATAAAAAAAATAATGTAAAATTCTCGGGAAAGACGATGCAGAAATGAGTGCATTTATGGATCTTTCTGAGGAACGAAGTGTTGCCATTTTGAAAAGAATTCTTTACATTTATTTGTATCGCTAACAATTTCTACATCATTTATTCATGAAGAGAATTGACTGCTAAAAAAGCTTTACTTCAAAAATTAAATTAACGTTTGATATCAACATTTTTCCGGGTTGCGTCGGCAAATGTAGTTGGGAAGTACAATTTTATCACCAGTCATCCTGCTGGCGTCCTCAGGTGAAGGACAGCGAGAAGGTTTTTGGTCCATTATTTTATGGGCGATATTGACTGGATTTGGCGCCAAAATCGGCCGTTTCTTCGTCCAATCTGGGGACAGTAAGTCTCCCGCACAATAACGATGCTGCTCCCTGATTGGACGAAATATGCAGCGCTTCACACGAATGTTTACACATACTGTTCCCTAGTTTGTGGACGTATCCTCTTGGAACACGGCAGTTGTGTTTTTACCATGAACGCCTTTTTTGCTTGGGCTCTTCTTCGCTTGTTGTCCGTTGTACTTCTTCCGTCTAACGTGATGGCTGCCTTGAGACGTGCCCCAACCAGGTTGCGCTAGTTTGAGCCGGGTAAGTTTGACGCTGACCCCTGAGGTAGATATGTTGTGGAACGCCCTTCGTGCATCTTTGCGTTTTATCCACAATTCAGCAATGCCAGTAATTAGGAATTTATATCATTTACAATCTGCCATATCAAGAAAAATGAAATTACTCAAATGGTGTGTAACTGCTGTGCTAATTCATGGAATCCGATAATTGTGTGAACTTCACTGTGGAAAAATCGTTATTTTGGACTGGGAATCGAACCCAGATCTCTCGGTTTCTCGCCGAGTGCTCTAACCAATTACGCTACTCGATTTCACGCCAGTGTGCGAACACCAGCGAGTGGTTCCGTTAAAGTTACTGCTTGGCTAGTTCCTCAGTTCTTTCAAAAGTCATCAATATGTGTGGTTCACGTGTATGTTTTTTTATGCTATTCCTGATGGGTGCATTATAAACCTTTATCATCGAATACCACTGATTAATTCAAAAGTGAGTGTTATCCATATGCCATTTCTGAGAGGCGAGGGAAACGGAGAATCAGTGAGTTCGATGCAAAATTTCCTGGGAGAACTGTGAGAAATTTTAGGGAAATTTATGCGCAACGACCTGTAATCATGGAAATTCTCGATCAATGTCGATCTATCTCTGAGAGTCATGGCGTAGCGCCGAATCGATTGTAATCGCCTGTCATTACCCCGAGCATCATTTATTATTGACTGTTCATGACTTTTGTGGGCATCAATATTGCCACCTGTAAACAAAGAATACTTTGATAATACACTGTCAATAATGAAAACCTATGGATAGGAATGCGGGTGAAAATGAGGGGAATTTTGGGAAGAAAACGTTCTCCAAATATCGACGAAACACGAACAAATTTCCTTTCCTCGTGCTGTTGCCACAATTTAAGAATTCTCTCGTCGATGATTATGCCTCCTGATGAAAATGAATATTTCAGGCCCTGCCATTTCTCCCTATGGATTTATATTTTTTATACAGGCATAAATTATAATTAAAATTTTAAAGATAAAAATGTTATAAATGAAAACGTTCAAAACCTATTTCCGGCTGTAATGATTTACAGGTGGTAACATTTATTCAATGCATAAGGCCACCAACTACTAAATGAAAATAGTATTACTTCGGCCATTTAAGTTTTAAGACAGCGAGAATTCGATATTTTGTCTTCCCACGAAGAATTATGATATAATCCAACTATCTACTTCATGTTATGCTGTTTTGTGTAACTCTTCGTTCGGGTATTCCTGTGAATAATTAAACCTTCTCAGTCTAATGCACCCCCGTTCATCTGCTCATGGAATTCCATTTTTTTACACCAATTAATCTTATTTTTCATCTTTTCTTTCTGAATTTTCCTTCATACAAGGGGTCTTTTTTAATCTGGTGACAGCAAGAACATGCGCTTCATTAGAGCATAAATATGGAGCCAGTCATTATATGGAGGCAAAGTTTCGACATAAGAATATGCAAAAAAAAGAAAAATGAAGTGATTAAAACGTAGTTTTAACGAATAACGATGAAAATCAAGTTGAAAGAGGAATTTTTTGCTATTAAACGCTGCTAAGGGTCTTAGAGAAATTAAGTTCAATTACAATTTAACCAAGCAGAAGAGGTGAGCAGAGTGATTTGGACACATTTTGGGACACAAGAGACTGTTGTAAAGGATAATTGAGGGAGATCTACATTTACTCTCAAACCTGTTGTAAACCTCGTGTATTTATTATTATGTTGATACCCACCCACGTCAAAATTCAAACTTAATGCATTTAATATCCGATAGCCCTGTTTTCGCTACGCAACGAGTAGATGGGGACACGAAGGTTGAGAGTCGAATCACGGCGACCGAGGAGATCGCGAATCCCTGCCGTGAGTAGACAATGTAGAATTCCTGATATAAGATGACGAAAAATGACGAAACATTTGGCGACCGAGGAGATCGCAAATCCCAGTCGCGAGGAGACAATGTAAAATCCTTGAAGATGACAAAAATTTGGCGAAACCTCGGCATGGAAGCATAAAACAACTGACTAAAACTTGATATTGACTCTTCATTGATTAGTCCCGAAACAGATTGGTTGCTGTAATCATTGTCAACAACACGCGACTCTCTTAAAGCGACTTGATGAGTGAACCACTTAATTGAAATGGCAAATGAATGGTTGTTTGTGCTTTAAAATTCCCTCACCCGAATTTCATCTTGCATCGCTTCCGCACGGAATGATATGACATATTTAATTACTCACTAATCTATTTTCCTTTTAGAATTTGACGTAAGAACATAATTATTCGTCTGGTGGCCTAACTATTCGTTGGTCTAAGTAGTGTTCGTTGTCGCCCGGCGTGTAATGCGTCAATTGCCTGGTATTGGTAACGGTGAAAAATTCCTCTGGATCACCAGCTCTCTACCGAATTGCGGAAACGTATTACGTTCTAGATTGTATTACTTGTGCTAGGAGACCATCGGAGTGAGCAGATTTTATCAGATTATCAGAACTTTGTCTAGCAGCTGTTTCTAGTGGTTTGTAGCTAGTATTGTAGCTAGTAGTATTGAAGCTAGATACAGAGTTCACATTAAGACGAAAAAGATATTAGAGTAAGTGCATTCCTTAACTCGGAAGTACCATCACGTGGGACGGAAGAAGTACAACGGTTATCAAGGAAAGAGTAGCACAAGCTTAGAAAGCGTTAATGGTTAAAAGACAAAGGTTGTGTTCAAAGAGGATACGTCAATAAACTGGTCAATTTCGTTAAAAAAACCTTGCGAAACGGAGCGTGGCGATCGGAAGCGTGGACAATTGGAAAATCTGACCAGAACAGGCTCGGAGCCTGAAAAACCTGTTGCTGGAGGAGGATGCTGAAGATCAAATGGATGGGCAAAGTTAGAAATGATTGGGTTTACTGAAGAGTAGATTAGGAGAGGACCATATGAAAAACCATACGGAAGAGATGACCTAGATGAATTGAACACACCCTGAGCAACTATGAATACGGCCGTATGTGAGTAATATTATGGAAGGTAAAATTGAGGAAAAAGTCACCGGAGGAACACCCAGCCATAAGTTCAAGGACCAAACAAAGAGGAAAGTACAAAGGAAGAGTTACTAGGAAGCAAGGAAACTACCTTTAGATAGGGAAGGGTAGAGGGCTGCAGTCAACCAATCTGAGGATTCAATGGCGCAATGTGTGTGTATAGAACGAAATTGAAATTAAAATAGGGAGAAA
This sequence comes from Ceriagrion tenellum, assembly GCA_963169105.1. Classification (NCBI taxonomy): domain Eukaryota; kingdom Metazoa; phylum Arthropoda; class Insecta; order Odonata; family Coenagrionidae; genus Ceriagrion; species Ceriagrion tenellum. The sequence continues at coordinate 68,933,694 of OY720643.1, forward strand.
ATTCCACAGGAATAAGTTCCTTGGAACAAATAAAGAGAAAAGTGCATAGGATGAGCTACCAGGAAGTAAGGGTACTTGCATTAGATAGGAAAGGGTTAGGGCTGCAGTCTACCAATCTTAGGATTGAATGACCGATTGATGAATGAATGATGAAGTATGTACCTGATGATGGCGATTATTCGTCGAAACCCGGATCGTGTGTTTTATTTTATGTGTAGTATTGCAAGTTTGGCGATTAAAATTTGTGAATGAAGTATGGCTGCAGCTAACCGACCACAGGTCTATGCATTCTTTTCAGTGGACGGAGAAATTTAAAAACACAGCATTCCCTTCCACATTTTTCCGTGATAGAAAAATAAAAGTGAAAAAAAAGCCGCTTTCCTATTTGAAAATGCTCACGGGAACCAGTTCGGAACCGCTCTTCTATACCTGGGTCATGTCCTCCTGCTTTGTTCGTCCAATGTTTTCCTTTCTCCCTCTCTCTATGCGGGTCATCGTCTTTTTTTGTTTGCCTTATAGGTTTTCATCTACTTATATCCTCCTTTTCCCGTCGCTTATTAAATGGCTAGAGGTACATTTCAAAACAGATTATCCTACTTTCAAAATATTTTATGATAACATTAACAAGACCTCAGATTTAAAAAGCACACAACCCGGGTTTCAACGCTTATGAGTTGAAACCCGGGTCGTGTGTTTTTTAAAATCTGTGGCCTTGTGAATGCTATCATAAAATATTTTGAAATATGCAATATCATAAAGTAACAAAAGAACTTGGATCATCCTAATGTTTTTTCTCTCAGCGTGTTCAGCTTTTGCGGAATTTAAATTGGTAATCTTTTCGTGGAATGTCAGTGGGCTTTTCATTGTTCTAGTCGTCTGAATTCGACTTTATCCCAGGGTAGTTGAAGGGCATTACGGGAATAAGCAACAGATAAGTGAAAAATCTATGACAGTAACCTTTTGAAACTTTGTTGACCGCATTAAGGTTGGTTTCTTGATTTTTAATTTTAAGATAAAAATTACCTACCTCTGCAATATAACAGTCGAGAGAAGAATCTCTCAAGCACATTTTACTTTCTATTTGAAGGTGGCAGTATAATCATCGCAGAAAATTCTTTTCTTTTAATCATGCGAGAAATGTTGGCTAGTCTCATTCAAGCATTCCTACCAGTAAAAAAAAAAGACGATCTGCTGGCGTCCGGTAATTTCCTTGCTTTTAATACGTATGTCAATAAGTATGTTTGACAGGCTTTTTCATTGTTCTTCTGACAAAAGTTTATAGGTTTTTACTTGTCTTTCTTTATTAGTGTAGAGAATGAAACACATTCAAGAAACGATTTTGCGTTGTTTTCTTTTGAAGACATTTCAAATACTCCTAACACTAATAAACCTTAAGTATCTGTTCATTATCTATAGCACCGTTAATTACTTCATCATGGGTAACGCCATATTAATCATTAAATATTTTTATTTACATGTCATCATAATTTTGTACCTTGAAATGTATAATGTTACACAATATACGAATATATATATATTTTTTTCATGAATTCTTAATTTTTAACGATTCATAGCTTATTTTTTCCGAAGAATCAAACAAAATTGAAGAGCTAATTGAAGAGCCGTTTTTTGCTGATGCATCAATACTCGGATTAAATAATGCATTTGCGTGATAGAGCAAAATGCATTCAAGAAGAACGACCATGGAATGCGAACTATTTTCTCACTCATTTTATTTAGCGGCCCAAGTTTCGACGTGTTGGTGTCCATATCATGCTGAAACTGAAGTGTTGTAACCTAATTCGTTCAATAAAATGCATTAAAAGTTGTACACTGTTACTAATTGCTGTTCATGAGCATCAGAAATTTTCACCTATCGGCGCCTTAAGTTTCTTCCAATATAGTGTTGTGCATGTTGGTAAAAACTCATCCCCTGCTACTCATTATTTTACATATACATACTACCCTTCGAGTCTCCGCATCGGCGTTTGGCAGGGGGTGTTAGGACACGAGCCGTGTAAATGTGTTAAGGTTTTTGAGAGGCGTAATGGTCAAGTGTATAATGGGAGTGTTTTAAGTAGAGCTCGGTTTGTATCGTGGTCACTTATTGTGCGTGGAGAGAACAAATATTTCTACCGATCTGTTCGTAAATGTATCTCTCTTATTTTATCGCTTCTGTCGGACTAATAGCCAGTTGCAGGAACGTAACATATGTATTCCATAAAGTTATGGGACCCATAAGCCATGGCAACCATTCAATAAGTGTTGCACAAACATTCAATAAATTCATTGGTCTCATAACTTATGGCATGGAGTTGTGAGTTCCACAAGTAGACAAGATGGCGGATGCGCAATGAACCGCTTGGAGACTTAATTACTTGATAAAAGAGTTGTTTTGAGACAAGTGGCCAGTTTGTTTACTCTTACTGACTAATTATAATGTGCATCTCCTATATTATTTCTACTGTATAGATACCTTTTTCTCAACTTATACGCAACCAAACTCTACAAATTAGGTACCAAAATGCACAGAATTTATCAGAGAACATGCGACGGCATATCTTACTTCCTAAATATTGCTATTGTTTCCTAAAATTGGTTTTAAAAAATGGCCCTTGATATTTCTCTTAGGGGATGAGGCGATCCGCCATCTTGACGTCACGAACTTGCTCCATGGTGCAGAGCAAACCTTTATTTCAGGATATTTAATTGATACCAATTTAGTTTCAGATACATATTATTATATTTTTTGCAATATAACGCGCTTTAAACATTATATTTTTTGCAATATAACGCGCTTTCAACATATTATTTCAAGTTAACACAGAAAGGTCTTGGACTCAACACGTACTCAGTCTATGGCGAACCATTTTCTGTCTCTCTTTCTCTGGCACCCTCTTTTCTTTGTTTTCGTGTCTTGGTTATGGTGGAATGTTCGAGAGGTAAACTGGTAAATATTCCTGCCGTTAACGGCGCACAAACTGATACATTTGTTCATTTGCAACAATATCTCGCATTCTTTAAATAACTTTTATCAAAATGCGGCTGATTCCACATTCAAGTCTCCTGTTGATACGTAAGTATGAGTCATCATGTGCGTCTAACCTTGGTGTTTACAAGTATTAACAGAGGATAGTGTAATCACTTCCAATGTTGTGTTTAAAGAGGTCCTCTGACCTCAATTTGTACATGAACATTCCAATTAAATTTGTACATAAGACCCTGCCTTTTTTTTTCTACATTTTAAAATTAGAAACGCGCCTATCCCTCTGTGGACCTGCATTGAAAAGAGCGGGGGAAGCCCGCTGGGAGCGGGCGCATCACGCTCGTTATCAATTATTCATAGATCAAACTTTCGTAAATTTTATACGGCGGTGGAAGATTAGATCAAATATTCGAGGCTAGTAACTATTGATAAATAAGTTAAGTAACTAATAGATGTGTTCCTGCAACCCGAATATATTTATGAGTTCTATAACTTTATGGATCTCATAACTATTGATTCTATAAGTAAATTTTCTTGCAACCGGCCATAAGCTATTCAACTCCATTAGTCATTCAACCCTCAAATTGATTGACTGCAGCCTTTTACGCTTCCCAGTTTCCTACGAATGTATGCCTCGATATCTCTTTCCCATTGTACCTGCTTTACGTATTTATTTACTCATAAATTTACATTGTACCCTACAAGTCACCACAAGGGTGTGTGGCAGGCGATGAGTCATATCCCATATACACGACACTATTTACCTCTAATTGATGAAGCGACGACTTTTGACGTATCAGCATAAACTTGCAAATATCTGCTAGAAATGATAAAGTCACAATGACTTTTAATTTCACGAAATCGAGGGATCTGGGTTCGATTCCCAGTCCAGGCGAATGATTTTTCCACTGTGAATTTCACACAATAGTGTGATCACTAGCGGGTGACTCCATTGAAGTTCTTGCGCGGCTAGTTCCGTGGTGTTTTGAAAATGACTTATAATGCATTTTGCTGCTACTAAAGTGCACAGAGATGCAAAAGCTTTCCAGCAAGCATTTGACTCATGCTTACTGTAAAGTTTTTACTGTAACGTAAAGTTTAGTACCAATAGTACTGTAGTAGTGGTACTGTTCAGTTGTGACACACACTACGTAGTAATTTACCATGAACGCATTTTTCGAGAAAAATCCACTAATTCGGTATGCTTCCTATCGAGGAAGTCTAAATATAAAGTCTCGATGGCAGACATCGTGGTCTCTTAAGGCCGTTTTACACGGGGCACGTAATTGCAAAAGCTAATGTATGTGCAATCGTGAATTTCAAAATGCACCGTGTAAAGCGGCGAAATTCAAGAACGCATGCACGAATGCATGAATGCGAGACGTCATAATAGCCCCTGTTCTAATTTGGTGGTCGCATTCTTGCAATTTCTACGAATAGCACTCCATCTGGCGGTCGCAGTATTAACGACATCTAAGTTCACGGGAAGTTGACTGACGAAAAGGTTCGATAACCTGAGAGATGGGTGTTTACAGTTATTCTTTGTGTGGGAGGATATTTACAGTTACTTATATTGTTATTTATTTAGATAGATATTTAATAGCTCGTTAAATTGTTCCTCTGTCATCCGCATAAAATTGCGGTAGGCATTCCTGTCTTCTACAGCCAGCTCCTGTTGGACCATATTAAGAATGCCCGTTCCCTCCTCTCGCCTACGGATCCACTCCCGCATCCAAAGTGCTCTTCTGGCCCTTCTCCTGCGGTTACGCCTTTCTATGAACTCTGCGGCCCGGATCATAATTCCCACTACTGCTAGCTCTGCAGCAATCAATGCAGCCTCCTCCTGATCCATTATTTTTCTCACAGAGAGAGAGACTCAATGTCAATATCACAGACTCCCACAATCACCACAACCTTATTATTCACTGAATGTCAACAACATCGTGCACAGAATGTCGTATCTCTCCTGTTTGAACAAAACACTCGCTCTTAGCGTACTTATCAGACGACTGGAATTCACGAATGAATGCATGCTTGCGACCACCGTGTAAAACATACACGCATTCGTTTTCGCAATAATTATTGCGCGGCAGATTGCGGAATTAATGCAGTGTTAAGTTGTGCAATTTCGTGTCCCGTGTAAAACGGCCTTTAGACCAGCTCCATTTCTTCTTCCGGGATTAAGCCGCGTCGTTGTTCTCCGGACACCGTTTCCCCTCCTGTCCCGGAGGCGTCTTCAGGCCGAAGATGTGAGCGCTTCTGCCTCCTCCCGGCCAAAAAAGCGGTCACATCTTTGACGTGCAGATGCCTCCAGGATAGGAGGAGAAACGTTGTCGGGAAAACAACGACGCGGCTGGATTCCCGAAGAAGAAGTGGACCCAATACCTACTCGCCGCGGAAACTTAAGATAGAACTTCATGATTTTTTATGATTTTCAGAAAAAATTAAACTTAATAACTGTCCATTCTGCAGTCCATTTATCTAAAATTTAGTCCCTTGCTTTAACCTACTCAGGGTATCAGCAATCACGCCGTTTTTTCTTAGAATTTCTCGGAGCTGGCCCAGTGTTAACGATTTAATCACTCATCCACGGCTAATGGGTTCAAGATGAATTCTTTACCAAAGCGCCAACTTATACTGATTATGAGGAATAACTGCTTCTACCTGGGGAAGATCCCTGAAGCCTTCTTGAACAACGGCTCCAATCCAAACGATCGTCTTTACCTGGAATGCGGAGAAGTCACTCGGCCAGTTTCCTTCAGGGAATCGCAGCTGATTGTAATGGTCGTCTGTCTCAATTTGCGAGGGATTTTCAGAACCGTGACCTCTAGTGTGTCGCGCAGGAAGGTCGTACGAAGCCACGGAAAGGATTACGTGGCTAACATCGATATTAAAAAACATTCAAAACATTACATTCAGCGGTGATCAAGCTCAAGGAGATCAGTGCAACCACAGAAGAAAATATTAAACTTAATCCATATTAAACCCAAATACGACCAATATTGGAATTTACGACGTCATTCATTACGGCTCACATGAAGGACGACTCAGTACGTAATCGAAAGGGCAAAAATAGGGCAGCCAGGTATGTTTTGTGGGAACATAGCAGGACGGAGAGCTTTATAGAAATGCGTAAAATAAATGGGATAAAAATCTTTACAAGATATGAGGAAAAGTAATTGGCTCTGTGGTGTGATCCTTTTACTAACGGTACAAGTATAGAGAGACCTGAGAAAGAAAGTGGAAACCCAAATTAACACCCGATTATTCATGAATGGTCATGAATACAGGGCAAAATCCCAATCACAAAGGGCATATGTTAAAAAAAATTCCCTCCTTAATAGAGCACTTGAGGATTTCAATTGTCTGCATTACTATTTGAGCCCTTTCCTAGAAAATTAGTTTTTTTAAGTTAATGTTATAATGTGGATGATATATTTGATGAAATATTTTCTCTGGTGATAATTTTTGCTCCCTCGAAATACGTGACATTGGACGCTTGAATCATCTCCCTCTTGAATCTCTGAATTATATATTTAATCTGCATTTTGTAGGCAGTCCATATGCATAATACCAATTAGTATATAGCCGCCTTGTAGTTGGTTATATACCACGGGTATCTGCATAGCTAATTTTTTTTAGTTGGACCAATCTTTGTGAGCGGATGCAGGGGCAGAATTAAACGCCACTAATTACTGGCTTCTGTAAAGTCATTTTTTGGTGTCTGCGCGTTGAACAATTGGAATACTGTCAGTGTGCGCAAAAAAAGAAATGCTCTCAGCCTAAACAGCGAAGGGAAGCATCGTCTGACGCAGTTCTTGCTTTATGGAACGCAGTGCTGTCAAAGTTGATGCAAAGTTGTGATACTGTGTTTAGCGTTGAGGTGTATAGAGAGGGCACTACGTCATCAAACTGAAGCCTGACAACCGGAATAACTACCATATTGTTAAACCCTGCTTTCCCCTTACTTTCCCATGGATAGAACGACCTAATGGACGAATTAGAGGATGTAAAGCAAGAAAATGCAACATGTTTGAAATTTAAGACACGTAACTCTTGAAACATATATTGGCTGCACAGTGCACAGTGCTATGGATTCTACAAAATTTTACAACAGTTTTCATCGGTAATTCGGATGATTATAATTTAAATAAATAAACAAAATACATTAGGAGACTTCACATTAAAGAAGTGAATGACGATATCTTGTAATGTAGTTAGTAAAACATTGTATAATCGCAACATTAGTGCGTTAGCTCGCAAGCGCTATAGGAAAATTAGTGTTAACGAAGATGGTGATTGGATTCAGCTTCTAGAATTGGGCAGCATAGCAATTATATCTCTATATACCTCAATGGTATTTACTATTGAAAAGGAAGAATTCCTCTTTCGTTCAAGTTTCAAGTGAACTGTATCAGCAGTACTGGAATTATGCAAAATATTGGTATGGAGCCGTATATATTAGCTTACGCTGCCATATTTTCCAAAAAATAATAACCAACTCTTCAGGCCGCAGTCGATGAGGAAAGATTGTGACTGCTCTGCGCCCCTTGTCTCCTAACGGTCGAAAAATTAGGAATTGCTGTTGCGGATGTGTGCGATCGAGTGAAGTCGAGCAACCATTGCTGCTACATTTTAAACATAAACAATCACAGGCTGAAGTTTTGAGGTGAAAAAAGTAAGAAATCTGAAGCTCACCTAAAGATAAAATGATTTCGTAAAACCTGGGCATCTATCATGGAGACTTACGATTGCATCAGGCATGACGTAACATAGCCTCAGCCATAGCCTGGTTACCTTATTTATAGATACTGAGATAGATGACCAAAGTTCCTCGAGTTGAAATTTTGGTGGGCTGAGAAACTTGACAACACCCAATATGACGCCCAACGCCACATTAACGCTGTGAATAATCATTGGCTCTTCGAGCTGAAGTTGTTTAGGCGAAAAACGTGACAAGCCTCTAACTTACGTAAAAATCTAAACTCGACAACATCCAAATTGACGCCCAACGTTGCCACGTCAACCCTGTAAACAATGTGGTTCCTCGAACTGAAGTTGGCTAGGTGAAAAGCGTGACAACTCTCCAACTCGAGTAAAAATTGGAACTTGACAACACCTAAAATGGCGCCCAACGTTGCCACATTAACACAGTAAACAGTATCTGGGTCGTCAAGCTGAAGTTGGTTGGGTGAAGTGCGTTACAACTCTAGAACACGCGTAAATATCGGAATTTTTTAATTATGGACCGCCAGCGTTGTCCATAAGTGCCATCTTTATGGCAACCGTAAACAAGGACCAGCTCTTCGAGTTTGGTGGGATGAGAAACGTGACAACTCTCAAACTCACGTAAAAATATAAACTTGGCAACACCCAATATGGCGCCCAACGTTGCCACATTAAAACTGTAAACAATCTGTGCCTCTTCGAGCCGAAGTTAGCCAGGTGAAATGCGTGCCAACTCTAGAACTCACGCAAAGATCGAAATGTGGAAATTATGGACAACCAGGGCTGTCTAAAATTGCTAAACTCACGGAAACCGTGAACAAGAACTTGCTCCTTGAGTCTGGTGGGGGGAGAAACATGACAACACCGCGGCACGTATAGCTCATAGCGTAAAGATCGAAATCTTGCCTAATGGACAACACGGGGGGGGGGGGGCGTCAAAGAGAGGGGATATTTAAGCCAGTGGGAATGGATTATTTTCTCACCCCTCTCCGTGTTTCTCCCGTGAGACGTCTCCCGGTGTACGGTCTGCTTGCCGGCGTCGGAGATGGCGATGCTCAGCGGCGGTAACCTCAGTCATCCTCGACCACAGCACCCACGGACCCGTGTAGCCAACCTCCCTCCCTCCCTCCCTCTCCCCAGCTCCTCCCATTGCTTTATTCACTCGCCCCTTCCCCACACTCATATATAACCCCGTCCCCCGCCACCCTGACCCCTTCCCCTCCCCCACCCCATGCCCCCACCCCAATGGCTGGACTCTTGACACACCGATCCCTTTCCTCCGACCGACCACTTCCCCTCCCCCCTGCTCCATAATGCACAGGCATCCACCCTTATTGTGACCCATTCACCCCCCCCCCTCTTCCCCCGGCTCTCTGTACCCCCTCTTCCCCCCCCTCTCCACTGGGGCCCTAAACATTCTTCCCCTCCCCTGTTACCAACCTCTCCTCAATGACTCGGGTGCTCGCGATGATGCGTCGCCACTCTGACCCAATCTGATCTGCGTCTCCCTCCCCTCCCCCCTCCACCGCCCTAAGGTTCGTCAATTCGTCAAGATGGAGATGCGGTACGGAGGTGGGTTTGAGTCTCTGATCTTTACGGATGCTTTAGCCAATCCCGGCACGAAATATTGATCAAACATGCCCAGAACGCTCTCCAAGTTGTAAATTCTGCTTGACGAATTCTGCTATTGCTACAATACGAGGCGTGTTTTAAAAAAAATAGTCCCGTTTTGAAATAAAAACAAAACAAGTAAACCTTTCCTAATAATTTGATTTTTACATGAAAACCTACACCTTAATTTAATTTTCTACGTAATAATTTCCACTAATATTAAGGCACTTATCGCGTCATAGAAAAGGCTTTGGAATCCCATCCGCACAGAAGTCTGCCGCCTAATTTGACAACCACAGCAATACGGTCGTTTTGACCTCTTCACAATATTCAATCGGAAATAACTTTTACAAAGACCACACTTAACACATCTAACGCGTGTTAGATGTGTAAAGTGTGATCCAATCCAATTTTCCAATATTATCATGACGCCTCACTACATCTCTCGGTCTGATAGAAGCGATAAAATTAAAGAGGTACATTGTCGAACAGATTGGTACAAAAACTCGTTCTTTCCGCGCACAATAAGCGACCACAATAAAAACTGAGCTCCACTAAATACACTCCCATAGTACTCGTCAACATTTGACCTCCCGAAACCGTACATATTTACACGGCTGGTGTCCCAACCCCCCCCCCCCTGCCACACGCCCTTGCGGCAGCTGTCAGGATATTATGTAGATGTAGATATAGATGAAGAGGTGGAAGGAGTTCCTGAAGGCCCCGAAGTCGAAGCCATGAGAGAAATGAAGTAGAATATTTACAAGATGACTAGAATGTTTTAGAATCGAGTGTGAGGAACGAATGTGAACGTATGGCCGTGAAAGTAATGAAAATAAAAGAAACTCCTCGGGCGTCGTCTTAATAGGGCACGGAAGATGGGTAAGGTAGGTTAAAATATGAGACGCACAAAACTGAAAAAATTACTCTTCTATTTTCTTCGACCACGAATAATATATTTAAGGGCTTTTTCGGACCAATGGTCAAAAAATGTTTTAATAAAATTGGCTCGTAGGCTTCCGCGGATGAAGTGTTGACTGTTCCTTTTTTCGGGATTCATTCCGCGATGTATGCTGGAGGACCAGCGAAATATTGTTGTTTTAAAAGACATACATCGCGGAATGAATCCCGAAAAAAGGAACAGTCATGTTTTAATGAAGAATAGACGTGTAAGAAACAAAACTATTTATAGATTTTAATTTTTTTGCGATAATGTAACTGCACATTTTATGGTAACATTTTTATCAACGTTGTCGGAAATATTTGTCTTATAGTACCATGATAGGCAGAATATTGAGCGGCATTTTTTTTCTTCAACAGATTCCTTTGAAAGGCACATTCCCTCTATATTCTTGAACTTGTAGATTTTAAAGTGGAAATAAAAATTGCTCATCTACACAATTATTCCAGCGTGTCTACTTAAATATAACAATTATTCTAAATGGTTCAGGTTTTCGTGTTAGGATGTTGCACTGCACAAATATATTGGGGAAGGGTATCGGGGATATAATTCAACATGGATCATTTTTAAGTGAAAAATAATTAGTTTTTTTTTGCTTCAAAATTCTTGCGGTTACACTTTATTAGTGATTGCATTATATTAGGGCTAGTGCGAGTACTTTTAACATTGTCACAATTTTCTACGTTCCATGTCCCTATATTGAATTTGTCCATTTTCACTTTCCCCCACTGGTAGTCCCACCTCGAAATTCGATTTGGGGACTATTTTACCTACGAAATATTTTAATCGTCATATATTGGTCATATGCAAGGCTGCTTCTTCTAGGGACACTATTGTAGTGGTTTCCCGTTGCCTTTCACATGGTAGTATATTGGCCGACCGAAGTTGTGGCTATTGGTAACGGTCAGATCTTCTTGATCTGCGCGAGAAGTGCCTACGCGATTAAAAGTGAACACGATGCACGAGGTGGTCCAGGAATAGAACGAATGCTAGCGAGAATATAGAAATGATTAAAATTAATCCTTAATACCGACGTTTAGATGCATCACAAGACTGCTTTACGACCAAATCAAATAGACGCTTGCCCCTCAAGGTATAATCGGCTTTGCACAAAGGTTTTCACCAAGACCGTGAAGTAGTGAGGAAATATCATGGATGTAATAAGACATGATCTCCGAGTAGAATTGAAGAAACCTCGATGGGTGGGGAGAAAGAATAGCGGAAGACGTGCTTTGTTAAGGAAATTTAAAAAGCAGAAAATTATTCCGTTCTTATAATCGTATTGCTTTCAATAGTTCTGTGTAATACCAGAATTTATGTTCAAATGTAGGTCTACTGATGAAAGGAATCTTATTTCCAGTTGCTTCACTTTTTCATAAAAGAGACGGAGGCTTTTGTTGAAGATATTTATTTTTTATTTATTTTTTTTATTTATTTAAAAAAATTGTTCACATACAGCAATAGCGCAAATTTATAGTGAACATAACAAAAAACAAGAAAGAGGACAAAAACACAATAACAGCATAAAAATTAACAACGAGAGCCCAACATGGAAAGGGGAAATATTTAATTTGTTGACATGTGGGATATCGCTTGGGTGGTGAAATAGTTACTTGGTAAATAAACAGGATCGATAGTGTGGGGGAGTGAATTTAGAAGGGATGGGAGGCGAAATAAAGGTGAGCGCTTGGTGAGAGATATCCATGGAATAGGCAGATGGAGTAGAGTATGGGTGCGGGTGGATCGAGTTGGTATCCTGAAGTTGAAGAGAGAAAGCAGTTCAGAGCAATCAATGGTCGAGTTAAGGGTATTGTGGAGGAGTTTTAAATCCATTTTAAGTCTGTGGTTTTCGAAGTTAGAAATGGAAAGAGAGGACAGCACAGTGTTTGAGGACATATTACGGAAATGTGGGACTCTGTGCTTGACTATTTTGATTAGTTATAAGAATGACTTATATAAGATGACGTCAATAAGATGTTAGAAAATCGTGATCCTATAAACTAGGTTTTGTTAAGCGTATAATTGGAAGATCCTCGGATGAAATACGAGCAAACATGCCTATAGTGTTTCACAGTTTTTCGAGGTATTAAGGTGGAAGCCCTTAGAGACACGGGAGGCTACACGCTGGGCTTAGCTTGCTAGAGTTATGCTGAACTGGCGTGTTTCAGAACGACGCAGAGAATATTAACATGACGACTCACTACCTCTCTAAGTGTGACAGAAGCGATAAAATATGAGAGATACATTACCGAACAGATAGGTACAAAAACTCGTTCTTTTCGCGCACAATAAGCGACCACAATAAAAACTGATAATCCCATAATACACGTCACCATTTCACCTTCCAAAACCTTATACCTTACATCTTTACGCGGATGGTGTCCTCACACCCCCTGCCACACGCCCATCGGCTGCTCGCAGGGCAGTGTGTAGATGGAGATTCCGAGGGAAGCATATGGCAGCAGGAACTGGACAATCATTAAAGCAAAAAAATATCCGAAATGAAATTTTTTATAAGTACAGCTAGCTATAAACGAACAGACATAAATAGTTATATGGATACAAAGCAAGTTTGTACTCTTCTTCCAAGGCACCAACGGACCGATAAGAGAATACCGAAATAAGTATAGTGAATACGCAAAATGTAAAAATGTTTAAGAATGCCAAAACAAAGATGGAAATAAAGATCTGGAGGCGGAAGATCTCCAGGACGTCCGGGAAAGAGAGGGAAAGATCCATATTGGAGACGGTCGTAACATGCTTGATGCCTGATATTTGCAGAAAGAACGATTTATAATGGGCGAATGTAGCTGTCATTACAGTTGGAACGAGTTCGCGAATTGGGAAGCGTCTCGGATGAAAACAGGCGTGGTTCCAGGGACATTAGGAGGAAGAATCGGTTTTGGCAAAAGCGGCGTTCAACAACACGTAAGAAAAGAGCTCCTGAGGTAAACATGTTAAGAAAAGATTAGTGCGCGTGGCGTTCTTCGGATGAGACACGTGGAAAGAAAGTATGAGAATAGATTAAGGGGCTTTCAAGATGCGGGAGTGGAGGATTTAGAAAAGGTCAATGGACAGAAAGGGAGACGACTAAATAATTACTTGGCGCGGTATGGTGGAAATGGCGGTTGCCGTGACATATCAAAGCGATACTGAGCAGGTGGTCGGAATTAGTAGTTTTACGACAGGGGAATGTTGAATACCGTGGCTAACTTAAGGTGTGGAGGAGCAAATTAAAGAAAAGGCCCCGAATCTTAATAAATTGGATGTGCTGACGCCGTTATCGTGTTTCATGTGGAAATTTGCGCCATAATAAACGGATATTTCGAAAATAAACGGGGTTGAAGTTATTATAACGTATTAAATATATAAAAAACATTATTCGGCATGACTAAAAGTGCAAGTAACAAAAGTAGTCATATTTTCTGTTGCTGTCGATTTTGATTGAATAATAAAAATTTTATGTTTGAGGTATTCCTGCTAAGTTATGCGAAAATAGATAAATTCGGATGTTTTTAAATGACGATATAAAGCTGTAATATGATTATATAATGCGCGCTAAGCATTTCAAAATGAATTCATTTAAATTATAACTAGATGGCCCGAGCGAATATTTCGCGCAGTATGCAGCTTCTTCCTGTTTTTTCCTTCTCTCTTCCTGTTCTTATACCTATTTCTTCCCATGGACAATTATATGTTATTTATGTTTGTGTTAGAGAGTTAGAGTTAACGTAAACAGTAAATGGTCACACTGATTGCATGTAGAATGTAAACAATCTAACTAAACGATGTGTTAATAGATGGCGCCTCCTACAGTCATTTAAGCACGTAACCATTTCCAACATATTAGCTGATTATATTGTCGTTGCATACTTTTTTTAACAAAAACTTTAATTTTTAACAATTTGTCTATTTTTCATCAATATCGGGGAACATAAGCTTTAAAACGATGTTTGAATAATTAATTTTGATGAATAATTATGGGAGTTATGGCGTTGCGACAAAAAAACACCATTGAGAAATAATATATACGGATTGCTCCAAATCTTTTAATGTAATCGGAATGTAATATCGTTCATTCATCATTGGTTGTTCAATATTAAGTTTGGTTGGCTGCATGCAGCCCTCCACCTTTCCCTGTCTAAATGCTAGATCCCTTACCTCGTCGCATCTCTTCTTTTGTACTTTCCTCTTCATTTTATCCATTTGAACTTACTCCATGGTCCTTCTCTGGGGACTTTCTCCTCTATTTTACCTTCAATTATGTTCTTCACTTACCCATTATGCCTGAGGGTGTGTCCAATCTATCTTCTTCTTTTCTCTATGGGTTTCCATATGGTGCTTTTCTCTTCTACTCTTATGTACATTTAATTATTTCTTATTTTTTCCGTCCAATTTATCTTCAGCAACCTCCTCCAGCACCAAGTTTCAAAGGCTTCTAGTCTGTTCTGGTCAGCTTTTCCAATGGTCCATGCTTCCGACCCATAGAGTGCCACGCTTCATACTTAGTTATATCGTTGCGCAGTAGAATTTTTTTATAACGTATCCTCTCACTTCAGCCACATATATCTTAGAAACAACGCAACATTCAGATGAAAGAAGACATGGTTCGTGATGAACAAGTCAAAATCATTCGGACAGTAAATACACTATTTCTTTCATTTGTCGCCCATGAGTCAGCTTGCGGGTTTGTATGTTGATGTAAATGCTTGTGTGTCTGTGTTCGAAATGACGCAACTGCTCAAGGAAAGACTATGAGAAATATTATCGGTCGGCTTCCTGAGACAGTTACGTAACAGCTGTGACATTCATACGCCTGCTTACTTCGAAAGCTGTGCCTGGCAGAAACATTAACATCGTAATATGAGGTCCACGCTCGAGCCCAGAGGGAGAGAAGTAACTAGTAAGTTATAATAATTATAATACTTTATTTCACACACCCAATCTATATAAATGAAAATGAAATGCTGTTCGTTGGAGTGAGCTGTGAGCGCATCACTTGAGAATCGCTGGACCGAGTTTTCTATTTTTTTTATCTTTGAAACAGTCCGAAAAAAGTTTTTAAGGAAAGGGAAAATAGAAAAGTTGCCCGGAAAATTCGGGAACAACTGAAAGTGCTTTTTTCTATGGGTTTTTTGTATGAACTCGAGACCATAACTCACGATTCGAACGATGGATATGCGTAATTCTTTTTTCTTTTTGTTTGTTATGGTCCTGGAAAGGTTTTCAGGAAAAAATGTGTGTGTGTGCATGTGTGTGCGCAAATGTCTTTTGACAGCTTTGTCAGTTTGTAAATCAATCTAATCGGTTACTCAGTGACGAAAAATTGATCCAGTTGTTTATTTTCAGTTGAATTGTGATTCTTTCCATAGTTTTTCACAAATTTACAAAACGGTCACAAACAAATTTATTGAAATTTGGACAGGATAACGTCTGTCCGGTCAGCTAGTTACTCAATAAAATCCATTATACATTGTTGTTCGTGAAATTATGCACCCCTGAAGAGACCTGTATTGTAGGTTGCCATCAATTGGTTACACTGTCTCAGTAGCAATTTATATAATAAAATATATGAGTATATTTATAGGCGTTGTAATTTACACAAAATGTGCTCAATGTAACATAAATTAAAATATATAGACTTAATGAATTTAATAACAGAACAATACAAAGCAAGTAACAAATGAGGTAATAATAAATAATTATAACGTGGGGATATCAATGACATGTTATGGTGGTTGGTACTTTAACATTATAGAATATTGTCTAAATCTATTTGCGTAAATAACCATTTTCTTATATCCCTAACCATCAGGAGCACAGCGTGTGTTAAAAGGTACTTTTTTTATATTTTAATGCGGAAAGGAGATTGGTTTCCATTCATAAACTGCGTCAAGGATTCCAAAAATCCCGAAATAGGTTCATAGGGTGACAGTTGGTTGTTTTCATTTATTTCCATTAACTGTCAAACTTAGAAGAACGCTGTAATTTTTACTGATGGATAGTTTTCCTGTGTCTATCATGCATATCTCTAAAGATCCTAAAAAAAATAACTTTCTTATAAAAAAAAGAGACCCGCAATCCTCCGGTTAATCTTATATAATCATTATATAAACGTCAAAAAAAACGCTTTAAAACTGTCTTTGGTTTGATCAGTAATTGGCATTTATCGCCTTATTCCGGAAAGAATAATCACGCGATTCTTACGCCCGTATGGGGCAGAACGCCGAAGGCTTACGAGTTTTTAGTGCCATGGATTCGGCTCCCAAAAATTCTCTAGAACGAGATTTGTTATTTTTTATCCGTGTTTCGGCAAAAAAATGTTTCGAAAAAAAAGGCCTTCTCGTGTTGCTTCTATAACTTTGATATAACATGGATCTTACGTTTAAGTTCATGGAATATACCAGCTACAATTATTTAAATATAAATCTAAAATTATTGCAGCTTGGGAAATAGGAAAGGTTACGATATTTCTAAGGATTTCATGCTACTGCGAACACCCTTGGTTTAAGCCTTAGGAGCTTTGCGTACAATGAGGTGCATTTTTCAGATACTAAAATTTGGTTTTTTTTCTGGTTCTCTGCAAAATTTGGAGAATGAGGCATAAATCATTTGTGATATTAGTGACAATGCTGATCTACATTTGTAAGTTAAACTCATTACGGAAATGCTTTCTAGGCCTTCTCCACGACCCTTGACAGGGTCGCCTGGATCCTACTTCATCGAGAGATTCTCAAGGAACATTTATGAATAATACCGAAAAGGGAAGCTTTCACTTGGTGTAAGGACGTCATAATGTTCAGGATAAATGGAAAGCCGTCACAAAGATGGGGTGAGCTTCTTACGGCTAGACAGTGAAATAAAAGAGAGAAAATCTCCAAAAGCCGTAAACAATTGGCACCCTTCGTCAACAAACACCAAATTATACCCCCACCCTCGTCCTGTTGTGTCGATTTGACCACGCTCTTTTTGAGCTGATTCTCCCAGAAGTTGGGCCCATTTGTGTGTGTGAGTGAGTGATTTTGTGTGCTTGTGAGTGTGCTTGCGTAAATAACCGGGCATCCTTAGCGGGGTCTCATTAGCCCCGTGAAGGATCCCAGCCTATAACCCAAACATCCTTAGCGGGGTCCCATTAGCCCTTGCAAAGGATCGTATTTGGTTGTGTGTGTGCGTCTGTGTTTGGTCCCTGGCGAGGAAGTAACATTCCCGTAAACCAACACAGGTGGGTATTCTTGGTTGAGAGGCTGTGGTTGGTCTCTGCTGTGGTTTTCCCAGCATACCAAGCAGCAAATTTGGTGTTTGTTGACGAAGGGTGCCAATTTTTTACGGCTTTTGGAGATTTTCTCTCTTTTATTTCGTTCAGGATAAAGTTTGTGAATGTTACAATTTTTTTAAAAGCTATTTTTAAAAAGTAATTCTTATTTAAAAGTAATAACATAGTTCTTTTAGATAAATTTTGGAAGTCACAAACTTTTTCCTGATCATTGTAACGTTAACAAAGTTTTACGCCCCGACTTGATTCATATTCGGCTTGTTCGAAGATTGGAGTGAAAAAATGAAATCTTACGTGTCCTCGTAGCTACGTGGCGTAGTTGTAACTTAATCAGAAAAAAAGTAATTCTGATTAAAACCCAGGTTATGGTACGAAAAATGCAGATCACTTAACAAATATTTATTCATTAAATACTTTTTTTCAGCCGAAGAGGACGACTCAAACGCTCTTTGTAATGAGCTCACCGTTATTTTCAATCATTTAGTTAATTTCCTTATGAAAAAAAAGATTATGTTGATAAGGTAAAAACATTTTGTTGATTAGATAATAACAGATTACGTTGTTTAGATGCCATCATTATATTTCTACTATATATCTTGGGAGTGTTTGCTTCTTTGAGACGGTTTTTCGTAAGAACTGGGCTCATGTAAGGTGGAAAAATATTATTTTTACCCATGTTTCACTATTCTTATTTAATCCGCCGTAATTTTGAGATCAATCAATGAAAAAAATTGCGTGAAAAAAAAATGTTTTTGTAATTGATACGAAATGGATGATGCGTTCATCCATTACTAGCCAGGATTAGAATTATTTTTGAGTCTTATTACAGTGTTAGGTACCCTCTATTTGAGGCCTTCCATTTCCATCTCACCTGCCCCTTCGTCCCCAATTGCGTCTTTGTTTCATCGTCTCGCATGTTACTTGTTTCTTTTATTCTCCCATCGAGGTCGTCCCCTGCGGTCACTTCGTCCAGCACTTACCTTCACACTATTTCGCTTCGCATTAACGTCACGCATTGCATCACACGAAGAGGGAACGTGGATGAATGCCACGAGGAAACTAGACTGTAAACATTCAGAGTGGTTGGAAAGCGAGTGTGTGTGGAGGAGGACTGAAGTGGTCGTAGCTGTACCTTCTTAAGTACATTCTTAAGGTGACAGGATCTGTAATCATTGGGTCATTGAGTGCACACTTCAACAACTTTTTAAGTAAGTAGTGTAACACTCTTTGACCGCGTATCATTTACCTACATCCATTAATGCGTTGAAACTCATCACACACACAGTAGTGGAAATTACAAGAATTATTTTATCATATTTTTTCGTTCTTAAAGCATGTTATGACGAGAAGGGACCTGGTGAAAGCCTTCGGCAATGTTGAATGGAACAAGATGTTCAGACTGCTGGAAAAACTCGGAATGGATTAGCATGACAGGAGAATTAGATTATAGAAGAAGAAAGCCGTCGCAATGCCAGATGAGGAACAAGAGAAATGAGCTCGTTCCTAAACTCAAGAGTGAAGTCCTAAGCCGATATTCGCACAAATACCCTGGTCCACTTTTAATTCTTTCCCTTCCTCTAGCCCTTTGTCAACCCCATTTTACTCCTAAATATTTCCTTGTTTTACATCACGTAGTATGCTCCAAACTCTACCAATCCTCGTTCGCGACCGATTTTTGGTTGATTTTGTTTGGTTGATTAGCATTAATAGCCTAACCTAAAGACTAAAATCCTAATAAGCGGAAGAGGGAAGCTGAATGTGGAAGTTATCCTGAGAGGAGAGGAATTAGAGCAAGTGGATTCCTTCACCTATCTCGGAAGTACCATCACGTGGGACGTAAGAAGCACAACGGCTATCAAGCGGAAAATGGCCCAAGCTTAGAAGGTGATCATGGGAAAAAGACAACTGCTCTGCTCAAAGACGATAGGAGTACAAACCAGAAAACAGTACATGAAAACATTCGTGTGGAGCGTAGCACTCTATGGATCGGAAGCATGGACCATTGGAAAAACTGACCAGAGCAGCCTAGAAGCCTTCGAAATCTGGTACTGGAGAAGGATGCTGAAGATATAATGGACGTACAAAATAAGAAATGACGAAGTGTGCAGAAGAGTAGAAGAGGAAAGAACCAAATGGAACACAGAATAGAATAACCAGATGGATTGGACACACCCTGAGGCACAATGGGTTCGTGAAAAACATAATTGAAGGCAAAATAGAGGGAAAAGTCCCCAGAGGAAGACCCAGGAATAAGTAAATGGACCAAATAAAGAGGAAAGTACATATGAAGAGATACCAGGAAGTTAAGGAACTAGCATTAGAGAGGGAGGGATGGAGGTCTGCAGTCAACCAGTCGTAGGATTGAACGACCAATGACATGACTAGAGTTTTCGAGAGGCATTCGAAAGTTAGACGCAGTTATGTTGAAACGTGTTTTCTTTTTCTAATATTGGTCTCGGCGTGACACATCGATATTTTTAGCGACAGCTATAATAATAAGAAACGTATCACTTCTCGTTTCGAAGAAAATGCATACCTTTGTTATCAAGTCATTACGAAATATATTTCAGATGCCATAATGTTTGGTGTTAACAAAACCTATCGGTGTAGTTCGGTGTAGTAACAAAACCTATCGGTGTAGGTAGTGAATGTTTTACAATTTTTACATAGATATAACTAATGAAAACTGGCATGTCAAGTTTCACGCAATCTGTGCTAAAACGTCTGTCGATCATGATAAGTTAAGTTTCGCCGGTATACTTATTTAATTTAATATGTTTCAATTTGGACTAACCGTGGAAAAATTGTTGTTTAAATGATTTAAGAAAAAAATCTTTCCATGCTATTTCACTCTTAAATTGAACTGGAAATTATGTTTATAAACTCTTCTCGGGCTCTGCACCAGTCGATTTATGACCGAGAAGAGTTTATAAATGTCATTCACCTGGAAATTATGTGTTAATAAAATTGGAGTTGTGTGAAAGAATGACAAATACAGCATTTTTCCCCTTGCAGCATGTATCTTATGCGTCGTTTTCATGTTACGCTTTGTGTAAGAAGCGAAATCTCTTCGAGAGTACAAACGTATGAGTACAAATACAGAAGCTGGTAATAATTTCAGATATTTTCATTAAAGTTTAGGGGTAATTTTGTTGCCATTCATGCCCAGACAACTCGAATGGAGCTCTCGCAGAGAAAGTAGGCATTATATAAATTCGTTTGAGATCAATATTTACTGGAAGAAAAGAGGTGTTTGTGTAATATTTCAGATAACCTATAACGGGCAAAAGTCAAGCTCAGTGATGCAATTTTTAGTGATAAGCTTGAATAAAGTATAACACGCATTTGCATTTAAATAGCGTTCACATAACATCGGATGAATGGTGCAAGACTGGTGTCGCGAATGAATATCGAAGAAACGACTGGGGCAATGCAAGGGAAAATAGTACTCAGTATGGTGACAGAGCAGATGGCTACTACTTGTAGCGAGAGATGATGGTATGCTGAAGATTTTAATTGTACGCCGAATGTAAGGAAAGCAGGGAATATGGCGGAAAAGGATTGGTTGGTTTTATAGGATAGAGAAAGGTAGGGCTGGGCGGTATTTGAATCCCAATATCAATATCCAGTATCTTAAAATGGACAAATATCAATAACCTGTATTGAACTATCGAACATTGGAAAATATTGGCATATTGGAACATTGGAAATAATCAAAACATGAAATATTGGTAAATTGGAAAATATTGAACATAGCAATATTTACAGGAAATAAACAAAAGACGGTGGCAGAGGTGTATTAGAAGGGAGGGGGGATGCTTCAAAAAAGGGACTTTATTAACTATGTAAAAGTGTTCATAAAACAAGAAAACCAATATTAGTTTCTTTTCTCCAGTTATTGCCATGATTAATGGTGGAAAAGGAAGTGCTGCACTGAGTGTCACGCGCGCCGTCTGTTTTCAGTGATTAGGTCCCTCTCCGACCGCCCTCATCGCCAGGTTCCAATACTCAATACTTGAATTTTTAATATTGGTAATTCAGTATTCAGTATTACTATAGCTAATGTTGGTTTTTCCAACCACCATTATCCAATACAGGAAATTTTGGTATCCCAATATTTAAAAAAAATATTGATATTGAACCAATATATTGGAAAACTGCCCAGCCCTACTGAAAGGCATTTCCTGCACTGGCACTGGAGAAAAATATTCAATAATTTATTTGCGCCCACTTCAAATGCATCTCAAATTTCCATTATGATCAAGAAAAAGTTTGTGACTTCCATAGTTTATTTAAAAATTACCGACCGGTTTCGGCTGTCTAGCCAACTTAAGGTACAAGATCTCTGGCGTCAGTAATTTTTATATGTTTCAGATGATCATGGAAAAAACTCTCAGTTTGGGGGCGGCGAAAAGGTGATCGAGGGAGGTGTGCACAATTGTTGGTGGAACGAGGTGAAGGTAAGCTTTGGGATGCATCATGCTGTAGTAAGGGGAATACATTTTAAAGAAATTGTGGAAGTCAAAAACTTTTTCTTGTACATTATGATGATCTTCCACCAAGTGAAAGCTTCCCTTTTCGAAATTAATCATATATAGAGTGACATAATTTAGCAGCAAAAGTTTTAGGTGGGCACCTAGGTCCGTAAAATGTATCGGGACATCGTCAAAAGTTAACAAATGCTATTTACATTATATATACATAAAAATATACAGTAAATAGGGTTAGGAAGTAGTGGGCTATGTCAGAATGTGGGTTGGATGATTCAGTTACGGACATGAACCAAGGACGTACTTCATAAATTTGCCGTTGATGAGAGAACGGGTGAGATTCTATTATCGAAAAGGATATATATCTACATGAACATACTACCCTGCGAGCCGCCACATGGGCGTGTGGCAGGGGTTGTTAGGACACCAGCTGTTTAAAGATGTAAGGGATAAGGTTTTGGGAGGAGAAATGGTGACATGTATTATGGGAGTGTGGTTAGTGGAGCTCAGTTTTTACTGTGGTCACTTATTGTGCGCGGAAAGAACGAGTTCTTGTACCTACCTGTTCGACAATGTATCTCTCGTATTTTACAGCTTATTACCATTTGTGATAGGAAAGTGAATGTAGTTAGAGGAAGGGGTGGACCGAGAAAGGCTCAAGGTCAGTGTATTGAACGAAAATTTTACGAAAAGGAATATTGGTGGTCTTCAAAAACAGGTGATCATGCCTGCATCGATGAATGAGTGAAAGAGAAGTGAAAGAGATACGAAAGGAAGGGGGAGAGAAGTCGCTAAGTAATATGCGATCAACATTTGGCATACTTACTCTTACTTTTGCATACTTGGCATGAGTCTCTCCAAATGCTGTTTCTATTGCCTTTCCTATACTTTAAAATAATACTTTTTGCAGAGGAGAAATTAATAAAACTCAATCTACGTTAACTTTTTGATACTCCGTCACATATTTATTAATTTTGTAACTTTTACAGACCACAGAATAATACACACTTTACCACGACCCGGGTTTCGATGGCAAAGTGTCATCATCAGGTGATGAAAAAGGTATCTCATTTCCTTGTATACTACCAGTAGAAGAAAGGGGGTTCAAGGGGAGAGGCATTGGATTATTAAAGTAAATTATGTGGAAAACGCCCGCACAAGAGGAGGGGCAAGAAAAGCTTGCGAATATATGGAAAACGCCCGCACAAGAGGGGGGGCAAGAAAAGCATTGTAAACCAGTGATATCTACGCAGACTAGATATTCTGCAAAGTATATACCTTTTTGGTTGTGTGAAGGGAGTGTATTTGTGCCTCTTTGTGGTTAGAAATACCAGGTTATCAGGTCAGTCAACTGAGTTTTAAAGTAAACAACCACCAAAATACAACTTTCGCAGCTGAAGAGTGGCGGACCACGACGATCCTTCCGCCCGGGAAGCCGAAATAACTTTTTCCCGGTCCTGGCGGTGGCCATTGACTTCAAAATCGCCGCCGTCAGCACTACACGCCGCCTCGCATAAAACGCGATACGCTTATAGAAATCCCTTTTTTCCCTTCCGCATTGTCTTTTCGCACTTCCCCCGTCTCTTCCGCGCGCTGTAGTCAACCGGGAGGAAGGAAGGGGTGGATAGGGGAGGGGAGGTTCCCATGTTACGTCGAAGCGCCTGCGCAGTTCCCAATTCATCCCTGATATGGGTATGAGAGGGACGAGATGTTTGAAATATCGAGCATCGCGTGGACCCTGTCCCATCTGCGTCGCAACTGGCTTCTCTCACCCCGACCCTTGCGACCACGCTTCGCCTACCGTTAGCTTGAAAACCGAAACGTTATCCTTTCAGTTTGGTAGCGCGGTGCGTTAATGCAGTTTTAAAATGGTTTCCCACGGCAAATATTACCATCTCCGGATTTCTTCATTTTTATCATTTTCAATTGGCTGATACTGCTGTTAGTTATAAGGTCAGTAAAGGATTGGCAGTTGACACAAAAAAGATTTCAACTCATTGTGACATCTTTATTTCGATTTGATTGCGTTAATTATATGACGTTTTCAAAGAACTACGGAAATTGCTGCGCAATTACTTTAACGGAGTCGCCCGCTAGTGTTTACACAGCTATGTGAAATTCACAGTGGGAAAATCATTTGTGTGGCTGGGAAGCGAACCCAGATCCCTCGATTCCGCACCGAGTGATCCTATTCATTTAAGCTACCCAGGCGTCCTACTCCACTGTGAATCTTATGAGGGAACAGGTTGTCCTCACAAACACCGTTCATGCAATTCCAGAGGTACCCGTATGCGAGCGCTGAGCGCTACAGTCCAAGGGGTAAAGCCCAACTTTAATATCAAAGTTGTTTACTTTGGACATTTTCAAAGAACTACGGAAATAGCCTGAGATTCAAGTGGAAGAGAGGACACCTGTGTAGCTTAGTTGGTTTGAGCACTCGGCGCGAAATCGAGGGATCTGGGTTCCATTCCCTGTCCAGGCGAATGATATTTCCACTGTGACTTTCACACGATTGAGTGAACACAAGCGGATGACTCCGTTCAAGTTACTGCGCAGCTAGTTTCGTAGTTCCTTCAAAAAAACACCAAAATTGACATTATTTGCATCAAAACTTATAAAACCATGTTACAATTTGCGTTATCACAATTGCGCAATATCTAGGTTACTAATGACATTACTATCAAACATACTTTCTACCCTCCGGCATTTACTTAAAAATCATTCGCCTATACTGGGAATTCCCGGTTGTTAATGTTAGAATTGTGTTAGTCATTTGAGTTAGAAATGGAAGTCAGTACCTTGTATTCAACACGATATTACCAAAAACTGAGGGTAATCTAAATGTGAAAAGTCCACCATCGAGGGAAGCGCACAGAATCTCACATAATCTCATTGCCTAGCTGCCTACGCAAGCATGCCTAGATGAGCTTGACAATTTCATGCGTTGTGTATATTTTCGTTTTAATTCATCATCATCTGGTGTTCTGCCTGCTGGCAGGTCCCGTACACCACTGCTGTCTCCATCCGCTTCTGTCCCGAGCTTCCTTCTTTGCTTCATCATAGCTGATGTTCTTCACCTGATCCACCAATTTAATTCTTCTCCTTCCTCTCTTTTTCATTCCTTCAATTGAACCCTCAAGTGCCACAGTTATTATACTTTTCCCTCTCATCACATGGCCCAACCAGTTTCCTTTCCTTTTCCTTATTTCCTTTAGGAGCGACCTTCCTTCTTTTACTTTGCTCAAAACCTCTTCATTTCTCATCTATCTACCCATCTTACTTTTCCCATCCTTCTCCACACCCACATTTCATAAGCTTCTATTCTATTCCTTTCCCTCTTACCTAATGTCCACGCTTCACATCCATACATGAAAACGCTCCATGAAGAACATTTAGCTAGTCTCTTACTCAGCTCTAGATCCAGGATTTTATTGCACAGCAATAAAAGCCTGGATCTGGAGCTGAGCTCGTTTTAATTGTGGTGACAAAATAAAAGCAACTGATAGTAAGTACTCCATTCTCAGCTGACATTTTCCTTTCAAACTCCCTCCAGCATTTGGTAATCAGCAAGCACATGATCTTTTCTCGCTATCTCTTAAGGAAACGGTCCAATCAAGCTAATCTCAGTTATTAAATGCTTGTAAAAATAGTGCCATGGATTTAAGGAATGGACTCTTTTTTACTTAATCCCATAGTAATATATAAGCACCATCTGAAACACTTTTATCTTTACTAAATGCTATTTCAATTACCCTACCTATTCTTTAAAAACTATTTTTTGAACAGGAGAAATGTTCACGGAAAAAACTTAGACGAAAAACATTTCCGCTTCGGAAAACCCCATCAGCATCTCTTGTCTACAACCGTGGCCATCTCTAATAACTCCGCCATGTTAGAGCTATCACGCTAACTTCTGGCTTATGCTGAGATCGCTATTAAGCATAGTGAAGTAGAAAAGAGAGACTCAGGAAGAGCTGAAACAAATATTCCGAAAGTAGCCTCCTGTTTTGTACAGGAGTTGTAAAGTTGTGTGGTTGTTTCAGCCGTCTTAAATAGACACCTCGAGGCATCTGTGCTTTATTAAACAAGATTAAAAATTGAGGAAGCAAATAAGCTTTTTGCTCCATGACTACCGAGAAAAACAAACAGCGGGCCTCTGCGAGAACTATTCTTAAGTATGTATACGCTTGTAATCGCCTTCTGTGAGCGAGAAAACTCAAATTTGCATCCGTCCACGGAAAAATGCGACGTGTGGGGGACTTGTTTCCTGAAATCAGAATGGAGTGGCGAGCTGCATCAAGCCAGTCTTTGCATTACTGATGACCGCTGATGATGTTAAAACGATCGTTTTATGTGAATAAGACTTATTTTCAGCTAACTTGGCCGATCAAAGTTATTCGGATAACAAAGACTACAAATTCACTGACTAGCGATTACATTACCCCGGAATAAAAGGTAACACGACCCGGGTTTAACGAATTATCGCCATAAGAGATAATTCGTCATGGTCAATGATCACCTGATGATGGCGATAATTCGTTGAAACCCGGTTCGTGTTACCTTTTATTCTGTGGTATTTGTATTGGCTAGTCAGTAAATTTGTTCTATTTTTTCCAAATTGACAATTACGAATGATCTCCCATAGCAATAATTCATTTTAACTCGAGTCGTGCTACCTTATATTCCGCGGTATGTGTAAAAGCTTGTTAATGAAGTTGTTGACTATAGGGTACCACAAAGTTACTGCAGTCAGAGTTTTATTCATGGAAAAAAGGCTGGCTTAATACTCATCGACACTCATAATTTATAACCGGCTATGATTCCTATTTGCCATTTCAAGGTACAGATGAAGTGATGGAGCGTGTGTATAGAGACAGACCAAAAATAGGTTGGGAAGCTAGTGTAAATGGTCATTAGCGAGTCACCGTGTTGATGAGATAACAGTATCAAGTATTACGAAAAAGTTGTATTTCCGTTCTTTGTCTCGTGTGTGTATAACCCTGGGAAGATTGACTCGAAGTCATTTAGTTATTTAACAATCGAACAATGGCAAATCATCAAAGTGACGTCTACGGCTTCCTGATTCCTTACCTTGTCTCCTTATCTCCTCATCACCCTTAACCGTCCTTCCCCCCTCCTTTTTCGCCTGAGAGAGAGAGTTGATGTTAACGCCTTTTCATCTTACCTGCACCTTAAAAACTCCAATTAGCAGCTGAAGCTATGGTCGATAATTAAGTTTAAGCTTGGAGAACCAAAGAGATATCATGTTCACTATAATATCAGTGACAACTCTAGAACGCCAAACATAGCTAAGGGTAAAAACCATATACGTTACTCATTAGGATCTCAATTAATTCTCTTCTGCTTTGAATTTAGACGTAAATTCATCCAAGTGTAATCCATCGCAATACAGGACTTTTATTGTACATATGCCATGAAGTGTCTCGGCATTAACACTGAAATAACCACTATGACTAGCAGGCAACTAGTCACTCCGTGAGCAGGGGTGTGTACCCGCCCCAGAGCTATCAGCTCACTTTACTGTACTTTCACACTTACAGCTTTGCACGGCTGGTAACGTAACACCCCCTGCCACACGCCCAAGCAGCCGCTCTTTTGGGTCTTATTTAAACTAACAAAATACACCCCTTTTAATTCGTGTCTCCATTTCATCTCCAAATACGTTGCACCTTTGCACGGCTGGTGACCTAACACCCCCTGCCACACGCCCAGGCAACCGCTCTTTTGGATCGTATTTAAACTAACTAAATACACTCCTTTTAATTCATATCTCCATTTCATCTCCAAATATCTTACACCTTTGCACGGCTGGTGACCTAACACCCCCTGCCACACGCCCAGGCAACCACTCTTTTGGATCGTATTTAAACTAACTAAATACACTTCTTTTAATTCATGTCTCCATTTCATCTCCAAGTATGTCGCACCTTTGCACGGCTGGTGACCTAACACCCCCTACCACACGCCCAGGCAACCGCTCTTTTGGATCTTAATTAAACTAACAAAATACACTCCTTTTAATTCATGACTCCATTTCATCTCCAAATATGTTGCACCTTTGCACGGCTGGTGACCTAACACCCCCTGCCACGCGCCCAATAAAAATCCAAAACTACTACCAAATCATAAAGACAGAGATTCCACATCAACGCACCAAACCTCACTCTTCTAGCTCATTTGATTCAAATAAAGTTCTGGATTCTTACGTCTCAGAATTCTTATTGTTTTCAATTTATTTCTTGTTTCCCAACGGTGTGAAAAGCTTTGATTTAAGGTGGCTGAAGTG
The DNA here is from genome assembly GCA_963169105.1 of Ceriagrion tenellum. Taxonomy (NCBI): domain Eukaryota; kingdom Metazoa; phylum Arthropoda; class Insecta; order Odonata; family Coenagrionidae; genus Ceriagrion; species Ceriagrion tenellum. The sequence goes on from OY720643.1 coordinate 68,962,050, forward strand.
ATGATTGTGAGTCATTTAGTGAATTTTTAATAAATTTTCAAACTTGTTGAAATTATATCATGGACCGGAACTTCACTTAAAACCTCTGTTTACTCGGTGAAAATTATGATGCATCTAGTGATGAAAATGGTGATAGTATTTTTTTCGCCTTAATTGAAACATTGTTATGACTTGGATTATCGGTGCGGAATTCGAAACTTAGGCGAAAATTGTATGGATATATGTTTTGTACTCGTTATGATAATTTGAAATTTGTAAGGTACTTTTTTAATTAAATGAAACTCTTTATTCCGCGTTTAGGAGGTAATCTCTACATCTGTAATCGAATTAATTCGAAATATATGTCTAGTGCCGAAAGGTTACGTGTTGAAATCGCATTAAATTGCCTGGAACCAAACTGACGACGCATTTTTGTACTTTTATTTATGCTATTCACTAATTTGTTAACTTGTGCAAAGTTTCACGCTATTGTGTCAATGAATAAAAATCGTTCCGGCCACCTTAAGCCCAGTGCGTCGCTAAGCGTTCAAAACGCAGGAGTGCCTCAAGGTTCCTTCCCAGGACCCCAGAAACTACCACACCCCCTTCACGCCCCCGCAACCCTCGGCATCCTTTAGAATTAGATTCAGGCCTCTCTCTCTCTCGCTTCCGTATTTTTCTCTCCCCCTCTGCCCCCTTTTTCTCCCCCTCTTTCAATCCCTCCCCTACCCCAACCCACTCCACGAACCCCTCTTCTCCTCCTCCTCCTCCAATCCACCCTCCCCTCTTCAACCCCTTCCCCCTCACACGTTGGAAACCCTCTCCGCGATCTCTACCACACCACCGTCGCCAGGGGGAGGGGGAGGCAGCCCGTGCTCTGCCGTGTACCGGAGAGTGCGTTGCGAGCTGCGGTGTTGGTTCGTCAGTGAGGATCGGTTTGGGTGGGGGGAGGGGGAAGGGGAAGAGGAGGAGAAGGGGTTCGGAAGGGAGGGGGGCGAATGGTTTGCGGGAGGGGAAGGAGGGGGATGGAAAAGAAGGGGAAACGTGTGTGGATGTTTTAGAAGTGTGACGTTCCGTGGTTTTGGTTTCCCCTCTTTCAGTCAGAAGGGGTCCATTCCAGGCACAGCAAGTCCTCCCTGTGTTGTTGTGCCACGTTTTGAGTGTCCTCTCGTTTTCCATCGTCCGAAGGCGAAGGAAATCAGAGAGATAGTGCCCGCTGAGGACCAGAAGTCTTTGGTATGAGTGGCCAGCAAGTGGAGATTTGTGAGTTTTTAGGTTTTTATTGTTTGTGTGTGGAGAAAAAAGTTTTGAAGGCATCGGAATCTGCTTACTTTTCGAAGTAGGAGACGTAAATCAGCTGTTTCTGACGAAGTGTTAGATTGCCTTGGTGCTGCGCTTGAAGAGAACTGGGGATTCCTAATCTTTTGGTGCTACACAAGCCGTAAGGATAAGTGATAAACAGTGTGTGAATCGGATATTAGTTGGTAATTAGGGCAAAGTAAGATTGTTTTCAAAACGAATAAGAGTGCTGTGGTCTCGTAATCGGGTTATTCGTAACAAACGTAAACTTTGAGGGATCAAACAACTTGACGTATCATCCGAGGGACGGTGTGCCACGCCTGAAGGACCGAAAGAAGAAAGATTCCTGGAAGTAGGCACTAGGTTATCACACATAATTAACTAATCGTTCAACGGAAGGTGTGGTGTGCGCTTGTGGGATTCGGGGAGACTGAACCCAGATTGTGTTATTGCCGTCCCTAATATTTTGGTTCCCATCGCCCCGGTTTCCACGGACCGGATCGTGTTGTTCCGTTCTTCCTCCTCATCACTTCGCGAGCGACTCCCTCCTCTCCTCCTCCCCACTCTTTCCCACTCTGGCCTGTTGGTGCTGCCGAAGGGGTCAGCTGTGAGGAGATAAAAAGGGTTGCGTACGCGCATAGCGGGGGATAGAGGGGGCGAGAGGGGTGGGCTGAGATTAAACCCTCCTACTTCTCTTCCTTTCTCCCACTGTAGTGGTGGCTCTCTCTCGCTCTCTCTCCGACTCTTTTCGTGTTGAGTCTCGACGACCCGCGCGCGGGACAGGACGTGGCCCATCGAAGAGGAGCCGTTGGTGGACTGTCGGGGAGAGAGAACGGTGAAGCGAAGAGGACCCAGTTGAGACCCTTGTGGAACACCTCCCCACGCCCGCCCAGTGGAACATTTGGAAACCAGGAACAGGGGTTGAAACTTTTTTTTAAATTTGGAAACGGGACTCTTTCATAAATCTCTGTTAAGTAGCTGTCCGAAAAAGACTGTCCCAGGGAGAGCGTTGAAGTGAAAGAGGGCCTAGTTAAGAACCCTGCGGGACCCCTCACCCGCTGTGTGAAACATTTTTGAAAGCAGGAAGAAGATTAAAACTTTTTTCGTTTGGATTCTTCCTCTTCAGTTTGAGACACGTTCGTTCATCTGTGGAGTATCTACGAGGGATCGGACGGTAAATCACGATTTTAAAATTATTTTCCCCACGAAATATCCTGTGTCAATTTTCCATCCCGGTAAAGTGAGGCGTTTTGCGAATGTGGAAAATCGGAGGAGCTATCAAGATTTTTCCCTCCTACCGACGGATACAAGGAATAAAAGTGATAGTTCTCATGTGAGATAAAAATACTCTCATTCGCGTGCGTGTTCGTACCAGTATTTTTACGCTCGCTTGTCCTCGTCCCCTCGTCACCTACCTTGCAGTCGCTTCTCCTGTCGCCCCTGGTCGTATTCCCCGTGTCGTTTCCGGTTTGGAGTTGTAGAGAAGCGGCGGAGAGTTTTCGAAGTTCTTGGAGACCGAGAGAAATTTCTCTAAAAGTCTCTCCTCGCCGTCATTCGTGGGACCAAAATCGGCCGTGGGGGACGTCTTCTCCGACCAGCTCCGTTTGCTGCGCGTTCCTTCCAGCCTTCCTCCGCCTATCCACTTCGAGGTAACTATGGCTCCCGATTTTTTGTTTATGCCGACTCGGTTTCCCCCAGTGTTTTTTTTGTGTGCCTGTTTTTCGTGTAATTGTCCGTGCGTGAGTGACCCATCCTCCACACGACTCCTCTTCCGGCCCTTGTTCCCCTGAGTTTATTTTTCTCGGCCCACGTATATCTATTTCGGCTCACCCCGAGTTTTTTGATTGTGTCGTTAAAGATTCATTCGCTTGCCGCCCACAATTTCCTCGCACCCGCGAGCGGAGTATACGTCGTGTTCCACCGAACTAGACGGATTTCTTTCCGTGGGCCGACGACACCACTGTCCGCTCAGGGTTCCGTAGGGAGTCGTGCTGTGGCGTGATATTTATGAAAACCTCAGGAGTTGATTATTTTCTATCCATCTACATTTTCCCTGCGAGCCGCCGCATGGGCGTGTGGCAGGGGATGTTGGGTCACCACCCGTCGTAAAGGTGTAAGGGATAAGGTTTTGGGAGGTGAATTGGTGACGTGAATTATGGGAGTGTATGTAGCAGAGCTCAGTTTTTATTTTGGCCGCTCATTTTGCGCGCAAAGAACGAGTGTTTTTACCTCTCTGTTCGGCAATGTATCTCTCTTATTTTATCGCTTCTGTCAGACCAAGAGCAAGTGATAATGTGGATTTTTTATTTTAGTAAACATTCAAATTCTCTTTCAAGTGAATATAATTTCACTTGTACCGGGGATGTAAAGAGAGGCGTCGAGATAATATTCTCTGTTTCGCTCTGAAATACGACAGATCTGAATTTCTCAAGCAAGCTAAGCCAAGCGTGTAGCCTTCGAGTCTCTAGGGGCACCCACCTTAATCCATCTAAAAGTTGCGAGACACCGTATGTTCGCTTGTGGCAGTTTTTAACGAAGCGTCAGCTTTTTTTGTATTTTATTAATTTTTTGGTTAAATCTTTATGAACAGGGTCTCAAATGCTCACGGCATATTCAAGGTGGAGTTTTTGTACCAATCTGTTCGGCAATGTATCTCTCTAATTTTGTTGCTTCTGTCAGTCCTAGAGATGTAGTTAGCCGTCATGAAAAATAATCTCTGTGTGCCGCCTGAAACACGAGAGAAATTACTGTGAAGAGGATTGGCGATGCAAGCTGTCGAGAATGATTGTTAGGACACGTTATGAAACTATAAGTTTCGTTACGATATGGTGTCTGATTGTACGTGATATTTTACCAAAATTTAATTGCTCCTTTTTTTTAATGTTCAGTGTTGCCATGAAGGAACAATATTACCTTAATATAAGATTTTATACTTTCTCGCCGATCTAAATATATGAATTGTTCTCTGGTTTCCGTGCGAGTGAGGGTTTTTGTCTGTTGCCTCGGACAATTAAGCTGGGAGTTGAAACCGTTAATTCATAAAATAACGGGAAAAAGCTGACGACAATACTTCCCGATCAGACAGCTATATAAGCGTAAACAAAATGTCCTGGGAATCATTGCACTCTTGATGGTGGAGGAGTATTCCATCAAAACGTTGGCAGCAACCAAAATCCTTACTAGGACGGAAACCCGAGAACAATTTATGTATATAATATTAACCTAAGGTTTCAAAAATCGGATTCCAAATGGGACCGCAAAAAATATTTTTTTTCCTTCTTATCATTGGTAATTAATTGGTTTGGCCATATTGAGAGAATGGGCAAGATTCAAATAGAAATGTAATGCAGTGTGAGGGGGGAGTAGACCGCGAAAGTAATTGGTAATTGCGGTGGAAGATACTCATAAGGGAATGAATATAATGGGTCTGAAGAGCAGAGGGCGTGCGTGTGCTAAATATGGAGTAAAATATTGAAATAAAGTCAGCTTTACTGGCTTATCACATAGAAATATACTTCTTTGGCCATTTCAATAGTTTCAGCCTAAACTTTGTAAAACTTTTCCATGATGCTCAGGTATTAACCAAACTTTGTAAGTTTTACGTAGAATATTTATTGTACGTCCGGTTTCGTCGAATTCATTAGGCCTCATCATCATCAGCCTTTTGATGTCGACTGTTCGGCGAAACCGGCCGTGCAATAAATATTCTGCGTAAAACTTACAAAGTTTCGTTAATTCCTGAGCATTAAATGGCAATGCCTACCTCGGAAGGGAGCGAAGTGATGGGTGTCTTTGTGTGTCGCATCATAGGTGATGAAAAACATTTTCGGAAAAATGGTCGCTTGTGAAAATAGGGGCCTCATTTGAAAATATTTAATGAGTTTGGAAGAGGACATTCACGAATGCTCCATTAAATCTTAATTTTGAGTTATTTGGGCATATTATTATTGTAAGAATGTGATTTCCATCTTGAGTTCCAGGAAAAAGGTTTTATATATTTATTTCGTGAAAATTGTGAGTTCGTGAAGATAATTCACTCGTAATATCAGACCTCTACTCTAATTTTGGCGTATGGCGGAATATGTCATTTATATTTGACGATATTTCATAACTTTCCGCTCTTATAACGTCTTTTTCTCGTACTTATTTCTTCTCTCCAAACGATCTTAACATAGGATAAAGGTCTCTCGGGTATTACACCGGGTAAGTTCCCTAGCTGCTTACCCGGTTCGCGTCTCCATAGTGTTGAGAAAGTTGGCAAATTTTTGTGATCATTACTGGGTTTATAATACCTCATTGGCTGCTGACCTCTTTCTTGCATATTAATCTGCTCTTTTCCTGGTAGTCCTCCAGTGATAAAGTGATGAGAAGGAGCTAAAAGGTCAATAAGAACTCTGTTCTGGGTTATTCTGCCCATCATAGTTTTTTCTGTCAAGATAAATCAGTTCCCGCTTACAACCAAGCATTTTGAAATCCCTAACCGATGCTATATTTTAGAGCATTGACAACAATACCTGATGGTACTGAATTATAATTTGGCAATAATTTTTTTGCACTAAATACCGCGATAAATCTAATTCTATCGGTGTATGGTGTGAAAACGGAGTGATTTACAATCTTCATATCGCTACACGCGCATATTTTATGGTCAATTTCTCGTCTAGGTATTGCTTCTGAATTATCAATGTAGGATCGTGCAGTTTATTGGAGTTCGCTATTATATTTGGATCGTATGCGACTGTTGAAGCCTCTTGTTCCGCGTGTTTTAATTCAATGCAAAAAGGAAGCTTGACACATATCTCAACGACCTATTTGACGGAATATCTGCTTTTCTTGAGATTTCCCGCTGGTTTCAAATGTTGCTTCTATCCATTAGAATTCCACGCATAACGCCTCCGACGTTGACGCTTTGACTCTTCATTGAAACTTCTTGTTTCGAAATTTTACTGAGACCTACTCTTGTGCTTACTGTTTCAGTACACAGTTATTCTGTTTTAGAATTACAACAAATAAAAATTGTATGCTCTGTCGTTTGTACTGTTTTAGATATCTACATCTACATACTACCCTGCGAGCTGCTACATGGGTGTGTGGCAGGGGGTGTTAGGACACCATCTGAGTAAAGATGTAAGGGATAAGGCTTTGGGTGGTGAAATGGTGGCGTGTATTATGGGAGTATATATACATAATGATTCCAACTATCAGGTATTTGTTCAGTCATATTTGTGTAATCGAACATATCTATATCTACATCTACACAATACCCTGCGAACCACCGCACGGGCGTGTGGCAGGGGGTGTTAGGTCACCAGCCGTGTTTTTGGAGGTGAAATGGTGACATGTATTATAGGAGTGTATCTAACGGAGGTCAGTATTTATTGGGGTCGCTTATTGTGCGCAGAAAGAACGAGTTTTTGTACCTATCTGTTCGGTAATGTATCTCTCTTATTTTATCGCGTCTGTCAGACCTAGAGATGTAGTGAGGCGTCATGATAATATTCTCTGTGTCGCTCTGAAACACACCAACTCTGAATTTTTCAAGCAACCTAAGCGTAGCGTGTAGCCTCCGAGTCTCTAGGGGCTCCCACCTTGATCCCTAAAAGTTATGAGACACTATATGTTCGCTCGTAGCAGTTTTTAAAGAAGCTTGAAGATTTTCTTTGTATTTCATTTAGTTTTTTGGTAAAATCTTTATGACCAGGGGTCCCAAATTCTCGCGGCCTATTCCGGGTGCGGCCTTCGCAGTGCGAAGTAGCATCTCTCTTTGACTTTTTCATCCGAGGAACTTCCTATTATACACTTAACAAAACCAAGTTTCTTTAATGCTCTGCCTTATACGTTTTGAATTTGTGTTCCGCACGAATGTGTGTAGATCTCGTTTTGACAAAAATACATACATCTGCATCTACATACTACCCCGCAAGCCGCCTCAAAAGGCGTGTGGCGGGGGGTGTTAGGACACCAGCCGTCAACAAAAAAAATCAAAGTTCCGCCTAGCATTTATTAAAGTCCTTAATTGTTCGGGGGAAAAATGAATTCCCATACCTATCCGTTCGGCAAAATATCTCTCTTAATTTATCGATTCTGTCGGACCTGGAGATATAATGTGGTTCTAATATGATGTTCTCCGTATCGCTCTTAAAGATATCCATTCTCAATTGCTCAAGCAATCTAAGCCTAGCGCGTAGCCTCCGAGTCTCTAGCGGCTCCCACCCTAAATCGTTCAAAATCTGTGTAACGCTTTCTGTACGGCCGTAGCAGTTTTTGACGAATCGCGCAGCTTTCCTTTGTATTTTATTAAGTTCATGGACTAGGTCTTTCTCCGCCGGATCCCATATGCTCGCTGCATATTCAAGGTGTGGCCGGACGAATGCGAAATAGCATCTCTCTTTCACTTTATCATCCGAAAATCTTCCCACAACACGCTTGACAAATCCTAGCTTCCTCAGGGCTCTGCCACAAATATTTCTTATATGTGTCCCCCACGATAGGTTCGAAGTTATCGTAACTCCCAGGTATTTCACTTCATCTGTCGCATTTATGCTAACGCCATCCACAACATATACATGGGGATAGTTGGACGACCTACGCAAGAAAGGCACCGCCGTGCATTTGCTCAGATTAAGTTCTAGTCCCCACTCTTTGCTCCACGCATGAACGTTGTTTAGGTCCGATGACAGAATTTCAAAGTCAGAGTGATCACTAATTTCGCGGTATATGACAGCGTCGTCGGCAAATAAACGTATTTTACTGCTAATTCGGGAGAAGAGGTCGTTTATATATATAATGAACAAAAGTGGGCCAATAAGGCTTCTTTGCGGGACACCTGATGTCACTTTAAATATATCAGAGCTAATTCCGTCAAGAACTACTTTTTGCTTACGATCACTCAGAAAGTCACGTATCCAGTTTAGTACTTGTTCGTTTAACCCGCATGACTGTAATTTATATAATAGTTTTCTGTAAGGTACCGTGTCGAAAGCTTTCTTAAAGTCTAGAAATAGTGCGTCAACTTGTCTTTTCGATTCACCAGATTTGAGAACGTCGTGAAGAAAGAGCGCGAGCTGTGTTTCGCATGATCTACCTTTCCGGAATCCGTGCTGACAATTATGCAGGAGGTTTCGACTGTCCAGAAAAGTCATGATATTGCTAACAACGATATGTTCGAGAATCTTGCCTGTAATCGATGTCAATGATATTGGTCGATAGTTCCCTGGGTCATGTCTGTTTCCCTTTTTAAATATCGGTGTAACGTTTGCAGTTTTCCAGTCCATTGGTGTCTTTCCTTCAGACAATGACTTATTGAATATTATCTCTAAGAACGGTGCGATCTGTGGTGCACATAATGGGTGAAAAATGGATTATTCTTCACAGCATGTTGTATATGTGTTCTGATGGAGGTGTGGGTAACTTTTCATTGTTTTAAGAGGCTGGAAAATAATTACATCACTCTGTTGATTCCTTAGAGAAGGATCCACGGTTCGAGAGGAAGGCGCAGAGCGAGAAATTAATGTTCCAATATGAAATTCCGGTGATCACAGGGACAAAGGAAGCATGCATGAAGTGATTTGTGAACGTGACAGGGGCGAAATAATGGTGCATTGTGAAGGTGAACTTTGAGAGAGCTGGTTTTTTTCGAACTGCCTGCGAGGCTACTTAATTGTGTCTAGAGGCCTCAACCTGTTCCGCCGGGAAAAGCAAAAAAAAACATGTTAGTATGTTGTCAATTTGAGATACAATGGGTCTGTGAGGAACACAATTGAAGATAAAATAGAGGGAAAAGTCCCTAGATGAAGATCTAGGAATAAGTTCATGGACCATCGAAATGGTTCATATAAATAACATAGTAAGAGATACCAGGAGGTAAGGGTACCAGCATTAGATAAGGCAGGGTGGAGAGCTGCAGTCAACCAATATTAGGATTGAACGACCAATGAATGATGTCAATGTGTATTCCCTTCCTTTGTGTGTGTTACTTGAGAACTTGGTTTTCCAATTCCCAAGCAGACCCTTTTCCTGACAATCTTTTCCTGATGTTGAGCTGAGCATCGCTGATGCGTGTGTTTTGCGTCCAGCCCTCACAAGCCCTCACTGTTCTAGTTTTAATTTTACTGCATTTTTCCCTTTTCTGTCGAATTGTTTTGATTTATGGGAAATTCCGTAATCCCTTATAGGAATAGAATTCACCATTTAAACGCATATTTCTCAGTCAGCAGCCTGATCCAACTTGAAAGCTTCTAGTCTGGGCCTCGAAATTTATTTGCCAATATGATGTTCCTGTGTATGGTTAGAAATTTTTAACTATCTTGTGATCACCTATAATTGTGTGTGTAATTGATAAAAATTGCTCATTTTGTGTACCTTTCTTAGCGATGAGACTTGTTATTTCCCGCTATAAATGATCCGCGTATAATCTCCGTGAAATCAACAGATGTTTATCTTAATTCGCTATGAGCACGGTCGAGTGGTGATTCTCATCCCCTCTGAAGCTGATGTAATGGCTGACTTTTTGTCAAAGCTGAGGCTTTTTCCTTTCCTTTATAATATGTTCATTGCATCCTCATTTCCCTCCTCTCTCTATGCCATTTGGAGTTTAAAGAGAACTAACGGTGAGAAACGGGAGAGAAAAGTTGATTTGTATTTTAGATGTGATACATACCGTGGATAAAATGGATGGAAATTTTCCCCAAAACTTTTGAGTACATCCTCCTGTATTAAACAGTGCTCCTCATTAAATACATTTTCATCCAAACATGGCGTACTTACGTCGTTCTTTCATAAGTGCTTTCAATGTTTGATATCAGTGAAAATTTTGAAATTGAAGTTGTACTTAGTAATTGTACATAAACTTTATTAACGTCCTAGGTTTCGACTAATGAAGACATCATAAGTTCAAGTTCGGATAAGTCGCTTCATTAGAAGCAAGTTCCACAAAGTTTCGCCTGACACAACCATTCGATGTCAGCATCAGCAGCCGTCATAAATCCAAAAACTGGTTTGCAACGGCTGTCCTCTTTCCTATCGGCCAACTCAGCCATTTTTTCTAGTATCAGCTATTTTTCCTAGTACAATTTCAGCATTCTTATCGTTCATGCTTAATTTTAAATCTCTGTTTAATCAGAGATTGCGAAACCTGTTTTTAATGCACTGTTTGTTGCCAGAACGATAACTAACTGCTCCATCAGAAAAGCATTACATAATTTATTTTTGTAAATGAACGAACAAGGCACGGAGGTTTATTGCGGGAATCGAGACTGAGAAGAAACTGAGGTTCTCAAGACGAGAAACGTGACAGGATTTGTGTTCCAAAAACTATACTGAGACTAACTACAAGTTCCGTAACGTCTTGAGACAACAATAATCCTCCGTAAGTGTTCACTCTGAAATCCTAGTAAGAAATAGACATTATTTGAATTGGATTCGTATTTTTCGGGTTCTCCCCGCGTTGAACCCTTTTTATGGACGACCGTTTCGCTGGCATTCTAGTCGACTTCATCAGGTCCCAACGGAACAGAGCAATTATCTTGTTCATTAGGACCTGATGAAGCCGACTGGAATGCCGGCGAAACGATCGTCCATAAAAATGGCTCAACGCGAGGAGAATCCGATAAATACGAATAAAGGAGAACCTTCGTAGCAATCCTTAGTAAGTTGCTTTATGGTAGACATCTGTATCCTTCCTCTACCGTTCTTCGCATCCTATTCCCCATTCAGTACTATTCATAAGAGGTTTTTATGCGGCAGAGTATGCTCTGCATGCTTGTATGATTCTTTTACGGTATTTATCATATGCCTTCTATCTCCAGATATTCGCTAGACGTCTTCACATTAGTGCTATCGCGCTATTTCAGCCTCAGGGTTCATTTCATCTAAGTGGAATTTCAGCGCGTGTTTCTGATTATTTTAGTGAAATTGCCCTGTAAGCATTTAATGGTTGGATTTTTCGCACTATTCTCTGGAAAATTGGATTGTGTTACGAATGCATTGGCCGATTGAATGGGTTATCGGTGTTTATACGAAAAAATGCGAGGAGCATTCGATTCGGTGTAATTTATCTCGTCTAAAAGCGGTAACGTATTTGTGTCGACCTTATTGATGGCCCAAAGACTGGCGCTCCTTTTATAAATACGAAAATTGTGTCATAACCCTCACCCACTTGTTCTCGCCCTCACTCGTGTTAAGGAACTCCCTCTGGTGATCAACGAGAAGAAAATCGGTCTGGTTGTTTGGGTTTGTTTTGCCAACGCCTGAAAAATAGGGCAAAAAATCCCGATTGTTGGACTTAGCTCGGACCCAGAATAGACCTTTTGGTCTCAATCTGAAAATCATGGTTGTCGTAGTGCGATTTAAAGAGGGGAGGAATTAAATTACACGTCTTAAGGGGAAAAGAAACATTTCTCCACTTTGGTATAGCAACGGAATATTGGCCACGAGTGTAAAAATCTTGTTTAACTCACTCCTCGCTATGGAACTGCCTTTTTGTGGATCCTCAGTCGATTTTTCTGTATAGTGCCTGCCCGGAAAACTTGTCCGTAATCACTTACCTAAGAGGTCCTGATACGTCTTGCTCTTTATCTCCAGCATTTCAACTTCATCAAACTCGTTAGTGGAGTTAAGTACATGTCCATACATATGATAATTCAACTCGGTGATTCAATACTGTGGAGAATTTTTATCCTCATGTCCCCTACTCTCCTTTCTTTACTCAAGTTTAGACACAAATATTATTAGAAAGCTTGAGGAGTTGTAAAATATTTGTTTCTCACGGCATGAAATTCTCTAAGCAATTTCTCTTCTAGTAAAAACAGTTTTTTAATGATTAATCAAGAATCAATAGGCTTTTTACCTTTAAATCTTACGTATAAACTATTTTTATAAAACTATTTTCTTTAATTGAGCTGATTTTGTTTCAATTTGATCGTCTTACGAGATTTTATGTAATCTTTCTGTAGAATGTATTCCCATGGCCCGGTGGCATGTTTCAAAAATGCGCTGTAGCCAAAAGCCACCGAAAAGATTGAAACGCTGCCCGGTAGGAACCGTTATTCTTCTGTTTAAAAGCAGGTAGGTTTAGGAATCTCATCTAACTCGAAGCCTTCCTCTAGATACCCGAATGTCTATGATGATGTCCGATGCAGCTCCAGTAGTGGGATATGCTGATTAGGTAGAGAGGCATCTCCTTGGTATTCGAGGCATCCACTTAGATTCTAACATTCTATAAAGCGGGAAGTGTGGTGGAATAGTTCCGCAACCAGGAAAAGCGGGAAAAGTGTAGGATTTCGTAGTTCTACGGGAATATGCGCGTTATCGTCGGCGTATCAAATTGGTTCAAATTACAGAATATTCATCCCCTCACGTGGAAATAGATGATCATTATTGATGTGGCGTCGGGAATTACACTCGCAAAGAAAACGCGTGTTGAAGTGAACATGGCGGTGTATTTTTTTTATCAACAACCGACAATCCCAGTTGGTTTTCGAGGCTTCTTGTTATTTATTTCTACACTTCACACAACTTAGAAATCAATTAATAATTAATAACATAAAGATGATTATACATCAAATTGCAAAATCGATGTGCCGCCTCATTGATATCTTAGCACTTAAATTGGCTTCTCAGCTGGAATGTGTACACAGTTTTTCCCGTAGATTATAAACTAATTTCTAATTATGCAACTCATGATTACGACTTTGTGGAGCGCGCAATCACTCATACAATTAGGTAATTCTCAAGCTACGTCTAGCTCTAGACATACCTTGACGTCTAGTCTAGACATACCGTGAAAATCGAATTACAATTCTATTCGGTTTCTCAAAATCCTCACACAATCGCTACTTTTTCAAAATTTCTATCGCAGATTTTTGGCTTTATTCATAGCACAGTGAAGCCCTTATTAACGATCACTCCTATCAAGCGACCACCCCTCTCAACGACCATTTTTCAGCGGAACCGTCGGTGGTCGCTTAATTCAGGTTTCACTGTATGTATACATCAAATTAATGTGCGCTGAAATTTCCGAAGAGCAACTAAATTATTAGGAAATAAACGCCATATGTATATGTTTTAACTAAACTGTCGCTTCAAGAATTTTTTCAATTTTTTTTTCAAGTCAGCCGCCAGTTTATTTGCATAATATGAACTCCTGTCGAACGACCACCCCTCTTAATGATCATTTTTGAGCGTAATCGTCGGTGGTCGCATAATGCAGTTTTCACTGTATCACAACGCCCTTTACTCTTTTACATTCAGAGAGTTTGACTATTGCTTTTAAAAGCTGTGTTTTTTACTGTTAGCATAGGTTAACTCCGCTTTTTTTCCTTCCCCAAAATGGGTGAGAGTTCTTTTTTTCGTTTCGGGTCGGGAAAACCGGAAATTGTGGGGTTTTTTCTTCTTGTTTTGGTGGGCATCCTGATCTGGTCTCAATGATTTTCTCCATTGAATCTCCTATCAATGGCCGTCTGTAGTCTTGAGGCCACTGCGTGTAGGAACCTGAAAATAAATTTAATGAAAAACGATTGCAAACGTCTTTTAATAGTTCGATAGCCTCTCTTGCAACTCGGCGCGCTCAAACAGTGTAGATTCGTTTTGGATTTAATAAAGTGAAAGCATAGTGCTATATTGAATAATGTATTATTATTACAAAAATAAAACTTAATATATTGAACGTGACTCGGACACTTCCTGCGTAGTGAAACAATACGACGCACTGGCATTTACAAAGTACAAACTGACATGTCACGAGGGAAAGAAAACAAAAGAATAATGAAAAGAGGAATTGTTTATAGATTGTCATATTTCTTAATAATATGATTTATATGCGATACTATTTCATTCAAACCAACAAACAGATCGTCCGGTCTCCATAAACTTAACAGATCATCCGGTACCCATGCTTATCGTCTGCCGCCTTTCTGTTATGTGAATATTCGTTCAATCCCGTGAGTGGGCTCGACAGGGTGTTGAAGTAAAGCCGAAATCACGTCTGTTTACTTCCCATTAATCATTTTTCTTCGGAATAGTTGTACAAGTGCTAACACATTAAACTTACTCATCTCTTTACCGCGTACAAAAACAGTGTATGTACTATTGATCCCTTGATAATTAGAATTAAAATCGAGCACTGATACACAGAATTAATTACGCTAAATTTTCAGGGCAATGTGGTTTAAGCCTTTAAATATAACTCTAAGTGATGGCCCTTTCCGGGTTCTTCAACAACCGCGTAAAGGTAAATTAATGTATTACACTCCGAACAGACAACCTATGATCTTCAACGGTTGACTGATAAATTATATGCGTTGTCACTAGCATGAGAAAAAAATTATACTTACTCTAAAGGCTAAGTATCCCCTTCCTTGATGAATGCAGTCAAATATTGAAAAACTCATGCCACGCCACCAGATTAATTACTTCCCCATGTATCCGCACTTTTGGAGATATTTTCCAATATTCAAAATATTTAGGGGGCAACCGGGTTTGAACCGGTGACCTCTCGATCTGCAGTCGAATGCTCTACCACTGAGCTATACCCCCTATATGTTTCTTGATGCTCGGGTATATTGATTTGATATTACTCATTTCCTCGTACTATCATTGTACCTAAATGGTTCTGTACTAAATTACCAGCTCTTGCGAATACCGCTGCTCTGCCTCTTAATTAAATCCATACTATTTAAGCGCTTTATGAGTCTTATTAATTTTCTGCTATTCAAATTTCTATTTGTATTCCATCCAGATGAAATTTCTTTTTCCTCCAGCTTTTTGCGTTAACCCTTTTTTGTGGATGGACCCTTTGTTGTCGACCCTTGGTTGTGGTGTGGATACGTAAGCCATGTCCTCTGGGACCTATAATTTTATTTTTTCAATTGAAAATGGTGTTTTCAGGAAAGTTGCTTTTACATTTATGTTTGCTATTGAAATGGTTTTGCAATTACATTACATGTATATTGTCGTCAACTTCGGAAATCAAAAACTTTCAAGTAATGGTCCACTAATATTTTTATTGTTTACGACCCGAGTTTCGTCACGTAATGACATCTTCAGGTACAAATATTATTCCTCATGGACCTTTTGTACCTGAAGATGTCATTACGTGACGAAACCCGGGTCGTAAACAATACAAATATTAGTGGACCATTACTTGAAAGTTTTTGATTTCCGATATGGAGAGGTTCCACAAAGTGAAGCCTGAATTTATTGATTGCATGGCGTCAACTTGTTGATATCCGTATTTCAATGCGACAAGCCACCCCATACCGTCGGAAATCCTGCGTAAATGTTTCATCCAAGGCTTGCTCTCTCCATTTTCAGAACGAGAATATCAGGAAAAGAGCAGAATGCGTGTTCATATGGACGCGGACCTGTCAGTCACACGAAATCTCAATGAACGTTATTGCACTTTGTAGACGCAAAAATGTTGGCTTAATTGGGTTGGATAAAATGTCTATACCTATGCCGTAAGAACTGCAACAGCAACGTTATGCCTATATTATATTGCCGATTGCGATAATTAATACTTTTAGATATTTAGCCTAGTTCTTAAATATGTCTCCTGTCTTGTCGTTATTAGGTCCAACTTTCTCGCTCATGTGAATGGTAAATGCTGTTGGATTAAGTTCATGATGAACAATAAAACTTGATCGGTAAATAATAAAAAAGTGAGAAAACAGTAAAATTTTTATTGTTCATCATGAACAAAACAAATTTTCACAAAGTGACACCTGATGTTACTTCTTATACTCGTTGGGTCAATCATTTTCCATGGCAATTGAGTGGGAATTTCGTACAAATGTCGGCCCCGGTGGCGGCGGGGTGAAGTCCTCGCCTGTTAACCCGAGGGTCGCGTCCCGCCTGGGTAGAATATTATCTGCCCAGGACATGAGTGTTTGCGTATGTACTTGGCTGAGGGAAGAGGGAACGGTTCCGTCTCATTCAACCCAGGATAAATAAACAAAAATAATAATAAAAACTGCAATCTCATATGCAATAACGCTGAAATTACATTTAGATAGCTGAGATTTTTTTTTGCATCTGTCTAGTGCTTTACGGCTGGTGAAGAAATAATAATAATGCACCTTTATTGGGGTGAGATTGGGGCTAAGGCAGTCCCTTCTTCCATCTTACCCCTCGTCAGAAAAATACATGAAATAAGTGTGATGAAAGATGTGTGAAAGATCTGTGGGAAAAACGTAAGGAAGTAAGGAGGTGATATCCTTGACGAAAAAAACCACTGCAGGAAAACACCCCTACATGAAGGGGAGTATGAAAAACCTGCGGAAACCTACGGACAGATTAAGTTAATGTAACACCAATAACAAAAAACAATGCATGAAATAAACATGAAATGGTAATAACAATAGAAAGGGTAATTTATACATAATTGCAAAGATTAAAATAACTACATAAGTAATAAGAGAATAAAAATATGTAATAAATAAGAAAGTGAAAATAAATAAATAAAATTAAAATACATAAATGAACAAATAAAATAAATATAAAAAATAAGTAAATCAAAGATAACTCAAGAATATTAAATAAAGAGGAATGAATAATAATATATGAATCATAAGGAGTAAACCATCACAAACAGTAAACTTGAGTCTTAATAAACGAAATAAAATTTCGTTTATTGTGACTCAAGAAGAAGAGAACTCGACTATTAAGATTTCATTAAAAAATAAGAAATGGATCTTCTGACTTTGATTCGGCGGTTCGACAGTTGGAACTGGTCACGTGGGATAGTGGAAAGGGGACGATAAAGAATAGGTTTTATGGACGGGATGAAGAAGGGGAGGAAGTAATTTGAGAAGAAGAGAGAAATATTATTAGTAGATAGGGGCCAGCGCATCTGAAAATCTGGAACATTTTTTTTTACCCTCTTTAATCTAAACAATTACGAGGTTCGTTCAATAAATCCTTAGAAAAATATAGAAAAATAAATTATTTTGATTGAATTTTTTTTTAATTTTCAACGTAATCTCCCTTTGACTCTATACACCTTTCCAAGTGTTTCTTCAACTTTTTTAAGCTGACCAAAATGTAGGATTGTGGACGTTCCTCAAAATAGGCATCTCTTTGGGCGATGACCTCTACTTTCGACGTGACCCGTTTTCTGCCGAGCCATTTTTTCGAGTGTGCAGTAAATAAAAAGTCGCTGGGGGCCAAATCCGGTGAATAAGGTGGTTGTTGTAATCATTTGAACTTTAATTCCAAAATTTTGGCCTTCGAAACTGCGCAGGTGTGCACCCGTGCATTGTCTTGATGAAGGAGGATCTTTTTCTTTTTCAAATGAGGACGTTTTTTCTTGAATCCTTCGTTCAGCCGGAGCAATAACGACGCTAAATACTCTCCAGTGATCGTTTTTCCTTTTTCCAAGTAATTGGTGTAGAAGGTTCCGCGTACATCCCGAAAAACCGTGGCCATCACCTTGCTGGCTGATTTAACCGTTTTCGCCTTCTTCGGAGTCCGTTCACCTACAAAAACCCACTGTATTGATGATTCTTTTGTCTCTGGAGTGTATTATTGTATCCATGATTCATCCACAGTCATGTATCGACGCAGAAATTCGTCAGGGTTGCGACGGAAAAGCGCCAAAATAGCCTCTTAGTTGACCACACAATTGCGTTTATTCTCCATTGAGAGCAAACGCGGCACCCATCGTGCCGAGATTTTTTTCACAACCAATTTTTCGTGCAAAATTGAAAACACTGTACTATACGACATACCTGTGGCCTCGACTAATTTGCGCACTTTGATTGGATTGGATTGGAGTGGATTTTATCCATCATTTCGGGAGTAGTCACTTCCACTGAACGTCCCGAACGATGCTCATCTTTTGTGGATGTACGGCCACGTGTGAACTCATTCACCTGATTGTAAACAGTTGCAAAGACAAAAGCAGATGTGCCATGAACTTCATCCTACTCTGTTTGAATTCTTTCGGTGTGATATAAATGTTTGATCACCGCTCGAAACTCATGTTTTCCATTTTTATAAGTAAACAAAAGTTCTTTGAATCAGTGGACAATTATAATGAAACCATAGTGATGTATATAACTGAGACTTTAACAGATGACTAGTGAGTAATGACTTTTACTAAAAACAAACCATTTTTGATATTACGAGCGCCATTTCTTGGATTTTCTAAGGACTTATTAAACGACCCTCGTAATTACCATAAATTCCACTTTGTTAAGCAAGATTGTATAACAGCATTTTAAATGATACACAAAGGAAATAGTACTGTCTAATTTAATTCCAATTCGTACTACACGTTTTTCAACTGACTAGCATTCATCATCATGCACAATCTGTACCTGTATCATCATGACGCCTCACTACATCCCCAGGTCTGACAGAAGCGATAAAATAAGAGAGATTCACTGCCGAACAGACACAAAATCACGTTCTTTCCGCGCACAATAAGCGACCTCAATAAAAACTGAGCTCCACTAAATGCACTCCCATGATACACGTCACCATTTCCCCTCCCAAAACCGTATCTCTTACATCTTTACACGGATGATGATATAACACCCCCTGCCACACGCCCACGCGGCGGCTCGTAGGGTAGTATGTAGTGTTGATGTACCTGTACCGCCGTTGTACCTGATAATGACTGCTAGTCAGTTGAAACACAAGTTGTACGAGTTGGAATTAAAGTAGACAGTACGATATCCTTTGTGTATAATTATTAACCAGTGGATTCACCTTCATCTTCATCGTGGATCACTTTGGTCATCTACTTCAAAATAGGTACGTATTTGCGCCCATCTTCTCCAGTGAAATGTGTATAGACGGATATCTCTATCGGTCACACAGTTCTTTCGTTTGGACCACCAGCTCATGAGTGAGTCACTTCCTCCACTTTCATTTGATAACAGTCCGTCCATCAATTGCTCGTGACGAATCCTTCAGTGATCTCTTCTTGCCCGGAGCATGTTCATGTCGATGAGTGTTTGACTGCCAACCCTCAAGAGCTCGTCATCGCGATTGTATAGACAAACACTGCCTCTTATCCACCTAGCAACAGTCTCTTATCGCCGTAACCCCGTCGCTCAGCCAGTGTAATTGTCCAGTAAGCCCATATGTCTGGGCGAACCCCACCGGCAGAAAATCTAGCGGCTCATGTTGTCGTCGCCGACAGGAGTTTAACCCTTCCATGCAGATAGGAAAATAGTGGTTTGTAATATTTAATATGTTTGCATAGATATAAAACGCTTTCTTTCTCTACACGACATATCAGTCCGTAATAGGTCCTGCTAAGCTATTTATATTTAGCTTGTCAGGAGGTTCCTATTTGAACACAGACACCCATGCCCTCAGTGGTGATAATTCGACCCAGGCGGTACTCGAACTGGAGCATCTAACCCGCGACCCTCAGTTTAGCAGGCGAGGACTTTATCCCGTCGCCACCGGGGCCGTGCTCGGATGCTTCGCTCAAAAAGGCACGTCACGATGTCGATATTTAATTATCGCGTCGCTGGGCGATGTACACTGTACCCTGTCATCATTGTATGAAGGTTATACGTATTTCGCATGCACTTAGACCACTTATATTAACAATTTATTACTTAAGAGTTTTCCTTACTGCCTCCAAACCCGACAGCGTGTAATCCTTTGCCTTGTTTGAGAAACTCCGTCGACACATTTATCTTGTAATGAATAATTATTATAATCGGCTTTTTTGCAACCACGGCCAATTTTTTTACGCCACTGTCTATAAAAACAAGTAAATTAACTGTTTTTTTGCTCTCATGCAGGTTCCAAAAACTTCGTTTTTGACCACGTAAACGAAACATAAATACGATGTTCCAGGTTACGACACCAAGCATCAAAACCCACCATTATTCAAACTGTGAAAGACTAATTTGTACTGCTATATTTTTTTGGCGTAGGTGTGAAAAAGGTTTTGATCTGGGCATGCAATCCCTCTCTTACATGCTTTAATAGTGCTAGTTTTCGGGTTTAAGTCGGTTTCGTCGCACCTTTCTTGAAGTCTTGATATTCCTCGTTTTCTTAGAGTTTAGAAGCTGTCATCCTAGTTAACAAAATACTTAGGTTTATGCACTGTGTAGGTACATCTTCTCTGATTACAGATCAACTCTTTCTAGTAATCTCCCATATTTGACCAATCATTTACACAAAATAAATTAAAATACTGTAAAAATATGTAAATTGTTTAATCATTTTGTCACCAGGAATTTACACAAATTTGCGCCAAAAGCAAGAAATTCCATCATCCTAACTCATCCTGTTGCTTAGGTCAACTTTTGCTTTTACTCATTGCAGATTGCTCACCAATCTGTCAACTTTATGGAAAGTACGGATCAACTCTTTCTTCGTTGATTTACACGAATAACGAATCATTAATCACATCGCAATCATAATGAACCTTTAAGCTCAATGGCGCTGTCAGTTACATACATACCAATCACGCCGTTCCCTTCCGGGGTAGGCACAGTCACAAATGTTCGCTCATAAATACATATTTATACACCTAACTCTGCTTCAATAATTTCCTCCATACTGACCTATCCTTGCAAACCTCTTTCGCCTCATTTACCCCCATACACTGCTTCATACATGACCTCCGGTTTTTAAGACTTCTAATATTCCTCCTCCTAAGAATTTCCTCAACCACAACTTTCTCGGCCTACCTCTCCCTCTCGCACCATTCATTTCACTCTTCTATATCTGTTTCGGTATTCGGCTCTCATCCATTCTCTCAACATGGCCAAACCAACGAAGCACACTCTTTTCATACACGTCCATTACTGGAGCATCTAACCCACATTCATTTATTTCCCACTCATTCCTGACTCTATCCATCCTACTTTTGCCGCAAACACTCCTCAGATAACTCATACCCACGGCGTTTAGTCTACTCTTCTGTCTATCCTCACATACCCATGTTTCACTACCATATAGTAAAGTGGGGAGAAGTACATTTTTGTACACGGCGATCTTCGCTTCCTTAGAGATGCACTCATTCCTTGATATGCTCCACATGCTACCTACCCCTTTTCTTCCAGCATTCGCACGTCTCATTATCTCCTCATCTATGCGTCCATCTTTCGCAAACATATCACCTGAGTACACAAAATCATCCACTTGCTCAATTGCTTCACCATTCGCTCTCATCATACAGTTATTCTCCCCATTCTCCTTATCAAAAACTACTACTTTAGTCTTGTATGCATTGACCCTCAATTCCATTCTCTCTGTTGATTCACAAAACTTATCTAGGAGCTTCCGTAATCCCTCTTGGCTCTCTGAGATCTAAACAACATCAACCGCGTATAGTAGGACTCGCACGCTTACATTTCTAATTAAAATACCGTCGTTTTCACTACATGCATCTGTAACACATTTATCCATAAATACATTAAACAGCCATGGTGACATTACGCATCCTTGCTTTAGGCCTGGTTTTATTTCAAACCAATCACTCATAACCGCGTTAACTCTCACCCTTGCCTTACTAAATGTCATATATCGTCATCATAACATTCAATAACTTCCCATTCACTCCGAAGTCCTTCCTTCCTTCCACAACTTCCTTTTATTTACCGTCATACGCCTTCTCTAAATCAACAAACGCACAGAACACTTTCTTCCGGACGCCCTTCTTTTTGGCTCTCAGTTCATCATGTAAAAGTGAAAAATACGTAGCATATATTTTTACCATGGTGGGAATAAGTTACTGGCTTACTCTCCGCCATTGAGGTATTTAAAGAGGGAATTAAGTGATCAAACTGAAGTCTGGCGACCGAAATGACAACCGTATTGTTTAATCCTGTTCTTCCCTTACTTTAATTCGGATAGCATGGCGGAATGGACGAATTAGCGGATGTAAAGCTAGAAAATACAACCATCTGTTTTAAATTTATGACAAGTATCTCTTTAAACTTATACTGCCTGCTAAGTGCTTTACATTCTACTCGATTTACAAAAAGTTAAATTGTGGATGTGAATGATTAGCAATTTAAATTAATAAACATAACATGTTAGGAAAATGCATAATAACCCTATATGGACGGAATTATTAAATATTAGCATGAAAATGGTACTGTTCCAATATTAGTTTTTTTAAAGGTGATATTTAATCATTTTTTAAAATTGCAATTGGTTTGGTAATAACATTTATTTTGAAATGTGACATATATTTGTATTGCATATATTCTTTTTTTTTAATTATACGTTACATAATAATAATTGCACAAGGTATACTTCAACATTATCTTCATAACGTACCTTTTTTAAGCTTTCCCAATTTTTTTCTTTATACGACAGGTGAAACTATTGATTTCAGAGCTCCACCAGGCACGCCATCGTTAGTGAATGGCGTCTTACATTCACCTATTCAAATTGTTTGACAAAACGCCGAAAGAGATTCTCCACACACTTAATCCGAAGCGTTGCAATTCTGTCTAGCGCAGCAACTAAATGGGAAAGCCTCTTAGGAATCAGATATTTCGATGATTTTGAAACGTAACAAATTTGACTCGCTCTTCAATAGGGGGGAAAAGGAAAAAAGTGCATGCTGAGTTCTAGTAGGTTACTGGTGGAAAACATGGTAAAACTGCAAAATTAGTTCATTAGCCCGAGAGCGCTACAAAATAATGAGGGCCAACCCAGATGGGGGACTGGCTTCAGCTCCTACCTTTGGCCAGCATACCATACCAAGTGACCCTCTCCATTGTGGATAGGGGCTCTTGGTATGCTCCCGACGAATTACTGCTGCCAATGCTTTGGAAACGAGGTGCCACTTTGATTGTTGACGGATTTTCGTGTTGAAGCGCCTAGAGAGAGAATCTAGGCGTCCCGTATTTTTGGGACCTCGAAAACGGATTTCCAAACTAGCCTAGATTTTGTGTCTATTGCGCAACGACACCTTGATGGCCTCCGCGCTGCGCAGTTCATCTATTCAGTCCTCTTACTTCTCTGTCCGTGATTGAGTGGATGGTGCGGTGTTGCCAAATTACATTTCGGACCGCTCGATGATTGGAGGACCACTTAATTTCGGACAAAGCACGCATTGAAGCGTTCATTTTTTTTCTATTCGACCTTAGTTAAATCTCGTCACGTCGGTATAACGTTTCCTATGGTAGATGGAGGGGAGATTTTGTGTCAAGGCTTTTGTAAACGTTACCGATGCTATTCTAAGGTGTCATTAGGTGCATGGCGATAGGCCACATAATGTTACTTAACTCTGGATTGAGTTGGAGAACGGGAGAATCGTGAGGCATTACATTCTTGTGGTGTACTTTGGTATGTATCAGCGGCTTCAAAAATGTTTTAACTTGCATATTCGGTTAGAGTGCGCGCAATTCTGCAATATTTGATGATACCGCAAAACAAATGAGTCGCTGACGTGCAAATTTAAATTATGTAAACATCGATCATCATGTCAATTACGTCATATTCGTATGAGTTTCATTGAGTGCACTTTTTAATAACTATTCAAGTTGATCGAAAAAAAAATTCTTGGACCTCATTTCTTTCAAGTACATCTATTAATACGTTGTGAATTACCATGCATGTAGTAATATAAATGTTGCAAGAAGAGTATTTTTAAAGTTTCGTCTCAATTAAAGCATTTTAAAGACTTGGGTGTTCGGAGCGGACTTCGAAATTTATGCGAAAGTCGAATATAAATTCATGTCTTTTATTCAGCGTGATACTTTGATATTTATTTGGACCATTATAATAATATGAAAGGTATTTTTCGCGTTCGGAAGAAAATGTGGTGCCCTCGAATTATTTCAAAACATGATGTATGTTTCCAAATAATTCAATGTATATGCTCTTACTCTTAAAACCATTTTCGGGCTTCTCTGCCGCAGGGAAGAATTTCGAAATTCGATCAGACCAAAATCCGTTAATTAAGGTGTATGAAGCGGTAATCCAGAGTCACCGACTGCAAATTTGAATAACTTATTTTTTGCGCCAAGCTTCACGAAAAGACATCAGTTTATTGAATAGAAATCGCCATGAATTCCGTAATGTAAGATATGCAAGAGTTAAATTTTAATATTTTCGCCTTGATTTAAGCATTGTTTTGACGGATTTATGGGACGAAATCTGACATCTAGGCGAAAATCGTATGTAAATGGATGTTTTTTACTCCGAATGATACACATATATATATATATATAAAACTGCACTTAGGATCACTTAAGTGACGAATATATAAAAGTTTGCCAGAGGAAGGCAGACGACAAACACAGAAAACAAAAAAATGATGAACACACTTACAAAGTTTCTTGATATTTCGGTGCCACTAGCACCTTGGTCTTCGCTCTTGCGACCAAGGTGCTAGTGGCACCGAAATATCAAGAAACTTTGTAAGTGTGTTCATCATTTTTTTGTTTTCTGTGTTTGTCGTCTGCCTTCCTCTGGCAAACTTTTATATATATATATATATATATATATATATATATATATATATATATATATATATATATATATATATATCGAGTGTCATTGTGCTACGTGTTGAAATTGAATTAAAATGCCAAAAAACCACATCGGAAACATGCATTTTTTGCTTTTATATACGGATATTTCTTATAAATACGCGTATGCAAAAGTTCTCGCCAAACTGTACTTGAACGAAAATAGCTCCGGCCACTTTAAACATCGACAGACCTCTTGCAAGTGGATACTCAAGCTAATGTCGTAGATGTGACTTCCGTGGGTGAAGCTGCCTTTACTTTCTCAACGTACTACGTCTAATACTAAGCTATCTCATTGTAACAGTTGTAAGTTTGTAAACCAGTACAAATCGGTCACGGGAAAACTCTTATCCAGTTTCTACTGCCCTAGAAAGCTGCCTATATTTTTTTATCCAAAAGACACCCGAAAAAAGCGCCGGGGAGAGCGGAGACGCCATCCCGTGTGGCCCCTGTCCAGGTCGTCACAAATTTCTCGCGCTGACCGGATACCTCCGGTTCTGGTCGGCCTCTTTCCTTATGCCGCCATAGTCTAACGATCACGGTTCTGTATCAGGGTTGCTCGCTGCCCTGTGCTACCTTAGTCTTCCGTAAGACTATCTCTGTGAGTGGAATGTCAATCTTGTGCTTATCCAGACAGCCCCTTATTTCGCTGCCATATAATGAGGTCGGGATGAGACCTCTTTTGTACTCGACGATTTTCGCTTTCCTTGACTGTCACACATTCCTAGATATGCTCTACGTGCTTTGTACAACTTTACTTCAAGCCCGGAAATTTAATTAGTCTTGTAATGGTCCACTAAATAGATTTATTCCTTACGACCCGGGTTTCGTCGCACAATGACATCTTCAGGTAACAAATATTATTCCACATGCGTGTATACGCAAAATTAGGTGCATAGGAAGGGAGGGGAGGGAGAAGGGAAAGGCGTTGGAGTGTGGTGTTATGGGTAAGGGCCCCTTACTAATGCCTGTTCTACACGCTAGGATCAGCTCATCCGGATTAGCTCAGCCGAATCGCTCAGCCGATACCCGTTCTTAACGTTAAGCTTAACTCGACCATACGTCGTCTGGTGGCTAGAATTTGAAGTTTTAAAAAAGTTGAAAACAGTTGAGCGCAATCGTCTTTGTTGATGTGTTGAGGATTGTAAGGATGGTAAGCATTGTAATTAGCGAAGGATACAAGCATGGAAGGAGGTGAAATGGGAGCAATGCAAAATGAATTTTCATCCGATGATGATTTATTTATCCCTGCGGTTTGTGCATTTGAAAAATTGTATTACTCCTAGAATTGCAAATTGCGGATACTAATAATATGAATTATAACCTCCTTGAGTCCTCGGCCATTATGACGGTTGTGAAACCCGATGCTTGCCGAGGACTCGGAGGAGAACGTTACCAATGTAACACATAATAATAATAATAATTTATTGAACGGGTAGAAACACCGTTTATGAAATACACATGCTACAGATTATTAGATTATGGCCGTATTACGTGATTTTAGGCTTTTCACGCAAGGGTACGGGCTAACTCCTCCCAAACTTTTTAGTGCCTTTCCAATCCTTCGAATTTCCGATCTACTAAAAACAGGTTATATGTCCTTATTTATAATAATAATAACAACGTTTATTATCGTGGGCTACTCTTAGCCCCTTAGATAATGAAGTACAATTTTTCAAATTAATACAATTTTGAAATTCAAAAATTAGATTAATAATACAGTGATGAAACTCAATATACAAAATCGAATTAATTATACAATGATGACAGGCAAAACAAAAAATAAAAAAACTCATTGTAAGCTTGGAATTCGTAATACAGCCGTACATATTACTGCAGAGAGCACTACTAGGATAACATTTAAATACATAATTAAGCATATAAACCGTGAGGAAAAAGGTAATTAATGATAACAGTGATAATTAAAAGTATAAGGTTGAATACATTCATGTTCAATAGATTAATTCTTCTTCAATATGTATAAGGCATCCAATTTAACATTTGTTTAATTTTACTTCGTTTCAATTTTAGACAGACAACATTTTAGGATTGTTTATTAGGATGTCATACACCTTGGACTTGAAAGCATGGATGGATTTAATATTTCTAACTTTAGATGGTAGAGAGTTCCATACTCTAGAAGCGGTTACGGTGAAGGATTTAGTGACGTGAAGTGTGCGATGTTGAGGGATGTGAAGGTCTACGGGATGATTCCTAGTGGGTACTGTATGTACTATTATGGCACTGGTTTCCCCAGCACCCCAATTCCTGGTACGACTCGCCTCTTTTGACATTTTCTTCCTCTTAAGCTATCTCAGCTATCTTCCTCTACGCCCTCACTGAATGAAGCAACGCGCCAAATGAGAAAGACATGAAGACAACAGCGCAGCGTATTACTTAAGCTAGGGGTCCCAGGCTAGATGATCCGACCCCCCTGAGCTGAGCCATGGTGTCGCCTCTACAAGGCAGGATCAGCCGTCAGGTCGGCTGATCCGGGCGTGTAGAACAGGGCAGGTAGGAAGGGGTGGGAGATGGGGAAGCGTTGGGCTGAGTAGGAAAAATCCGGGCGGCGGGAGGGGATGGGGAGGAGTGGGAGGGGGAAAAAGGAAGAAGGGACCGTAGGAGTATTACATTGAATTACTAGAGTATTTCAATTTCCGAAATGGAGAGGTTCCACATATTCAAGCCTTAAGTTATTAGTTATATTTTACTTCAAGCATTCGCAATCTCTATAATCTTTTCATCTTTCCTTCGATCTTGCGCAAACCCTCCTTGTACAAACATTCGTGTCACACTCCCTATCAAAAACTACGTTCGCGGACTTCCCATTTTCCCCTCATACCAGCTACCTTTCCTTTGTTAATGACCGCGCCTGCTCATATTTTTCCGACCCCACCGTCTTCCCTCCCTTATTTCCCGTCCCTTCGGTCTCCCGCGTTCCCTTGTCCTCTTTTTGTTTTTGAGGTTTTTGGTTTTCCCGTCCTAACTCTTCCCTCCCCTACTTTCTGTCTAGAGATGGGTCGTTCATGAACGAACGGGTCCGAAGGAACGGGTCCATGGATTGAACGGGTGGACCGAGGACCGACTTCTATGGAGCGACTGTTCCTTTCAGTCCGTTGTTCCTTCGGTCCTTTCGGTCCTTCGTCCCTTTCGGTCCGTCAGTACTTTCGGTCCTTCGTTCTTTTCGGTCCATCGTTCCTTTTGGTCCGTTATTACTTTCAATAGTATCTTTAAGAGATCGGATGCTCTTCATAATACACCAAAAAATCATCTGCTGATGCTAGCGGTTTAATTACTAGTGCTTTATCTTTATTTAAATTAAATCTATTTACGAAGCCATATAAAAAGTTGGTAATATCACCTTCATCTTTTATTTAATCCAACATTCTTAAACGCTGTCATTACGTAATTATAAGTATTTCTAAGTTTTTGTACATTCTTGAAACACCGAGAATATTTTAAAAATAAAAATACATGACCACCATTGAAGAAGGAACGGGTCCCTAAAAGGACCGGTCCAGAGTGAACGAGTTCCCAAAAATGAACGGGTTAGCCCAACTCTACTTCTATCCTATACCCACTCCTCCTTTCAACTATATAAATGTGATGTCTACTGTTTCCCATTTTTCATGTGCCTGATGATGACTCTGTGAGTCGAAACGTCTAATACTGGTTGTTAAAAAAAATTGTGGAATGATCCGATTGTTGTTCTCATTGATAAAAACTACTACTTTGATTTTCGACATATCTTGCCTTGAATCCATTTCACATGTTGCCTCATAGAAGTTATACAGAAATTTCTGAAATCCCCTTGGGCTCGTGGACTGGGGCGTTTGTGTCATTTATATCTCTAGCAAAAATATTTCCTCCGCTGAAAACCCTTCGATGGGAAAATCATAATTAAGATGGTTTGGATTTTACTGGTGAGTTACGAATGCTCCCCTTCACGGCTTGGGCACCTTTCCAAGATCTGCGTTCCTTTGATAAGATGTTCTATTTATTCTATTAAACGCCGCAGGCTGAGAATGGGTCTATGGTTCTTCATCTTCCCAAAGATTTCCTTGTATCTACAAAAGTATCGATTTCCCAGGGCAATAACCCTGTGATTCTTTTCTAAAAATAAATCGATTATCATATATAGAAGAACCTCTTCTATATTTGCCTGATGTATTGCCACAGTTATTCTTTTGGAGTCTTTTTATGGATATTATTTTGGAGAATTTTTCATTTTTAGGAGAATAA
The DNA here is from genome assembly GCA_963169105.1 of Ceriagrion tenellum. Taxonomy (NCBI): domain Eukaryota; kingdom Metazoa; phylum Arthropoda; class Insecta; order Odonata; family Coenagrionidae; genus Ceriagrion; species Ceriagrion tenellum. The sequence goes on from OY720643.1 coordinate 68,991,029, forward strand.
CTAAATCAGGCATATCCTACGTTTCTTTAAATTTATGTACTTTATCAGGGCTAAAAAATAAAACAGTTAACGAGGCTCAATTCTATGATTCTATTCAATTGAAAACTAATGTTGATTCACATTTATAATTAATGACGAAACATTTAGAATACCTTTGTCTAATTTTGATTGTTTACGCAATGACGTTAATGTATGAGGTGCACGGACAATTTATCATAGTGATAGAATAACATGTTCATAAATCATTTTAACAATAAAAAAATTAACTTATCAATGTAAATTTGACCAATACTCCAATTTAATGTCCTTAACAACTTTATCGTTTAGTCACTACTTATTGTATTTCCATTATATTCGCGCTAAGAACATGCATCGCACGTGTACATTGATACTTGTACGCTGTTATTTGTGAGATTTTTTAGAGAAAATATTGTTCTCGGAACCTGTCAGGCCCAAAATATTGAAATTTTGGATCTTTGGAGGCAGTGAACTAAACAATCTTCTACCAGCCATATATTTGATGAATTTTCCCACTGTCGCTTGCCGTTTATTCAATAATTTCACATTAATCGATGCAATCAACTTTTAAGCCTATCAGTTTTCTTTCAATTGGTTCATCCAGCACTTTTACTAATGTGATGTAATTATAATGGTAGGAAACTTTCTACTGATAGATATACTGCAGTCGTGATTTGTTGTTTGGAATAGAAATATATTTATGGTTATTGCAATATTTAATACTTTTCGGATTGAATACTTTTTCGCCACAACTTTGATCTTACTGGTTTTATACAGCCTTACATCTCTTTAAATGTCACGACCGCTCACTAGCTAATCAGAGGACAAATTGGAAGAGGGGATATTATCTTTTAATAACCTTCTGGTGACAGGAAGAAAAGAACTATGAAAAAGCGTCCCCGATTGTTGTTGATTCTGAGAATTTCCATGTAAGATGTCACGCATGGATGGCTCAGATCAGGTTCGTTCGAATCGATACTTCCGTAGCTCCTTTTGCACGGATCTTCGCAACCATTTCCACCACACGGCCACCAATACTGTGCATAATGAGCTTATACTACCATAGTAAACCCGAGGAATCTGCTAATATTCGGCGAAAGTCGTCCTTTCAATACAAATTCACTGCCTAATCAATAAGAACATTGAACAACCCATGCCATGCTCTTGGATACTATCCCAAAATAATCACGGTAATGGCGGACTAATTTACGTTGCGAAGACCTGTGTCGAAGATAGAATGCAATCGTTATTGAACGACCTTGGCTCAGATATGCTATTATTCATTTTGCCTCATGTTTTTAAGGGGACATAATTCCGGACATTTCTTCGCATGAAGAACTTGCTGCAAGAACGCCCATTTCTACAACGAACGATATTTTACAATTGAACATTTTCATCGGGAATGTGCCACCTTCCTCGCGCATTGTACATGCATGCTTTTATGCATGAATGTACAATGTTTAGTTTAAAAGTAAAACTCTCAGCAATATATGCTAACATATCATTTGTAGCCATTTATTTGTTCGGGAAAAACTGGGAATTGTGTGTAAGTAGGAAGATATCCTCCAAAATGAAACTCACATCGAGATATAGCTAACATTATCGTGCCCTTCCATGGTTGTGAAATTCCGTGAGCTGAGCTGTATTTTTTCTCTTGAGCTTGAAATTTAAGTCTGTGTCAAATATGAGTTAGATTGTACGATAATCTCATATAAGAGTTCAAGAGGCAATGTATAGACTCTCTTTCTCTTGAATAGAGAGAGGGAAGGGGGCGACACCCCATGCGCCAGCTCAGGGAGGGGAAAGAGGGTTTGAGTCACGGAGGGGAAGGGAATGGTACGGTCCAAGGTCCTTATACCTGTATAAGGACCTTGGTACGGCCTATTCCACAGTGGTGCGGCTGAGTTGCTGAGTGGCACTCGCAGGAACTGCGCTGGATCGTATCCTAGAAATGCAGAAAGGTAAATGACAACTGACAAATTTCATTGCAAAAGGTCTCTACTATTACATTTTTCTTAGTAATGGCCGCTTGCAAGAACAATTTGTTACGGAATCAATAGTTATGAGATCCATGAGGTTATAGATCTCATAATAATATTTGGGTTGCAGGAACACATTTACTAGTTAAATAACTTATTTACCAATAGTCAATAGCTTTGAATATTCGATCCTATCTTCCACCCCTAAATTTATGAAAGTTTAGCCTATGAATAATTGCTAATCCACTTAATAATTAGTCAATAAGAGTAAATTAACTGGTCATCTGTCTCAAAACAACTCTTTTATCTAGTAATTAAGTCTTCAGGCGATTCATTGCGCATCCGCCATCTTGGCTACTTATGGAACTCATAACTCCATGCTATAAGTTATGAAACCAATACATTTATCGAATGTTTCTGCAACGCACTTTGAATGGTTGCCATGGCTAATGGACCCCATGACTTTATACAATACATATGTGTTGTTCCTTCAACTGGCCATTAAGTGACCTTTTTCTGCGCGAAAAACGCATATTTACTTTAGAAGACGTATGGGCCGTTGAGCACGGGTTCCCGATAACTATTAGTGACGAAACCTTTACGAGATATTTATTAATGCACACGATCATTTTTAGAGGTGGAAAGCATTAATTTTCTGATTTCTGGAAAATAAGTGCCGCCCCAATGTAGTCACTTCATAAAGTATTATGAAACATACTTCATAAATAAAAGTACTTCGCGACACACTACGCTAGCAGTTCGTATAGGTCGGCTGTCGGAGCTCAAAGTACGTTGGCCATCCTGGGTCGTCTTCGGTGACTATGAGAATCGTCGGGTACACTACGATATATATTCTAAGTCAAGTGGGACTTGACTCCGACAGTTCTATCGATTTCGTACGCGTTGGAAAGCTGACTTTGAAATGAATAAACTGCGGGAAGGAAGGGCATTCGCAACCCAGAGGCATCATAATCATACTCGGCAGTTCTCTTACGAAGACGAAAATGGAAATAGCTCCTCTTCGCGAAACCAGCCCAACCCAGCGCGCTCTGATGGTGGGCTTGGTGAGAGGCGAGCGCCGAGTTAAGAGTCAATAGATATCATAATTTTCCATTAGGCGGGCAACTTAAAACATCAGCCTGTAATGCACGAAAGGCTCACCAGTTCGCACAGCCTAGTCGATAGCAGTGCCCATTCTCCTTCGTGCATAGGTTGGAGCTCGTATTTACGTGCATTTGGCTCTTCTTCGTTTTACCTTCCCCCGATTTCACTCGCATAATCACTCAACTCCATTCAATATTGCCTTTTCACCACATTCCCCTTCTTACTTCTTCAACCGAATACATCCTCAAGGCCACTCTAGGAGCAAGTCTGTCCTCTCCTCTGAACGAGAGAACTCCCATAATGCAGTCCCACTTAACCTGGCGCTTTGTTTAATGGAAAATGAAAAGTGGACCTGCAAATTCTCATAGCTGACAGAGACGGCCCAGGATAGCCAACGTACTCTTATGGTTCGACAGCCGACTTATACGATCCGCTAGTCTAGCGTGTCGCGATACTTTTTGAAGTGACTGTACATACATGCATTCCCTCCGTTTTCGTGGTGAGCAGTGCGAAGTAGCGCGTGGATTATGTCTCAATCGGAATATTTGGGAAGGTTCCAAAATGGACGAGTTCCATCACATAACTCACGTGATGAGACATGGTCGATCCTGAGAAATGCACGCGCGGGCTTAATTCGTTAAATGCGTCCTTCAAATACGCCTCTTTGGCTTTTCTGAAGGATTTTGAGCTCTTAAGTTTACTGGAGAGTTATGCACAGCATTCAAAATCGTCGTAAATGTCGTAATAATTTTCTCGTTCTTCCACCATTTGTTCATCGTCCACCCCTTTATCAAACTGCTCGTATTGTACTTACTGTGTAATCAAGTGAAATTGATGAACCGCTACGTAATTTATCGTAATTTTTTGGCGTAATTTAACTGATGACGTGAAGGAACCATGCTTCAGGTAGTTCGAGTGAGATGGTTTCCTTGTCATAATGGAGAATATAGTCGAATTATACATTTTTAATATCAGCAGCTGTAGTAAGCATGAATAAAATATTGCATTATTTATGATGCAATAATAAACTTTTACGTGACAAAAATTCCAACTAACAGAAAAAAAATCTTCATAAGTCTTTAACTTGGCTCATGTTCATCCCGCGATTCGTTTAAAGCTACTTTACTACGGGAGGTTTTTACGACCCTGGAACAATTACTACGGTGACTTTATGATTTATTTTAAAAAATATTTGAGAAAACATATATACTACACACTTTTTATTTTTTTACGAGATACAGGCGTTAGAATTTTTCATTTTTTTTTATTTGATCTCTGTGCAGTGCATACAGGTACCATTTCCCTCGTACAATGACTGGTAATTTTAGCAAATATTTCGGGAAACAGTTCGGTAAGGGACTGATGTTTTGGTATATTTGGAAGGGTGAGATATTTTTCTTTAATTTTGAATTGAAAGTCGTGATTTCTAGGTAATGTTAAATTTCGCTCAGACTACCTTAAATTCGAAAATAACTGTGAATGACAGCAAATGATTGTGGTTTTAAATGTTGCGGGCTCGGTATGAAAGTGAGCGAAGTCCATCGAAGTGAGTCCTGAGGAAAAGGAATTGTATTAGGTTCCATTTATCAGCTTCACTCATTGCCCTCAATAAACGCTGCCATGTAGAGACCAATAATCTTTGGAGTAAGTTATTTCTCACATTATAAATTGACACATCTAGCCATCCTTTGCATTTTTTAGTGTAGACATGGAAAAAGTTCACTTGGTTAACTTCTGCTTGGAGCTATGTGCGTAGAACAGTTCATTTTACGTTCCAAATTACGTTGATTTTCTCTCCTTTGCCTAGTTGCTCATCTTCATTGACCCTCATTTTCCGATAGCGCTTTCGGGCTAACGCACCACTAAAAGTACTTTAATATTTAGGTTCGGGTCAAGGGTCCTAGATAATTTTTAAACATAGTCGTTTATTTACTACAAAATATGCGTTATAAATATTTACGTTTGCCATTTTATGTATCTTTATCAAATCCCTCCGCTTTTCTTTGAACATTAATGCTATAAATTACGTAGTTTTCCCTAGGTTGAGTTACAAAGTTTGTGAAGTTGACAAATTCCTAAATTTTGGGTACGCGAAGTCAATCATTTTGTGTTTAAAATTGTGACTTTATTTTTTTTTTTTATTTTTTTTTTTTTTTTATATATTTTATAAAATTTAACCATATGATAAAAATATACGGAAATTGGAATAAGAAATAGTGTCCATGATATTGAATAATCATTCACAGGGACCTAGATATAAATTTTCGAAGTGCAGCGGCACATCAATTTGACGCAGACAGTAATATTGTAATTTCTTTATGTCTTCCATCGACAACTTCCTGGAAATCAAAATTATTACTATGCAATCTCCCGCATTAAAATCCCATTCGGAATAGGCATCCAAAAAAAATATAATGCGATGTAGCAAATAGGCTACCCTAGGACTGAGGAGATTATTCAGTGTTCTAACTCGAGCCGACATGATTTTTCTACCTACGGTAGTCGAAATCTTCTGCAAATCACGTGAGCAAGCCCTTAGATTTATAGATAGGATAAGATTTAAAGAAAAATGATGAAGTGTGCAGAAGAGTAGAAGAGGAAGGGACCATATGGAACACCATGCAAAAAAAGAAGAGCAAGATGGATTGGACACACCCTGAGACACAATAGGTCGGTGAAGAACATAACTGAAGGTAGAATAGAGGGAGAGTCCCCGGAGGAAGACCCAGGAATAAGTTCATGGATCAAATAAGAGGAAAGTACTTATAGAGAGATACCAGGAGGTAAGGGAACTAGCATTAGATAGAGAAGGATGGAGGGTTGATATCAACCAATCTTAAGATTGAACGACTAATGGATGAAGATTGCTTATCCCTTCTTCATGCTTATAATGAAGATAGCATATCTCTTCCTCGTACTCACATGTACTTTCTGCTATACTAATGGCCCTTATAGACATCCAACAGTGCATTAGTAACTTCATGTCTCACAGTATTTTTCCTATCTCTCATCGTTATAAAGGAGTCATGATCACAAATCAGGAGTTTCTCGCGTTCACTCAATTCCTTCCTCTTTGCCAGACTTTGCTTTCGATCATCGACCGCGCAGGTTAAAAGGTTATCGCTATAGATATTCGTAAATATCGTAAAAGGGCCTTGCTTTTATGAAGGAAACCGTTCGGAGACTTGAGACTTAGGTCAGTCACTCCCCGCATGCAAAAAGTATCTCGAGCTTGTCGTCTCGGCAACGGCGCCACGAGCGACTTTACTTCGCTTTCGTCAGCACCATTCTCTTGAGGCGGGTTTACGCATGGAAATTGACTTCTATGGAAGAAGCGAGTGTAGCGATATCTCGAATCGTATCGCCACTTGTAGGGCATAGTTTTGCTCACACATAACTTCAAGTTTTGTTTTCCAAACAAATGGATAACGGAAGTGAACAATGAATGTGGTAATTACGAAAATCGCCCAAACTTGCCGATAATGGAATTCGTATATCGCTGTTTGAGTCCCATTGGAATTTGTGGGTTTAATAAATTTGTATTAATTACAATAATAATGCGTTATTACGTCGAATCAAGCGTGTCAATTGTGACAATAATAACTATTATCTGATAAAAAATAGGTCGTAAATCTTACCTTACGGGTTCTTAAGCATTTAAAATATTTTCCAGTACAAATAAATATGTGCATAATCGACAATGAGTCCTCCTCCTACTGCGTTATTCGTTGTTTACATTTTAAATCTCCGTTTTCTGTGATATGACCACGATTCCAATGGATGCGATGCGATTTTATCGCAGAATCTATATGCTGCTTTTGGGCAAAAAAGACGCCCGTCTTATTTTCCTTGCAAGTGCAAACCTCAGTCGTTTACTACCACCATCGACCCCTACTGCCGTAGCAGTCCGTTCCTACGCATCGAAGTGTCTACTTGCGTGGCTGCTCTGAGGAATCGTGACGAGGTTAATAAATGCTTCACTTAGTAATTTTCCAGATCGTTCTAAAATTTTACCGGTTTCGTTGTTACGACTTCGTCATCAGAGTCTGAATGCAAGTTCTTAGAAGTGATATATTGGACGGGATACGAGGGAGGGGTGGGAGGTAAGGATCTTGTGTAGGGAGAGAGGATTAGATCGACTATTGAACACAAGGTCGACACACTCGAGGGTAAGCATAAGAAAAGTCAAGCGTATTTTGTTAGCAGTATGTATTGATAAAAGTGAAAAAAAATTGCATGTCACCGAGTTGGTTTCCTGGCATTTTAATGCTATTTTAACACACATGGAACTTAACCCTTTCACCGCGATAGTCGACGAAAGTCGATCTGCAAATATTTGCGATGATAGACTTAAGTCCACGATCCTGAAAAAGCTTTTTCTTTGGCCGCGACAGACGCCCAAAGTCTCTCATGCTTCGTCCCCGAATTTGAACGCAGAAGTGGCGACCTCTGATGCGGTATAATTGAACAAAGTGAATGCATGAAGAAAACGAATACGAAGAAAATGATACGAAGAATATGACTTTCGTTTTTTCATTGTAAAATGACATTTTCTAAGAACGCTTATCGAAAACCAGATACGCTGTGAAAGGGTTAAAATATTGATCAAAAATAATTGTTAAATATTAAAATAAATCTATGGCGAATGTATATATGTACATGATATATTCTTCATGATGCTTAAACATACGTTTCCTTTTATTTAAGTGGTTTATCATAAATATCATGGTATTATTACTAATAAAAAAACGTGTTCTCATACGATTTTTGCTTGAATGTCGAAATCCGCACCGTAAACCCAAGTTATATCAATGCTTTAATTGAGACGAAATTGTTTAAATAAAATCTTGCCTAAATTTTACTATAATATGCATGGTTATCTTTCCATTTGGATGTTTGCGGACTTACCGGGGAAAGATGGAGTCGACTGCCGTGCACACTATGCAACTAACAGTCCAAGTCGCGCGCTTATCGCCACAGCCCGTTAGGTATTGCCAAACTTAGAACACTAAGAGGTGTCCGCTCTTCTTGGGTAAACCACTCGGCCGGATATTGAGGGGTCCGGGGTCGAGTCCCGGTGAAGGCGGATGATTTTTCCACCGTGGAATTTCTCACATTTGTGCATTGCGGGTGACACGGTAAAGTTATCCGTGGCTAGTCACTGTAGACTCCAAATCGGATGCATGGTTATTCCGAATGTATAAGGGGATGTACTCACGTGTCGTAAGGTCCAAGATTTTTCAACTTACTTGAACAGCTTTTAAGGATGCACTCACTGACTCACGATCGGATTATGTATTAAAATTATTAATAATTAATTTGGAATCTATAAGGGAAGTTATGAGAAGGACAAAGAAATGGTTGTTATGTACATAAATTATGTTTCTTTGAAGGCTTCCGCGACTCATATACTTGTTAATATTCCTCTTTTCAGGTATTCTCGTCGCGTGTTTAGTTTTTCTGACAACAGTTTCTCCCCTCTTCCTGGGGGCGTCTTCAGGTCCGTTGGACATTTTGTAATTATGGTTCCAATATTGTTGGACAATAATTTCAAAATGTCCAACGGACCTGAAGACGCCCCCAGGAAGAGGGGAGTAAGTGTTGTCAGAAAAACTAAACACGCGACGAGAATACCTGAAAAGAGCAATATTAATAAATTACGTTTGTTTATTTCGTAAATTCTTTAGTGTTATTTATATATATGGTACTAGTGCTTATTTTTTGCTAGTTTTAAATAAAAACACGACTAAAAAAATCATAAAAGGCACTTGCTGATAAGCCACGAATGGCTTAGCAGGACCATAAAGTTGATTAAATAGCATTGTATTTGTACAATTTTTTGTAAATTCCATGTAATTAACAAAAATAGGTACTCAAATAAATAAACTGATTAAAGAAACTATTTTTTTTAAAGCATAAAATTATAACTTGCCTGGCAAGATAAAATCGTACCGTAGCAATCAGACATTCATGAAGATTTTCCGATACTTCAATGGATGCAAGAGAAAGTTTGAACGCCTTGGGTGGAAAAGAAGAAACCTCAAGAAACCCTATATCAAAACCGCATTGCCAGCGCCACGTATGCTTTCAAGGGCCATGCGGCGTGATATTTCCACGTGCAAGTTGTTAATAGAATAAAAAAATAACAGTTATGCAATTGTAGCGATTTCACAGAGCGCAATAAGCGGTAGTCAGTTCCCAGCCTTAGATACGGAAATATTGGAGCAGTTACAGTAAAATCGGGTGAGGAATGGCGATTTTTGGGACGAACTCTAGCGCAATACGTATATTGCACATCGTGCTAGAAGCTATATCGCATACATTGAAGCTAAAGAAAATGTCACTTGGTATTTTTTTCAATTTCTTTTAATATAACTGACCGGCTTAGTTGTAAAAACATCATTATCGGAGTTCGAATTAATTATTCCATGCCCATTTGGAATCGTCTTAGGGCTGTATTCATAGTCGTTACCTGGGTGTTCCCCAGGTGTGGGGGAGCCCCTTGGCTCAGAAATAGTATTCATAGTCGTTACCCAGGGGACTGTTGTCCCCTAACCCTCCCCCAGGCCGTCGATTTCCTGGGTAAGGCATGAAGCTTACCCAAAGCTCCCCTAACGCAGTACTGCTGCCCACGCGTGGGACGAATGGATACTACTGTACTAATGGCAGTACACGATAATATCAACATCTTTCCATAGTAACGTCTTCTGTTTACAAACACGAGTACTTATTGAATCACCCTCGTATTCCTCATCATTCAAATTACATAAATATTCAAGTAATATTGTATACATTTTCTCATATTCCTTCAATCATTTTTCATCAACATTTTGTAACAGTATGCAGTATTATTGTTTATAGCGTGCTTGGTTACGGTGAGAAATGAGCATCGAAAACATCGAGAACCATTCAACAAAACTGTTCATATGTATTTTTGCGTGGGATTGTTGCCAAATCTCTTACCCAGGCGTCCCCTGGCTGGGTGCTAACCAGGTAAGGTTTATGAATCGCTCAGCGTAAGGGACCCCTAGGTGTTTCCTGACTGGGGGATACCCAGGTAACCCCTAGGAATACGACTATGAATACGGGCATTAATCTGTATCAGTAGCCTTCGACGTGTCTAACAATACGTCTGTGTAGAAGGGCTCATATTTATCACAGAGCCCAACTTCTCTGCACAGAGACGTGGTAAAAAGACAGCCAATTGAGCTAAAAGGATTGGAAATAGCCGTTCTTATCAATATTGTTTACAACATTGATCATAACTTTTGCGTTCCTGACTTTCGTAATTATCAGTCAGTATGAACGAAATGATGAAATACTTGGTTTTTCACTAAATTTTATATTACATTCTGATGACCTGGGTTTGATTGATGAGCGACATCATAAGGTACAGACATAGTAAAACACAATAGTCTAAATAAGCTTTAATTGCTTAAATAGGCCAATTATGCGATGCGTTTTACTATGTCTGTACCTGATGATGTCGCTCAGTAATCAAACCCTCAGTAATCAATGCTGTCAAGGATAAATGAGAAAAGGAATATTTTAAGATCAATAGGAAAGAGGAAGGCAAACTGTATGGGACACTTCCAGATGAAAACTTGCATGCTGAAAACAATATGGGAAGGAAAGAACGAGGGAAAGAGAGGGAGAGGAAGACGATTAAATGATATGTTGACTGATATTATGAATGAAAGGAGTTACGAAGAGCTGAGGGAGGCAGCACAGGATAGGCAAGCATGGAGAGAGCAGTGCACTTGAAACCTATAAGCGCCATAAGAACGTAATAAATTTTTTGTGGAAAACTAAGCAATTCATCATTTCATTATGGATGAATTCCACCAAGTTACGGCCAATACCATTTATTCCAATTATATTATTAGTCAGCTTTAATAAATTTAAATTAAAAGGATTATTACAGATGGCGTAATTTCGTCCAAAGATGTTTTAGTCTTTTTTAGCGACCCCTCCGATGTCCATGCCTTCATCGGGCATCTTATGTTTTCCCGGCGTATCTGCTGGATAAATGTTTCTCGCCTGTTCTCGACCGGGTAAGCAGTTCGATAGGTCCCAACATTTCGGAGAACGACTAGCTCTCCATCATTCAGAACCCCTGAAGATGGAGAGCAAGTCGTTTTCCGAAACGTCAGGACTTGTCGAACTGCTTACCCGGTCGAGAACACCCGAGAAACATTTATCCTTCATCGGTTTCTTAATTTTTGGCAAAGCATCGGAGGAGAGCTAGTTAAATATGTAATGAGAAATTGAATTGGGAAATCCTTTGGATTTGTAATTTTGAAGCATCGATAAAACTCAATTCCTGTGCAATGCCGTCTAAGGTCAAACTTGACTCTATCCAGCGATATAGCGTCCCACATTTGGCTGATGGCACGGGATAGTACGGGGAAGATGCACTACGTGGGCATGCATTTCCAATCTTGAGCTGAATTTTTTATTTTTATTTATCAATTCATTATAACCCCAAAAAAGAACTTTTACATTGGTTGGTATAATGCATAAATATTAAGAATTAACAAAAACAAGTAACACCAAATATCAACAGATCTTAGGGAACATTAGTGTAGTTACAAAACAACGGTGTTGAAGCCGGGAGATGAAGAGAAAAGGGCGACGGAAGGATTTCTTGATGTCAGGAAATTGAACACGGAGGGGAACCTGTGGAAAAGAGAGCGTTGGGATACGGAGAGACGGAATTTCGGAACTTTTACTGAGTTGTTGCGGGTGAAACGAGGAGGCACGCGGATTGAAAAAAATGAGTAAGTTAGTGTAAAGCCGTGTCCCAATTCGTTAGGCATTAGGGATGATGCGGTTAGCTACCTAAATATTTAGAGGCCTTTCGCTAAGGGAGCTTGATTTGGGACATCCTTCGCTAGTGTTGCCGCCTACCGAGCTGGAAACGAATGAAAAACAAATGAGTAGTTAATAAAGGACTGAATGAAACAAATGAAACCTGAAATTAAGACATTTTTGACGCCTGTGGCTACCTTCGTATGCGTTGTGAGATTTGGAAAGTGAAATAACATTTTTTTCATCCATTTCGTTGTTTGGAGATTCATTAGTTTTTAGTTTTCGGGGTATTTAGGTTTGTGTACGTGTTCTGGGATTTAAATCCGTTTTATTTAAGTGTATTAAGTAAAATTTTTCTTTTGTAGTCGAGTGTTGGTTTGCGAAATATTAGAGAATTCTTTCAATTACTGACAAAATATTTGCCGGCCATGTTTGCCACTTTTCAACTACTTCCTTGGGTACGAGTTTCCTTGTACGACGCATGCAGCGCTTTGCATGATGGGAAATTCAATATGGAGGCGGATTTAGGATAAACTTCATCTACCCTAAATTTCACCCCAAGAAAGGCACCTAAATCCGCTCCCCCATGATGCCTAACGAATTGGGACACACTTCAAGATGGCGTCCTCCCTAAATCTGCCGATTTAGCTGCCTAAATGGCGAATTGGGACACAGCTTAAGTTTCAAAATCTGAAGACTCAGGTGATATTTTGTGGAGCCGAAGCATCACCGATAAATAAAAAAAGTTGAGTAAATTCCACGGGTACAATATTTATTGCGACCAATGAGGTATATGGAGATGGCACTACGTCATCAAATTGTAGCCTGACGACCGAAATAGCAACCATATTGTTTAACCTATCTCTTTACTTACTTTCCTATGGATTTCACGACGGAATGGACGAATTAGCGGATGTAAAGTAAGAACATCAAATATATGTTTGAAAAATAATGCAGGTGTACAAGATTGCAAGATTTGCAAGAATGCAAGATTTGTCTCTAGTTTTCAGCGGGAATGCGAATCATATTTTATTTAAATATGTTAACTATAAACGGTAAGAGAATGCACGTTAAAAAGATAAGGGCATGCTGATTTCTAGTAATTTATCGATGGAAAACTGTAAAATTGAAGAATTAGTCCGTTAGTCCGCAAGCTCTATAGGAAAATGAGGTTTAACGAAGATGGCGGACTCAGTGATTACGACCTAACTTTCGCTTTCTGTAGCTCTATTTTTCTATTCAGCTTTCATTTTCTCTAATTGTTTATTTGTCAGTTGAGTAAGTAACTTTTGGAAAAAATATATGCATATTGAATAACTCGTTGAGGAGCTGTTTGTATACTTCATTGCTCCATGTTAATATTCCAGGGGGGCTAATCTGTTTCTACATACGCTATCATGACGCGGTAATATAATAGCGTTTACTAGAGTTAGCGAAGCGCCATGCGCTATTCTGTTTCTCCTGACGTATTGACCACTGCGGCAATACGATAAATAAGCGTTCGGTACGATAAAATGGCGCCAGATCCGAAAAACTGAATTCCATCGTCGCGAAGCTATTCATTGTTTTACTGTATGGCCGCGTCGCTATAGGAGACTCCAGGCAAGAGCGACGCCAACTTGCTGAGATTTTCCAAAACTCTCTACCGAGGATACTGCTAATTGCGAATGCATGCAAGTACGTTGAAATTGAAGGACCTATTTGGGTTGAAGCATTTGTGTGGTAGCGTTAAGAAGAAACAGAATCGCACCCCTGGTGTTATTGGCAACATCGAACTTCCGGTCTAAGAGAGATTTACACAAGAATCTCCATAATGTCTCTCACTGTCAACGAAATGTGGAGCACCCTCTAGAGACACCAGTCATGAGCTGACTTGGCTCGATATATTTACAAACCTATCGACCCGTGATCGATCTTTACCCTCATGGCACGGAGTGGCCGTTGGCACAGTCGTTTTGGGGTTTGTTTACACTTTGATACTGCTTCTCCTCGTGCAGTGATAAGTGTAGAGAAACGACTGTTGATAAAGTGGCCTCCTGAGGGAAAAAGAGATTTAGCTGCCTTCTCTCTCTTATGATTGGGCAAAATTCAGAGGCATGTTTTAATTTACTTTCTGCAAAAAATCGAGATTTAGATTTTGTCTTCAAAATGAGAATATTTTTATTTTCTCTCAAGTATCCGTAATGCCTGCATTCCAGAGCGTGTAATGGTCTCATGCAAGTTTCAGTTTACCCTGTCTACGAAGTTTTCAAAGTATCTCGCTTATGTTGAGAACTTTCAATTTTTTCATCATAATGGGATAATCATTGGGTGGGAGAGATCACGGTTCTTTTTTTCACGTTGTCGTAATCAATTTCAATTGTCAATTATACAAGAATAGGAATGCTCACAGTCATTGTCCTAAGAACATTAATAGTGGAATATTTAATTCATGTGTCTCACAGCTGCTGAAATACATACATACCAATCACGCCGTTCCCTTCCGGAGTAGGCACAGTCACAAAGTTTCACTCATAAATACATATTTGTACACCTAACTCTCCTTCAATAATTTCCTCCATACTGATCTATCCTTGCATACCTCTTTTGCCTCATTTACCCCCATGCACTGCTTCATACACGCCCTCCTGTTTTTAAGACTCCTAATATTTCTCCACCTACGAATTTTCTCAACCTCATTCAACTACAACTTTCTCGGCCTACCTCTACCTCTCGCACCATTCATTTCACTTTTATATCTGTTTCGTTATTCGACTCTCATCCATTCTCTCAACATGGCCAAACCAACGAAGCACACTCATTTCCTATATGTCCATTACTGGAGCATTTAACCCACATTCATTCATGACCCACTCATTCCTGACCCTATTCTTCCTACTTTTTCCGCAAATACTCCTCAGATAACTCATACCCACGGCCTTTAGTATACTCTAATGTCTACCCTGACATACCCATGTTTCACTACCATATAGCAAATTGGGAAGAAGTACACTTTTGTACACGGCAATTTTGGCTTCCTTAGACAGGCACTCATTCCTTGATATGCTCCACATGCTACCACTTTCCTTCCAGCTTTCGCACGTCTCTTTATCTCCTTATCTATCCGTCCATCTTTCGCAAACATCTTACCTAAGTGCACAAAATCATCCACTTGTTCAATTGCTTCACCATTCGCCCTCATCATTCTGTTATTATCCCTATTCTCCTTATCAAAAACCACTACTATAAAACTTATAATTCGAATATGGTCTTTATAATGGCTAGGGAACTTTGTCGTTCAAAATACTTTTAATAATTGAAAATATCTGGAAAACTAAAGCGCGTATGCGTCTGTAACAGCGTTTTCGGGCGTGGTATACAGGTCCCTTGAATATTCTCCACGCTCACCCCCTACGCATGGCATGGCGCGCCATGACAAGGGGCCTTTATCCATTATATGGGCAAGTGCTCGAAGCGAATCGCTCCAATCCGTCCTCCGGTCACTTGGGCGTCAAGGGGTCTCGCGACCAATCCTTGGAGCTGGTCCCCTTTGGACGAGGCCGCATGAATGGGGGCGGCCCACCCCTCCGCTACCCTCGCTTGGCTCCTTCATCCCCTCCACTCCCTTAAAATGTCCATTGTGGGGGTGTCTATCCCAGCGTGCCCTCCTCATGGCTCTCTCCCCCCCCCCCACCACCCTGTTTTGCGTAATCGACTCCCACAACCTAGGCCGGCCCCCTGTTATACCACTTGAACGCATGGACGCGGGTAAACGAGGCACATCCCTTTATTCTGTCGGTCTCGCTCGCGTTTTCCTTGTCCGTCCGTGGCGGACCGCGGCCAATCTCCTCCTCATTGGGGGTGTGGAGCAGCGGGAAGGGCCCCTTTCCCCGCCTACGCCCCGGGCGGGGTTCCATGAGCCCCACTCTTCCCTCTAGGAATGAATGATTGGACATCGTACTAAGCCCACACACGCCGTGGATGGTAGCGTTTCCGCTCTCATTTCGTATCTTAAGGTGGTTGAAGAGATTTTCGTCTGCAAGACATCGCCCGGGCGTTACTCTGTGGAAATCTGTGGTAATATTATTCATAATTGATAGAATCTTCATAAATCTTCTGATTTAGCACTTTATTTCCTTACTCGAACCAGGTTTCGGCGTGTTATGCCACCGTGAAGATGGCGTAAATTGCCGAAACCCGTGTCGGCTGGAGAAATTAAGTGTAAAATCAGACTAAGGTAACTTTTTTATTCATTTCATTCATTCATTGGTCGTTCAATCCTAAGATTGGTTGACTGCAGCCCTCCGCCCTTCCCTATCTAAATTTTAGTTCCCTTACCTCGTGCTATCTCTTCCTGCGTACTTTCCTCTTTATCTGGTCTATGAACTTATTCCTGGATCCTTATCTGCGGGTTTTCTCCTCTACTTTGCCTTCAATTATGTTCATCACAAATCCATTGTGTGTCTAATCCATCCTGTTCATCTATTCTCTATGGTATTCCATTAGTTCCTTTTCTCTTCTACTCTTCTGTACATCTCATTATTTCTTATTTTGTCCGTCCATTTTTTCTTCAGCATCCTCCTCGAGCGCCAGGTTTCAAAGCATTACAGTCTTTTCTGGTCAGCCTTTCCAATGGTCCGTGCTTCCGATCCATAGAGTGCTACGCTCCACACGAATGTTTTCACATACTGTTTCCTGTTTTTATAGTCCAATCTTCTTTGAGCACAGCAGTGGTCGTCTTTTTCCCATTTACGTCTTCTTAGATTTGGCTATTCTCCGCTTGATGTCCATTGTACTTCTTCCGTTCCATGTGATGGTACTTCCGAGATAGGCGAAGGAATCCACTTGATCTTACTTCTCTCCCCTCAGGGTGACTCCCACATTTAGCTTTTCTCTACCGCATTCTAGAAATTTAATCTTCGTCTTATTTATTTTCATGTCGTATTCGTGGAGAGCTTAGTCCAAAGCATTTAGTGACCTTTGAATATCGTCTCGATTTCCGACTATGACTGCAATATCATCTGCGTAGCGGAGCATTTATTTCTTCTCCGTTTACCTTTATCCCGCTTTATCCAATTTCTTGCGCTTCTCTTTTTTTACTTCAACATTTTAACCATGAAGATGATTTTTTTGTCTATATATGTGACTTTCTATGAATTCTACACTGACTACTTAATTTTCTTTAGAGGCTCCAAAAATGGAAAAATATGGGTACTCGGTAATGGAATTTGAGCATATCAGTAGAGCATGTCACTTTGGGCTTCACTGTGTTAAGGAACGAAATGAAACATTTAAATGATTTTCATTGCAGTCCATACTTCAATGTTCCCCATGATTTTTTTTTGGTTGACATAGTCCTGTCTTACACCAGTTTTGATATTGTAAGACGTAATTGCTAGTCTCTTTCCTTCTAGCAAAATTTATACGATCTTAATGGGAAAACAATAGACCGTGTTTTTCGTGTTTTTACACATATATTTGCTATAAATTTTCCGAATATTTAACGTAATATCAAGGCTTCGTACGACGCTGACAGTAAGTGAGTACAATGGTGAAATTATGAACTCTAAACGTGAAAGGAATCCATGAGACTGACGTAATGATTTCAGCATTTATTGGCTGGAATAAAAGTTTTCATTTGATACGACTGGCATACAGAAATGAAGCAGTAGTGTATTTACATTCAACACCTATAACTCTCTCCCCGCGCTGAGATAATTTCTCCATACCAGTGTAGAATAGAGAGTGGTAGTTTTTCGGAGTCTCCTTCATTGACTAGGGTTTAATGAAATAGAGCGACAAATCTACGTTCTTAGTGAGTGCTGGAATAAAATGGGAGACTGATGATGGCTTGCTTTGACGATAAGGGAGCTGACAGGGCAGGGCAAGGTTCAAGTACCGAGAGATAAGGCGCTGGACAGCAAATATCAAAGACGACGTCACTCAGGAAACGGTGGTTGGAAAATCCGTGGTGAACTCAATCATCACATGTTTACAATTTTCTACGTTTGTGTGCACGTTGGTACTTCAGGGGCTTTTCCAATCGCCTCGCACGGTTTGGCCCACTTGGGAATGAGATGGAAATACATCATCATCATTGGTCGCTCAATCCCAAGACTGGTTGACTGCAGCCCTCCATCCTTCCCTGTATAATGCTAATTCCTTTACCTCCTGGTATCTCTTCCTAAGTACTTTCCTCTTAATTTGCTCCATGAACTTATTCCTTGGCCTTTCTCTGGGGACTTTTCCCTCCATTTCGCCTTCAAGTATGTTCTTCACAAACCAATTGTGTCTCAGGGCGTGTCCAATCCATCTTGTTCTTTTTTTATGGCGTTCCTTATGATCCTTTCCTTTTCTACTCTTCTGTGCACTTCATCATTTCTTATTTTGCCCGTCCATTTATCTTCAGCATACTCATCGAGCACTAAGTTTCGAAGGCTTCTAGTCTCTTCTGGTCAGCTTTCACAATGGTTCATGCTTCCGATCCATGGAATGCCACGCTCCACGCGAATGTTTTCTCGTACTATTTCCTGGTTTGAGGTCCTATCGTCTTTGAGCACAGCAGTTGTCTTTTTCCCATGAACACCATCCCTGGAAACGCATACGCTTGCGCTAATTCAAGTCAGCGATTGGAATGATCAACGCTGAAGTATTTATAGTTGTAGTGAAATTTGGTGGCTATCACTGAAATTTATTGGCTTCTCTCTATGCGTGAGGCGAGGGGAGAAGGAAGTATGTAGGAGAATTTGGAGAGAGGGACAGAGGATCCCTCCAGAGGTCCACTGCGGAGTAGGAAGAGTCACCTCTGCTTGTTCATTGGCACTTGACTCGCTACTGGCTGGCATTCGTAGGAACCCCACCTACCTTATTTAGGCCATAAGTAATAAATCTAGAGATCATTTTACACGGGGCACGAAATTGCGCAGTTTAAGACACTTTGATCGGGATACCATTTCACCTAGAAATATGTGAATTCAGTCTCATTTTAATGATAAGTATCTCAACCTTCCAAAGATACCAAAATATCAGCATCTTATCGACCTACTTTCCGAGATATTTACCACAAAATGCCAGCTATTTCAAATGGGAAATGGTAGGCGTATGCACTCTAGAGATACCTTACGTAAAATTAAGGATTTCCTAACATCTAGATATCGTCAAAAAAAAGTAACAGCGTGTAGTTTTAATGTTTTCTCAACTATTTTTGAAAATAAATAAAATTGTTAAAGCAGTGATTTTTTCAGAATCACAAAAAAACCCTCCGCTGCGAAGGAGTTTTAAACGTACCGCGCGAAAAAAACTAGTCAAGTTAAAGACTTATGGAGATATGTTTTTTAATTCATCAGAACTTTTTTCGTGTAGAAGTATATTATAGCAGCATAAATAATACAATATTAAATTCATGCTTCCTACAGCTGCTGAAAATAAAACGTATAATTCGAATACGGTCTCCATTATGACTAGGGAACTATCTCGCTCAAACCACCTTAGCACTGCCTGTTATTCTCAATCTGGCGTGCAATAATTATTAAATTAGAGCTCTACATATTTTGCCTTCTCTCGATCATGCATTCGCGCATCTGTTCCTGCTAATCACTGTTTTACACCACACTATTTGCGCTGAATGTTCGTACGTACATTATATTGTGCCATTGCGTGCCCTGTGTGAAACGGGCTTCAAAGTCTTCGTTATTATACGATTTTATCCTATGTAAATCGTTGGATTGGATATTTAGGGAGGCGACCGATAGCTAAGATCATTTTTGTCAAAAAGGACAGGTAAGGAAGGAAGGGTGGAGAGTAACCCAGCGTCGGCATCAGCCTGCTCTTTACGAAAGGCGCCAAGGTGACTATGGTTTAACGTCTCATCCGACAGACGGAGTACTGCACTTGAAGTGCCCTGCATAAGACACTCAAGTAGGAATCGGGTTTCCTCTGAAAAATATCCTCCTCTTCAGGGATTTGAACCCTTGAATTTGGGGCGCCCGTTTGATTAGCCAGTTCTCTAGCCATCACACCAACCCGCTGTTGAAATCGTGTCTCAGCGCGCACCATAGACTGAGGAGGAACAAGGACATATCAGCTGAGCGTCGTATCAATTATGTCTTGAAAAATGACAAAAAAACTGTACTTAAGGGGGAAATTTACGGGAATAGACTTCGTTTATTTGTGGGTGAAAATCGCCAAATTATCATGAAGAACTTTTTGAGGGGTGCACTTTTGTCATGTGGGTTGCGTACATTGTCGGATACGCTCTCTGAATAAAATTATGTCTTTGGTTATATGCATACCTATTCTGATCGTTGTCACGTTGAATTCATGGTAGGCATGTTTCATTAATAGAAGAAAGACATTGAAGAATCCGTTTCTATTATTTTTCGTCCAGGAATTCATTACACCTTTAAAAATTTGTGCCAATATTTTGCACCAACCCTATCGATTTTGTCTTCGAAATTGGAATGAAAATCATCTAACTGGTTCAAAGCCCAAGAGTGGTGCATTTCCCAATGACTTCGTATAATCGCGTTAATCTTAATTCGGTGGACTTTTACAGGGAAGTATATATTATCAATCAATAAGTTATCGGCTCTCAATAAATTTTGTTTCATACTTAAAACACATTATTGTCTGCCATGGTTTAGACCAGTAGTTCCCAAAGTGGGAGCTACCACTCCCATTAGAGTGTTGCTATAATCTTGGGGGCGGCTAGGAGGCGCTGTTCTGATCTAACAGTACCGTGCGTACGTGTTCTGGGATAAATAAACTTATCATCTATTGCATGTGATGCAAACATTAATTTATTCATAATTGTTTTAACCTAATTTTTAAAATATTCCGAATTCCTAATTGGATACTAGAGGCTATGATTTTTAAGCTGACGCCCGGGGGGCGTTGTGGAACCATGGCAATGGGTTGGTGGCTTGTGAAAATTGCTGGTGGTGGTGGCTAGCGAACAATTTTGGGAAAAACTATTTTGACAGTTACTGTCGTTAACAAAATCCTATTTACATGGACCAATTCTTGATTTGTTTCGCCAATAATTCATCTATGTCAATATATTGTCTCCTTATTCTGTTGACTAGGGAGCCTGTTGACAATCAATGAGAATTTTCATTGACTGTCAATCTCTCTGCGCTCATCAAGTGTGTACTGTACCTATGGCAAATCTGTATACCACTGAATGTCAACCGATGCATTGACATGTCCGTTTTTTGTGTGGTTATTAGCATGAAAATTCTTGTAATCTTGCTACGTCTCAGCATTAAGCGAATAATTATCCCCCTCTGTTAATGTTTTCCTTTACTTGAAGGCATACCTTACCGCAGACTTGAAAGCTTCTAAGCTGGCACGTCGCTATTGCAACGCCGCTTCAAATATGTTTCTCGAAACACATTTGACGCTGCCCATTATAATTATTCATTTGTTCACTTTAAAAGTATTCCTATGTTTATACGTAACACTCATTTTACTTCAGCTTTACTGATTGGTGTTATTTATTAACATTTGAAATGCCGTGGTTTTTCTGATGTTAGCTTCATCTAAGGGGATGCCCATGTTTCAAGTTGTAAAATTTATTACTAATAAATCCAGGCTTCACTTTGTGGAACCTCTCCATATCGGAAATCAAAAACTTTCAAGTAATGGTACACTAATATTTTTATTGTTTACGACCCGGGTTTCGTCACGTAATGTCATCTTCAGGTACAAATATTATTCCACATGGGTATATATACAAAATCAGGTGCAGAGGAAGGCGGGGAAGGGAAGGGAGAGAAGGAAAAACCGTTGGAGTATGGTGTAATGGGTAAGGGGCAGGTAGGAAGGGGTCGGGGAGGGGGTTGTAAAACTTAATATTTTTAATGTTGAAGCTAGGTTTACTGTATTATTATTGCCATACATTTGAAAGTGTTGCGTTTTGTTAGATGGCTGTGTACATTGGCCAGCACTTTGACTTTTATAAGTGCTAGAATATGCGAATACATTACATGAATTCAATTGTAAGACTCTTGATCACTTATATAGTCGTTTATTATTCTTTTTCCTGCAGGTGCGAATCGCCTGATAGTGCTCCAAGATGTCTGACTCGTCGACGCCAGCGACACCGACGCCCAAGACGGCCGTCCCGCACACCAAGTCGGCGCCTTTGCGCCTGCCCTCCGGAGACCCCCCGCCGTTCCTGACCGACAATGAGGACGAATCGCCGCCCCCGTCCCCTTCGGAACCCCCTCCGCCCCCGAGGCCCCCCAGGCCCGCCCCCGTGGATCATGACGCCTTCTACCGGCCCCCGGAGCTCGGCAAGCTCGACACAATCAAGCAGTTCTTCTACAACAAGGAGACGGGTCAGATCTTTGGACGCACCATGTCCAGCTGGGGTGAGCCTTGCTCTTTAATTTATAGATGTGCCAAAAAAAATGATGCTCTCCTGGAGAAGTCTCTATGTATCTCTTCTATGACGATGTGGAGTGATAAATATATCCACGTCTTTAAGTCGCCATTGTAAGAAATCTTCATTACCTTTTTAAAACACTTTTGTAACCATCTTATCCGTGATTGTTTCCACGGAACTTAGGCTACCTAGGCGGGCAATGAAATTCATTATTATCTTTGAATAATTACAGGTTACTAGAAACATGAAAGTATAGCCGTTAATATTCACTACTCACCATTTTTTCCGCATTATTCTAGAGCCAAATAAATCTAATAAACAGAAATAAACCTAGTGCCCGCAAATGCAGAGGATGATATGCAGAGAGGTTGAAAAATGTCTGCCAAAAATCAGCCATAAAAAATGAAATGAGCATTGTTTTGAACTGTCAAGATATGACTATCATCTGCCAAAATGTTTGGTTCTAAAATGGTCGAACTTTGCATAAATTTATTCTTGTACCAATCGATGTGGATTGACACTATTGTCGATTTAAAATCTTTGTCATCCATGTTTGAGAGTAATATCGCAAAAGCGTGAAAAGTAATATCAGTCTCTTGCCCGTGAATTATATTCGTCGCATTATAATCCGTCATTATAACTCTTCTTACAGTTTAATGCGTTAAGTGATGGAAAGCGCTGTCGTTTAGTACTGATTTTTGAAAATAAGTCCTCAATCCTCCTTTGAAAAAGACACGCAGTGGTCAAAATATTAGGAGCCAACTTGTGTTTTTTTCTGACATGACTAAAAAGAGAGAACTCTTAGTATTTTCCACACTTAATCGACTGCCTTGCAATCATTTTCAAAGGTGGGGAAATTCAAAAGTCGGGAATTAAAGTTTTAAGTGTGGAAAATACTAAGAGTTCTCTCTTTTTAGTCATGTCAGTAGTGTCATTCCACAAAGTTACGCCTTCAACCATTAAGTTTATTTGTGTTTTTTCGCCTGTGTTGCTGTGTTTTTTTTGTCTGCCTAATAATAAACCTATACTAATGAGATTTGCACAATCGCGTATGTCGTCCCTCATTTCTGACGGACGGACGGATGTCAGCTTGTATAATATTAAGTCACGTGTTTGAAATTAAGCAATTTATTAACAAA
The DNA here is from genome assembly GCA_963169105.1 of Ceriagrion tenellum. Lineage (NCBI taxonomy): Eukaryota > Metazoa > Arthropoda > Insecta > Odonata > Coenagrionidae > Ceriagrion > Ceriagrion tenellum. The sequence continues at coordinate 69,014,446 of OY720643.1, forward strand.
GAAACACCGCGGCGATATAGCTTTTAAATAGTCAAAATCCGACTTCTAGCGGTCCTTGATCGACCGCCTGACCTGACTGTGATCCGCCGCTGCTGGCCGCCGAGCGAACGTCCACATGCGTTAGCACTTCGTGAAATACGGTTACTTTATATGCACGAGGACGGAGCTCGCGTTACAAAGATCCTTTCCAACATCCGGCCACGTACCGGCCGTGAGGACTCCTCCAACAAGCGATGAGTGGCGGCGGTCTCCCCTCGGCGTGATGCAGCTGCTCTCTCGGCGAAGGAAACCCTTGACTTATCTTCTCGAGTGGGAGGGATACTACACGGTGAACACGAGGTCCATGAGCGATCGTTCCTGTCCAAATGGAGCGAGTCTGGCTAAATTAGGAGCCGAAGAAGTAAACCGTTTCGTGAGCTCCTTCTTTGACCCGCCATCGGTCGCGCGATTTGATTTTCTCCCACCCCAATTTACAAAATATGCTTGTATTTTTGTCGTGATTTGGAATAGGTTTCCTTTCCTTCTAGCGGAGCTTTTATCTCTTCTCGGTGAATTTCCGTCTCTCAAAATATCAAGAAAGCCATGTAATGATTTTTCTTAACCTTACTTAATAATTGAATTGGTTACTGAAATCCATTGGTTGAAAACAAGCAACGCTCCTTGGTTATAATACCAACTATATTCTCATTAAAAAAATACGAAAAATAAAAATATTCTCCGATTTCACGTGATTAAACTTGTTCATTTGTTGGTTAAGCTTGTCTCACTAAAGTATCCCATCACATGGATGTCCTAAGGCTTCAATTTTAACTCGTATAATTGTCATCAGGTGGCCAACTTAACGTCTTCCGTCATTGCATCATCATCTGTCATTTTGTCATCGAATCTGATAAAAATGACAGGTTTCAAACAAGGGTTTAACACGTAATTGAAAACTGTAGTTTTCTACATAAAATCCATGTTGATCTTTTCCAAGCTTTTGCTTTCACATCAGGAAATTTAAGTATTTAGGGGGTCTCTTTGGCATAACTTGGCACGGTTCTTATGAAAACTGAGGAAGAAAATCGACTGATGAGAAGTTTACCTGAAGATGTCGCCGCTGCGACGAAACTAGTTGTGCCATAAAATAAATTGGTGGAATATTACAAAGTTTTTCATTTTCATACCTGAATTCAGGTACCTGAAGATGTCGCCGCTGCGACGAAACTAGTTGTGCCATAAAATAAATTGGTGGAATATTACAAAGTTTTTCATTTTCATACCTGAATTCAGGTACCTGAAGATGTCGCCGCTGCGACGAAACTAGTTGTGCCATAAAATAAATTGGTGGAATATTACAAAGTTTTTCATTTTCATACCTGCATTCAGGTACCTGAAGATGTCGCCGCTGCGACGAAACTAGTTGTGCCATAAAATAAATTGGTGGAATATTACAAAGTTTTTCATTTTCATACCTGAATTCAGGTACCTGAAGATGTCGCCGCTGCGACGAAACTAGTTGTGCCATAAAATAAATTGGTGGAACATTACAAAGTTTTTCATTTTCATTTACGAAATGAACTTCCACAAAGTTAAGCCTGAGATGATAGAGATAATTGTGCTTGTATTTTAGTTAGTATAAAAAATCGGCCTGGACCGGGAGTCGATCCACGAATCTTTGAATTCCGAGCCAATGCGCCGATCACTTCGCTATTCAGTTGCTCATTGATTCCCAAACATCATGACAAAGTAGAAGGATACGTATGTACAAGATGAATTTTGAGAATGGATTTCGAGGAAGCCAGAGCATGAGGACCGTATCCCACACCAGCGCTAAAGCCGAGCTTGGCTCTGTATGCAAAGTATGAAAAAAATCGTCCTGGACTGGGATTCGAACCACGGACCTTTGGCTTACATCTTCATTATTCTTCATAGCCAAAGGTCCATGGTTAGATTTATTCTAATGGCAATTTCAATGTATTTCACCGCCATATCCGGGGCAGGCATGAATACATCGTATAGGTACAATTATATTATTCGTTATGCTACTGATAGACCTGATGATGACGATTTTGTGTTGAAACATGTTGTACGAATAAATAACTTAGTTGGCATTTCAAAGTTTCTCCCTTTACGATGATGTTCCACAATATCTCGCCGGATATCGTTGAATATAGTTGAGAAGTGAGTCAGAATTAAGGCATCAAAGATTTTATTGCCCATTATCATCCGATGGGAAATATTGGTTCGGCGAAAGATTTTAGAAAGACTGTATGCTGTTCTATCCATTGATTCCCGAGATAACTTTAGTAACAAACTGTTTACAGATTCGGTGTAAATCCTCTTAACGACCACTCCTATCAAGCGACCACCCCTCTCAACGACCATATTTCAGCGGTGCCGTCGGTGGTCTCTTAATTCGGGTTTCACTGTATGTGTTCATCAAATAAATATCCATTGAAATTTCCCAAGAGCGACTAAATTGTGAGGAAATAAACGCCATATGTATAGGTTTGAACAAAACCGTTGCTTCAAGAATTTTTCCGTTTTTTCTAATCAGCTGCTTGTTCATTCGCATAATATGCACCCCTAGGAACTGAACCCCTGTCGAACGACCGCCCCTCTTAACGAACATTTTTCAGCGGAACCGTCGGCGGTCACTTAAGACAGGTTTCACTGTATGTGTACATCAAATAAATATCCATTGAAATTTCCCAAGAGCGACTAAATTGTGAGGAAATAAACGCCATATGTATAGGTTTGAACAAAACCGTTGCTTCAAGAATTTTTCCGTTTTTTCTAATCAGCTGCTTGTTCATTCGCATAATATGCACCCCTAGGAACTGAACCCCTGTCGAACGACCGCCCCTCTTAACGAACATTTTTCAGCGGAACCGTCGGCGGTCACTTAAGACAGGTTTCACTGTATGTGTACATCAAATAAATATCCATTGAAATTTCCCAAGAGCGACTAAATTGTGAGGAAATAAACGCCATATGTATAGGTTTGAACAAAACCGTTGCTTCAAGAATTTTTCCGTTTTTTCTAATCAGCTGCTTGTTCATTCGCATAATATGCACCCCTAGGAACTGAACCCCTGTCGAACGACCGCCCCTCTTAACGAACATTTTTCAGCGGAACCGTCGGCGGTCACTTAAGACAGGTTTCACTGTATGTGTACATCAAATAAATATCCATTGAAATTTCCCAAGAGCGACTAAATTGTGAGGAAATAAACGCCATATGTATAGGTTTGAACAAAACCGTTGCTTCAAGAATTTTTCCGTTTTTTCTAATCAGCTGCTTGTTCATTCGCATAATATGCACCCCTAGGAACTGAACCCCTGTCGAACGACCGCCCCTCTTTACGAACATTTTTCAGCGGAACCGTCGGCGGTCACTTAATACAGGTTTCACTGTATGTGTAGCGATGAATTCATACATGTATTAGTAGATTCATACTTTGAAAATCTTTGTTTGAAATAATTATTGTGTGAAATAAAATAAAAGACAGAAAATCTCCAAAAGCCGTAAACAATTGGCACCCTTCGTCAATAAACACCAAATTTGCTGTCTTGGTGTGCTGGGAAAACCACAGCAGAGACCAACCACAGCCTCTCAACCAAGAATACCCCCCTGTGTTGGTTTACGGGAATGTTACTTCCTCGCCAGGGACCCTGTCCTGAGGTGTTTGGTCCCTGGCGAGGAAGTAACATTCCCGTAAACCAACACAGGGGGGTATTCTTGGTTGAGAGGCTGTGGTTGGTCTCTGCTGTGGTTCTCCCAGCATACCAAGACAGCAAATTTGGTGTTTATTGACGAAGGGTGCCAATTGTTTACGGCTTTTGGAGATTTTCTGTCTTTTATTTTATTTTATTTCATTGTCTAGCCGTAAGAAGCTCACCCCATCTTTGTGATGGCTTTCAATTATTGAGTAAAATACAATGCTGTTAATTCTCTGAGTCTCGCTCGCGTCAGAGGTAACCTGGCAACCAATCCCGGGTGTAAAAAGATAATTAAGCATCCCTGCGGAAATGTTCCGTTGAGAAGCTGAGTAAGTGTAATTCCGTAATGTGTGGCATTTGGACATTTTTTTGTATCGAATCTTTATAAGTCTTGTAAGAAACAAGACAAAGAGGTGAACCAAAAAGCATAATATACATTGTGTATGGCAGAATTTCGGAAAAATAAAGCGACTTAACATGTATTAAACTTCTGACCCTGTAAATGAAGGTCATATCATCGAATTTTGGAAAAAAATGCAAAAATGTTAATAGCAAACGAAGAGATAGATGATTTTCTTAGGGGCGTTGAAAATACGATAAATTCCATTTTTGTTGACATAAATTACTTTGCGGCAATATTAATTTTTGAAATATTTGATGAGGTTCAAATCCTTTTTTTGTCGTGACTAAAATAAGTAGGATGATCAAATTCTAATTCTATGTGCGAAAAAAGTGTAATTAATCTTCGTGTAACCTTAAAGGGTCAAGGTTACCTAAATATGTTACTCATTCAATAAACGTGGAATTTAGCGTAGTTTTCAACGCCCCTTGGAAAACTATATAGTATCATATATATTATTTCTTAAAGGTGATTTTTTGTCGCAACGCCATAACTCCCATAATTCATCATCAAAATTAATGATTCAAACATCGTTTTAAAGCTTATGTTCCCCACTATTGACGAAAAATAGACAAATGGTTTTAAATTAAAGTTTTTGTAAAAAAAATTTAAAAAATGATCAAAAATTAACAGTGTCATCTGTTGACAATATAATCAACTAATATGTTGGATTCGGTTACGTGCTTAAAAGACTGTAGGAGGCACCATCTATTAACACATCGTTTAGTTAGATTGTTCACATTCTACATACAATCAGTATGACCGTTTATCGTTTTCTTTTACGTTATGTATCTTTAACAAAAACATAAATAACATATAATTAACTGTCCATGGGAAGAAACAGGTTGAAGAACAGGGAGAAAGAAGGAAGAGACGGGAAGAAGCAGCATACTGTGCGAAATATTCTCACGGGTCAGCTAGTGTACCTCTATTGCAATAAACTTATGTGGACTTTCTACTTTTTTTCCGAAACTAGATGTTATGATCTTCATTTTGAAGGTCAAATTTTCAATATTAGCGAGCCAAATTATTATTTTGAAACCCCGCATCATATCTATCACCTTCATAATGCTTTTGGGTTCATCTTCCTAACTCTCTTATAACAGCAGCCATTAAGTATCGTCACAAGATAGATCCAGTGCCACACTTTACAGCGGCGTCACCCTCGTACAGCTTCCCGACGGGATCTCTCTTCAGGGTTCCGTCTTTAGATTTTCACACGAATATGGTCCAATTGCCAAACTGTGCGCCGTGCATGTGTTCGCGTGATTTCCGCCCAATTCGTCCTCGTCTGTTCTGTTTGGCATCTGGGACTTCTTCCAGAAAATCCCTCTCTTAATCTTTCGGTGGGGCTGGTCGAGGTTTACTGCTGAGTTTTGACGTGTAAGGCGCCATGAATTCTTCACGTCAGTATTGGCGGTTCCACTGTATGACTTAAGAGGACGCATCATACCCTTCGGTAAGGATAAGTTCTGTCGAAAATCCACAAGATGGCGTCACTCGCACCCAATCGAGGCGTTTTGACGTCAGGAGTCTCCTACTCCAGGGTAACTCTCGCACAAGGCAACAGTCGTCGGTAAGTTGTAACCAAGTCTCCGGCGCGTAAGTACAGGCAGCGCTTATATAAGATCTGTGAAAGAAGACTGAACTAATTGCATCACCGTCCGAGCACATCATGGCCGAAAACCATTCAGGTAGCTTGTCGAAATATACCAATTACAGATTCTATCTTACAACCGTGACGGCTGTTACTTAGCATTCCGATAGAGGAGGGATTGATACATCTCCATTAGTTTTAGATATGTCAATAATAATAATAGTTTTTTATAAAAATATACCCTACATCTTGCAGTTTTCCCAATGGTTTAATTATGCTCCGGGACAAAATTTTCATGTTTCAGATACGAGCCTCTCTTGGCCAAGGTCTATTATTTATACTATAAAAGTTTCAAGTTGATGACGTAAGACTCTGGGGAAAAATCTGGGGTCGAAAATTATCACAAATCCGACCTGTCGAGCGGGTGTGATGCGTCGCCTTAAGGTGGCTCTGCTTGACTCTGTGAGTTGCACGTGAGCTGATGACTTGACTACATTGCTCATTTTCATGTAACGTACCAATGAACTAAATTGCTCTTCTTTCCATTTTCTTATTTCGTGCCTACTACCAGTCTATTCAATTGCGCAATCTTCTCTAGTTTATGTCCTCATTGATATTAAAAGCAATAAACCTAACTTTTCACGCTATTTTTTTGCGAATAAAATTTAATATTGCATGGTGTTAAATGAGCTAGCGGGTGGAGAACGGAGGAATGGGTTCATAGGATGCCGTGAATATATTTGTGTAACTCCATTTTCACGAAATTCTCAGGGGGAATGGAATGGTGAATAAACATATCCGCGTGCGCTAATCAGTTCTTGAGTTACCAGCAAAGTAATGCAATAATTGAGTCAACATGTGGTAGTTTTGTAGAATTGGCGCTTCAGTCGACTCCTAAAGCTGGAAAATGTAAATGTGAAATTGTATATATCAACATCGTTTTTTAATCGCTTGAAGACTTAAAAATAGTTTTTTTTTAAGTTTTCAAGCAGAGTGACCAAAATGATTGAGTTGAGTAATCGGTTTTCTTTAACAACGCTGGGGTGGAGCCTTCTTTCTGGCGTCATCACTATTAATGATAAGTGATTGTACGAAAAGCGTAATCGAAGAAATTAAAGTAGTCATACTCGAGCAGGTGTCACCCACCGTAGGAGACTCGAATGTGCGAAGTTCATGTGTGTAATTTTAGTCGGTGCACGTTGATCATATTAATATCTCTCAAGATAAGGTGGGAGGAAACATTTTAAAAACCACTTTTGTTTTCTCGAACGTCGCTTGGATGTTAAAAACATTCAATTACTATTGGCATACACTACAGTCGAATGTCAATTATCGAATACATTATGCGTCATTTTACTTTAACTGTCACCCATAATTATCATTGTTTCTAAAGTAATGTGTATGCAGTAATGCACATACCTCTATAATCTCACATATACTCACGATTTGAATTTCAGTTGAAACGTGCGTAAAAATTATGCGCATCATTCTCTCGGGAGCTTCATCGTCCTTCTTCAAAGAGTGTTGATTTACAAATTAACCCACTAACATTGAAGTTACGTAATGATTACTCTGACGTAATAACATGTGACTAAAATTATGTGTTGTGATGTATAATGGTTTTGACACGTGATTGGCGTAATTAATCGTGATTGAACATTTTAAAATTGTATTACTATCAGATATTTTAATGGCTACTTATAGGTACATGAGCTAGTTTTAAAAATCAGATTTTTTCAAAATTAATTTATACCTAGTGACGCGGAAGATCTCACTTTGCAAATAGTTCATGTGCCTTAATTAGAGCAGATGAAAAAATGAAAAATCATCTGTAAACTTTGTATTAAATGTGCCATTTACAATACATTTCGAGGATTAAAGTTTCTATGTCGGTATTTCTTAAGTTATCCTATCCACGCTGGCAATATGTCAAGATTTAGTCCCTCTAAGAGCAATGCATGTGTTAATTCGACGAAATATTCTCCTGCAATCTCTAGTGTTGCGATAGCGTGCGTCCAAGCTGAGAGCATTCTTTTCCCATCACACACAAGATTCATGCTCTGCGCGTGTTCTGTCGGGATGCATTGAATTTGAACGCGGTAACCATTCGGTGAGGCTACGGTCGCACACGCCATCTAACGACAGACGTCCGGATTACATTTTTTTCTCACCGTGACGTCACAATACTAGATCGCCCCGGGAGAGAGCGCGCGCGCAGCGGGAGGCGATTCTCATTTTTTTCCCTGTCGCCGTCGACCTTCGCTCGAGGCGCTGCAGTCGTTCATAGCCGTTGCCGCTGCTGCAAGCAGTTCGCTTGAATTTGCTTGCTGTGTCCTCAGTTGCGCAAAAAGGATCTTTTTTAAAAGTCTTTCGGATGGATATGTTGATGAGATCGGGAAATCGGAAGGGGGGATGGGCGGTTGGAAAAAGATGTGTTGATGAACACAGGAGGACTGGTGGCAAAAGGGGGTCAAGGTGCATCGTTCGAAAGGATCGGAATGGATGTGACCAGACAACGTTCTCTGGTGTGCCGTACATGCGTTACGTGCAAATCAAACGGACGGAGAGTGAGGGACAGAATGTATTGGGGACACGGTCCCTTTACCCAGTCGCCAGCCGGCCGTGCCTCTTTCGCGCGGCGAAATGATAAAACATCCCTTGTGATTAAAAAAATCATTACTACGCGATGAAAACATCAACCCTCTGTGGCCGCCTCCGTCTAATCCCTGCGCCTTTGTCGCTCGGGACGAACTCTATAATGACCTGCATCCGGTGGCGTTATCCCGCCGCATTAGTCCGAATCGGACGTCGGATTAGCGCGAATTTTTGTGAAGGTCATATTACACTATCGCAAGAGCCTCGTGAATGACTGCCCCTTATGAACAACAACTTCAGAAATTCCTGTTATAGTGCACATCATCAAAAATACTCAATGACTATTACGTAAGCAGTATATTATACTAAATACTTTCAGGTGCAATTCTGCGTCCGGTTCTCAGCGTAATAAAGTGCAGTAAGTCCTCGGTATGCGTCGTTTCGACTTACGTCTGACTCGATGTTACGTCCATGTTGACGAGGGTCGTCGGAAAAATTTTCCGTTTAATGCCTCGTGAGTGTCAAAATTTCATAGAATTGATTTTATGCTTCATATATGGTCCTTTATCGTACGTGGAAAATAATATATTCTAAACTATCGGTTCTGCCGTCTATTCCCTAAATGGTATGCCTGTAAATGTGTCTTCAATAACAGTTTGGCTCTGGCAAAAAAGTTGTATGTCCGCATAATATGTCTACATCAAACTTTCCAGAAAGATTTAACGTATTTTTTTTTCATTCGATCAGTTAGAGCTTCCCACCCTGATTCCTTCGACAATTCAGTAGCACTCCTAAGTTTATCGCAATAATTTTTAACAAAGCTATCAATTTATTTTGGTGATGAGTTCTTCCCTGTCAAACACCCTTCAACAACTACATCTACAAATAACCCTGTAAGTTCCCTTTTGCCAAGAAAAGCATTTCCTAGTCCATTCGCAAATTTTAGAGGGGTTCCGCGGATGATTCGACAAAATAAACATTATCGAATATTCCATGTGACCTCCCCAGTCCTGAGTCTTGCCTGAGAGGCTAACGATGGTTTGATAAACGTACAGTAAGTCCTCGGTATGCGCCGTTTCGATTTACGTCTGATTCGATGTTACATCCATGTTGACAAGGGTCGTCGGAAAAATTTTCCCTTTTTAATTCTAATAAAATAGACCGAATGCGCATATGCATGCGTTTTTTTAAACTGAGACACAATCAGCCTATCTGGAAAAGCTATTTTTTCCTAGATGAAGGCAAAAAAACGAATTTTGAAATTAACGTCTTGATTTATCTTGGGATTAAAATGGTCACGAATACCTGGATCCGTTTTACGTCGTTTCGACTTACGTCGCTCTCCCTCAATATGCATCTCCGACGTAAATCGAGAACTTATTGTAAGTACATGCGAATGATGGCCAGTTTCAGGAACGACACACATGTATTCTAGGAAGCAGTTAGACCCATAAGCCATGGCAACCTTTCAATAAGTTTTGCATAAACATTCGATAAATGTATCGGTTTCATAACTTATGGCAGGTTGTTATGAGCTCCATAGGTAGCCAAGATGGCGGATGCTCATTGAAACACTTGGAGACTTAATTACTAGAGAAAAGAGTTGTTTTGAGACAGATATCCTGTCTGTTTACTCTTACTGACGAATTATGATGGGCATTAGCAATTATTCGTAGGCTAAACTTTCATCAATTTTATCCGGTGGTAGGAGATTAGATCAAATATTCGATGCTGCTAACTTTTGACAAATAAGTTAAGTAACCAGTAGACGTGTTCCTGCAACCAGAATATTTTTATGAAATCCATAGCTTCATGAATCTCATAACTATTGATTCTACTACTAAATGTTGTTGCAACCGGCCATAACTCATATATTCTTTTTAACGCAATCTCGAGTATGGATGTACAATATTCCGTTTATATATAACCTATATGACCTGAGGATAATGTAATTATATCGCACTCTAGGCTGTAGTGAGAGTTTACTTAACCGTGGTAAATTGTGTGGTTCTTATAATTTATTCAATTATTCGATCATCGCAGTATTTTATTATAATGTTTCTTCTTCTTCTATAATTCTATAATGTTTCTTCTTTATAAAAGTCTTCTGCTCTAAAGGCGTTTTAAGTTTTAAATGTACGCGTAAATATTTTTTACGATATTTTTACCAATGTGTAAGGTTTTAGCCTTTGGTCCGTATAATTTATATTAATAGATTTCATAAAGACTTCTTGCAACTGCTTATTTTAGGAATGAAATTCAGATGTAGTCTCCGTTGTGACCAGAGGAACTTTCTTTGAAGAACCGCCGGACACATATATTCTGCTTTTCTGCAGATATTACCCAATATGACATATAACCATTTTCCCCTTTTGAGTACCCCTCCTAAAATATCCAATGACGAATGCGCCAGAAGAAGTTTACGACGCAAATTACTTTCTGATACAATACTGCATCCGATTCTCAGCATAGATGAGTGAAGTAGATGCGAGCAGCTCAGGATTATATGATTAGGTAATAGGCATGAGCAAATGCTGAGACTTTTGCTCTCATGACCAGAAGAAGCTTCCGCCTTCCCGCCATGACGCCAGTTATCTTTTTAGGTAGTTAGAGCGAGATAGTTCCCTAGTCATAATGTAGACTCTATTCGAATTATACGTTTTAATTTCAGCAGCCGTAGGAAAAATGAAATAGATATAGCATTATTAATGGTGCAATATATTATTTCTACACGACTTAAGTTCTAATAAATTAAATTAAAATATTTATTTAAGTCTCTAACTTGTCTCATTTTTTTCGCTCGGCACGTTTAATACTCCTTCACAACAGAAGGTTTTTTGTGATTCTGAAAAATTACTGCGGTGATAATATGATTTATTTTCAAAAATGGTTGAGAAAACATACATACTACGCACTGCTAATTTTTTGACGAGATCTAAGTGTAGGTAATGCCACATTTTTAAGATAATGGTTGAGAAAACATACAAACTGCGCACTGTTAGTTCTTTGACGAGACCTAGGTGACAGAAAATTCTAATTTTTAAAAAATGTCTCTCTGGAGTGCATACACGTACCATTTTCCATGTATTAGGGCGGGTATTAAGTGGTAAATATATCGGAAAGTAGTTTGGTAAGGGGCTGATATTTTTGTATCTTTGGAAGTGTGAGATATATTTTGATGAAAATGAGACTTAATTCTAGGAGAAATGATATTTCGCTCAAATTATCTTAAATTGAAACAGGAAGTGTTATTTCGAACGAATGGATTGTTGTACTTAATTGAAGTGTGGTCCAAGATGTTTTCCGATTTACTTGAAGAGTTATTATAGTGTGCATTCGATGACTCACAATTCGCGCTCCAACCACCATAATGACAAATGCCACTCTCCCCTCAGTCTCCGACGGGTGGCGAAGGAAGTGGCGCCATCTCTGAACGCGTCCTACGTGACGCGAATCCGGTGTCGCCGTGAGAAGAGTGTCCCCATCCATTCAATTTCAAAGTCGACCTCCAAAAACGGAGAGGCGCGATCAGTATGGATTCAGGACGATCCAATACATGGATGCACATTGCGATACGAAGAAGTGAGTGACACAAGTCGCGGAGGGATAGCTAAGGCGGCCTTTTTGCCCTCCATCTGGTGTCAGTTCGCGCGTACCACGACGGGCATTATCTTTTGAGGTCATGGACCGACTCCAAGAACGAGACCAGCTCACGCCGTGGAATTTGCTCATGCTTATTTGCACAAATCTTCCTGAGTTACTCGCTTTTACTTTACTTCACTGTCAGGACAGTGAAGTAAAGTAGGGGGAGTTTTGACAGGAAAACCAAAAACATCGGAAACAAAAAGAGGAGAGGAGAAAATGCAGCAATATACGCAAACAAAGCAGTCTAATTCTCAGCAGGGTGATTTTTTTTTTAAGAAGTTGCCATAAGAAAAATTCGGCCTGGACCGGGAATCGAATCTCGGACCTTTGGACCAATGCGCAGACCACTACGCTATCCAGGCTTCCTAATTCCCATGGCAATTTTGGTGGATAAAAGGCAACTAGATCTTAGGCCCTTGCGGTCCATCAAAGATGGCAAGGGAGAAGAGGACTTCAAAGAAGCCACAACCAAGAAAAAATTGCCATGGGAGTTAGGAAGCCTGGTTAGCGTAGTGGTCTGTGCATTGATCCGGTAAACCAAAGGATCGTGGTTCGATTCCCGGTCCAGGCCCAAATTTTCTCATGGCAATTTCTTCAAAAAAAAGCAATTCCATGTCGAATAATTCCGTCTATGGGTATGTAATGAGCGTTGCGGTGAAAATTTTCTGAGAATGTATAATCTCTCAAATGGAAGAACACCCTCTCAAAATTTTTATATTTTATGCATAATAAAACAAGGTATGCTTAATAAAATTAAGCATTCACATGCTTTCGAGTTTAAAAAATTAACTCGAAAACATGTGAATCACATAAAAAATTTATACTATTGAATGTTTATTATTAAAATGGTTAAACATTTAATAGTTTAATTTCTATTTTTCATTAAAATTAAGTTAAGTAAAAACTTTTACTTTAAAAACAAGCCATTGAACGTATTTTTACGTTAATTTTTCCCTGAGATATGTGATTACTAAAATGTAATCGCAGTGGAAATCGCCGTTTTGATAAACAGCCGTTATTCAGCTATTTTTTTAATTTTCGCAGAATGTTCAAAGTAGTCATTATTTCAATAGGCAAACGTTTCCTCAAATTTTCGTCAAAAACTTAGAGTTCCAGGGTTAACTTTGGTCCGAATTGGCGTGGAATGACCCTGCCATGAACTGGATCCAGAGTATCACCTGAAAGTATTTCGGGTAATTAACTTCTTGCGCAGTGGTCATTGAATATTTTTGATGGTGTGCACTAGAAATGTTTATGGTTCAATGCCAAAAATGTATCCCATTTGCCGAAAACAGGATATACGAGGGCAAGGTAAAAAATTCTTGGCCTTGCAGAGAGATGGCGTTGGTAACAATGAAATTTTGGTTTTGTTACGTTCGTGCACGTTTCACAACAACATGATTCAAGTTTCATCTTGAGTACCGGATAGTATTGTTTACACGGCTTTTCGAAGTAGACGTGTTGTGTGAGTTTCGTTAAAATGGATAAACTGTAGTATCGTGCTGTCATAAAATTCTTAGTTTTGAACGTTTTATCGCCAGAGTAAATTCATCCAAAGTTGGAGAAAGTTTACAAGGAGTCGGCAGCTTCCTTTTCAACCGTAAAGAAATTGACGGCAGAATTTAAACGTGGCCTAACTTCTCTTGAGGAAGATCCGCGTGAAGGACGTCCCAAAACTGTAACCACAGATGAAAACATCGAGGAAGTGCACAAAATGGTATTGGATAATCGGCGATAAAAGGTGTATGTAATAGCTGATACCATAGGCAGATCAGAAGAAAGAGTACGGTGTATGTTACATGAAGAATTGAATATAAAAAAGCTTTATGCAGGATGGATTCCGCTTTTGTTAAAGTAAAGGCAATGCTAATGCAAAGGCCCCTTTATTCATCAACAACAGCATATTTCCTTGACAACCAGAGATTTGTGCCCGTATTCATAGTCGTATTCCTAGGGGTTACCTGGGTATCCCCTAGCCAGGTAACACCTAGGGGTCCCTTACGCTGAGCGATTCATAAACCTTACCTTGGTAACACCCAGTCAGGGGACGCCTGGGTAAGAGATTTGGCAACAATCCCACGCAAAAATACATATGAACGGTTTCGCCGAATGGTTCTCGATGTTTTCGATGCTCATTTCTCACCGTAACCAAGCACGCTATAAACAGTAATACAGTATACTGTTACAAAATGTTGATGAAAAATGATTGAAGGAATATGAGAGAATGTTTACAATATTACTTGAATATTTATGTAATATGAATGGTGAGGAAAACGAGCATGGTTCAATAAGTACCCGTGTTTGTTAACAGAAGATGTTACTATGGAAAGTTGTTGATATTATCGTGTTCTGCCATTAGTACAGTAGTATCAATTCATCCCACGCGTGAGCAGCAGTACTCCGTTAGGGGAGCGTTGGGTAAGCTTCATGCCTTACCCAGGAAATCGACGGCCTGGGGGAGGGTTAGTGGGCAACCGTCCCCTGGGTAACGACTATGAATACTATTTCTGAGCCAATGGGCTCCCCCACACCTGGGGGACACCCAGGTAACGACTATGAATACGGCCCTTGATTTTCAAAGGATATCGAGCGTTTTAATATCACGTTTTCCTGCAGGCCATGATCGCTCCTAGAAATAATTTATTTTATTTATTTATTTTTTATTCATTTAATTCGCCACCAAAAACGGCACAAAGGCTATTACATTGGCTGACATACTCAATAAATAAATAAAAATTTCAAACAAAAACATAATATTCATTAAATAAAACAAATGAGGTAAGCGTAAGAAGGGACTTAGGGACTGGAGAGGGATGGATCATTTAAGTGACGTTTCAGGGAGGATTTTAAAATGGTGGCAGAGGAGAAAAGGTCCAAGGAAGGATATTTCGAGGCCAAGGAGTTAAACAAGGGGGGGATTCGGAAGAAGAGAGAGCGCTGGGAGATGGAAAGACGGAATCGAGGAGTATGCAGTAGACAGTTACTGCGTAATGGACGGGGAGGAACATGAATACTAAAGAGAGGGAGTAATTCATTGGTCCGAAGAGAGCCACTGAAGATTCTTCGTAGGAACATCGTATCTGATAGGACACGGCGGTGAGTTAAATGAGAAATGCCAAGGGAGGAAAGGATGAGGTCACGGGATGAGCTTCTGAAGATGGGGACTCGATGGCGAACTATGGCGAGAAAGAAGTTGACTGGACGGTTGAGCAAGTCCAAGGTAGTGGGGCGGGCGGTAGACCAAATAAAATCTGTATGAGAGTCCCTAGGGCCCCATGAAAGGTTTCTTCGAGGGGTTATCGATGAATTCAATGCATATTTACACAAAGTATACTCTTCAATGTCTATTCTCAAAGTAGTTCTCATAGGGGCATTGCGTGCGTGTGAGAGAGCAAGAGAACCGGAGGAACGAGGTGACCATCTATCAACCTGGGTGCAATTTAAGAAGTAATGAATCTGCGTGGCCCATTTTAGGGATTCCCGTGCATGACAGAGTACTAACAGTCACTCATCTCTCCGTGCACCTAAAAAACCCGAAAGCGTGTCTACTACAACGAACACAACGTACAAGATAGGTTACGAACTCCTCAAATGACCACGCTGACGGTATTCTTCAGGCTTTGTGGTTTTCTCATATAATAAGTTCAATGTTTTTCGCACCCGTTGAATGTCAACGGGTACCTTCCGCTAGTTATTAACATACATGACTTAATAGATAGACTTATAGATAAGTTCTCGAGTTAAGGCTGGGACACAATCAACGTGTACGTGTAACGTGAGCCGTTAACGGGAATACGCGAAAAGATGGCTGACGGGAAAGTATAGCGAGCGGACACAATCAACGTGTACGGGGAGTACGTGTACGCGAGAGAAGGGCAACTTTCATCTCTTCCCGTGTCCCGTACACGGAAAACCAATCAGAATAGTCCTGAGAATCCGGGAATGGGGAGCCATCTGTCGGCAGATACATCCAACTGTTGAAGATTGCTCTTGGCGAAGACAACTTATTTACTTCCTCACTTGTTTACACCTGATCTCTTAGCAGCGCCTGCGTTAGTCAATTGTTACTCCGGGCCGCGTTAACGTCGATTGTAACCGCTGACTTGCGTTCCCCGTCTCCCGTTGTCCCGTTTACGTCTCGCGTCACACGTACACGTTGATTGTGTCCCAGCATTTAGCTGTAAACTAAGATTATTAGAGGAGGCTACATGCTACGCTTAGTTTGCTTGAGAAATTCAGAATTGGTGTATTTCAAAACGACCCATAGAAAGTTGGTGGTTTCCAGAGATACTTTGTGGAATTTGCTAAAAATTTTGAGTGAATAGGGTAAACTGTTCTTCCACCGTGAATTTAATGACTTACGACCATGGTTTCGACAATTGACGTCATCACCAGGACCTGATAGTGAAGTTAATCGTCGAAACCATGGTCGCAAATCCTGATGGTGACGTTAATCGTCGAAACCATGGTCGTAAGTCATTAAATCCATTTTGGAAAAATAAAATTTACCCTATTCATTCAAATCGACCCAGAGAATATCATTTTCAACCCACACTACATTTTTAGGTTCGACAGAGGCGGTTAAAAAAATTGCCGCGATGCATTGGCGAACAGATAGGTACAGAAATTCATTCTTTCCACTTGCAAAAAGTGACGGTAATGAAAAACTGAACTGCACTCTAAAATACACCCATAGCACTTCACATTTTCACCTCACAAAACCTTCTCCTTTATACCTCCACACGGCTGGTATCCTAACACCCCCTGCCACACGGCCATGCGACGGCTCGTAGGGTAGTGTTGGATGTAGAGAAATATAAAATTCCGTATTTTTGTTTGTGTTTAAAAAAAATTACTTTCACTCATGTCCTGCCTTAGCTATTTTATAAATAAGGTAAAATATATGTAGATTACTTGCAAAAAATACTTTGAATGAGCTCTTTCTTCCAACCCTTCAGCAGTGACATTTCCATTTAGTTTTCGCGTTTTCGCTTCAATTACTGCAGCCTTTTGCTAGAAATTAGCATGATAAGATGGCAATGTATCTCCGTCGTATTTTTATTCCACTTCTTCGGAGATGTCGCCTCTTTTTAACCGTTATTCTCATAGACTCAATTTGTATTATGTATTCATAAAAAAGATAATTATCGTTATGATTCATAACTTACTTACACTTATCACCATACACTTCAAAGTAATAGAGAGGTCTCACCATCTTTCCGCGGTGTAAGTTGTTGTACAAGATGTTGCTGTGCATGTTGGTTGCAAGATGGGAAAACTCTCTATTAGTAATGGTATTATCAATAAATTAACTATCACTCATCCCCTGCCTAACACTCTTGAGGTGGCTCACAGAATAATATGTAGATTGTAAATGAATATTTGGATTCGTGGTATTATCTGCTTATTTTGTACCATAAATTTGATTTCTGCAGTTACCGAATTTCAAGAGCGAATGGATGTTTTTTTTACCAAAGTAACAAACGTGGAATTTACATGTAGTTTTGAATAATACAATCTCGGTGGAGCCTCCGTAACGGAATAATCAAGATGGTTGTCTGCTCCAAAGATACGGAGTGACGCCGACGTGTTACGAAACGCTTTGACTCTCCTTTATCACGTTTATTGAAAATCTGTTGCTGGGTTAATGGGTCATTTTATAACATTCCGGCGATAAATCCAGCCGGCTGTCGTCGATTTGCCTCTTCACCCGTCACCCGTTCCACCCAGATATACATTGAAGGACGCGTTCGCCAGTTTTTCTAGTCATATGAACACGTAAATGAAAAAGCTCACGGAAAACACACCTTGTAAAATGTATTTACATTTACAATATCGGCAGGTTTACATATGGAAGTTGACTTCTATGAAAGTGGCGAGTGTAGCGATATATCGAATCGTAATCGTATCGTTGCGATAAATCGCCACTTGCAGGGCATATTTCTGCTTGCGCATACCTTCCTGCTTTTTACGTAGCAAATAAATGACGGAAGTAAGCTATGAATATGGTAATTACGAAAATCGCCAAAATTTGGCAATAATGGTGTTCGTAGATCGCTGTTTGAGTCCCATAGGCATTGGTGGATTGAATAAATGACAGTAATACGGTACAATGAGAGTAATTATGCATAATTATATCGAATCACGTGTGTCATTTGTGATAATAATAATATCATCTAATAAAGGATAAGTCATGAAGCTTACAACAGGGTTTCTTAAGCTTTTAACATATTTTCAAGTCCAAATAAATATTTAGACGGTCAAAAATGAGTACTCTCCCTTCTAAGTTATTCGTTGTTTACGTTTTTATTCCGTTTTCTGGCATGTGACCAAGATTCTACTAGATGCAATGCGATCATATCGCATGCTACTTGCGATACTAATCGATATGCTACTTGTAGATAAGATAAAAAACCAGTCTATTTTCCTTGCAAGTTGCCACCGCGGTCGATTACCATCACTATCGACCCCTACTGCCAGGGAAATGTCGATTGTCGAAGTGTCGATTGCAAGCGACTTCCAAGGCTACTGTCATGGGAGCGACTTCCATGTGTAAACCTGCCTTATCCCGGTCGTTCAGTATCGATTATATCCTTTCTTCGATACAGGTCTTCGCTACTCAACAAGTCCGCAATTAATGTGCTAATTTCAGTGTATTCTCCGTAAGCATAACATAGGATGCTCAACGTTTTTGAAGATTTGTCTGTGCCTTTGTGTTCGAAATGATGGCTGACGACGCGTATGCGCAGATTTTCTTGGGTGTGCAATGGTGGCAAATGCTCAGTGAGCACATTAATGGCTTATTTTTCTGTTTTCCATAAGCATTGTATTGGTTGTTCGACGTTTTTGTTGATTTGGGAGTTCGTTTATATTCGAAATGACAATTTGTGCCGCATATTCGCAGATTTTCAAGGGTTTTTTTTAAAGGCAGTTAATGTACAAATAGCAAATTTTATCGTTTACTTTACTTTTTCCACATGTGGTGGAAATAGTTGCGAAGACCCATATCGATCGAGCTACTGATGTATCGAATCGAACGGCCCTGGTTGCTCGGCAAAGTCGTTCGGTATCGATTGTTTCCTTCCTTCGATATAGGTCTTCGCAACCATTTCCACCACATGTCCGCCATTAATGTGCTATTAGAGAATTTACTGTCATAACACACCCAAGGGAATCTGCGAATATGCGGCACAAGTTGTCATTTTGCATATAAACGCTCTACCAAATCAACAAAATCGTCGAACAAAATATAGTTTGCTTACAGAGAATACAGAAAATAAGCACATTAATGGCGGATTTATATATGTTGCGAATACCTATATCTAAGGAAGAACACAAAGACCCTGGCTCCACGGGAAAAAAACAACGCAATCCAGTAGTGTTCCTTAAAATCGAGCTCTATTGCAGACGACTTTCGATTCTCAGAGCCTCCGCTATTAATAATTTCCCGTTTCTTCCTTCTTTCTTCCTGTTCTTTTACGTGACGAATATTTTGCACCGTATGCAGCTTCTTCCTGTTTCTTCCTTCTTTCTTCCTGTTCTTCTACCTGTGGAATATTTCGCACAGTATGCAGCTTCTTCCTTCTTTCTTCCTGTTCTTCTACCTGTCGAATATTTCGCACAGTATGCAGCTTCTTCCTTCTTTCTTCCTGTTCTTCTACCTGTTTCTTCCCATGGGCAATAATATGTTATTTATGTCTGTGTTAAAGATACATAACGTGAACGGTCACAGTGATTGCATGTAGAATGTAAACAGTTAACTAAACGATGCATTACTAGATGGTGCCTCCTACAGTCTTTTAAGCACGTAACCATAGCCAACATATTAGTTGATTATATTGTCAACGGATGGCACTGTATCATTTTTTTAACAAAAACTTTAATTATAAATTTTTTAACTAAAACTTTAATTTTAAACCATTTGTCTATTTTTCGTCAATAGCGGGGAACATAAGCTTTAAAACGATGTTAGAATCATTAATTTTGATGAAGGATTGTGGGAATTATGGCGTTGCGACAAAAAAACACCTTGGAGAAATAATATATATATATATGATGGTACGCAGCCATAGCTGGGGAAGCGGAGTCGTACGCATGGCATGTGATCGGCAGTGAGTGGTCTTGGTGCCACTTCTGGTGACGTCATGGGCATCCTACGTTAATAGCTAATAGTATCTGGAGGCCGATCTCCGATCGGATTGCATCATTCCTTCAGGCGAATTCATGGACGAATTACACGAGCTGAACAATTCTGTGTCAGCTGTGTAATTGGGGTGGGTTAGGTCCAAAATCGGTTAGAACAGTGTTCGGCAATCCGCGGCTCGCGAGCCACATCTCTCCGGCTCTTTTGCCCCTTGAGTGTGGCTCCTCCACAAAATACCACGTGCGGGCGCACATGTACTTAATTCTATTAATAAATAATATCGCTATTAGGTATGATATCAAGTTTTATTCTACGTGCCTGTAGTTTAAATAACACTCAAAACTTTAAGTAAAGTTTATTAAGTTAGTTTTAGGGAGTGTTGTGGAGTGAAAGAAAATTTAGTGCCGAGGATTGAGAAAGGTATGTTGAGATGGTTAGGACATATTGAGGGGATGAACGAAAGGAGATAGACGAAACAAGTATACAAGACGACTGTGGCTGGGAAAGTTGGAAGGGGTCGACCTCAGCAAACGTGCCTCAATCGGATTTATAGCAAAGGCCAGCTTAGGAGTACCTACCTGAATTAAGTTAATAATAATATAACTACCTATATAGTTTAAGGTTGTGCGAGCGAGATAGTTCCCTAATCATAATAGAGACCATATTCGAACTATACCTTTTAATTTCACCAGCTGTGGGACACAAGATTTTAATATTGCATTATTAATAGTTCAGTGATATAGTTTTACATGACAGAAATTGTAAATAATCAAATGAAAATCTCTAAATAAGCCTTTAACTTGACTCTTTTTTTCACGCGGTACGTTTGAACCTCCATCAAAACTGAGGGTTTGTTGTGATCCCGAAGAATTTACTGCGGTGACAATATGGTTAATTTTCAAAAATAGTTGAGAAAAGACACAAACTATAAACTGTTGATTTTTTGACGAGATCTAAGCGTAGGTAATGCCTCATTTATAATATAAGGTCTCTCTGGAGTGCATACACGTACCATTTCCCATGTAAAAGGGCTGGTATTTTCTGGTAAATATCTCTGAAAGTAGTATGGTAAGGGGTTTAATTTTTGGTGTCAATGGAAGGGTGATATATTTTTCTTTAATATGAGACCACATTCATTGATTTCAAGGTAAAATGATATTTCGCTCAAACTACCTTAAGTTAAAATAATTTGGTTCCCAAAAGAAAAGTCCATCGTTGTACTGTTAATATTTGGCTCTGTTGACTAATGAGTTTGCCGACCGCTGGGCTAGAATGAGTCATCATCTTTGGTTGGTTAGAAAAATGATATCTTAATGGTGCAGAGAACTCTACATTTTTCTAATATGCCTGAGATGATTAATCTGTGCCTTCCATAGCTCTTCAGTTTTCTAACCTGGCGAAAATTATTACTCATTTTTGCCCATTTTGGACGTAACACCCTTAACACAGCTGACACAGAATTGTCGCTCAGATTGTCGTCGTAAACTCGTCGCATGTCAAACAATTGCTCGACGTAGGTAAAATCTATCGTGATGAACTTCTCGTGCCTGAAAGACATGTCCATCATCAGTTTTTCCTTGCCAAGGATATGGATGAGAGACGAATGACGAAACATTTATGATAATAGTTGAAATGGTGTGTGAGAGAGAGGTAGACCTCGACAGTTATGGGTGAATTTGATAGAATAAATGAAATTTTCCCAGCCTTTAAAAGGTGTAGTCATGAGGTTTTTAATTATATTATTCCGGATTAATTGTCCCCCCTTTTTTACAATACCTCTCCCCTTATTTTTTAATCTGTGACGCTGTTGTTTTTACGTTTTTGTGCTTTCCTTGGGTATGATTTAGGGATGCCACATTGACGCCGATCTATCGGACCACTCGATGCTTTTTGGCCGAGACATTGAAAGCATTGAGTATAAAAATAATCCGATGAAAATTGAGTGGACGGTGAATACTTTAATAAGCATCGAAAAGTCGACTACTCGATGCTTTTTAGTCGATGTAGCATTTCTACACCGAACATTTTTCAGTGTAGGGTTGCCTAAACGACATCGATGTATCGGACTACTTGATGTTTTTTTGGCCGAGACATCGAAAAGATCGAGTAGTAAAATTATACGATGAAGATTGAGTGAGTGGAGAGTAATTTTGTAAACATCGAAAAATCGACTAATCGATATTTTTAGTCGATGTGGCATCCCTACACCGAACATTGTTCAGTGTAGGGATGCCACCTCTACATCGATATATTGGACTAATCGATTTTTTGGCCGAGACATCGAAAACATCGAGTAGTAAAATAATCCGATGAAAATTGAGTGAGTGGTGAGTACTTAAATAAGCATCGAAAAATCGACTACTCGATGATTTTAGTCGATGTGGCATTCCTAGTTTGATGACCTTGTTGACCAGCCCTAATAACCAGTTTAATCCTCTCTCCCTCAACTACCTTCTCCGCGAGTACAGAACGCCACTTGTACTCGAATTTACATAATAACTCTGATGATGATGTTGTAAGCATCGAAACGAGTCGTATTTAATAATTAACAAAGTGTGGGAAATTACCAAGTTATTTTTCTTTAATTGAGGAATAGTACCTCCAAAGACAAACGTATTGAGAGTAAGTAAGAATGAAGCAATCATTAATATATCCGTAGAAGGAAAAATTGTTGAGCGAGTGAAATCATTTCAGTGCTTGGGAAGCTTAGTGACTGAGAATGGGAGCTGTATCTAGGAAGTAAGACAGAGAATAGCTATGGGAAAAAGCATTTGAGAAGGTGAAAGAACTTCTGACATCATTTAGCATTCCAAAAGAACTGAGAAAGAGATTTACTGAATGTTTTGTACGGAGTGTGGTGACTTATCGCAGCGAAGCATGGACAGTCAAAAAGAAAGATGAAAAGTACTTAGAAAGTTTCGAAATTTGGTTGTGGAGATAAATGCTTAAGGTGAAGTGGACGTATATAATGAGAAATGAGAAAGTACTAATGACACTTGGAGAAAAAAACAGCTGAGGGAAATCAAAAAGAGGATGACAGCTTGGATGGGACGTATATTACGCCAAAATTGTATTTTTAGTAGAATTATTGAAGGAAAAGTAGAAGGAGAGCGATGAAGGGGAAGAAGAAGAATGGGAATGCTCGATGAAATAAAAAATGGCCGAAGTTGCAGGCAAATGAAAGAAGATGCTCAGGACCGTCTGCGATGGAGGGCATCCAGTTGAAACCTGTCAGAAGTCTGATTCCACTAAGAAGAAGTACCTCCAAGTAACTTAAAAACGACGTTGTGAATGTACCTGAGAATGACAGGTGAATTTTAAAATTCTTTTTTCTTTTTTTTTTAAGGAGGACATATTTTTAACAGCCGTATGAAAACTTTCAATGAGTATATATACATAGGTCAGTGCATCTTTCCAATCAGTAATCAGCAACCCGTGTTGCTATACGCAAGCAATTACATCTGCTTTTTGTTTACTGTTACTGTTTGATGCACTGCCACCTTGGTTACCCATATGACCCACACTAAAAATTGACTTTTTAAATTAATCATTTTAATATACAATAATTTTTGCCAGACATGAGACTCTTCTCAATCTTATTTTCTCCTCTGATTTAATATATACAAATTTTCATTTATTTCATTTTTACTCTTTCACAATATTGATGGAGCCGTTTTCGAGTAATTAATCCAGACATACATACAGAAATGGCTCGTTTAATAGTGAGAGATAAGTAAAAATCCTCCTGAGCCATACGATTCCGTCGATACTTTGGGACGGTAGATGGATTAAGGACGTCGCGTGCTTTCCCATCTCTGCTGTCTGTCAGGTTACCAATTTTAGCACCTTCGTGCCTTATAGATCAACAATGGCTCTTCGTCCGCGATTTGGACTGAAGGCACATTTCGTACACATTTCATCCAGATCATGCGAAGTGTTAGGCTGCGCTGAAACCGACTTGTTTGCTGGATGGTGACTTCACAAGGCAGCACCAGATGGCCACCACCTTTGCCTTGCAAAAGCCGTGTTGAGAGAGTCAACGATGAAACATTACTTTGGTTGGTCTATAAAACTTTGGAATACGCTGAAAACCATGAAAAGGCGTAGTATAGATGGGGTATTTCCCTTAGAGACTCGGAGGCTACACGCTAGGCTTAGCTTGCTTGAGAAATTCAGAACTGGTGTGTTTCAGAGCGACAGAGAGAATATCATCATTGCGCCTCACTACATCTCTAGGTTGACGGTAGGGATAAAATAAGAGAGATACTCTGCCCAACAGATAGGTACAAATACTCATTCTTTCCGCGCACAAAAAGCGACAACAATAAAAACTGAGCTCCACTGAATACACTCCCATAATACACGCCACCATTTCTCCTCCCAAAACCTTACATATTTACACGGCTGCTGTCCAAACGCAGCCTGCCACACTTCCATGCGGTGGTTCGCAGGGTGTTATGTAAATATAGATCTGCATCACCTGTAGAAAGATATATTTGTATTAAATGAAGAAGATAATATTAAACAGCTATCTTGACCATTTTTATTAATGGCTTCGTGAATCGGAACTATTATGTTCTTAAGGAGTTAATCTTCCGCAGAATGATTCCGTGGACTTGACGGAGATATCCAATCCTCCTTGGCTGGTCCTGCCATTTCCCAGAGCGAGACGTATTGATTTTCTTTTATCAGGCCTCGGGCGGCGTGATCCTTCGCAGACGCTCGAATTAAGAGAGGGCGACCAAATTTAATGGGATTACGAGCTCATAAAGTCAACCCTTCCGAATTATTTCCATCGTCGGTAAGTGCATTTGCCGAACTTTTCCTGGGACTCTACCCGGGCCTTTTTTCTCTGTTTTCTTTTTCGCGTCAGATGTTATCAGTGACGAAATGTCAGGTACGTGCCGATAGCTGAGCGAGCACTTGTTGATTGATGAGAACGTCTCCAGCCTCATAAAAAATGGAATTGGTTCTCACGTCACTCGATAAGGTCGTGAATGAATACTAGAAAAGATGCGAGTTATAATAATACTTTACTTATATCTCCTTAAGGTATTTTTTGCAAAATATCATTCCGCCCATAATGGCCAGTTGCAAGAACATTTAGTTACTGAATAAATAGTTTTCAGATCCATGAAGTTATAGATCTCATAAATATATTCGGGCTGCAAGAACACATCTACTAGTTACTTAACTTATTTACCAATAGTTAATAGCTTAGAGTATTTTATCTAACCTTCCACCACCACTTGATTGATGAGAACGTCTCCAGCCTCATAAAAAATGGAATTGATTCTCACGTCACTCGTTAAGGTCGTGAATGAATACTAGAAAAGGTGTGAGTTATAGGTGACGTGTATTATTGGAGCGTATTTATTGGTGCTCAGTTTTAATTTCATATCGTATTGATCGTATTGTGCCACCACCGGATAAAATTTAAGAAAGTTTAGCTTATGAATAATTGCTACTGCAGATAATAATTTGCCAGTAATAGTAACAAAAACTTGTCATTTGTCTAAAAAACTCTCTTTTATCAAGTAATGAAGTGTCCTAGCGGTTCATTGCGCATCCTCCATCTTGGCTACTTACGGAACTCCTGACTCCATGCCATAAGTTATGAAACCAATACATTTATCAAATGTTTATGCAACACTCATTGAGTGATTGCTTTGGCTTATGGGGTCCATAACTTTCTTGAATAAATGTGTCGTTCCTACAACTGGCCATAAATAAATGAATTTGGTGTCGTTTTAAAGAAAAATATCTAACCCTTGCGAAGACACCAAAATATTTGCTCATTACCGAACTACTTTCCGAGATATTTGACGAAGAATACGAGCCCTTTAACATGGGAAATAGTACGTTATGCACTTCAGAGAAACCTTCTTTAAAAAAATGAGGAATTAATAACGCCTAGATCTTGTTAACAAATTAAAATTTTGTGGGTTGTTTGTTTTCTCGAATATGTTTATAAACTAATAATCATATAGCTACCTCAGTAATTTTTTAAGATCGTAAAATACCTTCCGTTCCGGGTTTTTAACGTACCACGTGAAAAAAATGAGTCAAGTTAAAGATTTATACGTAGCATATTACCGCACCAATAATAATGGGATATTTAATTCATCCTTCCTACAGCTTCTGAAATTGAAACGTATAATACAAATATGGTATCCATTATGATTAGGAAACCATCTCGCTCAAACTACCTTAAATATTAAATGAACCCGAAATGAAAGTGAAAAATAATTTAGGTTACACGATTTTGGTAGCGTGGTATCTCAAATTCCTTAATCCTCAAGTGCCCCTTCAATTGGAGCTCCCTATTCGCTCAATAGTACGCTCATTACATCGCTAAGCGACTTGCGCACTTGCTTTTGCATCGTTTCAGACCCTGCGCACTTCAAAACACATCGGGAGTAGAGTTTTGCGCTGAATTGCGCTTGAGAGGAAAGGAACTACGATAACTGTATCCGCGTTTGTGTTGATTTTTTGATTCCATCGAACTAAGACCTCAAGCATGGATAACGTTACCTTTTTCATTAATTTGTGGTAAACAAATTTATTTATGAAGTAAGCCGTTAGAACGAATTCGTTAAGCATGTCCAAAACACTCAGCCTATAAAAATATCTTTACTCTCTGCCTGCAGAATCATACATACTGGCAAGTTTTCAAGAAAATAGGAAGCAAAGCTTATATTATTAATTTATTGCGTACTAAATTGAATTGAGCTGCTGCCTAATGGCCTGGTGGTGGTGGGTAATATTACTAATTTTAATTAATAAATATTAATGCATAAGGGTTATATATATTTAAGAAGTACGGATTTCGTGTAAGTTATCTACATCTACGTATTATCCTGCGAGCCGCCGCACGGGTGTGTGGTAGGGGGTGTTAAGACACCAGCCGTGTAAAGATGTGTAAGGGATAAGGTTTCGGGAGGTTGAATAGTGACGTGTATTATTGGAGCGTATTTATTGGTGCTCAGTTGTAATTTCATATCGTATTTATCGTATTGTGCCAATTTTGAGAGGATGATAACAGGTGAAAACGTTAAGTAGATGGTTTAATTAAGGGAGAAATCTCGCTACTTGAAGATAAGAACAGGATTTGTACCATGGGAAGAAATGAGGAATGGCAATTTGAAGTGAGGAATAAATAAAAGCCTTGAATTCAGTACTTTGTAGCCTTTCATAGTTGCACAGTGGCTGCTTACGAAGTATGCAGTCCTGACAAAGTATGCATACGTTGCATACACAGCCAAGCGCGGCTTTTGCGCTGTTGTAAGATACAGTCTCCTTGCTGTGGCTTCCTCGAGGTCTAATCTCCCTTGAGTTGCTATCTTCAATGGATTTCAAGGGCTTAAGAAATAGTTGATACGTATCCATCTAAATTGCCGTGAGGGTTAGGAAGGCTGGACAGCGTAGTAGTCTCCGCATTGGCCCGGGAGCCTAAACGCCCGTGGGTTCGACTCCCGGTCCGGGCCAATTTTATTCACATGGCACTTTAAACAGTTGCTGCTTACTCTATGATTATGTGTACAGGGACTTAAAAGGCCACTCAAATGCCTTCTCACAGTTACGCAGATTCGGCCACCAGGTGTCTCTGACTGCCGATCCATCAGTCAGAATGGAAGTAAGAGGGATGGCTAGGAAAGTAGAGGTTTTGATGAAAGACGAAGGGAGTGAAGGTGAGAAAATGTTGTAGAGGAATTAGGCAAAATCGGGCATAGGTTCGAATCGATAGGAATCTGGTCTGGGGGGTTGAATGGGGACGAGATAAAGGTATGAATGAACTGTAAGGATGAACATATTTAAAATATGTGTTCCTTAAAACGATTACTCACTTCATTCACTGATACCTGAAGAAATTTCTACTCCTGCAACGTTTAATTCATTCATGGCCATTATCAAGCTTCACAATAATTACCAGGGTTGAAATTCGCTATGAAAAAATCATTTGGCTTGACTGGGATCAAATGATTTTTTCATAGCGAATTTCATCACTGGTGTACATGCACCCGTGCGAGTGACTTCGTACCACATCATTAGTTAAATGCAATGTTTGGAAATTTCACAATAATCTTGAACGCCAAAGTTAATGTGGACTTCGGCTATACCTAGGATTATCTGGGATAAAATGGGAGCCCCTAGAGACTTGGAGGCTGCACGCTAGGTTTCGGTTCCTTGAGAAATTCCGAACTGGTGTGTTTCAGAGCGGCACAGAGAATATTATCATGACACCTCACTACGACTCAAGATCTGACAGAAGCGATAAAATGAGAGAAAAACATTGCCTAACAGATAGTTACAACAACTCGTTCTTTCCGCGCGCAATAAGCGATCACAAATCTCCACTAAATACACTCCCATAACACTCGTCACCATTTCACCTCCCAAAACCTAATCCCTTATATCTTTACACGGCTGGTGTCCTAACACCACGTGCCAAACGCTCACGTGGCGGCTCGTAGGGTAGTATGTAGAAATAAAACCAGCTCTCAAGCCACCTTATATGTACAATCTTTATAGTTATTTATTTATCTTCACTACCCCGAATACAGCACAATGGGCCAATTTATGTCGGGTGAATAACAGTAACAACGGACGAGACACAAACACCCATGTCCTGGGCAGATAATATTCTACCCAGTTGACTACTTGTGGTACCTGATTACATATGGTTGTGCGTAATACGTTGTAGTGAGCTAGTATTAAAGCATTAGATATCCTACGCGAAGATTTGACGGCTACTGGGCTTATAAACGTTAATTTTTTACCTAAATCAGGTTAGAGAATCATAGTCTAATAAGGGGAAGATGCTGCGGAATAGGATGGTTTCGAATGTAATTTTCCCGCGAACGTTAAACGTTGTACCAGTGTTCATTTTCAAATATGGAAATCCATAGGTTCCACTAAGTTTTTTTGTACCAATACGCTCTCAGATGTTACAGATAGTGGATATTCTTGCTGAAAGTATACAGCCACAACGTCCCGTGACGTTGTGGCTGTATATTGAGGCTTAACAATTGGAATTTTTTCGCTGTGCGTCTCTATTTTTTTCATTTATTCTCTGATCTGATTTTAATCTGTAAATTAGTACTAAGAGCACTTCCAGCATACTTTCTATGTGGCTCTAGTGTAGATATGCATCTAATTTGTTGCAGCATACCATAATACTCATGGTATTTTTTAAATGGCGCAGTATAATATTGTGAGGGTTTTTGAAGTTTCATCTCCTGACAGTAACTCAGGTTTCTTTCCTATTACATCAGTAGTCAAAGTTTTGTAAACTTTCCTAGAGTACTAGCTCAAAGGCTCGCGTAAACAGGCTAAAATATTGGCGAAATAGCCAAAGTTTGATGAATGATGTAGAATAGAAATTAATGTATTTTTTTATTTTTAATAATTGAAGTTGAGGGAGAGGTCATTACGTAATCCAACTGTATCCTGGCAACCGAAAAAAACAATCGAATCGGTCATCCCTACTCTTCTATTACTTTCAGCAAGAATATCCACTATCTGTAACATATGAGAGCGTATTGGTACAAACTTAATGGAACCTATGGATTTCCAAATTTGAAAATGAACACTGGTACAATTTTCACACTTTTATATTCGCCACCGACCATGGTTTCAGCACATTATGCCATCATCAGGGTTTCATCAACTTTATGATGGCATGATGCGCTGAAACCATGGTCGATGACGGAAAATAAAAATGTGGAAATTTTACAAGTGTTTATTTTCAAATATTGAAATCCACCATCTGTTTGAAATCTAAGGCAAGTAACTTGGGAAACATACATTGACTACTTAGTGCTATGGCTTTCCTGGATTAAACCCTAGTTTTCACCAAAAATGCGGGTTATTATCTATTTTCATAAATAAATAATGTATGTAAGGAGAACCCACATATAACAAGGAATTAGATGCCGAATACTTGTAAGTTATCGATGGAAAAACACCTTAAAACAGAAAAACTAGCGCGTTAGCCCGTGAGGGCTAAAGAAAAATGGGGATTGGAAAAGATGGGGCGGGCCAAATCTGCGTTATAGCTTTTATCATAGGCAAACTTGGAGAGCGCCCTCTCCGTGTACTTCAAAGATTTCAGTGAAAATCATTTATATAACTATGCGAAAAAATATATATTATCTAATTGTAAGACTTCTGATGCGTTTATTTTGAAATTTATTGAGCATTCTGGGAAAAGTGTTCTGCAAAATTTTAATTGAAAGAGTGCGGAATATTACTTCTGACAGAATATGGGGCGTGCAATGTGGGTTTATGCCTGCGAGAGGATGTATGACCAGCTTTTAGCGTTTCAGCAAGTGATAGAAAAATGTATGGGCGTCCGGAATAAAGTGTACTGTGCGTTTGTTGATTTAGAGAAGGCATATGACAGGGTAAATAGAAAGAAGTTGTGGAAGGTTTTGAAGGACTGTGGAGTGAATGGGCAATTATTGAATGTTATGATGGCGATTAATGATAATAGTTAGGCAAGTGTGAGAGTTAACGGGGTTCTTAGTAATTGGTTTGTAATAAAACAGGGCGTAAAGTAAGGATGCGTAATGTCACAATGGCTGTTTAATTTATTTAAGGATAAATGTGTTAGAGATGCATGTGGTGAAAACGACGGTGTTTTCATTGTAAATGTAAATGTGCGAGTTCTACTTTATGCGGATGATGCTGTTTTGATCTCAGAGAGCCAACAGGGATTACAGAAGCTCCTAGATAAGTTTAAATAAGTGAAACAACAGAGAGAATGGAATTGAAGGTAAATGCGTGCAAGACTAAAGTATCAGTTTTTGATAAGGAGAATGGGGAGAATAACTGTAGGATGAGGGCGAATGGTGAAGCAATTGAACAAGTGGATGATTTTGTGTACTTAGGTAAGATGTATTCGCAAGATGGAAGAATAGATGAGGAGATAAAGAGACGTGCGAATACTGGAAGTGGTAGTGGTAGTGAATACGAGT
This sequence comes from Ceriagrion tenellum, assembly GCA_963169105.1. Lineage (NCBI taxonomy): Eukaryota > Metazoa > Arthropoda > Insecta > Odonata > Coenagrionidae > Ceriagrion > Ceriagrion tenellum. The sequence goes on from OY720643.1 coordinate 69,045,510, forward strand.
GGTAGGTAGCATGTGGAGCATATCAAGGAATGAGTACTTGTCTAAGGAAGCGAAAATCGCTGTGAACAAAAGTGTACTTCTTCCCACTTTGCTATATGGTAGTGAAACATGGGTATGTGAGGATAGACATTAGAGTAGACTGAACGCCGTAGGTATGAGTTATCTGAGGAGTATTTGCGGCAAAAGTAGGATAGATAAGGTCAGGAATGAGTGGGTAATAAATGAATGTGGGTTAGATGCTTCAGTAATGGATATTCATATATGAAAGGAGTGTGCTTCGTTGGTTTGGCCATGTTGAGAGAATGAATGAGAGTCGAATATCAACACAGATATATAACAGTGAAAAGAATGGTGCGAGAGGTAGAGGTAGGCCGAGAAAGTTGTGGCTGAATGTGGTTGAGGAAATTCTTAGGTGGAGAAATGTTAGGATTCTTAAAAACAGGAGGGCGTTTATGAAGCAGTGTATGGGGGTAAATGAAGCAAAAGAGGTTTGCAAGGATAGGTCAGTTTGGAGGAAATTATTGAAGGAGAGTTAGGTGTACAAATATGTATTTATGTGTGAAACTTTGTAACTGTGCCTACTCCGGAAGGGAATGGGGTGACTGGTATGTAGGTATGTAAGTACAAACTCCTGCGCCTTAGAGAACGTATTAGGGAGCTCGCTTGCATTCTGTTGACAATCATCTGAATTACTGCACCTTGAAACATTATCATACTAACATTTGCGCAGCCTTTTATATGCTCTTTATAAAGCCCCTTTTACACGGGACACGCATTTGAACAAATTAATGTAATTACGAACCTGAATTTCAAATTGTATCTTGTAAAGCGGTTAATTGCAATAATATATGCACGAGATGGCAAAATAGATCCTGCTCAAATGTATTTGTTATTATACGACAGATTGAGGGAAAATGCAATTTAAAATTGTACACGTTCATGCCCCGAGCAGAACGTCCTAAGGATATGCTGTAGTGCATGCTGGTGAAAACTCACGCCCTTTTATACAACCTAGTGGTTTGCCGGACACTATATAGATGTAGAAGGAGAATAGCCCGAGTTAAGAAGGCATTCATGGGAAAAATAACTCCTGTGCTCAAAGAAGATGGGACTACAAACCAGAAAACATGTGAAAACATTCGAGTGGAGCGTGGCACTCAATGGATCGGAAGCACGGACCATTGGAAAAGCTGACCAGAATAGACTAGAAGCCTTCGAAACCTGGTGATGGAGGAGGATAATGAATATTAAATGGACGGACAAAATAAGAAAAGAGGAAGTGCACAGAAGATTGGAAGAGGAAAGGACCATGAGGAGCAGCATAGAGAAAAGAAGAACAAGATGGACTGGACTCATCCTGAGACTCAATGGGTTTTTGAAGAACATGATTGAAGTCAAAATAGAGGGAAATGTCCCCAGAGGAAGGCCCAGGAAAAAGGTAATGGACCAAATAAAGAGGAAAGTATACACAGGAAGAGATATCAGGAGTAAGGGAACTAGCATTAGATAGGGAAGGGTGGAGGTCTGCAGTCAACCAATCTTAGGTTTGAACGAACAATGGTGATGACATTATACATGAACAAAATATTCTAGTATTCATGAAATTTGTAAGGAACATAATTGAATGTCAAAAGGAGGGAAAAGTCCCCAAAGGAAGACCCAGGAATAAGATCATGTGTCAAATTAAGAGGAGTATAAATGTATGTATTATTAATGAGAAGAATTACGAGGAGGTAAGGGAACTACTATTAGATGTGTCAGGGTGGAGGGCTGCAGTCAACCTATCTTAGGATTGAACGACCATTGAATGTAATGTAGATGTAGATTTCGGTTACCCTGTCCCGGCGATCTTTGCATGTTCGTAAGCCGCGTTTTCGCCTCCTCCTCATCTCTCTGGCTCGTATGAGGATGTCATCATTCATCCAGGGTGCCCCCCACGCGTGCCCCATTAGCGCGTCGAAAGAGTGACACACATTCCCCCTCTGAGTGCTCGCTTCCTGATCACCAGAGAGTCGTGGGTTCATGCTCCGATCGGTTACTGCACTAATTTGGTCACGTATCTAACCGGCAGCGTTGCGTGCCAGCAGTTTCCTCTCGGTGGGCCGGGAGTTCTAGTTCTGCGGGTTAACGAGCCGGAAAACTGTCATTAACTCCTACTGTCGTTGCAAAAATTATGTAGACGCGAGTTTGGACACTGATTAAAAGTGAACCGTGGTACCAATGTGAATGCGAGTTACATCAATGTTTAGCTTATTTATGTTGCGTTTAACCGTAGTCGCCGATCATCGAACTATCGATTAAAATTGGTTTCACATTGTAGGTTTACAATGGTAATTGTTATTGAATACTGCTGTAAATAGCTTAAAAACAACACCAAGATCTTGCTTCTAGTACTTTTCGTAACCAAGAAAAAGTTATTTCATAAAGTTGATAATAACTTTTTTATGCCAAATTAGAAAGAACTGAACGTTTAAGGGTCAATTAAAATATGTTTTTCCTACTCAATACTACAGGTTCATTACGATTTAAATTCAAGTACCTTCACGATTGAATGTCAAAGAGAGCGTTCCGTTCGAAAACGCCAAAAAAACCGGCTCTTTTTTTGTTCTCACAGCAATAGAAATCGAGAGTGAATTGTAAAAATAATCGGCAACCACGGATAAACGCAAAATAAAACTAGCTTAAGTTTGGTGTAACTCGCATCCATATAGGTGCCACGGTTTTTTTAAATCAGTGTCCAAATTTGAGTCTACATAATTTTTGCACCGACAGAAGGAGTTAATGATTTCTCGTGTTATGATCAAAATATTGAATGCAATTAGTCATGGGCATTTTTTGCAGAATTCATTGGCTTCATCAGGGCTATAAAACAATACATCGCTCCTTATATTCAATTCATTTATCATCGTGGGCCTTTCTGGCCCATGAGATTTTTTGAGGTTAATATTACATTGGAATATATTAACAAAAATGAGATGAGGAACTAAGAAAAATGTTGACAAAAAATAAAGTAATAAATACAAGAAATATATGTTTAAATCCCATGAAGTGTGAATTCGCCAGTATTCAGCCTCACAATGTATACACATATCACGAATGCAGAAAACATCCTTCTTACGAACATTGTACACAATATTTTTAAGATAGGTGGAATAGTAATTCGTGACTATAATATGTAACATAGATCGAAAATATGTCTAAGAACAAAATTACACTTATTTTTACTTTTACTTTTAATTTTAATTAGTTACTTTTCCACTTCCCGTATTAATCGAGCAGCGTGATTAGTTGTACAGGGAACCGCCGTGCATTTTTAAGAAGTAGCTTGTACACTTTGGACTTAAACACTCTTATTGATTGTACATTGGCCACAGTTATTCGATTACCATTAGTATATATCTAGGGTTTTGGTCAAATTCAAAATTCCGTTTTGGTATTTACGGTGGTATTTTAAATTTCATCGTAACCCTCTATGTAGACTATTATTTATTTATAAACAATATCCAATATAGTTGTATATTTTTTATTGGATATTGTGTTTATGCCCTTTTGAGGGCAATAAATTTGACGAAAGTCGACCGTGAAAAATGCGTATAATTTATTGACCAAAACTAGATAAATAATTTATCTTTACATGCATGTGGTCAAGAAAAGCCTCATTTTATTTATTATTGGAGTAATCATCCTGCTAATGGCTAGCTGCAGTAACGACTCATATGTGTTCTATAAAGTTATGGGGACTATAAGCCATGGCAACTATTCAATAAGTGCTGCAGAAAAACATTCGATAAATGTATTGGTTTCATAACATGGAGTTACGAGTTCCATTAGTTGCCAAACGAAATCCGTAAGTTTAGTGATGTTCCGCATGTGTATTCGCCACGACATGTCTGAAGTTAAGGTTATTCCAAGGAATTTGGATTTATATGGAGGCTATGTTTACTCCACCCACAGTGTAGATATGGCGTTGGAATAATTACTTCCGCAAGCAGTGTACAATGGTGCATTTACGCGCGTGGAAGGTACGCTTAATACGTAAAGGAAAAAGGAGTTCTTATGGTGGGTCTTAGTCTATTATTCTCGATTTTCTGAAAACATGAGCGTAACATCTTTGAGTGCGTTTTATAAACTGAGATAAAAATACATTAGAATTCCCAGACTTTTTTTCTCTAATTCAGCCTTGAAAATGGAAATTTTAGCAGTCTTTTGAGATTTCTTAGGTTACATAAGAAAAACGTGAATTTGAGATAGCAAGCATAAGGCTTTTTATAATAACTGTTTATAAGAAGGCGAAAAGTCTTGGAAACTAAATAAAAATAAAATATTGGTATGCTACCTACTATGTTTACAGCCTATAAAAGCAATACTGCCGTAATTGAAGTCAAAATGCGGAAGTTCCGTGCTAATGGCGCTGCAGTCGTCTCCTATGGCCGGAAAACTAGCGATTAAAAATTTATACGTGGAATAGTCTTCTCATTTTGTTCCTGTTTTTGATTTTCGATACTTCGATCTTAATACTTCATCCTGATGCATCATTTAAAGGAGGATTTTTTCAACGAAACGGATAAAAATGTGTAATTTAGTGTGTGTTTTGACTGACGTAGTGAAGCCAGAACCACCTTAAATTCTCTTTAAATATCATCAAAGAGTAAGCAGAAACTGCGTTAAATGCAGCTATTAAAGGTTACTCAACCTTTTCATCATTTTCAAAAATTTAATGAGACATTCCATTTGGGATGAAAAATTATTCCTCAGGAAATTATACTTGATCTATCTTCGTATGAAGCTAAATGTCCAGAGAAATCGAATAAAAGTAAAATTCAAGCAACTTATCACCTTTTTAAAGTTATTTGCTATTTACTGCCGAAATGGAAGTCAAAATTCGGTAGTTCCATGCAAGTGGTGCTGCAGTCGGCTCCTATGTAAAGTTCTGCATTACCATACAGAACTTATCCCAATACAGAACTTTACTCCTATGGATTCACCACGGGGCAGGAAAGGGGGCGTGGCACATTTGTTTTGGTAATGTATTCCTGTGATAACTGCCTTTTCCTGAATTTATAATTGTAAACTCCTTCGAAGTTCATTTTTCAAGGGTTTCTGGTGATTTTTCCATGCAAAAATTTCGTTTCCGCGGGTCTAGTATATCGAAATGGGTGTAACTATTACTAAGGGAACAGTACGGCCAGGGGGCTTTCCTGAAAGCCCGAGCTCATGGTGGCTCTGCGTTGCGGATTTTTTGTGCATCAGTTCCTTGCTGCTCTCGCCGTCCCCAACTTCGACTATTCCGATCACCCTCCTTTATCCTACTCCGCGGGCTTCACAAGTGTGGCCATTAAAAATGTAGCCGTGGAATAATCTGCATATATTGTACCTTAATTTTGGTTTTCAATACGTAACCCGTTTCAACAGCCAAATCGGAATTTTTTAGACTGCATAAATAAAAATGTACTACTTAGTAACTATCTTGACCCACATGGTCAAACCTGAGGATACCTTAATGAACTATCCAGAGTCGCAAATCCAAATGTTAATCTATTCATTCTCTCAGGGTATGGAGTAATGACTTCTCATCATTGTGGACGTCCTTTCAACTTCACACTATCATGCACTTGAGTGGAGAGAACCTCTGTGATGTTTGACACCTGAGACCGTGAAACTCTCATCCCCCACTCCTCTAAATTCCAGCTTCTTTCGCCGGCTAGTCTTAATAGAATGCCATACCCACGCTAATTTCTCTCGTGCACGCTCCACCGAAGAAAGTATTGGACAAGCGCGGACGCTCATCCTAACCGTGCTCCATTATTGACTTGGAGAGCAACACTCTCTTGGTAGATGTCTCATTTGTTGGCTCAGAGCGCATGACAAGGAGTATGTAGAAGAGAGAGATTATTGTAGAATAATTTCATCATTCAAGGGACTCAGTAGCGTGTGTAGGTTAATATAGAAATGTATTTCCCATTTAACCTCCTTAAGTCTGGAAATGCTATGTTGACAATGTCAGCAGAAATATTAACTCAAGGTAATACTGTGTGCTTGCTACATATTCAGGAGTCTTCTCCATTATGTCCTGGCGTAACTTCAGTTTAGCGCGGTATTGGATAAGGTTACCGACATGTTACTGCTAATATATTGGTAGTACCACTGATGCCCGTGTGACCAAGGTATTCACCTATATCTACATATTTCGAGACCACTGAGGGTACACATGTCATTCTAAAAACGCAGTCAAATGTCAGCAGAAATATTAACTTAAGGTAATACTGTGTGCTTGCTACATATTCAGGAGTCTTCTCCACTATACCCTGACGTAACTTCAGTTTAGCGCGGTATTGGATAAGGTTACCGACATGTTACTGCTAATATATTGGTAGTACCACTGATGCCCGTGTGACCAAGGTATTCACCTATATCTACATATTTCGAGACCACTGAGGGTACACATGTCATTCTAAAAACGCAGTCAAATGTCAGCAGAAATATTAACTTAAGGTAATACTGTGTGCTTGCTACATATTCAGGAGTCTTCTCCATTATGTCCTGGCGTAACTTCAGTTTAGCGCGGTATTGGATAAGGTTACCGACATGTTACTGCTAATATATTGGTAGTACCACTGATGCCCGTGTGACCAAGGTATTCACCTATATCTACATATTTCGAGACCACTGAGGGTACACATGTCATTCTAAAAACGCAGTCAAATGTCAGCAGAAATATTAACTTAAGGTAATACTGTGTGCTTGCTACATATTCAGGAGTCTTCTCCATTATGTCCTGGCGTAACTTCAGTTTAGCGCGGTATTGGATAAGGTTACCGACATGTTACTGCTAATATATTGGTAGTACCACTGATGCCCGTGTGACCAAGGTATTCACCTATATCTACATATTTCGAGACCACTGAGGGTACACATGTCATTCTAAAAACGCAGTCAAATGTCAGCAGAAATATTAACTTAAGGTAATACTGTGTGCTTGCTACATATTCAGGAGTCTTCTCCACTATACCCTGACGTAACTTCAGTTTAGCGCGGTATTGGATAAGGTTACCGACATGTTACTGCTAATATATTGGTAGTACCACTGATGCCCGTGTGACCAAGGTATTCACCTATATCTACATATTTCGAGACCACTGAGGGTACACATGTCATTCTAAAAACGCAGTCAAATGTCAGCAGAAATATTAACTCATGGTAATAGTGTGTGCTTGCTACATATTCAGGAGTCTTCTCCATTATGTCCTGGCGTAACTTCAGTTTAGCGCGGTATTGGATAAGGTTACCGACATGTTACTGCTAATATATTGGTAGTACCACTGATGCCCGTGTGACCAAGGTATTCACCTATATCTACATATTTCGAGACCACTGAGGGTACACATGTCATTCTAAAAACGCAGTCAAATGTCAGCAGAAATATTAACTTAAGGTAATACTGTGTGCTTGCTACATATTCAGGAGTCTTCTCCATTATGTCCTGGCGTAACTTCAGTTTAGCGCGGTATTGGATAAGGTTACCGACATGTTACTGCTAATATATTGGTAGTACCACTGATGCCCGTGTGACCAAGGTATTCACCTATATCTACATATTTCGAGACCACTGAGGGTACACATGTCATTCTAAAAACGCAGTCAAATGTCAGCAGAAATATTAACTTAAGGTAATACTGTGTGCTTGCTACATATTCAGGAGTCTTCTCCATTATGTCCTGGCGTAACTTCAGTTTAGCGCGGTATTGGATAAGGTTACCGACATGTTACTGCTAATATATTGGTAGTACCACTGATGCCCGTGTGACCAAGGTATTCACCTATATCTACATATTTCGAGACCACTGAGTGTACACATGTCATTCTAAAAACGCAGTCAAATGTCAGCAGAAATATTAACTTAAGGTAATACTGTGTGCTTGCTACATATTCAGGAGTCTTCTCCACTATACCCTGACGTAACTTCAGTTTAGCGCGGTATTGGATAAGGTTACCGACATGTTACTGCTAATATATTGGTAGTACCACTGATGCCCGTGTGACCAAGGTATTCACCTATATCTACATATTTCGAGACCACTGAGGGTACACATGTCATTCTAAAAACGCAGTCAAATGTCAGCAGAAATATTAACTCATGGTAATAGTGTGTGCTTGCTACATATTCAGGAGTCTTCTCCATTATGTCCTGGCGTAACTTCAGTTTAGCGCGGTATTGGATAAGGTTACCGACATGTTACTGCTAATATATTGGTAGTACCACTGATGCCCGTGTGACCAAGGTATTCACCTATATCTACATATTTCGAGACCACTGAGGGTACACATGTCATTCTAAAAACGCAGTCAAATGTCAGCAGAAATATTAACTTAAGGTAATACTGTGTGCTTGCTACATATTCAGGAGTCTTCTCCATTATGTCCTGGCGTAACTTCAGTTTAGCGCGGTATTGGATAAGGTTACCGACATGTTACTGCTAATATATTGGTAGTACCACTGATGCCCGTGTGACCAAGGTATTCACCTATATCTACATATTTCGAGACCACTGAGGGTACACATGTCATTCTAAAAACGCAGTCAAATGTCAGCAGAAATATTAACTCATGGTAATACTGTGTGCTTGCTACATATTCAGGAGTCTTCTCCACTATACCCTGACGTAACTTCAGTTTAGCGCGGTATTGGATAAGGTTACCGACATGTTACTGCTAATATATTGGTAGTACCACTGATGCCCGTGTGACCAAGGTATTCACCTATATCTACATATTTCGAGACCACTGAGGGTACACATGTCATTCTAAAAACGCAGTCAAATGTCAGCAGAAATATTAACTCAAGGTAATACTGTGTGCTTGCTACATATTCAGGAGTCTTCTCCATTATGTCCTGGCGTAACTTCAGTTTAGCGCGGTATTGGATAAGGTTACCGACATGTTACTGCTAATATATTGGTAGTACCACTGATGCCCATGTGACCAAGGTATTCACCTATATCTACATATTTCGAGACCACTGAGGGTACACATGTCATTCTAAAAACGCAGTCAAATGTCAGCAGAAATATTAACTTAAGGTAATACTGTGTGCTTGCTACATATTCAGGAGTCTTCTCCATTATGTCCTGGCGTAACTTCAGTTTAGCGCGGTATTTGATAAGGTTACCGACATGTTACTGCTAATATATTGGTAGTACCACTGATGCCCGTGTGACCAAGGTATTCACCTATATCTACATATTTCGAGACCACTGAGGGTACACATGTCATTCTAAAAACGCAGTCAAATGTCAGCAGAAATATTAACTTAAGGTAATACTGTGTGCTTGCTACATATTCAGGAGTCTTCTCCACTATACCCTGACGTAACTTCAGTTTAGCGCGGTATTGGATAAGGTTACCGACATGTTACTGATAATATATTGGTAGTACCACTGATGCCCGTGTGACCAAGGTATTCACCTATATCTACATATTTCGAGACCACTGAGGGTACACATGTCATTCTAAAAACGCAGTCAAATGTCAGCAGAAATATTAACTTAAGGTAATACTGTGTGCTTGCTACATATTCAGGAGTCTTCTCCATTATGTCCTGGCGTAACTTCAGTTTAGCGCGGTATTGGATAAGGTTACCGACATGTTACTGCTAATATATTGGTAGTACCACTGATGCCCGTGTGACCAAGGTATTCACCTATATCTACATATTTCGAGACCACTGAGGGTACACATGTCATTCTAAAAACGCAGTCAAATGTCAGCAGAAATATTAACTTAAGGTAATACTGTGTGCTTGCTACATATTCAGGAGTCTTCTCCACTATACCCTGACGTAACTTCAGTTTAGCGCGGTATTGGATAAGGTTACCGACATGTTACTGCTAATATATTGGTAGTACCACTGATGCCCGTGTGACCAAGGTATTCACCTATATCTACATATTTCGAGACCACTGAGGGTACACATGTCATTCTAAAAACGCAGTCAAATGTCAGCAGAAATATTAACTCATGGTAATAGTGTGTGCTTGCTACATATTCAGGAGTCTTCTCCATTATGTCCTGGCGTAACTTCAGTTTAGCGCGGTATTGGATAAGGTTACCGACATGTTACTGCTAATATATTGGTAGTACCACTGATGCCCGTGTGACCAAGGTATTCACCTATATCTACATATTTCGAGACCACTGAGGGTACACATGTCATTCTAAAAACGCAGTCAAATGTCAGCAGAAATATTAACTTAAGGTAATACTGTGTGCTTGCTACATATTCAGGAGTCTTCTCCACTATACCCTGACGTAACTTCAGTTTAGCGCGGTATTGGATAAGGTTACCGACATGTTACTGCTAATATATTGGTAGTACCACTGATGCCCGTGTGACCAAGGTATTCACCTATATCTACATATTTCGAGACCACTGAGGGTACACATGTCATTCTAAAAACGCAGTCAAATGTCAGCAGAAATATTAACTCAAGGTAATACTGTGTGCTTGCTACATATTCAGGAGTCTTCTCCATTATGTCCTGGCGTAACTTCAGTTTAGCGCGGTATTGGATAAGGTTACCGACATGTTACTGCTAATATATTGGTAGTACCACTGATGCCCATGTGACCAAGGTATTCACCTATATCTACATATTTCGAGACCACTGAGGGTACACATGTCATTCTAAAAACGCAGTCAAATGTCAGCAGAAATATTAACTTAAGGTAATACTGTGTGCTTGCTACATATTCAGGAGTCTTCTCCATTATGTCCTGGCGTAACTTCAGTTTAGCGCGGTATTGGATAAGGTTACCGACATGTTACTGCTAATATATTGGTAGTACCACTGATGCCCGTGTGACCAAGGTATTCACCTATATCTACATATTTCGAGACCACTGAGGGTACACATGTCATTCTAAAAACGCAGTCAAATGTCAGCAGAAATATTAACTTAAGGTAATACTGTGTGCTTGCTACATATTCAGGAGTCTTCTCCACTATACCCTGACGTAACTTCAGTTTAGCGCGGTATTGGATAAGGTTACCGACATGTTACTGCTAATATATTGGTAGTACCACTGATGCCCGTGTGACCAAGGTATTCACCTATATCTACATATTTCGAGACCACTGAGGGTACACATGTCATTCTAAAAACGCAGTCAAATGTCAGCAGAAATATTAACTTAAGGTAATACTGTGTGCTTGCTACATATTCAGGAGTCTTCTCCACTATACCCTGACGTAACTTCAGTTTAGCGCGGTATTGGATAAGGTTACCGACATGTTACTGCTAATATATTGGTAGTACCACTGATGCCCGTGTGACCAAGGTATTCACCTATATCTACATATTTCGAGACCACTGAGGGTACACATGTCATTCTAAAAACGCAGTCAAATGTCAGCAGAAATATTAACTTAAGGTAATACTGTGTGCTTGCTACATATTCAGGAGTCTTCTCCATTATGTCCTGGCGTAACTTCAGTTTAGCGCGGTATTGATAAGGTTACCGACATGTTACTGCTAATATATTGGTAGTACCACTGATGCCCGTGTGACCAAGGTATTCACCTATATCTACATATTTCGAGACCACTGAGGGTACACATGTCATTCTAAAAACGCAGTCAAATGTCAGCAGAAATATTAACTTAAGGTAATACTGTGTGCTTGCTACATATTCAGGAGTCTTCTCCATTATGTCCTGGCGTAACTTCAGTTTAGCGCGGTATTGGATAAGGTTACCGACATGTTACTGCTAATATATTGGTATAACACTGATGCCCGTGTGACCAAGGTATTCACCTATATCTACATATTTCGAGACCACTGAGGGTACACATGTCATTCTAAAAACGCAGTCAAATGTCAGCAGAAATATTAACTTAAGGTAATACTGTGTGCTTGCTACATATTCAGGAGTCTTCTCCACTATACCCTGACGTAACTTCAGTTTAGCGCGGTATTGGATAAGGTTACCGACATGTTACTGCTAATATATTGGTAGTACCACTGATGCCCGTGTGACCAAGGTATTCACCTATATCTACATATTTCGAGACCACTGAGGGTACACATGTCATTCTAAAAACGCAGTCAAATGTCAGCAGAAATATTAACTTAAGGTAATACTGTGTGCTTGCTACATATTCAGGAGTCTTCTCCACTATACCCTGACGTAACTTCAGTTTAGCGCGGTATTGGATAAGGTTACCGACATGTTACTGCTAATATATTGGTAGTACCACTGATGCCCGTGTGACCAAGGTATTCACCTATATCTACATATTTCGAGACCACTGAGGGTACACATGTCATTCTAAAAACGCAGTCAAATGTCAGCAGAAATATTAACTCATGGTAATAGTGTGTGCTTGCTACATATTCAGGAGTCTTCTCCATTATGTCCTGGCGTAACTTCAGTTTAGCGCGGTATTGGATAAGGTTACCGACATGTTACTGCTAATATATTGGTAGTACCACTGATGCCCATGTGACCAAGGTATTCACCTATATCTACATATTTCGAGACCACTGAGGGTACACATGTCATTCTAAAAACGCAGTCAAATGTCAGCAGAAATATTAACTTAAGGTAATACTGTGTGCTTGCTACATATTCAGGAGTCTTCTCCATTATGTCCTGGCGTAACTTCAGTTTAGCGCGGTATTGGATAAGGTTACCGACATGTTACTGCTAATATATTGGTAGTACCACTGATGCCCGTGTGACCAAGGTATTCACCTATATCTACATATTTCGAGACCACTGAGGGTACGCATGTCATTCTAAAAACGACTTGATCCACATTTTAAAACCTTCCTAAGAAATATGCATTATTTATTTATTTTTGCTTTCGAAGAAGTTTACTTGGAGCGGATTAGGTATCGATTTATATCGGCCTTGAGTATTGGAACCATTCATGTTTAGAAAATCTGCATGTGCGTGTAAAATAAAACAATATAGAAAAAATAAAGTTTTTTAAAATTTGCTTGAAAAAATGTTTTTCACTTCTCTAGGTAAAAATTAAGTCTTATACTCAGGATTAAAAGACTTAATAAGTTCTATTTAATGCCTTATTTTGATGTACATATGTTTGCTCTATAAACATGGTAAACGGAGCACGTATCCCTTGTCACCCATGTGCTCCGACGAAAACCGGAAGTCTGCTATTGAAACCTAAATACATGTGTTTTGTTATCGATGATCGGAGCTGAAAAACTATATTTGGTAAACCAATATCTAGTACTTGTTATACAAGTTTTTGAACAGGCTCCACTTCATCTTGCTTCAAGACGTCATCTACTAACTTCTTTCATGGTAGTTAGAGCGAGATAGTTCCCTGGTGATAATGGAGACCATATTCGAATTATACGTTTCAATTTCAGTAGCTATAGAAAGTATGAAACAAATACTGCAACACATTATTACTTCATCTTTTTTTTTTGCTGCCGGACGATGCTGTTGGCCCGTATGTCCCCGGAATCCCGATAGGCTGCTGAGCCTGTCTTCAGGTTTCCCAGGGACCGGACCAATAGAATTTGACATACATCCATGCCCTGGGTGGTGAAAAACCCACACAGGCGGGACTCGACCCCGCGTCCCTCGGTTTAGCAGGCGAGGACTTTACCCCGCCGCCAACGGGGCCGGCTTGCTTCAAGACGTCATCTACTAACTTCTTTCATGGTAGTTAGAGCGAGATAGTTAGTTCCCTGGTGATAATGGAGACCATATTCGAATTATACGTTTCAATTTCAGTAGCTATAGAAAGTATGAAACAAATACTGCAACACATTATTACTTCATCTTTTTTTTTTGCTGCCGGACGATGCTGTTGGCCCGTATGTCCCCGGAATCCCGATAGGCTGCTGAGCCTGTCATCAGGTTTCCCAGGGACCGGACCAATAGAATTTGACATACATCCATGCCCTGGGTGGTGAAAAACCCACCCAGGCGGGACTCGACCCCGCGTCCCTCGGTTTAGCAGGCGAGGACTTTACCCCGCCGCCAACGGGGCCGGCTTGCTTCAAGACGTCATCTACTAACTTCTTTCATGGTAGTTAGAGCGAGATAGTTAGTTCCCTGGTGATAATGGAGACCATATTCGAATTATACGTTTCAATTTCAGTAGCTATAGGAAGCATGAATCAAATAATGCATTATTAATAGTGCTATAATATACTTGTATATGACTGAAATCTAGATAATCAAGTATAAGATTCCACATAAGTCTTTCATTTGACTCATTTTTTATCACGCGGTACGTTCAAAACTCCATCACAACGGAAGGTTTTTTTTGCGATTCTGAAAAAAATTACTCCGGTGACAATATGGTTTAGTTCCAAAAATAGTTGGAAAACAAAGTACTCACTGTTAATTTTTCGACGAGATCTAGGTGTTAGAAATGCCTCATTTTTAAAATGAGGTATCTCTGGAGTTCATACACATACCATTTCCCATGTAAACGGACTGGTATTTTTCTTCAAAAATCTCGGAGTGTAGTTCGGTAAAGGTCTGATAATTTGCTATCTTTCTGGGTGGGATATTTTTCGTTCAAATTAGACCAAATTTATTGATTTCTAGGTGAAATGATATATCGCTCAGACTACCTTAACTTATGGTCCTGACGAAATTTTTCTGAGCCCTGAAGCCCAAAAGCGAGTGACGGTTCTTCGGAGACCTGATGGTTAGGAAAAAGTGGTCCATCGGATACTAGAGGCTTGTGGATGGCCGAAATTTAAAAAAAATAATATGCATATGAAACGGATGAGGGATCAGTGCGAAAACTAATGATTTTCTTGCATCTCGGCCTCATTTCCCGAACGAGCGAAGTTCCGAGAGGTGATGTTTATTTCTTTTTCATTCATTTTTTTAAGTTCTCAATACATGGTTCTCCCTCTCTCACTCTCTTCCCTTTTTTCATTCCTCCTCACTCCACGTTCGCTCCGAATCTGTGTCAAGTCGAACTAATTGCTTCGGTGGAAGCGCTCTCGATGGCACAGCGTGATAAACGCCGCCGGGTTGAGACGGTCGAATCACACAATTCGACCTTGGAAAGGCCGGAATATATACTTATTTGGAAGCCACCTTCTTCCTCTACTCAATCGATTCATTTCTTGTTATACTCCTGTGTTTTTCGAAAGAAAATGAGGTGTTACACTCATGCTACGAGCCTTCCTAGATTTTTATATTTAGTCCCTGAAAAATTCATAATGAAACGCCGAATTGTAGTTTTTATAAAATAAAATTGTTGTATTTGCTGTAATGTTTCATTTTGATTCATGATGGACATATCCTACGGGTGAAAAGAGTTATATTCAACTCATTACTCCTGGTAATGACGTATTAATTGTAACCTACTTTCGGTGCAAATATTATGTAGACTCGAGTTTGGACACTGATTAAAAATGATCTGCATGAATACGAGATACATCAAACTTTATATTATTTTATTTTTTAGTTTCTGCGTCTACATACTACCCTGCGAGACGTCGCATGGGCGTGTGGCAGGGGGTGTTAGGACCCCCGTGCCGTGCAGGGATGAAATGGGTGTTAGGACACCGGCCGTGTAGAGATGTAAGGGATAAGTTTGATAAGGTTTTCGATTATTTTTACACTACATCTTCAATTTTTTTATCGCAATGAGAACAAAAAAGGTGCCGGTTTTTTGGCGTTTCCAAAAGGCACGATCTCTTTGGCAGTTTATTTGCTATTTAAATTGCTATTTAAAAACAAGTACCATCGTTAACCCATACTTTGAAAACGATTTTTACAAGTTAATAAACAAACAAGTATTTTAGCGGGATAAAGCCGGTAGACAGCCGGCCGTATTTGCGAGGTGGATGGTGAAAGTTTGTGCAATGGTCGCAATAAATATTGTACTTGTGGAATTTGCTTTATTTTTGTTTTATCAGTGATGCTTCGGTTCCACAAAATATGCCTGAGTCTTCAAAATTTGCACTCTTATGCTGCCTAAAATTTGGTAATTGCTTAAGTGGAACATTTTTATGGGGGCAATCCGTACGCCCAAATAGGAATGGGCCAAACGTATTCATTCAGTGGTAATCGAGTACCCGAATGAATACCTAAGTCCTCGGACGAGTAGATGAGTCCTCGAATGAATACTTGGGTATTCAATTAACCCTCTATGGACGGAATTATGAAACGTCAGCATGAAAGAAATACTGCTAGATACTATATTAGTTTTTTTTAAAGTGCTATTTAAGCATTTTAATAAATTGCAATTTAATTGATAACTAGCCGCAATGCCCAATGATTCTCAATGAGAGGGAAGTGAGTAAGAAAGTATGGACAAGGTTTTTTGATGTATACTGAAAAGCATCTTACTTCCCATTTATAATCTTAATGGTGACTGCACCCACTGTAAGTGGCAATTTTGGCAAGCTGGGAAGAGGAAGAAAGATAATAGGTGTAATGGACGGGGCGAAGAAGGGTAGATCGTATGCTGAGGCGAAAAGGGATACACTAGTGGGAGATAGGCCCCTGAAAGTGTAGAAAACCGGGAGGAGGTTCTCTGAAATTCAATAAAACCTACCTCTACCGGTAGAATACTTTAATAATAATAATTACGAATATACTTTCAAGCCATGTTACTACTTTGAACTCGGTGATCTTGTTTTAAAAGCAATATAACCAAAAGTGCCTTATTTAGAGCTTCAGTATGACAATGGTAAAATAAAACTCAGTACATTAGTCTGACACAGTCAACAACAGTGGGAGCAGGCAATGGCGATGGTGATGATTGGATGGAAAGACTATTACAAACTCCATGACTATTTTAAAAAAATATTTAAAAGAGTTAAAAATATCTTTAAATTTTATTTCAGCAGCTTTTAAGTGAATAAAAAGCTTTGAATGAATAAAAATCAATTTTCAGTACAAAGAAATGTTTTAAAGAAAGAAAGACATATTTATGAATTCACTCGAATTTTAGTTATACAGGAATTTTAGTCGTGATTTGCTTCGCATTTCATGCGTGTACAATCATATTGGTCAAAGATGTAATGGTCGGGTAAAACGAAAAAGCAGTCAGAATGACTGCCTCCTGCGTCATAGCTGTAACCTTTTAAAGGCGTCGAAAGTGTTTACTTCATAAAATCTAGATTAGTGAATGGCGTTCTCAAGGTTTTGTATTTCCAATGGTGAAGTCAAAAGATTCTCTCTCAGGATGTAAAAAAATCAGCAAGAATTTTTTAAAATCACAGGCTTTGGAGAGAGGATTGTTGAATTTCAATCATATTTTTTTCCTGAATGGAATGGTTTCAATGAATGCATTAGCGCTGTTGCTTTATCTCTTGGAGTTAATGAACGATAACAGCTGCCTCTCGAGCACGCACTCAAGACAATGGATGGATACTTTGGAAATCACGTTGACCATCTTATCTGCCGTGACCGACATTTCATTTGGTTAACAAAGTCAGCACATTGTTCTATGCTACCGATATTACAAAAATCTGACTTCTTAGATTGAATGGGATTAGATAATCTTCGGAAAATGCGATATCTTTATCGGCTTGATGATGAGTTGCTAAATAAAAAAAAGTTGAGCGATATATGCTTAAATATCTCGTTAATGAAATCACGTCAAGAAAAAGTCAAGAATATCACGTCAGTTAAAAAAACAAGGGCTCGAATAGTTTCAGTCATCAGTAGCGAGTACTGAAAAGTTGTGCTAGGTTGTACTAAATGTTCATTTCTTTGATGCGCCCTTATGGCAGTGCTCCTTATTAATGCAGAAATGGAAATTTTCCACGTTTATATAAAGTTATCTTCCAATATGTAACGGAAAACGCAGTAGATACGATGGAACATGAAATACTTATTCAGGGTCCTTCATATATAAGAATTAGGTCCCGTGTGTGGTGGGATTCTCGCAAATAAAAAGTGGGAAAATATATTGAATCAAAAGAACACTAAAATAAAAAGAAACGAATGCAACATTTATTATGAAGTGTATTACATTAGGCGCTGACCACTCGAGGTGCTTTAGTCGATCGGGACGTATTAGCGCTCTCAAGCGACGTTGAATTTGATTTGACGATGATTTTGATAAAAGAATTAGAGCGTGTGCAAAGGAGATCCGCTAGATTTGTTAAGGCCGTAATGATAATTGTATAAGTGTTACGAGTTTAATAGAAGAACTAGGATGGGAATTACTATCAGAACGCAGGTTATAATTTAGGTTAAACCTTTTAAGTAAATTCGAAACCGATTTGTTCACAAATGAATTTGGATATATATTTAGAACCCCTGCGTATTATGCTAGGTTTGATCAGATTAACAAGATTAGTCAGATAGAGTGTCGTACCGATAGATTTAAAATGTCATTTTTCCCTCGCACTATAAGAGAGAACAATAGGCAGCGTAGCAAAGGGATAGGTAGGTGAAATATAGTTAGAGTAGTCTATAGTGCATGATGCATGTTATAACAACCAATAATCCCTTTCTTATTATGTAGATACTAACCATGTGACCCTATTATCTAGCATTCCTTCATTAAATATCCTAGTTGCATGTCAATAGTGCATGTTTAGTGATCTTCACCCCCTACCACACATCCTCGTGGTGGCTCGCAGGGTATGACGTAGATGTAGATGAATGAAGTGATGCACCTGCGTAGGTGAAATGCATACTAACCTGCTGGTGGATAGCATCAAGCAGGCCTTATACGAGTGTATGCCCTGCTTGATGGTATGCACCGTATTTCCTGTGTATTAAATAATGGATTAGTTCAAAATACGTTGTTAATAGCTTAATATAGTTAACAATGACTAGGAAAAAATCATTTTCTGTTATAACCGGTGAATAGACAAAGAGGACGACCGAGAATGTCCTTGCTTAAGCATGCGTTGCCAATCATGATGTGCAGCTCCAATAACGAGATGAAAATAACGGCGGCAATGAGAGACAAATGGATACAACACCAGCAACGAGGCTTAGTCGTCTGAACAACGACAACTTGAATTCGAAGGCTTCTGCGGAGTCGTCGAAACGACAGTGAACGGTTTTTCGGGCTCTCCTTCGCGTTGTTCCATTTTCGTGGACGACAGTTTCAGTTGATTTACATCTACCTTCCTCAGGTCTGAAATGAAGATATAATTGTTCATGTCCGCCTTATATAGCGACTGTATTTGTGCAAGAAGTTGTCTACAAAGTAACGAGCTAATGTGGAAAATAACACACATGGTACAGGCGCTGAGAGCACTCACATGCCGATTGAAAGAACATCAAAGGGACACTAAAACCAGGCAGGTGAGCAAATAAGCTCTGGCCGAACGCGCATGGACAGTATCCAGCCAAATCAAGAATTTCGAAGAGGGATAATTAGTTGTTAACGATAGCCGCTGCTTACCCAGACTTATCAGAAAGACCATAGAAATCGCGAAAACGACGGGAAACATAGAGAAGTTGGTTACACCATCTGCAAAGCTTGAAAGAGGGTTTTTGCGAGTAAAGAAAGGACATCCAATGAGAGCGCACCCGACTGAATTGTCGGGGAAAACAGTCCCTTTAACAAGTGGACATGAACACCTGCATCTTCACTTCAGACCTGAAGAAGGTAGCTGTAATGCAACCGAAACTCTCGTCCATGACTTAGGAACTCCGTGTAAGAGATCCGTAAAAACCTTCACTGCCGTAACAATAGCTTCTGGTGAAGAATAATATCATCGATTTTTGCGTGACTTTTGGACCGAGATTATACTAAATACTAGATTAAAATATTGGTGGAGATCATCGACAAAACCTTCGATGGTGTGAAAGTATCGGCTACTAGGTATCGATGGGAGACATGTAGAATGTAGAGGACAATTGTCGATTATCGTCCTCTATAATCTATCGATTTTCGTCAATGCGGGTTTACTCATTGAAGTCACTTCCATGATAGTAGCCTTGGAATTCGCTTGCAGGCGACACTTCGATGTGTAAGCACGCACTTCCATGGCAGTAGGGGTCGATAGTGGTGGTTATCGACCGCGGTAGCTACTAGCCATGTAAATCGACTGGTTTCTCTTTTGCCTGCAAGTAGCATATCGATTCTGCGATATAATCGCATCGCATCCGGTGGAATCTTGGTCACAGGGCAGCAAACGGAGATTTAAAATGTAGACAACGAATAAGTTAGTAGGAGGAGGACTCATTGTTGCACGTGTAAATATTTATTTGTACTTGAAAATATTTTAAATGCTAAAGAACCTCTTAGGTAGGCTTATGACTTATCCATAATTTGATAATTATAGTCATTGTCATAATTCTCATGCTTGATACGATGTGATAATGCACAATTAATGTAATTTATACGAATTTATTAAATCCACGAATTCCAATGGGAAAATCAATATATATGAGCTCAAACAGCTGTATAAAAACGCTATTATTGTTTAATTTAGGTGATTTTCGTAATTACCATATTCATTGTTTACTGCCGACATCTATTTTTTTGGAAAAGCCGGAAGTTATGTGTAAGCAGAACGATGCCCATCAAGTGGCGATACGATTCGAGATATCGCTACACTCGCTTCTCCCATAGAAGTCAATTTCCATGTTTAAAGCCGCCGGCGAAGAATAATGTCATCGATTTCAGCGTGACTTTTGAACCGAGATCATACTAAATACTGGACAAAAATATCAAAGGGGATCATCGATAAAAACTTCGATATTGTGAAAATATTGGTGACAAAGTATCGATAAGAAACATGTCGAATATCGAGATAGATTATCGATTATCGTCCTCTACAATCGATCTATCGATTTTCTCCTGTCTTCAAAATCGATATAACTAACGATCTTTTAAGACTGACGGACATTCGCGCTCAGGGTGATTTGAAGAGATTTCTCTTCTACCCACCTTGATTGCTGCTCACTCCTCTCGTGAAGTTTTTATTTTTTCCTCCAAAATACATAACGATATCGGAGGTGAAAACATCGACGACGAAGTATCGATGGGAAACATGTCGAATATTGAGGTCTATTATCGATTATCATCCTCTATTATTGAACTATCGATTTTCATCAGTATTGAAAAATGGATATCACTATCGATTTTTTAAGACTGACGGCCATTGCTTCTCACTCCTAACATGAAGTTTTAATATTTTTTCCTCCAAAATCCAAAACGGGATCGAGGGTGACACTGTTCGTCACGTGGGTGTCCCCATTTCAGTGTATTAACCGTCGAGTATTTGAATGCAGTCGTTGATTAAATGCCGCTACACCAATTATTGCAAGTGCTCCATTTCTTTTTTCAATCTCCCGCTTGAAGAATCCGCTGACTCAGTTTCTGTTGTTCCGGCATCGCATCCCATTGGCACACATTGTGAGTGAAATGAGTTGCATGAGGTGAAGAGATGGCCGGGGGGAACTATCTTCTAGTATTTTTTTCCTCTGTAATAACGACCTTATTCGGCCACATCCTTCAGGCGCATGTTCCCTGTGTTATCGCCCGAGAGGGCTTTCTCTCAAGTTCGCTCGCGCCGTTGTAATTATTTCTCAAGTGGTTTCGGCACTCCCGAGTAGGTATCAGAGGAATAATAACATATACGGGAACAAATTTAAATGAGAATTTTTTTTACATTGAATTTTGCATCAGTGTGCATTTATAGAATTTTTGGCCCAGGGTAATTGCAAAAACAATTATATTTTTTGATAAACGGATTGAAGTCCCGTAATAAAAATTCTCCCAGGTTTATAACTTTCCAGAAATTAATTGTTCCTCTACTTTCTCGGATACTACGCGGAATTCGGGCTTATGATGATTTTGGTTATTCTTAACAGATAAGACGATTGTTTGAAGAATTAGGTCAATGATTGTTCTTGCATGGGGTGAAGTGTCATATTGTATACTTTTGTGTCACGTTTTCATAGTTACATTATAGAATATTTTAGTAGTTTCTGTAGATATTTGTTGTATACCGATGGTGTGACGCTTGTTGGTGAAAGTAAATTTCATCACCGTGGTTCAAGTTGGTGATAAGTCACCCCCTGCCAAACACCCCTGCGGAGGCTTGCAGGGGAATTAGTAGATGTAGATTCACTGAGGCAGGGGCTATTCTGCCGATAGCTGGACAGCCATGGTTGTATTTGAAGCAGCCTTACGTCGGCAATGTACATCCGACCTCTCCAGGGGAAATAACTTTGGAAACATTTGCGGCGTTGCATCAAAGAAACTAGGATTTATCAAACGACCAGTATCCTATACAGCACCCTAGCAGTTTTACATATGATCAAGCATTGGTTTGTAGATCACCCAAGGGGTTACAATCAATGATGAACGCGTTAGAGGTGCGGTGCGAGAGGTATGAGATGAAAATTTTTTCAGAGCGACACAGAGAATATTATCATGACCCCTCACGACATCTCTAGCTCTGGTAGATGCGATAAAATAAGAGAGATACACTGCCTAACAGATAGGTACAAAAACTCGTTCTTTCCGCGTACAATAAGTGACCACAATATAAACTGGCCTCCACTAAATACACTCCTATAATGGAGGTTGATTCCTTCTTTCGGGTTTTCCGCCGCGTTGGTTCATGTTGATGACAATATTTCGCCGGCTGTCCTGCTGGCTTCCTCAGGTCCATGTAAGATTACCCAAGCCAGCAGGACAGCCGGCGAAATATTGTCATCAACATGAACCAACGCGGCGGAAAACCCGAAAGAAGGAATCAACCTCCATCAAAGCCCCGCGGAAGCCTTCATCAGAACTACACTCCTATAATACTTGTCACCATTTCATCTCCCAAAAACTTACATATTTACACGGCTGGTGACCTAACACCCCCAGCCACACGCCCATGCGGCGGCTCGCAGGGTATGATGTAGATGTAGATGTAGAAAATATTCCAAAAGAAGATGAAACTGATGAGATTCTCTAGAAGCAGGAAGGCGGGCCCAAATATAAGCGTTAAAGGGCACAAAATGGAGAAGTATTAGAAGTTGCATCACGCGTCCCTTTGTGAAAATTTGTTATGTTCTTGATGAACAATAAAACTATTAATATTTTAACTCAATTTTATTATTCACCGACCAGGTTTCAACTCAGAGTGACATCTTGGTAATGACTCGCTCTGTTGAAACCTGGGGGCTGTTTCTCAGAGCTTCAAGTCTACGAGTTACAAGTCACGTGACCACTTTCACAAGGCCGATGGGTTACTCTGGATGGAGATGATACACCGATGACTTCTACTGGTCCAAAAAAAATGGCGGGCCTAATCTAAGACCACACATAACTCTTATTTTGATGATTACGATACAATTGGGGCGTGCACCTTGCAATATTTCCTATTCAAAACTTAGGGCAATGTTTTTGGGTAAATGCGAATGATTGAATATGGGCTGGAAAGTAATTTTATGTCACAACTTACCTTAAAAGATCCCAAGCGAATGCGAGTTTTCGGTTTCACATAACATAATTAGATATAATCGTTTATTTCGACGTTTTTCTTATAGGATTAGCCTTAAATGGTAGTTATTAATAAACCTTACATTTCAAGATATAATGGTTAGAAGATTTTATCTTTATTGAACCACTATTAATGGCGTTACAACGTAATATCATAACGAAACTTCATGGTAACATACCGTATGATGGCGGCAATAACATTTATTGTAACTTACAGTTCGTATTTCCTGATATTAATGGTTATATCACTCAACGGAAACGAATTGGTAAGTAGGTAGTTGTTTATTACTTATAAGTTAAAGAGCGTGAAACATCAGGATATTTAATTATTTTCTCTCGACTGCTGTGTCGTCGTGAATTTCGCCCGAAAAATAATTTAAGCTCTAATTACACGCTAGTTGACTTTCATTTCTTTGTTTATTTGTTTTCGGACGTATATTAGGAAGGTCTTCGGATAGAAAACTAAAAGAGAGATGTTACTTCGCTCTGGTTAGGCCACAACTCGAATACGCCGCGAGCAATTAAGACCCTGGTCATAAAGATTTAGCCAAAATAATTAATCAAATACAAAGGAAAGCTGCACGCATCGTTAAAAACTGGTAGCGGGAACATATAGTGTTTCAAAAATTTTAGTGCGATGAAACACTTAAGTATGTAGCACTTCTTCCACAGGTTTTATTTCTATGGTACAACGCGTTTCAGCTGTCAAGCCATCATCAGGTGCCTCCCCCACCAGGTGTTTCATTATGATATCCTTCCACTAGGTACATCTCGCCGGACACAGTTACGTACTCTTAGTGCGATTAAGGTTGGAGCCCCTAAAGACTTGGAGGCTGCACGCTAGGCTTGTTGTTTGAGAAATTCAGTCCTGGTGTGTTTCAGAGCGACACAGGGAACATTATCATGACCACTAGATCCGTCTTAAATTCCTCATGTCATCAGCCTCTTCTTTTTCGCCCAGAATTCCTCTTCTCATACTTCCTCTTACACGCTTCCCCTCTGTTCTCCCTCTATTACCCTCTTCAGCATTCCCTCTCTTCGCAAAACGTCCTTCATTCCTCTCTTCTGTCTCCTCCGCCACTAGTTTACTCTCCCCTTCAACAAAATCCAATACCAGCACGTTACGTCCTTTGAACCATCCAGCTCAACCTCTCCACCCTTCTCCACATCCATCTCTCCAATGTTTCAAGTCTACATCTCCCTTCGCAGCGACCAAATCTGCGACCCACGCTCTATATAAGGGTTTTCATCAGCGTTTTCTCTGCGTCTCAACTCAGACTCTCTCCATCGTCGTTTCCCTTCTCTTTGAAAATGCTCCCATAGCCAAGGCAATTGCACATCTTATATCCTTGCCACTAAGCCCATTCTTCTCTAAAATACTATCAAGAAACATTAACAGCTGAACCTGCTCTATTTTCATGATGGACAATAAAACTATTACTATTTTCACTCTGCTTTTATTAATTACCGACCAGGAGGCTGTTTCTCAGGGCTACAAGTCTGCAAGTTACAAGTCGCGTGACCATTTTCACAAGGCGGATGGGTTACTCAGATATACCGATGACTTCTACTAGTCCAAAAAAAATGGCGGGCCTAATCAAGACTCGTGTTTGATGATTAAGATACATTTGGGACGTGCACCTTGAAATATTTCTAAACATAGTTTCTTCAATGCTGAAATTTGGCGTACCAAATAAGCCTTGTTTCTCTGCCTTTCCCTCCACTGCTTCTTCTTCATTCTCCACTACTCCCACGTCTCTCATGCTAGCCGGCTATTCTCGTCCTCTTCTATCCGAGTCGACATTTTTTGCACCATGCAACGCTACTCTCCGAATTCTCGCCGCCGTCCTTTTTTTTTACGTCCTTACACTGGGTCCCCGTCATCATCTCCCACCCAATGCTGAGCGCTTCTTTTGCTGGCGTCATTCTCCTTATATTGCAATGATAGTCTTGCATAGCCGATATGGTAGTCTCGTTAGTTTTCACTGACCTCTTGCAACAACTTGGGTGGGAATCGCTTTCAGACCGTCGATTGGAAATTAGCCTCCATATTTTATGTAAATTCAAAACCGACTTATTTTCAGACGAAGTTTTTCCGACGAAGTTATCAATATTTTACGAACTCCAACATACTACGTTAGATTAGATCACGAGAATAAATAAAGGAAATAGATTGTAGAGCAGAAACGTTTAGAATGTTTTCCCTGCGATCTATAAGAGACCATAATGCTGCGTTTAGACTTTGAAGTGGGTTAGTAGACAGGCAGTGTAGCTGATTAATTCATATGCACCCTAATGCATGTTTCTTAATCTGCCGAGTAGTGCTAACACCATGTTTTGCATGTTCCGTTTATGACTCTTGCGTCACGTTTCATAGTGACATTACAGGTTAGTTTAGTAGTTTCTGTAGCTTCCCCATAGTGTAGTTCATGTTGGTGAAGGTTAATTTCTTCACTCTAGTTCATGTAGGTGATAAGTCACTCCCTGCCATACACCCTTGTGTTGGCTTGCCGGATAATAAGTGGATGTAGAAAATCTGCATCTAGATGTGGTATGTATTTGCTACTGGGTGAGTTTCCCACAAACCATCTATCCAAGGAAATAAATTGCTCTACTAGTATTTTTGTTTGAATCTTTCTGAATCTGAAATATGGTTTACAGAGTGATGCTTGAAAAAAAATAGCCATGATTTCTCGATTACTCAAATGAAGAGCGGGAATGACATTTGGCAGTACATAGTACTCATAGATTTTTTTTATCATTTCGATTTTCGTTTTCTGGAGCGGTAGTCATGAGCCACTGTGTTCGCTTTTTTGTATACTTTTTTCCTGTTAGTAGAAAAAACACCAGAAACACATGTCATCTAAGTACATCTCTTTATGCGATGGAACTCACCGTGAAAACTTCATTATTATAATGTTTTTTACCTTTTTTACCCTTTTGAAGTGGGTCGTGGTTAGACTTTTTGGAGCAGTATTCGAAATTTCGGCCATAATTATTATATTCCCTTTTTCGAATCTTTGACTCAGTGTGATAATTTGATATTTAATGTTCTAGATAAAGTTTTTTGACTTCCGCAATTTATTTAAAAGTTAACTACCGGTTTCGGCTATCAAGCCATATACTGGTACAAAATTACTGGTGTCAGTCATTTATGTACACAGTTAGTCCTCATTACGATTGATCTTGTACCTTATCATGGTGATGGTGGAGTATGCAGAAGATAAAATGGACGGACAAAATAAGAAACGATAAAGTTAATAGAAGAGTAGAAGAGGAAAGGACCATGAGGAACACTATATATAGTATATACAGAAAAGAAGAACCAGATGGATGGGACATACCCTGAGGCACAGTGGTTTTTTGAAGAACATAATTATTGGTAAAATAGAGGGAAAAGTCCACAGAGGAAGACCCAGGAATAAGTTCATGAACCAAGTGAAGAGGAAAGTACAGTGTAGCATTAGCCCGAACAAGTCCTCAGGTCCTGTGGAAATTCCAGCTCGTGTGTATAAAGAATTAGCTCTCGAAATGGCTCCGTATTTTAAAGTAGTATTTAACAAATCCCTCGAAGAACACGCGGTTCCCAAAGACTGGAAGATAGCAAACGTGACCCTAATTTATAAAAGCGGCGATAGGGAACAGCCAGGATTTATTGATAACAAACCAGCATGGGTTCAGAAAGGGACGGTCTTGCGAATCTCAATTAGGTCTTTTTGTTCATGATATTTTATTTTCCAAAGAACGTAACGTACAGCTAGACGCAGCGTTTCTTGACTTTAGAAAAGTTTGACAAGGTTCCCCACTGTAAGTTACTCGCGAAGTAGGCATCATACGGGATAGACAGTAATATAGTAGGCTGGATAGGAGACTTCTTACATGAACGCGTTCAAAGGGTGGTATTAGTTGGTGTCAGCTCAGGCGAAGTAAAAGTTACATCAGGCCTTCCCCAGGGAAGCGTGATAGGCCCAATTTTATTTCTTCTCTACGTAAAGGACTTGAATACAGTAGTAAAAAATAGCAAGATCCGTCTTTTTGCCGATGATACAGTAGTGTATAAGGAAATTAGAAATAAGGAGGACATCCAGTCTTTAGCTAAGGATTTAGATGCGATTGATGATTGGTGTGATAGTTGGCAGCTAGAATTAAATTTGAAGAAATGCGCAATAATGAACTTTTGGAATAAGAATGACTTACCCCGGAATAATTATTGCATCAAAGAAAAGATAATATCTAACGTAGAATCTATTAAATACTTAGGCGTCACCATCACTGAAGACATGTCATGGGGGAAACACATCAGGGAAATAACTGTAGCAAAATGTAGCAAACCGTAGATTAGGATACGTAAAAAGGGTTCTAGGCAAATGCGATGAGAGAGTACGAGAAAGAAGCTATTTTACTCTTGTCAGGCCTCATTTAGAATATGCCGCTAGTATATGTGATCCGTAGGTGGAAGGTATGATATAAGAATTAGAGTGTGTGCAAAGGAGATCCGCTAGATTTTTTAAATCCCATATGATAATTGTATAAGTGTTAAGAGTTTAATAGAAGAACTAGGATGGGAATTACTATCAGAACGCAGGTTAAAATTTAGGTGAAACCTTTTAAGTAAATTCGAAACCGATTTGTTCACAGATGAATTGGATATATATTTAGCACCCCTGCGTATTATGCTAGGTTTGATCAGATTAAAAAGATTAGAGAGATAGATTGTCGTACCGATTGATTTAAAATGTCATTTTTCCTTCGTACTATAAGAGAGAACAATAGGCAGGGATAGGTAGGTGAAATATAGTTAGAGTAGTCTGTAGTGCATGATGCATGTAATAACAACCAATAATCCCTTTCTTATTATGTAGATACTAACCATGTAGCTGCATGTGACTCTATTATCTAGCATGTCTCCATTAAATATCCTAGGTGCATGCAAGGTCTGTAAAGGACTGTACTTTTAATAACCTTGGTTGCTTGTCAATAGATCATGTTTGGTGATCTTCACACCCTGCCACACACCCTCGTGGTGGCTCGCAGGGTATTACGTAGATGAAGATGTATTAACCGACCGCCGACTGTTCCGCTGAATTATGGTCGTTGAGAGAGGTGGTCGCTTGATAGGAATGGTCGTTAATAGGGGTTTCTCTGTATTTTGTATATTCAGAAAAGAAGAACCAGATGGATAGGACATGCCCTGAGGCACAATGGGTTTTTGAAGAACATAATTGATGGTAAAAATAGGGGGAAAAGTCCCCAGAGGAAGACCCGGGAATATGTTCATGGGCCATATAAAGAGGAAAGTACGCAGGAAGAGATATCTGGAGGTAAGGGAACTAGCATTAGATAGGGAAGGGCGGAGGGCTGCAGTCAACCAATCTTAGGATTGAGCAACCAATGATAGTAAGGATGATGGAAAATAATTTTTCTTCATAGTATACGCCAGTAATTCATTGTCCTCCATCGTGGATTAGACCTAAGAATGAACTGCCATCAGAAAGGAATTCGATTTTTCCCAGGAGGTAAGGGTACTAGCATTTGATGGGGAAGGGTGTAGGACTGCAGTCAACAAATAGTTGGATTGAACAGCCAGTGATGCTATGATATCATTGGCTATATGCTATATCTTAAGAGTATACGTTTGCAAAGTTTCCTGCGAGCCTGAATGTGCAGAGTGAAAATATCGCTTTCCACCTCAGGTCAGTTGAGTTTTATCCCTCGGGTAACTTAGCAACCACCGACCGGTCAGTAGAAGCCGGACGGGCAAGGCGACTCGAGAGAAACAGGCGTGGAAGTTGTGAATGCTTACCAGACCATGTGGAGCGGGTTTCCCCTCACGCCGCCTCCCCCGCCACTCTCCACTTCGTGTCCCAGCCCCTCTCCATACCAACACCCCTCCCCTCCAACATTCCCCTTCGTAGCTCCTTCCCACTCCACTCCGTTCCTCGTCATGCCCACCCATTAGCCGCTCGGAAACTCTCCCTGCGTTCCTCGGCTTGGCTTCGCCCGTCTGTTCCGTTCGGAACAGTGGTAAGCATTCTAGTTTCGCCGAACGGACTGCCGGGACACTTTCCCAAAGCAAAGATTAGTGGAGTGGATATTAGGAGTCGTAAAAAGCTGAAGTGTGGAGTACATTTGACTGTGTTTCGATTTATTCAAATTTAGTACACACTTCGTGCAATTCAACCTCGAGTTCAATTGTTGTTATCGGTCTAGTACGTCGTTTATTGCCGCGGGTGACGGCGTTGAAGTCTCGACCGCTGTCGTATCTTCTTCCCCTACCTTCGCGACCTTCCTCTTTCCACTATACTTCCCCCTCTGCACCTTTCTCCCTCCCCCTCTTTCTCTCTGTCTCTCCCACCTCCTCCTCCCCCTCAATCCGCGTAAAAGCAGTCGGGGGAAGACAGCTCCTTCCCTCCAAAGCATTTCTTAACGGCGAGCACCTCAGCGTCACTTCAGTTCCCGCACCGTGACCGGCAGTATACAAGCGGGTTCAGCGTGCTCTGGGGGAAAAGCGACACCTGTGCCACGCCCGCAAAGCGACGACGCAACGAAAGGTGTTCGTCGGAGTATTGGAAAGGACTAGGATACGTCCATGGAGTGATACGCGCGTTGAGCCAAAAGTACTGATTTCACGTGCTTTTCTGTGAGGTGGCGAAGAGAATTTCACCAGTGTGATCTGGTCGTCTTTGACCCCGCCCGATACGAGTGTCGCATTTGTTTTTAGAAACTTAAGCGTTTGGTTTTCTTCCCATCCCCGGTGTTTGTTGTCTAATTGTGAGCGTGTGTCTGTGTGTACAAGTTTGTTTGTGTAGCTCTTTCATCATCGTGAACGCACATTTTACTTGAGTGGTCTTACAAGAGTGAAAAATTGTATCAACATATCATCCCTGTGCCGTAGAGGCTTCAAAACGGTGGCCACCTGTTCGCTCTGAGGGACGGCCATAGCAAACTCGGGAACGTTTTTCGGCGTGGCGTCTTAAAGGAATCCTAGTGCGTCGGCGGTATCATTGAAGATATATTTGTTTATATCGGTCGTATAAACTTGTGCGGGTTAGTTTGATCCGTTGAATTGCCAGGTCGTACCCATCACCGCGTGGAGACTTTCGTGGGTGTCGTAAAGTGAGAATAAAGGAGCGTTGTTGAGAGATTTTCTTTGTTCAAGATGGAGCGCAACTCAAGTACTGAAGACCTGCCTCCCGGTTTCTTCCGCAAGCCGGAGGACATCGGCAAATGGAAGGCCTTTCAGAGGTTCTTGTACAACTCGAAGGAGGGCAAAGTCTTGGGTCGAACCGGCCTCAGCTGGGGTAAGCCTCCGTTTTATGACATCAACTGTTAATCTTCCCTACTACCTGCGTCAACACAAGAGTGCGGGGTACCTTCGGCCAACCGTGCCCGTCTGCCGCGTTTGTTAGTAGCCGTAACTCAGCCCTCCTTTGATGGAGGAACCCACTCGAAAATCATTTTTTTTGTCTCAAATTTGTTCAAAATTGGAGAATCAGAGTATGCATTAATGAGTTATTGCCGTGATGTACAGGTTTATAAGTGCCTACGTTTGTCGGCAACGAATTGAAGGTTCACTTTCAATAACAGTTGTGTCAAACATTTCATTCGCTGTAGTAATCTTTCGGATTATACAGGTGTAATGGAGTAGAGTAATCGTCCTCTGGAATTTTACTTATGCGGTGTCCTATCAACTCAAAACATGTTATTACGTATTTTTTCTCAAATTTGTTCAGAACTGGAGAATCACACATGGGTGAGCTATTCTACATTGCTATTGCATACTATTGCAGTGATGTATATGTTTATAAGCGCCTACGTTTGTCGGCGACGATCTGAAGGATTATTTTCATTAACAATCGTGTCCCAATATTTTATTCACTCAAGTAATTTCCGGCTAAGGCAGGTGTAATGAATTGTCATAATTGAAAATTAAAAAACTGGTACAATTTCCATACTTTTATTTTCGCCACCGACCATGGTGCCACCACCTAATGCCATCATCAGGGATGAACCATGGTCGGTGGCGAAAATAGAAGTGTGAAAATTGTTTCAGCGTTTGTTTTCAATTGTGGAAATCTACAGGTTCCACAAAGTTTGTGCCAGAACACTCTTTGATAGAGGTGTAATGGAATTGAGTAATCTTTCTCTAGAAATTTACCTGTGAAATGCACTATCTACTTAGACGTATTATTATATCGGGCCTGGGGGCGGTGGGGTCGTGTCCTCGTCATCCACCTCTGAGACGCGGGTTCGAGTCTCGCCTGTGTGGATCTTTCACCATCAAGGGAATGAATGTATCTGCAAGTCTATTGTTACTTGCTACAGTACCAAAAGTCGTGGCTGTATAATTTTTTTTGGGGATATTGGGAAATGAATGAAAATGTATTAATATCGTATTTACAGTTTATACTTTTCTATGAGTATTTACATATACTCAAGTGCTTTTTATGGTACAATGCTCAAGGGCTACATTCCTCGTCTGCCATGTAAGAGATTATTTAAGAAAATTCCATATTCTCACATGCCATTCTATCCTTCGTATCTCGTACTCCCGTCACCTCCCTCCTAGTCCTCGTCTTCCTCTCTTGACCTTCAACCATATCTGAAACGCGAACGTACATCTGCATCTATGTCATACCCTGCAAGCCACCCAAAGGGTGTGTGGCAGGGGGCGCTTCCACACCAGGCATGCATTAATTTTACGGCAGAACACCGAAACTACATTAAAACCCGCGTACCACACATGCAAAGCGCCAATTAAAAATCTAATACCCAAGAAACATTCTATCGTGAATCGTTCCAACATGCAAGGGGTACAAAGACTACTACTATAGATTCAAAATCTCATGCACAAATTAGAACATCAATATTTATAGCATGCATAAATAAGAACGTAAAAAATATGAAGAAAGAGATCTACAATCTAGCTAATCTCACTATTTGTACTATTCATGACGACGATCACAGCTGTTATGGTCCCGAATGGTACGCGGAAGAAATGACATTTTATACCTATCGGCTCTACAGTCTAGCTCTCTAATTTTATTGGCGTGATCTAATCTGCCGTAGTACGAAGGGGTTAATAGTATGTATTTCACGTCGTCAGAAAAGTGTTTTTCCTGAAATTTAGTTAGTACGTTAAGTCTATAATTTAATCTACGCTGTGATAGCGATTCCCATCCCAATTCTTCTAAAAAACGGACACACTGGCAAACTTATCATAGCATCGTTTCACAAACCTAGCTCCTCTTCACTACACGCGATCTAATTCCGATATTAACCCCACTTCATATGGGTCCCATACACTGGCAGCAGATTCCAGAGGCCTAACGATTGAAAAATAACAACGTTCTTTCAATTTGTCATCACATTTTCCGTGTATTCTCTTGATAAAGCCTATCGTCCAGTATGCTTGACCGCATATTTCCCGAATGTGTTTTCCCCAAGATATGTCGTGAGTGACGTAGGACTGAATCAGCGAAGTAAGAGAATGCTTGCCGGCGTGAAACTGGGTAGGCGTCAAAAATATTTGGGACAGGGTTGGCTATTACATTTTCAAGCCTACCCCTTACCATTCCTCATCAATCAACATCAATTATACATCTACATCTACGTGATACCCTGCGAGCCACACACGAGGGTGTGTGGCAGGGGGTGAAGATCGCCAAACATGCACTATTGCCATGCAAGTAGGAGATATAAGGGAGATATGCTAGATATTAGGGTCACATGGAGTTAGATGGTTAGTATCTACATAATAAGGAAGGGATTATTGGTTGTTATTACATGCATCATGCGCTACAGACTACTCTAACTATATTTCACCTACCTATCCCTTTGCTACGCTGCCTATTGTTTTCTCTTATAGCACGCGGGAAAAATGACATTTTAAATCTATCGGTACGACAATCTGTCTCTCTAATCTTGTTAAGATGATCAAACCTAGCATAATACGCAGGGGTTCTCAATATATATGTAACGTCATCTGTGAACACATCGGTTTCGAATTTACTTAAAAGGTTTAACCTAAATTATAACTTGCTTTCTGATAGTAATTCCCATCCTAGTTCTTCTATTAAGCTCTTAACACTTTTCAATTATCATAACGGCCTTTAACAAATCTAGCGGATATCCTTTGCACACCCTCTAATTCTTTAATCATACCTTCCTCGTACGGATCACATATATGTACTAGCGGCATATTCTAAATGAGGCCTGACAAGTGTAAAATAGCTTCTTTCTCGGACTCTCTCACCGCATTTGCCTAGAACCCTTTTTACGAATCCTAATCTACGGTTTGCTACACTAGTTATTTCCCTGATGTGTTTCCCCCATGACACGTCTTCAGTGATGGTGACGCCTAAGTATTTAATTGAATCTACGTTACATATTTTCTTTTCTTTGATGCAATCTTACTTACTTTTGATGCAAACTTATAACACCATGTAGGTACATCCTACAGTTTCTCCGTGCCTGAAGCAATTATCGATCTTCAGGTTGATTGGGCTTGAGGTTGTTTGAGTGAATCGTCATTTCACCGATAAATCAATGAATTTGGTGTCATTTTAAAGAAAAATATCTCATCCTTCCATAGATCCCAAAATATCAGCCCCTTACCCTTACCAAATACCAATATTGATAACTCTGTGGTAAAATAAATTGGTTATCTGCCATACAGTACTAACATCACATCTCGCATTTATCCTACAAAACAGCCCCTTACCAAACTAATTACCGAGATTTTTAACGAAAAATAGCTCCCATACACATGGGAATCGTTGCGGGTATACACTCCAGAGGGACTTAATTTATAATCAGAGGAATTTCTAACCCCTAGTTGTCGTCAAAAGATGAACAGTATATAGATGTCATGTTTTCACAATAGTTTTTAAAATAAACCATACAGTCGTCGCAGTTATTTATTCAGAATCACTGAAAAACATAGGTTGTGAAGGAGTTTTGAAAGTACTGTCTGAAAGAAATGGTTCAAATTATAGACTGTCACTACTCGGCAGATTAAGAAACATGCATTAGGATGCATATGAATTAATCAGCTACACTACCTGTCTATTAACCTACTTCAAAGTCTTAACGAAGCCATTATTGTCTCTTATCGATCGCGGGAAAAACAACATATTAAACCTTTCTGTTCTACAATCTATTTCTCTTATTTTACTCTCGTGATCTGATCTACCGTAGTACATTGGAGAACGTAAGATATTGATAACTCTGTGGTAAAATAAATTGGTAATCTGCCATACAGTACTAACATCACATCTCGCATTTATCCTACAAAACTCTTTAATTTCAAAGTATTTATCTAGTCTAAAAATACATTAACACACATATCTTCTAGAACATTATTGAAATGCCTCTTTTGGTGTGCGCATTGTTGAAATTTCGCATGTAGGATTTGCTAAAGCTTCATTTGTCATAGGCGTAGAGACCTTAATTAGTTATAATGTAATACGTTAAGAATAAACATTCATGAATGTAAATGATGCCCTCAAAAAAGATACCTGAAGTCATTTCTCTTATGGTATGATGCACGTTGATTGTCATTTATCTCCTGCCACACACTCTTGATAAGGCTCATGTTAATATTATAATCTATATCCTGCATTATTAACCTTAACTCGCATTCGGAGGACCATATGACTGTTCGAAAATCCTTTCGTAGTTTGTACTGCAAAGCATCGGAAAATAAGTTGGTTTTGAAAGGATAAGGGGCGCTATAGCCAGAGGCATCTTAAAAAAACTGCTGGGCATAGTGCAGTGTATTTTTGGTGAATACTAAAAAACTCACACGCCCTGAGGTGGCCAGCAGGGGCTCATGTGGATGTGCGACCTATGAAAAACGTGTCAATATTGCTTCCTCCCGTGATGGTCGTTTCGGGGACTCCGGGGACGCACCCTTTTAAATGAAAAATTTTCGTTGGCGCCTTCTCATAGAAAAACATCCCCTTATCTTTGGAAGGGGCGTCCGTCACACATTCATCGGTTCCTCCGAATACCTGTTCAGTCTGAAAGAGGCGACGGGACCCACTTAGCAAACGTCCATCGCAGTTGGCGAAACTTTCTTTTTGGAATAATATTCCTCTCCTTCGGTACGTCTCTTTAAGTACCAGTTTCGTAACGTCCAGTTTACGTTTGTTTATTAATTTATTTATCTTCAATATCCCGAATACAGTACAAAGTGTCGGGTGGATAACAGTAATAACGGACGAGACAAAAACACCCATGTCCCGGGCAGATAATATTCTACCCTCGAACCCGCGACCCTCGGGTTAGCATGCGAGGGCTTTACCCCGCAGCCACCGGGGCCGACCTCAAAGGAAATGGTCTTATTTTCAAAATAATCTTAAGTGAGCATTCGGGCTTTTAGTGTCGCGTCAGACTCAGTTGACGCTGTTGTCGACGAAGAAAAGTGAGTGAACTTCGATTTTTATAATGCGGGAAAATATTCAAGGTCATTATATTCAAGCTTCTGTTTGTATACAGAATCACACGGAATTATCCATACATTTTCGTATTTGTATTATCTGGGGGGGGGGAAGGGTGAGTAAAGTTGCATTTTACCGATATTTTTGTAGCCGTTTCTATTTTATCACGCAGCCTTTTGACGCATTATTTTTCACATTCGCATTCGATAAAATGTCAGCATATTTTTTTTTCAAATTGGAAATAATACCATGTCATGTCAATGATTGCTTTCAACTATCGTCGCTCGCTTTCAAATAATATCAAAAGGCGTCAAGCCGCGTAAAAGACTGGGAAATAAGCAAGTTTAAATGTAATTTTAGCCAAAATATCGAATACTGCAGCTAAAATTGAAATGATAACCATGCTTTCATTAAGATGAAAGCGTGTAATAAAGTTTTTCGGAGATGAGCTCAGTGGTTTCAGGCTCAAATTTGTGGAAGTTCATTGAAAAAAATGAAAAGAGAAAACTTGGTTTTATTCCAGCTTGTCCCTGAAGATGACGCCGCTGCCTCGAAACTAGTGGTACCTGAAACGAAATTGGTGGACTGAAACAAAGTTTTCTCTTTTTTTCATTATTCTTTTTCAATTTTGTTACATCTACGTAATACCCTGCGAGCCACCACGAGGGTGTGTGGCAGGGGGTGATGATCACCAAACATGCACTATTGACATGCAAGTAGGATATTTAAGGGAGATATGCTAGATAATAGGGGCACATGGAGCTAGATGGTTAGTATCTACATAATAAGGAAGGGATTATTGGTTGTTATTACATGCACCATGCACTACAGGCTACTCTTACTATATTTCACCTACCTATCCCGTTGCTACGCTGCCTATTGTTCTCTCTTATAGTACGAGGGAAAAATTACATTTTAAATCTATCGGTACGACAATCTATCTCTCTAATCTTGTTGATCTGATCAAACCTAGCATAATACGCAGGGGTTCTCAATATATATCTAACGTCATCTGTGAACAACTCTGTTTTGAATTTACTTAAAAGGTTTAACCTAAATTTTAACCTGCGTTCTGATAGTGATTCCCATCCTAGTTCTTCTATTAAACTCGTAACACTTATACAATTATCATAACGGCCTTTAACAAACCTAGCGGATGTCCTTTGTACGCGCTCTAATTCTTTTATCATACCTTCCTCGTACGGATCCCATATACTAGCGGCATATTCTAAATGAGGCCTGACAAGTGTAAAATAGCTATTACTGCATGCACGGTAAGTTCCACCACTTACACAGATGTAATTTGGTCCCTGAGCTCCTTTTTTTGACTTACTGGAATAGTTATTAAAATATTATCTCAAAGCCCCATGATTTCCACTCAAGGCACCGCGAGCAGTAAATATAAAGCTGGGCATAAGTTTCCTTAAGGTCTATAATCACGAGTAGATTGCTTACGTCAGTGGGCGCAGTGTCCTTGGCAAGCAGGGGTACCTTCCACAACATGAAACACCTTCGTCTCCGTTGCCTGTGTACCCTACGAGACGCCACAATGACGTGTGGCAGGAGATCTATGGACACCAATGATTTTTGTGACTATTGTTAAGAAAGAACGTGCTTGAGGGGATCGGGTTGGTGTGGTGGCGAGAGTACTGGCTAACCATACGGGCGGCCAGGGTTAAAATCCCTGCAGAGGTGGATGTTTTTCAGAGGAAACCCGATCTCTACTTGAGTGCCTTCTGGAGGGCACTTCAACTATAGTACTCCGTCTGTCGTCTGTACGCTAAACCGTCGTCCCTTTGGCGCCTTTCGTTAAGAGCAGGCTAATGCCGACGCCAGGTTTCTATCCGCCCTTCTTCCCTTACCAATCCCCTATGAAGCAAATTATCTTAGCAGTCGGTCGCCTCCCCAAAAATCCAATCCGAACGTGCTTGATGTATTTTAATCATATATTTTGTTTACAATTTTCGTTTTTTTGTGCCGGTCTATTGTGGTCATAAATTTAAATACATGGGAACAATGACTGGCGTCACATTTTCCCATGAAACACGTTTTCCATCTCCGATTTCTTACCTAGCCGCATAATCTAATAACGTGTGCGTTCCAGATATATTTTTAATAGTTGAGAATGAGTTCCAACTACTTCGCATATTTAGACTTTGTCATGGTGTTTTTTTCTTCTTTGAAAGCTTCATAATGTTTCCGAAGCTTTGCTCCAGAAGTTCAAGGCTGTTTTGTATTTAATTTCAAGTCCTAATATTCGCACATAGGTACTAGAAAGACTGGCAATTTTTATATTTGTATTCAACTTCGAATTTGTGTCATATTCCAGTAACATGTTTTTTTCTTCTTAGTGTTCATTGCTAGTCACAATTTATTTATGTTTTTCCAAAAACTCACAGAACTTTTATTTTGAGTCGTCGCTGTCCGCGGCAATTAGGACCTTGTTTTCAGCTTATAGTTTAGGGTATAAGACCATCTACTGGTATCCGTAATGTGCCTAATTTTTGTTTCCACGTTTTCAGGATTTCGTTTCACAACATTTTAAACAAAAGTTGAGTTACACGGCATCATCGTCAGAGTCCATTGCTCGCCTGAAAATTCGCTTATAGCTTCCAGTCAAATTTGACTGCGCTGCGGCAATCATGGTTAAGAGATCTTACAGCCCTTATTTGAACTTAGGCTCTGCCGGCGTTTTCCATGTATAAGCACAGATTTCTAATGGTATATACATATGATACGGCAAAAATATTTAAAAACTAAAGTTTTGCGAAGTTTATTCTCGCGTCCAATGTTGTTGGTTGGTTTATCATTGGTCGTTCAATCCTGAGATTGGTTGACTGCAGCCCTCCAACCTTCCCTATCTAATAATAGTTTCCTTACTTCCTGGTAGCTTTTCTTATGTACTTGCTTCTTAATTTGGTCGTTGAACTTATTCTTGGGCCTTCCTGTGGGGTCTTTTCCGTCTATTTTTCCTTCAATTATGTTCTTCGCAGACCCATTGTGTCTCAGAGTGTGTCCAATGCATCTGGTTCTTCTTTTCTGTATAGTCTTCCATATCTACATCTACGTGATGCCCTGCGAGCCACCACGAGGGTGTGTGGCAGGGGGCGAAGATCACCAAACATGCACTATTGCCATGCAAGTAGGATATTTAAGGGAGATATGCTTGATAATCGGGTCACATGGAGCTAGATGGTTAGTATCTACATAATAAGGAAGGGATTATTGGTTGTTATTACATGCACCATGCACTACAGACTACTCTAACTATATTTCACCTACCTATCCCTTTGCTACGCTGCCTATTGTTCTCTCTTATAGTACGAGGGAAAAATGACATTTTAAATCTATCGGTACGACAATCTATCTCTCTAATCTTGTTAATATGATCAAACCTAGTATAATACGCAGGGGTTCTCAATATATGTCTAACGTCATCTGTGAACAACTCTGTTTTGAATTTACTTAAAAGGTTTAACCTAAATTTTAACCTGCGTTCTGATAGTAATTCCCATCCTAGTTCTTCTATTAAGCTCGTAACTTTTATACAATTATCATAACGGCCTTTAACAAACCTAGCAGATCTCCTTTGCACGCGCTCTAATT
Source organism: Ceriagrion tenellum (assembly GCA_963169105.1). Lineage (NCBI taxonomy): Eukaryota > Metazoa > Arthropoda > Insecta > Odonata > Coenagrionidae > Ceriagrion > Ceriagrion tenellum. The sequence continues at coordinate 69,084,984 of OY720643.1, forward strand.
CTTTTATCATACCTTCCTCTTCCAATCGTCTGTACACTTCACCATTTCTAAGTTTGTCCGTCCATTTTATCTTCAGCATCCCACTCCAACACCAGATTTCGAAGGCTTCTATTCTTTTGCAGTCAGCTTTCCCAATGGTCCAATGTTGGTTATATGAGTATTTTTTTTTGCTGGTATTCTGTGGCGACAAGAGCATGGCGAGTACAGCGTCTGGTTGCCGACAGGGTGGGGTCCAAGGTTAAAAATCTTAGCCAAACACCCGGAACGAACCAATTAACTGGGCCCAAGCCGAGACATTTCCAGCAAAACTGCTAAAATGCCACCGGGCGATCGTATCTCTAGCTTTCCCCCGCCTTGGGGTCGCTACGCCGTCGCGTCTCTCTCACCCCTCCCCCCTCCCTCCCAACTCTTCCTGACCCACATCACTCTGCTAAATGGCTTGCTCCTCTCCTTTGCAAAAAGTTTCCTCCTTTTCCTGCATAAACAGTTCTTAAGGAGGTTCCGCCGCAGCTGTGTGAGACCGCACATATACTGAATTCCACCTTTTCGCTTTTACTGTTTTCAAAAATATTGTTTTCACTGGTTTGAGTCCTCTATTATTTAAAAAAAAACAAAGTAAAGGGACAAGATGTGCAGATTATCTGATGGCTATATTTAAAAAATGAACTATTTCTCGAGGACCGAGCTCAGGTCAGCCATAATTTGGGATGCTGTATAACCAAATTGAACAAACACATTAATTTTTCATTGAAACATGTATTAAAAACAATTGAGCTTTTGGCATGGCAAAATAGGAAGCGGGGAGAAGTGAGAATTCTTGAATCTTACGTTTCAACAGTGGATATCTCTGTTTTTCTTGTCCTCTATTTCTGGCGCACGGATTTTATGTGACTTTGGGGAGGGATGATAGCCATGCTGGCTTAAAACATACGAGAAATGGGTTACTCTGTTAACTATAGCATAGCGGTGAGACCTCTCAGTCCATAGTGGCTCCTAGCTTAGTTATTATTATTTAGAATTGTGTCATTCATTATTTGGTCCCGCGTTTCCTGATAACACATTTTTTTCATTTTAAAACTCTTTGTGAAGTACCGTAGATGGCTCCTTCAGATTCTATCGAAAGAAATACTGTCGATATAACGTCGTGGATCCCTTGGGCATCGAGCAAGAAACGATAAACCTGATCTGGTAATATGGTCCTGAGGTCAGCGTTAGGGTTATTGGGAAGTTTGCTGTTTAGTCCTGTAGTCTGTATACTGGAAAGCCAGCGAATGGGCGAAGAACTCAATGGCGTCACATGGTGAATACATGGTACTCAGCTAGTCACCTCATTGTTATATGGAAGGGGGTGAGTTTACACCAACATGCTTTATACAATATGTTACTAGTTATGCTAGCTAGAACATTTCTAGTTCTGCTAATATGTGGTATGTAAGCAGTAATGGTGTGGTGGCTAGAATACTCTTTACGATGGTCCTCACATCTACATCTACGTAATACCCTGCGAGCCACCACGAGGATGTGTGGCAGGAGGTGAAGATCACCAAACATGCACTATTGACATGCAACTAGGATATTTAATGAAGGCATGCTAGATAATAGGGTCACATGGTTAGTATCTACATAATAAGAAAGGGATTATTGGTTGTTATTACATGCATCATGCACTACAGACTACTCTAACTATATTTCACCAACCTATCCCTTTGCTACGCTGCCTATTGTTCTCTCTTATAGTACGAGGGAAAAATGACATTTTAAATCTATCGGTACGACAATCTATCTCTCTAATCTTGTTAATCTGATCAAACCTAGCATAATGCGCATGGGTTCTCAATATATATCTAACGTCATCTGTGAACAAATCGGTTTCGAATTTACTCAAAAGGTTTAACCTAAATTTTAACCTGCGTTCTGATAGTAATTCCCATCCTAGTTCTTCTATAGATATATGGGAAGTTATTTTTTCGTTCAATCATCTTGGGGAACCCCCTAAAAGTTGCCGATGGGCTAGAACATGTGATTGGTGTGATTTCAACTCTACTTGATAATGCTAACCCGTGCCTTATGGAGGTTGAAGTTTAGAAAAACTGCGATTTTTAGCTAAAACTCACAGATTTTCCTCCATAAAATGAAAACCATTGGTCCTGGAATTCTGATTCACGTTTCATTTCATAGGAAATTTGATCGCCTTGGAGTTTTATTCGTGCCATTTTTTAGCCAAAACTTATAGATTTAGTGGTATTCAGAATTTTTTTATTCAGGTCGTGCTCCACATCCTCAAAATCGCCCTTTTTGGAAAGCGAAGCAGAACTAATTCAATTTCTTTTTGAGTGATTTTTCTTCCTTTGTTATATTTGCACCAAAAATAGGGTTTGCATCATCAAGTGGAGCTGAAACTACGCCAATCCCACATTTTTCATTTATTTCTTGTGACCACCATAATACTTTAAGATAATTTAGCAGTGTTTTAGCTACCACACCTACATCTACGCAATACCGTGCAAGCCACCACTAGGGTGTGTGGCACGGGGTGACTCCACACCAGGCATTCAGCTCTCATCCCAGTTCACAGCAGAACCGCGCACTTGCCCCCGAATGCCAGGCGCAGGCCAAAATCAGTCAGGACAACTACATAGAAGAACATGCTACCATCCAGTACACTACTAGTTACTATTATCAATGCGACAAATAAATAGCGCTACAAGGTGCTAAGACATGAAAGAGTATATCATTCCGGCGATTGAATGTGCGGGGTTAGTATCTAAAATTCGTCTTAAGATATTTAGCTCTACTGAAAAAAAAACTATTTAGCCTAGTCAGTATCCTAGAACTGATCTACCTCTACTGTTATGGTCCCTTATTGTACGTGGAAATGTGACGTTATAAATCTATCGGCTCTGGAGTCTTTTTCCTTAATCTTATTCCTGTGATCGTTCCTACCATATAGTTTGGCTCTAGCAAAATGTTTTGAACGTTCTGCAAAAAATAGTGTACATATCTTTCGTAAAAGATTTAACCTATATTTCTCCCTTCGATCGGATAGAGGTTCCAACCCTATTCCCCTCAACAATTTGGTAACACCACTGTGTTTATCGTAATAATTTTTAACAAATCTAGCTGCCCTCCGCTGTATTCGATCTCTATCTGAAACTAACTCATCGTTCTTGATTCCTTTTCTACTCCATATCTGTAATGCACTCGAGACAAAATGTGTGCTTAACACATTCGGCGCACCGGTGTTTTCGTGTCCCTAAGGGTGTTCACGCAATTCTTCGATTCTCCAACTTCAGAGGACGCGGAGGTGTATCCAGTTTTGAAACCGCGTTATCCGTTTGAATGGGCAACACGAGAGCCAACCAGTGACGGGCACGGTGAGTTGGTTTTCACCTCGCGCGTAACGGTTTCCTGTGACTCCACCGCCTCCCCCGCCCCTCAAACACTCCCACGCTTCGTTGAGTTTTTCGTTGAAAATGCAAGTTCAAGGCAATATGGGGTTTCGGGAAAAGCGCACCCGGTCCCTGAACAGCAACGATTTGCGACGGCGAGAGCGTTTGCAGTGTTTTAGGCTAGACTGGACTTGTACTTCTAGTTGGTTAACTTATCACTGTAATGCATGCCTGTGAGACATTAAATTATGTTAGTGGACAGCTAGTTTAATTGTATCAGTGTTACGAGTTTAATAGAAGAACTAGGATGGAAATTGCTATCAGAACGCAGGTTAAAATTTAGGTTAAACCTTTTAAGTAAATTCGAAACCGATTTGTTCACAGATGACGTTAGATATATATTGAGAACCCCTGCGTATTATGCAAGGTTTGATCATATTAACAAGATTAGAGAGATAGATTGTCGTACCGATAGATTTAAAATGTCATTTTTCCCGCGTACTATAAGAGAGAACAATAGGCAGCGTAGCAAAGGGATAGGTAGGTGAAATATAGTTAGAGTAGTCTGTAGTGCATGATGCATGTAATAACAACCAATAATCCCTCTCTTATTATTTAGATACTAACCATCTAGCTGCATGTGACCCTGTTCTCTAGCATGCCTTCATTAAATATCCTAGTTGCATATCAATAGTGCATGTTTGGTGATCTTCACCCCCTGCCACACACCCTCGTGGAGGCTCGCAGGGTATTACGTAGATGAAGATGTAGTGTAACTGATTAGTTGATTTGATCCCTAATAATTATTTCTTAATCTACCATGAGGAACTAACATCACGTTTTGCACGATCACGGCAGGACTCTTGTATCTCGTTGACGTAGTTGCATCGTGCATTAATTCAATATTTTCTACATTACATATTACCCCCCAAAGTCACCCCAAGGATGTTTGGCAGGGGCTGATTTAGCACCATCGTGGACTATAGTGAAGAAATTCACTTTCATCAACAAGCACCACACTGTCGGTACGCTACAAATTCTACAGAAACTACTAAAATAATCTAAAATGTAACTATGTTAACGTGACACAAGAGTGATGCAGGGAACATGCAAAACATGGTGTTAGAACGGTTCGGCAGATTTAAGAACATGCATTAGGGGGCATATGAATAAATAAGCTATAGTACCGTCAATTAACCTGCTTCAAAGTCTTAACGCAGCCATTATGGTCTCTTATCTATCGCGGGAAAAACGACATTTTAAACCTTTCTGTTTCACAATCTATTTCTTTATTTTTTTCTCATGGTCTGATGTACTCTAGTGTGTTGAATGATGCAGATCAATAATTTCTGTTGCATACCTATAGTGTAGTTCGTGTTGATGAAAGTTACTTGTACGTTATAGTGTATGTTGATAATAACTCACCCCCTGCCAAACACCTTTCTACATCTACATCTACGTAATACCCTGCGAGCCACCACGACGGTGTGTGGCAGGGGGTGAAGATCACCAAACATACACTATGCATATATGTCTATTACTGGAGCATCTAACCCACACTCATTTCTTACCGACTCATTCCTGACCCTATCCGTTCTACTCTTGCCGCAAACACTCCTCAGATACATCTACGTAATACCTTTGAGGTGGCTTGCACGGTAATATTTAGATGTTGGAGTTTATTTGAATTATAGTGGGTGTAGGTAAGTTTTGTAATGACTTAATTTGTAACGATAACGAATAATTAAATGAGATAAAGGGAAAACTTTGATGGAATAGTTGACCTGAGGGAAAGAAGCAAACTTACGTCGCAAATTACTGCCTTGAACCAATATATGGCAGTATTGGCTCGATTCTGATGGAATTCAAAGTCATCCTCTCGATACATCTACATCTACGTAATACCCTGCGAGCCACCACGAGGGTGTGTGGCTGGGGGTGAAGATCACCAAACATGCACTATTGCCATGCAAGTAGGATATTTAAGGGAGGCATGCTAGGGAACAGGGTCACATGCAGCTAGATGGTTAGCATCACATGCTTAGTATCTACATAATAAGAAAGGGATTTTTGGTTGTTATTACATGCATCATGCACTACAGACTACTCTAACTATATTTCACCTACCTATCCCTTTGCTACCCTGGCTATTGTTCTCTCTTATAGTACGCGGGAAAAATGACATTTTAAATCTATCAGTACGACAATCTATCTCTCTAGAATAGAATGTAGCCTTATTTTTTTGTCTTTGTATTCCAAATTTTCCATGGATTGTATCATCAATTAGATAGTACTAGCCGATCATGTGTAGAAAAAACGAAGCCTCGTTGTTTTGTCAGCTTTGGCAGAGAACCCGAGACAAACTGGCTTTACCTCTGTATTTCGCTCTTGGATACGCCAGTAAGCTCTCGAGAACTATAGAACTATACTTTCCCGCCCGCTGTAGTCGTCATTGTGGACGCTGCTCAATGTTTTTATTTCTGTCTGCTGAATATGAACGCAAAAAAATGCCCAGTCGCGAATTAGTCCTGCCCATTAATTTTTTTATGAGAGGGTGTCGTGGTGGAAATGGCTCATGCTGTTGTAGGTGACTCACTCAGTATAGCGTCACTCACATCCATGCTCATATTTACGACGGTCGTTTTAGGAATTTAAAAATAAAATATTGGCATAAAAAACTGTTTGGTTGCGGTAGACGCCGGGATACCTCCGGGCAGCTTGCTTAAACCTACTGCCACGGGCTTATTTTTCCACGCGCTTAATAAGTCACGGATCGTCGCTATATAGGCTCGCAAACGATGTAAATATCGCAAGTAAGCCGTTCAAGTTATCGCCGTTAAAATTGGCGAGTGTTTAACTGGGACTCGTGTGGATATTGTAATACCATGGATATGGGAACTTTCCTAGTTAAGTGGCAATTGTGAGCCATCAAGTTAAGGCTCTCATTCTTATTCATGATGCAAACATTTATTTATGCATAAATTACATTGGAATATTAACCCTATGTCACGCTAAAGTGACCTACATCTACATCTACGTCATACCCTGCAAGCCACCCAAAGGGTGTGTGGCAGGGGGTGCTTTTGCACCAGGCATGCATGAATGATATGGTAGAACACCGAAATTACATTAAAACCCTCGTACCACACATGCAAAGCGCCAATTAAAAATCTAATACCCAAGAAACATTCTATCTTCAATCGTTCCAACATGCAAGGGATACAAAGACTACTACTACAGATTCAAAATATCATGCATAAATAAGAACATCAATATTTACATCATGCATGAATAAGAGAGTAGAGAATATAATGAGAAAGATTTACTGCCTGCCTATTGTCAATACTCGAACTATTCATGACGACGATCACAGCTGTTATGGTCCCAAATGGTACGCGGAAAAAATGACATTTTATACCTATCGGTTCTACAATCTAGCTCTCTAATTTTATTGGCGCGATCTAATCTGCCGTAGTACGAAGGGGTTAATAGTATGTTTTTTACGTCGTCAGTAAAATTATTTTCCTAAAATTTATTTAGGAGGTTAAGCCTATAATTTAATCTACGCTGTGATAGCGATTCCCATCCTAATTCTTCTAACACTAGCCACACTAGCCAAGAGACCTAGAGGTAACATATATGAGTATTTTTTGTCTCTGATTAAGGTTTTTTTTACCTCTATATGCCTTTGTGGGTTTAGGTAAAGGATATATCCATCTGCATTTACATCTACGTAATACCCTGCGAGCCACCACGAGGGTGTGTGGCAGGGGGTGAAGATCGCCAAACATGCACTATTGCCATGCAAGTAGGATATTTAAGATTCAAGGGAGATATGCTAGATAATAGGGTCACATGCAGCTAGATGGTTAGTATCTACATAATAAGGAAGGGATTATTGGTTGTTATTACATGCATCATACACTACAGACTACCCTAACTATATTTCACCTACCTATCCCTTTGCTACGCTGCCTATTGTTCTCTCTCATGGTATGCTGGGAAAATGACATTTTAAATCTGTCGGTACGACAATCTATCTCTCTAATCTTGTTAATCTGATCAAACCTAGCATAATAATATTCGAGGGAGATAGGCCCCTGTATGTGTAAAAGACCGGGAACCGATTCTCCGACATTCAACAAAACCTACCTTTACCAGTAGAATACATTATAATAATATATAAATGACTTTGTGACCTCAGTTGTACAGCTTAGCAACGAAAATATCTGATCGCATCCGTAACTTTTAGTTCCTGACTCTCCCACCAGTGGGATCACATGTGAAATGACTGCACATGGTGGACGAAAAAAATCGTTGAAGAGAGGGTGAAGTTAGTTGAAAGAGAAGAAGTAATGAGTTACTAATGTGAGAACGAAGGCTTTCGCGTTGCTCTCGTTGATCTCCTTCATTTTTCGGGATCTACCGCGTCTTTTGTTGGGTATTGACAACAGTTTCGCTGACATTACTGTCAGCGTCTTCAGGTCGAAGATGCCGGTTCATGAGTTTAGCCCTCATAATATAAATATATATAATAAGTAAAATCTTTCATTAACATTAGGTGGTTATATCTCGCTAAAGCAACCTGAAGGAAAAGAAAAAGTCACATATTTTATGCATCGTGACAATCGTGCATTCCTGAAGTATGTTTCCTCGTCGGAATTGTCGTTTCATTTGGCTGCGTGCAATTTTTCTGCCTCGGCTCCAAGGAAGGAGAAATAAAAGGGAGTCAATGACCGTGACGAAGGAATGATTGACTTGGAAAACAGTTTACCTCGCCTCCGAGGTCAGTGAAACAATCGCTCCTTTTTTCTGCCGAATTCGAGGTCCCTACATTTTTTAATAACCTTTTGATAACAATTGGTTTTCACTTCTCAACACTTTTGGTCAATGGTTCAGGTGTGCACACCTGCAGAGAGACTTAATTTTTTTAAATAAAGAATGTTTAACGTATAGATCTCGTCAGAAATATAGGCTAGACAATAATATATGTATGTGCGAATCCATGATAAATCAGTCGTTAGAGGTGACCAAAGTATTCGAAAAATGAATTTCGTCGCACAAGTTCCAGACACGGTTTTTTTCAAAGCTTAGGTCACCAGTAGGCCATAGAAACTGGTGAACACAGGAAAATTCATGGACGTTTTTTGTTTTGCACGAGTTAGTGTGTGAAACTGGATCGATTTTTATGGGCCTGGGAAAATATTGTAGAAGTCAATGGAAGCACGTTCTTGTGCATTTATTCAAGTGATATGATGCTCGGGGTTGTTCTAGACCATCTCCAGACTGTCATGCCCACGTCTGCCCATGTATATGGAGGTTTCCACTCATAGTGTGACGGTAAAAATCTTGCGAAGATTTCTCTCGATTTTAGCGGAAAGAGATCTTGCAGACGACAGAAAGCGCATTGCGGATTGTTTATTCTCGTGAAAATCTTGATTGGCATGTTCATTAATAAATCATACAGTTTTTTCATACCAGGATTATTGTCGGCAGAAGCGCAAAAAATCAAAAAAATATATCACTCAAGTTTGTGTGGAAACCCCTTCTTGTGTGTAAACGCTTTCTTGTAAAAGTATCTTGTATGCTATTTGTCTGTCGCATCAATATTACTAACCATTATTTGTATCTTAAGTAGTGTACGGAATGGTAGCACGCTCTTGTACGGTTGGTCTTGTTTCTGGTCTTGACTGCGCACTGTTTTCCTGACTGCTTTTGGCCTGCGCCTGGCATTCCGGGGGAACATGCGCGGTTCTGATTTCAGCTGGAATGAGGGCTTCATGCCTGGTGTGGAATCACCCCGTGCCACACACCCTAGTGGTGGCTTGCACGGTATTTCGTAGATGTAGATCGAAGCGTGCAGTTTGTACATTTTCACTACTTCAAAAATAATACATTGCTCATCAAAGTAAGTTTTACATCATCGCAAAAAAATCATGTTATGAATGCGTTTTCACCGTGCAGCGAGAATAAATCTGTCAAGTTTAGGACTTACATGGATATTTTTATTCTGATTCTGGGAATTTCAGTTTCATAAAACTACATTTTGGGCCATGTTTCTTACAGTATTTACCTCGTGCTTCATTCAGATGCTGAAATCAGTAAAGTGCGAGTATGCTGTCGACTGTGTCGAGAGGAAACTCTCGCAATAAACCACCTTTTAGTAGTTTGAGCGAGATAGTTCCATAGTCATCAGGGAGATCTTATTCGAAGTATTCATTTTAATTTAAGCAGCTGTAGGAATTATAAATTAAATATTACACTATTCATGGAGCAATAATATGCCAGTCATCACCATCATCATTGGTAGACTGCTGTATAGCAGGTCCTCAGTAGCCTCTCCTCCAGATAACTCTGTTCCTTGCCTTCCTCTTCATCCCCGTGTAGCCTGTCTCCTCTTCTAAATCATCCATCATTTTCCTTCTTCTCCTTCCACCATCCCTTCTATTACCCCCTCATCAAACAATCCCTTCTTAATATATGTCCCAGCTAGTTTTGCTTCCTTGATTTAATTGTTCTTATCAGTCCTCCCACTCTGGCCAATACCTCTTCATTTCTCACTCTGTCTTCCCAACTAATATTCAACATTCTTCTCCATATCCACGTCTCCAATGCCTCCATCCGTTTTATATCCTTTTTACTTGCTTGTAAAAGACTGAAATTCTAATTAATTAAATTAAAATATCTATATAAGCCATTAACTTGACTCATCTTTTTCACGCGCTACGTTTAAAACTCCTTCACAACGGAAGGGTTTTGTGATCCTTAAAAAGAAATCACTGCGGTAGCAGTATGACTTATTTGAAACAATATTTGAGAAAACGTACAAACTACTCACAGTTAATCTTTTGAAGACATATAAGTGTCATACACGTACCTTTTCCCGCGTAAAATGGCTGGTATATTTCGTCAACAATTTCGGAAAGTAGTTCGGTAAGGGGTTGATATTCTGGTATCTTTGGATTGGTCAGATATTTTTAATTAAAATGGGACCAAATTCATTGATTTCCAGGTGAAATGATATTGCGCTCAAACTGCCTTAAACCCTGCCCATTAGACAGCCTTGGCTACCTGTCCGAACACAACGGGTTGAGGAAAGGGCGTAGGAGACAATGAGGCAGGAAGTGGTGCTTCCGCTACTGGCTTAGAAATGTTGTTCTTGGGTGTGTACATCGATATCACTTAAAAACACATCAAGTGAAGGTCATATGGACGATTTTTAAACACCTGCCTATTTCTTGAAATGAGATGAAAGGACCACAAAAGCATTTCATTGACATGCTAATGAAAATTATTTAGAAAGTTCGTATTAGACGTTGTTACACCGCACAAGATTTTCCGTGTAACTTGGGCTTATCATTCCTCGTCGCACATGGTTAATATGCTTCTTGAAATAATGAATATATTCTGATCCTTCCGAAGAGAGATGCTGCTTCGCTCTGGTTAGGCAACGCCTCGAATACGCCGCGAGCATTTGGGACCCTGGTCATTAAGATTTGACAAAAAAATATCTTAATAGTAATAAAAGCTGCACGCTTCGTTAAAAACTACTGCGAGCGAACATATAGTGTTTCACAACTTTTAGAGGGATTTAGGCGGGAGCCGCTAGAGACTCTGAGGCTATACGCTTAGCTTGATTGAGAAATTCAGAACTGGTGTGTTTCAGAGCGGCGCAGGGAATATTATCATGACGCCTCACTACATCTCTAGGTGTAACAGAAGTGATAAAATAAGAGACATTGACGAACAGATAGGTACAAAAACTCGGTTATTTCCGTGCACAATAAGCAACTACAATAGAAACTGAGCTCCACTGAATACTCTCCCATAGTACTCGTCACTATTTCACCTCCCAAAACCTTACATCTTTATACGACTGGTGTCCTAACTCCCCATGCCACGAGCCCATGCGACGGCTCTCATGGAAGAGTGTAGATTTAGATGATGTTGCAGGCATATTTCTAAATGTCTGATCTATGATTGGCTTAAAAAGGAAATTTAGATTACTTAGTCAGGTATCTTCTATTTTAGTGTTTGATGAGGATATTCCGATGTGTAATTAACATTTTTTTACCAGTCTTTGCCCTTCCTCGACTATTCATACGGAGAGATCATTCTTCTTCAGGGAGAAAATATAATATTTTCTAAGTTGTCAAAAGAAATTTTGCTCATTTCGATCTCGGGTGTTCAACTATGGCAAGTTATCGAGAGAAAGCCAAAAAATAAGAAAGGCTATTCCATGCCGAAGTTGCGGTATTTAAAAACTGCCATCTTCAGGGCTATTATCGCAACACTAGAGTTCACCAAGCAGGAAGCATAAACCACCAATACAAGTACAGTTACAATTTTTTCAGTTATATCTTGAGCATCCCCTTGAAATTTTTATTTTATTTAATACTACGAATATATTTGGTACATGTTTTCCTCTCTGCAAAATAAGTTTTATAAACAGGACATGAATACTACATGTGTAAACATGTATTTAGTCCAATCGAGAGCCATGTGTATGTTTTTACGAGTAGTATTAATGTATTTAACACTAAGCTTGTTTGCACTGAAGTATGCATTTACATAGCTTACAAAATGTATTTTGCAGAGAGAAGAACATATACCAATTAAGTTGTAGTTTTTTCAAAAATTTTCCAAGATCTGAAGGAGGTTGTTAGATGTTTATACGTCAGCTTAGAATAGCCATTGTAATTTTTTGATGTGACCTCGATGAATTTTCATCATAAAAGTTTTGTAAAAAATATCGAAATCTGGAGTAGGATATAGAGTAGGATACGACAAATATTATTACAATTACCCTTTTTCCGGCTCTCGAGGGCATTTTTTTTTAAATCTGGAGCAGTAACCCCGCGGTTTCTCCGCATGTTTCAGCAGAAAAGCAGTGATTCGCATGGTTGACTTCCCAACACAGTTTGACATTGAGCAGACCAAAAATCCGCCGATATTCCTGGTGCGGTCAGTTGGATTTTAACGCTCGATCGGGCGCCGGCCCCGTGTTGACCGCTCACCGCTCTCTAACGTAATGACCTTACACCTTTTTTATGTGCCTTCTCTCCTTAAGGAAAGTGAGACCTACTTTCAGGCGCTCACGAGGCATTTTATCCGAGCGAACCCAATGGATTGTGGGAGAAAACGCTTCCAATAGATGACGCCTATTCAATTCTCTGTTGGTATCGTATGGACTCCAGCGTGTAGCCTTTGATTACTTGCTATGGGTATGACACTGAAGGCCCAGCATTGCGTAACAAAAAGGTTTCGCGAGAACAGAAGATGAGGATTTTGGTACGTTCTAGATAAATGTGTTACTTCATCGTTTTAATTGCCGAATATTCAATAAAAAATATGTACTTGTCATTAAATATCCGCATAATAACAGCGTGCATTAAGGATGCAAAAATAAATCTTTCACGATAAAAAGTATCTTGTGGACAGTTGTTTCCTGTGTATTAAAGGTAGTTTGAGCGAAATGTCATTACACCAAGAAATCGATGAATTTGGTCTCGTTTTAGAGAAAAATATCTCACCCTTCTGAAAACACCAAAATATCAGCTCCTTACGGAACTATTTAAGCTGCTTACGTTAGACTTGCGAGGGGTGTAAATTCACTGTGAAACAGCTTCTGCCCAAAGTTTTGTCCTTCTGTGAGAGATCGAAAAGTAACTTAAAAACACTTTTCCTGTCTTCAGAATGTATTGTTTGAATACCAAAACCTTATATCTGGTATCTCACCTCTAAAATCGTACTTTCGGAATCATTTGTGTGATCTGAGAAATATACAATGTCACGCGCCAACAGATACTTGGTATTACTGAGAGCCTACCTTCGTGTTGAGTCGTTAAAAACTTATCTTCAACCGAATCTATGATACCGCGAATTGCACAGTGGCTATTTATTTTTGAAGCCATTGAGGTCCTACCTATTGAGTTCGACTCAGGAACGCAAGAAAAAATTAATTAATTATCCTTCTAGCCCATTATCTCTAAAATAATTATTTTAATATGTCTCACTTCAGGTCTTAGGACCTTGGAGTCCACCTAAAGCTCCCGTTATATTTTTGTATTCATAATTGTAAATATTATGTGGGAGTAAATAAAATATATCAATATCAATGTCTGATGAATTGTCATATGCGGTAAATGGAAAGTAGAAATACTTCTAATGCTATTTTTAAGGGCTTATTATGGTTTTCCCATCTCCCGCTCCTCTTCTGCCGGTCAATATACGTCATTTTCTCGCTATTTGGGTTTTTCTTTCAAAACGATCTCAATTTTAACGCAGAAAAGATTGTTTCTATGCCATTAATTTTTTTAGATCCATTTGATGGCATTATAGGGAGTAATTTTCTCACTTGCGAGATTAGGTGTCTTATTTGTTCATTTCTTGCAGACTCTGAAGAAACCTGTACTCTTATTTTTTTCGCAATAACGATTGTTTATTCCGAGCATATAGCTTTTCATAAGTTGATAGCTGTCCGTGTTTACATCTACATCTACACAATACCCTGCGAGCCGCCGCATGGGCGTGTGGCTGGGGGGGTCAGGTCAACAGTAAAGATGTAACAATTTGGGAGATGAAATGGTGACATGTGTAATAGGAGTGTATTAAGTGGAGCTTAATTTTTATTGTGGTCACTTACTGTGCGCGGAAAGAACGAGTTTTTGTACCTATCTGTTCGGCCGTGTATCTCTCTTATTTTGTCGCATCTGTAGGACCTAAGGATGTAGTGAGGAGTCATGATAATGTTCTGTGTGTCGCTCTGAAACACACCAGTTCTGAATTTCTCAAGTAACCTAAGCCTAGCGTGTTGCCTCCGAGTATCTAGGGGCTCCCACCTTAATCCCTCTAAAAGTTGTAAAACACTATATGTTTGCTCGTACCAGTTTTCAACGAAGTGCGCTGCTTTCCTTTGTATTTTATTAATTTTTTTTGGTTAAATCTTTATGACTAGGGTCCCAAATGCTCGCGGCGTATTTGAGGCGTGGCCTGACAGGAGCGAAGTAGCATCTCTCTTTGACTTTTTCATCCGAGGATCTTCCTATTATACGTTTAACAAAACCTAGTTTTTTTAATGCTGTACCACATATGTTTTGTATGTGTTATCCCCACGATATAGCTGGAGTTATAGTAATTCCAAGATATTTTACTGTTTAGAAGTCGATGTCATGGGATGGGGTAAACTTTTCTTCTTCTGGAAACGCTATCATACGAGTCTTAAGCACAAAGGCATTATAATTCGTCTCTGATCTCTCAAACTGATGGATTTTTTCCGGGAATGCTTTGGTTATGTTTATTTTGTGGATTTGGGCCCAAAAATCGTAATTTTTTTTTCCAGCGTGAATTTGTTGTCTGAGAGGTCTGGTGTTGCGTATTACATCGGACTGTCAGTTAGTAGACGGGAGAGTTATTGGTGGAAGAAGGTATAAGCTTTGGTTTTTATACCGAGATAGCATTTAATCAGATTTTATGAAATAGGAGCTGAATATATGAGTAAGGAACATTTTCATATCTCTCCATTCCGATGGGTTTTGTTTTAATATGCTCTTTGTTGAGGAGGTATATGGAACTATATTACAAGACCTGTTGCCCAATCCTTTCGCTCTTAGAGTGACGAATGAGCGGAACGTATGTTTTTCCTAGGAATGCTGTCCTCGGTCTCCGCCTCGGCAAACGGCGTCTGAATATTATCCCGTAGCGCAGAAAGAAGGCTGTCCGTTTTTCCTCCAGTGTTCTGTTTGAAAAAAAATCTCTTGACGTTTGACCCACTTTTAGGCCGGCCTTGCTTTCCTCATTCGCAGCTGGGGACACCACGGATCATCGCCTTCTATTCCATTCTGCGTTTTCTCGTGATATCTCTTTCGGTATCGCTTAATAGCTCCGTCGAATCAGACTGCCGCATTGTTAAGGGTGCTCTTGTACAACTACTTAAAAGCTGTGGTTTTGTTGCTTGGGCGAGCCTTCTGGGAAAGTGGTGTCAGAAGTATCGTTAACTAAGTAGATTTTAACATTCTTACCTTCTAATTGTATATCTGCAATTATAAAAAATTTGTATGCCCGAGTATAGAAAATTTCATTTGGTATAATTGGTAATATACCAACTATGCGAGACTGATAAAAATTTGGTCATGATTACTACAATGTATACTTTTAATGTGACTTGTCGAAAAGTATGTAGGCTATTAAGTGATTTGCGCTTATTACTTGATTCTTACCTCACCACCAACGGCGTAAATACTTATTTTATTATTGACTATTAAAAATTTTTTTATTTATTGTTGTTGCTTGTTAATATATATGCTACATTAAATATATTACAGTACCTACGTCCAGTACCCCTGGGATATTTATTTCTTGAAAGGTTACGTTCTAAATAGGCATCTGCCTGGGGAAAATGGAAATAAAAATTTGAGGACATTGAAGCAATCAAATGAATTATCGCAAGCAACTACTATTTAAGTATTAATTATGCCGAAAGGTGATTTAAAATTTCTGGTCCAGTTCCAATCTTTCGTACACCCCTATTGAGTAATGAGTCAGAGGCAGCGTTGGTAAATTGAGTTCTTATTTCATTTCCTGAGGGTGATCAACTCTGGCAATATAATTTGGATTTTCCATTCCCTTCCTTCATTCCTTCCGTCCATTGACTCCTGAGACCGATCCTAAACACGGCGCTGAGTCTGTGTAGTTTCCTTCTCGATGCGCGCTCAAGGGAGTTTGAGCGAGATAGTTCCGTAGTCACAGTGGAAATCACATTCGAAGCTTTCGTTTTAATTTCAGCAGCTGTCGAAAGCGTGAATAAAATGTTGCATCATTAATGGTGCAATAATTAAATCTTGCAATATTTGCCTCGTGTTTCTTATAGCTGCTGAAATCAGTAAAATTCAAATACTGTCTACTCTGACAAGTGAAAAATCTCTTAGCTACTACCTAGAAGTGGTTTAAGCGAGGTAGTTGCCTTGTCACAATGGAAACCATATTCTTACCGTACGTTTTGATTTCAGTGACGTAGGAAGCACGAATTAAATATTACCTTATTTATGGTAAAATAATATACTTCTCGATGACTGCAATTCTAAGGAATTAATAAACTTTACACCCTCAGGCGTCACTTCGTGGAAGTATTTTATACTTGAATCCATATTAAAACAATCTTTGTACTTTTCCACTAATATTGACAATATCTATTTATTTATTTTTATTTATTTATTTATTTATTTTTACAAGCCCTAAACCTATGTTCCCCTGCCTTTCCACCCAAAAATTAGTTTGTTCTCCAAACCCCCCCCCCCAGATTATTGACGTTGGTTACTATCGTAACTATCACTAAATAACATGTAAAGAATTGTACAATGACGATGAAGCAAGCTGCGAAATGAGTAGTACATTATTAAATACTAGCGAAAGGTATCGATTGAAACTCAACGGGTGTGAAAAACACTGAATTTATTATATACGAAAGCCACAAAACCTGAAGAATACTGAGCGGTCTTCTTTGAGTCGTCTTGTGAGTGAATGAACTTAATTGCTTCCCGTGTGTACATACATATATTTGCATTCAATGACTTATTTAAATTCCGATTTTCATTTTTTGATATGGGCGTTGATTATCTTCAAACAGGATTGGAGAGTAGGGGTACAATCCAGTGATTGAAAATGTCAAAAGGATCATTTGCAGCAGCAGCCATGTTTATTTGACCAATTAATCCTCCGTTACATGGACAGCGTCTTAGGCGTAAAGGGTAGCCATAATCATTGGTTTCGGTTTTTAAATCAAAAATATATGTTGATTCTTAGGGCAATTGTCGATTTTCATGCATGGATGGCGTTCATTGAGCAGAATACCCCGTTCTTCATTCGGGTTAGATGAATGTAGTGACGTTACTATAGTTTCCGCCATATTAAAACAGATTGAAGTTTCGAAACAGACGGGTCAATATTTGAGCCAGATTTCTAGCTGGGCACCCTTCCATCGTTGGGTTAGGATGAGATTTGTGCGGTTCTTAGTGTAACCCGAGAAACCCCACGGGAAGGGAAGGTGACCGACTTAGTTTCCAATTTTTCTCGATACAGGTATTATTTTTTTGTATTTTTGTGTTGGATTTTTTTATTTATTTTTTCTTTTAATGCTTATAAACACTGGTCATCATTAAAGCATCGGTATCAGCCCATTATAAAATAAACTTAAACATTATGTTTACGGCTTTCCCTCAGGAGTGTTGAATGTATACTTATTGTAAATATGCATTGAATTTATCGAATACCCACCTAAGCAAACCATCATGGGGCCCTTCTGATACAGATTTACTTTCAATGTGATATCATGAGCCTGCAGGAAAACACGTTATTTACATGCTTGTGGCGTAGATCAAATCTTTGGTTGCCAAGTAAATATGATATTGTTGATTTTAGAAAAAATGTGAGATTTTTCTGCTAAAGACATGACTTTCACATGAATAGGAAACATAATAGAAAATCGATTGAAAGATTTAGAATTTTCATTTATTCAGCCATCCGATAAAAAAAATTCCAGCCCTCTATCTGGAGTGAAAGTACTTTTAAAAAGCAAAAAATAAAACCACTGCACCCGAACCCAATGATTAGCATGGACCACCAGAGGGGCCCTTTGGGGGGCCTTAGAGGACCCTTAGGGCTTTTTAATAATGTCTATATTACCCACAGATATATTTCCTATCTACATGGCAAATTTCAGCTTAATCGGTCCAGTAGTTTTTGCGTGATTGAGTAACAAACATCCAAACATACAAACTTTGACATTTATAATATTAGTAGGATTAGTGGAAAAGTACAACGATTGTTTTAATATGGATATAACTAAGGAATTAAATTATTTACCTTGACTTTTTTCACGCGGCACGTTCAAAAGTCTTTCACAACGGAAGGTATTTTTGTGAATCGGGAAATAATACTAGTGACTGTATGATTAATTTTCAAAAATAGTTGAGAAAACGTACAAACTACGCACTTCATTTTTTTGACGAAATCTAGGTGTTAGAAATACCTCGTTTTTTAAAATAATGTCTCTCTGGAGTGAATTTACTTACAATTTCCCATGTAAAATGGCTGGCATTTTTCGTAAATAAATCTCGGAATTTTTGGTAAGGGGCTGTTATTTTGGTATCTTTAGAAAGGATAGATATTTTTCTTTAAAATGAGATCAAATTCGTTTATTTATAGTCGAAATGATATCTTGCTCAAACAACCTTATATTCCAACTCTCTTGAAGTCAGCGGATGCAAATATTCTCTCGGGTAGTGTAGTACAAACTTCGTAGAGTCATGGGCAAAGATGTCTAACTTCTCCCTCAATGGACCACGGGAGCCGGAAAGACTTTAAATGCCAGACTGCAGTCGGGGTCGAGGTCAGCGGGGCCAGTGTTGAGTGCAAGACCCCTTTCGCCCCCTGTGTCGGGGTAAAAGGTCGCGGGTACTACCACGCGCCCAATTTGTACACACCAGTCTGTCTTCCCCCTTCATAAAACTTGAGTCACCAATTCTTGTGGTCGGGTGGAAGGGGAGAGAACGGGAATAGGGGCGGAGGTTATGAACTGGGGGAAGGGAGAGGGTTGAGAGATGTCAATTGGAGGTCCGACCTTTCGCTCAATCTCACTCTCTCTGGACCCGCTCGTCTCGTGAGAGCTCTCGGATATCTCAAATCTCTATAGGGCGGCCAACAAGGCTTGTGCCCTCGGAATAGGGAGACAGTACTCTACCTCGCCGGGCTAATCCCATGTGATAATAACGGAGACTTACCTAATCCTAAAAAAAATTGCGAATCTAGAATGAGTATCTTCTTTAATTATTTTAACCCTCGGACTACCAAGGTATTTTACTACCCTTTAACTACCAAGTTACCCAAATTATGTAACATAAAAATTATACTATCCAGTATTGATCTTCAATATCATGTCAATATGATTCTTAATACCTCTACTAGCAGTTTAAAATATTTGTCTTCAGCAATAAACACAATTTCATTCGAATGATATATATAAATTATATACATTTTATTATGAAAAATCGATTCAATAACCCACAGAAATACCATTTCAATTGCTCAAAAACATTCGAAATTTAATTAACCCTCATTCTGGAGTCAGTGAATGTTAAATAAATAATATTCATTGTACTGAACGCATATAATGATTTATTTCAATAGTTTTCCTTACCAAATTGCTTCGAACTTTTGTTACCAACCTAGTTACCCCGAATAAATTATTTCTGGGCAGAATGTTGAAATTAAAATAATATTTCTCCGCTAAAAGGTTCTAAAATCATCAAAGAACAATTGCTGGGAAGCATCACATTTCCCAAAAAATTTAATTGTTCTTGGACTGAAAATATTACCTGGGGTAATCTCGTTACCCCCCCCCTTTGTTAATCTGATGGTTAAAGATACTAGCAATTAGGTAGATATTGTGATGAAGAAACACTTCGGTTAGCGTACTATGGAAGATTTGAATTTTTGACCAAGTATTGCATTTTTGTAAGGGAAAACTGAACAAAAGACAGCATGAAAGGAGTGTTTACCCTACGGAAAGGAGCTTTGCGATATATGTTGAGAATGAATGCAAGAGATTCTTGTCAAAATATATTTATAAAACAAAAAAATTATCCCTAGTATCATAATTGTGCAGAGTCCGATTATGTCTACTGTCAAAAACAGTCAAGTACATCACCATAATACTAGGAATAAAGACAATTTATCCCACGAATATTTGTAGAATCTCATTAAGGCAAAAGTGCCCTGATGTAAATGGAAAAAAAGCTGATTATTTCTTTGCCCAAAGAGAGGAAAGAATTGAATGGGAAGCAAGGAATTTTCTAGAGGAGGTTTAAAGGTTTTTTTTTGGGTAAAAATGCTTTTTATTCGATTGAAGAAATCTGTGTCGTACATAATGTTTTGCTCTCTGTATATGCGAGTCATAATTACTTATTGTATGCATTTGTGTTTCAATGCATGTGTGACAAATGAGAAAACATACGTCTTCTTATTTGTCACTCCATTGCAATTGCTCACTTAATTACCACTTACTCCATTTTTATATAATATTGTTGACGATGCCGGAACAAAGGTGAAATTCGTCTATTGCTAATTTAAAGTGATATTTAAAAAAAAAAGTATTCTATCTGCCTCCTTAAAACAGCACCCCTTATGATTGCGCCAAATTGGGCGTCATAAAAATGGAAGCCGAAGAAAATTAATGTTACAGAATCGAAGAAAAACAATGATTTTAAAATAAACTTATTCCTCTACTTGTTATATACGTCATGTATAACAAGTACAATAATCAAATATAAACTCAGAAAAACTTACCGCTTTGTAGATCCCCCGTTTTAGAGCTACCGAATTACTTATCCACTAAAATAAATATATAACCGTGTATTTACCCTTGTGTTGTCGCAAAAATTTCATTGTGTTATTTTTATTTGGGAATAATATATACGATAGTGACCAAATGAAAGGTTGTAATTAGCTAAACAACAATTTTTTAGCTTATTCGTAAGTATTCTTTTCTAAACTATAAAATGGATATGTACTGGTATTTCAAGTACAATTTCGCACTATTATTAAATTAATTTGAAATGTCGTCATTTGCTAATTACGAATTTTTTTAACTTTTAAAATATTTACCTTAATTCTTGATAGTTACAATATAATTTGGTTATTTAAAATAAAATTTTGGCCCTAGGACTATATAGCTCTGTCCCAAGATTTCTTCTTGGCAGGAGTGAAAAAAAGAATAATGCAGAGACCTCTTGGGAAAATGTAATTAACTTGGACCTAGACTTCGGCATATTTTGCGATCATCAGGAAAAATTCCACTTAGCCATACCGGAGACTCTTCATTTTGTTTAGCATATTTTTCAAGGATTGGCTGCAGTACTGTGACTACGCACATGAATGACGAAAAAAAATCAAGGCATGAATGGAAAGACAAAGGCATCTCTCTTCTTCGGATTTGTACAGCTCATGATCTATACACAAGTATTACAATAGTATAATTTTTTTCTCGTTGTTGCTAGCTTTTTTGAATGTCATAATTATTTGCCATGAGAAGCTGTAAAATTTACAAGGGGAAACCCGGAGGACTGCAGGAGGCTAACACCAAAACGCGTCCGTGCTCGCCAAAGCTCAATGCTTTTCTCGTTGTATTCCCTGCCTGAGCGTCTGAGAGAGGTCGTTGACCTCTCTGGAGAAGGGAATGGTGGATTCTGGCGCCACCGGCCAGAAATTAAATGGGTAAACACACATCCGAGGCCGGCGAACCAGTAGCGGCTTAAAGTTTAGTTACTGAGGTTAAGTAACTGGATGATTGGCTTAAAGTTTAGATACTGAAGTTAAGTAACTGGATGATTGATAATAACGGTCATGAAAACTTTTGCGAATGGCGTTTTTCATGTCGTCTTTTCCTTACAAATCGCTATCTCCATTTTGCTTCGAATTTTGGCAAATATTGTCATTGCAAGCAATTTTACTATTAGCAAAATTAGCGTTTTCGATTCATTACTTCCGTAAAATCAAGTACGGAAAAAATTATAACAGACGTATCAAATATTCGTGTATTCGAAAATTCATTCATTAACAGAGAACAAATTTCCTATATTTTCCCACGTGTGATTGATTAATCATAGTCAAGTTCAGAGAAAATTATGCCGAATATAACACATCCAGATTAATTAAACAAATGACGGAATTTTAAATTTGCGACCGGCATGTCAACGTAATCTCCGTAAGGCGTCTCAAGTACTACGATGCATCACGTCTTCATTGATTCACACTCTTACGGTCATATTCAATTTCGCTATGGAGAGGGATAACAACGGACTATCCTCGATTCAGTTGGCAAGAGTATACAATCGCCGGCAAAACTTTTCCTTCGAAATTTAGATCGCAACGAAATACGCAACCGTAAATAGGTATGAAACTACCTTTGTAATACTTTTAATACTAATTAAAACTGAATTTTGAATTCTTTCAGGAGTTTGAAAAGTTAAATAAATAAATATGTCAACAAAAATTATTACTTAAACTTCAAAATGCGGCAATAGTGACTCCATTGCGAATTATATTTGTGGACTCCAGATGTCAAGGGGTCTAAGTGACATTAAAAAAAAAAGATAAGTTAGGTACAGGAATGGGATGTGAAAATATAAATATTTTAGGTGGTAAAGGGATTCAAGTGGTTTTCTTGACAGGTGATGCTATCTAGGGTAATGCCTCTTAACTACTTAGTGGGTTGTACCAAACATTTTCATCTTTGACTTAAGTTTTCTCAAAACAACGATCTTTTTTACTTAGACCCCTTGACTCCTGGGGTCCTAATTTTTTTCCAGTATGCTTACGCGACTAGCACACGCATCGCTATCGTCAGTCACACGTATTTTATTGCTGAAAACAATACAAGCCTGAACGGTGATTAACAAGTTAACTCAGGCGACTTTCATGCACGATAAAAATTCTCTGACATGCTCATAACTGAATTCTAAAAGAGAAGCACTCCTGGTGTACAGTCGGATTCAAATGTATTGCAAAGAATCGAGCGGCGCCACTTTCGCTTCTCAAGGAAATCGAGTTTCACTTACGGCGCTGTTATTCTTTGCTATGTAACGCTATCTATTCAACTGTTTATTTGCACGTATTTAAATTGTCACAGTTGAGCAATTGCTTGTTTTGTGCTAACTTGTTATTACATAATATGATCAGCTCGAATTACAATGACATGCTGCGACGTATTGATTAATTGAAATACCAAACTTCATTATTAAACACAGATCGTTCCTGGCATACAATATACCTACGGCAAATACTACGTAATGTATCATTTAGAGTAACAGTTGTGATTAATAAATAATAATTATCCATGCTCAAATCGTAAATCCAAACCAAAACGAAAGTGTAATATCAAATTAGCACAATATAGGAAATTTGTCAACTATTACCATTTGAATACGCGCAAATTAACATATGAATAGATAGCGTTGCGTAGCAAAGAATAACAGCGCCGTAAGTGAATCTCGATTTCCTTGCGAAGCGTAAGTGGCGCCGCTCGATTCTTTGCAATACATTTGAATCCGACCGTACATGAATATACATGTGTGTCTTAACCCTTCATCATTCTTTGATAGTACCACGATTCCATTTATTGCTGACTCTGTGACAATGCAGTTTATAGTATCCAGGCGCTACTGCAATGTAAGTTCATGCTTCAAGGGTACTTTTTCCGCTGGTTATTCCTCACTACCAGCCTTATATTTCTAGCTAATAGCTGACTTCTCTTTTGGCCATCTTTGCTTGTGTTATTCTATACTAAGTATTTCTACTACATGTGAATTTTGAATTTTTGAGATAATGGCAGGCAAAATTTTGTGGTAGTGCCCGTCACTGGTAGAGATTACCTTCGAACTCAAATTATTCGCACTTATTGTCGAACTATTTGACTCACATCTATCCCCCGAACAAAATGGAGTGTGTGAAACAAAATAGACTGTGAATGAAACTATCGCGATGACTGGTGACTGTGTGTACCGCGCAAGCATCACTTATCCTCCGTGAACCGCGCACTTCTCTTGAGCTAAACAATAGTCAGCGTTGTCTGAAAAGCTCCTCATCTCTTCGGCCTCTCCAGTGGGATTTCTGCTGAATGTAATGTGTGTCTCTTTACGCCGCTTTAGAGGAAGTTTTTTTTTCGGTATGCCTACGTGACTAACACGTGTATCGCCATCGTCAATCTCGCGAATTAGGTCACGGGACTATCCGAATATTTTCCGCGCAATCCTCCTGTTTGTGTGTCATTCAGCGGAGTCAATTCTTTTCGCGAGAGTAATGTTTGTGGAGAGAGTTACGAATTTGTCCCTCGCGGATTGAAAGTGTTCACGCTTGGTGTAAGCGAAATTTTTTGGTGATAGAATTTAATGTGCTTCCGGAAGGTTTTTTTTCGTGTAAGTATTCAAGATTTTTTTTAACCCGTATCCTTCTGATAAAAAAATCAACAAATATGTTAAAGCGGGGACGATTTAAAAAGACTATCTTAGTAATATTTACTAAAATCCATGAAAATGTTTAAAAAAAATTTATTCTTTGAAATTACAAACAGGTAATTTAGCATTTCTTCAGGAAAAATGGCTGTCAAAACTGAAATTTAGTTCCTCCTCCTCTCTCCTCAGCAAAGAAATTCGTAGAGTATCATCAAGTACCTGTAAAATAAAGGAAAATCAATGTATTAGAACAATATGAAAATGTGTTTCTCAACGATAATAAATACAGAAAATGACATATATATTAATCTTTCTCTGCCAAAATAGTCGGGAACCGGAATGAGAGCATTTTTGATAGGTATATTCAAAAACTAATAGATGGCTGTAGACGCAGAATAAGTTAAACCAAGCAAGTAGAAAGAAGGGTCAAGATAAAAGTTCAGTTAGGACACAAGACATTAAAAGTAGTAGATTCGGTTAAGAATTGAGTGAGAAGATGAAGGTAAATTGCGCCTAAGATCCTAAATACAAGAGAGTTTGAAGATTATTTATATTGAATTGTAGAGCAGAAAACATACATAGGTAATGAGTCTAAATGTTTATTCATAACAGTTTCAATTTTCTGAAAGCATCAATGAACTTTTCCGGGGAGAAACATACATAGACGGATTATGTAATCCTCAGATATAATGCAACGATACGTTATCCTTTCCACTTTATAACTAGGTGTACCACTCAAACCTATTTTCTCTAACTTTTAAGTTTTCAACGAGCACTTACCATTAATTATGACTGTTTAAATGTTATCTTCTTCTTCTTAGAGATATCCATTGCTGCACTGTAATTTTCACCGAAACGGAAAAAATATGATATAATTGCATTTAATTTAAATTATTCGCTCATATCAGTTAGGTAATTAATTGAAGACGGGTTACAAGGATATCATTAACAGATATTTTCCGAGGTTACAATATTTTTTATGCGCTACCTTTGTCTTTATCTGATTCACCATTCTTAATGATTCGAGCCTCTGCATAATATTACTAAATTGTTCTATGCTCTAGGTTCTAGGTAGGCTCAAATTAAAACTTATAAAACGTGCTACGATATATGTTTTTGACTACTTTTTAATTTATGGCGTCGTTGGCCGTAAAATATCAACTTTGGACGGCGGACACTTCTTGTGTTCCGTTAAATATCAAAATAACACCAAAACCTCGGTTTAAACGCCACTTTGGATTACAAATTCAAATTTCTCACTGTCTTAAAGAGAGGATTAGCCGTTAACATCATCAAGTTACGCCTATATTTAAGAGAAAACTGCTATTTTTTACCCACGCCGCCATCTTGGATATTTCACTTCCGGTTAAGATTTCGACCTGGTAACAGGCATTTTCGTACTCAGCGGATCGAAAACATCCGGAAACCACCTTTTAATCGCTTGTTACATGAAATGCTTCTTGCTGAACATTTTTCCGAAATCTGACCTTCTCTATCTTTCTAAAATTGGTTACAACACACGCCTTGAATAATAACGGTTGCATTTTGTTTCCCTGTGACAAACAAAAGAATAACGAGGAGCGCTGGTTCCGATCGATCTGAAATCTCAGACTGGCTGAGAAAGCGGGCCAAGTCAGTCCGCTTCTCAGATCGATCTCAATAGTCCATAGCGTTCATCATACCGAGCTGATCCGGTCAGATCGATCAGATATCAATTGGAAAACGTAGTAAATAACGCGTGCACTCTCGTTATTGTTATATTTCAAATGCACTAATGAGAGAATGATCTCCATTCTTCATATTATTTTCGGATGCTTATAATCATCGCTATAATTGATGAGATGCGTTATCAGGACGGTAAATGTTGGCAGAGCTCTTCCAGAGCGGTTGGAGTTTTCGATAGCGATCACGAGGAAGAAGAAACCACGATCCCACGCCAGGCTATTTGTGTTAAATTGCATAAATGCAGGCTATACGTTGCCTGGCAGCCCACGAATGGTATCAACTCCGGAGAAACATGACTGACAATGATTTGTGACAACAAGCTTGATTTTTCTTTTGTCGGCAGCCCACTTTCGGCAAAGATAATTGAAATAAAAGGTGAAAAAGTAAAAAAAATGGCAGATAAGGATGATATTGCAACAGGAAAACAATTCCCTCACCATCAACAGCCAAGAAGGTTGAGACATACGCACGTACGTACGTCCCGTACGTACGTACCCAAATCGCAGGATACAAATAGAATATGTATATATGTCAGATGAGTTTTTCTAGAGAATCATATTTGATAACATATCATCTATCCTGTTGAGCAAGCAATAATCGAAATTTATTGTCTTTGCAAACAGCTCTGCCCATACAGCGTCCCATTTTGCAGGCAAAAACAACGATGTTCCGAGGAAATAAAGGCCCTCGTGCACAATGCTGAGACCTGCACTGAATTAAGCACTAAAATCAGCGTCAAAAATATGGATGCAAATTCAAGACTTACGTCCATTTCGATGCTTCGGAGCTAATTTTTACTCGATGCTGATTTTAATGTGCATATCAGTTCCCGGGAATTTAACTAAACAACGAAATGCCATATTGTTTTGGCATAGCTACTACATTTTTAAAAGTAAAACTCCCAACAATCACCAGAAAACCTTTTCTAGAGGTCGTAGGAAAACATTTTTTTATTATTATTGATCAAAGTGCCCATTGTCATTGCCAGTGCAAAATTGATCAATAATTATTGGTCTCCATTCTCTCTATTGGATTTTTAAGACCAATATTTATTGGTCTTTAGATCCATGAATCGGCTGGAAAATAATTGTTATCAAATTCTTTACAAGGTACGATTTTAGTCAGCCTTTATTCGATTTTCATAACTGAAACAAACATCTTGTTACACGGCCATGAAAGAGTTAATTTTTAGAGTTTCACAACTCAGCAAAAAAACAACTACTACTTGACTTCGTCCCTTATTGGACGTGGGCTAGAGTAAACGTGGAATTGGAGTCAAGAAAATCCTATTTTTTTCAGGCGTTCGAGCGGGTGTTTTGGAGAAGACATGGGCAGAATTTCTGGGCAAATCGCACTTACCCCGCGTACCTTGTAGTGCTAAAGTATACTGCACATCAGCAATGGGACGCACTTGCCCCATGTACGGGGAAAGTGCGATCTCTTGACTAGTTTATAAGAAAAAAATTATAAAAATAACAATTTTCAGGAAATAGGAATGTAAATCTCATTACCTTTTTGAAGAAGGCATTGTACAACTTCCACCTAAACCCTCGGTTGGCCGTCGAGGAAAGTTAACATTTTGCCTCTCCTTCTCGGAGTACAACTTAAAGTAAACAAATCATATTGTGTTTTATTCTATGAATGCCATGAGCTTATTTTCATTAATTTGTTTTTGTTCATATTAAGAACATAAGCTACATATAAGAAGCGAATTGTTCATAAGAATCCATTTTGTATTCAGATATGCTATCAAATATAAGATTTATATTATTTTTATCATTACTTAGCCAGATTTTATGCTTATTAGCTTTTTTAATATGCTTTAAAATTAATATGTACGAGTCGAATATTGTAATTTCCATAAAAAAATTTAGTTTAATAATATTCCATTTTTTTCCTAATTAATCAAAAAAAATTATCTACGTTATGTAAGATAAAAGTTAATTTCTCAAGAATGATTAGACATAAAATGGTACTTTAAAAAGCAAGGTGAAGCAGAATTTCTAGGCAAATCGCACTTACCCCGTGTACCTTGTAGTGCTAACGTATACTGCACATCAGCCATGGGACGTACTTGCCCCATGTACGGGGAAAGTGCGATCTCTTGACTAGTTTATAAGAAAAAAATTATAAAAATTACAATTTTCAGGAAAGAGGAATGTAAATCTCATTACCTTTTTTTTGGAGATTCTCGTGCATTTTATACATTAAGTTTCACATTTTTAACTTGCCTATAAAACGTTCAAAAGTCAGCTAAAATTGATATATGCTATTTAGCGGTCGCACTTACCCCACCTTACCTTATATTTTTTCGTAGAGGGCTAGCCAAGTGTTCCCTTCATCGCGTCTATGTCCGGAGTACATATGTAAAACTTTCCGGCGAGTTCTTCTTCAGACTGACAACGGTTTGCGCGCAACAGGCCTTCGATTTTCTGAGTGATTCTGCCATCAGTTGACGCCGGAGGCCCTCCTGGTTGACGATCGTCTTGAGCTGACTAACGACCAATTTTGAATCGGGTTAACCATTCATAACACTGCGTACGAACAAGAGCAATGATTTTTTAAGCCTCCTTGAAAATTTATAAGGTCAACGTGAAATATTTCCAAAGTTACACGAAAAATTTCAATTTGCTGCATTGATCCAAGGAAATCGGTCAATGAAAAAATCGCCGCGGCGAAGAGCCTCTACTTATAGAGCTTAATTGCGGATACTAAACAAGATTTTAACTAATGGAAAACTATAGCCACTCGGGAGGAAGCGAAGAATACAGCGCTGCAAATCATACGTCAATAGAACTATCCGTTACCTCACAATGAGAAATTCCCGTTATTTTCTGAACATTCCTCGTATGTTCATACCTACAGTGGGATGGATTGCTTTTTATTATGTTTTCAAAAAGTCACGATTGCGGAGAAAATAAATCGTAAAAAAATGATAGCTAAAACTTCTGATGACTACTGAAAGTTGACACCAGGGTTGAAATTCGCTATGAAA
Organism: Ceriagrion tenellum; assembly: GCA_963169105.1. Classification (NCBI taxonomy): domain Eukaryota; kingdom Metazoa; phylum Arthropoda; class Insecta; order Odonata; family Coenagrionidae; genus Ceriagrion; species Ceriagrion tenellum. Next base: position 69,114,095 of record OY720643.1, read on the forward strand.
AAAATCATTTGACTTGACCGGGTTTCGAACCCGGATCTCCCAATTGCCGGTCAGGTGTGTTAGCCAGTTACACTTGGGAGATCCGGTTACAATTGGGAGATCCGGGTGCGAATCCCGGTCAAGTCAAATGATTTTTTCATAGCGAATTTCAACCCTGGTGTATATGCACCCGTGCGAGTGACTTCGTACCTCATCATTTGTTACATGCAATGTCTGAAAAAAAAAACTGAAAGTTGAGCTAAATCATGTATATTAATTTCACGGAGGTGTTCATATACTTTTTAAAATAACATTGTTAATGCTCTCTGCTAATTTTTCATCGTCCAATCGTAGTAGACTAGCTGTTTCAAAGTCACGTCATCGCATTCAACAAAAAATAAGAAGAAATATTAGTCTTTCGCTCGAATTTCTTAAATGCCGTAACGCTTTGGCAGAATGAATGGGTGTCTCCCTTCATTTTTAACAATATTAATAAGAATAAAACCACTAAATTCACAAAAACGTTAGATATATATTGAGAACCCCTGCGTATTATGCTAGGTTTGATCATATTAACAAGATTAGAGAGAGAGATTGTCGTACCGATAGATTTAAAATGTCATTTTTCCCTCGTACTATAAGAGAGAACAATAGGCAGCGTAGCAAAGGGATAGGTAGGTGAAATATAGTAAGAGTAGTCTATAGTGCATGATGCGTGTAATAACAACCAATAATCCCTTTCTTATTACGTAGATACTAACCATCTAGCTCCATGTGACCCTTTTTTTCTAGCATATCTCCCTTAAATATCCTACTTGCATGTCAATAGTGCTTGTTTGGTGATCTTCACCCCCTGCCACACACCCTCGTGGTGGCTCGCAGGGTATCACGTAGATGTAGAATATTCTACCGGTTAAAGTAGGTGTTGTTGAATGTCAGAGAATCTCCTCCCGGTTCTCTACTCTTTCAGGGGCCTATATCCCTCTGGTATATCCTTTTTCGCATCAGCATGCGTTCAACCCCTCCTCATCGTATTCTCTTTCTTCCTCTTCCCCGCTGGCACAACATCCTTCCCTCTATCACATTCTTGAGCTACCCATCGTCCCTTAATGCATCCTCCATCCACCTACTCTGCCGATCTCGAATTTCATTTAGAATGAGACCAAATAAATTGATCTCTAGTTGAAATGATATTTTGCTCAAACTACCGTAACAATCAACAAAGCTGGGTTTTGAATTCTTTCAGAAGCTTGAAAAGCGACAATTCTCTAAATATTGGCCGTTACACTGCAGTCGCAAATGTGCACTTAATTAGAATATTCTAAGCACCCTAAATATACTCCATTTTGCTCTTGATTTTCAATTATTTACCCCTCCCCACATTCTTTACGTTCCGCTTGTACTCGACATGAACTCCCCCTCGAAACGAAATCCTGGCTACGTCACTGGCTGACATGCAAACATTTTTACAAAATTACTGCCTCATAAAACCCGAAAAGTAATTAGAACGTCATGTATTAATCTAAAATCGAAAAAAAACTAACAAAGGAAACGCAACCCAAGTTATGCGATCCCAAAGTCCATAACAAAGGAATATACGTCCGAACTTGACTGGGCAGTTAAGAGTCGTGCCGCTTACACCGTTGCGAGGTTGACCATTGTTATGTTTCGTAACTTCCCGAGTTACGCTTCACATTTCAACAATGCCCGCCCCCTCCAGTTTCATCGTCCATTGTCCATTTCTCCATCATTCTTAATCGTGACGTTTTTTTCCGGATCTTACCTCGCATCTGCATCTACATCCAATGCCTTCACGGGCTACCGAACTTCACCTTGGCGGGAAATGACGCACGTGTCCGTATCCGTCCCTTGTTTAAGAAGAAACGTCTATAAAACCCCTTCCAAAAATTGTGTAATTTAAAGTATATTATTAAATACTAGCAAAGGTACCCATTGAAATCCAACGGGGGGTGAAAGAAAGACAGTGCATATAGGTTGTAGGTTCGAGACGCTCATGAGGTTTATTTTTTTTCTAGGCAAATCAGTTATAATTTTAGTTTTATTTTTTAATTCAGCAGATGAAAACCGCATTACATTATGTTTACCGAGTTTCAACATTCTTTTGCAGTAACATATGGAAACTAAACTACAGGCCAATTGCATTCCAGAGGCTTTCCGCATTAATATAACATCGTGGCATTCTCCTGTTTTGATGGGTCCACTTAAAATGAATTTTGCCAACTTTAGGCAAAAATATATCTGAAAATATCGTAATCAGCAATATTTCAGTATATGGCCTAGATTTCCACTGTATTACCCATCTGTAGATATAAAACCCAGCCGCCATTGTAAAGGTACCGTTTCCCTTCTAAAGGTAATGCAAATTCCACGATTACCAAGGAAATATCCTATTGTTGACAGAAGTAAAATTCATGATTTTGACATTTAAAACACGATTTATAGGAAAAATTTTATTCGTATAAGAAAATTGAATGAGAAAATAAGAAACTGCAATCTTTTATCCATCTAATGGCGGAAACTATAGCCTTCTATCTATAGTGAAACTAATTCAAATATGCAAAAAGAGAAACCACTGCACTTGAATCAAAATGTTTAGACTTGAGTTTTTCAAACACATAAGACACCAGACGGCCCAATACGCTGCCCTTGGGACCCAGGGGCCTTCCTTATAATCCCAAGTTCCTAACAGAAGCTTTACTGATCCCATGTGTGAAAATTTCACTAACGTCGGTTCACTCGTTCAATACTTATGAGGCTTATAAGAAAGCATTATTTTGGAACCGTGGGCCCTGTGGGGCCCCAGCGTGACTTACTACCCCATGATGGTTGTACATTCAGTATAGGTATATTTTACGTGTTTCTAGTACAGACAAGAATTATCTGCCAGGGCCAATTTTTGGCGATGAAAGGGCCAACTAGGGTCCCAAGGCCCTTGCTCTATAGCCTATGCGTGAACCAGATATATCAAGTATGTTCCTGCCAAATTTTGTTTCAATCGAATCAGTGTTTTATGAGTGATTGAGTAATAGACAGACACCACTAGATTTTTATATTTTAGTAAGATTAAACTTTTAGTGATATATCGAATCCTATCGCCACTTGCAGGACATTGTTCTACTTACACTTGACTTCCGACATTTCCCAAGAAAATAGACGACGGAAGTAAACAATGAATATGGTAATTACGAAAATCACCCAAATTTGGTTAAAATGGCATTCGTATATCACTGTTTGAGTCCCGCATTTGTGGGTTCCATAAATGTGTAATAATTGCAATAGTTATGCATAATTAGGTCGAATCACATTTGTCAGTTGTGATAATATGAATTATTATTTAATTAGAGTTAAGTTGTAAAGCTTACCTTGTGGTTGGTTGTTTAGCATTTAAAATATTTTCAAGTATAAATAAATATTTACATAGGCAACAATGAGTCGTCCTACTACTAAGTTATTCGTTGTTTACAATTTAAATCTCCGTTTGCTGTCATGTGACTAAGATTCCACCGGATGCGATTTTATCGCAGAATCGATATGCTACATGCAGGGAAAATAGAAACCAGTATATTTTACTCGCAATTGTAAACTTCGGACGATTACCATCACTATCGACCACTGCTTCCGTGGAAGTGCGTGCTTACGCATCAAAGTGTCGCGTACAACCGACTCCCAAGGCTACTTTTATAGTAGTGACTCCCATGTGTAAACCCGTCTTAAGGGCGTACTTTCATTGCGGTCCTTATGATGGCTTTGCAGCGTTAAGGCGTATTTTAAATACAGCAGTTTGCATGGAAAATGAACACATTTGTGTGATCTATCTCCGTTGTACTCCTATTCTTCATCCCTCCATTAGCGAATTTCTAAACATTCAACAGCCAACATTTGAGACAACAATAGCAAATGCTCATTATTTATTAGTGACGCTTCGCTTTGTGGGAAAAGCGAATCGTTGTAAACATTTTCATATGGTGCCCTTGAGACGTTGGAATTTCAAAGATAAATCCCTCGTGAATATTCAAAACGCTCCTATAATGCGTGCTAACTGCGTGCAACCATTCGTGCGTTTAGAACCTTTCGAGATTCATAAACGCTTGGACGAGGAAAGATTTTTATCGCTTGAGGGAACTTAAGTCGCGCAGCCGTTAGCATTTCAGACAAGAGAAATTAGTTTTCTTTCGTGATTGAAGAAGCGATTTCCGAGAAATAGCACGCAAGCTAAACTGGTTGTCGAAAGAAATCTCTGGGATATCCTGGTTTCTTCGTGACCTTCCTTCTTCTTCGCTGCATTTCCTACGTGAGTGCTGTGCGAGGAAAAATGGCATGTTTCCGCGAGGGGAATCGAAAGGACAGAACAATTGCTCCCGTATTTCGTATTTGACACTTCTCCTAATGAAGAATGCCGTCAAACTATCGCTGCCAGATCGTTGCCAGAGCTGCCATAACGTTGTTTTTAAATCGCTGTCACATTTTTTTATCCTATTTTTTCCGTGCGCAAGAAAGCCTAATTTTGTTCGACAACTCGAGTGATAACAGGATCTATGTCAAGAAGTTGGACAATATTTTTTTTTACTCTAATGAAAGTGATGCAATCTTCCTGCTTGTTTACTCGCACGTCATGTTTCTTTTTACCTTTTATTCTGTGGATATGGTAGTGACGACTATAGCGTCATGTGCGCTGATAATCGTCGAGGTCAAGGTTCTCAATTCTGCTATCGTGTTTTATGTTTGAATGATGTCCTTCGCTGATAAATAAGTCGAACCTTAATTTCAGCAGTTACATCTTCGGAGGTTATAACATCATATTTATAGTAGCTTCGACAATTCACCAGTAAAAGCTGCCGATGTTTCTGTGACATTTCGCCGAGGAACGAAATCTTTTAAGGCCGCTTTACACTGTACATTTTATTGCACAAACGAATGCGTATGAACTCTTTCATGAGAAAAACTGTGCCGTGTAAAGCGGCTAATTGTATGGTTGTCTGAATGGCTAAACGGGAAATAGAACCTGCTCTACTCCCATTCATTTACTTATACATTCTATGATACATTCGTTTATACGATCAAATGTACCGCGTAAAGCGCCCTTTAGGCGAAAATGCGCCGATAAAGTTTTTTTTTCGGGCCGTATTTACAGTCAGACTTAAGACCGTCTAAGTCAAGGTCGCATAATTGCCGAATATGATATTACGTGCTTTCCCAAAAGTGAATGGCTTATATGAATATAATATGCAAGAATTATTTTTGTAACCAATACAGACAAGTCCTGGATGTCAAATATAGTTTGAGATGCAATTATGTTGTTGTACCAAAAGCGTATATTGATTACGGTAGAAAATTAAAATCAGTACTTGTCCCCAAACTAATAAATAAATACTCTAAAGACATCGATAATTTATGCCAAGACAGCACATCAAATCTTAAAAATGCTGTCAAAATTCTTACATAATCACATGCTTCGTGATAGGTCACTTACTTAAAACTGTAACTAATTAATACCTATTTTACTATGTTAATTTATTTCAGATCACACATTATTTTATCTTCAAATGAATATTGAGTTTATATGATTTATGTTGTGCTATGTTATGTTTTGCTGAATTCGTTGTTGATTGTTTACGATTCCGTGTTCCTAGGCAATCATAATGAGCCTGAGCTGCTTATTTATAACCTATTATAAATTATTGTGTTCTATGCAATTGTCGTGCAGGTCCCGTCGACAGACCATGCGGTCTGACGGAACATAAATGTAATATAAGTTCAAATAAAATAAAATTTAAAAAAATTTGAGCCACGTAGCCTTTTCCCTCATCCACGTTAATCCGCCATTAGATTCCTCTTCGAATCCTCTTATCGTCTTCCTCTTCTTATTTCGTCCAGAATTTTTATCCTCTTCCTTCCTATTCCACGCTTCCCCTTTTGTGTTCTCCCCTCTATCACCTTCTTCTACATTCCCTCTCCTTTCAGCACGTCCTCTATCAATCTCTTATGCCTCCTCCGAACTTTCGCCACCAGCATCCTCTCCTCTCCAGCCGCATCAAATACTTCATCGTTCGTCCTTCTCGTCCCCCAGCTCACCCTCTCAATCTCTCTCTCTCTCCACACCCGCATCTCAAATGCCTCAAGTCTTCGTACATCCTCCCTTCGCAGTGACCAAGTCTCCGACCCATACAGGGCCACACTCCATATTGGAGTTTTCACCAGCCTTTTCTTTACGTTTCTACTCAGACCCCCTCATCGATTCTCTTCTCTTTGAAAATTCTTCTTTAGCCATTGCAATGTTTCATCTAATGTCTCTGCCACTAAACCCATTCTCCAAAATACTACCCATATGCGTCAACTGCTCGAATTGCTCTAGTTTGTGCTCCTCCACCCCTATGTTAATCCTCGGCTTCTTGCTTCTAAAGAATCTCATCAATTATGGCCATTTACAGGAACGACACACATGTATTCTATAAAGCTATGGGCCACATAAGCCACAGCAACCATTCAGTAAGTATTGCCGAAACATTCGATAAAATTATTGGTTTCATAACGTATGGCATGGAGTTATGAGTTCCATAAGTAGCCAAGATGGCGGATGCGCAATGAACCGCTTTGAGACTTAATTACTTGATAAAAGTGTGTTTTGAGACAAATGACCAGTTTGTTTTCTCTTACTGACTAATTATTATCTGCATTAGCAATTAATCATACGCTTAGCTTTCATTAACTTTATCCGGGGGTGGAAGATTAAATCAAATATTCGAAGTAAGTCACTCTTGGTAAATAAGTAACTGGTAGATGTGTTCTTGCCACCCGAATGTATGTATGAGATCTATTACTTTATGGATCTCGGAACTATTGAGTCCGTAACAAAAGGTTCCTGCAACCGGCCATTAAACTGGTAGATTCTCCTAGTATTAATAAAAATGTGCCGTTCTGACTTATGAATATGGTGCACAGAGTATACGCATTCGTCTCAGTGTTTACATTCTACGGGTTTAAATATATCACAGTCCCGGTCTCTTTAGCTGGACCCTGCGAATTCTCTTAGCAGAATTCTTGCGGAAGTTGAGTCGAGTGTGATGGCCGCAGAAAGAGCGTTGAACTGGCTGCCTCAGTTGCCGAAATAAGTTATCACATACGTCACGCGGGCTTGATTTTCACCGCTCATCCGCATTTACTGTAGAGGGAGTAAGGTTGCCAAATTAAATAACTATCTCATGTCTTTTTTTTGCTCCATTTTTAGGCACAGATGTGTTGTTGATCGCTCGTTTACCTGGCCTAAGTTACTGTGCATATAAAATGGAATGGGGCGATCATTGGGCTTAGACTGGCCCAAACTCGTAGATTTAGGAACCCTAGGGATTTAACATCTACATCTACGTCATACCCTGCAAGCCACCCAAAGGGTGTGTGGCAGGGGGTGCTTTCGCACCAGGCATGCATGAAGGATATGGTAGAACACCGACATTAAATTAAAAACCCGCGTACCACACATGCAAAGCGCCAATTACAAATCTAATACCCAAGAAACATTCTATCTCCAATCGTTCTAACATGCAAGGGATACAAAGACTACTACTACAGATTCAAAATATCATGCATAAATAAGAACATCATTATTTACATCATGCATAAATAAGAAAGAGGAGAATATAATGAGAAAGATTAACTGCCTGCCTATTGTCAATACTCGAACTATTCATGACGACGATCACAGCTGTTATGGTCCCGAATGGTACGCGGAAAAAATGACATTTTATACCTATCGGTTCTACAATCTAGCTCTCTAATTTTATTGGCGCGATCTAATCTGCCGTAGTACGAAGGGGTTAATAGTATGTTTTTTACGTCGTGGGACAAAGTGGGACCCCTCAATTGGTACATTAAGAACGAACACACTTTATATTTATTAAACGTACGAGCTACGAGCGAACTAATAGTTACTCACATCTTTTAGAGGGATTAAGATGGGAACCCCTAGAGAGTCGGATGCTACTGTCGGAGTCACTGTGTACCTTAGTTACTTGGCTGCATCGAGAGCCATGAATTTCGGTGCATACCAATAGTTCTTACCGGACGACATCTAGCATTCGTTGTAAGCTCTGTCCAACCTAAATGTAGACACGCTGAATGCAATGTGGATAGCATTCATACGACGTCTCTTTTCCGTTCAAGTTGCCAGCTACTAGGAAAAGGAAGTTAACTTGCATTATTGCAAAGAAAATGTGTCATCTCTTATTTTTCTGTTCAGTTTTTGCTAAAAATGTTTTGTGACACTTAAAATTTATTCGCGTTCCTCGTATATGGGGTGTCATTCATCTGCAACATCAATGTCCAGTCATCCTTTGACAGGCAAGGTCGCAATAAATTTTGCATGTCTCAACCTTCCTGGCTGTTGATGGTAAGAGAATTGCTTTCCTGTTGCAATATCATCCTTATCTGCCATTTTTTTACTTTTTCACCTGTTATTTCAATTATCTTTGCCGAAAGTGGGCTGCCGACAAAAGAAAAATCAAGCTTGTTGTCTCAAATCATTGTCAGTCATGTTTCTCCGGAGTTGATACCATTCGTGGGCTGCCAGGCAACGTATAGCCTGCATTTATGCATTTTAACACAAATAGCCTGGCGTGGGATCGTGGTTTTTTTCTTCCTCGTGATCGCTATCGAAAACTCCAACCGCTCTGGAAGAGCTCTGCCAACATTTACCGTCCTGATAACGCATCTCATCAATTATAGCGATGATTATAAGCATCCGAAAATAATATGAAGAATGGAGATCATTCTCTCATTAGTGCATTTGAAATATGACGATAACGCGAGTGCACGCGTTATTTACTACGTTTTCCAATTGATATCTGATCGATCTGACCGGATCAGCTCGGTATAATGAACGCTATGGACTATTGAGATCGATCTGAAAAGCGGACTGACTTGGCCCGCTTTCTCAGCCAGTCTGAGATTTCAGATCGATCGGAACCAGCGCTCCTCGTTATTCTTTTGTTTGTCACAGGGAAACAAAATTCAACCATTAATATTCAAGGCGTGCTGTAACCAATTTTAGAAAGATAGTCAAGGTCAGTTTTCGGAAAAATGTTCAGCAAGACGCATTTCATGTAACAAGCGACTAAAAGGTGGTTTCCGGATGTTTTCGATCCGCTGAGTACGAAAATGCCTGTTACCAGGTCGAAATCTTAACCGGAAGTGAAATATCCAAGATGGCAGCGTGGGTAAAAAATAGCAGTTTTCTCTTAAATATAGGCGTAACTTGATGATGTTAACGGCTAATCCTCTCTTTAAGACAGTGAGAAATTTGAATTTGTAATCCAAAGTGGCGTTTAAACCGAGGTTTTGGTGTAATTTTGATATTTAACGGAACACAAGAAGTGTCCGCCGTCCAAAGTTGATATTTTACGGCCAACGACGCCATAAATTAAAAAGTAGTCCAAAACAAATATTGTAGCACGTTTTATAAGTTTTAATTTGAGCCTACTTCGAACCTGATACGATAAACGGTAAGCGCGCTACGTCATGTAGAAGGGGGGCGCGTTCCGCGCCGCCGCTGACTTCCGTTACGGCCTGCGACCGCCTCGCCGCACAGTGGTCGGTAATACCCGATGTGCTGGTCTAATGTCGATTTTGTTAAACCTCGAAGATATTTTATAAATCGAATGCAAGTTGAAGAATAATATCCATTTTAATGTAAGCAAAGAGCTTTCTGCCATTTAGACGATCATACCCACTCACAGAATGAAGGGATGAAAGAACATGGGATGAAGATAAACCTAGGAAAGACAAAGGTGATGCCAGTAAACTGTGAAAATTATACGAGTGTGAAAATAAATGAAGGTGTAATAGGAAAAGTGAAAAGCTACCGGTACCTAGGAACGATGGTGGCAGACGACTGGAGAAGTATTGCAGAAATAAAAACAAGGATAGCAATGGCAAAAGAGGCCTTCAGCCAGAAGAAAAGCTTGCTATGCAATAAGAGTCTGGATCTGGAGCTGAGAAAGAGACTAGCTAAGTGTTATTCATGGAGCGTTTTCATGTATGGATGTGAAGCGTGGACATTAGGCAAGAGGGAAAGGAATAGAATAGAAGCTTATGAAATGTGGGTGTGGAGAAGGATGGGAAAAGTAAGATGGGTAGATAAGATGAGAAATGAAGAGGTTATGAGCAAAGTAAAAGAAGGAAGATCGCTCCTAAAGGAAATAAGGAAAAGGAAACTGGTTGGGCCATGTGATGAGAGGGAAAAGTATAATAACTGTGGCACTTGAAGGTTCAATTGAAGGAAAGAAAAAGAGAGGAAGGAGAAGAATTAAATTGGTGGATCAGGTGAAGAACATCAGCTATGATGAAGCAAAGAAGGAAGCTCGGGACAGAAGCGGATGGAGACAGCAGTGGTGTACGGGACCTGCCAGCAGGCAGAACACCAGATGATGGTGACCCACTCACAGGAGAATATCTTTTCGAGACTTTCAGCCCGGCGCGTTTCCGTCCGTTTTCTACGTCCATTTTCCGCATTTTTCCTGAAGAGCTAATTCCGCTCCAAAAGAGCCGAGATGACTGCGTTTTTTTCCTAATGTTTTGTACTCTAACCCTGGAACTAATTGTGTACCATTTCCAAGTATTTATTTAGAGCATGAGATATCAAATGGCGTTAGAGAAGTTTGTATTTATATATTTTTTATTCGACTTTAGTTCTGTGTATTTAAGTGCAATTAGGTGCGACCTTAATAAACTGGTTAAGATCAAATTTGTTAGAACTGTCTAGCAGCGATCGGCTGAATAAGACCAGAAAGTGTAAAGAAACACTCCGGCACTGACCGCGATAATACGCAAGTGTTATCAGGTAACGTGTTGATGTCCATTGCCCAAGATATCGTGTACGCCGGGAGTCAGGGGAGAAAGCTGACACCCTAAGACGTTGGTCTTGGCCTTGCGCTTCATTAAGCTACACGAAGCAAAAGATTGGCAAATTTTTTCAATGCCGCTGGCCATTGTATGAGCTATCGCAATGCGTCGCAGGCAGACACTAGTCTCGCTGGCATAAGTCTAATAAGCTTAGATAAAAATACTGGTGCTGTAATGCCACAAAACTTTAAGCATTCCTCAAATGTTGAAGATGATGGCCCCACCCTTCACATTACTGCTGACATCATCGATATTTTGACTGACACCCTTGACGGGAAAGAAACTTACCATGCTACTCAGATTGTGGCGTTCCAAAAGCATGCTGTAAATGTCGGTCATATACTGCGTGAAGTCGAAATTACTTCATCCACGTCACTAGATATTCCCCCAGTAATAAATAGGTTGCTGAGTGCTGATTCTTACGCAAAGCTTGAACCAAAGTTTCCAAGTCCAGTGAATGTTGATTGGTATGAAGTGCGTAAATGTACTGAGTTGCATGAAGCACCCAAAGCTGTATTTGAATCCCGCTTGGAAGATGTGACTTTCGCCATCTGGAGAGCTGGAACCGAAGAAAAAATTGGATGGACTGAATACATAAGGGGTAAGGTAACATCATCGTGTGAAATATCATCTTAAAATTTCTGTGTACTTGTTTACACACCGGGTCATTCGTGCTTCGACTGATAGATTCAATTGTTCATTATCGATATTTTCAGTCCGGGTTAGTAAACTGAGTCTGAGTCAGCTCGCTTGGAATTTTCAGATCGGTCCGAGTTCAGATCGATCTGAGATCGATTGGTAAATGTAGTGATGGAGCTCTGTGATCGAGTCTTGGCTTTTCATTGGGCGGTTCCATCTAAGGGACGCCCGACGACTGTGGTCATCCACGGTTTGAGGAATAGGTGAGTATATTGATAGGAGCACGAATATTCCGAAAATCGATAGAGGGAAGAGAGAAACCCGGCGTCTGCGAGAGACGATTCTTTACGAAAGGAGCAGAAAGAGGAACACATTTTGCCGGAACACTGCATACGATGTTCTTCTTCTAGCTCCCAATAGGCATTAAGGGAATTACCTTCAATTTTATGGTTCAGATGGAGTAAAATTCTTAAACTATTTCTTTTTTGTATGTTTCCCAATTTCGCCACCGAGTTTCGAATGAGGAATTCGGTGAGGGCCCTTAGATACTCGGAGACTACACGCTGTGCTTAAGTTTGCTTCAGAAATTCAGAACTGGTGTGTTTCAGAGCGACACACAGAATATTATCATGACGCCTCACTACATCTCTAGGCTTGACAGAAGCGATAAAATAAGAGAGATACATTGCCGAACAGATAGGTACAAAAACTTGTCCTTTCCGGGCACAACAAGTGACCACTATAAAAACTGAGCTCAACTAAATACACTCCCATATTTCACCTCCCGAAACTCTTACGTCTTTATTTGACTGGTGTCCTGAATCCCCTGCCACACGCCCATGCGGCGGCTCGCAGGCTAGTATGTAGATGTAGGAAAAGCGCCCAGTCGGATGTGAATCATTTTTAATCCTTTTTTATTACTGCTTTACTTCTCAAAACTCCAATCTATTGTAATTGAATTCTGTAAAGACTCGCTGCCGCAGCGGAGAGTGGAATTTGGTTGCCTAAGTTTACCAGATAATTTGAAAGTCATGTGCATTAATTAAATAAAACAGTATCTTTCTAAGTAAAAGTTACCATTAAATATGACCATGTGTATTAATTAATCGTAACTGTCTATCGTCAATTGAAATATCCGGATTCGAAACCTGATCGAATCGAATAATTTTTATCGCGGTACATTTCCAGGTTTTCTACAGGCGTGAAAAACCTAGACCACCTGGAAAAGTCATGGGAAATGAGGAATTGGCTTCGAAATTTGGTTTTCCAAGTCCAAATCTTATTTTCTCATTAGTCAGGAGTACTACTAGGATTGTATAGTGACGTATGGATTTGAAAATGTACCTTGCCGGAATGAAGGATTGGAGCTGTAATTTGGTGTTTAGCAACCATTTGTGCTCCTAAGACAGTTCTTTTTCTACATTGCTAAATGATAATGTTGGATATGTCTATTGTTAGCAATTTATATGATAACTTCCCTTTTTTGTTTCCTGATTGGCTTATTCACATAGTAATTGTCTTGCACACCACTGTATTTCATTTCTATGTTCCAAAGGAGTTCACTCCTAGAACAATAAACGAGTTTATTATTATTATTATTATTAAGATAAACCTCCCGGTCTAATTCTTTGTACCCTTACTTAGAAATATGGACTATAATTTTTCGGCATAATTTATTCCAGTAATTCGTTGTCATCAGGCGCGGATTATGCCCCGTCCCCACTACATGTGCACTTAAGTCTGGGTTTTCTTAAAAGTAGCACTTAAGTGCAGAAGAGCATCTACGCGCAGATATTAAATCTACCGTTGCACCACACAGTGTTCATGGAAAGAACTTCGCCCCTTGCGAGTTTTCGATTTTGTTTAGGTGATTTCTAAACACGCATAACAGCACAAACGAATCAATAGGAAGAATGATACGTACCCAATTACTCAACTCCTCATATAAATAATGTAAACACAAGTATAATGAGCATGACTATCGAAACTCTTCGTCTCATCGATGACAAGGCCTCGACCACCTCGATGGATCACTATCGATATCACCCAAGTCCACTTAATTAGGGATCCACAAGTGCACTTAAGTGAACCCGTCACTTAAGCGATTAGGGGGCCTATACACGGTGCACTTACAGTGAAACAGCTGTTAAATGTACTCTTAGGTGGCCTGTGCAGATGTAACATTAGACCTAAGAATAAAATGCCATCAGAAAGGAATTCTATTTTTCCCATAAGCGATTGTGGCATATCTGTCTGATAGAAAGCTTTATTCCCCCATGGGACGTGGGTTTATGCATAGTGCTTCTATTCTTCTGCCGTCTTTGAAATATGCGCCGAATAATGAATATTTTCTCGTGAAATAAGGAAAGTTTTGGCTTGAAAAAACCTGGGAAAGAAGTGGAATTTAATGATATATGTTCTGTAGCAACCGTGTTCCACAGTTTGATGTTACGACCTTCGGGCTGGTCAGTGAGGTAGCTCGGCATAATCCCTTCTTTCCTGACTTTTTAAAAGACTAATCCTCTTCTTCCATCATCCCCGCTTGCCTAACATCCTCTCCCTCCCTCTCTCTCCTCGCTGGCGACCTTCGAACATCCCATTGACTTTCATTCATTATGTACTACGGCCTCTCACTCTGGCTGCATCCTATTTCATCCATCGGATTAATCCTCCTCTCCCACAATTCCCTTGCATTTTGAGAAGTTTTTCTTTATCTCTATCCTTTGCGTTTCCTCCATTATTCTCACGACTCCTATCATCTACAAATATCTGTCTGCTATTGTCCCATTTAACTTCGACATACACCGATTTTTTGTCCACTATGTGCTGTCTGGTGCTGTCACTTAAAGGTCGTTCAATATCGATTGTGTTCCAACCGATTGTCGATTCAATATCGATTGTAATCTTAGAGAATGTGTTTGATATCGATTGAATTCTTCCTTCGATACAGGTAATCGCAACGTAAACAAGTCCGCCATTATTGTGCTTATTTTTCTATATTCTCCATAAGCTTAGTATAGGTTGTTAAACGTCTTTGTTGATTTTTCAGTGCATTTGTATTCGAAATGACAACTTGTGCCGCATATTCGCAGATTTCCTTTGGTGTCTTATGGCAGTAAATGTTCAAATAGCGCCTAAATGACGGACATGAGGTGGAAATGGCAGCGAAGACCTGTGTCGAAGGAAGAATGCAATCGATATCGAACGACCTTGCAGTCATTTCACATGTTACCCCTTTCGTGGGAGAATCAGGAACTAAAAAGTTACGAATGAGAGATAGTCAAGGCGTAAAATTGATGTCACAAAGGCATATAGACATAAAGAAATCTAATCGGAGACAAGAAAAGAACTCTTATATATGTTACTTCTAGGTCACTCAGCGTGATGGAGAGTTGTAAAGATTCCAGAATGTTGACCCATTATTTGTCGGCGCATTCCTCTGTCAGTTCTTTAGCAACTCATTGGGAGTAGGCGATTGTATCTGGAAAAGCCCACTTAAGTGATGTCTCGCGGAGTCATAAGCCAGTGGCAGTTTTCAAATTTGTTTACA
Organism: Ceriagrion tenellum; assembly: GCA_963169105.1. NCBI lineage: Eukaryota > Metazoa > Arthropoda > Insecta > Odonata > Coenagrionidae > Ceriagrion > Ceriagrion tenellum. The sequence goes on from OY720643.1 coordinate 69,129,177, forward strand.
AACGGGCTCGTGCGGTGAACGATGAAGATGTTCACGACGCGTCGTCGCGACGGTTCTGCAGCTGAAACATGTAGCAAGTCGCATCATCACGTGCGCATGTCCCCTCATTTCTCACCCGACGCTCTCATTGGGTCTAAATCGATACCAACTTTGTTTCGAAATCTTTTGTCCAATGTGATGCAATGCAAAGGATAAAAAGTGGAAATATTGCTTCTCTACATTCAGTTTAACTCGAAGTAGTATGATATTTATGGACAGATGAATCAAAAATTCTGGTGAAATGTTTCGACTTTGTTCTCGGAAAAGTAACAGAAATATGTGATAGAGATTCGGACCTAAAGAACGTGCATTAAGAACAAAGTATTCTGCTTCTACACAGGGGTTAAGTTCATCATTGGTCGTTCGATCCTAAGATTGGTTGACCTCAGCCCTCCACCCTTCCCTATCTAATGCTAGTTCCCTTACCTCCTGGCATCTCTTCCTGCGTACTTTCCTCTTTATTTGGTCCATGAACTTATTCCTGGGTCTTCCTACAGGGACTTTTGTCTCTATTTTGCCCTCAATTATGGTCTTCACGAACCAATTGTGTCTCAGGGCGTTTCCAAACCATCTTGTTCTTCTTTCCTCAACGGTGTACCATATGGTCCTTTCCTCTTCTACTCTTCTATGCACTTCATCACTTCTTATTTTGTCCATCCATTTTATCTACAGCATCCTCTTCCAATACTAGGTTTCGAAGGCTTCAAGTCTTTTCTGGTCAGCTTTTCCAATGGCCCATGCTTCCGATCCATAGAATGCTACGTTCCACTTGAACCTTTTCACGTACTGTTTCCTGGTATGTAGCCCTTACCTTCTTTGAGCACAGCAGTAGTCTTTTTCCCGTGAACGCTTTGTGAGGTTATCGTGATTTAATTTTCATCGCATTTCGACTTAAAAAGCTTTTCCTCGCTTTTATTAAAGGATGGAATGTCAAGACTCGGAGAATTCTTCAGACTAATAAAACGTATTCTTTTCATCGCGAAGATTGGCAAGAGCATTGAGAACGATTTATCGCAACGAAGCTTTTTTTTATCCTTGTACGGTTACGCATCGAGCTAATATGACAATGGAGGGAAGGTACGAAGAATATAAAATATACGTGATGTCATTAATGAGTTGTCAGCTCTCGCCTCTTGTTTGTACCCCCTTGCTATCATGCTATTGTTCATAATCGCGTTCGTCCACACTTCTATTTATTTCATCATCTCGTTTCGCGACAATTTCTTCTGCTTCATTGTGTTCATGCTTGAAGTTTTATGGTTCCTTTCACGAATCACGTGCACATATCCCCTCATTTCTCACCCGACGCTCTCGCTGGATTTAAATCGTTACCAACTTTGTTTCGAAAGCTATTGTCCGATGTGATGGAACGCTCTACTGAGAATGAGAATATAAGCTCTACCGTCGCCTCCAGAAGTGTGTGTGATCCTGAGTTATGGACCTATAATTCAGAGAACGCCATGGCCGCCTTTTGTGAAATGGCCATTTAAATTAAACTTATTCTAGTCCACGTTAGGTGTATTTACGGAAAAAATTTAAACTCCCCTCAAAGTTTGATTTCTGGATGTGAAGGAAAAACCCTAATAATAAATTACACACCTATGTGTGACCCCCCTGAGGAGCTATAATCAGCAATCAGCTGTTAGGGACCACTGCGCAATTCCCGTTTCGTTCAACTGCAGTCGAACTTAAAACATTAATGTTCCAGCATTAATTTGTATAATTCAAAAATGTCAAGAACTCTTGTTTAATTTGTGTCAATTTTATCATTATTTTCGCGGAACAGCTCGGTCTTTGTTCTCAACGCTTACAGAGCGAGCTGCATAATACAGTTGTCTTGAGATTTTGACTACGATTCAGGTATTCTCAAATTAATAGAAGTAAAAGTGTATTTTATGATGAAAACTATGGTTTACCACAGAATATGTTTAGATTATACCACTTCTCGTCATTCATATAAACTTTCTTATCAATTATTTTTCCAATAAATTCATAATCATAACAGATAATTCTCTTCATTCTCGAAGTCCACGAAACAGTAAACAACCGTATCTTAGGTAACATATTAATTAACATAACATAGTATTTGTGGAATGTTTGGGTTGCCAATACTCGTCATTTTAAGGCTTTTTTTAATTTATGTCAAGTTTTTGTTCGCGTTCTGTGCGTCTCCTCTGGCGATAAAACTGTACTCAGATGGTCGTTTGTATTCGCCGCACGTTTCCGTTGCGTACCGAATTTTGAGCGGCATGGGGTCTCGAAATCATTTGTCTCGAGGTTCTGGCCGTTGGAATTTTTCCTGGAGGCGTCAGAGATAGTGTGCTTAATTTTGTACTCTTCGCGTCCCACTGTAACTTTGTCCATGGGAAGGAAGGTTAAGATAGTAAAGAGAGAGATAGTTCCTCAGTCATAATGGAAACCATACCTGAATAATTTTTACGTTTTAATTTCAGCAGCTTTAGGTATCATGAAATAAATATTCCATTATTAATGGTGCATAATTATACTTTTACGTGACTGAAATTCTAATAAATATTAATTCATCAACAAGTCCTTAACTGGGCTCATATTTTTGCGCGATTCGTTTAAAACTCCTTCAGAACGGAAGATTTTTTTGTGATTCTGAAACAATTACTGTGGTGACGACATGATTTATTTTCAGAAATGGTCTTGAAAACGTAAAAACTACACGCTGTTAGTTTTTTTATGAGATCTGATTTTTAAAAATTTCGCAATTTGTAATCAAGGCGTCTCTGGAGGGCACACCCGTACCACTTCCCATGTAAAATGGCTGGTATTTTTGGCAAATATATCGGAGTGTAGTTCGGTAAGGGGCTGATATCTTGGTATCTTTGGAAGGGTGAGATATTTTTTTATTAAAATGAGATTGAATTCATTGATATATAGGTGAAATGAATTTTCGCTCAAACTAGCTTAAATTAAAATCTCAGTTGGGTAACTCAGTTCCCGGCTACCTTTGTCGATCCTGTCCGCTATGAAATCAGGTTGCTCTTCCTGTTTGGTATTTTACATTCTATAATGATTGTTTGAAACTATCTCACCACCAGAAAATGTAAAATTGGAAAAATAAATACCAGATCCTTATTCGGAATATTTGGTACCGTTGTTGTTAAGCGGAATATCCCCTGTAACGTTCCAATTACTATTGATAGCATGGACCTTATGGAGAACGCGGTTGCCTAGCCTACCTTCCTTGTACTCAAATCAAGGCGATCTACATCACCTATTACCCTGCGAGTCGCCGCATGGGCGTGCGGCGGGGGGTTTGAGGACACCAGCCGTGTAAAGGGTAAGGTTTCAAGAGATGAAATGTTGGTGTTAAGAGGAGCTCCGGTTTTATTATTGCTTACTTATTGTGTGTGGAAACAACGAATTTTTGTACCTATCTGTTCGGCAATGTATCTCTCCTGTTTTATCGCTTCTTTCGGACCTAGAAATTTTTTTAGGCGTCAAGATATCATTCTCAGTGTCGCCCTGAAACACACCAGTTCTGAATTTCCCAAACAAACTAAGCCTAGCGTGTGGCCTCCGATTCTCTATCGGCTCTCAATCTAATCCCTGTAAAAACTGAGAAACACTATAGCTGGTAGCAGTTTTCAACGAGGCGCGCAGCTTTCCTCTGTATTTTATTTGTTTTTTTTCGGTTGAATCTTTCTGTCCAGGATCACAAATAATTTCGATGTAGTCGATGTGTTGCCTAACCGGAGCAAAAGTGGCACCACTCATTCAAGTGAGTTTGGGATATATTTATTGTAGGTTTGGGATAATATTTCAATGTCGGAATACTTCTGGATGTCTATTCAGCTTTCTGCACAAAAATATTTTAGTGTTCCTTCGGCAATTGACTACATTGCACCTCCGACGTTACGAAGATTTAAGCAGTAAACAATTCTCCATAATGGGTACTATCGAATAAATGTGGAGCACCCTAACTAAAGCATTCTTACACAAGGCCCCTGTCATCAATTCCAACCTATTGCTGTCCCATCGCTTAATAGATTGAAATCCAGCATGGAAATCCGAGATTCCTGTTTTTAAAATTTCTGTACTTTTCCCGCTGCCTGCCAGTCTAATATTTCTCGTTTTTGTCTTTTTTCCTGACGCATACGAGACGGACTGTTTTCGTCAGCCAATCTGGCAGGCGTGCCCTTAGGCCGGGACATGTTCAATTAACACGCGTCGCAGGCATTCTTGTGCAAGCGACTCGTGCGTGAGATAAGACGCGTCGTCTTCGGCGTGACATCGTTTTGTCGTCCTCTCGAGTCGGCCCACGCGATGTCAAACCCTTTCCGGTGCCAAAGCGCGCACGCCCGTGCGACGAGGACGCATTAGAATATCGAGACGTGATGGCGGGGCGTGGCCCCTCGCGAATAACGACGCGATTTCACAGTCATAAAGCCACGGGTACTCGGTCGGGATGGGCCAAATGTATGCATTCATTGGTCATCGAATACAAGGATACCCGGACGGGTACACGAGTACCCGGATGAATGCTTGGGTACTCGATTGAATACCTGGGCACCAATGAATACATCGTTCCCACGTATTCATTTGAGTACTCATATGAATATGTGTAAAGAAGAGTAGATTTGAGTACTCACATGAATACGTGAAGGTAAAAAAGAGGGAAATGTCCCCAGAGAAAGACCCAGGAATAAGTTCATGGACTTAGGTCGGAAGCATGGACCAGCGGAAAAGCTGACAAGAAAAGAACAGAAGCTTTCGAAACCTGGTGCTGGAGGAGGATGCTGGTGATTAAATGGACGGACGAACTTAAAAATGATGAAATGTACAGAAGAGTAGAAGAGGAAAGGACCATATGGAACGCCATACAGCCAGTATAAGAGCCAGATTGATTGGACACACCCTGAGACACAATGGGTTCGTTTATAACATAATTGAAGGTAAAATAGAGGGAAAAGTCCCCAGAAGAAGACCCAGGAATAAGTTCATGGACCATATAAAGAGGAAAGTAGGAAGAGATACCAGGAGGTAAGGGAACTAGCATTAGATAGGGAAGGGTAGAGGGCTGCCGTCAACCAATCTAAGGATTGCACAACCAATGTATGAATCGATAAGTGAATACCCGGTCGCATTGCATGGGCGATGCAATTCGACCGGTGCCGCAATGAAGACTCGAATACCTGGGTGAATACCAGTGAATACAAGTACCAAAATGGAATACGCTGGCGTTTACTGTGTACCTGTCACCTGTCTGCTGAATGAATGGCTATCTCTACTTAATGTAATGTAAACTGATATATTTTTGTGTGATGTGGTCCAAGAAATAAGTTATTGAAATTTGCAGTCGGTGACTCGGGTGACCGCTCCAGACACCGTAATTAACGGCTTTGATAGTATCGAATTTAGTTAATGAGGGAGAATTACAGTCACGTAAAAAAAAGTTTTTCCGTCAGAATATTTTAATGTTTACCTCAAGCTTTGTACAACTACTTGGATTTTGAAACATAAGTCTGATGTATGTCTGAAGACAAGTGATTAAGTTAATTTTCCTGTAACGTTCTTCTATAAACCAGCTTCAAGGAAAGGGGGATTTGGATGCATAGTAATAAGGCGTAGCCCTCAAGAACAACAAAACGGTCTTCCATTCCTAGTAGCCAAGTCGCTTCTCGGAAAATCTGTCCCTTCTTTCCTTATTTCATAATCGTTCGTTCGTTCGTATGAATACATTAGCCCGACTCTCTTTTCTGTTTGCCATTCCTCCTTCCCCGTCGACCACCTTGGCGTGGATATCGAATCTCGAATATTCCTGGTAGGTGTGATGGGTTATGAGGAAAAAACCAATCGGTGTGCAAACGAGGAAAAGTCACTCAAAGTCAGTTGCAAAAATATACACACTCATTGAAGGCACCTAGTTTCAGAACAAAACCAGGAATATCTTGCACATGAGGAAGCCACGAAGACGTAATCACTCTGGAGGATAATCGCACTCCAGTACGTCGATATCGTGGACTTGGGTTCACATTTGAATTTTGCGATAACTCGTACGAAAATGATATTTGATCGAACCTAGTAAAACTTTTGTTAAGGCGGGTTTACATACGGGATTCCATGGCAGTAGCCTTGCAAGTCGCTAACAATCGAAACTTCGATGTGTAACCTCGGACTTCCATGGCAGTAGGGGTCGATAGTGGTGGTAATCGACCGCGATTGCTACTTGCAAGGAAAATAGACTGATTTCTATTTTGCCTGCAAGTGGCATATCGACTCCGCGATGAAATCGCATCCGGTGGAATCTTAGTCACATGACAGCAAACGGAGATTAAAATGTAAACAACGTATAACTTAGTAGGAGGAGGACTCATTGTTGCTTATAAAAATACTTATTTTTAATTAATACTTGATTTACACTACCACCTAATATTCTGAATAAGGCGGTTGTGTCCGCAGAAATATATAAAATATCTCGTGAGTTTTCTTTTTTGTGTTCATTGTGTTTCTACCAGTCACGCCTGTGACATATTTTTATATCATTTATACTTGAAAATATTTTAAATGCAAAAGAACGCGTAATGTATGCTTTATGACTTATCTTATTAGATAATTATTATTATTATCACAATTGACTCGTGATTCGACGTAATTATGTATAATAATTGTATATACTTCATAAAAATTTATTAAACCCAATAATGTCTATGGGACTCAAACAGTGATATACGAATGCCATTATTGCCTGATTCGGGCGATTTTCGTGATTACCACATTCATTGTTTACTTCCGTCATACATTTGTTTGGGAAAAGCCGGAAGTTATGTGTAAGCAGAACGATGCGCTGCAGGTGGCGATACAATTCGAGATATCGCTACACTCGCTACTTCCATAGAAGTCAACTTCCAGATGTAAACCCGCCTTAAGATGCGGTATCGAATGATTCTTCGCCCAATATTGTCTCTTTGTAAACGCATGTAGCCATTTAGCCTGATGTCGAAGTACTACTTTCATGGAGCCCTATGTCGTAATTAAAGTCCTACTCGGTGGGAAACTATTACTTTATTTGGTCATCCACCATGTTCCTATTCCGCCAAATCATGTTTCATCACCTTCCCTTTACTTACTGTAGAATTTTAAAGAGACACTGAACGGGCAGTTTTAAAATTTTATTATTTTCCGCGAATGCTTAGGGACCACAGTAGCAGTGGTCGAAGCCGCTAATGCAGTTAATGGTGATGATAGATACCTGACCTTGCTGATCTTCTTTGCACGCGTTCCAACTCTGTTTAAAGCTCCTTTCATGAGGATATCAAACACTGACAACCTCATATAGTTCAATTTACTGGCAGCGTATTCCAAGTGGGTTGGGCTTTATATTAAAAATGTTCCCAAGTCGCGAAATGTGCTGTAAAATCTAATTAAAAGAAAGGCATGTTACAGTCTGTTTTTATTAGTAAATTACTAATTACTCTCGTAAGTGAACACAATATGCGGTAGTTCCATGAAAATGGCGCTGTAGTCGACTCCTTGGGTTTGACATATGTGGCCTTAAAAAAATTATAATCGTGGAATAATCTGCGTGGTTCGTACCATAATTTTGGTTTTCAGTAGGTAACCCATTTCATCAGCGAAAGCAGGACATTTTAAACTCAATAAATTAAAAGGTGTAGTTTATTATTTGTCTTGACTCACATTGTCAAGCCAGAGCCACCTTAAGGAAAGGAAGTATGATGTTATTGCAATGTGTGTACAATTTGCTGAATGTGTCTACATTTAAAAAAATCATGTTGCGTACACAGTCTTCCAGATAAGCACATACCTAATTTTAAAAGAGCACTTGCGTTTCCACATTCGGCCTTTAATAACAGACGGTTGAGAGTACCTCGTTTCCATTCGGACATCATTTCGAAGTTCTCTCCGCGAAAACATTTCGCGAGCCAGACATTTCCAAGAGAAATTTACATATTTACATGTCGGAAGACCCAGGAGAACGACGCGAAGAAATTGCCTCGTCTCGATGCCCGCCACCGGGAAAGTTTTCCCCTCTTTCATCTCGTCTCTGAGAAGGAAAATCTTAACGTGCGGATTTCTTGGAACTCCCGAGGCTGTGGTGTACTCTAAGTCTTTCCTGCCGCATCGGAGACGTGAAAAACCTCTCGTCATGTGCCAGATTGATGCTTTGGGATTGGCGCGGAACCGGTTCGGTGACTCCCTATCGGACCATTTTCCTCCGAAGGCGAACTCCTTCCTCCTGTACGTCGTCGAAGGAGTCTGGGGAGGAACGAGGAAAGAAGAGATATCTTTTGCTTTTGGGCGCTTGCCCCGTGGAAGAGAGATCGCCAATTCGTTTCCAAGGACGGTGACATAACGATTAATGTTTCTCGGAAGGCGTCCGGCGAGAATGGATGGAGGATATAATTTTGCGTTTCTTTGGAAGTGAAAATACTATCTCAGCGAGAAAATCTCAAAGGTTAAGTATGAATTACGTAAAAATTGAGGTCAACAGCCCATCTCGGCCTTAGGTTCATAGTAGTGAAACATTCCGTCCGGTCCCGGAAAAAAGGACGTTTGAAGAGTAAAGGATGTGGATAACATTCGGCGGATGATATGATTCCTGACGACAATACATATTAAAGATCTTGAATTTTCCCGATGAATCTCATGCAGAAAAGTTTGTCGAGTGTTCCATCTGGTTATGTCAACTTGCCCTGAAGATGGAGAGCGTGTCGCTCTTGGAAACTCAGGCGGTTACCTGATGGAATTCTGGGGAAACTTTTCTGCACAACAATGTATTTGTTCAGACAAACTTACTTAAGCAATCAGGCGGGGACATTTCCTGAACCTGACATTATGTATTCTGTGTTAGATAACCTTGATAAGAAAGCATAATGCCGAAGCTTGTATTGCTAGACTCTTATGACCTGTATACATTACTAGAACCAGGTTCACTAACCCTAGTTAAGTTCGCCGTGTGAATACGGGTTGGCGCTAACCCTAGTCAACTTAACAAACATTGCATGTAACAAATGATGAAGTACGAAGTCACTCGCACGGGTGCATATACACCAGGGTTGAAATTCGCTTTGAAAAAATCATTTGACTTGACCGGGATTCGAACCCGAACTGGCCTGAACATCTAGTTCGCATAAACCCCCCTCGAAATTCGCCTTGAAGGAAGATGGCTTGGTGGTGTAACTGGCTAACACACCTGACCGGCAATTGGGAGATCCGGGTTCGAATTCCGGTCAAGTCAAATGATTTTTTCATAGCGAATTTCAACCCTGGTGCCTAGTCAACTTTTTAACCACGCTGGTGTTAAGAGGGTTGGCGCTTGTTACCATCATTTTTAGCTCGTGTAAACGTAGGTTAATGAGAATAGTATCTAAGTTATCCAGTCCACATGCAGCTTTTACTCGAAGCTTACAAAGTATTACGTGAGTGTTGCTTACCACTTTCCGTATCCAGGCATCAATGACAAGTTGTATCATGTATTTAAATGCATGAGTGACTAATAAGTTCAAAATTTACCCTAAAGGCGCAAGCGAGAACGGGTCATGGGCAAAACTTGAAGTAAAAGTCGTTCATTCCTCTGCATAAATTGAAGCAAGGACTCCAATTGGATGCTATTTACCTTTTATGTGTTAAGATAACATGTTTAATTGTTTTTATGTATTATAAAACAGTGCATACGACATGATGACGTAATATTCTCGGGGTATCTTCATGGTAAAATAAAGCATAATGACATGTCGTTCTTTAAGGAAATTTTAAACTCTCAACTTTAATCTTCGATGCATTAAGAAATGCCGTGTAAACGCGGGTTAGTTAAACCGCCGTATTGACTATCACTCTAACCCTAGGAATGTAAACGGGGTATTACTGAGAGATTTCAACGCTCGTCAAGAACGGTTCACCGCAGTCCTTCAGTCTTCCATGTCCCTCACTTCCTCCTTAATGTCCTGACTGCTCTCTGATTCTTGATCGTTAGATTTTCTTGCCTTGTATAAACCAATAATAGCTAAATGCGGAATGATCGCTGCGCAAACGCCCGAGTAAATCGCTACTTTCAACGAAATGATTCCTATAACCACGTAAGTTGTGTCCCAAAATGAAGAAATCCGTTATGAGAAAAATCATGTGACTGCGTAATTCTTAAATAGTGGAAAATTTGGCCGTTTTATAGGATCTTGTTGGGTTTCTCCTCCGCGGCAGTGGAAAAGTTAGTGTAATAGCTACTCTGTCACAGGGTGGTATACTGGAGACGGAGAAATATGATTCGGAAACACCCGGGAAGGTTTAAGTGATTCTTGCTCCGGCAAAAAGTCATTTGAAAGACATTTCATTTATATTCCTGCCGCCTCATAAAAATGGGCATTCGTGTGATAACGTTTTCCAAATTTCTCTTTTCCACGCTACATTTCCCGCAAATTGTACTTGAAATTACCTTGCACAAATGGCGCTTTTGCAAAGAACAAATGCATGACGCGGATTGTTTCAAGTAATCGAATGCTAACTGAAATAAAGACCCATTTTGATCTGTAGTTGTATGCTCGTTTAATGTCAGTGTTGAAGTCGAAATGATTTGTTTCAATTGTGGTGGCCATCCACACAACCTCTCGGGCTGAACCAAGTATGCATTTAAATTAGTGACTAGTGTAGTAATTAGCGACTAGTATGCATAATTAGGCTTCTGGTTTTGCTCTCAAGTCGCTAACGTATGGCTTAGGTGTAAACAACATAATTTTGAAAGTACGTGCGAAAATTATAATTTTTCACTTGCTTAGTTGCTATTTTATCTCCTTAACTCCGTCGATTGCGCGGTTCCGTCGCCCATTGTTTCCTCAATTTCCTGTTTATTGCATTGATCTCCCCTTGGGCATGGCACGTGTGAATATTCAAGGATTTCTTGTAACACCGCCGCTGTCCTTGAGGCCCGATTTCATACGAGTAGCTATTCTCATTATCCTTGCCCAAATGATTTATCTCATGCGTGTAAGTGACTCTTCCTTCTCCCTAGTCCTATCCTACTCTCAATCGTTGCCGTCTATTCCCCATAACCTTCTCCATTTCCTTCTAGTTTTCACGTAAGCGACTCGCACTTGATTTTAGGGAATCGAGCATGCTCCATGCAACTCCTTATCCTCGGCAGATTGTTTTTTTTTGTCCTTCTAAGTGAAACTGCGGATTTTTGCTTGCTGGAAGCCGGATAACAGAGTCTGAATTATCAGTCTACCTACTCCGAAACGAACTACAGAAACCGTGAGGCGGGCGGGCGTGAGCCGCCTTGAAAACCTCGGACATGGTGTGCTATTACGTTGCCAGATTTACGACTTTTGGTCAGTAGGGTGCGGCTTATTTTTCGAAAATCGGAAAAGCTAAAAGTTCCACCCGTCAAAACATTCAGTTTGATGAGAAAACACATACGTGGAATTTTTGTTGAGTTACGATATCGTTAACACGTGCCGCATGGGGTCTGAAATACCCCACTCTAAAAATGGAAATATCGCATCACAGTAACTGCTTCTACAGTAAATCTATGACTTTACGACCCTTTAGTACTAAAATTTCATTAGTTTTTACCTATCTTTAGCCGTTTAGGAGATGCAGGAGGGCGAAGCGAGCTCGAAATGCTAATTAGGGGGCGCCGCGCGGGCGAGTTCACCTGTTCGTAGACCCCCCCTGTAAGCGGCCCACGACGACACCGCAACTGCCACGTTGTCTCGTGGTAATTGCATAGTTCTGTAGCACTCATTCGCTGGTTTTGGCGAAGAGCATGGTGTTTTAGTAATTATTTCAATTTATTACTAACTCGGTCATCAAATTTGCCAAATCCGTCATCTTCATTTAAAAGAAATCTGTATACCTTACAAAATTAAACAGGCAAATTGAAGGACATTTGGTAACTCTGGTTTAGCGGGAATTTTGAAGGACGGAAGTTAATGGGGAAGTAGTCGAATGAAAACCTTATATATTTTAAGGTTTTTTATTTGTGAAGCCCTGGTAACCTACCCAACTTACTACCAACTTACCCAACAATGGCGCGGGAAATCGAATGTTTATTACGTTTTTAAGGGTTTCATTTGACTCCCCCTCGTGTAGAGTTGATAAGTACCCTATGAAATTTGTTATCACGAATTTATGTTCTCTACGTCTTTTATTTCTAACGATGTGTAACAGTTCTACCGACTTAATTAGGCAAGATGTTGCATCTATCAATATGAATTCATCCGGCTGAGATGCAATCGCACCGTTCCTGTACTTTCCTGTATTTCTATACTTATTTTTTGAGGTCATGTCAAAAATATTGGCCGATACCTCCAATTATTAATGATATAAACTAAGAAATGCTGCAATGATTCTAAAAATCAACATTTTTTTCTCCCTGCAGCAAAGATCGGCCTCTTCTACTTGATCTTCTATGGAGTGCTGGCTGGTATGTTTGCTGCGATGTTGATGGTCTTCTTCCAGACTCTCGACCCTCGCATTCCAAAATGGAAGTTAGATTCCTCAATCATTGGCACCAACCCTGGTAAGTACCTATCGAGTATTGCCGTTCCATTTCTTGAAAGGCATATATTTATCGGAAATGGTGACAATTAGTGGCATGACCAAGGGTATTGGGTCCGAACCCACCCCACCCTGAAATTTTAAACTCATCTAATAATAAATTGGCTTGAAAAGGAAAGTTATATTTCTTTTTTTTTAATGAAGAATATTCAATTAATTTATTTTTCAAATTTAACATATTTTAAAATATAAATTTTTCGTTTTGAAAACGGGAACATTTGGGTTTTTGTATTCGTTCAAATGTTTCCACTGCAAAAATATTTAAACACAGGCTTTTAAGCCAATTTTGAAATTGCTCTGTTAATAATCTAAACTCACAAATTTGCTCGGAATTGTAAAAATAATATCCTCCCCCTCTCTGGCTTGTTCTCAATGTGGATGTCACCCCCCAAAACAAAATCCTTTCACCATCACTGGTGCAAACCTACCCATAATGATGCTAATGAGTTCCATTTTCTTTCACCTCTCTAAAAGACCAACCAAGCAATCAATATATTGCTCTCCCATTAAAAAAGTATACATTTTTTAATTATCCTCTCTCATTATATAATGAAGACATTGAAGCATGAAAATATCAAGTATACGATTGACTTTTTTTTATTTGGCTAATATGATATTTCCAACTATTTTCAGTTCATTAAGTAATGAATGTGCTTGTCATGCAAATGTGGAATCTATGATTTGATTTAAATCAGCTGCTTTGCCTAGCCTGGTATTGCTTCCAACAATTCAAATGCATTAATACTTGTGCCTTTTTTTGCTCAGGCCTGGGATTCCGTCCAATGCCGTCAGATTCTAACGTGGACAGCAGTCTCATCTGGTACAAAGGCACAGAGAGGGAGAACTGGAAGCACTGGACTGATAAACTGGATGCATTCCTCAATGGTTAGTAGATTTTTAATGGTTTCCTTGATGATATATGTTAGCCTCTTTCCCTATATGCCAATACATTAATCCATCTTTGTTCTAGTTTATTTAATAACAGTTGGAAACTTCCATTTCTTATTGCATTTTATAATCAATAATAGGTCTTGCTAAATGTATGACTTTGTAAAGACAAGAATTCTTTGCTCTTCATTTTGAGATGACAATTTTGATTGTTGGAGTACTCAATTATTGGGACAATTTCTTAGCTTCTATGGAGATATCAGGCCAATAAACTGAATTAATTCGTGAAAGGTAAGTGGACTTAATGGCCCATTTAATTACTCATGTCTAGTGCTTCTTCTATTCACCTTCACATTGTCCTAGTCTTACTGTAGCCTAAACTTTTACCAGTTAAAGTAGGTTCAACTGGAAGACAGTGAAAATCATATTGGTTTTTATTTATGCAGGGCCTAATCTTACTATAATATGTCTTTCCTCATCTCAGCATATGTCCTATCCTTCTTCATTCCATCAATAAATCTATTCTCCTTCTTCATTTTCCCTGCTTGTTCAACATACTTGGGTCAATGTCTTGTGCTATCCCATGCTGTGGGCGTAATTTGGGGGTTACAAGGGTTGGCAGTTTCTCCACCTGAATAGATTTGAAGAAAAAAATTTCTTGATGGTACAAACTTGTAAATTCAAAGTCAACGGGTTTTTTTTTGCATCATTCAGCTTAATTTATCTCAGTAAATTCATTAAAGTGATTAAATCGACTATTGGGATACCGCAGGGTCTCTGTGCCCCCAATCAAAATGCTGAACTGCCCAAGGGCTCGTGGGGGGGACCGTAGGACCGTAGGGGAAAAACAACACACGTAGGCCAGACAATTTATTTCAATTATAGCAACAAGGGAGCACGCTAAGGCGGGAGGAAAGGAGGGTGATCGCAATGAATGTGGAAACCAGAGGAAAAGGGGGAATGGAGGGGGAAAGGTGAGGTGGCGATACCTGTTCAAGACTGGGCAGCCGATGACCGTGCACAGAGGTGTCGTGCCTTTGACGAGGGGGAGCTCCTCCAGGCATCTCGGCAACACAAGCTCAACAGCAAGACTCCCCCGAGCGCGGACTCCGCCTCCACTTAATACTCCAATACGGGAGTCCCATCGGACTCAGGGCCCATGCCCCACCAAAAAGACCGAAAGCCCTCGGCCCAGGAGCACCGCTCCCGACTGACTCCACCCCCCCCCCCCCCAGGGAGGAGGGAGGGGGGCTCGCTATCGGGCGAGGTGGACGGCTCGTCCTTGCGTAGCACCGTGGGAACCACTCTCCGGAGGATGGAGGGGGGGGGGCGCTCGCTAACAGGCAAGGCGGACGGCTCAATGCTCAAATAATGTCCATGACCTTTGACCCTCATTACCTCTTGACTTAGTAATCTCATTCAGAAGTTCTCTTTTCTCATCAGTCATACTTTTTCCTCCTTTGTCTTTCTTTGCTTCCTCACTAGTCTTTCTTTCCATCATCCCTACCCTAATGCATGCTGCCTATTCTTGTCTTCTTCTGTTTCAGTCAACATTTCTGCCCTACACCATGCTACACACAATGTTTCCCTATCCAAGGTTTTTTTTTTTTTTTTTTGGGATTTTTTTTTTTTTTTTTGGGATTTGGGAAAATTTTGAGAACCCAACCATTGCTGAATGCTGCTTTTGACAAAACCATTCTCCTCATAATATCTATGCTACTCCGTCGCATGCTCAGGTAAACAGGTATTGCTATCACATTGGGGGAAATGCCAGTGGTGCGATTTGGAGAAAATATATGAGGGAAATATTCTACATCTACATACTACCCTTTGAGCTGCTGCATGGACATGTGGCAGTGGGTGTTAGAACACCATTCATGAAAAGATGTATGGGATAAGGTTTTGGAAGATGAAATGGTGATGTGTCTTATGGGAGTGTATTAAGTGGAGCTCAGTTTTATTGTGGTTGCTTATTATGTGCAGAAAGAATGAGTTCTTGTACCTATCTGTTTGACAATGTATCTCTCTTTTATCGATTCTGTCATACCTAGAGATGTAGTAAGGTGTCATGATTTTATTCTCTGTGTCACTCTGAAATACATCAGTTCTGAATTTGTCAAGCAAACTAAGCCTAGCGTCTAGCCTCTCAGTCTCTGGGGGCTCCCACCTTAATCCCTCTAAATGTTGTGAAATCCTATATGTTTGCTCGTAGCAGTTTTTAACTGAGTGTGCAGCTTTTCTTTGAATGCTTTTAATTTTTATGGTGAAATCTCTATGACCAGGGTTCCAAATGCTGGACATTAGTGTGCATACTTGCTTAAAATTTCGTTTGTGAATGCTGAAGTTGTTATTCCTTCTTCTTAGTGTACCGGGTGCCTGGCCTGACTCCTGGACGAGGAGAGAATATTTTCAACTGTGATTACGATCATCTCCCAGGGCCTGGACGAGTCTGTGATGAAGATGTCAAGAACTGGAGCCCATGCACCTCTGAAAATTTCTTTGACTACCATAAGTCTACTCCTTGCATTTTCCTCAAGTTAAATAAGGTAACCACATAATATTTTGTAATTATTTCCTTTTTTTTATTAATTTAATGCATTTTCATTCTCTACCGTCAATCTAATTGAAATCATCCAGAGTTTAAAAATAAAGTAGTCTTCAACATTTTTAAGCCTAACCTTAAAGTACTTGTGTGGGTGATATTTGTCACCCTGGATGTAAAATTGTTACTTACGTAGTTTCTGAAATACTGAGTATTTTCTGAAATATGCTCTATACATAGTTTCACCCTCTCCGGTATTCCTCAGGTATTAACCATCCTCCCTGTCAGTATCGTGCCAGTCGGCACAGTGTTTTGAGGTCTGTGCAGTTAAACTCTAAAATTCGTGGGTACTGATCCCTGAAACTCAGTTTATGAAAAAAATCACCGTGGTGACTAAAACAGTTTCCACTTATAGAGGTAAAGGATTAAAACTAAACAAGATTTAAAAAAAAAACAAAATTATGGTTACTTGAGAGGAAGTGAAGAACTGCCACTGCCAACCAGATGTCGCTATAAAAATCTGTCACCGCACTATTAAAAAATTCTCGTCACTTTTTATACAGCCCTGGTACATATGCATGCACATAAATGTAATAGTACTCTACCCTTGGTTTCTGAAATGTAATAGCCTTGACAGTTTTAGCATGCACTACCTGGAATTCAACGGCTGTGAAATAGGTTGAAACTGGCTTTTATCTAATGAGTAATGAAAAGTCTGGCCCTGCACCACATTGACGAGCCTTCTCTGTTATTCCCCTCAAAATGAATGATTTTCAACCTTGAAATAACTTTTTTATTACAGATTTATGGGTGGATACCTGAGTACTACAATGACACCTCGGCTCTCCCAGCTGGAATGCCTGATGACCTGAAAGAGTACATTCACGAAGTCAAGCGGACCAACCCTAAGAAAGTGAGCAATAAGTTACTAATTGAGTTGAGTTCTTATGTTGAGTACTTATGAGTAGCTGAAAATGATTGAGGAATCTGCCCGAAAAGTAATGTACATTGAAAATTAATATGTGTATGATGGCTGTGTTTCGCTGAAATATAAAACTTATTTGGTTTTACCAAAAGCATGCATTTTTATATGGAAATTGTGGACTTTCCCTCTCTGCCGCCCAACCTCCACCCTTAGGTCTCCACTAGAGATGGGCCACTCTGAAAAACACCATGGTATTGTACGTAATTTACCACAGCTTCTGAAAAAGACCGTAATTTCAGTTATATTCACTTCTGTCTCAGATATTTTTCATGCTGATATATAGCAAACATATTATTTTAAGTCAAGTCTATATATGTACCTTTAATACAATCTTAATTTTGTAAAGGCACGTCCAACTCATTTGTGGAATATTTGTGAAGATATCATTTTCAATGGTTTGAACGTAAATTTCTCATGCCAAAAAAAGAATGCCAAATTGCGTCTGGGCTACCTGTGTTTGTTTTTAAATTTTCTTCATTTGGCATATCAATCACAATGGTTTAAATGCCTTTAATGCCTTGCTATTAGCTTTCCTATTAAATCCTCTTATAGCTATTAATCGCAGAAAATTATACATTACTGGACAATCACGGTATATTTAAAAAATTACCCTAATTTTCCTCATATGAAAATATAGTATTATAACAATTTACCCATCTCTAGTCTCCACTAGTTGTATTTGCTAAAGTCTTATTCTCCTTGGTGAGATTCAATATAATATTCTATCACTAATCTCCAACCATATCCAAGTACACAAAGGAAATGCATTGATGAAAAGATCAGTGCAATACAAATTTTCTTATTATGTAATAGACACGTTTGTAGATGTAAGTAATTTTTCATTGAGACATGGAGATGGAATAAACATATATGAATCGTTCCATCCTCTCCCAATGAAGAATTTTATAGTTATAGCTTATATTACTCCAAAAACGGTGGGCGTGAGACCCAGTCATGGAAATCTTTTTAGTGTATGGACATACCACTTTTTCAAATAATCAAAAAACAGCAATTTGTAATTCTGTAGACACTCACAAATGCCCTTTTCCTCACTATTGTTTTCCCAGAAAGTGCAATTCACATTTTTCACTTCACAGAAATGCCTTTTACCTTATTGAAAACGGCCATTTTGGGACTGTGTTCAGTCCATGCCCATGAACTTCCCCTATCTCGTCCGTGTTACGGCCTGAGTCCCCTATTGTCGCCTTTCGAATCAAACTGCCGCTAGATGGCAGCACTATAACTCGCCCATGGATTGCGTTGTGGCAGATGAAGCGAAGCAGAAAAAAAGCGATATTTACACATTTTTTGGTGTTAGAGATGTTTAAATTTGTAAAATATTTAATTTGGAGTTCGATTTTATTTCAAATTAAGAATCAAGAAATCAACGGAGAGTAAGTAAACCAAATAATACATGACAATTACCCTCAGAGCAGGAGCCAACATCGTCTGCGCCTCCGTCATCGCCTGCATTCACGAATATTTCGTCGTATTTAATGAAAATATAAGGAAATCTATGATTACAGATAGCCTTCAATACTGATACTTCCATCGCTTCCACAATACATCACTTCGATTCACCGATGCCCTGGCATTATTAAAAGTTCCTAGAATCTTTTTTACTATTTTTGTTAGCGAAAATACGCTATACACCACAAAAATATGGACGCAAACGCAAAAACTTGAAGACGTCTCGTTGTCATCAACGCAAATCATGGGCGAGTAATAGTGCTGCCACCTATCGATTAAGTTTCCCCATTGGCGACAATAGGGGCTTCAGATATTTTCCTGAGTTTCCACCAGCTGGTTCAGTCCAACCCCAGCACCCTTGCTTAACTCCTTAGGTCTGCAATCTTATTGGCTGTGGGGAATAGAATATATTTTAGAATTGAATAGGTTTCTCACTGTCCATTTCCTAATTTGTTTTCAGCCCAGTGCTTGCAGATGGGCCATTCTAAAACTACTGCGGTATTTTACATAATTTACTGTGGTATTTCACGTAGTTTACCATGGTATGTTACATTATTTACCACAGCCCCTGTAAATAACCATAATTTTCTGTAATATTTACCTTTGTCCCTGATATTTTTAATACCGATATATTCCAAACATATTATTTTACGCCAAGTCTATATGCATTGAATACAGTCTTAGTTCCATTTAAAGGTACCTACATACAACTCATTTGTTATTATATTTGAGTATTTCAGAGATTATCTTTATTATATTAGAGAGGCGACCATTTTTAATGTTTTAAATGAATATTTCTCATGCTAAACAAAATAATACCAAATTCCATGTAGGCTGCCATATTTGTTTTTCAATTTTCTTTATTTCCAGCACATTAATGTGGCAACAATAGTGGTTTAAATGCAGTTAACCCTTTGTTATTGCAAATTGTCTTCCCTATTAAATCATCTACGTAATAGCCATTAACTGTGAAAAATTACAAAATAACACTAATTTTTTTATAGTTACCATAATTTACCTCAAAATGAAAATTATGGTAATTTATCCATATTTACCAGTGCTGTTAACCTTAGCGCTATTAAAATTACTATAAACTGGAAGGTGCCTGATTTACAATTGCCCCGTAAGATAATTTACATTTACATATTACCCTGCAAGCCCCCTCAAGGATGTGTGGCAGGGGGAAAGCTATCGCTAACATACTCTACACTATTGGTATGCCACCAATGATAGAGAAATTATTTATATCTATGTGTTTTCGAGTATTTACATGCTGAAAGAGATAAGAGTTAAACCATAAACATTCATGAACTTGTATAAGTCCTCGGTAGGAGGTAATGTTAGAAGTTAATCAACTAATCAGTTCATCTGCATATCAACAAACCTTGTTTAAAGTCTCTTTGGCAGCTGTTGCGGTCTCTTATTGTCCATGGAAAAAATGGCATTTTGAACCTGTGCATCCTGTCTAGTTCTCTAATTTAATTCTCATGGGTTGATTTAGCATAGTATGTTGGGTTTCATACAATTTTGTAAACATCATCAGAAACGAATTTTTTTACATTTTAATCAACAGCCTAAAAGTTATTTCCATCCCAGTTATTGCAGAAGGCTTGTAATCCTAACAAGATTATTGTTAAAAAATATATTGTTATACAGTATATATATAATATTGTTCAACAATGGTGTTCAAATACCTACTTTGGGGAGATTTCCTCTCGAGTGGCGCAATTGTTTCCGAAGGACCGTTATAAAGTGGCATTTAAAACACTTGATAGTGTGAAAAAACTGTTAGTGAACTGCAAGGACCCCATTGAACCTCAGAAATTAAGTGGTGTATACTTAATGAAATGTAATGAATGTGGTGGACAGTATGTTGGACAGACCTGTAGAAATTTTGAAATTAGACAAATCGAGCATAAAAGGGATTTTAGAAATTTTAATTTTAACGGAAGCAACTTTGCCAGACATCTTTTAACCCACGGACATAAAAGTGATTTTACCATGACACCTCTCCATTTTACAAATGACAGACGCAAGCTGAATGCTTTAGAACAGCTAGAGATTTTTAAAAACCAAGTTGACTGTGATAAATTCCTTGTTAATGAATGTATGCTCCCCTGCCAATTCCCCCATCCTCAAAGCTTTAATCCCCTCCACTTCGTCCTCCTCCTCCCCCCCTCCCCCCCCTACGACCCTCCTCCTGTATTGTCTTCTTTTCCCCCCCTCTCCCCACGTGGTAATGTTTACTATATAAAGCCTGAACATCGGCCTCCATTTACCTGAAGATGATGTGAACGCACATCGAAACCTGGGTCGTTTTTAATAAATCTAGTGGTTTAAGTAAAAGTTGTCATATTTTTTAATGATGGAATACCACCAAGTGAGACTGACTAAACTGAGTGAAGATTATTGTTACAGCCTTTTACACACCTTACCAATCAATGCTGCATACATTCTAACTTGGCTTTTAAGCGTACCTCATAAGATCCCATCTTCTTGTAATGCAGCCCACAGATTTGTGTGCCATGGCACTAGGAAACAAAATATTTTTAATGTCTTTCCTATTGGAATTTTGAACTCATGAAGAGAAATACTGCATACACTTTCAATTTGGCAGTGTCACATCGTATGGTATATAAGTGCAGCAGGTGACTAGCCACCAATATGTACCTAAGTACAAATTGTGAGCATGTGCAGTTTGGCACCTCTATCAGTTTGGTACTTGCGGCAGTAAGTGGGCAAGAAGGGTCGAGGGCAAGGTTATGTCAAAAATTGTTGGAGGAGAAACTAGGGCACATGCAGTCTTGCCAAGGGGAAGAGACACTTCCATAATCTTGATCACACAAAAGGGAACTTTAGTTCCTGTCAGAAAATTGGTCCCATTAGATGAAAGGAAACTTTGGGAACTGCTGGCATTTAAATGCTTGGAAAATCTATCACCAGCTGAACCAAAACTGAGAATTTAAATGCCATCTTTTAAAGGCTAAAGACACCTAGAAACACAGTTATTTGTATTGTGAATCGGAGTTGTAAAAGTCTGGAACAAAGACTTTTTACATATGAACAGAAACATGCCTGCAGTCAAAAGGCTACGGGCTTATTCTTGAAATATATACAATTTTAACATTTGATAAAATTAATTCATTTGTAATAGACTTGTTCACAATAAATATTGGTCTGGTGACAGATAGTGTCATTGTACTTATGGTAATTTCTTTTTACAAATTGATTATTTTGAACATGATGTTCAATGTTGTAAAGGTATGACATTTCCTGTCCAATGTTTCTTTTCAATGTTCTCTTTCTAGCTAAACACAGTGTGGGTCAGCTGTGCTGGGGAAAATCCAGCTGATGTTGAAAATGCAGGAGGTATCGAATACTTGCCCGCTGATAGGAGAGGGTTCCCTGGTTACTTCTATCCATTTGAGAATTCAGAAGGTTACCTCAGTCCACTAGTGGCCATCCATTTCAAGAGACCAACAAGTAAGTACTTCTGAATTGCTGGGCAGAATGAGCTCAGTCAGTAGTATTTCTTCCTAGCCTTGTTTTCATTAAGATACGTGTACCTTGTGATCTCTCATTCTTAAAAAATGGGAGAACATGTCAAAATTATCATCTTTTGAAATTCTACAACAATTTTGACATTAAGGTATTTCTCCTTGATTTTCCTAGGTAAGATGATGGCATATAATATTGCCGAGGTCAATATCACGAATTGTATCTTAGATCAGGGAAGTTAACCCATCAAATGCCAAATGATGTGGAATATTTTTTTAATTAGATGAATCAGGGACCCTTTTATATTCTAGAAAAATAAAACTAAAATTATCATTCATTTGATGACTTTTCGTGGGTGTCTTATTTCCCATTGGGGGTCACATATTATCCCCGGTGAATTGAAAATTTCCTCTTCATGTGTTGATTCAATGATTGAACACTAGTCAATTTTGTTGGCAAGTTGCCTCGTTGTTCCTCAATAGCATGATACTGAATTTATCAAAGGTCTTTGTGTAATTGCGTCTTGGAAACTTGCTTCTTGGGTCTTTGGCTCAGCTATGCACTGGATATAATGTGACTCCCAACTAGTATCCTTAAAGGCATAGAAGCAAAGGTTGAGCTGATTAAGGATGTATATTTTTTAATAATGCACTTTGATTGATGATGAGGCATTTCTAATATCAATGAAGAACATTGGTTAAGAATTGCCCATCAATGCAGTTTATTCCTTGCTTGTGTAGTCTTGAAGAAGTAACATGACTTTACTAGTATTCTGAAAGATCTAAAGCTTCTTCCCAGTCAAAGATTTCCATCTTTGAATGTGAAAACACTAAAGAAACAATGTATTACATTATACTGCACTTCTCACAGAACCACAAGATATATGAACAATGAATAGATGTGATATGCATTAATAAATTCTGTTGATAGGTATGGTTCGTGGAAAACGAAAAATAGTTGAGCCAGAACATATAAAATTTATTGTGGCATCGAAAAAACAAATTGCCTCATACAAAACTTCTAACCAAAGAATACATACAGATCCCAACTCTGTGAATGCCCATGAGTGACTGCCCGGGAACCACGGCGCGCACCCGCGCATACAACAGATAGAACTGCTATCACTCCACACAAAATCATTCAAATCAGGCTCAAATAAAATATTCTTAACGAATCCCGTAAATGGTACATCGCTGAAGCAAATTGAGTAGCTGTTGTTAATGGGGTAGATTCAAAAGTTGAAGGTTTCACATGGTGGAAGGTCAAATTTTATATCTCCCAGTTTTATAATTAAGAGTAAAACTGGTTTTGGCAGCTATGCCATTGACAGGTACTCCAGTATCAGGTACAAGAGTGTACCTGATGATGGCGATTGCCAAACTGAACTGCCAAAACCAATTGTACTCAATACTAAAACTGTGGAAGACACAAAGTTTGATTTACTACAATCCTGTTATTGAAAAGACGTCAAATATTTATCTTTTTGCAATTTTACCAGGTATAGACATAGAATTTAAGAATTGAAACATGTACTGAACATTTAAGTCTAAGTTATGTGAAAAGAATAATTAAACCTCCCTTCTCATCAAATTATCTTCTCCTTGCTTACAGGTGGAGTGCTGCTCAACATTGAATGCAAGGCCTGGGCCAAGAACATCAAGCACGATCGTACGGATCGAATCGGATCAGTTCATTTTGAACTCATGATCGATTAATTTCAGATGCGAGCATAATTGAAATTGAATCTGAGTTTAAGTCGGAAGACTTTTTTGAGGTTATGATTGAGAAGTATTATCATTTTTTTTAACTTTCCCCACACCTTCATCAAGCAAAGCCTTCTGTGCTCTACATTCCTCTGCTTTTTAGACTTTCACGAGGGAGAATGTGTCTCCGCCAATGCAGGATATTGCATTTTGAGAGAAGAATTAATCATATCAATGGATTTTATGAAAGATGGAGCTCCATTTTTTTTGGAGCGCTCATTGTCTTTAGAAAAAGGGTGTCATGTTTTGTCTAGTAACGCGAGCCTTATGGAAGATGTTATCATCTTGGGTGATGTCACTCAGTTCATTAGAGTAACCTTTATCCAAATAAAGCCCCTCGTGCTTGTATTGGACAGTTTCTTTCAACAGAGGTAACCTAGGACTTAAGATCAGACTCCATTGCTGGTTGAATAATATCAACAATCCAAAATTTTACAAATTAAACTTCTCAAATGGGTGGCATATTTATGATATGACAAGGATGTATATCTGGACCCAGGAAACAACTGAACTTGTCTTTTTTGCCATTCAGTTTGGTTGGTTCAATTGGTTATCAATGATTTGTTGAAGGTGAAAATGAAGATTGAGTACCCCTATGTAGGATAAATGACATAATGATAAATTATTGGTGTGTGAATATCCACTATTCTCTCTAAGCTCAGCCGTGCTACAAAACTGAGGATTTCTTTGGTTTTGACATGGCTACAATTTTTGCATCATCTCATCTGTTGAATCTTATCTGGCAAATAATGTAGTGAATGATGAGTAGGTTTATATTTTTGTGTGTTATTGAATATAAATTGTTGGTTAAAGTAATTGTAAATAACTTGAAATTAAGTTTATTTTTAAACAGTCGTTACATATTTTTTATTTTAATAAGACTCGAGTTGTAAATTGCCGAGGCAGAGATTTAAGATGTGTTTTAATGTGAAGTGCTCAGTTAGAGTATATTTTTAGAATAGTTTCATTTAAATTAACGGCCACTGACGGCCATTTCAGTTGTGTTCATAGATTCTTATCATGGAGTATTTTTAAAGAGTTATTTTCTCAATTATCATGATTTTTTTTAAATTGAGGAATCATGAGACAAATTGATGTATTCGTAACAAAAAACTGATGAAAGATTCATCTTCGCTTGAAAAAGTATAACATATTTTTGAATACTCATTATTGAAAAATCATGGTTACATCTGTACAGTGAAAAGTACATTTCTTGTATAATGAGTGATAATCTCTGTTAATCACAATTAAAAAATTTGGCCATCAAATCTGTTTTCATGTTGTGAGTCATTTATTAGAAGTGGATTTTGAAGGTGTTGTGGCAGGCTATGTGACAAAATATCTCGTGAAAATCTAGAGGAAGCCTCATAAGACATTATTAATCGCCTTTTCGTTATAATTGGTGCTTATTTTTCTTTATTGATACAGGTAATTTGTACCATGTCCAAAAAAGTTGTTGAGTTTGTACAAAATCACATTTTGAAGTCCAGCAGAAGTTTCTCACTAGATACCTATGCCCCCAACATATAGCTGTCATCTCTACCTGAAAACTGAGGATGATTTTGTCAAAAGAATGACTTGAGAAATCAGAGTACTTTCCTCTAATACCGTATCAGTAAATCATATTACTGGCATTGCTGTAATGGATTTCCTCGGAGATAGACAACCTTAAGAATTGGTTTGGCTAAGACAGTATGATTTGAAGGTGTCTGTCCTAATATCCCAAAATTGTAAACTAAATTAGGTACTGATTTGCTCTTTTCAGTAGATTTCTACATCCACTCTTTTGACCTCCCTATCCATGCAATTAGGCACTGATGAGGCAATGGCATGTTGAGTTACATCAACAACAAATAATGTACACAAAAGAGGGCCCAGAACATTCCTGGAATGCCTGGAAAGCCAGTTACATTGTAGGGGAGATTTTAGTAAAAACATGCAGTTCGTGGGTACTCTGAATGCCAAAAAATACGGACAGTATATTTCAGTTGATACTATTTTGTGACTTCAGCTTGTATTCGGAATGAGTGTGATCAAAGTCCTTTCAAAAATAATAATAATATTTATTTCATCCTAGAGATACAGTGCGAAGTAATAATACTGGCAAGTGTATAGAGCATGTCATGCACAAGAAATATTTCAGTTTACAAAAACGAAAACATAAATTTGGTCTCAATATTCTTTGACACTATAAAAACACTTTTCAATCAGGTATTCTGGGCAATTTTCTTAAAGACAGGTGTAATCTATTCTTTTTTAATGCATTCTGATAAGTTATTGTATAATTTTACGCACATAGACCTTGGACCATTTGAAGCCAAAGATAAATTGTTTGGCTTTACATTTAAGTTGTAATATTGTCTGGCATTATACAAGTGGATACTGTTGTTCAATTCTAAATCAGCGCTATTAATTTCACAAGTAGTAGAGAATGGTATATATATATATATATACATGGAGCAGATAACAGTTTTAATTTTTTGAAGAGAGGTTGACAGTGGGCATAATAATTCTGGTTACACATCACTCTTACCATCTTCTTTGGTATCTTCAGTACACTGTGAAGGTGAGAGGGCAGTCCCCACAACACTATACCATAGGAAATTCCTCGATAAAATAATCCAAAATATAATGCTAATGTATTTTGGCTTACTGAATGTCTTATGATAGATAGTAAATAGAACACAAAATGAAAGTAGCACACATCAAGATGCTACTTTCCTTTAGATTGGGTATATGTTGCTGTCGGAAAGGGTGAACTCCATCACATGTTGCCACATGGACAAAACTGTGCTGCATAGGAGACATGCAAGGGAGGATAACTGGAGAATTTGATTTAGTAGAATGTGGTTGAAGGTACTGGAGAGGATTGGCAGATTGGAGGTAGTTTGGTAGATTTTTACCTCATCTTTCTTCCTGAATTTTGAAGTAGGAGTAACACTAGAAATCTGCCATTGAGTACAGAATGAGCTGAATGTGGAATTTTTTTATAAAATTTCAAACATTAGGAGCATAGTGTATTATCTGAGTGTTAGATAATAGTCGTACAAATATCAGCTGCCCCCATGGATTTCATTTCTGGCATGTGGCAGAGTTGACAAGCCAAGTTAGGAAGAAGGGCGGGCTAGACCCGAAATGAGCAACTCTGTGGCTACTAGGCATGCATGGTGGTTCGACCTTACTACATGCAGGACTAGGGTATGACTAATGACTGCAGGTCAAACAGGTGATCACGGGAGGTGAGGAAAGTGGCTCCACCAATGCATTTATTTTTTAACTACATACATTACGATTTCATTCAGAGTACAGGCAGTCAAAACATTGACATGAATTGGAAATTTCTGTACAGGTAGTGTAGCACTTCATCTATTCACTCATTGAATTTCAAGACCAACTCGGGTTCATATTTTGCTGGAGATGCTAGTAGGGCACCAAGCAGTTAACTTCATGTACAGTCTGAGATACAATGCATGCACATCCAAATTATCACACACTGCACAACAATCTGATGATCATGTTGGTTTAGGGGCTCTATTAGTGTTCCCTTTACTAGGGTAAAAATGGTAATCCAGTTAAAAATATTGCGTAGTTTAGCAGTTTACTCCATGGATAAAACGGCTATTTATTTAACAAATAGTTTGCATACGTGGCACTTTTTATCAGTCACTAAAAAAGATTTGCACCTGTGGCAAGATCTCCATTATGCAATTTTAAACCATAACTTATTCCCAAAGAACTCCCCCAAGCTTCTGAATAAGCATAAATGATTGCTTACCATTGGCAAAAATATAATACCATTCAGAATTACATGAGAGCATATGAACGAGAGATAGTTGCTTGTAAAAAGTGTGAAATACCAAAGTCCTTTCCTTTTACCTACAAGATCTTGTGGCAGTGACGGGAATTTTTTTTTTTTTTTAAGTCTGGTCCCTACTTGAACACTGTGTGGATTGCAAGTTTAGTACTCCATCCCTCAGATGGGATTCTAAATTGCTGACCCCTTTAAACCTTAGGTTTAAAGAAGGCTTATGGCTTATTCTGGGTTTCCCTCCGTCCTTCTTTATCTCCTCATTTGAGGAGACTTACCCGTCTTTACTGATGCAAATGGCCTTAGTTCCCTCCATAATGTCTAGGACGCAGTGTATGAGGTGAGGCATAAAGTACTCATAGCATTTATAAGGGAACTTAGTTGAGAATGGTGACTCCAGTAAATCCGGAGAAAAAAATGGGTTATAAGTAAGTTTTAACTTAGCTCCTAAATTAAATGAAATATTAGAGAACTTTTGATTGAGTAGAACACTGCCTGAAAAGGAGCATGGTCATATCCGACATAAAAACTGCCTTCCAGAGATAACAAGCCTTTAACTTCCACTTAGTATGGTGGCCCATGGTGTGAAAAATTATACATGTGACTAGTGTTACGGCCGCTTAACACGGTACATTTTATTGTACAATCGAATGTATCACAGAATGTATAAGAAAATGAATGGAATTAGGGCAGGTTCTATTTCCCGTTCAGTCGTTCAGACAATCGCGCAACTTACCGTGTAAAGCACCTCAATAAGCAAGGAGAGAATTCTAATGGTTTGGGATCTCGAGTAAACCTCAATTGAACTCTGTAACTAACATCAGTCTAAGCAGTGAGATGACTTGTCAAACGATCTATTAGAATTTGGCGGCGATTACCATCGCTTCTCGATGTGCATTTGACATGCGCGTTGTGCTAGTGCTAACGCGCGTTGTGCTAGCGTACGAAAGTCGTAATGAGGTGGTTGACAGGTTGTGAAATGCCATACTTGTGATATGCATTTAAATTTGTCTTGCATAGTAGTTGGAGCGACTGAGGATTGTTCAATTTATTATTTTTATATCTCTGCTGACCGTGGATTCATAAGGGCGATGAAATGTAGCTTCAACCGGTGACGCTAACAATATTTTACAGCGCTGTACCCATGTCGAATGGAGTGTGGAGTCCCACTGTAATAGGAAGTCAAAAGTGGGACACCTTTTCCGAAGATCTACCCATGTAAGAACAGTTCGTGAAACCAACCGTGATCGATGAAATCGCAGGAATCGTTGGTGTTAGCAGCGGAAAATGTGAATCCGTGGGAGAAATAAGAATGGCAAATTACTGGTAAAATTAAACGTAGATTAATTTATAAACTCTTTACCTTTGCTTGAGCTCACATACCACATATGTCTAGTATTTGTGCAAGAACCTGCGGCGATCTAAAAGGTTACATTTCTATCATACGTGCCTTGCAGTTTGGCATCCCTTCCGATTGACTCAAAAGAAGTTATGAATTTTGCCCTGCATTGTGGATGGACCTGCTGTTCGGAAGCCCTCATATTTTCCGCCCGGGAAACGGAAAGAGAATATCAAATCATGGCTTAACTAGCCGCGGAGTTGCATTTATGCAGGTGAGAGAATTAGCTATTCATCCTTTGATAAGCAATCTGCCCGATAAAAATTGGGGTAAATCTTCGCTTGGAAAAATTGCGTCGAAAAATTTGGAAAAAAATCTCGAAAATTGATCCTATTCCAAAGGTGAATATCTCAGAAACCAGTGGTTCCACAGCTTTCCTACAAAAATTATCTTATACTGTGATTCTTTTAGAAGAAAATTATGTGACTCATTTTCTTGAAATACAGGACTTTCTCAGAAAACAGTTATGAAAGGTGTGTGACATGAGCGGAGATTTACCAAATTGGAAACAGCTTCATTGCAAATTCGCCCAAAACTGATTTCGATTTACTTTTGGCGTCCAAATCTGCGCCCGCGGAATGATTCATATCATCTATGTCGAACGTCTCTATGTACGATTTTAGCTTTTTTGTTAATTCGCTGCTGCTTATTTTCCGAGACGAGAACTGAGTCTGAAGTGCTGCGCATTCAACAATTTTCGGAACCGGTGACTAAATTCTTCACGTCCGCCCCCAATGCGAAAAAAGTCAACGTACCATCGTTCCTAATGTTTTAAGTAGACGATGCTATCGGCTAAAATTTGCTATCTGACACGCTTTAAAAAAAATATACCAGTATAATTCAGGCATAAGATCAATTGACCGAAAAACGAACTCATAGAGATTGTATATCAGCCTAATGATAGCAGTAATTTAAAATAATATGACGCTACCGCAGACGTTTAGGTACCCATTAATTTCATCGCAATCGGAGGAGGGTAACTAACATGGTGTACGTAAATCCTACGTACACTTAAGCATGAAAAAGTGCGCGCTGCAGGCGCGAAAAATGAAATCTTTTGAGCAATCAATCTTTACTGGGAAAGAAGGGAAGATATTATCACCCTCGCGGCTCTCTTCCTATTCCCCCAGTGGTGAAAGAGCCCGCACGTACCCCACCCTATCCTTTACCTAAGACCCAACCTACCCCCTGACGATATATTATCTCCTGGGAAAATTTGGTGAATGAATTCCATCGAATCTGCACCACTGGAATAGCTGTCTCTCCTATGAATGTCATTCTAGTCTGAATTTATGCACAGAGAAATATTAGGTATGTGTACGAATAATTTTGCCGTTCCTTCGTTGGTTGATCAGGGAGGCAAGCGATAGGTTATATATTTCGATCTGGAGGTGGTAGGTGGCTTGTTGGTTTGAGAAAGTTTGTTTTTGGGTAAGGAATTAGGGTGGAGAAAATCCCAGAGTCAATGTGACCTATAGTGAACGAAATGTACCACATACTTCTCCAGAATACATTCCCTACAACTGATGTGCCCCTGGCTTTCTCATGGTCTCCACACCATTCTAATTTAGTTTTTGGTATTCCTGTGAAAAATCCTTTATCAATTAATGCAATATTCTGAATCAGATGTGAGCGTCAGCCGTTAGTATTGCTTCTGCCGCAAATATTGACTCCCTGATAATTATGCCAATGCTATTAGATTATTTTTCTTCCATTGGAAAAAAAACTTTCTCTGATGAAATGGTTCTTTCTGGACCATTGGGAGGACAAATGTTAAGTACAGTAAGCCCTAGATATACATCGGAGATGCACGTTGAAGAAGAGCGACGTAAGTCGAAACAATGTAAAACGGATCCAGATATTCGTGACCACCTTAATCCTGCGATAAATCGAGGCATTAATTTCAAAATTCGTTTTTTGCTTTTGTCTAGGAAAAAGTAGCTATTTCAGATGATTACGTCTCAGTTATAAAAAAACGCAAGCATATTCACATAAGCTCTATTTTATTAGCATTTAACAGGGAAAAATTTTCCGTTGACCATTATCAGCATGGATGTAACATCGAATCAGACGTAAATTGAAACAATGCATACTGAGGACTTACTATAGTTGGTCATCGCTCAGTGGCAAATCAGCGGGGCGGAGGTTATTTTATATTAGCAATTAACAGGTACATTGTTTTGTGACAGGAAACCAAGAAATAATATAAAAATCAATGGTGACAAAGGATCCTATTTAAATTTTAATAGCTATTAAAGCGTTCTTGCCTCAACCCAATGCTCTTGCCTCCAACCCCCACCCTCCTACATCCTATTTCTGTGCATTTTGTGTGTTATTGGGATAGTGAATACAATTTATTTAATGCACACAAGAAAAGCCTCCACATACATCTTGAAATAGAAAAAGCTTTGAAGTGCAGTGCGTTCAACAGAATCCTCAGAGCCGATGGCTTATTCTTCTCGTCCACCCCTAATTCAAAAAAACTAATAAACCATTGTTTCTCTTGTTTTCGGTTGCCAATGCTATTGGCTAATTTTTATGCCCTTTCTCACTTTTTCGAAAAAACTAATTCAGGTATATATATTTCTTAACAATTTATCGATGGACAAAATATGCTCTATGCTAAAGGTAACAAGTTTTCCTCCAAAGCTGGGACTTAAAATCTGTAATCCTAGGGTTGGAAGGCATGGACTACCT
Source organism: Ceriagrion tenellum (assembly GCA_963169105.1). Taxonomy (NCBI): domain Eukaryota; kingdom Metazoa; phylum Arthropoda; class Insecta; order Odonata; family Coenagrionidae; genus Ceriagrion; species Ceriagrion tenellum. The sequence continues at coordinate 69,160,809 of OY720643.1, forward strand.
CGTACCACCAACCAAGACCAGTGAGTACGGACTTTGGGAATAGAATGGAAATGAAATCCACCCATGCAGATGTCCAAAAATGCCAATTTATTGCTGCAATATCTACATAACAAACTTGACCACTCAAACATTTTCACTTAATATTCTGCAATGTTGTGAACTTGACTCAAAAAAAAGAAACAACATCAATAAGTACAGTGTAAAAATGTATATTTAATATGTACACAGGAATGTTTGAATTTTGCCTCTTAGACTAAAAATAGAAAGGACAATGAGTTATTGCCTCAACATATTGCAACAACATGTTAACATACAATGCCATGGTCAAATCTTGACACAATGATTGAATTGAAGGAAGAAGTTTGGTTGCCGAACAGCATAAAAGAAGCTCTATATCCAGAGATTTTCGGTAACATACATCATCCAGGAGAGCAGTAGACCACCCCCTGCCAACTTTGAATGTTAATCAAATGGCATTTATGCGAAAGTTTTTAACCACCTCTCCCAGAGTTAGTAAGTAAATATATAAAGTTTAAAAGAACTCCATATGGAATTGTAGAACTACAAATTTATGACATATAGTTGCCTAAGTTCATGTACGTAAATAAGCTACCCTTTGACCTTATTGCTATTTCTACAGGCAGGTGGAGGGTTAACAAAAAATTGGGTTAAAACACCAAGGGCTGGTCACACAGTGTGTTATTGCAAGCAACATATGGCTTGAGTCATGGTTATTCAGAGACTTCTATACCCTTAACTACTATGAAAATACCCATAACTAATCCTGTAACCATTGTGAAATGAACTCTCATAATGGAATATGGCCTAAGGTATTAAAATATCAAACCATCTGCATCAGTGGACATGCTTCCCTTTTCGTGTAGTATAAGTAGGCTTGTTCGTGAAAAGTATCTTTGTGTTGAGGGTGTGATGCCTTTCAGGTATCTATTGACACTGTTGCATTATATTGTAACCACAGTGGCACAGAACCTGGAGGCATATGTGACAAGGTGATCACTGCAGGCAATATTGACTGCGTTTATGGAAGGAATTGCAATGTTTTTAAATCTGCACCTAACTTGTATGATAATGCAGGCAAGTGTTCATGTATCTGGGCTGTGGAATTATTAAGAACTTACAAACTCAGGAGATAGAGAGTGGTGTGTAGTATGTTGTTTTGTAAGGTAATTGGGGCAGTGCACAGGTCCTAATCTCCTAAGCATGTCCACTGCAGGCCACGCACCGAATTCCACAGTAGAGCTCACTTCCAAAGGGCACCTGGTCTCCACTAGGTGAAGCAGTAAGAAATTCCTCAGGGGCAGAAGATGATGTGGTGCTTGACAGCCTAGAAATCAGCAAGTAATTTCTGAGGTTATCCAGCACTTCACATTCATCTTCCTCACAGTTTGCTCCCAGAGAATGAGTAGCCACTATGTCATTCAGAAGCAGGGCCTTGAATGAACTAACAAAATTGTTGCATGTGGGATTAATATTTCCAAAACCATAGCCGATAGCTTCTCTTATTCCAGTTTAGTAATGGGTTTGGACTAGTCGCTGCATGTTTGGGCTGGGTACTGCGATGTGGAAGGCATCAGGGAAACCACCACAGTCTCCCTAGAAGATGTAGCCCTGCATTCTAACTACATATATGTCACGATGGCCTTCCTTCCCATAAAATATTCCGGAGGTAAAATAGTCCCCCTATCGGATCTCCAAGTGGGGACTACTGGGAGGGGTACATCAGTCAGGAAAGACAAGTGCAACTTCTAATTGATCCAAATTTATTTTCCTAGGGATTCTGATTAAGATTCCTTGAAGAAATAAATGTGAATCTATTAGACTTTTACTGCAGCCATAATTCCCTCATGCTTTTTAGTGTCCTAACCCAATTCTTTGTGGAAGGTGACCTATAGTCTTTTACCCCATCTGTAGATGTTATTGACTCCAGGACCCACAGAGCTTCAGACCAGAATTCCATACGTACAGAAGAAGAAAGTGTACAGCACAAAGGCTTATTCAGTAGTTTGACAACTTCTCCCATTTATTCATTCAAACAGAGTGTTGAAAAAACCAAGCCAGTCATCAGTCTCCACTGCCTTTGGGTCTAAGCCAGGAACATCTGTAACAAAATATAGCATAACCCGGATTGCATAGATGTATTGCATAGATAATGGGATAAAATTACAGAAATGAGATAAAACTTACCCATGCTTGCCAGCAGCCCCATTACAGATGAGAGTCTCTGGTTAAAGACTTGCATGCAATAGCAAACCTTCATTTTCTTTAACTTCTCCTGGACAACATGGAGGTCAGTGAGATTGGGCACTGCTTTGGGGGTCCTGTGGTCAATGGCATAGAACTGAAGGATATGGCGCCAGGTCTCAATTTTGTTTTCTCCCTACAGACAAAAAATCTTTGGTCAGGAGGCCATTTCTTATGCATAGCAGCTGTTGAGGTGGTTCGAACAAGGGGTATACCTCCACACCATCAGCAGAGAAGTATTCCCCTCTATACTACTCACCATACCTGAGTGCGGACTCCCTTGTTTCTGTTCATACGTATGTAATTGCAGAAACATTTGTGGCACCATTATCACAAACTATTGCACAGACTTAAAGACCAGAATGGGCTAATTCACTAATGACTGCTTTTATTAATTTGGACATATCATGTCTTAATTGTACCTAAAGGAAAAACAAGACAGGTTGTTAGTAAGACCTATTCAGACCTCTCACCATGAAAACTAAAGCTTAATCTGCGAACCTTGGAGCCCTGTTTCCACCACCTAATTCTTTGAAGCCCTCAATTAAATCAAGGTCCATTCCATAAAAATTAGCTGTGGAGACAAGCTCATCTCATCCAACATTAAAATGCTATGCGATCAATTTCTCAATGTGATCATATACTTTCTGATGGTCAAATAAGGTAATTGAACATCTCATTGTTAATGCCAATTGAGAATGATAAGCTGGATATCAACCGTAGCAGAGTTCTCCGAAAAGGAGGTACAAACCATTTCGATAAATAATCATAAGCCCTTCCACTTTATTTTAGCCCCAAACCTTGTATGATAATGAGAACCTGAGGCCTTTGCTTTTCTTAGGGGTTTCTCTTAGTTGACACTGCAGAAATGATGAGAGAGTTCGTGTTAGGCCTTCGAAACTGACTTCTGGGTAAACATTTTAAGTTTTCTATGCAGCCTGGAGCCTCTTTTTGAAACTTATAAGTTTATTGGAGGAGTGATGAATACTCCTCTGAAAACGCTTGGCAGTGTCATTAAGATGCTTGGTTTTAGGAGTCAACTCAGCTGCTTTCCTGACACCAATGCGACCTAGGACACCTTCCATCTGTGACCTCTGGTATGAAGAAGAATAAAATGAAAGAAATTAGATATTTACAGAGTGAAACTTATTTAAAGAGTAACAGATAATTAGACCTTACCTAGTTATGGCTCTCCTAGTCAATGGAGGGGAGAGGAGAGGGTTAGGCAAGCCTAGAGGAATCAAAGGAACATAAGTGTACATTGCATTGAAAAATATTAAAATGAATCAATAACTCCATGGACAGAACCAAAGATAGGCTCAATTAACATCTTTAATGTGATTTTCGTGACATGTATATACATCCATTCTTTGACTAGGAAAAGCTTGGCAAGGATAAAAATAACTTTGCTGTATGCCCTAGAGATGTAGGAATTACCATGCATTTGTACCACCTTATTGCAAAGTAAAATGCAATTGGGATATTCAGCAATTAATGGTTTTACTTTGATTATCAATTCAAGAGGTCTTTTATACTGCTTACCATCAATCAGTGATGTGAAAAATATTGGACCAAGTATCTCACCAGCAGCACCATTGCCTTCTCACTCAGGAGTGGCTTGATGTGAGGAATTTGGAGTTCCAACCTCCCACTCATGGGTAACAACCTGTGGAGGTCCTGCAAGAGGCTCCACCTCAGAATTTGTTCCCACATCTGTTGGCAAAAAAGAAATGATAATTTTAATACAGCAAGAACAATGCTGGTAATACCTTAGATTTCTAGTTTCAAGATAGCAGACCAGGTCACTAGAAGTATTTAGTAAAATAGTGGAAATGATGCTTACTGGCAGCACTGCTGGCTCCCCACTCAGGGGCAGCAAGCAAAGGTCCTGGTTCGGACTCAAGAACTAAGTCAACATCTGTGGGAAAATTGGTATGATAAGATACATGCAGCAAGAATAAGGCAGCTAGTTTTTTCAATTGGATGTTTGCCAATAAATGATTTAGATCTATGCAGCGAAATATGGTTGAAACACTGAAATATGCTTTTACCAGCTTCCGTCTCAGATTTAGAAGTGATGACAGCTGAAAGACTCTCAAAAATGAGAAGAAATTACATAATGGCTGGTAGTGATACTCACTAGTGTCAGCTTCCCTTTGTGGAGATGGCTGCCGAGACGCCGATGGCTGGCTGTGAAGAGCCAACAGCCACTTATGATGCTAGTTTCAATGGGAGGAAAAAAGTTAATTCGGTACTAATCAGTTCTTAATTGTAGGCAAAACAAAATATGTATGTATGTTACAAAGTTGTTACTGATGCCATACCTGACAGTTTTATGTTTAGCAGATCATTCCTTTTTAATTTTTTAGTTCCCTCTACGAAACAAACGATGGAAAAATGTTTTTCGCATAGTCTTTTGTTTTTATAAATCTCTATAGGGTCCATACTCTCCAGAGAGTAATTTCTCACTAATTGCAGCCACTTCTCAAACACAGTGAGTCCACAGATGGGTGGGAAACCTGTTTGAAACAAACTTGTGTCAAAAACTATTTTAAGATCAGCAGATACTAACTACAAACTTATATCCATCCAAGAGCCCTAGAGTCATTTAGATAGTGGAGTGAAATTTAGTGAATACAGTTTAGAAGTTGAATGGGAATAGGTGAATTCAGGAGAAATATCAACTACTGAAAACATTCAATGGAGTCTGAGGTCATTCTTTGGCATGAACATGAAGACTGTCATTACTCGTCAGCATCGTTTTTTCATTTACAAAAAAATACAACATTAAAATAAATCTTCATAGTCCCAGCATAAACACAACCATATAGGAGGATTGTAATCTTGCAGTAGGGTAGAGAAAGGTTGGAGCATATCCCAAACAGGAAAGAGGACAAAGTTACATTAATTACAAAAATACGACAAATTATAATTAGGGAATACTCGCCTTATTCTATGGCTAGTTTTGTCATTGCACCTCACAAACACCATCCTTCATAACTCTGCAATTGTTGTTTCTCTCAAGACTGATCTGGAAACTGAAGGCCGTGGGAAAAATATGATACACCCCAGCCCACACATCTAAGAGCAAGGAGGAGTGATGAATGGACCCCTGAAATTGCCGGGGAGTTTCATAGAGATGCTTGGCTTTAGGAATCTACTCTGCAGCTTTCCTGACCCATATGCAACATAGGATTCCTACAACTCCTCGAACTCTGCAACTGGAAAGGAAAATAGTGAAAATGCATAGATATTGACAGAATAATTTTCATTTTTTAAAAGTAAGCAAGCAAGTGTTAATGCAATAATATGCTCAGGTTAGCAGAAACTTTCTAGTGTTATATGAAAGATGAGATGGATGAGAAAAGTTTCTAAAGGCCACTTTACACACTACATTTTATTGAACAAACAAATGTATCATAGATTGTACAAGAAAATGAATGGAATTAGAACAGGTTCTATTTTCCTTAAAGTCTTTCAGACAATCATACAAATTGCCACTTTACATGGTACAATTTTCCTCATGCAAGAGTTCATACATTCGTTTGTACAGTAAATTGTGCTGTGTAAAGTGGCCTTTACAGCTAAGTACATTTAATTTACCTAGTAATAGTTATCCATTTTTGTCAGAAGATTGGGTTGCTCACTCATACATAGAAGTTAAAATTATGTAAGATAGTGGAAATGGTGGTAAGATTTCGTTTAAATTAATTCACAACTCTAGAAGTGAGACAATGCAAGAATCATCTTTCAGCTTTATTTTCATATGCATGATATGCAGCATACATTCCTTGATTGGAATAAGATCGATGCATGACCTGGTCCCTTACCCTGGGCAGGCGTATTTAGGTACATATTAATTGGCAAGGATAGAAATAGCTTTGCTGCAGGATGAAGATACATCAGATGTACTGTATATACATTTTTATATCTCCTTCTAGATTAGTTGATCGATAGTACGATTAATACCATCATGAAGTTCCATAAATGAAAGTTTTACTTTGAATATTAATTCAAGAGGTGTTTGGTATTGATCAAAATCCATCCATGATATGAAAAGATATTTATTCACTCACTGTATGTGCTAGCTTCCTGCTCAGATGTAGCAAGCTGAGATGGGCTGTGTAACTTCTCTGGCTTTGTTGTCTGAAAAGAAATGACAAATATGATTTCGATACTGTGAGGGTAATTCTGCTAATACACTTATATTATAGTGTAATGGGTGATAATGAAATAAAAGTATCAAAACATTAAAGAAGGAGTAATGATTCACACTGGTGGTAATGATGGCTTCTGGCTCAGGTTTGAAAGGCAAGAATGGTCTCATTACAGGCTCCATCTAAAAAATGATGTAATGATTAAATTTAGCGTATCAGGTGATATGTGGAAATGTGGTAGAAATGCCATGTTCTCACAATATAAGTTTTCGTTCTCTTTCCAAAGGAATTTTATTTCACCTACCAAGGTTTTGACATGAACTATGTCATTTTCAAGGTACCTTGAAAATGGCAGAGTATATACATGTCATTTTCACCCTGGCCGGTGAAATAAAATTTCTTTGGATAGTGAACAAAAACTTTTATAATGAGAACATGGCATCTGATGTAATGATGTCCTCTGTAAGAAAATGATAATTTTACAATGGAAAGGGTAGCACTGTTAATACATTTAGTTTCTAATTTCTAGATTTTTGACCAGTCAATTAGACATTCTAGAAAGTGCATATCAGTATGGATATGCACGTTACTCTGTACAGAAACCTGTGGTACTGCTCACTGGCTGTACTGCTGGCTTCTGGCTGGTTATTGCAAGCATAAATAATCCTGGCATAGATTCCACCTCCATTATCATGTCTACATCTATGAGAAAAATACTCATATGATATACAAAAAAATTAATATGGCCAAGGTAATAATAGGAATACTTTTATTTTCGTACAGTGAAACCTGTATTAAGCGACCACTGACGGTTCCGGTGAAAAATGGTCGTTAAGAGGGGTGGTCGTTTAAGAGGGGTACGGTTGCCTGAATGGATTGTTTTTCTTTCAGCGTAAGTGTGAGCAGGCACTTAAATTTAAAAATATTGAGAAACTACCAAGGTTGCGATTTACTTAAGGCTACACTAATCGAATTTGCTTTAAGTACTGTTATTTGTGAATTTCTGAGAAATTTCACGCACAGAGCAATTTATTTAATATTACATATGCCCGTACTGTATAATTATATCGCACAGGAATCTTATTACGAAATACAATATACTATAGAGATGAGTACATGATATCCGCAAAAATGCTATTTATAAATCAATATTATATGATTGCACCAACATACATAGTAGGCATTTTACTGAATTTGGAACAAAAATATTACTACTCTGACTTACGACATTTAGTTTAATTACATTAAGTTTACGACATATCGTAGTTTGGGACCTGCGAGGGATAGAAATCAACGGTCTGAAATCCATTGCAACTGTTACATAAATCAGCGATTTTACTTCACAAATGCTTAAAAGGGATTTATAGCTGCCTATGTTGAGTCAAAAATAGTTGGTACTCTTACAAGCAGTTTTACTAGCCCCTCCTCCCAGTCAGTTGGCAGAACCCCCTCTGAAATAATAATATTTAACACCTCTCGGAATGTTGTGGTTCTATTGAGCAATAATGTGCTAGCATGGGAATACTAACTCTAATTATTAACTGTATTATTGCACGTCTATGTACCGCAAAGATTACTATGTTTTGTTACCTAATTCATTAGCACTACATAAGGAATGATAGTCACAAACCAGTGATCAATTGCAAACATTGTACGAGAGTGCTATGTATTATCTGCACATGCAGCAAGGTCCCAGATGGTGTACTACAGTCACCAACTCAATCAGGTGAAACACTCTACTGATCAGAATGAGATGACTATGGTGGGGGTGAATTAGGTGCATGTAAGTTCTTGATACACCTCAATTTTTGCGCTAAATTCTTATGCCTTTAAAATATAATAGCTCACCAATGTCTCTCATATTAAATTCCTTCGCATGAATTTCTATAAGCTATATGAATTCCTTTACCTTGTTACTACTACTAACAATGTCATCTACAAATAATAACAAGTATACAGACAATACTCCATCAATGTCAACCCTCTTAGTGCTGACTCCTACCAGTGGTACGAGCGAGAAATTAGGAGGAAATTTTAATGAAAGGTATCATCTCAGGAAAATAAGTATTATGAAATTATTGTTTATAGTATCCACATTCATATGTTTATCGTGTATAAATTGAAATTGTAAATGATTATTCAATACTTTTACGTCATCTTGTACATAAATGAAATTATATTAGAGTCCAAAAGTTAAACAATATTTGCACTTGAGCCAATAAATCAGCCTACTGCACATTTTGCCTGAGATGCAAAAGCCGATATATTGCCCCGCCAACCTAAGAGGGTTAACATAAAGACACCCATCATTCGTACACTGTTCAAACTTCATAATTTTCATTACATTGCCAAACCTTGCATTCCATTCCAGTGGTGCTTGTTTCAATACATAAAATTCTTTCTTTAGTTCACAAACTTGACCATTTTCAAATTCAGACCTGGGGGAGCATAAGGATCTCCCTTAACACAGTTCAAAATTGTATTTCTTACATCCAACTGATTGGTAAGATAATTTCAGTAATCACTGATAAATGAATGAATTCTAAGTGTAGACATTCATGCATTCAACTGGGGCACAAGTCTCACTTTGATCAATTCCCGCCTTCAGGGACACAATTTGACCACTAACTGTGCCTTTTATCTTTCAATTTTTCTTTCTTCATCATGTTTTATTATGCAAACCCATTTATTAATTCATTGGTTTTGTATGGCAACTGAGCCTATTCCAATGCCTAGTGACCTTCCAATGCCTATTTTTCCTCATCAACAGCTGTGTAAAATTCTATAGTATCAGTTCTAGAATTTTTCTGATTATTATTAAGGAACAGATCTACAAAACACAACAGAAATCATCATTAATTTAGCCTTTTTGCTCTTACTTGAGTTAACAATGTTAATGCAGTCAACAAATAACTATCAATACTCTCCTATGAGAAAAAGATCACACTGACCTTCTCGTACTATCAAAGCTGATTTCATAAGATGATCAAGCTGAAATCTAACCATTTGACTCCGACTCCAACGTACTATGGTAGATCAGATCATGAGAATAAAGACGTTAAGGTAGAGCGATGGCGTCTGTGCGCAACGCAGGATGTCTGCAATTAGTGAGAACATTACTTTTTACTTCACTCTCTCTTTACTGCACTCAATTTTGGTCTTCCCCTTCCTCGGGGGCGGAGGGGAGATAAGGGGACGTGCGTGGGTGATTTATTTTTCTTACCTTTGACTGTAGAATTAATCACATGTACAAAATAGGGGAAGGAACAGCAGAACCGAAATAGTTTAAATACCACTCTTCCCACGCACAACAAGGGAGCATTAAAGTGGCGATAGACTAATCCCATGAAAGTCTTTTCCTCTGCCTCATACCCCTGAGGTGGCTCGCAGAGTCATATTTATGTACCTCTACATCTACATATTACCCTGCAAACCACCACAAGGATGTTTGGCAGAGGATGACTTATCACCAACATGAAATGCAATGGAGAAATTTACTTGCACCACACTATCGGTTAACTACAAACGCTAAAGAAACTAATGAAGTATTCCATAATGTGACTATGTAAACTGACACAAGCAGGGATCATGCAAAACATGGTGTTAGCACCACTCGGCAGGTTTAGAAACGTGCATTAAGGGGCAAATGAATAAATCAGCCTCACTACTTGAAAACTAACCTACTTCAAAGTCTTAACGCTCCCATTATGGTCTCATATCGATCGTAGGAAATACGAAAATTTAAACCTTTCTGATCTTCGATCTATTTCCCAAATTTATTCTCTTGATCTGACCTATCGTAGCATTTTGGAGTTTGTAAGATATTGATAACTTCTACTGCAAAAAAATGTTTTTAATTTACATAAACGAATGAGTGTAATTTTCTGTCAACAGTCTGAAAGCTATTCACATCCTAGTTTTTGCGAGAGGTCATTTAGTGCTCATTCGGATGCATCGAGCTTTCTGCTCATTCTTTACCGTTGATTATTAACCTTAAGGTATATACAGTAATGGAGTAAGGCAAGGCAGGATGACAACAACTAGTGAGAGCATTACTTTCTACTTTACTCCCTCTTTAGCCAAAAACAATTTTTTCTGCTCCTTCCTCTGGGGAGGAGGGAGTGGGGGTGGTGGACGTGCGAGGTTCTGATTTACCTTTCTGACCTATTGCGGTCGATTGAGAATTAGGCTCAATCTATTGAGTAAATTTGAAACCGATTTATTTTTAGACGAAATTTTCAATACCATACGAACTCCATCACACTACAATATTCTAGTAGTTTCTGACAAATCAGATCATGAAAATAAAATAAATAAGATAATTAGATCGTGGAACAGAAAGGTCGTCTTTCCCGTGATCGATATGAGAGCAAAATGGCTGAGTTAAGACATTGAAATAGGTTAGTTGACAGGTAGTGTGGCTGATTAATTCATGTGCCTCCTAATGCATGTTTCTAAACCTGCCGAGCAGTGCTAACACAATTTTTTGCATGTTCCCTTCATGACTCTGGTGCCACGTACACATAGTTACATTATAGATTATTCTAGTAGTTTCTGTAGCATTCGTTATATAACGATAGTGTGGCGTTTGTTGGTGCAGGTTGTCAATTTCTTCACTGTAGTTCATGTTGGTGACGAGTAACCCCCTGCCAAACAACCGTGTGGTGGCTTGCAGGGTAATAAGTAGAAGAGCAGGAAACTCTAAAATACTTTGCCATCACAAAGTAAAGTAGCTTTTGTACTAGTGTGAAATATCTTAATATCATTATTAACAACTTATCTTGCATTAAATTACCGGCATGATTTAGTACATTGCAGTACTATTTATCAATCGCATTAATTATACTAACCAGTAATGGCATCTTACTTGTGCACCGCGTGGTAACATGTTAGTCCACGAAGCACCATCCTAGTTTCTCCTCTGACCGCATATCGTTATCCCGAATGCTTTGGAAAACATCTTGAAAATACAGACCAGTTATGTCCAGTACCACAATACTCCCAGGTTAGATATTAGTGTTTCAGCGAAGTTCAGAGTACAAATATTTTTACCTGGGTTAACTTATGGCCAACATTTTTCACATCATACCATGTATCACAGTGAGGGGACCCGTCTTAATTCACCTCTGAGCAGTGGAAAACGAGTGAGTTCAGCATTATGAGTAAGTCTTCTCAGTGTACGTCTCGTTTAAAACATTAGCACACTGGTCTTTGACCTAAGTTCTCGTTTGGGAGCGGTGATTAGGATTATTTTTCAGCTCTTTTGTGCCATCCTCATCCAATGTCATTCCCCAAAAATCGTCTAAATGTCTCGCGAGGAATTAAATGCCACCTCAGCCTCGTCCTCCTTATTCTAACAATTCTCCTTATGGCAAACATTTCCCCTCTATCTGAGTATGTATCTAATTTATTAAATTGTTGATGTTCACAAGAATCATTGGGAATTATCTCCTACAAAACTGCCGAACTACTAACTTCATGTCTTCCACCCCTATCGTCCAGACTTCATGCCAGCCGGGATAACATACCACGTGAATGTTTTTCAGGACACTAGAATTTTATCTATTATGTGCAGTAATATATCGATTCAACTTAGTGACTTGACGAATTTCAAAATCCCAGGTATCAATATACTTATGTATTCATATATTTTTTTTAAAAACAGCATGGATTGGGGCATCTTTTCGTTCCCAGCCTTTAATGGTAATGTCCGTGAAGTGGACGATAAACCTGTTTGCGGACGACTCGAGCCATGTCAGTATTTTTATTTCTCGGGTGATGACTTGTTCTTGCGTGGCTTTATTTGTGCTCCTTAGAAAATAAAAGTCACCCGAAGCATACTTCATGCGAGATAGAGCCGACCATCGCCGCCCAGTCCCGATCGTCAGAATCAAGTCCTCTACGACTTTGAATTGGCCGCCGAATGAATGTAGTTCAGACTTCCGCCGCTAGGTACTACTCAAGACTTGAGCAAATTCTCCGTCGTTGAAACTGTAATTGTCAGCAATAAGGGCGGACAAATGAGTATTAATTGATTTAGTTCGAAGGATTAAATTGCTAGTTTTATGAAAAATGTAATAGTTTTTCACGTATGCCGTTTATTACAGCGAAGTCACGAAGACGCTTTAGCTCGCGATATGCTGTTAACGGCCAGCTTTTAACGGGACCTGACTTCTCTCTGTATAAGGCAAGCCTGGATTCCCTTCAAGCGAATAAATCTTTCGCCTTTTACTAAAGATTTCCGTGGAGGGGATCTTTCATGCCATTATCGCCAATTTTTGACTGTGCTCAGCAGTTATCTGCTGGGCCAAATAACTGGTACCATCTAATGCTGTACAACTGTCAGCCACATGTGGACAATCCTCATGTGTGCCCTCAGATACCGAATTGCGTGTCTACTCCTTGAGAATGTGATTATTGTCAGAAGCCCATCTCCGACAGAACGTCTGCCCTAAATGTTGACACATTTAGCTAGTAATTATTGTAGCCTTAACCCATTAATGCCCAAATCTTTTTTCTTTTCGAAAATGCTTTGAAATGGATTTTTATCATTAACACCCAGTCTAACTTATTGGAAAAATAATTTTAAAATTCTAAAAACATTATTTTAATAATTATAGGGTGGGTCGTTAACGACCCATTGGGCACAACCCCCATGAGTATGTATGTACATATTATCGTAAAAGTTTCGTCGTCGTTTCGTAAAGATACAAAAAAAAATAAATCTGAGACGAAAACAATTTAAATTATGTAACAATACAACAAAAATATGTGCTCCAGGAATCTTTGATTTTGAACCCTTTCGAGACGGCGGAATTCTCCCCTAAGGAGAGGAAGGAAGTCTCTCTAGGCAAGCAGTTCAGTGGACATGCATAGGGGAGAATTCCGCCGTCTCGAAAGGGTTCAAAATCAAAGATTCCTGGAGCACATATTTTTGTTGTATTGTTACATAATTTAAATTGTTTTCGTCTCAGATTTATTTTTTTTTGTATCTTTACGAAACGACGACGAAACTTTTACGATAATATGTACATACATACTCATGGGGGTTGTGCCCAATGGGTCGTTAACGACCCACCCTATAATTATTAAAATAATGTTTTTAGAATTTTAAAATTATTTTTCCAATAAGTTAGACTGGGTGTTAATGATAAAAATCCATTTCAAAGCATTTTCGAAAAGAAAAAAGATTTGGGCATTAATGGGTTAAGGCTACAATAATTACTAGCTAAATGTGTCAACATTTAGGGCAGACGTTCTGTCGGAGATGGGCTTCTGACAATAATCACATTCTCAAGGAGTAGACACGCAATTCGGTATCTGAGGGCACACATGAGGATTGTCCACATGTGGCTGACAGTTGTACAGCATAGTGATGGCAAAAACGACTCTTTTAGGTGAGCCGGCTCACGGCACACAGCACACTTCAAAGAGCCGCTCGCACTGTGCGACTCTTTGGAGGCGTTTTCCTGCGAGGGGGGGGGGGGGGGGGAGTAAGCGAGTATTTGAAACAAAACATTTCCCAGATTATCATTTATAATATTTTATGCCTTAGTTACATATTGGCATTTAGAAATAAAATTTGGGATACTTTCTTCCCTGAAAGTTTATTGCGTCTCTCGGTGATTATTTGGCCAGCTTTGGAAAAAATTCTTTCGCTGGGAACCGAACTCCCAACCACACAGAGCACTTTTTTGGACATGTCATAGAGCTCTGGGTACAGAGTTTTCCTTTCACTCCACCACTTCAGAGGGTTATCAGTCCTATTCAAAAGGGGCTCATCAAGGTATCTATTTACTTCAATTATGCCACTTGCTCGTGAATCCGGTTTTTTGTCAATTTTGGCTACACATGAGTCAAATTCTCTCCAAATGTCCGACGTTCCCATTGTTATTCCCACATCAGGAGCTGCCTGCGGGCAAGTGGGGGATATAACCTCTTGATCCTTCCTTATATTTCCAACCTTGGATATTACCCTTTCCTTGCACCTGTCGAAGGCATTTGGGTTGGTGAATCCGAACTTTTTGAATCTAGGATCTAGGAATGTTGCTTCCGCTAAAAGTGTATTTTCCTCCACAGCTTGAAATCTCTTGTCAAGTCCTTCTATTAATTTTTTTGCAAGTGATGTGGCTTTGCTGGGAATGCCTTCTTTATTGGCCCAGTCACTACACCAGTTTTCCAAGGAACGGGTAAGACGAATGATTTTTGAAATGGTGACATGCTTCTCACTACTAATTTCTTCGGTGACGTCCTTGAATGGCTTTAAAATCTGGCAGCAGCTGGAAATCAAAGCCATTTCACTGCTTGAGATGTTTTCAACATCAGGATATTCTATTGCAATGAGTGACATTACTGATTCTTTTATTTCCAACATTCTCTCTAACATGTCGTGGGTAGAATTCCATCTTGTCTTCACGCTTTGCTTTACTTTTAAAGTGGGACGCTGCAGCTGTATCTGCATGCTCTTCAATTTCTCTGCTGCTTGTGGGCTTCTTTTGAAAAATTCCACTATGGACTTCACCTTTGTTACCAAATCTAGAATTTCTGCAAGGCCATGTTGAACAATGAGATTTATATTGTGGGCAAAGCAGGGGTAGCTTCTCCACCCAGCTAATTTAATAGCAGCGACAATATTTGCTGCATTATCACTAACTACTCCTACAATATGTCGTTCAATACCCCATTCATTGACAACTCTTTGTAATTCATCAGCCAAATTTTTAGCCGTATGCCTCTCAGAATACGGGAAACACTCCAGTAAATTGCTCTTCATTTCACACTCTTTATCAATAAAGTGCACAGTCACAGAAATAAAACTTTGATTGGCCTCAGAAGTCCAGCCATCTGTAGTGATACAAAAGTACCTACCAGTTTTTAATTGGTTTCTAACTCTCTCTTTCGTCGTATTATATAGCTGGGGGATGAGATCATTTGAAATTTTTTTCCTACTGGGTAAGCAGTAAGAGCTGTTCAATTTTCCCACAAACTTTTTAAAGTATACACTCTCAACTAACAGGAATGGCAAATAATTCTTCACCAATGTTTCCACCAAAGTAAAATTTATGTCTTGCATTTTGCTGGGAGCTAAAGGTTTTTTAATAAAGTCTGATAATGTTGTTTGCACCCCCAGGCGGTGCTCAGCATGCTCATGCTCTGAATCACTGTTTCTTTCCTCTGGATTTTGAAAAGGGTTGCCCACTAATACTGCAGATGTACTTGCTCCGTCTTGTTGTACCGCATTGGTATCTGTATATGAATATTTATTAGGGGTCCAACATCATTTATGAACATCAAAAGTCATTGAATATCTAATACCACTTATCAGTTGATATCATCTGAGAAATGCATTCATATTTTATTGACCGTTAATCATTATTAAATACATACCCAATCGCATTAAAATTGTAGGGTGTCGCATACGCAAATGTCTAGTTAAATTGAAATTGCTACCCCCTTTATGGGATAAAATCTTTGAACAAAAATTGCACTTTGCTTGCCCAGATCCGGTTTCTTTGAAGTACTCCCAAACCCTGCTGGTTTTCTGTTTTAATCGAGGTGGCATTTCTGTAGCTATACGTATGAGTAAAGCAAGCTTTTAGTGACTCCAATTATCAACCTTGATATGGAACGGTCCCCAATTATCAACTTTCCCATCAAATTTTGCTGACACTATCACAGCTGTTCATGTTGCGGTCAGCGGGTAGGCAGGCGGATCATGAGGCGCATGGAACTCCCAAATATATAATATTGTACGTCACTTTTATGATTATTTTGAAGTTGCATTGAAGTTACAATTGTGCCTTCAATGCAGGGTTTCAAGCACGTTAAAGTGAGACTTTATACCAGACTAAAATTTTGAGCTTCATCTGCCACACTTACCAATATTGGCCATTTTAATATACTATAGTATAGCTATAACTATTTATAATTACAATTTTTAATTTAGTCATGACAGATCTGCGATTTTACCATTATAATATTTAGCAGGTGAATCATCGATGATATTATTGAATCCATTTCTACCGATATATTATAACTTTATTACTATATCGGAAATCAAAAGCTTTCAAGTAATGGTCCACTAATATTTTTATTGAATACGACCCGGGTTTCGTCTCATAATGACATCTTCAGGTCTGGTGGAGGTCCTCAGGTCTATGGAGAGGTTCCACAAAGTGAAGCCTGAATTTATTAGTTATATTAATTACTATAAATATCTGTATATACTGAGCCTGTTTAGATTTTCACCAAGTGTAGTTACTGAGGAAAAGTCCATATGCTGGAAGACGGGCTTATATTTCATCACCTTTGCCAAGAGATGAGGCAAAATTTATTTTTTTCATGTTACCAAAACATTCTCTCAGATAATCATAAGCGACCATGTTATCAATTCATAATGAAATACTCAAATGTAGAATTTCCAATGTTTAATGTGGCTGGAAGAGTTTTACGTTTTGGCTCTAATTTTCATAAAGTTGCCGATGATGAATAACATTTCATTCAACCCTTTTTCACTCAAGATTCAAGGAAAAAGAATTACAATTCGAGTCATATGAGATTCTTTCGAGCAATGCGTAGAAAAAGAACCAGAATAATCTTTCGAGTAACGTAAAAAAAGTTAGCATCGCGCGAGCAAAAACTTCCAGGTTAGGAACGCACTGTGCCAAGTGTTCTACTAGACTCACTAAAGGTGCGCCTCACGACGGTCACGACTCCCAGCACAGTGTGCGCCGCACTGTGCTGAATTGGAGTAAAGCGACTCCCTCCGCACACGACTCCAGCACAGTGTGCGCCGCACTGTGCTGTGCTGAATTGGAGTAAAGCGACTCCCTCCGCACACGACTCCAGCACAGTGTGCGCCGCACTGTGCTGTGCTGGATTGCAGGAAAGCGACTCCCTCCGCACACCGCTCACTGTGCGGCTATGCGGAGGGGGAGTCGCGTGAGGGGAGGGAGTCGCGACTCACTAAATAAGACTCTCACCGCTCACCGCTCAATTTGCCGAGTCGCACATTTGAGCTGACTCACTCGCGCAGTGCCCATCACTAGTACAGCATTAGATGGTACCAGTTATTTGGCCCAGCAGATAACTGCTGAGCACAGTCAAAAATTGGCGATAATGCCATGAAAGATCCCCTCCACGGAAATCTTTAGTAAAAGGCGAAAGATTTATTCGCTTGAAGGGAATCCAGGCTTGCCTTACACTGAGAGAAGTCAGGTCCCGTTAAAAGCTGGCCGTTAACAGCATATCGCGAGCTAAAGCGTCTTCGTGACTTCGCTGTAATAAACGGCATACGTGAAAAACTATTACATTTTTCATAAAACTAGCAATTTAATCCTTCAAACTAAATCAATTAATACTCATTTGTCCGCCCTTATTGCTGACAATTACAGTTTCAACGACGGAGAATTTGCTCAAGTCTTGAGTAGTACCTAGCGGCGGAAGTCTGAACTACATTCATTCGGCGGCCAATTCAAAGTCGTAGAGGACTTGATTCTGACGATCGGGACTGGGCGGCGATGGTCGGCTCTATCTCGCATGAAGTATGCTTCGGGTGACTTTTATTTTCTAAGGAGCACAAATAAAGCCACGCAAGAACGAGTCATCACCCGAGAAATAAAAATACTGACATGGCTCGAGTCGTCCGCAAACAGGTTTATCGTGTAAGTCCACTTAACGGACATTACCATTAAAGGCTGGGAACGAAAAGATGCCCCAATTCATGCTGTTTTTTTTTAAATATATGAATACATTAGTATATTGATTACCTGGAATTTTGAAATTCGTCAAGTCACTAAGTTGAATCGATATATTACTGCACATAATAGATAAAATTCTAGTGTCCTGAAAAACATTCACGTGGCATGTTATCCCGGCTGGCATGAAATCTGGACGATAGGGGTGGAAGACATGAAGTTAGTAGGTCGGCAGTTTTGTAGGAGATAATTCCCAATGATTCTTGTGAACATCAACAATTTCATAAATTAGATACTCAGATAGAAGGGAAATGTTTGCCATATGGAGAATTGTTAGAATAAGGAGGACGAGGCTGAGGTGGCATTTAATTCCTCGCGAGACATTTAGACGATTTTTGGGGAATGACATTGGATGAGGATGGCACAAAAGAGCTGAAAAATAATCCTAATCACCGCTCCCAAACGAGAATTTAGGTCAAAGACCAGTGTGCTAATGTTTTAAACGAGACGTACACTGAGAAGACTTACTCATAATGCTGAACTCACTCGTTTTCCACTGCTCAGAGGTGAATTAAGACGGGTCCCCTCACTCTGATACATGGTATGATGTGAAAAATGTTGGCCATAAGTTAACCCAGGTAAAAATATTTGTACTCTGAACTTCTCTGAAACACTAATATCTAACCTGGGAGTATTGTGGTACTGGACATAACTGGTCTGTATTTTCAAGATGTTTTCCAAAGCATTCGGGATAACGATATGCGGTCAGAGGAGAAACTAGGATGGTGCTTCGTGGACTAACATGTTACCATGCGGTGCACATGCGGAGGCATATGAATTAATCAGCCACACTACTTGTTAACTAACCTATTTTAATGTCTTAACTTAACCATTATGGTCTCATATCGATCACGGGAAAAACGACCTTTCTGTTCCACGATCTAATTATCTTATTTATTTTATTTTCATGATCTGATTTGTCAGAAACTACTAGAATATTGTAGTGTGATGGAGTTCGTATGGTATTGAAAATTTCGTCTAAAAATAAATCGGTTTCAAATTTACTCAATAGATTGAGCCTAATTTTCAATCCACCGTAATAGGTCAGAAAGATAAATCAGAACCTCGAACGTCCACCACCCCCACACCCTCCTACCCAGAGGAAGGAGCAGAAAAAAATGTTTTTGGCTAATGAGGGAGTAAAGTAGAAAGAAATGCTCTCACTAGTTGTTGATATCCTGCCTAGCCTTGCTCAATTACTGTATACGCCTTAAGCTTAATAATCAACGGTAAAGAATGAGCAGAAAGCTCGATTCATCCGAATGAGCAGTAAATGACCTCTTGCAAAAACTAGGATGTGAATAGCTTTCAGACTGTCGATAGAAAATTAGACTCAATCGTTTATGTAAATTTAAAACATTTATTTGCAGTAGAAGTTATCAATATCTTACCAACTCCAAAATACTACGACAGGTCAGATCAAGAGAATAAATTAGGGAAATAGATTGTAGGTTAGAAAGGTTTAAATTTTCGTATTTCCGACGATCGATATGAGACCATAATGGCAGCGATGAGACTTTGAAGTAGGTTAGTTTTCAAGTAGTGAGGCTAATTTATTCATTTGCCCCTTAATGCACGTTTCTAAACCTGCCGAGTGGTGCTGACACCATGTTTCGCATGATCCCTGCTTGTGTCAGTTTACATAGTCACATTATGGATTATTTCATTAGTTTCTTTAGCGTTTGTAGTTAACCGATAGTGTGGTGCAAGTAAATTTCTCCATTGCATTTCATGTTGGTGATAAGTCATCCTCTGCCAAACATCCTTGTGGTGGTTTGCAGTATAATATGTAGATGTAGAGGTACATAAATATGACTCTGCGAGCCACCTCAGGGGTATGAGGCAGAGGAAAAGACTTTCATGGGATTAGTCAATCGCCACTTAAATGATCCCTTGTTGTTGCGTGGGAAGAGTGGTATTTAAACTATTTCGGTTCTGCTGTTCCTTCCCCTATCTTGTACATGTGATTAATTCTACAGTCAAAAATAAGAAAAATAAATCACCCACGCACGTCCCCTTATCTCCCCTCCGCCCCCGAGGAAGGGGAAGACCAAAATTGAGTGCAGTAAAGAGAGAGTGAAGTATAAAGTAATGTTCTCACTAATTGCAGACATCCTGCGTTGCGCACAGACGCCATCGTTCTACCTTAAAGTCTTAAAAACTGTTAAAGGATGCGCAGAAAGCACGATGCTTCCGAATGGGCACTAAATGTTGCATTCAGTCTTCAGTCTCCGACTTATTTCCTCCTCTGTCCTCTTGCGTGCGACGGGAGTAAAGCCTGTTTTAATCAGGGCGCGCATACCTTTACCCTACATCTACATGAACACAATACCTTTCAAGCCACCACTCGGGCGTGTGGCACTGGGTGATTTTACCCCAGGCAAGCAGTACTCATCGCAGGACGAATCAGAACCGCGCACGTTCCCCCGAATGCCAGGCGTAGTCCACAAGCAGTATGGGCAACGGTAAGCAGGCAGACCAGACCAGGAGAGTGATATGTAGGTGAACATGCTATCATGGAACACACTCCTCAAAATATAACTACTGGTCAGTATTATCACTTCTACACATGCGTCATATCCTGCAAGCTACCCAAAGGGAGTGTGGCAGGGGGTGCTAACACACCAGGCATGCATGTATTGTACGGCAGAACACCGAAACGACATTGAAACAAGCGGACCACACATGGAACGCGCCAATTAACAATGTACTAACCAAGAAACATTCAATCGTCTATTGTTCCGGCATGCAAGGGAAACAAAGACTACTCCTACATATTCAAAATATCACGCATAAATAAGAACATCAGTATTTACATCATGCATAAATAAGAACGTAGAGAATATAAAGAGAAAGATCTACAATCTAGCAAAAATGGCATTTTATACCTATCGGTTCTACAATCTCTCTCTGATTTTATTGGCGTTATCTAATCTGCCGAAGTACGTGGGAGGTAATAGTATGTTTTTTACGTCGCCAGAGAAATGTTTTCCCTGAAATTTAGCTAAGAGATTAAGCCTATAATTTAATCTACGCTGTGATAGCAATTCCCATCCCAAAGACACACTTGTAAATTATCGTAGCATCGTTTTACAAACCTAGCTCCTCTTCGCTGCACGCGATCTAATTCCGATATCAACCCCGCTTCATATGGACCCCATATATTGGCAGAATATTCCAGAGGAGGCCTAACGATTGAAAAATAACGTTCCCTTACCCTCTCATCACATTTTCCGAGTACTCTCTTGATAAAGCCTAGCTTCCTGTATGCTTGACCGCATATTTCCCGAATATGTTTCCCCCAAGATGTCGTGAGTAATTGTGACCCCTAAGTATTAACAGTCTCGGCGTTAATTATTTCCGTATTATTATTAATTCTGTAAGCCCTACCTGGCCTATTTTTCTTTTTCCGAAAGCTGAAGCTACGCACTTTTTTTATGTTCAGCTCCATCTGCCAGTTTTCGAGCCAAGTATGAATAGCAAGTAGGTCGATTGTAACGAGTCGAGATTAATGCGGCAAATTAATAGCGCTACAATGTACTAAGACATATAGAGATAATAACCATCTAGCTCCATGTGACCCTATTTTCTAGCATGTCTCGCTTAAATATCCTAGTTGCATGTCAATAGTGCATGTTTGGTGATCTTCACCCCCTGCCACACACCCTCGTGGTGGCTCGCAGGGTATTACGAAGGCGTAGACATGCAGGAGTATATCATGCCGTAGATTACATGCGAAGTTAGTATCTACAAGTCAAGTTAAGATACTGAGCACTACTGAAAAACCTATTTAACGTAGTCAGTATCCTAGAGCTGCGTAGTCAGTATCCTAGAGCTGATCTACCACAACTATTATGGTCCCTTATTGTGCGTGGAAAAAATGCGATCTGAAATCTATCAGTTCTCCAGTCTATTTCCTTAATCTTATTCCTGTGATCGTTCCTACCATAATAGTTTGGCCCTAGCAAAATATTTTCAACGTCGGGCAAAAAATAGTCTACGTCAAACTATCCTAAAAGATGTAACCTATATTTCTCCCTTCGGTCGGATCGAGGTTCCCACTCTAAATCCCTCAATATTTTTGTAACACTACTACGTTTATCATAAGAATTGTTAACAAATCTAGCTGCCTTCCGCTGTATTCGATTTATATCTGAAAATAGTCCTACTTCGAAATAGTCTCATATACTAGCCGTGTACTCAAAGTAGGGTCTCACGAGAGAAAAATGACATCGCTCCTTTACCTTCTCGTCACACTTCCCTAGAATTCTTTTAACAAATCCTAATTTACGACTTGCCTGTCCACAAATTTATCGTATATGCTTCCCCTACGAAAAGTCCTGAGTAAAAGGGTCACGCCCAAATACTTAACTGACTCTACATTTATTTGCTCGTCTTGATTAATTGTGTACGTCTCGTTGGTTAAGCTTATCTTCCTTCAAAAATTCATAAAAACGCATTTATTTAAATTTATTTCTAACTGCCAACTTTCGCACAATCTGCTTATAGCTTCTGGGTCTTTATTCAACGTTATTTTATCAGACTCAGTGTTAACCCTAGTGGTGGCTTTCACGGTATTTCTTAGATGTAGACTGAAATTCTAAGTAATTAAATTAGAATATCTAAAAAAGTCTTTAGCTTGAATCAATTTTTTCATGCGGTAGGTTTAACTCCTTCAAAACAGAAGGTTTTTTGTTATCCTCAAAAATTTACTGCGGTGACAATATGTTTCATTTTCAAAAACACTCGAGAAAACATCTACAAGCTCCGCACTGTTAACTTTTTGACGAGATATAGATGTTATAAATTCCTCATTTTTTAAATAAGCTCCGTCTGCAGTACATGCACGTACTATTTCCCATGTAAAAGGACGTATTCTTCATCAAATATCTCGGAAAGTAGTTTGGTATGGGGTTGAACTTATGGTATCTTTGAAAGGGTGATATATGTTTCTTAAAAATGAGACCAAATTTTTATACCCTACGCCACTACGTGGGTAGGGCATATTGATTTTGTCACAGCAGAAATGGTACGCATTGATGGAGGCGTGGCAGATGTGGAAATGTATAGAAATGATCAGCATCACCTTACGAGTCAGTCTAGCTATGTCCGTCTATCAGTCTCTTTACACGATAACTACCGTAAAAATTGAGATATCAAGCTGAAATTTGGGTCATAAGCCTCTAGTAGCCCACAGACAGCACAGTTCCAAAAAGGGGTTGGATCGGACCAAAACCACGTTTTTTTTTATCGGAAGTTGTTTTGGGGTGTTTAAGCTTCGGCGAGGCCGAAGATAATTTCTTTACTAGTTTTATATTTAGGTGAAATGATATTTCGCTCAAACTACCCCAAATTCCTATTTTCGTCTCATGATCAAATCAACGCAAAAGATCGTTGTTTTCGCTGCGATTCGAAGGACCTCCATCAGTAGTCAGTTCCATGCTCATCTACATCTACGTGATACCCTGCGAGCCACCACGAGGGTGTGTGGCAGGGGGTGAGGATCGCCAAACATGCACTATTGCCATGCAAGTAGGATACCTATTTAAGGGAGGCATGCTAGAGAACAGGGTCACATGCAGCTAGGTGGTTAGTATCTACACAATAAGAGAGGGATTATTGGTTGTTATTACATGCATCATTCACGACAGACTACTCTAATTATATTTCACCTACCTATCCCTTTGCTACGCTGCCTATTGTCCTCTCTTATGGTACGCGGGAAAAATGACATTTTAAATCTATCGGTACGACAATCTATCTCTCTAATCTTGTTAATATGGTCAAACCTAGCATAATACGCAGGGGTTCTCAATATATATCTAACGTCATCTGTGAACAAATCGGTTTCGAATTTACTTAAAAGGTTTAACCTAAATTTTAACCTGCTTTCTGATAGTAATTCGCATCCTAGTTCTTCTATTATTCGAAACACTTATACAATTATCATAACGGCCTTTAACAAATCTAGCGGATCTCCTTTGCACACGCTCCAATTCTTTTATCAAACCTTCCTGGTACGGATCCCATACACTAGCGGCATATTCTAAATGAGGTCTGACCAGTGTAAAATAGCTTCTTTCTCCTATTCTCTCATCACATTTGCCTAGAACCCTTTTTACGAATCCTAATCTACGGTTTGCTACACTAGTTATTTCCCTGATGTGTTTCCCCCATGACATGTCTTCAGTGATGGTGACGCCTAAAGTATTTAATTGAATCTACGTTACATATTTTCTTTTCTTTGATGCAATAGTTATTCCGAGGAAAGCCATTCTTTTTCCACAAATTCATAATAGCGCATTTCGCGCGAGGCCAAGCTTCGGCGAGACAAAGCTTCGGCGAGGCCGAAGATAATTTCGTATAGTTTTATATTTAGGTGAAATGATATTTCGCTCAAACTACCCCAAATTCCTATTTTAGTCTCATGATCAAATCAACGCGAGAGATCGTTGTTTTCGTTGCGATTCGAAGGACCTCCATCAGTAGTCAGTTCCATGTTGGTTAAGTACGTGTAGTAGATCTGCGTCCCTAACTCTTCACTTCTCGCAAGCATCAAGTTGAGCCTGGAAGGCGACCTACGAGACTGGCACAACAGCGGGTGTCGAGTAAAATGGTTTCCTAGAAACTGATTCCCCACACTTTCCCCAAAAGTATATTGCTGCGGGGATTCGTGTCTATGTTTTAAGGAGGAGGGGGTGGGGGGTAAACCCTTGTCGCCTTGACCATTCCCTGGGAGAGGTATAGGGCTAACCAGCGCACGAAGACAACGAGGCGAGGTCACTCACTGTGGGTTTTCCACCGCGGCTTTGTCCTCTCCCTCCCTCCTACTCCGTACCGCCAATCGTTAATGAAAATGTACGATACCCAGCGTACTTCAATTAGAGACTGTAGAATCTGTAAAATGCCTTGGACTAACTAATGATCTCTCGTGGAGCAAACATAGCAATATATTATATGTCAGAATTAGAGCGCGTGCAAAGGAGATCCGCTAGGTTTGTTAAAGGCCTAGAAGGTGTTAGAAATGCATCATTTAAAAAAAATGATGCATTTCTAACACCTAGATATCGTAAAAAAAATTAAAAAGGGTGTTGTTCGTATGTTCTACCGGCTATTTTTGCGAATAAATCATGTCGTCACCGCAGTATTTTTTTCAGAATTGAATAAAAATTTTCCGTTGTAACGGAGTTTTGAATGCCCCATGTGGTTAAAATGATTCAAATCAAAGACTTATGTGGATATTTTTAATCGATAACTCCGAATTTCATCATATTATTACACTATTCATAATACCAGTGAATTATTAAATACCAGTATAATATTGCACTATTAATAATTTAGTATTTAATTTGCTTCCCACAGCTGTTAAAATTTAAACTTATAATTCGAATATGGGTATCCATAATGATTAGGGAACTATCTCGTACAAACTACCTTAAGATAAAATACAATGTAGTACCCTGATAAGACTGTGGAAAATTATGTGGTTCATGCAGGATTTGAATTTCTCCCTGCGAGTAATTGAATCAAATATTTCTCAGGTTTCCGTCCTGGTTCGGTGCTCCATCTTCATCTTCAGCGATTTTGAAGATGGTGCTCTCTCTATCGGAGCGAGTATTTTAACTCGGCGTAAAAGAAAATTATATCGATTGAGTTCAGAAGGTAACGCGGTCATATGAACCAATATTACTCTTTTACTCCTCATCTTCTTCATCGCTCCTTAATGACGTTTCTTGGTCACCTGTCACTCACCACTTTATTTCTTGTAGTAATTAAACAAAGACCCGCCTGATGTGCTGATTTTGAATTAAAGTTATGAATATTTCTCAGCGAATTGCATTTACAATGATTTTTTAAGTTTCCTCACTATATTTGTCATACGTATTTTCACGCGTCGAAGTTCAAAATAGTGTGTGGATCGTCTATATTACGATCCATCTGCCTATTTCCACGAGTAATCTCGCCTGATTTTTTTCTGATGATATCGATGAACTTTTATTAATGTTTGCGATACTGGTTTAACCCTGAAGGTTTACTGAAACTGTTAAGAAAATACCGCACACCTATCTACATCTACGTCATACCCTGCAAGCCACCCAAAGGGTGTGTGACAGGGGGTGCTTCCACACCAGGCATGCAAGAATTATACGGCAGAACACCGAAACCACATTGAAACCAGCGTACCACACATGCAACGCGCCAATTAAAAATCTACTAACCAAGAAACATTCTATCGTCAATCGTTCCAACATGCAAGGGATAACAAATCTACTACTACATATCAAAATATCATGCATAACACCTATACTCCTATCACACCTATACTCCTCCGCCAATTCTTAGGCGTTTAAAAGAATATGTCACGATTTTTTTTATTAATCCGACCTTGTGCCATTCTTAGCTCGCGTTAATTTCACATGTTATCAAAGAAGCAATTTAGTTGTCGGAATGTTGCAACCTATAAGGAGGCCTCGTCAGCTTTCCCGAACCTAGTGCAGATTCCTCGGCGATCGACTGCAGTTTGATGACCTTATATCAACTCCATCGATTACTTTGCTAATGAGTTGGCATTTAGCTCCTATTACCAATTTTAAAAATAGCCGGCTAATTTGAATCGAGGACTCGTAGGACCTATATATTTGGTATGATGCGGGAATTAAACTCGCAGCCTTTTGGAACAAATATACATAATCTCTTGCGTCAATCGAATAACCATTATGATGACTTAAAATTGTGAATACTGTGAGAACGACCCGAATTTAATTATATTTTCAAATTGATTCTTCATCTTACATCCCATTCTCGAAATTACTCGTTTAAACATAAAACTAAAACTTGGAGTTTAAAAATAACTAAAGAACAAATGGACTCTTTTATATGATGGTTTGATCGCGGTAACCACGTGTGTGGTGAGTTGCAGCGCATAAACATATGTTCTTAAAATGATATCTACTTATGACCCTGCAAGCAAGGCAGGGGGTAACTTATCACCAATATGAACTAGAGTGAAGAAATTAACTTTCAACAACGTACACCACATAATGAGTATGCTAAAAATGCTACAGAAACTACTAAAATATTCTATAATGTAACTATGTAAGAAATGAATAGGGCATCCAGTCTTTAGCTAAGGATTTAGATGCGATTGATGATTGGTGTGATAGTTGGCAGCTAGAATTAAATTTGAAGAAATGCGCGATAATGAACTTTTGGAAAATAAATGGCTTACCCCGGAATAATTATTGCATCAAATAACAGAAAATATGTAACGTAGAACCTATTAAATACATGGGCGTCGCCATCACTGAAGACATGTCATGGGGGAAACACATCAGGGAAATAACTAGTGTAGCAAACCGTAGATTAGGATTCGTAAAAAGGGTTCTAGACAAATGCGATGAGAGAGTACGAGAAAGAAGAAAGAAGCTGCGTTTATTGGCGCAATCAAATCTTCCGTAGTACGAGGGGGTTAATAGTATGTTTTTTACGTCGTCAGAGAAAAGATTTTCCTTAAATTTAGTTAGGAGGTTAAGCTCATAATTTAATCTACGCTGTGATAGCGATTCCCATCCTAATTCTTCTAACAGTCCAGACACACTAGCCAACTTATCGTAGCATCGTTTCACAAACCTAACTCCTCTTCGCAGCACGATAGGTAACGATAGGTTGCGCCATTTTGTCTTAAGGGTTGCATTTTTATTCATATTTAGGAGTCTGCATTGGAGTGCATAGTAAATTTTTGTCTATCGTGCATATAATTTCTTAAATAATTTTTTCATGTTAATACGACTTACTTAAATCAAAATAATAATCTCCGTGATTTTATGATGATTGGTGTGATAGATGGCAACTAGAATTAAATTTGAAGAAATGCGCGATTATGAATTTTTGGAAAAAGAATGGCTTTCCCCGGAATAATTATTGCATCAAAGAAAAGAAAATATCTAACGTAGATTCAATTAAATACTTAGGAGTCACCATCACAAGGTAGTATTCGTCAAATTTTCCCTCAATACTAAAAAAAAATTAAATTAAAAAGAAAGATTTACCTTTTTAGTAAAGCAGATTTTAACGGATTTAGGCGTGACTTAAAGGCATATTTTGAAAAATTCGTGAACATTAGCAAAAATAGTGATACAGACAATACATGGAAAGAGTTCCTACAAATTACGAGGTCACTTGTCAACAGATATATACCTCATAAGTATAAGAGCGAGAATAGGGGACCAAGGTGGTACAACGCGGAGGTTAGAAAATGTTTAAAACGCCAACGAGTTAGCCACGCGAAACTAAGAAAGATGAAGAAAAATGTAGCTAATAGCGACCTAAAAAATACTATCGAGCATAATAAAATTTGTAAAGCAGCCGCAAAAACAGCCCTTAGAAAAGCGTTTTGCGAATTCAATCGAAAAGTACTTGGAGAACAACTAGAGGGAAATCCGAAAGCATTTTGGTCATGGGTAGGGAAGTACAGGGAACTAAAAAGTCAACGGTTAATTCCTTGAAAAGCGATAGAGGCGAAATAGTAACTTCCAGTTTAGATAAGGCTAATTTGTTGAATTACTTTTTTCAGAGTGTTTTCAATCAATCTATGCATAGTTTCCGCGAAACCATACCAGATCGATTTCAACAACTAATGCCCCCAATCGATACATCTTATAGCGGAATCATATCCTTACTAAGTAACAATAGCCCGAAAAAGTCCTCAGGTCCTGATGAAATTCCAGCTCGTGTTTATAAAGAATTAGCTCTCGAAATGGCTCCGTATCTTAAAGTAATATTTAACAAATCCCTCGAAGAACACGCGGTTCCCAAAGACTGGAAGATAGCAAACGTGACCCCAATTTATAAAAGCGGAGATAGGGAACAGCCATGTAATTATAGACCAATATCATTAACGTCTCTATCATGTAAAATTATAGAGCATATAATAGTTACATCAATAATGGGACACCTCGACAGCCAGGATTTATTAATAACAAACCAGCATGGGTTCAGGAAACTCAATTAGGTCTTTTTGTTCACGATATTTTAGTTTCCGGAGAAGGTAACGTACAGGTAGATGCAGCGTTTCTTGACTTTAGAAAAGCTTTTGACAAGGTTCCCCACTGTAAGTTACTCGCGAAGTTAGCATCATACGGAATAGACAGTAATATAGTAGGCTGGATAGGAAACTTCTTACATGAACGCGTTCAAAGGGTGGTATTAGATGGTGTCAGCTCCGGCGAAGGAAAAGTTACATCAGGTGTTCCCAAGGGAAGCGTGATAGGCCCAATTTTATTTCTTCTGTACGTAAACGACTTGAATACAGTAGTAAAAAGAGCAAGATCCGTCTTTTTGCCGATGATGCAGTTGTGTATAAGGAAATTAGAAATGAAGAGGAGTGACAGTATTTAGCGAAGGATTTAGATGCGATTGATGATTGGTGTGATAGATGGCAGCTAGAATTAAATTTGAAGAAATGCGCGATTATGATTTTTTGGAAAAAGAATGGCTTTCCCCGGAATAATTATTGCATCAAAGAAAAGAAAATATGTAACGTAGATTCAATTAAATACTTAGGCGTCACCATCACTGAAGACATGTCATGGGGGAAACACATCAGGGAAATAACTAGTGTAGCAAACCGTAGATTAGGATTCGTAAAAAGGGTTCTAGGCAAATTCGATGAGAGAGAACGAGGAAGAAGCTATTTTACACTTGTCAGGCCTCATTTAGAATATGCCGCTAGTATATGGGATCCGTACGAGGAAGGTATGATAAAAGAATTAGAGCGCGTGCAAAGGAGATCTGCTAGGTTTGTTAAAGGCCGTTATGATAATTGTATTAGTGTTACGAGGTTAATAGAAGAACTAGGTTGGGAATTACTATCAGAACGCAGGTTAAAATTTAGGTTAAACCTTTTAAGTAAATTCGAAACAGAGTTGTTCACCGATGACCTTAGGTATATATTGAGATCCCCTGCGTATTATGCTAGGTTTGAACAGATTAACAGATTAGAGAGATAGATTGTCGTACCGATAGATTTAAAATGTCATTTTTCCCTCGTACTATAAGAGAGAACAATAGGCAGCTTAGCAAAGGGATAGGTAGGTGAAATATAGTTAGAGTAGTCTGTAGTGCATGATGCATGTAATAACAACCAATAATCTATTTCATATTATGTAGATACTAACCATCTAGCTGCATGTCTCCATTAAATATCCTAGTTGCATGTCAACTGTGCATGTTTGGTGATCTTCACCCCTTGCCGCACACCCTCGTGGTGGCTCGCAGGGTATCACGTAGATGTAGACGTATGAGTGTTATGTCTTTCAGGCATGTACCGAAAGGTGGTTAGAAGCCGCATGACGCATTAAGTCTCCATCACGTAATTTACTTAATTTAATTTAAAAAAATATTCCGTTGAATTGCTGATAACAGCATAATATTATGTTTCACGGATAGTGCTAGCCTGCCTTAGACTCACTCCCTGCCCCGATTCCTACTGTCGGCGTCAAAATGATGTGCCGCTGTACTCAGAAAATTTAATTCTTGGTCCCTGTAAATGCTAGAGCAGTACTTTGTACACCAATTTAAAGATAATATTATTGCAATTTCAGTTATATTTTTATTATAATATAAAACAAAATATAGAGGCACGTTAATCCAATAATCGACACCGCGTTCCCTAAATTTAGCAGTTTTGTCATCTTCATGAGCTCAGCCTGGGGAAAACATGATCTACAGCATTGACTTTCCACGAAAAGTTCGAGAATTAATAGAGATACACAAAATGGCTAGCACAAATTTTTATAACGCCAATTTTGTTGTTAATGAACGATAATGTTTAAACATCTCGTCCCACAATTTGCACAGAATCAAAAAATTAAAGCCGCGGTCAAACTTTTTAAGTTATTTAAAAATTTTCTATGTTCTAAAATCTGTAAAAATGTTGTTATTCGTTAATATTAATAATTAAAAGTGGGAAATGTTCGCCTAGCAAGTACCGCCGATTTTCCGCTTCGACTCCGCTGCCCTTTCTAAGGGTGGAAAATATTTTCACGGCGGCACCGACTATGGGAGTATTTACCAAAAAACTTCCCTAGCCTCCATTACTCAATAAATCGGGAGGTGGAAATAGATAAATGTACTCACCTCTTCTCCAACCTGCTACAATATCGCGAAGAAGCTGTCAGCTCCGAAAGAAGACACACTCCAGAGAATGGCGACCAGACAGAAAATCCTCCGTTGCATGCGTCTGAAAAATTGCCACCATCTTTTTATTTCATAATTTGAAAATACAAATACAAAAATGTATTATTGGCTGCCAAATGCAGTGTGATCCGCCTCTTGCAGAGGGGATTGTTCCCTACTAGTCTTTGTTCCCTACAAGACCATGAACTCCACGCGACCACACTCGCACCACACGCGTCTGACACAATGAAGGACGGGCTTGTGGCAAGCCATCCCCTCCATGACCCCCTCTCTGCCGAATATGAAGACTTCTCGGAAATAATTCTTTGCTGCTTTCCCTGGGAAAGAGGTGGATAGACCACCGGGATTAGTTGATCGAGAGGAGGGATTTGGGGGGAATCCCGTCGACCACACGTAGGGAGGGAGATGGGAAAGGAAGGGTCATTAAGGCCAGGGGACCTCCAAATCCTTTCCCGGTAGTTCTTTCTAACCCTGTCACCCTCCTGCCCAAACGACACTCCTCATCCCTCGTTTAGCTCTACCGATGCTTTGATCTCACCGCGAAGGCGATTCCAAATTAGTTCCCATTCTGCACGATGCACTTTGGTGCTCAATCTGTTGATGACTATAATTTCCGTGAAACTCCCGTCCTTATTAGGCAGAGTAGACTTTGTTCTTGTGCTATTAAACTTATAATCATTCGACGGGAATGTAAGGGAGCAGTGTTTTTATTCTCCCGTGAGACCTCACCTAGAGTACGTGCGTTGATATGAATTTTTGGAAAAAAATTCATATCAACGCATACATTAATGAAACCAAACCAAACCCAAAGAAACGTATACATTAATGAAACCAAACTAACAATGTAAAGTCAGTTATGTGCTTAGTTGTGAGCCTTACTCAGGACTTGTCCTGGGAGGCAAATCGGAAATCGGTATTTATTAGAAGTATACTAGGAAAATGCGACTAGAAAGTAGAAGAGCCATGCTATTTTTCTCCCGTGAGACCTCACCTGGAGTACGCCGCTAGCGTATGGGATCCTTACGAAGTAAGATTAGTTTCAGAAATAGATTGTAAGCAGCGGAGAGCAGCTAGATTCGTTAAAAATTGTTACGATAAACTCTGCGGTGTAACTGAGGGAAGGAATTAGGGATGGACCCTCTTATCTGTTCGAAGGGAAAAATATAGGTTAAATCTTTTACTAAAGTTTAATGTAGACTATTTTTGCCGGACGTTGAACATATTTTGCTAGTACCAAACTATTATGGTAGAAACGATCACAGGAATAAGATTAAGGAAATAGCCTGCAGAACAGATAGATTTAAAATGTCATTTTTCCACTTACAATAAGGGTCCATAATAGTTGAGATAGAATTCTTTGACCCTCACTGGGTAGACTTTGTATATTCGAATCATTAAAATTCAAGATGTAATATGATTTCAGAAGACAAATCAGCTATAGTAATTAAAACAAAATATTTCATTTAGTATTTATTGATTAATATAATTAGTTATTATAATTAGATACATGTATATACATAGGCACACAATAGGCATACATGAGTGCAGTAATGCAAACTCTCTCTTGAACATTGGCAGCAAACCCACTGTGTAGCGCGTGTTTGTAAATATTCGCCTCCTGATAAGTATTAGCTGGTTTCAGCCAAGTATTAATAGTCATCGTTGCTTTATTTTTGGGAAGAAGCAATATTTTGCTCATCAAAGCGAAAAATCGTGCGATGATTCAAACCCTCAAGGCGGCTTGAAAAGCATTATGTAGATTTATATGACTGAAAATGTAAGCACAATTGACTGCTATTTCGATGAGTCTGTGCGGTGGAGGTCCTTAATGGGTCCGTAGCATAAAGACTGTTTTAGAAGCCTCGTTAGCCACTTACGGAATTCAAGAGTAAAATATTAGGTGAATTTTTGGAAGATAACCCTCAGGCATTTAGTCTTACGTGAGGGAGGTTCAAGGGAATAAATCTACAGTAACGTCACAGAGAAACGGTCAAGGAGAAAGAGTTAGCGATACATTAAATAAAGATAATATCCTTAATCTACATCTACATCTACGTCATACCCTGCAAGCCACCCAAAGGGTGTGTGGCAGGGGGTGCTTTCGCACCAGGCATGCATGAATGATATGGTAGAACACCGACATTACATTAAAACCCGCGTACCACACATGCAAAGCGCCAATTCAAAATCTAATACCCAAGAAACATTCTATCTCCAATCGTTCTAACATGCAAGGGATACAAAGACTACTACTACAGATTCAAAATATCATGCATAAATAAGAACATCATTATTTACATCATGCATAAATAAGAAAGAGGAGAATATAATGAGAAAGATTTACTGCCTGCCTATTGTCAATACTCGAACTATTCATGACGACGATCACAGATAATACATTTTTTCTAAGTGTCTACACTTCATGCCCTCAGAATAACGCCGCTACATTGCCTCCCTTATACAAAAATCTAATGTAGTCTATAAATATTTCTTGCCGCAGCATAGAAAGTCACCTGAAATTAATTAACCTCAAGAAATCATCTGGTCCATATGAAATTCCCGCCCGAGTTTATAAAGAATTAGCGTCAGAAATAGCACCTTACTTGAAAATGATATATGAAAAATCTCTAGCAGAACATCGTGTCCCTTACGATTGGAAAATCGCAAACGTTACTCCTATATTTAAGAGCGGCGATAAAGAAGATCCCAGGGACTTAGACCTATGTCCCTCACGTCCATCTCATGCAAAGTACTAGAACGTATAATCTTCAGCACAATTATGAGGTATTTTGATAGTCAGAACTTGCAATTCAAAACCAGCATGGATTCCGAAAAGGCAGGTCCTCTGAAGCCCATCTATAGCACTTTTTCTTCATGATGTTCTTTCCTCTGGAGACAGGCTCACCCAGGTAGACGCGATATTTTTAGATTTCAAAAAAGCTTTCGATAAAGTTCCGCTTTCAAGATTACTTGTTTAGCTAAAAACCTATGGAATGCATCACGATATAATATGCTATTAATTAAGACCATTCATCTAATATAATATTTAGCGCACCACAGAGGTCTTTCTTCTCCCTCTGACCTCTTGATTTCCTTTTACTCCAGCCTCATTTTCATACTCCTTATTAAACATATCTTAAAAGAGCTCAAATTTGACTAAGCTCAGAATTTATGCCCGATATCCTACGTTGCGTTTTTCATTCCTTTAGCTGTTACTAAATTATTTTCGTAGGCAATTGAGTTCGTGACATAAGAACTCATTAATTATTAACAATATCTGTTCATTGATTTCCATTTTCCCGTATAAATCAACCTATCGTCGAAGCGCTTAACCCACCTCTAAAACCGGTCTACAGTTTAGGGTGCACAGAAAGCACGATGTTACATGCAGTCTCCAACTTATCTACATCTACGTAATACCCTGCGAGCCACCACGAGGGTGTGTGGCAGGGGGTGAAGATCACCAAACATGCAATATTGACATGCAACTAGGATATTTAATGAAGGCATGCTAGATAATAGGGTCACATGGTTAGTATCTACATAATAAGAAAGGGATTAATGGTTTTTATTAAATGCATCATGCACTACAGACTACTCTAACTATATTTCACCTACCTATCCCTTTGCTACGCTGCCTATTGTTCTCTCTTATAGTACGAGGGAAAAATGACATTTTAAATCTATCGGTACGACAATCTATCTCTCTAATCTTGTTAAACTGATCAAACCTAGCATAATACGCAGGGGTTCTCAAGATATATCTAACGTCATCTGTGAACAAATCGGTTTCGAATTTACTTTAAAGGTTTAACCTAAATTTTAACCTGCGTTCTGATTTCCACCTCTGGCCTGTTTGCGTGCAACGAGAGTAAAGCCTTTTTTACGCTGCGCACGAACTTGCGCAATTTCGAACTGCATTCTTCTCTCAATTTGGCGTGCAGTAACAATTGAGGATACATCCGGGCTATTTTGCCCTGTCGCGTTCTTGCATTCGCGCATTCACTATTGCAATTCACCAATCCGCACGATCCAATTTTAAATGCACTTTCGCACGTATACATCGGCTTGTATATACAATAGCGTTCCCCGTGTGAAAGGGGCTTAACCAGTGAAGGGGCAGATCCTCCGAAATGCGTTCTCTCCGCTTTCCATGAAGGACACAATGTATTCGTCTTTGAAAAGGTCGTCTGGGTGAAAGGGGAGGAGTAAGTTGGGATACGACCCTTTGGAAACACGTGCAGCGCGGATGAGTGTGGAGCCACATTGACTGCAGGACAACACCCTTTCGGAATACCCCCACCCAAATGGCCTTGCCCCCACCAAGATCCTCTCTCGAGCTGTTCCCTGTTGAACAGGGCCTGTTCCCTTCGCCTCCAGCCAGAAACACAAGAGGCAGCTCCCCCCCCCCCTCCTTCCTGCCTCTCATTCCTCTGATCCTTCCGCTTTCCCTTCCCACATTTCCAAAGAGGCCTCGACCAGTTTTTGGGGAAACCGGGAAACCCATAATTTTATTTTTTATTTTTCTTTTACGGAAGAATAGTCCACATACAGTAAAAGTGCCCATTTAAAGTGTACTTGTAAAAAACACCAAAAGACACATATGAACAACAAATAAAACAAAAAAAGCAACAAAAATCTTAACTTAGACGATCTGGAGTTGGCGTCCGTGTCTGTTTCTTTCTAGGTTCGCAGCATATTTAAGGAAAGATGAGTTGTGGCGAAGTTGGTGAAGTTTTTTGGGGATAGAGAAAAGGGATCATTATTAGTAGGAAGTGAATATTTTTGGGAGGAGAGACAAGAAGAGCGAGCGTTTTTAATTAGCGATCATCTTGGATTTGTGATTTGGAGTAATGAGTTAGCTCTGGTCGGACGCAAAGGCACTCTGATGTTAATGAATGAGGTATGAATAAGGAATGAAAAATACGTGTCGAGGAGTGAAGATTACTGCCCAGAGAGAGTTGTGATGTAAACTTTTCGTCGGCTTGGAGAAAGATATTTTATTTGTTTATTTTCACAATCCCTAATACGGCACATTTGGTCATTTTACGTCGAGTGAATAAGTGACGAGACATAGACATTCATGTCCTGGGCAGACAATATTCTACCCAGGCTGGACTCGAACCCGCGACCCTCGGGTTAGCAAACGAGGACTTTACCACGCCGCCACCGGGGCCGACAATTGACCGCCGAAATCGACGGTCTCCAATCCACGGATTAGTTTACTGGTTTTAAGAAACCGCCTCAGACTCGTAAGCCCCCTGCTAGGCTTATATTACTTGAAAAATAAATATCACGCGCCTCAAACTGCTATTTTATCCTGCGATATATTTGATTTCGTGTTCAATCTCCGTAAAATTTTGTTGTGGATTCTCTATCAAGGCCAAAGTTGCCTTTTTTGGATATCCATGCAATAAATAAAATTTCATAATATTATTTAATAGTGAAGATATTTTTGTTGACCCTCGCCGTACCTAAAAGTGTAACTATCTTCAGCATTTGAACTAGTGCACTGTAAGATGTGGCTTATCATTTATTTTTTCTCGGATCTTCAATTTCAACCTCTCAAATTAGTGTATGCAGTGACGTTAAATTTTCCCGATTGTTGGAGAACAAATCATTCCCAGGGCTAACCTTTGCTGTCTTCAATTTGCGTTCTATTTTCATCTACAACTACGAAGTAACGTGCAAGCCACAATTGGGATGTGTGGCACGGAGTGATTCCACACCAAGCGTGAAGCACTCATCTTGGTTCAAGTTTGATAGATCAGTTTAAGGATACTGACTAGGTTAAATAGGTTTTTTTCAGTAGTGCAAAATATAATGAGGGAGGTTTAATAAAAGAATTAGAGCGCGTGCAAAGGAGATCCGCTAGATTTGTTAAAGGCCGTTATGATAATTGTATAAGTGTTACGAATTTAATAGAACTAGGATGGGAATTACTATCAGAACGCAGGTTAAAATTTAGGTTAAACCTTTTAAGTAAATTCGAAACCGATTTGTTCACAGATGACGTTAGATATATATTAAGAGCCCCTGCGTATTATGCTAGGTTTGATCAGGTTAACAAGATTAGAGAGATAGATTGTCGTACCGATAGATTTATAATGTCATTTTTCCCGCGTACCGTAAGAGAGAACAATAGGCAACGTAGCAATGGGATAGGTAGGTGAAATATAGTTAGAGTTGTCTGTAATTTATACGTATGAGGCATCGCAGAAGGTAGCGTGCAGGATATTTTAGCATACCCAGCGAGTTTCTCGTTGTTATGTTCTCGCTCTCGCTCGCTCTCTATGCTCGAGTTACGTTCTCCATAATGATTGGGGAATTATCTCGATCAAACTACCTTAATGCAGCGCATTTGGCCAATTTATGTATTGTTAATTACAACAACAAAAGAATAAGATCATAATAATCCATGTTCTGAGTGGTGATAATTCCACCCAAACGGGATTCGAATCCGCGACCCTCGGTTTAGCTGGCGAGGAATTAACCTCGTCGCACACCGGGGCCGTTTGATTATTCATTCTGAATATTCAGCCGGCTATTCCATTCAAAACTGAATAGAAATAAATTATTAAGGCATTAAAAGGTGCTACCTTACGTTATCATAATAATGATAATATAATGTTTATTTGCCAAGGGATCAGTTTCAGAAGGAAGTAACTATTACAGATATAAGGTACATTGATACAATAAAACACCAGATAAATAGGTACCAAGATAACGCTAAAAGTGTATACAGAATATCATGCATACCCATACAGCATATCATGGACAATGAATTATAAAATAATAATATAATAAAAAGTTACAATATATTATTAAAGATTCACGAAAAAGAAACTATTAAAGTTTTTTGGTGGTATTGTATTCTGCAACAGAGCAATATTGCTCATACAATAAAAACACTTTAGCTTTAAGGATGTTGGTACAATGAGATTTTTTACTAATTCGGCAGGCAATTTATTATTAACTCTTATTCCCATCTCCTGGGGTCCAGATTTCCTCCTCTCAGTTCTAATGAATGAACAACGAAGATCAGTTTTTCCTCTAGTGTTATGATCATAAATGTCAGAGGTCAAAGAGAACTTAACATAATCATTAATCACATACAATATCAAATGACATAATTACAGGCAAGGAAGTGGAAGAATTTTCAGAGATTGGAAGATAGGTTTGGAGTGAGATTTGCTGAGCTAAAAGGTGATTATTCTTTTAATTCTTTTTTGGGTGAAGAAATGGATGGGAAGGAAATAGGAAGGGGATGCCCCCCAGAGCAAGATACATTCATCTGCATCTACATAATAATAATCCAATAGTGCATGTTTGGTGATCTTCACCCCCTGCCACACACCCTCGTGGTGGCTCGCAGGGTATTACGTAGATGTAGATGTAGATGTGAATACGCTGCGAGCCGCCGCATGGTCGTGTGGCAGGGAGTGTTAGGTCATCAGCCGTGTAAATATGTTAGGTTTTGGTAGGTGAAATGGTGACTTGTATTATGGGAGTGTATCATTGAAGCTCAGTTTTTATTGTGGTCGCTTATTTTGCGCGTAAAGAACGAGTTTTTTTAACCTGTTCGATTCTGTCCGCTCGGCAATGTCTCTCTCTTATTTTCTCGCTTCTGTCAGACCTAGAGATGTACGTCATGATAATATTCTGTGTGTCTCTCTGATACACACCAGTTATGAATTTCTCAAGCAACCTAAGCGTAGCGTGTAACTCCGAGTCTTTAGGGGCTCCCACCTTAATCCGTCTAACAGTTGTGAGACACTATATGTTCGCTCTTGTCAGTTTTTGACGAAGCGTGCAGCTTTCCTTAGTATTTGTTAAGTTTTTTGGTTAAATCTTTACTGCCAGGGTCCCAAATGCTCGTGGCGTATTCGAGGTGTGGTCTAACCAGTGCGAAGTAGCGTATTTCTTTCACTTTTTCATCCGAGGACCTTCCTATCTACATCTACATCTACGTGATACCCTGCGAGCCACCACGAGGGAGTGTGGCAGGGGGTGAAGATCACCAAACATGCACTGTTTACATGCAACTAGGATATTTAATGGAGACATGCTAGATAATATGGTAACATGCAGCTAGATGGTTAGTATCTACATAGTAAGGAAGGGATTATTGGTTGTTATTACATGCATCATGCACTACAGACTACTCTAACTATATTTCACCTACCTATCCCTTTGCTACGCTGCCTATTGTTCTCTCTTATAGTACGAGGGAAAAATGACATTTTAAATCTATCGGTACGACAATCTATCTCTCTAATCTTGTTAATATGATCAAACCTAGCATAATACGCAGGGGCTCTTAATATATATCTAACGTCATCTGTGAACAAATTGGTTTCGAATTTACTTAAAAGGTTTAACCTAAATTTTAACATGCGTTCTGATAGTAATTCGCATCCTAGTTCTTCTATTATTCGAAACACTTATACAATTATCATAACGGCCTTTAACAAATCTAGCAGATCTCCTTTGCACGCGCTCTAATTCTTTTATCATACCTTCCTCGTACGGATCCCATATACTAGCGGCATATTCTAAATGAGGCCTGACAAGTGTAAAATAGCTTCTTTCTCGTACTCTCTCATCGCATTTGCCTAGAACCCTTTTTACGAATCCTAATCTACGGTTTGCTACACTATTTATTTCCCTGATGTGTTTCCTCTTATACGCTTAACAAAACATAATTTATTTAATGCTTTGTCACATGTTTTGTATGTGTATTTCCCACGATACGTTATACTTTGTAGCTCCTTGTGTGGAATTCTGCGTTATACAGATTTAATAAAACTTCAATACCCGTGGTATGCGTCAGTTTTTGTTATCATGTTTTGTCATTGGAGGTACATATTGATGCGTTCTTTTTATCCTCGAAAATGTGCCCGCTTCAAATTTCTGTCGTGAAAGCGATTCTCATCTAAGTTCATTAAATAACCTCGACATATCCCAAAACTTGACATTACATCAATTTTGATACAAAATCGCCTTCACATGAGGAAGGCCTCGAGGGTGCTCAAGAGTTGAGCCATCGTGGAGGCATCTTCCTTCGTTAATTTTTTTTCCTTTGAGGACACTTCTCTCACAGGGCGACAGCATGTGATCAATTAGCTACTGCCTTGCTACGTCACAGATATCCGTGCTGCGTCGATTTAGAAAAAGAAATATTCACGAAAGACTTCTCGTGCCGTTCAACCTGATGGTTTGCTAGGGGAAATTCGAGTTAGCACCGTCCTTCCTCTCGCAACTCCAACAACCGGTGACGGCCAGTGATGCGTCACGAAGCTTCGCTCGTCCACGAAAATTGTTACGAAACCGTTGGGCTCACATGGCGACAAGACAACACCGAATCCTTCGTATAATGAGGAGAGGAGGTGGTTGAAGTGAGAGGGAACGGTGTGTGGAAAGGCAGTCATATATATCGAGTTCGCACTATACCAAATGAGAGAGAAAACTGATGTGTAGGGTGTCGGGTTGGTTCAGTTGCTAGAGTACTGGCTACATCTACATCTACGCATCTACGTAATACCCTGCGAGCCACCACGAGGGTGTGTGGCAGGGGGTGAAGGTCACCAAACATGCACTATTGAAATGCAACTAGGATATTTAAGGGAGATATGCTAGAAAATAGGGTCACATGGAGCTAGATGGTTAGTATCTACGTAATAAGGAAGGGATTATTGGTTGTTATTACATGCATCATGCACTTCAGACTACTCTAACTATATTACACCTACCTATCCCTTTGCTACGCTGCCTATTGTCCTCTCTTATGGTACGCGGGAAAAATGACATTTTAAATCTATCGGTACGACAATCTGTCTCTTTAATCTTGTTAATATGATCAAACCTAGCATAATACGCAGGGGTTCTCAATATATATCTAGCGTCATCTGTGAACAAATCGGTTTTGAATTTACATAAAAGGTTTAACCTATATTTTAACCTGCGTTCTGATAGTAATTCCCATCCGAGTTCTTCTATTAAACTCGTAACACTTATACAATTATCATAACGGCCTTTAACAAATCTATCGGATCTCCTTTGCACACGCTCTAATTTGTATCATACCTTCCTCGTATGGATCCCATATACTAGCGGCATATTCTAAATGAGGCCTGACAAGTGTAAAATAGCTTCTTTCTCGTACTCTCTCATCGCATTTGTCTAGAGTCCTTTTTACGAATCCTAATCTACGGTTTGCTACACTTGTTATTTCCCTGATGTGTTTCCCCCGTGATATGTCTTCAGTGATGGTGGCGCCTAATTATTTAATAGATTCTACGTTAGATGTTCATACGTCTGATGTGCAGGGGATCGGGTTGGTTCAGTTGTGAGAGTACTGGCTAACCGCACGGACGGTCAGGGTTCAAATCCCTGCGGAGGAGGTTGTTTTTCAAAGGAAACCCGATCCCTACTTGAGTGTCTTTGACTGTGGGAGGGCACTTCAAGTACCGTACTCCGTCTGTCGGATGAGATATAAAAAGAAACCGTGGTCTCCTTGGTGCCTTTCGTTAAGAGCAGGCTAATGCCGACGCCAGGTTTCTATCCACCCTTCCTCCCTTGCCTATCCCCTATGGCGCAAATGACCTTAGCCGTCGGTCGCCTCCCCATGTAGCCATCCATCCAACTGTTGTGCCCATTGTTAGAGTTACGCAGAACGATAACTAGCTGCAATGCAGCTTATCACTTACAGACTCTAAAATAAGGAATTATTCTTAGGATTGTGAACTAGTAATGTTATAGGCTCCTAGAATTATATCACGAGTGTAATACATGTTTTTAGTACATTAGAAACTCCCATAGTTAAGAGCCAATAAAAATAGTAATAATTGACGAGGAGAGGAAATGGTTGAGCTGAGTGGGAAGTGAGCGTGAGGAAAAGAGAAGTCATGTGACGACGAACGCTTACGACATACGTGGTTCCTTCGCCTCCTCCACTCCCGAAGTTTCCCATGCAAACGAGCTCCTGTTTATTCTGAAGAAACAAGCTATGTTGTCTCCCATCCACCTTGAGATAATTAATGAAGCGAGGAACTGAAAAAAAAATGAAAAAAGGCCCTCGGTGGAGATGATTGGTTCATTTACTAACTAGCGCAGCGTCGTGCGCGGGGTAAAGGCGACACCATTCAGGAATAGGTTTCACTTTCATACTAATGATTCTCGGCGACATTGTAACTCACCGGTTTATTCGTGTTCCACGATGTAGACTATTTTTTTTCGGACGTTCAACATATTTTGCTAGAGCCAAACTATTATGGTAGAAACGATCAATGGCATAAGATTAAGGAAATAGACTTCAGAACCGATAGGTTTAAAATGCCATTTTTTTCCGCGTACAATAAGAGACCATAATAGTTGCGATGGATCAGCTTCAAAAACACTTTGACCCAAACTACGTAGAGTAGTTTTTATACTTATGCTTAATGTGTTACCATCATTACTAACATCACATACTAAGGTAACAAATAATAATCCAACGTGGGGAGATAGTAAAAATGACTTTTTTTGGAAAT
Source organism: Ceriagrion tenellum (assembly GCA_963169105.1). Lineage (NCBI taxonomy): Eukaryota > Metazoa > Arthropoda > Insecta > Odonata > Coenagrionidae > Ceriagrion > Ceriagrion tenellum. Next base: position 69,203,712 of record OY720643.1, read on the forward strand.
GACTTATGCCTAGGTTAGCGAAGACGCTGGAAGGGTCGGGTAAGACGGGCACCGCTGGAAGGATAAGGTGAAAGGGTCGATGTTCTCAGGAAGGGAATTGACAAGAGAAGAGAGGCGAAAAATGAGGGAGCGCTTGGTAAGTGACAATCTAGGAGTATGGACACGGAGTAATGCGTGAGTCCTGTTGTGTCGGGTGGGTATCATGAAATTTAACAAGGTTTATTTGTTTTACAATTTTTATTAATAAACAAGGTTTATTAACAATTTAACATTATGAAATAAGGTCGGGGCAGTCAATGGTTGAGTGCAGTGTGCTATGGATAAGTTTAAGATCAGTTTTAAGGAAGATATTGTCAAGTTTATTTACGGAGAGTGAGGACAAGACAGCATCTGAGGGTAGGTTGCGGAGATTTGGCACTATTTTTAACAATATGTGCGAAGTCGATCGAAATCGAGTTTTCTTGCAAATACATATGGTCTAGGTCAGAAATATTTTCACATTTCTTACTTGGGATGTATAAATAATCCATTTCATATTATGTAGATACTAACCATCTAGCTGCATGTGACCATATTATCTAGCATGTCTCCATTAAATATTGAGTTCTTATATAATTACGTTCTTATTTATGCATGATATTTTGAATCTGTAGTAGTAGTCTTTGTATCCCTTGCATGTTGGAACGATTGAAGATAGAATGTTTCTTGGGTATTAGATTTTTAATTGGCGCTTTGCATATGTGGTACGCGGGTTTTAATGTAATGTCGGTGTTCTACCATATCATTCATGCATGCCTGGTGCGAAAGCACCCCCTGCCACGCACCCTTTGGGTGGCTTGCAGGGTATGACGTAGATGTAGATGTAGATGAACAGAGATTAAGTGGTGAATGTTGCACTGGTAAGTGGTAATATTCCATAGGTCCGTTTGGTGGCATTACGTGCCGAGACCTCAATCGGCGTTCAATAGAAGTGTTTGAATGTTCCCACTATTTTTCTCTAATGGATATCTATCGTTTTCACGAAGTTATTGTATCTGCTGTTTCATGCTGCAATGAGTTCTTCAAGTTAACTCCGATACTAGGCGTAGGAAAAAACTTTTTTTTCCGAAATTTTTATCTTAAAGGCAAACCACAGGTACTTGGGCTAATCACGGTCAAAAACAACTGGGCCATGCTCCGAATTGTGCGAATGTCATAGAGTCTCAATGTCATGGCTCCTGATAATCCAACTTTTGGACGTTTAAGAACTCGTAACTGGGCTAATTATGATTAGATATATATGACCTATTCTGCAATCTCCAAGCAAAAGGCAAGCATTTAAGGTGAGGTAGAATACGGGAATGAATGGAAAATATTGTTAGGATTCTTTAGTGCCACGGCATATAAGGCTCCCACGTTTATGGAATCCAGGACGTTCAGATTGGTTGCTTTCGGCACCCTGAAAAACCATTTTCACGGTGAACGGCACGGGATGATTTCCTACTGTGTCTGCAACTTCTTTGCTAAAATAGTTAAGAATAGATTACCACAGTGTCGTAATATGTCCACCAAGGCTATTCTATCCTATCTCTCCATCCCTAATCTCCCCACTCATAGACTCACAGCAGACTTAAAATTTATTTATAAAATTCTTAATTCCACCATCGACTGCCCTGAATTGCTCTCTTATATCAATTTCAAAGTTCCCTCCCGCCTTACCCGTTCTCACCCTTTACTTCACACGCCCATTCCTAGACTTTCGATCACTAAACGTTCTCTTTTCTTCCGCCTCTCCTCTCTATTGAATTCCCTCCCTTCCCACATCGATCCTTTTGCACTTTCATCTAAATCCTTTGTAAGCCTTTCTCTTTTGTATCTTTCGCCTAAGTAGTTATTCCCCCAATTTTCTTTTTTATATATATTTCCATAATTTCTGCTTGCAACCAGTTGTTAAGTTTGCTTGTATATGTCTTTAAGTGTGTGTATTGTTACATGGCCACTATAAAATGGCACCATAGCTGTATGTGGTTTTCTTACTTTAAATAAATAAATAAATAAATGCCAGGCATACTCGTCCCAGCTCTGGACCGAATCCCAGACTGTAATGTAAATAAAAAAAGTAATCCTAGAGCTTTCGACATTTCGTTAACCAAGTGAGTCCTTTGGAGAACAGTGTTGCCGAACTTGTGCCCCGTTTGCTCACCTCTGAATCTCTTAGGCAACCACTTCTAACGTACAAAAAAATTGCTACGAAAATGATAAGAATAGTTATCACTAAAAGTAAACAATGTGAACACACAAACCCAATATTTGTCCGACTTAAAATTCTTCCCATTAAATATATGTTTATTTTTAAGGTTCTGAAATTATTTTATTTGAAGCGTGGCTATTTGCCCGCGGTTTCTGGAAGCGACCATACGTATAATTTAAGAAGGAAGCTATCTACTCGGCTTCCAAAACCAAATCTTACGTTGTCTAATAGATACTCTGTATGCTTGGGCCCGAAAATATTTAACGCCTTACCTGAATACATTAAAAGTTTGAAAAGCAAGAATAAAATTTTGAAATTTTCATAGTAATGGATATTGGCACATAACAGTATTGATATTTTATACTAGATCTGTAGTGTGCCCTATTTTGTAGCTTGTAATAATTTGTGTATTATGCGAATGTAAGCTATATGAATTATTATTATATTTGCTTAACTTGTTCATAATTGGACTGAAATGAAATCGTCCTTTGTTAATTATTATATTTGCTTTTGAAAGTATTTTTGTTTTTATCAGCAATGAATTTCCTTTATGGAAGACAGTCTCCACACAGGTCTGTTGCCTTTGTGGCTTAAAGCTCCTTGATATTTGTAGACAACACTGTGCCAAAACTGTTGAGCAAATTATCTTAGATGTACAGTTGGTATACCTATTCGTTCGCTCGAATTTAATTTTCCTGCTGCTGTTAGCGACCGCATACCTCCGGCCTTTCTCAGATGTTAAAAACCTACGAGCGAATGAATTCGTCGTCATGAATAGTTCGAGTGTTGACAATAGGCAGGCAGTAAATCTTTCTCATTATATTCTCTACTCTCTTATTTATGCATGATGTAAATATTGATGTTCTTATTTATGCATGATATTTTGAATCTGTAGTAGTAGTCTTTGTATCCCTTGCATGTTGGAACGATTGAAGATAGAACGTTTCTTAGGTATTAGATTTTTAATTGGCGCTTTGCATGTGCGGTACGCGGGTTTTAATGTAATATCGGTGTTCTACCATATCATTCATGCATTCATGGTGCGAAAGCACCCCCTGCCACCCACCCTTTGGGTGGCTTGCAGGGTATGACGTAGATGTAGATGTATAATGTTTCACAACTTCTGGAGGAATTAAGGTGGGGGCCCCTAGAGATTCGGAGGCTACACGCTAGGCTTAGGTTGCTTGAGAAATTGAAAACTGGTGTGTTTCAGAGCGACAGAGAGAATATTATCATGACGCCCCACTACACAACTAGGTCTGACAGAAGCGATAAAATAAGAGAGATACATAGCCGAACGGATAGGTACAAAAACTCGTTCTTTCCGCTAACAATGAGCGACCACAATAAAAACTTAGCTCCACAAAATACACTCCCATAATACACGTCACCATTTCACCTCCCAAAACCTTACAGATTTACACGGCTGGTGACCTAACACCCCCTGCCACACGCCCATGCGGCGGATCATAGGGTTGTATGCAGATGTCGGAAACGGAATGCCTGTGGCTGGATCTAGGACGCTCATCCCCCAAGTTCCCATGAACTACCTGATGGGCAGTTTAGGCTAACAAAGCCCAAAATATTTTGCAGATATGATATCAATATATATCGCAATGCGGAGGATCTGTTTATCAAGCATTTCAGTTTTATTTTTTTTATATGTATCTCCTTCAAACTTGATTAATGATTAAAAACAGTTGGCATTAAACAGTATTTAATTCCCTTTTTAGATGTAAATCAAGAGATTTTCACGATGGTGAAATGAATAAACGATGGTGAAACAAATGTGAAATGAAATACGCTAACAGTATACGTGAATTTTGAGACTACCGGGACTGCTGTCGGCGCAGAAAATATGTGCACTTGAGTTTCGGTACGAATGAAATATGAACGAATAGGCTTACAGAGAAACTAATCGCAACATATTTTTCCTATTTTTATTTTGCGTTTCTTAATGGTAAATTAAAAAATTTTAAGCATATTTTTAAAAATTTTTTAAGACGGGTGCAACGTAAAAAGTACCGGTTTTGGACGGAGTGTGAGCGAAGCCCCGACTTTGAGAATTCGTTACTCAAACACAAGGGCTTCAATGACAATCATATTTCAGTAAATGGTGGATAGGTATGTTTGATATATACTCTGTCAGTTTTAGCATTGTGTATTCAACTGGAAAAAGGTTAAGTATTATTAAACTTTACTCCCTCAGGCGTTACTTTGTGGAAGTATTTTATACTTGAATCCATGTTAAAACAATCCTTGTACTTTTCCATAAATATTTATTCATGTACTACGCGTTTCGTTGCTTGTTGCATCCTCAGGTACAATTATATACATGTAATTACTATTTGGTAGGACACTTTTTTATAAGCCCTTAACCTATGTTCCCCTGCCTTTACACCAAAAATTAGTTTGTTCTCCAAACCCCCTCCCCCCCAGCTTATTGGCGTTGGTTACTATCGTAACTACCAATAAATAACATGTAAACAATTGTACCTGAGGATACACCAAGCTGCGAAATGCGTAGTACATTAATAAATATTGGTGGAAAAGTACAAGGATTGTTTTAATATGGATTTAAGGTTATTATTAATTTTGTAAAATGATTGCATTTCAAAACTGGGGCATCGTACAATTTTTTATTGATCACGTTATTATCCGCAGCCACGTAGCCGCAGTAATTTTTCCTCTGCGAAATTTCCCACTTATAGTTTTTTTTATTATTCGTACAAGAGCTTATCGTCGGCGAATTATACTTGGGAGTTAATTCCAACCGATTCATGATTTTGAGGAGAGACATGACAAATTAATCTAGCTACTTTGCCTCTCTTTTATCTCCTCTTCATTTGAAAGATGCTGAACGTCGAATTGTATGCAACAGTTTAGAGTTTTCGTGTTACTTGCCGAGTGGAGTATGAGCTTCAAAGGTCACTGAACGCAATGGACCATGTCCTCCAAGAGTACAACATGAAAATAAATAAGGCGAAGACTATAATCTTAAGGCCGCTTTACACGGTGAATGATCATGCGCGAATGATCATGCGAATGACGATCATGCATCGTGTAATACGGAAAATTCAGCGAATGAACCGTCATGCGCATGATCATTCAAGCAAAATTAGAACATGTTCTATTTTTGTTCGCATGATCCCGTGAATGATCGCATGATCTGAACGCGCGACCTCCATCTTGATTGTTTTGATTTATTTAACTGGAATGTAGGAATGGAACCAGTGAACCGTGAGCGTCCAGTGGAATTTCTCATACAATTCTACACGATTTCGACAGTCCTTTGTCCAATGCACGGTATATCTTCACGGTATATCGGCACCACGGAGTAGGATATACTAGGTCCTAGGTAGGTCCTACTCCGTGATCGGCACAGTGATATCTATTATCTTCCTCTTGAGGTGATATGCGAGCGAATTTGGCTATTTATTCATTTAAATTTTTAATATTTTGAATTATTCGTTTACGTTTTATAGTTAATTTTCTCGATTTCTTTTTCCGGTTTTGTAAATATTCAATTCGTGTTTTTTTAAATTTTCGTATGAGAGTTAATTCCTTCATATTCTTTTTTTCCGCTGTTGTAAATATTTAACCCTTAGTGTTTGATCGTTTATTCGTGGTTGCATCTCATAAGCACGGCTGCTACCATAACCAATGCTACGGTAGCAGCGATCACCAGTCTTCTGCGTCTTCTATCCATTTTCCACAACCAGCTTGATATTTTAATTTTAAATGCCAATAAAACCACCGACTACGCGCTGACAGACGTCGTATACTATGTAAACAAAACAATCCTCTGTCGATATGCGAGAGCTATGATCGAAACAGCTGAGTAGGTTGGAAATTTTCCTTGAATCGATATGAACCATCGATAGAAGTACAACTGCGCATCCTTTCGACGCAGATCATTCGCGTGATCATTCGCGAATTTCATTCGCCGTGTAGTACGGGGTCATTTATGAAATTCATTCGCGAATTAATGCTTGAATGATCATTCGCATGATCATTCACCGTGTAAAGCGGCCTTTAGTATGTGGAAGTGAGAAGCTGATTGCAGAATAAAACATAGAGGGAAAGAAATAAGAGCAACTGGATCCCTTCACCTATCTCGGAGGTACCATCACGTAGGACTGAAGAAGAACAAGGGGCATCTAGCGAAGAATTGCTCAAGCTAAGAAGGCGTTCGTGATAAAAAGACAACTGCTGTGCTCAAAGAAGGTAGGGCTGCAAAATTGGAAACATTATGTGAAATCATTCTTGTATAGTGTGGACTCTATGGATCGGAAGCATGGACCATTGGAAGCGCTGACCAGAACAGGATAGAAGCCTTCGAAACCTGGTGTTGGAGGAGGGCGCTGAAGATAAAATGGACGGACAAAATAAGAAATAATGAATTTACGGAAGAGTGGGAGAGGAAAGGACTACATCTACATCTACGTGATACCCTGCGAGCCACCACGAGGGTGTTTGGCAGGGGGTGAAGATCACCAAACATGCACTATTGACATGCAAGTAGGATATTTAAGCGAGATATGCTAGATAATAGGGTCACATGCAGCTAAATGGTTAGTATCTACATAATAAGAAAGGGATTATTGGTTATTATTGCATGCATTATGCACTACAGACTACTCTTACTATATTTCACCTACCTATCCCTTTGCTACGCTGCCTATTGTTCTCTATTATAGTACGCGGGAAAAATGACATTTTAAATCTATCGGTACGACAATCTATCTCTCTAATCTTGTTAATATGATCAAACCTAGCATAATACGCAAGGGTTCTCAATATATATCTAACGTCATCTGTGAACGACTCTGTTTCGAATTTACTTAAAAGTTTTAACCTAAATTTTAACCTGCGTTCTGATCGTAATTCCCATCCTAGTTCTTCTATTAAGCTCGTAACACTTATACAATTATCATAACGGCCTTTAACAAACCTAACAGATCTCCTTTGCACGACTTTCTGAAATGCAATAGAGAAAAGAAGAACCAGATGGATTGGACACACCCTGAGACACAATGGGTTTGTAACGAACGTGATTGAGTGTAAAATAGAGGGAAAAGTCACCAGATAAAGACCCAGGAATGAGTTCATGGACCAAATAAATCTATATGTGACCTAGCATTAGAAAGGGAAGGATGGAGAGTGGTGATCAACCAATCTTGATTGCACGACCAAGGATGATGACCGAGTGGAGTAAAAGTAAACAATTCCTAATATCATTGCCTTATCTTCCACCGCACTCTTTCCTTCATCAGCGGCTACATTCCATGAGAGCGAATCAGACGGCGGTCTGCGAGAAAAAATGTCTGAGGACAAAGCGGTAGTTCATTAACATCTGGCCCTCTGGAACTCACAGGAGAGAAAATTCTCACCTATATTGAAGGGCGAGGAACAGTTAGCGAATTACTCTTCCCCAGTCTGGCAATGGAGACATCACGGAGCATGGGCCATCACCGAAAATAATTCTTAGGCCCAATTTTTCATATCTGGTCAAACATTCTCACGGAATAATAGCCTATGTTTTTTCCGTCTGTAACCCCTAATGGTTTCATACACTACGTTCACCAATCGACCTCAGGTCGATTTGGCCGGTTCAGCTCGGTATGGTAAACGCAACGGGCTAGTGGGATCGATGTGAGATCGCGCCAATGAAATTAGAGAGCTAGATTGTAGAACCGATTGGTATAAAATGTCATTTTTTCCGCGTACCATTCGGAACCATAACGGCTGTGATCATCGTCAAGAATAGTGCAAATAGTGGCATTAGCTAGATTGTAGATCTCTTTCTTTATATTTTCTACGTTCTTATATATCTATGATGTAAATATTGATGTTGTTATTTATGCATGAGATTTTGAATCTGTAGTAGTAGTCCTAGTTCCCCTTGCATGCTGGAACGATTGACGATAGAATGTTTCTTGGTTAGTACATTGTTAATTGGCGCGTTCCATGTGTGGTCCGCTGGTTTCAATGTAGTTTCGGTGTTCTGCCGTATAATTAATGCATGCCTGGTGTGGAAGCACCCCCTGCCACACACCCTTTGGGTGGCTTGTAGGGTATGACGTAGATGTAGACATGAGAAGCGGGCTAATTTGGCCCGCTTTCTCTACCAGTTTTAGATTTTAAATCGTTATGAACCGATTCAAATTGGTATGTCAATCGATTTCGTATTGGTAAACCAGGCGATCTCAGTCGGCTGGCTTAGAATGTTCAGATTGGTCCGAGTTCAAATCGATCTGAGTTCGATTGGTAAACGTGGGGATAATCTAGTCAATAGAACTGAGTACTAACTTTTTAGGAAGAAGGCCAACAGCGACAGTCATTGAAATTGATTGTTGCACTATTTCTCACGTTCTGAGCAAGTTCCATCTTGGTCAGACGAAGTATTGGCGAACAGCGAAAAAAAATGACTTGGTATTGATAAAACAATACTCCGAAGCTAATTATAAGACGAGGATCATGTCTCCTTCTGGTGTTTTTGAGACTAATGTAAATGTCGCGTATTCCAACATAAGTTCAACTAAGGAAAAAGCGATACGATTTGTATTTGAATCGGGGGTTTTGAATGAACTGATGAAACAGATGCCTCGACAATACTTGGCTAATGTCTCATTAAATGAAGCCATCTCGACGATAACTTAGAATGTGCCTCGGCTGAAGTTTTCAATCTTCAGACGTCTACCTAGTAGCACCACCTCTTCACCTGGGTCGGGAAATTAGCCCGTTCCAGCTAATTTCCCGACACTTCTCCCCCGAAAGCTCCCCTTCCTCGCATCTCTGTCTTAATCTGCCCTAAATATTTGTTCGGTCCATCGCTTTGGGCCTCTCGCTTATCTTATCGCTTTCATCACGCAACTTGAATTGAAAGAGTAAAGTAAAAGTATGCACACACGGTCTTCTGGAGTTCAACGGACGGTAAACGAACTGCTGCTGCTGCTTCGGCTTAAAGGAATTCCTCGACGAAATTTTTTTTAACTATGTAAAGGTGTACACAAATTAAACGAATGTAAAATTCTTCAAGAATTAAGTGGGGTAAAAACCGTAGAGCACGATTGCCTTACTGAAAGGATTAGATTCTTCGGCCTCATAATGAGGATGGAAAATATAGCCTCACAAAGCGTATTTTTGTTATTTTTGTTCATGTTTAATGGAGTATCCATGGAAACGAGTGAATCCAAGGGATAAAGAAGGACATGATACAGATGGGGATAAAGAAAGTCAGGAATGGGATGAAATTACACTTACTGTACAAATAATTCTCGGGTTTCCGTCCGAGTAAGGATTTAGGCTGCTGCCAACGTTTCGATGGAATACCCCTCCATCGTTTTCAGAGCGAAGATTCCCAGGACATTTTCTCTGACGCTTATATACCTGTATTATCGGGGGTGTATTGTTTTTAAAATGTTTGACAAAAAATAACATCCATTTCCCGAAGGAAATGTCAATGACTCGCGTGTACACGATTTTATGTAAAAGATGAGGAATATCTAACTCATGGAACATGTCAGAAATTTCACAGTCTATACCTTTTCATGCCCTTACAACAATTTGTAGGAATGATTCAATCACTTACGGTTGTCATAGTTACAAACTGAAAAAAATTATCTTCGGGTGCGAAGGTGTTAACAACAAAAAGGCGTAAAAAATGAAATAAGGTTAAACCTTGCATTTGTACGCATGTTTACGCAATTAGTGAGGATTTCTGTCATTGCCACAAAGTTATTAAGGTCACATGTTAACTTAATGCTCCTTTAGTTGCTTAAATTTACACTAAATTTGGAACGTGATCTCTAATATGATAAGGAGAAAATGTCACTCAAACTACCTAAAATCATAATTATCATAAAATGCAGGACTTCTCCTGGTCAATATCTCGCCTTTAAAGTAGTTTAAACGAGGTGTCGTATTGCATAATAGCCAATGAATTTGCGCACATTATAAAGAAGGTAATCTCATATTTTTAATGTTTCTAAAATTCCGTATTGCACTTTTTCACGATTTTGGAAAAGAATATGGAAAGTCTCTTCCTTGGAATATGGTACGGCTGTGTGCTTCTTTGTGACGTTGTTTAAAAGATTAACCGCATTGATCGCGTCACTTATGTAACGGTGTGCAGGTGGTTGTCGAAGGCGTTTCCTGTACACCCCGTGAATCAACCTGATTCGAGTTAAAGACTAAAGCATGTATATTTCGGTGATTGATGAGAATTTGAGTCTTATATAACTAAGTGTTTGTACATGGTATATGTACTGTCGACAGTACATATACCGTTGGTATCTGTACTGTCGGCGCAGAAATTATGTGCACTCGAGTTTGGGAACAAATAAAAAAAAAAACGAGAAGACCTAGAGAAAAACCAATCACATCATAATTTTTCTTATTTAATTCTGCGTTGTTTAATGGTAAACTTAGAATTTTTAAATGCAGTTTAATAATTTTTACAACCGATATAACGCTAAAAGTACCGGTTTTTGATGGTGTTCGAGTGAGACTCCGACTTTGAAAATTCGTAACTCAAACACAAGTACTTATATGTCACCCGTATTTCAATCAAATGGTAGATAAATATGCTTTATATACCTGTTATAAGTTGCAGCGTATTATATTTAATAGGATAAAGGTTGTTATTAATTTTGTATAATGATTTCATTTCAAAACTGGGGCGTACCAAGATTTTGTTCCTGGTCGCGTTGCAATCCGTATGCTTAGGACATTTCCGATGTTTAATTGTCCATTTAATCAATTAGTTTTAGTTAGCACTTACATTACTGTTATACTAGAACTCCGATCGGATCTCCAGACGTAGACGGCTTGAGATGAGATCAATTAATTGCGGCAAATAATTCTATTGACGCAACACGTTACATGTTGGAATTAATCCTTTCAAACGACCAACCGTCTGCTATTTTTTGTTTGTTTACATAATATTGTCCAATACCATTATCACTTGAGAGTTTACCCTTCGGTATTCATGTCGATGGCGTCGTCTCTGTTAAGAGAGACAGTGGGTCCCATGCCTTCCAACTGTCCCTTTCTCCTTTAGCTACTCTCTTCCCTTTCCACTCCCCGCTCCCTATGTTATTTAAAGAGCAGCATGTGAAGGCTTCTCCTCATATACTCACCCCCAGCCCCTACATTTCACTCCCCCTATTCTTTGAGTCTCGGCTGTTTCCTTGACGCCAGAGACTGTGGCCAGAGTGGCACCACAACCCCAGAAGACCGCTGCCGATGTTGTCGCCCAATGGCCGGCGCGATTTCCCCAGCGAGACATTCAGCCAGTTACATTTACAGTGCACCCAAAGAATGCGCCACCCTACCTTGTCACCCTCTCCGTTACCTCCCTCACCACAACTAGTGGAGGGAAAGGAAAGTATTACTTTAGAATGTATATACACATGTCCTCTAAGAAAAGATACTACTGGTCTACTGTAAAAAGGAATGTTGAAGTCACACTTAGAGGAAATAAATTAGAGCAAGTGGATTCCTGCTTTCCTCTCGGAAGCACCATCACTTGGGACGGAAGAAGTACAACAGAGATCAAACGGAGAATAGCCCAAGCTAAGGTGTTTATTGGAAAAAGACTACAGCTGTGCTCAAAGAAGATAGGTGTACAAACTAGGAAACAGTGTGTGAAAACATTCCTGTGGAGTGTAGTTCTCTATGGATCGGAAGCATTGACCGTTGGAAAAGCTGACCAGAAAAGACTAGAAGCCTTCGAAACCTGGTGCTGGAGGAGGATGCTGAAGATAAAATGGACGGATAAAATAAGAAATGATCAAGTATGCAGAGGAGTAGAAGGTGAAAGGGCTATATGGAACACCACAAAGAAAAGAAAAACGAGATATATTGGTCACATCCTGAGACACAATGCGTTTGTGAAGAACATAATTGAAGGCACAATAGAGGGAATAGTCCCCAGAGGAAGACACAAGGATAAGTTCATGGACCAAATAAAGAGGAAAGTATATACATAGAAAGAGATACCAGGATGTAAGGGAACTAGCATTAGAAAGGGAAGGGTGGAGGGCTGCAGTCAACCAATCTTAGGATTGAACAACTGTTGATGGTATTGTAAGAAATAAAATCGTTGAATCAAACTAAGGCTTTTTTGCGGTGAGCGATGAACCAATACAGCCAAAGAGGAAACATTGATTATGAGTTCCATCATCGTAACAATAAGTAGAATTACATCTCAATACAGTCATAGTAACTTTTGTTTACTCAAAATAGTTCGTAATGTCAGAATAAGTGGTAAAGACCGTTTGAAAAGACAGCAAACAATCATAGAACTATTCTAAAAATTCAATCTTGTGCCCATTACGAGTCTACATCTACGTCATACCCTGCAAGCCACCCAAAGGGTGTGTGGCAGGGGGTGCTTCCACACCAGGCATCCATGAATGATACGGTAGAATACCGAAATTACATTGAAACCCGCGTACCACACACGCAAAGCGCCAATTAAAAATCTAATAACCAGCAAACATTCTATCATCAATCGTTCCAACATGCAAGGTATACAAAGACTACTACTACAGATTCAAAATATCATGCATAAATAAGAACATCAATATTTACATCATGCATAAATAAGAAAATAGAGAATATAATGAGAAAGATTTACTGCCTGCCTATTGTTCTAATTCGAACTATTCATGACGACAATCACAGCTGTTATGGTGGGTGGTGAGGTGGGTGGTGGCGAGTGGTCCACAATGAGGATTTAATGAATACACTGTAAACCTTCAAAGACTTCGATGTGGTAGTAATTTTTACCTCATCTGTGTGAGTAAAAAATATCATTTCATGAGCAGTCCTTACCCTTTTTTCAACAGTGCCCCAAATGTCCGGAATCCGGTGGTTGCGAATTCGATTCCCGCCTGATTGTCAGAGTGTAGATGTTTGTGTCCATATGTTACTGTCATATACCGCTCATGTATACGTCTACGAATAACGTGAAAGCCACCATCATGTGAGGGTGTATGGCTTGTGTGGGTTTGTTTGAGATGGATGTTATCTTCATCCACGAAGTACCGTGCAATCCACCACTAGGCCGTGTGGCACGGGGTGATTCAACACTAGACATGCAGCACTCATGCCAGCTGAAATCAGAATCGCTCACTTCCCCCCCGACCCCAGCCGCAGGCCAAAGGCAGTCAGGACAACAGTGCGCGGTCTGACCATGACTATGAGTGCTACGTGGACAAACATGCTTCCATACAGTACACTACTCAAGATACAACTAATGGCTAGTTTTATTAATGCGACAGGTAAACTGCACTACACAGTACTAAATCATGCAAGGGTATATCATGCTGGAGATTACATGCGAGGTCAGCCGCTAATGTCGATGTTAAGATATTTAGCACAAATGCAAAAACCTATTTTACCTAGTCAGAGTCAAAGTATTCTAGACCTGATCTATCGTGGCTATTATGGTCCCTTATTGTGCGGGGAAAAATGAGATTTTAAATCTAGCGGTTCGGCAGTATATTTCCTTAATCTCATGCCTGTTATCGTTTCTACTATAATAGTTTGGGTCTAGTAAAATATGTTGAACGTCCGGCATGAAAAATTCTTCACCAAACTTATGTAAAATATTTAATCTATATTTTTCACTTCGATCGGATAGAGGTTCTCACTCTAATTCCCTCAACAATTCACTTTCACTTACATATGTAGCAATTTACAACAAATCTAGGTGTCCTCCGCTGTATTCGATCTATATCGATATATAGGTTTGTGAAACGATGCTACGATAAGTTGGCTAGTGTGTCTGGACTGTTAGAAGAATTAGGATGGGGATCGCTATCACAGCGTAGATTAAATTATAGGCTTAACCTCCTAAATAAATTTCAGGAAAATCATTTTACTGACGACGTAAAAAACATACTATTAACCCCTTCGTACTACGGCAGATTAGATCGCGCCAATAAAATTAGAGAGCTAGATTGTAGAACCGATAGGTATAAAATGTCATTTTTTCCGCGTACCATTCGGGACCATAACAGCTGTGATCTTCGTCATGAATAGTTCGAATAGTGACAATAGGCAGACAGTAAATCTTTCTCATTATTTTCTCTACTTTCTTATTTATGCATGATGTAAATATTGATGTTCTTATTTATGCATGATATTTTGAATCTGTAGTAGTAGTCTTTGTATCCCTTGCATGTTGGAACGATAGAAGATAGAACGTTTCTTGGGTATTAGATTTTTAATTGGCGCTTTGCATGTGTGGTACGCGGGTTTTAATGTAATGTCGGTGTTCTACCATATCATTCATGCATGCCTGGTGCGAAAGCACCCCCTGCCACACACCCTTTGGGTGGCTTGCAGGGTATGACGTAGATGTAGATATCTGAAACTAGTCCTTCTTGGAAATAGTCCCATATACTAGCGGCGTACTCCAAGTAGGGTCTCACGAGAGAAAATGATGAGATGATTTGGCCTCTACCACATGAAAAGAAAGCTGAAGAAAGAGAGAAAAAGAAAATGATGAAAGAGATGATTTGGCCTCTACTACAAAAGATGAAATGTTACAGTGGTGTCACCTTAATAATATAGTTCTGAATAATGAGACTAAAACTACATGTTTGCTGTTTCACAACAAGAATTCTCATGTGACTCCTACTCTACCACCTCATTCTGCTTTCTCCACTTCCTCATCTGTTAAATTTTTAGGTGTACACCTTGCCAATACTCTTGACTGGTCAATTCATATCTCTGACCTTAACAAGAAACTTTCTGTTGGCATTTTTATGATAAGGAAACTGCCTCCTCTAGTCTCTCTCAATACCCTTAAAGCTGTGTACGTTGCTAAAGTCCACTCATTCATGTCCTATGGTATCATGTTTTGGGGTAATTCATCTACTGCAACCAAGGCCTTCTCTCTCCAAAAACAGGCCATTTAGGCCATCTGCAGAATTCATATTCGAACCAGTGGTAAACCACTGTTTTCCGCACTTAGGATCCTTACACTACCATGCGTTTACATTCTCACTTGTGCCATGTCTGTAAAATGTTATCCCCATCTCTTCCAAGTCAATTCTCATTTTCACAGTTATGATACACGCTCCAAAAACAATATTCACAATAATCATTATTTATTTAGCTTATGCCAGGAAGGTCCATATCACTCTGTTGCTGCAGTTTATAATAAGTTACCCACAGGTATAAAATCTCTCGCCACTCCTTGTGCTTTTAAAAATAGATAAAAAAATATGCTACTCAGCAAATGTTATTATAGCCTCAAGGAATTTTTTAGTGATGATTTGTAATTAAGTTGCTTTGTCTTTGTAACTTTGAATCTTAACTTGACGAAATCCATGGATATGTATTTCCCTACGGCGTTAATAAAAATTATTATTATTATTATTATAAAAATAACATTGCACCTGTACTGTCTAGTCACATTTTCCAAGTATTCTTTGAGTAGATGTAGATCTACATCTACATCTACGTAATACCCTGCGAGCCACCACGAGGGTGTGTGGCAGGGGGTGAAGATTACCAAACATGCACTATTGCCATGCAAGTAGAATATTTAATGAAGGCATGCTAGATAATAGGGTCACATGGTTAGTATCTACATAATAAGGAAGGGATTATTGGTTGTTATTACATGCATCATGCACTACAGACTACTCTAACTATATTTCACCTACCTATCCCTTACATGATGACTTACATGATGATAGATTGTCGTACCGATAGATTTAAAATTCATTTTTCCCGCGTACCATAAGAGAGAACAATAGGCAGCGTAGCAAAGGGATAGGTAGGTGAAATATAATTAGAGTAGTCTGTATTTTATGATGCATGTATTAACAACCAGTAATCCCTTTCTTATTATGTAGATACTAACCATCCTGCTGCATGTGACCCTATTATCTAGCATATCTCCCTTAAATCTTAAATCTACATCTACATCTTGGGATGTAGATGTAGATGGGATCATGATTTAGATGGAGATGTATACATCTAAGAATAACGTGCAAGCCACGGGCATGATCGAGATGGATGTTTTCTAGATGTGGGCTATTCAATTTGACGCTGTTCTGTTGTAAGACTGAATTTGAGAAAAACTAGACCGGGAACACTATTTTAATTTTACCTCAGTTTATAAAACGTACTTCTAAGATACTATATTTCAGTTTTCAGAAAATTTGGAATATGTGATCCTGAGGTCAGATACACCCTAATACCCCGTTTACATTACTAGCTTTCAAACCAGGCTAACTCCTACCCTTGTAAAATTTCGCCGTGCAAACGCAGGTTGGCGTTAATGGTAGTCAACTTTTTAATCACACTGGAGTTACTAGGGTTGGCGCTGGTTGCCATAATTTTTAATTCGTGTGAACGAAGGTTAGTTAGAATAATAGTTTAGTGATTCAGTCCACGTTTAACTTTTATTTGAAGCTTACAATATGTTTATATACAGAGTATACATTTTATACACACAGAGTATACATATATACACAGTATATATACAATATACAGAGAGTTTCTCTTGTCACCTCCCGTATCCAAGCGTCATTGCCAAGTTGATTGATGTATTGAAATACATTAGTGATTGATAAACCGTATTTAAAGTTCCAAATTTACCTTATAGGCGCAAGCGAGGACGGTCCATGGGCAGAAAAGTCATTTATTCCGCTGCTTATATTGAGGCTAGGACTTGAAATAAGTGTTATTTATAAATCTTGAATGTCAAGATAACATCTTGAATTGTTTTTATCTTCCATAAAAGAGTGCAAACAACATAATAAAGTAATGTTCTCGGGGTCTCTTAATGTGAAAGTATAACATAGTGACATGTCGTTCTATTAAGGAAATTTATCCTCTCAATTTTCATCTTTCGATGCATAAGTAATTTTTAGACATGAAATGATAAGTGTGTAGTTACATACAAATGAATGAGAAGTGTACCTGTGCGAAGAATTTGCATATTCAACCATTTTTAAAGCCTTTACAAGTGTCGTAAATTTATCCCTCAGCCCTTGAAACAATTGAAAGCGACTTGCGATGTTTATATGGCTGTGGGCTACATCACCTTCACGCTACACCAGACGACACCAGCATGTTAACTAGGGTTAAGGAATGCCGTGTAAATGCAAGTTAGTTTAACCGCCATCCTAACTATCATTCTAACCCATATAATGTAAACGGAGCATAAGGAAGTTTGGTGTGAATGTAATTGCAAAAGCTGTTCGTAAAGGCCGCATTAAGTCAAAGAATAATGGTTACTTGGCTCAATTTCATTCTTCGAGTCGCTATTCTAAATTTCCATCCCTCGAGCTGTCGGAAACGTCTTCCCTACTCCTGGATTGCCTAGCTTTTCAATGTCGGCTTCGACCTTCAGCTTCCAAATACTCCTTATCTCTTCCATTTACCTTTTTCCTCGAAGGAATTTCCTCGAAAACTTTCCTTCCAACCTTACAGCGCTATCTAGATTGATTTCCTGAAGTGTTACTGGTTTCCTCATCGACGTGATTAAAAAATTCCATGATTAAAGAGAAACTCCGAATACATTTTTCTATGTTTTATCGGATATCATAATTCTGATCACGGAAGCGCCAGAAATCTACATCTACGTCATACCCTGCAAGCCACCCAAAGGGAGTGTGGCAGGGGGTGCTTCCACACCAGGCATGCATGAATGATACGGTAGAACACCGAAATTACATTGAAACCAGCGTACCACACGTGCAACGCGCCAATTAAAAATCTAATACCCAAGAAACATTCTGTCATCAATCGTTCCAACATGCAAGGTATACAAAGACTACTACTACAGATTCAAAATCTCATGCATAAATAAGAACATCAATGTTTACATCGTGCATAAATAAGAGAGTAGAGAATATAATGAGAAAGATTTACTGTCTGTCTATTGTCACAATTCGAACTATTCATGACGACGACCACATCTGTTATGGTTCCGAATGGTAGGCGGAAAAAATGACATTTTATACCTATCGGTTCTACAATCTAGCTCGAGTAATGAGTTTACGTCCCGCGTATCACATCCACTGTGGTGTTGATGTATACTCATTGACTTGTTTGAAAGCTGAAATAGCAGTCCACAATGACTGGAATAATTTTTCGCTCCTCGGATGTGGATCAAGGTTCTATTGGAGTCAGGTATTTTTCGTCTGCTTTCAGATAAATGAAAAATCAACCACCGATTAAGTGGATGCCACTGGCGAGTAATAAGTAAAATGAGGTTTATAAAAGGTGGGAAATAAGTGTTGAAAAGCAATGACTAATGTATTAAATTTTTACTTAAATTACCTAAATATTATCTTTACTTTTGTAGTTCGGGAATTGTTAATACTAAATTGCGCTCGCAAAATCATTTGGATTTTAAAAACTGTTAGCTAATAATCTATGCCATTCTGGTATCACTGAAAATGTAGATATTTTTAATAGCTTTCAATTAAATTTCGAATTTGAATTTCTAAATAGGTTTTCTATTTTAAAAATTTTTCATTCTGTAACGAACTAATTAAATGATGAATATAATTCCTCCGTGAATATTGGAGCTTGGGTTGTGTGCATAATTATTTCGAGTACTGGAGGGTGGTTGGAGCGATTTTGGTCCATGTATATGCTAATTTTCGTTAAACTTCGCTAATGTATTCTCATTTGCTCAAGTCATAACATGATTTTAGGAAAAATTAAAAATTCAATTTTCTTTTTACATTTCCAATACTGCCCTTATGGTGCATGCCAACGCTTAGAGAAATGCAATTAAATGAAATTTGGAGCGAGAATTTTTTTGCCTCGCTCGAAAAACATTTAAAATGTGCACTCGATAACCAATGATTACCGCTCCAGCCACTGAAAGGAGGAAGTTGAATAGGTCTGAATCATAGAACAAAGGAGATAAATGGCACGTTGTCTCACAAAAGTGACGACGCGGCGTGTGATAATTACTTCGATGCGTCTATAATGCTTATTTTTATTTATTAATCTCCACCATCCCGAATCCTTAGAACAACTTTACTGGCCTTTTTCATCGGATGAGCAATATGCGAAAGGATATAGTCATGCTATCTGAGGTGTAAATCCACTACAGCGGGATTCGATCCCGTGACCATGGAATTTGCAGTCGAGGACAGTTACCCAGTCGCCACCGGGTACCGACGAATTTTGTATAATAATGAAAAGTCCATTCGTATAAAAATATGAGGGATTATTGCATCTACATCTACATACTACGCTGCAAGCCGCCGCATGGGCGTGTGGCAGTGGGTGATAGGACACCAGTCGTGTAAAGATGTAATGGATAAGTTTTTGGGAGGATAAATGGTGACGTGTATTATGGAATTGTATTTAATGGAGCTCAGTTTTTATTGTGGTCGCTTATTGTGCGCGGGAAGAACGAGTTTTTGTACCTGTCTGTTCGGCAACGAATCTCTTACTTTATCGCTTCTGTTAAACCTGAGTTAGAGATGTAGTGAGGCGTCATGTTAATATTCTCCGTGTCGCTCCTAAACACACCAGTTCTGAATTTCTCAAGCAAAAATTATTAAGCATTTATTATTATAAGAAGAATAATTTGCGGTAATGATAGATTGACAAAATAGAGGTTTAATTGCTTGAGAATGAGAAAATTATTCTCAAGAAATTAAAATTAATCCGTCAGACGTTGGTCAAGCCTGCCGCAAATACGACGGTGAAATACGTTGAAATTGCAGTGAGAAAAAATCGGCCTAGACCGGGAATGGAACCACGGACCTTTGACTTTCCTGGTCAGTTCGTAGAAGGTTGGGTAGGGTAGTGTTAGCGCATTGGCCCGGTACAACCAAAGGTCCGTGGTTCGATGCCCTATCCTGGCCGATTATTTTTTCTTATGGCAATTTTTACTTCATCCATCAATATCATGCTTCTCCCCGTTGCTAAAATTTCAAAATAATATTGGAATGTGTTCTCTATCACTGTTATTATAAACTTAATCGTTGCTGGAGAAAAATCTCGCTCTTATAACTTTTGTCGACAACGTATTAGTCGTGATTTTGGCATTGGAAGTGCCTTAGTTATCAGGCATTCTTGTTGTTCGTCTTCCTTAGGCGCCACGCTACAACCATCCATGAGTTTTGGCCTCTTAAACAGCCACTGCCTACCTTCTATCTTTGGCTACTTTAGTTTAATGATTGCGCGGGAAATAAAAAAGAAGCAGGTTCATAGAACCAAGGGCTAATTAAAAGAGACATGCTCTGAAAAACGCTGCTCCGCAGCAAATTATGGATTCATGGCGGGTTAAATATTTTCTCAGCGTGATAACCTAAGTTTATGCGTTATCCCATCGACAACGCTCGCATCAACGGAGTCGCAGAATAAGTGATTTACACAGCCCAAACACTCAGTTAGCTACAAATAAACGAAGGGCTACTTCACCTGGCTGTTAACGCCAACCAGTTATTTTAATACTGGACCTAACAAGATGTAAAGTCGCGTATGGAAAATTAGACATACACTTTGGTTTGACACCTAAATTTCGAATATCCAACCCCTTACCGATATCTCTGAGAAAAATCGACTGTTGTGTCAACAGCGATGTAGTTTATCGGTGGCTCATCAAAGTATTTGACAACGAATTCAGTGACTTATTTGTCTGGTAAGTAGGATGATAACCAGTTATAGTGAGCGGTTTAGTGCGAGCCCAGATGTCATTCTAAAAGAAGATGACCCACGTCACAGCTAGCAACGCTGGGTAGGATATAAGAAAACACGTCACCAATACACAACTTCGTGGGCGCGACTCTTGAAAGATGTCGGCATCGAAGGGGAGAAGATTGCAGTTATAATTTTTTATTTGCATAACGGATATGTGTTGTTGCGAAGTAGCAAAAATAAAATGGACTGAAATAATAGCTTATGAAGAAGCATATTGGACTCATCAGTTCCCTTACAGAGAGGGAAAAATGTAAGGAATATTTAATTTGAAGATAAAAGTATGAAGGTGCTATAAAACTGTGTATTTTTTGTTATTTTGTATCGTTAATCCACTGGTAAACGTACGTTTAGATGAAAATATGGATACCTTTGCTAAACGTTTACAGCTGAAGGTCCTTGTCTCCGTGCACTATATTATTCTTCGGCTTTTACAGCTCGGCTTAAGTTGCTCCTCTCCTCATTCCGTCCTTAGAGCCTTTTTGTTTTCTTCCATTTATCCGCTCTCTCAGTACCCTTTCCTCAATCACGGCCTTCAGTATCACTTCGCCGCGTATTTCCGACTCCAACCACCTACTCTGCCTTCTCCTATTTCCTCCAGAAGTTCCCCTCCCCCACCGACCATATCAAGGACGATAGCGCTATTCTTCTTCTGATGCCTATAATACTACGCCCATTTTCCTCCAACGTATAACCAAAGAAATAATTTGTTCTTCTTACGGCCGGTTGCAAGAACATTAAGCCATGGAATCAATAGTTATGAGATCCACAAATTTATAGATCTCAAAAATATTCGGGTTGCAGGAACACACCCAATATTTGCATTACTTATTTACCAATAGTTAATAGCTTCGAGTATTTGGTAAAAAAAACCTCTGCCGCCGGATAAGATTTACGAAAGTTTAGAATATGAGTAATTGCTAATTAAAATAATAATTAGTCAGTAAGAGTAAACAGACTGGTCATTTGTCTCTAAACAACTCTTATATTAAGTAATTAAGTCTTAAAGCGGTTCATTGCTCATCCACCACCTTGGCTACTTACGTAACTCATAACTCCATGGCATAACTTATGAATCCAATAAGTTTATCGAATGTTTCTGCATCACTTATTGAATGGTTGCCGTGGCTTATGAGTCTCATAACTTTATAGAATACATATCTATCGTTCATGCAACTGGCCATTGGTGTAGAAGAAGTTCTGATTGAAGCCGTCAGCTGTAAAGAAATGGATTTTAGATCTGGGAGGAAACAGTATCTGAAACGATGGTTGTTGATGATTATGTGTGATGTTAAAACATGTCGATTAAGTGGATTTATTATGATAACTTTTACAATCCACTGTGGTCAAAAGCAACGTCACCATCAGGTGGTAGATGACAAAGCAACAAAAAGTATTGCACCCTTAAATATGATTTTGGATAGGGGAGGTGGGAAAGGATTAGACGACGACGGCTTACTTAGTTTATCGATTAACCTGAATCTTCATCAGTTTATCCACCCAGCAACACAGCAAAGTTTTCCCCATTGACATCCGCATCGGTTCAGATATTTCACGATGGAAACCGAAATCACGAGATAGCTCCGGATACAACCAGTGACCGCGACAAAGATCGTGCTAAGATGCCATCGGACGCGACGGTGTGACTTCCCAGCGAGGCGTCATTCATAATTACCAACCTTTCTCTCGGTTCCCCGCCCAACCATTTCCCCACCGTGCCCAGGAGCGAAATCTAATCAACACACACCTTCCTCGACCGACACGGAACGTTTGACGAGGAGTGATGCCATAGCTCTGGGAACCTTCACCGAGGGCCGCGGCTGGTGCCATTGGAAACACGAGTCGTCCATCTACTCTCCTCCCTCCGACCAATACGGTCGCCCTGTTATCGCCGTTCTTTTCCTCCCCCCATACTCCCCAAAGCACTCTCCCTCCCTCTTCATTCTCATTCCAAGGGACAGGAGAGCTCACGGGCTCTCTCAACACACCGCAGCACACTCGTCCAACGAAAAGGCTGAGGTGATGACGGAGCTATAGAAGCTACCGGGACTGTTCCAGAGGGTTTTAACCAGTTCGCTGCCTGACTGTGACGGCGGTACTGGAACCTCTGTCAAGAATAAAAAATCAATTAGTTTTCCATCGCGGAACAGCTTGTCGTGCTAAAACCTGAATTGTTTGTTGTATTCGTGAGTGTCTTGAATAGCTGAAAAGAAGCGATCGCAGAATTTTTTAAAAATCCATCGCCGAAGATTGTGCTCGTGTGTTTTTCTTTGTTTTACGCCACGAGAAACTTGTTACTGGTCCCTTCTGACACGCTCGTGTTGCGGGAGAAATAGATATGGAGTCTTCCACCATGCCCCCGGAACAAGGGAGCGGATTCGCGGAAACGTATTTCGTGAAGCCGGATGAAAAGCCGCTGATGGTGAAGATACAGCAGGCACTCTACAACCCAAAGACAGGGAGTATCTTGGGGAGGACTCCTTACTTGTGGGGTAAGTACGATGAGGAACCGTATTGCGGGGTTAACATGGACGGCGATTGAAAATTAGTCTAAATGTTTAATGTTAATTCAAAACTGATTTATTTATCAGACGAAGTTGTCGGTATCTTACGAACTCCAACATTCTACGGTACATCTACATCAACGTAATACCCTGCGAGCCACCTCGAGGGTGTGTGGCAGAGGGTGAAGATCACCAAACATGCACTATTGACATGCAAGTAAGATATTTAAGGAAGATATGCTAGATAATATGGTCACATGGAGCTAGATGGTTAGTATCTACATAGTAAGGAAGGGATTATTGGTTGTTATTACATGAATCATGCACTACAGTCTACTCTAACTATATTTCACCTACCTATCCCTTTGCTACGCTGCCTATTGTTCTCTCTTATGGTACGCGGGAAAAAATACATTTTAAATCTATCGGTACGACAATCTATCTCTCTAATCTTGTTAATATGATCAAACCTAGCATAATACGCAGGGGCTCTTAGTATATATCTAACGTCATCTGTGAACAAATCGGTTTCGAATTTACTTAAAAGGTTTAACCTAAATTTTAACCTGCGTTCTGATAGTAATTCCCATCCTAGTTCTATTAAATTCGTAACACTTATACAATTATCATAACGGCCTTTAACAAATCTAGCGGATCTCCTTTGCACACGCTCTAATTCTTTTATCAAACCTTCCTCGTACGGATCCCATACACTAGCGGCATATTCTAAATGAGGTCTGACCAGTGTAAAATAGCTTCTTTCTCCTATTCTCTCATCACATTTGCCTAGAACCCTTTTTACGAATCCTAATCTACGGTTTGCTACATTAGTTATTTCCCTGATGTGTTTCCCCCATGACATGTCTTGTGATGGTGACGCCTAAGTATTTAATAGATTGTACGTTAGATATTTTCTTTTCTTTGATGCAATAACTATTCCGGGGAAAGCCATTCTGTTTCCAAAAGTTCATTATCGCGCATTTCTTCAAATTTAATTCTAGCTGCCAACTATCACACCAATCATCAATCGTATCTAAATCCTTAGCTAAACACTGACTGTCCTCTTCATTTCTTATTTCCTTATACACTACTGCATCATCGGCACAAAGACGGAGCTTGCTATTTTTTACTACTGTATTCAAGTCATTTACGTAGAGAAGATCAGTTCATGGTACGGTACCGGTATTACGGTCGATCAGTTCATGAGAATAAAATAAAGGACCTAAATTGTTGAACATAAAGGTTTAAAATACCCTTGTTTTCCGCGCGCGATAAGAGACCATAATGTCTGTTTTACGACTTTGAAGTATAGTTGACAGGTAGTGTAGCTTATTTGTTCATATGCCCCCTTATACATGTTTCTAAATCTGCCGAACCGTGCTAACACCATGTTTTCCATATTCCCTGCATGACACTTGTCATGTTTACATAGTTACATTATAGATAGGTTTAGTATTTTCTGTAGTATTTGTAGTATACCGATAGTGTGGTGCATGTTGGTGAATGTAAATTTCTTCACTGTGGTTCATGTTGGTGATAAGTCTTCCCCTACCATACACCCTTGTGGTTTGCAGGGTAGTAAGTAGATGTTGATGACGGCAAAGCTGCGGCGGTGCAGAGCATCAAGCCAAAAACGAGTCGACCGAGGGAGCTATTACCCCACCCGCTCCTTCGATCCTGACCATCTTGACCCGCTCGTGAACGGCTAGACACTATTCCCCTTCCCCGCTGCTGCGCAGTCCATACGAACCCAGCATAATAATGATGATAACGATGAGGGGCCAGAATATCTGCCTATGATAATTTAAACATGATTTTTCGATAGTTTGGGTAATTATTTGATATACTCCTTAATGCTTGTTTCGGTATCCCCTGCGTCGTACTAAGAGCTCGTATTATGTGCTTTCCGTATAATTCTTGTATCTCTTTGCATTTCATATAGTTCCGAAATATGCTACATGCATATCTTCATA
This sequence comes from Ceriagrion tenellum, assembly GCA_963169105.1. Classification (NCBI taxonomy): domain Eukaryota; kingdom Metazoa; phylum Arthropoda; class Insecta; order Odonata; family Coenagrionidae; genus Ceriagrion; species Ceriagrion tenellum. The sequence goes on from OY720643.1 coordinate 69,229,121, forward strand.
TTACCCTACGAGCCAACGCATTGGCGTGTGGCAGGGGGTGTTAGGACACCTGCCGTGTAAAGATGTTTAGGATAAGGTTTTGGGAGGAGAAATGGTGACGTTTATTATGGGATTGTATTTCGTGGAGCTCTGTTTTTAATGTGATCGTTTATTGTGCGCGAAAAGAACGAGTTTTTGTACCTATCTCTTCGGCAATGAATCTATCTCATCTTATCATTTATGTAAGACCTAGTGATGTAGTGTAGCGTCATAGTAATATTCTCTGTGTCGCTCTGTGACACGCCACTTCTTAATTTCTCAACCAAACTAAGCCTAGCGTGTAACCTCCGAGTCTCTAGGGGCTTCCATCTTAATCCATCTAAAAGTTGTGAAACGCTGTATGTTCATTCGTAGCAGTTTTGCACGAAGCATTTCTTTGAATTTTGTTAATTTTTTTGGTTAAATCTTTTTGACCAGGGTCTCAAATGCACGAGCGTATTCGGTGTGTGGTCTAACCAGAGCTAAGTAGCATCTCTCTTGTACTTTTTCATGTGAGGATCTTCCTATTTCAAGCTTAACAAGACCTAGCTCCTTTAATGTTGTGCCGCGTGTGTTTTATGTGTGTATTCCCCAAATGCAAATAGTTTCTCTAACGTATGTTGCATACCTATAAGTGCTGCTATTTTTTTAACTACCACCCCCTGACAAGTCATTGCGTGCTTATGCTGATGTATCTGTTGTCGCAGCTTCTTTGTCATTATAAATTCATTCACATCTCATATGTAGTAGGCTGGATAGGAGACTTCTTACATGAACGCGTTCAAAGGGTGGTATTAGATGGTCTCAGCTCAGGCGAAGTAAAAGTTTCATCGGGTGTTCCCCAGGGAAGCGTGGTAGGCCCAATTTTATTTCTTCTCTACGTAAATGACTTGAATGCAGTAGTATAAAATAGCAAGCTTCGTCTTTTTGCCGATGATGCAGTTGTGTATAAGGAAATTAGAAATGAAGAGGACAGACAGTTTTTAGATAAGGATTTAGATACGATTGATAATTGGTGTGATAGTTGGCAGCTAGAATTAAATTTGAAGAAATGCGCGATTATGAATTTTTGGAAAAAGAATGGCTTTCCCCGGAATAATTATTGCATCAAAGAAAAGAAAATATCTAACGTAGAATCTATTAAATACTTAGGAGTCACCATTACTGAAGACATGTCATGGGGGAAACACATCAGGGAAATAACTAGTGTAGCAAACCGTAGATTAGGATTCGTAAAAAGGGTTCTATGCAAATGTGATGGGAGAGTAAGAGAAAGAAGCTATTGTACACTTGTCAGGCCTCATTTAGAATATGCCGCTAGTATATGGGATCCGTACGAGGAAGGTATGATAAAAGAATTAGAGCGCGTGCGAAGGAGATCCGATAGGTTTGTTAAAGGCCGTTATGATAATTGTATAAGTGTTACGAGTTTAATAGAAGAACTAGGATAGGAATTACTATCAGAACGCAGGTTAAAATTTAGGTTAAACCTTTTAAGTAAATTCGAAACCGATTTGTTCACAGATGACGTTAGATATATATTGAGAACCCCTACATATTATTCTAGGTTTGATCAGATTAACAAGATTAGAGAGATAGATTGTCGTACCGATAGATTTAAAATGTAATTTTTCCCGCGTACCATAAGAGCGTGTAAAGGCCCGCAAGGAGAGAGGAGATGCACGGGTCACCTCCTGGTGTATACCGGGAGGAATGGTGCCACAGGCGAAGAAGGCGATGAAGGCGGCGGTCGGGGACAAGGGCTGCTCTAAGTTGGATGTGGTAGCCCATGTTGGGACCAATGACGCCGTGGATGTGGGATCAGAGGAGATTTTAGACTCTGTGAGAGATCTATGCTCCGAGTTCCGCCGTATTCGCGGAGGGTCGAGTCGCAATATGAGACTTACCATATGCAGCTTGGTACCTAGGACGGATCGGGGTTCGATGGTTTGGAGCCGAGTGGAAGGCATAAACCAAAGACTCCGTGAAGTCTGTGGGAGCGAGGGAGCGGAGTTCTTAGATCTCAGGCCGGTGCTGAATTCGTGTCGGGTGCCACTAAACCGCTCGGGTGTCCATTATACGTACGAGGCATCGCAGAAGGTAGCGTGCAGGATACTTGAGCATACCCAGCGAGTTTAGCATAGATGGTAGGCAAGAGAGTAGGTCAGTTAGTGGGTGCGAAATCAGTGCTTTTTCGGAAAGTCAGATAATAAAGAGTACACAAAGCTTAGTGCCTAGGAAAATCTTAATAGATAACAATAAATTAGAAATATTTAGGGAAGAGAGTAGGTCAAATAGTGGGCCGTTAAATAACATGCCACTCACCAGGATAGCAAAGAATAACAAGTTGACCAGACAACACAGTGTAGGTTTATCGGGACGGAAGAAAGCACAGAAAAAGGAAAAACGTACAAATCAAAACAACACCCATGAATTTCCAAACTGCAACTTTCCCAATAATTTAGAAAACACGAACCCCACAAATACAATAGGCAGACATATTAAAATAGAGGAATTTTCAGTAGTAGTGGTTAATTGTCGTAGTTTAAGAAGCAAGATACCTGAATTTCATCACCTTATAGAGAGTACTAATTCTGACATAATTATAGGAACCGAAAGTTGGTTAACAAGCGATATTGCTGATAGTGAAGTTTTTCCAGTAAATTTTAGGGTATACAGGAGAGATAGAGAGAGTCGACTGGGAGGGGGAGTATTTATCGCAGTTAAGAACACAATAGTCAGCAAAATAGAAGTTATTCCCCATAATATAATAGAAAGTGTATGGTGTTCCATTCAATGTGCTAATTCGAAAGTAATATATGTTTGTGCCTACTATAGACCACCCCATTCCGATGTACACTCAGTATTAGAACTCGAGAAACAGATCAGGTCCATTAATTCCCATACTAACGAACGACAGATAATTGTAGGTGGAGATTTCAATACACCATCGATAGATTGGAAAACATGCAGTCATAAGTCTGGAGGTAGGGACAAAGAAATCTGCGAGTCATTGCTTAACCTGTTCGCATTACACGCACTACATCAAATAGTAAATTTGCCTAATAGAGGGGAAAATGTTCTCGATTTACTTGCCACAAACATCCCTGAAAAAGTAATTAAAGTTGAAAATGTCGATGGAATAAGCGACCACAAGGTAGTATACGTAAAATTTTCCCTCAACACTGAAAAAAATTTTAAATTAAAAAGAAAGATTTACCTTTTTAGTAAAGCAGATTTTAACGGATTTAGGCTTGACTTAAAGACATCTTTTGAAAAATTCGAGAACATTAGCAAAAACAGCAATACAGACAATACATGGAAAGAGTTCCTCCAAATTACACGGTCACTTGTCAACAGATATATACCTCATAAGTATAAGAGCGAGAATAGGGAACCAAGGTGGTACAACGCGGAGGTTAGAAAATGTTTAAAACGCCAACGAGTTAGCCATGCGAAACTAAGAAAAATGAAGAAAAATGTAGCTAATAGCGACCTAAAAAATACCATCGAGCATTATAAAATTTGTAAATCAGCCGCAAAAACAGCCCTTAGAAAAGCGTTTAGCGAATTCAAGAGAAAAGTACTTGGAGAACAACTAGAGGGAAATCCGAAAGCATTTTGGTCATATGTTAGGGAAGTACAGGGAACTAAAAAGTCAACGGTTAATTCCTTGAAAAGCGATAGAGGCGAAATAGTAACTTCCAGTTTAGATAAGGCAAATTGTTTGAATTACTTTTTTCAGAGTGTTTTTAATCAACCTATGCATAGTTTCCGCGAAACCATACCAGACCGATTTCAACAACCAATGCCCCCAATCGATATATCTTGTAGCGGAATCGTATCCTTACTAAGTAACATTAGCCCGAACAAGTCCTCAGGTCCTGATGAAATTCCAGCTCGTGTTTATAAAGAATTAGCTCTCGAAATGGCTCCGTATCTTAAAGTAATATTTAACAAATCCCTCGAAGAACACGCGGTTCCCAAAGACTGGAAGATAGCAAACGTGACCCCAATTTATAAAAGCGGAGATAGGGAACAGCCATGTAATTATAGACCAATATCATTAACGTCACTATCATGTAAAATTATAGAACATATAATAGTTACATCAATAATGGGACACCTCGACAGCCAGGATTTATTAATAACAAACCAGCATGGGTTCAGAAAAGGACGGTCTTGCGAAACTCAATTAGGTCTTTTTGTTCACGATATTTTAGTTTCCGGAGAAGGTAACGTACAGGTAGATGCAGCGTTTCTTGACTTTAGAAAAGCTTTTGACAAGGTTCCCCACTGTAAGTTACTCGCGAAGTTAGCATCATACGGAATAGACAGTAATATAGTAGGCTGGGTAGGAGATTTCTTACATGAACGCGTTCAAAGGGTGGTATTAGATGGTGTCAGCTCAGGCGAAGTAAAAGTTACATCGGGTGTTCCCCAGGGAAGCGTGATAGGCCCAATTTTATTTCTTCTGTACGTAAACGACTTGAATAGTGTAGTAAAAAATAGCAAGCTCCGTCTTTTTGCCGATGATGCAGTAGTGTATAAAGAAATTAGAAATGAAGAGGACAGACAGTGTTTAGCTAAGGATTTAGATGCGATTGATGATTGGTGTGATAGATGGCAGCTAGAATTAAATTTGAAGAAATGCGCGATTATGAATTTTTGGAAAAAGAATGGCCTTCCCCGGAATAATTATAGCATCAAAGAAAACAAAATATGTAACGTAGATTCAATTAAATACTTAGGCGTCACCATCAGTGAAGACATGTCATGGGGGAAACACATCAGGGAAATAACTAGTGTAGCAAACCGTAGATTAGGATTCGTAAAAAGGGTTCTAGGCAAATGCGATGAGAGAGTCCGAGAAAGAAGCTATTTTACACTTGTCAGGCCTCATTTAGAATATGCCGCTAGTATATGGGATCCGTACGAGGAAGGTATGATAAAAGAATTAGAGCGCGTGCAAAGGAGATCTGCTAGGTTTGTTAAATGTCGTTATGATAATTGTATTAGTGTTACGAGTTTAATAGAAGAACTAGGATGGGAATTATTATCAGAACGCAGGTTAAAATTTAGGTTAAACCTTTTAAGTAAATTCGAAACCGATTTGTTCACAGATGACGTTAGATATATATTAAGAACCCCTGCGTATTATGCTAGGTTTGACCATATTAACAAAATTAGAGAGATAGATTGTCGTACCGATAGATTTAAAATGTCCTTTTTCCCGCGTACCATAAGAGAGAACAATAGGCAACGTAGCAAAAGGGATAGGTAGGTGAAACATAGTTAGAATAGTCTGTAGTGCATGATGCATGTAATAACTACCAATAATCCCTTCCTTATTATGTAGATTTTAACCTGTACTATACCGTAGTAACTAATATTCTATTGTAATAACTACTGCAATTACTTGCAATAATTAATAATCTACTGTAGTAACTAATAAACTATGACCCTATTTTCTAGCATGTCTACATTATATATCCTACTTACATGGCAATAGTGCATGTTTGGTGATCTTCACCCCCTGCCACACACCCTCGTGGTGGCTCGCAGGGTATTACGTAGATGTAGATGAAGAGAGAACAATAGGCAGCGTAACAAAGGGATAGGTAGGTGAAATATAGTTAGAGCAGTCTGTAGTGCATGATGCATGTAATAACAACCAATAATCCCTTTCTTATTATGTAGATACTAACCACCTAGCTGCATGTGACCCTGTTCTCTAGCATGCATCCCTTAAATGTCCTACTTGCATGGCAATGGTGCATTTTTGGTGATCTTCACCCCCTGCCACACACCCTCGTGGTGGCTCGCAGGGTATTACTTAGATGTAGATGTAGATAAATAATGTCGTGCGTGTCGATGATAACTGACCCTCTGCCTCACACCTTTTGAAGTGAATTTCACGGTATTATGTCCTGAGTATTTTTCTACATCCATGTTATCATTTATAGGGCAATCTATCTACATCTACTTATTACCCTGCAAGCCTCCTCGAGTGTGTTTGGCAGTCATGTGACTTTTTGCCAACATGAACTACAATGAAGAAGTTTACTTTCACCAACAAGCACCACTCTATCGGCATGCTACAAGTGCTGCAGACACTACTAAAATTATCTATAATTTAGCAATGTAAACGTTACTTAATTCATGCAGGGAACATTCAAAGCATGGTGCTAGCACGACTCGGCAGATTTAGGAACATGCATTTGGGAGCATTTGAATAAATAAGCTACACTTCCTGTCATCTAACCTACTTCAAAGTCCTAAAACAGCTATTATCGTCTCTTATCGATCGCGGGAAAAACAACTAAACCTTTCTGTTCTACAATCTATTCACCTTATTTTATTTTCATGATCTGATCTTCTGTTGTATGTTTGAGTTTGGAAGACATTGACAACTCCGTAGGAAAATATATTGCTTTTGAATTTACATAGATGATTAAGACGTTTTCAAACGACGGTATGTTGAGTGATATCTAAATGGAAGAGATTTCAGATCTTGTTGACTTATACTTGCGTAGACCACTTTATCAGTAGACAGTCTTTCTTCATTCTTCTACTCTTATTTTATTACCTTCTACCTTTCCTAATCCAGGTCATAAAGCCTGTTCTCTTTCTTCCCCCTCGCCTAACATCCTGTCCTCAATGGAAGCCTTCAGCAACCCTCTGCTTCTCATTACTTCTTTCAACCACCTATTCTACCTCCTCCTAATCTCCTCCAGAATACTCCTCTCCTAACTCTTTATCATATATTTGTAGCACCATGCCTTCACCTTCTTTATCAAACTTACTCGTCCGTAAACGATGGTTTCACACCTCGCTCGGTGGAATTCCTTGATATCAGGGATAGAAGGATTAACTTTGCAATTCCACATCGTATCTTTTACAATGTGGAATTGCAAAGTTAATCCTTCTATCCCTGTTACTCGTCCGTATTCCCTTCCGTCCGACGCATTTATTTTCCATTCTCCTACAAACCACGCCTAAAAGGCCTGCGGCTCATTAAGAAAATGAGCTTTTTGACCTGGTTAGATAAAGCGCGTCGATTCTGTGTTGACACCTTGAAAGCGAAAATCGAATGGAGAAAATTGTGGTTACTTTCCGTGCCTACAGGGTCAGGATTTGAATTTCGGCCATGGCGGTGAGTCGTGAATTTTTGTCCCGGACGTCGGTATGGGGATCCTTTCCCTCCCTTCGGTTTTTGTGTCCGCGTACTATTGTTAACCGAGGTTTTAAGGATGAGTATGTTTACATCCGTATCTCACTACATTTTGATGTGAATTTGTAGCACCCCTGTGAAAATAGGCATTATCAATAAATTCATGAAACATTGAGGAATTTCCCGAGAAAAAATCGTCTCTACGCCACTGATTCTTCTAGTGGTATACCATTGATAGCGTGTGAGTGGTGGATGCTGGTGTGAAGTCACCCCTTTATTGGTATTTGCAGGTTTTCGTTCTTGAATCATAAGTTGTACCTTTATGACCCAGAAAGATATTGTGAATTCATTTCCTGCTCAAGGTCACTAAATAAGTGATGCTACCTGTCATTACCACAAAGAGTGAGGGCTTCATTAATATAGCTATTTTGGTCATTAATCTTGGGCGGAAAAACGGCATTTTAAACCTGCCGATCCAGCAATTTTGTATCTCCAATTTAATGCATCTAGTCGAGCGTGGCATAGTTGCTCGGAGTTTTTAATGCTTTCTTTACCTAAAGAAATTTCGAGATTTAAATTTAAATTAACCATCAATCGATGTATGTTATATCGCTCTTTGGACGGATGAAAGCGTAAACCAGCGGCTACATAAAGCAGAAAATTATATGCTCCAGGAGAATTGCTTAGTAGGAGGTAAATACGTTCATTGACGTAATTAAACATGGAGCTGTTTTATATGCCTATGAAGGATACCTTAGGTTGACAAAGATTTTCATCTCTGATTCAATCGAGCTTATCATATTTTGTCTCCTGGATTAGACATATAAAGTTGCAAACCTCGAAAAAGGTCTGCGTATCGCCTCCCAGTATTAGACGAAAGGATCGAGAAAACGTAAACATTTTTGGCGTGAAATAGACTTGTACTTAATATAACTAATCATGAGTGTTTATCCATTTTAGAGTATGATAGCATTATATGGACCCCGTATCACAAAAAACATAAATATGTTGGAAAAAGCACAGCATAGATATATTGATTTAAGATAAATTTGCAAAATACCCAGTTCGTATGAAGTTCCTTATGATGATTTAATGATATTATTAGATATTTTGCCACCATTTAAAAGGCGCTTCATTTCCGACCTTGTCTTCATTTTCAATTTGTGCGACGGTCATATTAATTTTTCAGCATCATTGGAATCGCTCCGCTTTAATTTTCCTGCTTCAAATACAAGACTTGATAACTTTCAATGTTAAGTTTTGTGACAGCAACTATACCTATGTCTCTCCCTTTAATAGAATGATGCGATTCCTCAACAAGTTAACACACTGCGATGTGAACTTTATATCTGTAAACACTCTGAAAAACTGTGGTATTTTGTTCATTGACTCTAGAGTGTTTTACTTGAGCCTGCTTACTCATTTACTTACGCCATTTTTTTGTCTTGAATTTTTATTTGATGAATGAGTCTTATTATAATTGGGTAGTTGCCCATCTATATTCTTTTTGTCATTTTTTGACGATAATTTTGTTGTCTTTTCTTAGAAATACATGGCAGCAATGCGTATTATAATATCATTTTGGAGCAAGTTTTGAATTTTAGTTCTGTAATCATATGATCTTTTATGCAATGGTATATTAGATTTATCATTTATATGCCAAGTTTGTCTCGCGTGTTATGTACAGTTTGAGGTTATATTTGTGTTGAGGTTATTGGTGTTCAGTGTTTTGCAACTTGACTATTTTTTGTCATGCGAGAGTTGGGGAAAGCATTATAGCGCACGCTGCTACCGATAGTCTATATGAACATAAACATACTAACGTACATGACGCCGCAGACACATGCTGTAAGAGGTTTCCATGGAAGGGGACGGGAAATGGATGTTAATTACATATTTAAAATTGTATATGCTAGTATAAAAAACAATGGTATTGTCAATCTCACTGCTTCGCACACCTAGAGATTGAGTTAAGCAATTCCTGTAGAATATGCATTATGAAATGCGCTGAAAGAAGAAAAAGAAAATTAATTTTTCTGTGGCCGGGTGTAATATTGTCCAGTTCACTCTGCAAAAAAAATATATTTACACACCCAAATTTACGTAAATGTATTTCATCGGTTTTATGATGGATATTTAATAATCCGAAGTATTTGATTTGTCACGTAGTACTCCTGCGGTTGATGGCGAGTAAAACGTTTTTCTTCGAATTTTCTGGGCCTCCCGCTGGTTCGAGAGTAATTTTAAGTTGGAAAAATGAAGTGAAAATTTTCCACACGTTTTACCTTCATCCGGGCTCGGGCCAATGACTTTTCTGTGAAGTTTTTAATAGCAAATAAAGCTACCCACCGAGCGTTAACTTTAGTCAAATGCATAGCTAATAGAAAAAAGGGAGGAGCGGGTAAAACAGATCGCTGGAACCTCTGGCTCGAATACACAGCGAGGCGTGAACTACAACTCCTCGGCTTAACTCTGGCCTTGCGCCGCGGGCCGATGGCCTCGGGACACAGTAGGATCGGATACCACAAACGTGGTCAAAAATCAGAGAATGAATTTTTTTATGAAGGTATATTGAATGGCTGGTTGGGTTTGTCTGATAATGGAGCTACAAAATGATGCACTTTATTCCATAGTTCGCACATGCAATCACAATTCACAAGAGGATTTCAGAGGGTGTGTGGCACAGACGCTTTCTCAGTCATAAAAGACTAATTCCGACTAAACGTCACAACGCACTGATTACATTAAAACGTGTATAAATTATGAAGCGAATCACTTTTTGAATGTATGTAGAACTTAAAAAAATATTTTTGAAATCGAGTTTCAACAAATACTTTGTTAAATGTTTGCATACTATTACTTTAAATACTTTTTTAAATGGGCATGCCTATTCTTGAAGAGTTGGTTGGGCCGGCACTGTATGTAGTGCATATCGGTGAAAATTCGACTCCTGCCACTCACCCTTGTGGTGGCTTGCAAGGTACGGACTATATTGATGTGGAAGTGCATCATAAGAAGAGCTGCATCAGTTATTCGGCGAGCAGACCATTTCATCCCGAGTTTGGTCCATCCGCCAAATAATCCTCTTTCAGCCAACCTCCATAGCAGCGCAGGAGTCATTAAAATATTTCGTTAGATGTTTTGTGGGGTTGAGAGGAATTGAGCTTTTCTTACGTTATCTTGAGTCCGTTCTACACGGGGCACGAAATTGCGCACTTTAAAACTACGTTTTTCTCAATGTGATGTGCAATAATTACTGAATTAGAGCAGGGTAGTTTTCGTCATCTCTCGTTGATGTATTCTTGCATGCAGTCATCCATTTCTCCAATTTACTTGAACGCAGTGTGAATTGCACGTTCATACATACGTTCATACATCAGATCGTGCAATTACGTGAAAAACGGGCTTTACACGCTGGGGTGTGAGACAATTTTATGGAAGATTTTGGTTACTTGAGATTGAATTTTTATCACATTAATTAAATTTTTAACGGGAAAAGAATCGTACTACTTACGATTGCCGCCGGTGTACCGGTGCATGCCGGTGGTGGTACGCCGGAATTTGAGAATCTATAGAGATGTATGATCAGCTGTTTGCGTTAATTATCCATGGCGTAATGAAACGCTTAGTATTTCCTTATTAACTTATATTGACGACCTTGGTTTCAATGCTTTGCGTCATCATCAGTTACATTTTAAAGGAAGTTCTTTCCATAAATTACCTTCTCGGGTGGGGTCGAGTATCGGGAAGTTATTGTCACATTGTCGGTTGCTGAATGCGAGGAGAGTGATGGTCGAAGGGGGCGTGGGTAGAGAGTTGTGAAGCAATTGAAGGAAAGTTGGTTGTTGGGGGAGGATTGGCCGGCCAAAAACTGAATTTCGACCGCTCGCTCCATTTCTTAACGTCACGTTTTCCTAGTATTCTTTAAATAAAACCCAATTTACGAAAGCTTGAGGGAGCAAATCAACTACATAGCTACGCTACCCTTTTAATGGTCTCTTATCGTTCGCGGGGAAAGTATTTTAAATCTGTTCGTCTGGCTGTCTATTCCCATTACTTGATTCAAATTATCTCATCTACCGTAATTTTTCGGGCTTGGATCAATGTTATTGACGCCGTCAGAAAATGAATCTGCTTGGAACTTACATAAAATATTGAGTAAATTTTAACCGAAGGTTTTGTTAACCCAATTATAGCTATCGTTCTGGAGGAGCGCAGTTTTTTAAGGCCAGCGATGATAATGAAGGTCATTCATTCGTAACTGGGACACGCGTGGAGCCTGTTTTGCCGAAACTGCTTATGCAGGTTGATAGAATTGATAACTCAGCCGGCAATCACGAAAATGTATCCCAAGACTACCATAAATGCGTTGGGTGTCATTTGAATTTACTCAAATCATGACGTACAATTTAAATAAACGGAAAGTCACAAATGAAAAAGTAACTTGGTTTTCTTCCACAGATTTATTTTCTTGGTACTCCAAGTTTCGACACAGCGGTGTCATCATCAGGTACAAGGTACCGTACCATCATCAGGTACCGTGAGGGACCACGTGAGTGGTGGGTTGGGGTGGGGGTTGACGTGGTGTGGAACTTCGAGGTTTTAGGGATTAAGGTAGCGGTGGGTTAACAGCATGTGGTGAATGGGGTGGGAGTGTCATTGGTTTCAGTTTTTCCATGAGGGATAGGGACACTTCCAGGAGGGGGGAGAGTTTTTCAAAAAGGATGTCATTCAGTAAGGGACCCTTCTTCAAGTTCCTTCTAATTTCCAACTCCTCCTTTTTGTCCATCTTCCTCCCTTTCTTCTCTATATGCAGTATATCTGCTAAGAAATCGCTGCTATGATTTTCTTCCCTCAGGTGTTTGGCAAAGTGGGACTGGGAAAGATTGCATTTCCGGAAATACCTCTTGTGCTCTTCGATCCTTTTCTGGAAACTGCGTCCTGTCTGTCCCACATGCGCCTGCAGACGCTAGAAGACTGCAGTCGATGCACTGTAATTTGTAATTACCACTATTTTCCAGTGGTTGAACTTTGTCCCTTGAGTTATTCAGGAAAAATCTAAGGTTTTTATTGTTGTAAAATGCATTGATAAATTGGTCGTTTGGGAATAGGTTGCCTATTTTTTTCTGAAATTATCCCGTAATATGGTAATTTGCACCACCGAATATTTTCACTCTCCACTTTCGTTGGAGTGAAGAGTATTTTTTTGCTCTGATGGAGCAATTTTGGAAGATGAAGCATCTGATGGAGCGTTTTTTAAGGAGCATTTTGTCGATAATTCTCTCTTTGTAACCGTTTGAACTGGCTATTGATTTAATGATTTTTAATCCCTGCTTAAATGTTTCTTTAGAAAGAGAGATGTCTGTTTTAAAGGAAGTGAAAGACGGACAGTTTTTGTGATATGTGATGCCGAGAGTCAGAGGGAATGATGTGGTCCGTGGTGATGGGTTTGCGGAAGATTGCAAAATCAAATTTCTTGTCTATTTTCGTTACTCTTACATCTAGGAAACTCAGTTTTCCCTCTTTTTCTTTCTCGCTAGTAAACTTTATGCTTTTGCACTGGGTATTCAGAATCGTCAGAAAGTTATCCGATTGTCTGTCCGTGCCAGTCCGTACTGCAAAATATCGTCCACGTAACGGAACCAGCAATAAATATTGTTGGTGCACACTGAGTTACCCCTGAATAACTTTCCTCAAAGTCGTTCATAAACAGTTCGGCTAAGAGTGGTGATAACGGGGAACCCATTGCTAACCCTTTACTCTGTTTGCGATATTCACCATTAAATTTTAAATAATTCTGGTCTACACACACTTTCAATAATGACACAAATTCTTTTACAACGGTCGATTCCATCCCTGCGTTTCCCATCACTTTTTTTGCCACATGCACTGCATCATATGCTGGTATGCTTGTAAACAGGTTCTCCACGTCAAAGGACCCCAGTAGGCATTTGGAGGAGGGTGGAGGAGTTTGATAGTTGGTCACAGAATTCTTTTGTATTCTTCACTGCAAACCTTGTTTGGAAATTTAACTCTCTAGATTGAGAATTCAACCAGGCCGCTATATAGTAGTTTATAGTTTTCTGGATGGGGCTGTTACACTGAATATAACTGGGCGAATGGGAACATTGAATGAAGTGTCTCGCGAGTTGTCTAACCACAAGTGGCCGTCAATTTCTTTTAATAGCCATTATTTAGCCATAAATAACGGTTATTCATAAGTGTTTTAGTCATAAAAATGTCCCATAATGAAGGATCAACTTTTAAAAGATAAAATAAATTGAAATTTGCTATTTGTGAGTGTGATTATTAAATGACAAAAATCCTTACCCTTAAAACATTGCAAGTTTGGCAACCCTACAGTGCGGGTTGCCGAAGGTCTGTTAGACTCATAATTTCATAGTCATTATGTTTGCATTAAAAAGAAAAAATTAAGCTTAAAGGACCTTCAAACTCCAAAAATTTAGTCTACACTTCTTGGCCTACACTATTGTAAACATTAAAATTGCTCCAACCACTTTTACAGAGAGATGGGCCATTCTGTAAATTACCGTGGTATTTTACGTAATTACCGCAGCCCATGAAAATTACCGTAATTTTCGGTAATATTCACCTTCGTCTTGTCGAACAATTCCTAAGTTATTAAGCCACCTGTATGTATCCCTCTGCAATTTGTTTGAGACTTGGTGGCTATTTATTTTAAAGTTAAACTTGCAGAACAAGTCGGTTACTGTGTCTACATCTACATATGACCCTGCAAGCAGCCACATCAGTATGTGGCAGGGGGTGTTAGAGATCCAGCCCTGTGAAGGAAAAGGCTTTTGGAGGTGAATTGGTGGCATGTAAAATGGAGCTCTGTTTTTATCATGGTCCCTAATTGTGCAGGGAAAGAACGAATTTTCATATCTCCTATTTTATTGCTTCTGCTGGACGTAGACATGTATTTAGGCATCAAAATGATATACTCTGTATTGCTCTGAAATGCACTTCCTGAATTTTCAAACTAATTAAGCCTAGCCTGTGGTTTGTCTCTCTCTCGAGCAGCTCCCAATCTAATCCCCCTGAAAGATGACAAAGTTGATAAAACTTGCTGGTAACATTTTTTTAATGAAGTGCATAGCTTTCCTCTGTATTCTATTATTTTTTTGTTAAATATTTCTATCGAGGGTCTCAGGCACTCTCAGCATATTTGATGTTGGGCCTTAACAGAACCTATAGTGCCGTATGGCATAGAGGATATTATTTTCTCTCCATGATGTATCTTGGAACAGACTGAAGTGACAAAATGAGAGAGACTTTGTGGAACTGACTTGTGCAGGGGTTCCAAGGAACAAATAAGGGAAACAAGCAGTTAGTACTTATTACTTTTAATATAAAAAAGTACTCGACTCGGGGGCAGATTAAGGCCAATGTTTTGGTGGGGGGCAGATTGTTTCTCCCTGACAATCTGGAGGATATGGAACACTTTTGGACAAACATTTTTTCAATCGCACCAGGTATTACGGGGGTGGCCATCCCCTCATCTTATTCCGTCACCATGAAAGCAACTTTGTAAGGTATCTAATGAAGAAAAAACTTTGCATTACATTCTGACTGATATGATAATAAGACAGAAGCTGCCAAAATTATGAAAGACTTGCGGGGTGCACTTACCTCAAAGTCTTAAATAGAAATGGAATGGAATAGGAATGTTTTTGTGGCATCATTTTGTCACTGCATTGAGTATCACACTGTGGGCCACATTAGGTGTCATTACATGGCATTATCATCATCAGGCACTTAGACATGTGGGCATAACCTGAAATGAGGAGGCTGACAAACTTGCTAAAGCAGGATCCAAAAGCAGTCTGATTGGCCCTGAACCAATCATACCCATTGCGCCATCAGTTGGTAGGACTGAGATTAGAATGTGGGGTTTGGCTCAACACTCTGAGATCTGGCAAACTGCATGGTAGCTGCCGCAGGCCAAACTTCATATAAAGGGACCAAAGCCTAGCTTTGCAAGGAGGATCCTTCAATCAAATAGGAGTCAAATATGAATGGTTGTGGGACTACTCATGGGACACTATCAAGTGATGAGACATCTTCATCTCTTGAAGATTTCAGATTCTCCTTCTCGTAGGTGGTGTGAGGAAGTGGACGAAACAACTTCCCATATACTCTGCGAATGTCCAGCCAAACTTAAGACTCGGAATAGGCATCTGGGCTCACCTTTCTTGGAGCCCAATGAAGTAGGGCATTTTGTCTAGGGGACCTGCTTGCCTTCAGCAAAGCACTCGGACCCTACAGGTAACCACTGATAGGGTGGCAGGCATAACAGACCATACTGGTCTCAGGGACTCATTAGCAGTAACTCTACTGACCTGTCTTATCTAATCAGCATCAGGTGGTAAAAAAAATCATGATGCTTACTGTCAGCCTAATTATTCCTTTTCATGGTGGAGTTTGAGGGAAATGGATTTTCAGGAGTATTGGCTGTGGAATGTCCCACATTAGGTCAAATAGTAAACATCCTGAAGATGGCCCACATTCTCTCAGAATAGAATCATGTGACCCAACAAACGACTGGCAGAAAGCATCAGTCTTCGCCTACAAATACGAGGTTCTGGGTTCAAAACCCAGCAATGGTGAAGATTTTTCAGTGGATCAAAGATCCCCAGTTCCAATGGATATTTACATTCTGAGCTGCCTGGGCAGTCTATCAATTAGTTATTTCAAACATATTTATAAAACAATGTGAAATCAAGTTTAAAGGGAAAATAATTCTTCTCTCAATTTTGCCTGCCTTAAGTCTACATCCTGTCTGTCCTATTGTATTTTATTTAAAATAGCGTGCTTTCAACCTTTTTTTTTCATTGCAGGAAGAGTTTTGCTGTTTTACACAGTATTTTATTTCTGCTTGGCTGGAGTTTTTTCAGCAATGATGAAAGGTCTCCTTTATACTCTAGATGACTCCCAACCTAAATATTTATTGGGAGAATCAATAATTGGGACCAGCCCAGGTAAGAAAGGTTTCTGATTAATGCTCTTTAAGTTTTTTGGTAGAAGGATGTCTTCACAGTCTGCATGCTGCAGAAGCCTTTGCACAAACTTTTTCAATGAAATTAATTTTGTTCAGTGAAAATAACTATAGAAAATAATATACTTAGTAGTTCATATTTGTGTTCCAAAAGTAGTTCTGTGATCCCATAAATTGCAGTGGTGACATTTGTGACATCTTTCTGTGTCAAGTGACATTTTCTACATCAAGTATTCAGGTAGTCTCTTACTGGAAAATGTACAGACAGGCGCTGCTAGCCGGTGGGCCTTGCCGAGGCAATTGACAGGCGACACTCACAGTGCTATGTCGTTTAACATACTAAACCCCAGAGAAATTTTGTGAAAGAAATGCATCTCCATGTAAATCTCAACCTGTCTCAAATTACATAGGTTGACAAGATAGACGGTGACATTGCCAGGGGGGAACTATGGAGTCCAGAATCAACTGAAAATTTGAATTAATTCCCATAAAGGTCACTGAATGAAATTTCATGTTAATATTTAGCAAATAATGTTGATATGCTCTATACTGAACAACTTTTTCAATGAATATGTGTGTAATATTCCAACAGAAATAAACCATGGGTATTGATTTCTTTCAGAAATTTGCACAGCAGAAATATTTTTAAAAAATTGTGTACTTCTCAGCATCGCAATTATACTCTCTATCGCTGGTACACACATTTTTCCCCTGTTTTTCAATACTCCCCCTCCCTCCCACCATATCTTATCTTACACTCAGTATGGACCTCCTGAAATGAAATTATGGCTATGTCATTGATGTATGTAATAGCCATGGCTGAAATGGTTGCTTGACTGAGATAATGAATGCTTTAGCTGGATGTGGATGACGTTGAGTGAACTTTTTCTTTTGCAATGTGGCCCAAAGCCCACCCAAATGGTAAACCATGTAGTGAAGGAAAAGAGGAACTAGTCTCATAAATGAAATAGAAATTCAAAGTTATTCTCCCATTCTCTCCTTCACACTCTGAAACCATGAATTCATCCTTTCTACTTCTCTCCAGCCATTTTTTTTCCTTTTTTAATAAACCTCTACGTATGCACTTCTCCTCCACTCCATCCCCCTGAGTAGTACATAGAGCTGTCCTCTCCACCTTAGACATTGTACCTAAGGATTTTGAAACCTCAGTGTCGAAACTCGTTGTAGAATAAATTATGCAGTAGACATTTCTTTTTATTTCATCATTTTTTTCCCGGTATTTTTTGGGTTCTCACTGCATCGAACCATTTTTATGGATGACTGTTTTGCTAGAATTTCAGTCAGCTTCATCAGGTGGCAGCAAAACAGTCATCTGTAAAAATGGTTCAATGTGTGGAGAACCCAAAAAATACTGGAAAACTAGAGGGCTGAGGAAGCCTTAGTAGCAATTTGATTTCATCATTATTGGGATATTTTTGAGACTTGGAGGCAGTGGACTATTCAGCTAAAATTCCATACCACACCAGTCACAGTATGATGCAAAGGATATTATTTTGACTCCATGATGTATCTCAGAGCAGATCAAAGTGACAAATTAAGAGAGATACTCTGCAGAACTGTTGCAAGGGTTCCAAGGAACACATTAGGAAAAAAAGCAGTCCTCATGTTTTTTTTAATATATTAGTACTCAACTCAGGGGTGGATTAAGGTCATTGTTTTAGGAGGGTGGGTGGATCGCTACTTCCCAGGGGTTGAAGCTGGTTGCCCAAAGCATGTAACCTCAGCCAAAGCACATAACAAGATGCTCAGCAGACTTGCTGAGCAGGCTTGGGTATTTCCTCTGTCACCACCTTGTTACAATGAAGCATCCTGCCACCAATTGGGCCGCAGATAATCTATTGCTAGCTGTTTCTTTGTATTGTGCAGGGTTCTTGTTTGAGAACTCAACTGCCAGCCTAGACAATGGCTGTCTAATTATCAGGGCAGTCTTGCACATGCTCTCATGTATGACATGCACCTAATTACTTTATGCTTGTGTATGTGACACATGTGTAAATACAATATTTTTCCCATCAGATTATTATGTTAAGTTCAAAGTCTGTGCTAGGTACAATAAAATTATGCATGATGGTGGTTTGTTTTTGTGCTAACTCCCATTTCATTCCAGGTTTGGGATATCGCCCTATGTCAATCAATTACAAACCCGATAGCTCTCTCATCCGTTTTATGGCTCATAGTAGAAACAATACTGTCAGTTGGGTTAGTGAAATTGATGACTTCTTGGATGGTAAGTACCAACTTTCTGCATAGATGTAGAATTTATTTAGTTTACCTCAACCAGCTTCTCTAATTTGTTACACCTGGCAGCAGGGTTGCCTATGTAGAGGTTACATGGCACAAGTTGCACCATTTTAAGTTTTGGAGGGGGGAAAATTTTTGAATAGTAAAGGTAGAAAGAGAAATAAATAAGAATTTTTAAATCTAAATGACGAGTGACAAATATAATCTGAGACATTCTAAATATCATTAAATGGCAGGGTGGGGTAGGAGTTAGAAAAAAATTTTCATGTAAGGAGGATATAAATAAAATATTATGCATATATATGATAGTATTTTTTGGATAAAATTAAAGATTTTTGTTCTAAGTGACGATCCTTTTTTTAATAAATATTACCTTCTAATAATAATATTGTTTTAATATATTTATTATTCAAATTTAAAACAAGGAAGCAGGAGGCTATAACCAAATATTAGGAGGGGGAAATAGGAATTTGGAGGGTCGGTTTACACTATAGCTTTTCAGGGGAGTCGTCACCCCTGTCTGGTAGGATACTGAATGTAAGTAATAATCTCATATAAGACGTACTGTTGTCAATCCCTGTTGAATGTCAAGGATAATGTCATTATTATGAACCAAATTTATTTAAAAGATATTTTTTATACATGGAATTGAAATTATATAATCAACTAGCGAACAAAATAAAATATGTAAGAAATAGTAAAAATTTCCATAGACTATTTAAACACTGTTGTGACTTTCAACAATGTTGAAATTGTGCTTCATTGAGATTCTTTTGTTTCCTACCAAAGTCAATTGTTTGTCTGTAAATAAATATAAGTTTGTAATTCTGTTAAAAACAGTTTTTTCTCTTATAATCTCATGTATCTGTTTGTATTGAATATATCATATTTTTTGTTTTACTCAGCAATGCATATTAAATAAAAGTGACTGAGTACCGTAAAAACAGGCCTATTGCCTAGTAGGGGACCTAACTTCCAAATTTGTTAATGTATGTATCAATCTGTTTCTGGAATAATAGAATAATTATATAATTACTATTATAAATTGCTTGCTCAGTGCAAAATAAAATTTTTCACATTCTTCCAGCTTATAAACATCCGGAGAAACAGCCTGGAAATGGGAAAAATTTGCAAACTTGCTCCTATGACAGCCCACCCCAGGCTGGAAATGTTTGTTCTGTTGACTTGACAGCCTTTGGACCATGTACAAGTGAAATGGGGTATGGATTCAACGAGTCAACTCCATGTTTTTTCATAAAACTGAACAAGGTATGTTTTGGGCCCTCTCTCTCTACCCTCTGATTATACATTTGTTAAACGATTTTCTCTTAAGTGACATTAATTCAACAAATGCAGCTGCCTTGGAAAGGTTTTCACATGTGTCAACTGAAATTTCAATTGATTTTCATGTTAAGGACTTTTTTGTGCTGAATTTCTCATTGCTCTTTGGGGAATATGAATATCTTGTTTTGCGAATATGTATGTATGTCCAGTTTCAGCCATCTCATTTATTATCCTCCATCCTATGGATTCTAATTTGCCAGCAATCCTGCAGGCTTAAGGCCCAGATTACTTCAACTGGACGTGAAGAAGTCTGCAGGATAGCTAACAATGTATAGTTCTCAAGATGAAATGACATTGGAAACTGGAATATCAACCCTTCGACTGAGCTGTTTTTACATATATCACCTCTAAATTTTACCCTCCTTTAAAAATATTATAATACACTTGACTGAGTTAAACATGTATATAATTATGTTTAAAAAAAATAATAAACAGATTCCATAGTGAAAACTTTTATGTAGGATTTACCCTTTCATAATATGTAGGTAAATATACATTGGCAGGTACCTAAAATCATAGGATGTATACCAAACTAAGTAAATTCATGGCATGAATATATCTTATTTCTTTCAGATATATGGATGGGTTCCAGAGTATTATGATGTTGCTAATCTTCCTGAAAAAATGCCTCAGAGTTTAAAAGAAGTCATCACATCATCTGTTGCAAGTGACCCAAAATTGGTAAGGGGTCTTATATCCTCAATGAAAATACCTAAGGGTACATCTGTCAATGTCATAATGTATTCCTTCGTTGTAGGTCTTCATAAGTTTCCTCGATTGTTACTTTTTTAAGACTACAGACTCCCCTTAAAAGTCATGGTTTACAACCCAACTCAGCTTCTCTCTCTCTCAATCATGGTGATTACCATTTTATTGCATTTTCTTCCTGCTGGATCTGGCCAAATGAGATGAAAATGCAAATAAATGTAACTAAAATTTTTTCCCAAGATAGGAGGTCACTGGATTGTTTTTTTTTTATTCAGGTAAATACTGTGTGGTTGTCATGTGATGGCCAAGGACCAGCTGATAAGGATAACATAGGACCTTTATCATACTATCCAAGACAAGGCTTCCCAGGGTACTACTACCCTTACCGCAACACTCCAGGCTACCTGAGTCCATTGGTTGCTGTCCATTTCCGAGAACCTCAACGTAAGTTAAATCAGAGGAATTGTAATGAGAATGATACTGTGCTTTACAATTGCTTGTTGTTGTGGAAGTACTTTATGTATTTGGATGTCATTTTGAATCTTTTAGTCATAAAAATAGTGGTTGACTTTTCAGTGAGCCTAGTCACTGGCTAGCTGCCAGCAAATTCTTGGCAGAAATAGTTTTAAAAAGTACATTTTCTTAAATCTATTTCTCTTTTCACTTGGTTTTTTGTGCTTCATGGGTTTGGTATAATAATAATATGTCTAATTGCTCCAAGACAATTGTTGTACGAACATGTAGTTTCCAAGAAAAAAACTAGAAATACTTAAAACTGCAGATGGGACACTTTTGTCCTGGAAAGGTAATTAACACTGTTTATCGCATTACATTTGTAGTGGTAGTGGAATTCTTTTATAAATCTCTCAGAAAAATCGTTTATCACATTTTTGATGTAATTTACACACTGTTTGCCTATTTTGTAAAATTTAATGAGTATTTTCTGAGTTACAATGTAACAAAAATGCATTATATCAAAGTTGTTTTTTCGAGGCTATAAAAGTTTCATCGGAGTTCCCACTCCAATCCTTTCAATGCTAATACTTTTGACCAACTATAAATCTTATTAGTAACAGAATCCTGTGCTGGTATCTGATATTCACTTTTTGTTAGTTAGACATATGATACAACTCGACATAGTATTTCACAGCGGTCATATTTGTCTCTTTCTCCCGCTCTACTCACTCGGTTGCATTGTTTATCTGCTGTCTGCATCTTGACATACCAAAGCGGTCTCTGGGTGATAATGGAGACATAAGTAAAGGGATTTCCCTACCAGTAGAGCCATAGATCAAGTGTGACTTTATGCTCAGGGCAATCATGGCTTCGCTCAATGATCTTCAGGATGATAAATGAAAAGGTGAAGATGAAAACAGTATGTCGGTCATCATGCGTCTTGCTATATAGGTCCCATTGGTGGTTCAGGGGATAGGGCTTACAAGAAACTTCGAGGTTCAAGTTCCTGTGGTGCTCTACAAGATCAGGACCTATACGATATAGAGGTCAGCAATATTCATAGCAATGGACAGGTTTCAGATGGCCCAAAAGCAAATTGCATGCTGAAAAAAGATGGTGAGGATCAGGTAAACAGGAGTACCCCAATATGCTGAAATTTTACATTTTGACGCTTTTGATGAAATATAGTGGAAATTAGCTTCTACAAATGTCACATCCACCAAAAGGTGCAGATAGATAAATATTGCCTGGGAAAATTGTGGTCCCTCTCCTGGATTTAGACCTTTGATAAACATCCTCAGAAAGGCCAGCAGAAATACGCTGAAATAGAGGCTCGTAAGATGTTGGGAAACTGTGATTGGTCTATGCCATTGAAATAGCTGGATGCATTTTTCTCTCCTGCATGTGAGGGGTGAAACTGAATGAAAAATGATGGAGGTGGATATTCTGAGGTTCGATTGGATTGGATATTAGGGGAGGCGACCGACGGCTAAGGTCATTTGCGCCATAAGGGATAGGTAAGGGAGGAAGGGTGGATAGAAACCCGGCATCAGTGTTAGCCTGCTCTTAACAAAAGGCGCCAAGGGGACCACGGCTTAACGTCTCATCTGACAGACAGAGTACTCTTTAAGTGCCCTCCACAAGACACTCAAGTAGGGATCGGGTTACCTCTGAAAAACATCCGCCACTGCAGGGATTTGAACCCTGGCCACCCGTGTGTTAGGCGAGTACTCTAGCCACCACACCAACGCGATCCCCCTGAGGTTCGAGAAATGGAAAGTACCATCATGTAAATCTGTGATGTCATGTGATCGGTTTACAGAAATAATGACGATCTGAGATTTTATGTTAAATCAACTTGCTCATAGCATTTGGCAGATGATAAATTTGCCTTGATATCATAGGCATGGAATAGATTTATTTCAAACCGCCAAAACATATATGTTTCTGGTGCTGTGAAAGCTGATGGAAGAAGTGGATTTGTCTGAAGGTTTTTCAATATTCTAGACTTAGCAAGTATCATTGTATCATAATAAATAAATAACTTACAAATGACTAAAATTAAAGGAGAGATTTTCTGTCAAAACTCTCTGCAGAGGTGGTAAATAAGTTGAAACTAAGATCAGTGTACCACCTTGTAACATAGATATGTTTAATGACAATGCCAGGAACGCAAACCTTGTGAAAAAGGAAATAGTCGTCATAATTGTGCATCATGCTCTAAACCAGTAAGAGAAATGTTATTTCTGGATTTCTAATGGGAGTGAATCTTGCAATCCTCAATGTAATAAGCTACATAGGTACTTGCAAGGAGCATAATCACTCACGCAGAAAGATCTTAGTTTTCCCTGGCCTATCTGGTGAAGAAAGATCTCCTGGGTATTCCACTGGGTTAGGAGAAACCTTGGGGGATATAGATCCTCAATTCTGGTTGAATAATCAAGAGACCCTCCTTTTCCTATTGAATATCCTGAGGATTTTTACTAATTTTCATTTTACCTACCTTCAACCAGTAGATTGCCTTTGTAATAATCTCATGGTAAAATTTACTGTCAAATATGAGGAATAATTTTATTCAGTATGACTTAGAAATAAAAACGTGTAAAAAATTAGAAAGTTTTTCAGATCAAAATTTATTCCTGATTTGTAGGTTTTCTAGTTTTCTTTGTTTACTTACAGAAAATGTGCTGATCAACGTGGAGTGTCGTGCTTGGGCTCGAAATATCGTTTACCAACATAAAAATCAATTGGGATCTTGCTACTTTGAGCTCATGATTGATCACAAACGAGTGATTCATTTTAAGAACTAGCATTTAGCCCTCAAAGTTTAGTATTATCTCTTAAAAATTCATTTTCATAAAAAACCATATCCTGTACCTCATAAATTTTTTTAATTGAAGTGACTGTAAAAATATTTATTTTTAATTTTTTTGTGGTACTCATTTGAAAACAGTTCTTTACCAATATTTTAGGATTGATGGATAATTTTAGACTAAATGTTGAATGATACTGTGTAATTTATTGATTTCAGTGGAAATGTTATTATGATTTTTTTATTTTTTGAGAGCAATTGAATGGGATTAATGCTGCATTGTGAACATTTGTCAGCCTGAATGTCTTCTTCCCCCATGTACTGAAGTTATCCTTCCATAATGTTTTGAGATTTTTTGTGGCGTGATGGCGCACTGAATATTTCTTAATTGTACAAAGATAGTTTAGTGTTTCTTTTAATATAGGGACAATGATATACCATTGCTTCTAATTTCATCAAAACTTTTACCAAACTTTGAAACTGGAAAACATAAGATCTCTCATATAACATAATATCCTGTGCCCTAAACTTATTACCCAATTGCAATCAATAGCAATAAAGTTTTCATAAAAAATTTATTCTCTTTGCTTATCTAAAGAATGTGCCAATAAACCCTTCGCCTTCCACACCCTGTGATCATGAAGACCTGTTGCAGTGCTTCAGATATGACGCAAAAGATACGAGGTAAATAAAGCATCTTCATTGAGAGTAGCATGAACAATCATTCATTTTTCATAAGAATAAGTTTTGTCTTACCTTGAATTATACAAGCAAAGCTGTACAATTGAGCAAAGTGAACTGCAATTCATACGTTATTTATTTACCTTTTATTTATTTATTTTTTTACCTTCACTACCCCGAGACAGCACAATGGGCCAATTTACGTCGGGTGAATAACACAGTAACAATGGACGAGTCACAAACACCTGTGTCCTGAGCAGAAAATATTCTACCAATGTGGGACTCAATCCCACGACCCTCGGGTTGGCAGGTGAGGATTTTTACCCCACCGCCACCGGGGCCGACGAAAAATTGCAGATAAATAAATACTGCTGAAAAACTGCATTCACCCTAGGAAAATCAGGCTATGTGCTTCAACTTTTCATTTGTGTTCATTCCATCTTTCATATCTGCCATCTTACGACTCGGCACATCCAGCACATCATGGCAGGACTGCTATACTTCCGTCATACGATCTAGTTGAGAACTCTCACAATCAGACAAGCACACTGCTCATAAAACATTACGAAAATGTTATAACTTTGATCTATTTTTCGTTCTTAAGTGTGCATTGGTAAAAATATCACATTATACCTAATTATGCTCCATCCAAGAGAATTATGACATTGTAGGTTCTCCAAAAAAAATGAGGGAAAAGATGTCCTATCCCTAGAATATCCAACTTTTCTTATGGAAAGGGGTGCTGTGCTAGCTGGGGTGTTTCTCAAGCAGTGCACTTTGTTTAGCATGCTACTGCAGCACCACAGTAGCACACTCATTAATCATACTACTGGAAAACGTGTACATGGTGCATTTGCAGCTCATGTTTGAAGTGCATAGGCAGCGGTTGTTGGTGGTTCTACCCAAGAGTAATCATGGCGGTGCCAGTGAGAATACATTAACTCTATGGTTAGAGGTAGTTGAGGTGTGCAGGAGCAAAGAATGTATTATGGATGCAGGTATGGGTGAGGGTGCAAGACGTACTCAAATGACATGGGTGTGGCATGAGGAAACATGATGTACTCCAAGGATGTGATGAAGGGCAAGGGTGCTGGATACCTGAGAAAACTGATTAACTTACTGAAAAGATAAAGAAAAAAATCTTTTTTATCTACTCCACATCTTTATTACATTTCAACCTGTGGCAATAGTTCTGGAGGAATGTGTTGTGAATTTGATGATAAATTATAAAGAGATGGAGCTGACTGACTGTTGATAACTCGAATGTATAGTGAGTTGTTGCTGTGACAATCAAGCTCATTTGGATATTTAAACATCTCAGAATTAATTGGGAAAACATAATGTTACTATGAGCTTCAATCTATGTCATCGTAAGATTGTTAATGGGTCATTGACTGGTTCATGTCTTTGGCTCTTGAAGTACATAGCCCAGAAGATGATTAAAAAAATTTGGTCTCCTTTTTGAGAAAAATATCTCACCCTTCTAATGGCCCCAAAAATTCAACCCCTTACCGCATTACTTTCAGAGTTATTTGCCAAAAAATACATCCCATTTACATGGGATATGGTATGGGCATGCACTTGAGAGAGGAATTATTTATGAAATGAGGACTTTCTAACACTTAGATGCCGTGAAAAAACTAACAGCATGTTGTTTGTATGTTTTCTCAACTATTTTTGAAAATTTATCATATTGTTACCACAGTAGGTTCTTGGGTATCACAAAAAACTATCCATTTTGAAGGAGTTTCAAATGCACCGCACGAAAAAAATGAGTCAAGTTAAAGACTTATTTAGATATTTTCATTTTATTACTTACCATTTCTGTCATATGAAACTATGTTTTTGTACCATTAATAAAGCAATATTTAATGCATGTGCCCTACAGCTGTTGAAATTAAAACTTATAATACGAATATGATCTCTATTATGACTAGGGAGCTATCTCGCTCGGACTACCTTAAGAGATAGGATGTTCTTAGAATACCCCAAAAATTCATCTGCTGATGCTAGTAGTGTAATTAGGAGTGTTTTTTTCTTTATAACATTAAACCTAATCAGGAAACCATGTAAAGATTAGTAATATTACCTTCAATCTTTAATTTCTTTGAACATTCTTAAACACCATCATTTCAGTAAACTAGTTATTTCTAAGTTTTTTACATTTTTTCTTCACACCAAGAACATGTTTTAACCTACCTATCCGTTTTGAATCTAAACGAAACAATCCCTCCCCTACTCTTTCTCTATCCATGGTCACTGCATATGTAACAACCCTGACTCTCTTGACCCCTTTTTCTCCACCCATCTTTGCCGAGGCTATCCTGAGCGTCTCCTTTAGAAAAAAATCGGACAACAACCCTCTTCTTCTAATTCTCTCTCTGAATAAGTGCCCTCATGACCAAATCTCCCTTTGTACCACCTATTTCCCTGGAGTTCATCCGTCGTATTATCAAAAACCTCTACCCCATCCTTTCTAACAACCTCACTACTTCCAAAATTTTCCCCTGCTGTCCTTCTCTCTCCTTTAGATGCCCCCCCAACCTCTCTGCCCTCTTTAAAATCACTAAACCTCTTTCCTCAATCTTCACCACCACTAAAACCCTCTGACCCCGTAGAATCACCTGCGTTGCAAAACCTGTGGCATCCTCATCACCCAGCCTCTCCCTGATAAATTTCTTGCAGTTCACCTTCCATCCGTCCCCTCACTTTCTTGCATCTCCCATAATGTTGTCTATATCGTCCTTTGTCAACTATGCCCCAGCTTCTACATAGGTTTAACTGCGACTGCGCTTAATATTTGTATGAATGGCCACTGCTCCAGTTGCAATGGTCTGCCTTCCCTCTCCATTTCCCTGCCAGTTGCCACTCTTGTTTCTTCCCACAACTCTACTTTCAATGATATTTTTAAGGTGAGTATTCTCGCCTCCCTTCCCCTTCCTCCCCCCCCTCCAACTTAAAGATCCTGAGTCCTCCTATATTTACTTTTTCCAAGCTTTCTCTCCACCAATACTCAATAAATCTCACTAACCTCCTCCATCACCTCCACTCAGACCAAACTCTTCCTTTTAAATTTTCTTTACTTCCCACCTTCCTGCCCCCTACCTTCCTCTCTCCCCATTCTCCCTCTCTCCCCCTCCTCCCCTTCCCCTCTGTCCCTCCCCTCCTTCCCTTCCATCCACCTTAGTCCTCCATTCCTTCTCATTCTTCTATGCCCTTGCAAACGAGGCGCCGTGCATAAATATGTAATATAAAAGGAACAGTGAATGATTGAAATAGAACAGGTCCCAAAAAGGACCGGTCAACCGAGTTAACTTCCCAAAAATGAATGGGTTTGCCCATCTCTATGGAGTGCAACTGGTGATTTCCATTTGGAATAGCCACTTGCGTTATGGGGCCAGCCAAACAAATGAAGAAAAGTGAATGCAATCCTTCTCAGATTTTTGTATCCAAGATTGCTCTCATCAGCTTCTGACGGTCATCATATGCTAATGAAATGCTGGCTCCCATAAGGCCAGCCAAACAAATGATGAAAAGTGAATGCAATCCTTCTCAGATTTCTGTATCCAAGATTGCTCTCATAAGCTCCTGACTGTGCTATATGCTAATGAAAAGCACCCATATTCTCCCTCCTCCTTGATCATGACAAGGAGTACCTCAAGTAATGTTTAAATTTGCCGTAAAACACTAAATGAATTATAATGGCCATATTGTTCCCACGCTTAGATGTTGTGTGAAGCATTGAGGCTAAATGAGTAGATACCAATTGATGTGTGCATGTGTGGCACTTTAAAAAAACAAATTTAATTATAAGCCGGGTGCATGGCACAGCTAAGTTATATTTAATGATAATTTCCCTGCCATACCACCAACAAATCTGTCATATGTCACATGTTGGCATGCATGCCATAGTTCGCCAATCACAGGTTTATTCATTTTTCAAAGGTAGGCCTGATATTAAATTTTCCAGTGGGAATACTTTTGTTTCAGTGTCAATGCTTGGATGTTTTAGTGATACCTGAAGAATATGACGACATCAGTTTGAATTTATCTTGATTTTATTATTTAAACAAAATATTTATGAGTAAATGAAAGTTAATAAATTAGTATAGATGCACATTAGAGGATGAGATATTTACTTGATGGCACATCAGTTATCTAAATTTGATCATAAATTGAGTAGAGGACACCATATCCTTGCTCCAAGCTTTGCACTCAATTTTCACTCCATAACCACGACCTCCTAGAAAAGATAAAGTTGGAAGACATTACATACTTGCCCATTATTTCCATAGGTTGGTGACACAACTAGTGATATATATACTACCTACATTAAGAAATAGTTTGCAGTTCTACGCTTCTCATGAAAGAACTCACATAATGCTATACAAATGTACCTCGCCTTAAGCCGTTAATAGGTTCCAGAAGTTTCGACTTACGACGATTTTCAACATAAATCAATCCAGCTCCCCTATACACTGGTAATACATATAAGCACTATTGTACTCTAACATACACACATACCAATCACGCCATTCCCTTCCAGGGTATGCAGAGTCACTAAGTTTCACTCATAAATATATATTTGTACACCTAACTCTATTTCAATAATTTCCTCCTTACTGACCTATCCTTGCAATCCTCTTTTGCCTCATTTATCCCCATACACTGTTTCATACACACCCTCCTTTTTTTAAGACTCCTAATATTCCTCCTCCTAAGAATTTCCTCAACCACATTCAACAACTACTTTCTCAGCCTACCTCTACCTCTCGCACCATTCATTTCACTCTTACATATCTGTTTCGTTATTTGACTCTCATCCACTCTCTCAACATGGCAAAACCAACGAAGCACTCGTCTTTCATATATGTCCATTACAGGAGCATCTAACCCACATTCATTTATTACCCACTCATTCCTGACCATATTCATCCTACTTTTGCTGCAAACACTCCTCAGATAACTCATACCCACGGCATTTAGTCTACTCTAATGTTTATCCTGATATGCCCATGTTTCACTACCATACAACAAAGTGGGGAGAAGTACACTTTTGTGCACGGCAATTTTCGCTTCCTTAGACAAGCACTCATTCCTTGATATACCACTTTCCTTCCAACATTCGTGCGTCTCTTTATCTCCTTATCTATCCATCCATCTTTTGCAAACATCTTACCTAAGTACACAAAATTATCCACTTGTTCGATTACTTCACCATTCAACCTCATCATACAGTTATTCTCCCCATTCTTATCAAAAACTACTACTTTAGTCTTGTATGCATTTACCCTCAATTCCATTCTCTCTGTTGATTCACAAAACTTATCTAGGAGCTTCTGTAATCTCTGTTGGCTCTCTGAGATCAAAACAGCATCATCTGCATATAGTAGATCTCACACGTTTACATTTCCAATCAAAACACTGTCATTTCCAATACATGCATCTCTAACACATTTATCCATAAGTACATAACATTATGCATTCTTGCTTAAAACCAATCACTCAACCCTATTAACTCTCATGCTTGCCTTACTATTATTATACATCTCCATCATAACATTCAATAATTGCCCATTCACGCAATACTCCTTCAAAATCTTCCACAACTTCTTTCTATTTACCCTGTCATATGCCTTCTCTAAATCAACAAACGCACAATACACTTTCTTTCAGATGCCCATACATTTTTCTATCAGTTGCTGAAGCGTTAAAAGCTGGTCACTACATCCTCTCCCAGGCATAAACCCACACTGCACACCCCATATTCTGTCAGAAGTAATATTCCTCAGACTTTCAATTAAAATTTTGCTGAACACTTTTCCCGGAATGCTCAATAAACTAATGGCCCGATAATTATTATATTCGGTCTTTCCTCCCTTCCCTTTGTACAATGGAACAATGATTGCATTCTTCCAATCCACTGGAACAACAGAAGACTGTAAGCATAAATCATATAGTTCACACAGCCGACAAAAGAGTAAATTACACCCACACTTCAACATCTTGCAGGATATCCCATCTACGCCTCCAGCCTTCCCATTTTTCAATATTCTCAATTCCATTATGACCTCATTCTTACTGATCCCCATCACCACATTTTCACATACTACTTTGCAAGGCTCATCTTCAGTGCCTGCAACATTATTGTATAATTATTCAAAATACTCCCTCCAGCAGTCCCTATTATGGCTCTCATCCCACACGATCTCTCCACTTTTGTTCCTTACTGCATTTATTACCATACCTTCACCAATCTTTTTACCCACTTCCAAAACAGCTTTTTATTGCCTTCAAAATCACTCTACATCTTGTTAGCATCATCTGCACACATTCTTTCCTTGCTCTCTTACACAATGGTTTTGCATTCATTCTTTTTCTTTCTGTAAATCTCACATGCCTTAGTGCACTCTTCCTCAGATTTGGCAGCAATCATATTCCTGTACGCCTCTTTCTTTTCTCTGACTGCATTTTTCACCTCTTCATTCCATCAAGCATCACCTTTCATTCTTCTTACCACTCTTTTCCCACATACACTTTCAGCACATTCTACAATCACTCCTTTTAAACACTCCCACATATCATTCACATTCTTGTTTCTGATATATCTCGTCCCATTCTCTCTGCTTCAAGGATTATTCTCTAGCATGCAACCATACTGCATTCTTACCTCACTGTTTAGCAACCTCTCCACTTTTACTCTCAACTGCTTACACACAACAGTCTTTCTTGTCACCCACTTTCTGCCCAGATTCACTTTGGAGAGTATCAAATAGTGGTCTGCTCCACATTCAGCACCCCTCGTCACTCTCGTGTCCCACACTAACTCCCTCCATCTCTCATCATACACAATAAAGTCAATCATGCTTTTACAATTGCCCCTTTGCCAAGTATACATATGTATTCTCTTATGTTTAAACCATGTATTCGATACAAACAATCCTTTTTCCAAGCACACACTCACCAAGTTTTCACCATTATCATTCACTCGGGGGTCACCAAAAGGCCCAACCACTCTCTCAGATGCATCCCGCCTCACACCAACCCACCCATTCATGTCACCTAGTCAAATCATTCTCTCACCAGGATCACATTCATTCAAAACTTAGTACCATTATTCTCTCACCAGGGTCACATTCATTCAAAACCTCTCTCAGTTTTTCCCAAAACTCATCTTTCAGACTGTCACTCTCTCCATCCACTGGTGCATAGCACGCCACAATCACAACTCTCCTAATACCTACTTTCATGTGAACCCACAGCAATCTAGGGGATACTAACTCGTACTTCCTTACCAGTAACTTAGCTCTCTCATTAAGAATGAGTCCTACACCTTGACTGCCATGTACAATATAAGAGAAACCATAGCATAATAATACCCTAGGACTGCTACTCACTACTCTACTCAAGCTAGGATCCCTTCTGAAGGGACTACCTTGAGAGCCAGCATACCGTTGCCTGTGACCCACCACTAGGAGGTATATGTGGTGTACTGACACACTGGATCACTTGTACTCTAAAATGAATATATATTGGTGTACAGTTGAGTACATATGATAGACTTCATAGCAAAATGAAAAATTCTCCTTGACTTTCTCCGAGTATCCTGTATTGGAGTAATAATATGTCAAAAGCTAACAAAACTTAAATACGATCTTATTCAATGCTGCATATCTAGAGATGGGGCATTCTGAAATTTACTGTGGTAATTTTCATAAATTACCATGGTATTTTACGTAATGTACCGCAGCCCCTGAAAATCCCATAATTTTAGGTAATATTCCCCTCAGTCTCTGGTTTCTTTTTCACACATATTTCAAACATTATTTTTTGTGAAGTCTATACATATTTCAGACAATCTTAATTTTAAATTAAGGTTCGTACAACTTATTTGTGGAATATTTTCACTTGTGGAATATTTTGTGGGGCTATTGTTTTCAACTGTTTGAACGAATCTTTCTCAAATCAAACAGAAGAACGCTGCATTTGGTTTGGGCTTTTGTTTTTGTTTTCAAATTTTTCTTTTTTTCTCATGCATTTATGTGGCAATAGTAATGGCTCAGATGCAATTAACCCGTAGCTATTTCTATTGGCGTTCTTAATAAATCCTCCATTAGTTGTTAATTGCAGAACATTGAAAATTACCAGAAAATTATGGTAATATTAAAAAATTACCGTAGTTTACTATGTTAATTTACCTCAAATGAAAATTACAGTAATTTTACCATCTGTAGGCATATCGCGGATGAATGCCGCCATATTTGTTATTGACACCGCTTCCGTGCAAACATGGCTTAAGAGAGTATTGTGACGAATATTGTATGATACACTAAAACCTCCATATAACGAATTCGCCGGGACCGGGAAAATGACGACTTCATTGACAGAGGTTCGTAGTACGGAAGTTCGTAGTACGAAGGTTATGTGCGGGTTACGTTGTCGCAGGAGCAGCCAAGAGTTCGTGTTGCATTGGGACGCGACTCACATTAATTTCGCAATCCAGTTTCGACGGACATAATAATCTTAACTCTATTGCAGTATACCAATTACGATTACTTGGTAATTGATTGTGAAATCTAATCGGATAATCCATTCATGTTCCATTTCAAAGTAGATTTGGCTCCCGCTAGTATTATGCAATAATTGAACCCTCACCCAGTAACAACACTGTTTGTTTTCCTTTTCAGTACATTACTAAATACATTCTTCTTAGTTCTTAATGGACCTTTCCCCAGGAGAAAATATGGGCTGTTTTCAGTACTAAAGCTATGGAACGATGATTGTTAGTGATTCAAGCAGGATCTCATGTGTGAACAATATCGTATTTAAAATTATGTAGGACTCTAAAACACCCTACAAAAGAAAATGTAAGAGAGCCTAACCTCCTCCCCATTCACGTCTTGAGTAGTACTTGAATGACCCCTAATGCCCCATTCCAACTACCAACATCATCGCTCCAACCAATCGTGCGTTCCCAGGAGTGTTGCCCTGTTCACATTACTATCCGTTAATATCGTCCGCACGATCGTACAAATCACATCTGCCTTCACACTGCAATGATAACATATGTGCTACCCTCTAGCACCAACCAGTAAAATAAACAATTTCCACAGCATATTAGAGAGAAATACAACTGTATAACTAGTTTATTTCACTTGGAAGTTATATACATACACAAATGAATGCTAATTACCCTCAATCAAACGACAGAAATGATTCCATGATTCAAAATAGTGCTTCAGCAACTTTTTGCATTGCCTTTGTCCCTTTCTCTTCTGATTTCGCAGCGCCGTATCATCGAAAAGTGGCAGTGTTCTAAACTACGTCTTATGACTGTCTGGACATGCATTCACTCTACGATTTCTGCTAATGCCTCATTTACATTGATAGGGTGAAAATGATAGTTAATATGGCGGCTTAACTAACTTCAATCAATCGGAAACTTACAAGTATCATGATTATGATGTATGTTTTCCATAAATGTTCAAGAAAAACATTATATTATTGAAATTAAAAGTCCATGAGTTAGTCATAGCGCTTGCCTCGGAAGACCCTTTGAGGTCTCAAAACATGTTTCGTATCATAATACGAGCGGAGATAAAGAAACTCTGACTCTGGCTGAATTTCAGACTTATCTCGATGGGAGGCGAGAAAGGCTTCTCAGGTTTCTGTAGGTTAGAGGGAAGGGCAAACATGCAGCGACCTGGAAGTAGTCATGCTCAGTCAGGGGCCCAGGGGCCCAAATTGCTGCGCAGGCATTGGAGAACTGTCAGGATATAGTCCACTAGTTTCCCGATTTCTGGAATAATAAGCAAAACATAAATACCAAGGGTACGAAGGGTACAAATGAAAAGAGAAGGGTTTATCCGTGGGTTTACATTTCTATCGCCGAAATAATCCATCTCCATGTTCGCTCGGATCATACTGAGACAATGCTCTCATTAACAGCAAGAAAGATCATCCGGACATTATGTCACTGTAGAGAGAATAGCCGAACATTATCTCGATGTTGGTTATAACACTAATAACAGTAATATGTACAAAGAAAAATGCTTTTTAAGAAATTAATCCATTTAAAAGAGGTCACTTCCTTGTTGGGGCCCACACATGGACTTCGTTTTACGGAGGTTTCGTTCTTATAGAGGTTCGTTATGGGAGGTTTTTTTGCGTGCATTAGGTATGGGAAGGACCCGGGACCGGGTGCATGACTTCGTAATAGGGAGGTTTTTGTCAAGTTTCGCTATATGGAGGTTCGTTATGTGGAGGTTTTACTGTATTGCTCTGATGCGAGGCTTAATCATAGCATGTTTTTATTCCAAAACTATTTTCAATTTATTATGAAGTAATTTTGTATGCTGAAACCAACCTGAATGGTGATATAATTGTTGTTTGTTGTTGCTGGCTTAGGAGATGTTTACATGCGGATGTTGATGGTCGCAGATCATTGTTAAATGATTGTGTAGGCGAGCCTTGAGGCCGTACTGTCTCTATAAGATTGCCAGAGGATGAATAAATTGCCGACTGCTTCCATTGTCTCACCCCAGAGATACCACAGTAACTTTGCAGCTACAATTGCTTTACATTGACTGATTTGCTGTTACTACGCTGCTTTGCATCAACTACTGCTGCCATTTTACTGCATTTTCACTTTCAAATACATAGTAATCCCCATGTTCTGAAAGTACAGTGAATTTTTTGCTTTGGTATGGGCAAGAAATTCGTGCTCCTGGTGACTTTAAGTGCGAAATTCGCTCCCGCGACTCACACCTGTGAGTGCAGAACCTTAGCATCAGTCTTCCCTTCCCTCTTCCGTATAATGAATTCTTTGGGTATTCTGTCCTAATTTTATTTGCATTAGTTAGTTTAAATCGACTTTTACTTCATTTTACTGTGATTTATATGAATATAATTTGATACCAAGATTTTTTTAGATCCTAATTTATTTTGGCTGGATTTAGTTAATTTCACATGTCTTTACCGATTTCAAGAAAAACCGACGTATCTTTGAAACTGACATAAGTCAAAACAACTTAAGTCGAGGCATACCTGTATTGGAAAGTGGGAGGGGTAAATATGAAGGAGCTTGATGAAGTCGAGTATGTACCTAGAAATCACCTTGATGTCACTCATTACTTGAGAAAAAGATGAAACATTTGCAGTGCTTCATTAAAGAAAATATGATTGATCAATTGTACAGTAGGATAGTTATTTATTGAAAAAGTGTAAGAGATGCTACTTTACCCTGTTAAAGCCTAATCTCAAGTACGCTATGAGAATTTTAGACTCTAAACAGAGAGATTGTCAGTGCAAAGTAAAGATATACAAAGGAAAGCCACTGGACTAGGTTGGGAGCAGTTGGACTTCGGGTGGTATACACTAGGCTTAGATTACTCAAAAAATTTAGATCAGGAGGGTTTCATTATCTCACAGAGGATATTATTTTACTCCTACTATATATTAAGAGCTGATAAACTGATGAAATAACAGAAAGGCACTGCGGAACTTGTGATTATGAAAATTCGTCTTTTCTACTGTCAGTAGAGTTCCCAACTAAAACATCACAATACTAACATAAGGGATCATGCATAAACTTCGTTACTGTTTCCAGTGATTTTTTTCACCTCCTCTCCCCCTTCGTT
The DNA here is from genome assembly GCA_963169105.1 of Ceriagrion tenellum. Taxonomy (NCBI): domain Eukaryota; kingdom Metazoa; phylum Arthropoda; class Insecta; order Odonata; family Coenagrionidae; genus Ceriagrion; species Ceriagrion tenellum. Next base: position 69,265,234 of record OY720643.1, read on the forward strand.
GACAACTGTAATATTTCCCCCCATCCACCCACCCAATAAGTAACTTTGTCTCTACAAATAAAACTTTCAATTCAATAATATTTTTTGAATAGTTGATTAAGTTTATTTTTAGGGAAAGGTTGAAATAAGAAAAATGAAGTAGTAGAACTAGATACAATAGAACTATTTAATCTCAATGGAAACAGGTAATATTCAGTTTTATAATCTCAAAATCAACCATGAATCACATAGAGTTTAAATAAATCTAGAACTTATCACAAGGTCTATATTTAACCCTCGAGAAGGTTAAAATGTAAGCAATTTGATGGTATGAAGACTTGCAACATTGTAGAGGCAATAGTTCAGTTACATTGAGTTGAAGTAAAAGCTTGGGGTGTAAGAAACACCCCGTGTGCCCTTCCTCATGTTAAACTTTGTAGTGTTGTCTACGCGATGTGGATGAGTACGAAACATAAACAGGCACATTATAACATCTATGTTACTTTTGGTGAAACTCAACCCCCTCGTTACCTGCCGTAGGTTTTTCTGTGACCCCCTACCACCTGAAGGTGGTAACATAGTTTATGCATCACCCCTAAGACACAAGGTTATCATACCATTCACCTCTTTCCTTTTCCCCCTCCTTTACCCTGTCATAGCCATAAGAACACCCCTTTATGGCTGGGGTCCTAACACTCCCTGTTACTTGCCTCTGCTGGGGCTCACAAGGCAGTATGCAGCTGTAGATGAACAACAGCTCACTTTGGGTTTGGGGTTTCCTAAATCTGCACTTTTTCCCAGACTTGGCCCTGTTACCCTAACTCAGCTAATCAGCCGAGGGATCATTGATTGCAGTAATTCGCAAGCATCTGAGGCCCAGGATGGAGAGATTAAGTCCATGAACTCAATGGAAAGAAAGTTATATTTGTTTTCTTAAAAATAGCCACAAACATACAGAATGCATGACAAAACTACTAGAAGAACTGGGTTGGGAGACATTAGCGACAGATTACATGCTTGGCCAAGGTTTCCAGAAAATTCCATATCTCAGGAGTTTCTTGTCTGTGAGGTAGAAAATTATTATTTTAAACCCCGGCCACATCCAGGAGACACTGTGGTGAAGTAATAAGGAATTCTCAATCAAGAGAATAGCTTTCAGAATGCTCCAGTTTCACTCGCTATGAATGGCAATGACAGAGACAGCCTAATATTCATTGGTCAGAGTACATCTCACTTTTCCTCCCCTGCTGCTTCAAGTATAAAATAAGACTGCACCCTTAAAAAAATTCCATTACCCTCAATATTTTGGTGTGTGCCTCATTAGCAAACAGAGATGTTTCCTGCTGTATACGGAGTCATGGCACATGATGACACAATATTTTTCTTTTCCAAAATGCTTCCATTAACTGTCATATAAGAAATACTTTTAGGAAAAATATCATGCCACACCATACTGACACACTAGACTGATTTGCACCTTCCCTTGCCTTACATCTACTGAGCCGATGACTTCGCCATACCTAGTGCACTTTAGATGATACAGTAATACAAGAGTACATACTAGAGTATGATGCCTCTATTTAAGAGACCTATCCTCCACTTTCTCCGGCGAGTAAATTCAACTTTCTCCGGCGAGATGTTGTAGAACAGTATAATGAATAATGAAGCTCAAAAGATATTGTACTGTCTACCAATTTTATTTCAAACTCTTGCTACACGTGTTTCAACTGTCTAGCAGTCTTGCCTGATGATGACTGCTAGACAATTGAAACACGTGTAGCAAGAGTTTGAAATAAAATTGGTAGACAGTACGATATCTTTTGAGCTTCATTAGACCTATCCTAAATGGAATTGCTGGTTATATTATTGTAAATTTGATCCCTTAAGGCAGTTTGAACGAACTATCATTTCACCCAGAAATCAATGAATTCAGTCTCATTTTAATGAAAAATATGTCAACACTCCAAGGATACCAAAATATCTGCCCCTTACCAAACTACTTTCTGAGATTTTTGACAAGTAGTACCAGCTCTTTTACATGGAAAATGTTATGTGTATGCTCTTCATAAAGACCTTATTTTACAACTGAGGCATTTCTAACACCTAGATCTCACCAAAAAATTAAGATAAGTAATGGTAGTGGGCGTGACTTCAGGGAAATCCTTCATAGTAGGAGCGTCTGAAGAAATTACAGCTTGGCTGTTTCCACATGAGGTGGAAACCTCATGTGGAAACAGCCAATTTGAAATTTCTTCAGACGCTCCTACTAAAAAATTAAGAGCTGTAAATTTAAGTTAAATAAAAATTAACAGTTGTTAATAGACAAGAAAACATACAAGCTACACCCTAGGATGTAGCTTGTATGTTTTCTTGACTATTTTCTTAAGTAAATCATATTTTCACCACAGTAATTTTTGCAGATTCACAAAAAAACCTTCCGTTGTGAGGGAGTTTTGAACAAACCATGTGAAACTTAAATTAAAACACACAATTCGAATATGGTATCCATAATGACTAGGGAACCATCTCGCTCAAACTGCCTTAAGCTGTGTTGAGTTGTGCATTGCTTGGAGGAAATGGGGGTTGCGTGACTTGCAGGATATACTACTTACGGCACAGCGGCCACAATATTCATTGAAAATATCTACATCTACGTAATACCCTGCGAGCCACCACGAGGGTGTGTGGCAGGGGTGAAGATCACCAAACATGCACTATTGCCATGCAAGTAGGATATTTAAGGGAGGCATGCTAGAGAACAGGGTCACATGCATCTAGGTGGTTAGTATCTACATAATAAGAAAGGGATTATTGGTTGTTATTACATGCATCATGCACTAAAGACTACTCTAACAATATTTCACCTACCTATCCCTTTGCTACGCTGCCTATTGTTCTCTCTTATAGTACACGGGAAAAATGACATTTTAAATCTATCGGTATGACAATCTATCTCTCTAATTTTGTTAATATGATCAAACCTAGCATAATACGCAGGGGATCTCAATATATATCTAACGTGATCTGTGAACAAATCGGTTTCGAATTTACTTAAAAGGTTTAACCTAAATTTTAACCTGTGTTCTGATAGTAATTCCCATCATAGTTCTTCTATTAAACTCGTAACACTTATACAATTATCATAACGGCCTTTAACAAACCTAGCGGATCTCCTTTGCACACGCTAAAATATAAGGGGTTTCAAGGTTATTTTCGGTAAACTTCATTGGAGATGATTGTTACCATCTCCAAAATGTGCAGAAATGAGTTCAGTAAACATATGTATCATTGCCAACAGAAAGGTGCCCAAAATCAAATTCCCTGAACTTTGACCTGAAGATGTCTAGTGAAGTACGTGTGGAAGAAACTGAGATCTGAAAAAGCCAGAACATTCAGTGAGAACCCTGGAGAAGAAGAGAAATCCACTCTGTATACATTCATACATACCCTGCATGGATTTCTCTTCCAGAAGAGACAAAGTCAAAGAACTTGCAAAGTTATTGTGGTATAATACCAAGCAAACTGACTTCTCTCTTAATAAGGTTAATCTTGAAAGTTATGAGAGAGAAGATTATAATCTTAAAATAAGAGTTACGAATCTTCCCTTTTTCTTCTTGAGGTGTAGTGCAAAAATATCCGTTTCAAATAGGCTATGCATGCCGAACCTACATACTGTTTTGCAACCCTTGTCGAGGCCCAAATTGTCCTTGTTCAGGTGAAGTTTTTTATTCATTGGGCCTATAGCGTACAATTTACTACCTTCTACCTGCAAAAATGTATCACTCCTAACCTCATTTTAAAAGAATGTAAGATACTGGCTATTATCAAAATATTGAAGACATTTTTTGAGGAATTATTTTTTAAATGTTGATATATTTTTTACGTTAAATAACAATTTATGGTCATTTATTTATTTACTTATTTGATGGTAAACTCAATACAGGTTCTCCTTCTAGGTTATCTTAAGCTCCCTATCTTCTTGATTGTATTTTATGAATAGTGTGTGGGAGTAATAAAACATCATTAATAAATTCCTCCATAATGCCCTATCCCTTGCCTTGCATACCTTGCATATGCCTTGCATACCTTGCATATGCCATGCATACCTCTTTTGCATCTGTTACATCCGTGATGTGATTTATATTATGCCGTTATGTGATTTATATTTGCATAATGAAACAAGCTGAAGTCAACCTACTTTGGTGGGTTTCTTTTTTTGGTACATCTGTGTGGTTTTCTCAATTCTCAATCGTAATATGGAAGTCTACTTTTCAATTTTATATGTTTCACTTTTATCCCTAGTCTTTTATTTATAAAAAGTCAACTGATACATGCACGTTTCCCTTCATTTTATATAGTGTCAGAAGCCATCCACACCACCAATACATAATGGTCCTTGAACATTCCAGAATTATCTCAATCCTACTGGTCCAATTCATTCTAGTACATTCACGAACATTCAAGTACACTCTCACTCCGATCCTTTCAGTACATTCAAGTACTTTATAGTACATTCAAGAACATTCTACGGTCAAACCTCCCTTAACGGACACCTCCAAATAGTGGATATCTCCTAAAAATGGACAATTTCACAATCCCCGGCAGTAGAACATGGGAAACAGATACCTCCAAATAGCAGACACTCAATAATGGACATGGACTAAAGAAAAAAAACATGTTTCCATCAATTACCTGCATTAACTGACACTTGCAGCAATTCATTCTGTAAAAATGTCTCCTCTCCAGAACAATAAACCTCATTTCTCGAAGAAATTGAGGAACTTTTCCAGACCAAAGCTTATCTTAGCTATTTAGGTACAATCTATTGTCCATCAATGAGTCAGTAATCCTGACTGTTTCCTTTCCCCTCGTGGCTAACCGTAATGCACTTTTTTGCTGCAGAATAATTTCAGTCACTGTAATTAACCTATTTTAAATTCTAAGATGCATGTGTTAACAGGGTCCACATTTTCGACTTTGCTTTGATGGTTATGTGCTACTAGCAGTTCCATGGATAAAAAAATGTGTTACGATTTCCTTCCATATTTTTTGTTGCAATTCAAGTTTTCAATACTAAGACATTATAGATAATTGAAATGCATTAACGCCTTTACATATTAATGCACCAGCATGGTTACTGCATAGAGAAGTGTGTTGTAATCTCAATCCCCTCTGAATAGCGGACGATTTTTCAGGGCCCAAAGGTGTTCACTATTGGGAGGTTTGACTATAGTACATTCTCACTCATTTTTATACATTCAATGATGGCCACTTTCGGCCTTTCGAATGAGTCGGCCACTTTCAACCCCCACATCTCCCACACCACTACAGCTACTGACATTCAACCACTCTAGTGCATGATGGGAGACTCAAGGCTACTACTACTCACTAACACCAGTGGTCTGTGGTGGGTAGTTGTGGCTGCAAGGTGAGATATACGGACACATATATCTATTTACACAGGCAAAAATCACTCACAAGTTAGCTCCTAATATTTCGATAAGCCGTGCATCTTTTTCAGAGGAGGATATAGAACTAAGGGAGAAGGGAGGACAGAGGGAGATGGAAAGGAAGGAGGGTAGGGACTGAGGGGAAAGGGAAAGGATAACAGGGGAGGTGAGTAAAGTAGGGGGGGCAGGAAGGAGGGAAGATAAGAGATTTTAAGCAGAAGAGGTTAGTCTGATTGGAAGTAATGGAGGAGTTAAGTGCGATGTATTGAGTCCCTGCAGAGAGAAGGCTTGAAAAAAATAGATGCATGAGGACTCAAGGTCTTTAAGTTGGAGGGGAGAGGAGGAGGGGGGAACGTAGGTGAGAATGTCCACCTTAAAGGTATTATCAAAAGTGGAATTGTGGGAGGTAATGTGGGTGGTAGCCTCTGCCTGATAAGTTTGTTGCTTTTCCTCTGCCTTCCATCCCCTCACCTTCCTGCATCACATAAAATATTGTTTTCATCCTCCTCTGCCAAATATGCGCTAGTTTCTACATTGGCCTCATGACCTCTGCTCTTAATATCCGGGTGAATGGTCACTGCTCCATCTGCAATGTTCCACCCTCTCTCTCTGTGACCCTCCCAGTCATCACTCATGTTTCCTCCCACAATTTCAAAGTTTAGTTTGTACCGGGGATGAAGAGATTCATTTTTTACAAGAGAACTCTTCTTTGCTAGATAATTTGAGGTAGCTGAAAAACTTTCTGATTACAAAGACAAATAACAGGTCAAAACTACCTGAAACAGGATCAATGCTATGTATATTCATGATCTTTGTAGTTGACCAAATGTATTACCTTACTCACTTTGGTTGCTCTCAATTTGCACTGCAACAATTGGGCTTATGTGCTTCTTCTTCCCCTTGAATGGATAGAAGTATTCAGGAAATCCATGACCAGGCCAATAATGGAAGGCTTTCAAATGTCCCTCACCTTTAAATTGCTCTATACAGCTCAACCAAATCATGTTCCTCTGCAATCAGCATTGAAAAAACAGGTGGTATAATAATACATCAGTGATTTTACAATCAATCAATAAAGCATAAAATTATGTGCAGCAATTAAGCTAGTAAAAGATTGTAATTTCAGTTAAGTTTGAGTTAATTGCTGTTTGATCCTGCATTACTTAATCACTATTCATGCTCAGATAATTATTTCAGATGTGCATAAAACTGTCCTAACAATAGGCATGGTCAGCTGGTGGAAATTGCACTGCTAAGTTTACAATGTGTCTGCCCATATATATTTCCGAATTGAGTAAATTTAGATGTGTAATTTTTAGTTCTATAATTGTTTAAATTAAAATTGTAAAAATGTTGAGAATTCAAGTGCTTGGGCACACTTTTTTAAATGACTTTCTGTGTCACCTTTTGAGATTCTTCCTCTAGGATGTGGGTCTTCAAACTCTTTGGCATCTTTTTGGGTAGCCTCTGTGGATGGCTGTATACTTCAGGTACCCATGAGTGAAGCTAGGAAAGAATAATCACTAGATACAGAAAAATGCAAAGTGTTGGCATATATATTCAGATTTAAGCCATAGAACTGAGCAGTGTATTACATTATGAAGTTGAGGTAATACGTTCAAAAAAGTCTTGAATTAAAAAACTAATGTCTTTTCCGTGGGGCAAGCAAAAAATTCGTCATTGATATCATGATTTTTTAAAAGTTTGTACATGATAGTATTCGCTAAACCATAAGCTTTTATAGCTAGTCTGTCTATTATTTATGTGTCCTATGCCTTTCTTTGCTTTATTTTAAAGTCACTCAACCTATAGCCTAATGCTTTGGGGGCATGCAAGTGAAGCCAAAGTTTGGCTAATGCCACAATAGAAAGCAGTGAGGTTGATGACCAGCTCTGGCCCCTGAGATTACTGCTGTCCACTATTTTGATAGTTAAATTGATGAGTGAATTTAATCTATACATTTTTCAATGTCTAATTTATGTTAGAAATAATGTAAATGAATTTACAGTTAGATTTCATGTTCATGACTAGAGATGGGCCATTCTGGAAATTACCGTGGTAATTTTTGTTAATTATTGTGGTATTTTACGTAATTGACCTCAACCCCTGAAAATTACCGTAATCTTCAGTAATATTCACCTCCGTCTCAGATTTTTTTCATATCAATATATTCCAAATATAATATTTTTAGCCAAACAAGTAAATATTCCATCCATTATTAGTTATAAATCAAGGCTCATACAACTCATCTGTGGAATATTTTTACTTGTGGAAGTATATTTGAGAGGCTAACATTTTATCAGTTTGAACGAACAATTCTCATACCATTAAAAGAGCGCCAAATTGCGTGTGGGCTGCCGTATTTTTTTTTAAGTTCAATCAATTTCTAACACATTAATGTGGCAATAGTATTGGTTTTGATGCAGTCAACCCCTAGCAATTGTTATTGATTTTCCTATTAAGTCCTCTATTGGCTATTAATTGTAGAAAATTAAAAATCACCGGAAAATAAGGGGAATTTTTGAAAATTCGTAATTTACCATGGTAATTACTTAAAATTAAAATTATGGTAATTTACCCATCTCTATTCATGACCTGAACACTAGGGCAAAAAATAATATCGATATTACTAAGTACAGACAGGCAAAAACCTTCAATCAGTCGGACAACCTTTCAATGAAATATTTGAATTAACTACTGCACAAAGATTACGTCCCCTAGGGATTAGATCACTATGCTACCACACACAGCTGTAGTAACCAGCTTAGGTAGGTTTCGAAATACAATTGAGGACCTGCTAGTTTTAAACTCCTTGCACTCTGCACTTGTAAAAAGAAATTTGGGGGGGTTTGCACTATAGATCTTGAGGGGGATGGGCAGCCCTGCATTTGGGGATTCATATTTCAAGAAAGAGTGGTTGAAAACCTAATCATATCAGCCTCTTTAGAGATGGGTAAATTACTGTAATTTTCATTTCAGGTAAATTATGGTTGTTGTAAAAATTACCATAATTATCTGGTCATTTTTAATTTTCTACAAATAATAGCTACCTAATTGAGGATCTAATAGGAAAGCCAATAGCAATAGCTAGGGGTTAATGGCATTTAAACCATTATTATTGCAGCTGATAACTACCTAAAATGGTATTGAATACATATAGGCTTGGATTAAAATAATATGTTTGGAATATATCAGCATGAAATGGAGGTGAATATTACCTTCAAATTATAGTTAAGCCCGACTAAATGTTTACTTTATGCAGATGACCTAAAATTCTATGATAGGGTTAATTCTTTGGGCGATTGTATGACAGTACAAAGGAGTCTGAATAGGCTTCATGCATGGTGCTGTGATATTGCTATGTACTTAATTCTAAATAAGTGTTTATGTGTGACATTTTATCGCTGTAAATACCCCATTGTATTCAATTACCAAATTAACAATCAATCTTTGAGTAGAGCATCATCAATGAATTATGAGAGACTGATAATATTTTTGTATCGAGAGTATTTTTGTATTGAAATTGCTACAGCGAGACTGAGCGACGTACAACTGTGCCCACCGAGCTCAGGGTAGGGGAAACATCAACACGCAAAGATATGTTCAAACCTACCGCAGCATTAGTCTGGTGATTTAATTGCCACACCTCATAATAAAAGGTAAATTATGAGGTAAACCTAATGAGGTGCCTCATCATTTAAAAGTACTAATATTTTTAATTGCATTCATTTTAAAATATATTTTTCCTCAACAAGAGAAATTTGCATACTTTGTTCAGCCTTAAAATAATGCAGGGTGCATTTCGGTCATAGCCATAAGAACCACCGGGAGTGCAGTTTCCGAGCCAATTCACATCAAAGTAGCAATCCTCTGGTTTGGAGGGAGATTTTGCACAGTCAGTGTAGTCATCTGACTTTAACTTTCTGTACCCTAAAAATGGCAATCATGAGAAAAAGTTATATTTTATTAAAAGCAGAGGATGAGAGAACTATCTGGGCATGAATGAAACATGCAAAAATATACGTAATGTAAGTCAACACATTTTACTAGAGCCAAACTATCATGATGGAAACAATCACAGGTATATGATTAAGGAAATAGACTGCAGAACCAATAGATTTAACAGGTCATATTTTCCACATACAATATGGGACCATAATAGTTGCGACAGATCAGTTCTAGGGTAGGTACCTTGACCATGACAAGATAAAATAGGTTTTTCCTCTTGTGCTAAATATCTTAACATTATTATTAGCCCCTAGCGTCAGATGAAATTTCCAGCATGATGTAGCTCTTGCATGATGTAAAGAATACTTTGTATTTTTCCACTATATTTTTTCAATCGTACAACTAGTTTCGACACAAAGGGTCGGATGACTGCTGGTTGTGCAGTAGCAAACCTCTGTTCCTAAATGTAATAACAACCCAGCAAGCAGCTTTAAGGGGTGCGTGGCACGGGGTGATTCCACACCAGGCATGAAACACTCTTGGATAGTTCGTGGAGAGCTATCGAGGAAGAGTGTACAACTAGTTTTGACACAAAGGCTTCATCCGATGCCCTTGCATCGAAACTAGAGTATGATTGAAAATAAATTGTGGAAAAATACAAAGTGTTCTTTACATCATAATTAATTTCCATGAAGTCACACCTGAACTCACCGAGCATTTGTATGATTTAGTACCTTGTAGTACTATCTATCTGTAGCAATAATTATAACCAGTAGTCATATCTTGAGTAGTGTACTGCATGTAGCATGTTATTGTACGTAGCACACTCCTAGTTTCTCGTCTGAAGGCGCACTGTTGTCCTGACTGCTTTTTTCCTGTGCCTGGCATCTGGGGGATTGTGCTCGGTACTGAATTCAGCTGGGATGAGGGCTCCATGCCTGGTGTGAAATCACTCAATGCCACACACCCTAGTGGTGGCTTGCACAGTATTTCGTAGATGTAGATATAAATAAATCCAAAATCTCTTCGAATTTAATGGAAAAATTATCATTTGCATTCAGGCAGCAGGGGCTGGGCTTGGCTAATAATTTCTCTCTCATAATCTATCAGCTAATATGTTCTACTCAATCCTACATCTGCCCTGCCCACAATTAACCTTATCAAATATTCCATCAAACAAAATCAAATACCATGATGAGGGAAGCCTGTGAGTGTTGAGTGTACATAAGAGGCCTCAGTTTGTCCAAGTATTCACTAGGGTTACTTTGGGAGGGACAGATATGAAATTGTTCCCTACCAGGCAGTAAATTTGTTTTTTTGCAGACAGCAAAGACATTGACAGGACAAAAACAATAGGGATAGTACTCTGAAATAAAATATAGTGTGATGCATACATACATTTACTAATAATGAGGTTTTTTTCTGGCTAAGTAATGACAATTACAGGCTTTTCCTAGAATCTGAGCCATATGAACCTTGGGATGCACAATCTCACTAATTTTCATTGGGCATGGACCACTTGACTGGCTGGCTCAAAAAATTAGTGGGCCCAGCCCAACCAGGCCCAAATACAAAATTCCATGCCACCTCAAGACCATTGAAGCTACATGCTGGGCTAAGATTGCTGGAAAATTTCAGATCATGCAAGTTTCTGGATATCTTGGAAGTTATTATTTCATACCTACATTACACTTTTAGAAGCACTAATAGAAAAGTTATAATAAGAGTCATGCACCATTAAACTTAGGTTGAGAACACCACCTGCCAGCAACAAAAACAGCAAATGATATGTGACTTAATTAGTTAGAATTAGATATCAGTAAATGCACAACAGTTCACCTCCTGCGAAAGTTATCTCACAAATGCCACACCTATACTGGGGGTGGAATAAACATAAAGTTCTCAGATACAGTAAAATATCGTGGAATTACCTCAACTGCTGATATATCGTGGGGAACACACATAAAAAACAAATGCGACAGCATTTAAGAAACTAGGTTTTGTTAAGTGTATAATAGGAAGGTCCTTGGATGAAAAAGTAAAAGAGAGATGCTACTTCGCTCTGGTTAGGCCACACCTCGAATACGCCACGAGCATTCGGGACCCTGGTCATAAGTATTTAACCAAAAAAATCGATAAAATATAAAGAAAAGCAGCATGCTTCATTAAAAACTGCTACGAGCAAACATATAGTGTATCACAAATTTTAGAGGGATTAAGGTGGGAGCCCCTAGAGATTCGGAGGCTACTCACTAGGCTTAGTTTGCTTGAGAAATTCAGAACTGGTGTGTTTCAGAGTGACACAAAGAATATTATCATGCCTCACTACATCTCTAGGTCTGACAGAAGCAATAAAATAAGAGAGATGCACTACCACGCGGTACAAAAACTCATTCTTTCCGCACACAGCAACTGACCACAATATAAACTGAGCTCCAATAAATACTCCCATCATTCACGATACCATTTCACCTGCCAAAACCTTACATATCTACATGGCTGGTGACACCCCCTGCCACATGCTCATGCAGGGGCTTGCAGGGTAGTATGTGGATGTAGACTGCAGACTGCAGCAAAAAAAGCAAAGGACACTTATTGCTAGACATTCAATCAAAAAAATCCTAAGCCTCCGAAAGCCTTTTGCTCTGACTTAATTTAATTGAGATAACTCTTGAGTGATAACTTAATGTGTTTCTATTCATCCCAAATTTCTGGGTCATTCACATTTCTTGGAGTGCTTAGTGCAACATGCACCCTGTGAAGCATTGAAGTATGGAATACATTCTTTTAAATAGCGATTTCTTTGCACAAACTTGAATAGACGTTATTTCCATTCTGTCACATTAGTCATCTTTTCTCTCACAAATGTCATTCCTATCCACCTGGGTTTGAATTTGTCAGCCATTTGAATAAAAATCATTCATCTATTAGTTACATCAATTGGGATAACTATGGACCTTTGAGAATTGAGAAATTGACCCTTTGCTGCCCTATTTTTAAAATATATTACACCATTGAGTCTCATGTGTGAAGAATACCCCAAACCTGCTAATAATTTTAATAATGATATTAATCAATATGAATGAACAACGATACAAAGGAGGAGGAAAAATGAACTAAATTTCAAGACCTGTGAAGCTATTAGTCCACATCATATGTTTGCTTGGAGGAGTTTAGGGCTTGTTGCTGAATAGAATCCTTGGTCGTTCAATCCCAAGATTTGTTGATTGAAGCCCTCCACTCTTCCCTAAATATATCGCTAGATCCTGTACTTCATGGTTGCTCTTCCCATGTATTTTCTTCTTTATTTGGTCCATGAATTTATTCCTGGGTCTTCCTCTGGGGACTTTTCCCTCTATTTTACCTTCAATTATGTTCTTTACAAACCCATTGTGCCTCAGATTGTCTGCAATCCATCTGATTCTTCTTTTCTTTACAGAGTTCCCTATGATCCTTTCCTTTCTCTACTCTACTGTAAATTTCATTAGTTCTTATTTTATCCATCCATTTTATCTTCAGCACCCTCCTCCAGCACCAGGTTTTGAAGGCTTCTTTTCTGGTCATCTTCTCCAAAGGTCCATGCTTCTGATCCATAGAGTGCCATGTTCCGCACAAGTGTTTTCACATACTGTTTAGTGGTTTGTAGTCCAATCTTCTTTGAGCATAGCAATTTTTACCATGAACGCCTTCTTCGCTCTATGTCCATTTTACTTCTTCCGTCCCATGTGATGGTTCCTACGAGATAGTTGAAGTGCTATAATTTCTCTCCTCTCTAAATAGTACTGTGTGCAGTTCATTGCATGTGGCACTGGTGGAAACACTTGTAGCAGACATGCAGAAGGCCATCATTCTGGAGTCACTCTGTCAATTGTATACGCAAGACATGGAGAGCATGCCCATGGCCTAAAATCTGTGTGGCCTCTTATGTGATGGGCAGTGAGATGACGTGGCTGCAAAAACTGACAAACCTTTCATGAGTATCTGTCCACAATGAGGGCAATGAAACCTAATGCTGGCTGGGGTTTGGAGGAGATATTACTAAGTAACAATGAAGTAATGATCAACAAAACCAAAATCCTCAAATAAATGTTCATATTTATGCTTTAGCACAATAGAAACTTACATGACAGCACTTCATTCAAAGAATCAACATATTCTGAGATGTCATTTTCCATAATAATTTTTTCCCCTCTAGGATATTGAACAAGAGCTGAAATGTGGAATTGAAAAATTTACCAATAGAAGTATTATAAAATATGCAATATACTGACAGGCATTATGACAAAAACATGGAAAATGGTTTAGTATCAAGAAATAGTTCAAACATATACCTGGGGTACTTCCAAGCCGTGACTGATCCAGAAGACGCCATGGCTCTCCATTATTTTCGTAAATGACCAAACAAACGTATAACATACCTACCCACATGAAAGCCAGTGCTGACCAAAATACCAAGTAAAATAAGAAGCAAACTCCTGTAAACGAGATGAGATTCTGATAGCTATCATTTCATTAAATGCAGTTAAAACATTGAACAGATAGGTTGTTTTTATTTGGGGAAGTGACTGACATCTGAGGATATGACAGATTGGTGGGTTGAACAGTCAGATGACCATATTTGTTGCCAAAAAATTGCAGCAACATCGCATTACAACCACCATAAAGTTGCCACAAGGTAATTGCAAGATTTTAAAGGCTGTATCTGACCAAAAGCATCTTTATAACACCTATGCATAGTTATCGGAAGTGGTGGTGCAATGTAATTGCAGCCCCTTTCCTACCCATCATTCAGTCCCAAGTAGCCATCCAATATTGGGCCATTATCGCCCCAATATTGTTTGCCGATGAGCCAATGTCAGCCCAATATGATCAGCCAATATTGGGCCATTGTCAAAATGATAACATTATACCATAGAGTAATAATGTGTAATGTAACAATGAGTAATAATGTAGAGTAACAATGTAGATGTAGAGTAACAATGAGTAATAATGTGATTATACCTACTTTATTTAGCCAAGATTGGCTTCATCTCGTTAGCCAATATTGGCTTGATGTGGTTAGCCAAGATTCATTCTATAGACCACATAAATTGAAATTAAGCATTAATTCAGACTATTAAACACTCAAAAAGCTGCCCTAATGGAGTGTCATTATGGATTATGTAATGTGCATATTTTGGTTTTGATTAGTGAACTTTCACTGGCTTCCGCGATCTTTCTGATTTGGAGCCTATGTTGGCTCCTGATACTGGGCCAATATTGGTTCCTGATAAGGGGCCTATTTTGACTCCCAATATTGGACCAATGTTCGCTAAATAATGGCAATATCAGGCCAATGTTGCCAATCTAGAGCCAATATTGGACCAATTCAGCCATTATTCATGGCTGCTTGGGTTACTGCCTAAATCCATTTGACATTCTAATGTAGAAATCAATAGTGAATAGAGCTAGCAGAAATACTAAGATATCAATCAATCACTATTGAAACCATACATCTAATCATTAGTTTCAGCACACTAGGTGTTCAAAAGTTAAATATTACAGTAATAGACCAGGCGAGTTACAATTATTAGCTAGACAGCGAATATTGTTAGCTCTATTTGGAAATGAAAATAAATCCAAATAATTGAAAAATAATTCATTTTAATATTCTACTAGCTGATTGGTAGGTTTTTGGACAGTATTTTTTCTAACATCATAATTTGAAAAATGATAATGAAGAAGAATAATAATGATAATTGTTGCATCATTTGAAAATTTGGGTACAATATAGCTCTTAGAAAGAGTTGCCTATAACTGAAAATGAAGTTAAATAGAATTAGTACTTGACCACCATCATTTTAGGCAACTTGTTCATAGCAAGTTGCATTAATCAATATAATCAATAAATTCAAAGGCAGTACCCTAAACTTAGTTTTCAAAATGCAATAAAAGTGGTTTGGGAAAGAGAGCCACATAGTGAAGCCTTAATTTTTCTTCTTTCTCTAATAAAATTATAAGAAACGCCTCGGTAAAAGAAGCTGCTGGAAAATATCATGTCTTTCAATTATGTGAAATTCGGTAAGTATACTTTCGAACTATGCTCAGCACCTTTCTTGAGACAACAATAGTTGTCTCAAGAAAGGTGCTGAGACAGAAATGTCTGTTCATCACATATGTTGCATTCTTATTCTAACTTTGGTCTAAATTGTAGTCATCTTATTCTCGTCAAAACACTAATAAATAATAATAATAAATACAAAGTAGCCAACAACTGCACAGTTTACCAAATGATCTCTTTGGCCAATGCCGTCCTATTTTTAGGAAGCTAAATATTCACAAAGGAAATGGTTCCAGGCTTGACTTTGTGGAAGTAATTCATAGTAACTTAAATAAAACTTTGTATACTCCACCATAGGTTTAATAACATGACCCAGGTTTAGACACTTTGTGTCATCTTCAGGGCACCTTTGACACGAAGTGTCAAAACCCAGGTTGTGTTATTAAACCTATAGTGGAGTATACAAAGTTTTATTTAAATTAACAAGCTAAATATTCTGCCTATTCCATATATCTACATTTTCTCTGCAGTGAGGTACACCCCTACTAACCTTTCAACTTTAACTGAAAACCAGGACTTTCACCATCACTTGATGGGAAAATATAATGACCTACATGTCAAACTTGCCTGGACCACAAAATGTTTACATGATTTGAGGAGGATAGGACTTCAATTATATAATCATCTGCCCATCCCCCAAAAATGCATGAATGGTGAGGCTTTTAAAATGCATTTGAAAGCTCTCCTAAAAGCAAAACTGAACCATGATGTTAGTGAGTTTAGAGGCTACATTTTTCAAATTTATTAATATATGTCATTCTTTTTTCTCATGTCTTCTTGTTTTTTAACATAATTATGACTTGAATTCTTTGTGCTTTTTACAAGGAATACCTTCTTATCTTGATTTTTCAGTTTTATCCTCACTATCTTTCATGTTTAGTTTCTTCACTGTCACTCATTACCAACCACTAATGAAAGGGAGCTACTTACATGAATGTTCACTGTCTGAAGACATTTACTCACCCCATCTTTTTGCAGTCCTGCCAAAAATTGATTTATCCCTGCGATCGTAAATATGTTCCCATGTAGTTTTTTTCCTCAAATAATCAGGCTCATCGAAAATATATGGTGGATACTTGTCCGCAACCTTATTCGTCTCATTTCTAGCCATTTTCCCCAACATTTTGAGGGTGTATTTCATGTGGTTAGCAGCTACCTATGAAAAATTGGTTGATACATTAAGGAATTATAACCAGTTTTAAATTGCAAAAAGCTTATTTTTATCAGGTATGAATTCTCTTTAGTCTAAACTTGACAATTGATTCCTATACAAATGATCGTTGTGCTAGCACAGTCAAATTTCCCTATTTGGTTTCTCAGCATAAGAGAAGGGTAAATTACAATCAGTAAACTTGGAGGACTTAAGCGCTAGCACTTCCAAATATTTTCTATAAGTAGAAGCATCATGAAATACTATAACTATTTTTATCTACCTTCCTTGGCGAGGAATGCAACTCGTTGGAGATCTGCAAAAATTGTCGTGTTGTAATTCCCTCCTTTACGGTTATCGATCTTCAGCTAAGTTGACCATGACGTCACATTCGATTTTCGTGGAGTGGCTGCATTGGTTGACGCATTAAATAGTAAACATTTCTCCTATGGTCGTATGACGATTAGTTGTGCATAACATAATTTATTATCCATTTCATGTTTCCATGTTCCATTAATATTATATTAATATTTTAAGAAAATGGCTGCTATGTTCTCTCCGAACAGTTCTCCTGGACTTCGTGAGTACTGTTTTATGCTTCACATTATAACTTTAAGGGCGATGCAAATTTTTTCATTAACATTTGTGCATGTCATTGATGCAATGTGCACAACATTTGTTTACCAGTTTTTACTTACGTTTGATATCCTTTTCCTTTAACGTATGCCTTATTTGACGTTTGTTTTTGTCATGAGTTGACACTTAATGCAAATTTTGGTGTATGCTTGAATTTAGCCGTAGCCAAGGTTCTTGTTGGTACACATTGCAGTTCCTTAGGTGGTTAGTATTTTATTGCTACTCCGTATTGCTCATTTGTGCACTTTTTCATATTATTTAATGATAAAATTGTGTGGAGAATGTCTGTGGAAACAGGTAATCGCCCGTCCATCTGTTTATGATACTTGCCCTTCAGTATTAATGAATGTGGCTTGGTTTCAAAGACGTGGTTAATATATTTTAATGCTATACTCGCATATCAAATGCAGGCAAGAGTTTTTGAATGTGATGCTCCAATTAATTATTTAGATCATCCGATTGAAATAATTTTGTAAGAAATGACTGGACGTCATCTTCACGATATGACGGTAAAATGATTGCTCTTTTCTAATTTGAGAAAAAAAAAGATTTTTATTTCAATTTCATGTGTTGACTTTGAAGGAAAAACTTTTCTTATTTGTTACCTAGAATTCTCCTGATACATGTCGTTTTTTTCGGTCGTACTTTTGAATAATGAATTCTGTCCGCCAGATAATGTTCCAGTTTCAATGGGACTTCTGGGGTACTTAGTCCTATCATGTGCTGCAGTAAACGTACCTTCTATGTATCACCTTCACAAGTATTTTCTTTGCCGCATTCCTGAAGACTTGACAATCAGTACTCAGGTAATAATTACCTCCCTTGGTGAGTTTTTTCATTTATCTTGATGGCGAACATTTACCATGCTATATTTGCTGTTCATCTTAATTATAACTAAAATACAGTATTCCTTTCATGATTGCTTTATTTATCGAAAATCAACTTGGGTTTGTTCATTCACTGTATTTGTGGTCTAAATGTAATAACTGAAGAGGATATTGCTGGATATCAAGGACATATTTTTTATTTTAGTGATGCTGTCCTAATTACAAACCAGCTTTCTTATTATGCCTTTGTCGTTCAATCTGACTAGTTTTACTGATGGGTTTTTGTAATATTTTCTTAATTATTCTCAATGATGGGGAAACACACTTGTGAACGAAGGAAGTAATGATCACTCCTGCAGGTTGCGCCTCTACGTACACTTATATCTTGAACTTAAAGTTGCATTTTCTTTCTCATAGGTCTATAATCTGTTATTGATTTCAAATTTCTTGTTTCTTGAACCCAAGTGTATTTGTGAATTAATTTGTGTGGGTAATATTCATTTTAAGGTTTTGAGTTGATTCTGGGTGCATGCATTTATGAATCTTTCTTTTATTTATGTCCTCTCCGTGACTTTGTACCACTTTATCTCTGTCTTTCATTCCTACTCTTCCATTAAGGTCACCTAGAAATTCTAGTTCCTGTGAAGCTCTGATTTGACTTATTTCCCTGTTTATTTGCTCAAAAAATGTGTCTTTGATGCTCTCTGGTACATCCTCATGTATGGTGTAGACTCCCATTACTGTTGGGCTATATCAGTGGCGATACATGAAACTGAATTCTTAGTCACTGACTTGAACTGACAAGACTGACATGAAACAGGGTCAACAAAAGTTAAATAAAGACAAATACAGCCTTTGAAATGGATAAATTCTCACAAAATTGAGCATTGCATTAAAGAAGAAATTATAACATCTCCTCAGGCGAAATACTGTGATACAATTTTGGTGCGTTCTTGAGCAAAGTCCATTTGATGAGAGCAGTGGTGAGGGAAATGCAGGGAGCCTTGTGGTGAAGTCGACTGAGGTCACGAAGCAAGAGTGAGGCCCCTTTCTCACCATACATGTCTGAATGTGGGAAGTAGGGGAAGTCTCTGAGAGAGGTGGATGGGATAGAGAGGAGAAGTATTGTTGCCCGTGGTGATTGGCTGAGATACCCCAGTATTGCTAGTTCACGACTCACAACGAAGTTATAGCATTACTAGCATTCTAGGTATAAGAATGATTCACTGGAACAACTAGTGATTTGTGAACCAAGCAATGAGGGAGTCAGACCCTGGAAGTTTGTGACTTATGGCAGTTCATGATTTAAAGGATATGAGTTACTTCAAAGGCTAAGAGTCATGAGATGGCTATGCTGAAATTTTGGCACACAGTGTCTGCGTAGGTTAACATAGATTAATCTCTCGTATATTGGTTCCCAGGTTGTCTTATATTCCCTTAGTGGTCTAAGTATTATTTTGGAGACTCCTTATTTTTCTCTACTTTCATTTAGTTCCCTGCTGTAAAAGTGGTTTACATTTACATAAATTTTCTTTTCCCTGTCCCTTCTTTTTTGTTTCATGAATTACAACTAAGTCTGCTTATTAGTTCATCTGTCACTTCATTTGTTTTTCTTGATTATCAACATAAGTCTTCAATTTGACTCATTTTTTTACGTGGTGCATTTAAAATTCCTTTACAACAGAAGGTTTTTTTTGCGATTCTGACAAAATTACTGCTGTGACAATATAATTTATCTCCAAAAATTAATTTAATTAATTCTTAGTTTAATGAATAGTTAATTTTTTTACGAGATATAGGTGTTAGAAAATACTCATTTTTTAAAAATAAGGTCTCTCTGGAGTACATACATGTACCATTTCCTATGTAAAAGGGCTGGTATTTTTCATCAAAAATCTCGGAAAGTATTTTGGTAAGGGGCTGGTATTTTGGTATCTTTGGAAGAATAAGATATTTTCTTTATAGTGAGATCAAATTCAGTGATTTCTTGTTGAAATGATATTTTACGCTCAAACTACCTTAACATTCCAGAGGCGAGTGCATTTTTGTATTTATTCCTTTGAAAAAGAGGTAACTTGTCAAGTGTCTTGAATAATGGTTTCTAATAGACTATAGGTACCTTGTAACCTGCCATTTCTATAAAATCATGAAACATTGCCTAAAGTTCATATAGTGTTTTAGAGTTGTTTCAAATTAGATTATAATTAAATTATTTGTATTATCAATATTAAAAAGCTAGAAAGAAAGGAATATATGTGACTATATCAGTAGGAATTGCAAAAATATGCCTATTATGATTTAAATATTAATTATTTATGGGCTTTTCACAGGGACAGGTATGTTGCTAATGTTGGCGTTTCAATGGCTGACCCTGCCATCGTCCTAGGACTTCGATGTTGGGACCCTCTATGTCTTCGTCTTGTGTACTCTCCTTTGGGGGTCATATGGTTTTTGATTGGTCTACAGGGATGTCCTAACAACGATTGAAGTGTCAGCCATTGAAACGTCAGCAGTGGCCACACACCTGACTGGACAGTTCATGAAATATATACATACACCATAGGCTGGGAAAACACCAGATCTTTCATTTTTATGGTTTGCATTTTGAAGTTAATGTGACCACGGAGTGATGCCCACGTTCTTTGATTGTGAAAAAATTTGACCAAAGATATATTGTTTCTTTTCAGATTCTGAAGCTGGTGACGTCTAAATTAATTTTTCTAGATCCCAAGGATCTCATATGGGCAGGAACATTAGTGTATCATTTCAGGTAAATGTGTTGTCATATATTCAGCCTATGAGTGTGTCCTCTTTCATTCTTGAAAACCGTAGACATTTTTAATTGGGTTGTTTTGAATATGCCAGTAATGCCTATAGTTTTGTTTTAATTTGCCTCTTTTAAGCCATTGTCTGTGATAAGCTTCTCTCGTATTAAAGGAGTGTGGGAAAATGTTTCCAACCACTAGTTGTAAAATCCAAGGTAGAAAGTGGACTCTTATGTAGTTGATGGTAACACAAACATTTGTGGTTCTTGTCGTATCTATATTTCTAAGAAAAACTAATGTTCAGACTCATTAAAACAAATAAAATTAACTATTATCCTCAAATGAAAACACTACTTCGTTTTCTTCCACTGATTTATTTTTTTGGTACGACATGTTTCGACACATAGAGGTCATTTTCAAGTACAAAAAATTTTAAAATTCAAGCAAATATATACCTAGAAGGGATTTGGGGGGAGTTTGGAGAGGGGTGGAAGAAGTGGGTGTTTGTAGGGGGGGGGGAAACCCGGAGAGAGGTGAGGGGTGGCGGTTATGGTGAGAATTGGGGAAAACCCGTAGGAGGACTGTTGGTGAGAAAGGTGGTTGAATTTTAAAATTTTTTGAACTTGGAAATGACCTCTATGTGTCGAAACATGTCGTACCAAAAAAATAAATCAGTGGAAGAAAACTAAGTCGTTTTTTCATTTGTGAAAATCAACTTCCACATAGTTGAGCCTGATACCATTGAACTATTATCCTTTTCAAATATCTTGAAAGAACCATGGAACAAGCCACACAGTTACTTCAACCGAGTCACCCGCTAGTGATCACACAATTGTGTAAAATTCTCAGCGGAGAAATCATTCGCCTGGACTGGGAATGGAACCCAGATCCCTCGATTTTGCGCCCAGTGCTCTGACCAATTAGGCTACCCAGGCATCCTATTCCACTGTGAATCTCATGGGGGCTTTAAGGAGCAACTTGTCCTCACAGATACCGTGCATATGATGCCAGAGGTACCCATATGTGAGTGCTAAGTGCCACTGTCCACAGGGTAAAGCCCAACTTTTAAACACCGAGGTGTTTACTTTGGACATTTTGCTCCTTAAAGCCACCATGAGATTCACAGTGGAATAGGACGCCTGGGTAGCTTAATTGGTTAGAGTACTTGGTGCGAAATCTAGGGATCTGGGTTCGATTTCCAGTCCAGGGGAATGATTTTTCCACTGTGAATTTCACACAATTGTCTTTTCACATATCTTTGCAACTGGCCCTGTGTGCATGCTCGAAACTCTTTGAGCGACATTGCGTCAGGAGGTGGGGACATCGACACCAGGGAGGTGGGGTGGGGAGAGAGGGAGGTGAACGTTGCCATGTTTTCACTTAAGACTTCGTACGCAAATGAATGCGAAAGACCACCTCTTATTAACATTCCACAAGTCACCACATGGCCCATTAGGAAGGGCAGGAGGCTCGTCTGACATCACGGTCATAGGAATTAACCCCTTTTCATCCCTCTCTTTCCCCACTTGGACTTACCAGTCCATTACTTATTACCACCAGTCTCAAGGGTCATCAGTCAAAAGGGTCATGTGTGATTGATCAGTCAGTGACTCAGAAGTGGACTTTTGAAAGCAAAAGTCATAACTTTTCAATGTTAAATTACTCTTACAAACAAATGTTAAACTCATTTTCTGTGAATCAAGCAGATTAAAATGAGTCCAAACACAAAGTAGGTTAGTTGATTTCTGACTATTGCTGTGATCAAACAAAGAGTTTTTTTTACAAGTTTTTGCTATACTCATTGGCTAAAATATGATGGAATTGTATGCTATACGGACTCGAATTAATCAGGAAGTACTAAAATGGGTATTAAATTTAAAAATATGCCCAATGAATGTTAAGGAAAATATATTTGCCAAAAATAATTCCTATTATGAGTCCACTTATGTAAAGGTAAGATTGTGTGGTGACAGAGAAAAGAAGGAAAAGTTTTTGGGAATTGGAAAAATGGCTACTTCATTTTTATAAGTTAGCATAGATTTGTCCAAATTTAGTCCACAAATTGAATCTCAGCCCCCTCTCCTCATATTTTCATCTTTATTTTTAGTCCTGTCTTGAGCCTTTAACTAGCTGTCGGCTCATTCCAACCCTTGGTTTCCCTCCTCTTGTTTTCCTCGACAATGCTATCCATACCATCCTACTCATGTGGCAAATGACCTCAGTTGTTGGCGCCTCCACAGATTGTCAACTTACCCAGGATTTCAGATTTATTCACTGTTGAACAATAAAAGTTTTCACTGTCTTCATCATGGCAAAAATTCATACGTATCAGATAAAATGCAGGATCACACAAATTTTAAATCACCGATCACACAAATATTTTTTTTAAATTTCCTAGCATTACAGGCAGAACAAATATAGTATAGAAGTATGACAAAGGTATGCAAGATTTACATTACACATTGCTCTGTGTTTTTTTTATGTACCCTTGGATGCTGTAAATGGGGCTTCGTACAAAGAAATTGGTAACATTTTTTAAAAATATGTTGTACTGTAAAAATATGTTTTAACTCATCAGGAAGTTTATTAACAAGTATTTTTTCTGCAACTTTTGGAGAGTTTTGAAGAGTTGTGGCTACGTTGTTGATGGTGAGTGCTTGTTAACAAATTCCTAAGGATAGGAAGTTACATTTTGCAGTTACTAATTGATTTTTTTACACACTCTGCCCGGGAGTTGGTGTTGGCTAAACGGGGATGTAATATGTATTGTTAGTTTGTAAAAGGAGTACATGATCGATCATGGTAAAAACATACAAAAACCCACAATCCTGAGGAAACCAACTTGGGATGAAAATCAAGCTAGACAGACGTCTAGCTTGATTTGGTTGGTTGCGTTGGTGATCGTGTGGCAGTTGCCATTGCATTGGTGTCCCTTGGCATTTGATGGGTGCTCCGCTTGCTTGGGTGGCTCATTGATCACCCGGAAGCATTCAACAGCCGCCCAGCGTCGATTCAAGCGCCGCTTACTCACCTCTCAGCTCTCCTCATCCGGGGACGCATACGCAGTATAAATTTCCTCCACAGAGGCGAATTTGCGCTTCTTAGGTCCCATGACTCCTCTGGGGAAGACTGCAAGATGTGATATGGCTCTGTGAGGCTCAGGGTCCCAGAAGGCAAATGCAACAACAGAAACCTCATTCAAGTGAAATGATTTTTTCATGTTGATTTTCAACCCTTGGTGTATAAGCACCCGAGCGAGTGACTTTGTACCATATCATTTGTCAATGCAATGATTGGAAACTCTTCAATTCATCGTTAAATAAATGCATATATTTGATTTATACACCACTACAGTAGCTTTGTAAGCACGACAATCATCTCATGTGCCACAAAGTAGACTTGTAGCATGAACATCTGGAATCCTTTTCAAATATCCGTGGAGCCAGCTGAGCCTCCTGCCCTTACCAATGAGACATGTGGTTGCTTGTGGAATGTTACTAAGAGGCGGTCTATCGTTTCCATTCACACACAAAGTCTTATGAGAAAACACGGCAATGACCACCTCTCTCTCTCTCTCCCCAACCAACCTGGTGTCAAAGGCCCCACCTCCTATCTCAGCACCACCCGTCACCCAATGAAATCACCCAAACAGAGTGACATATCAAATGGACGAGTGTATATACATATGGCCATAGCACTTTATATGTAGGATTTCTGTACTTAAATCATGTGGTTAACTACCCTTCTCACTATGCAGTTACTATTGGTGTGTATTTTTTTAAATGGAACAAATATTTGGTAGACAGCATTATTTTGTGTTCTTTGACTTACCACACCTTTTGTTACCATTTATAATGCTAGCTTTTATTTGTAGTACATTGTGTAATGAGTGGTGCCCTATACAATCCTCGAGATATTGATGAATGACAAAATAATTTGTTTTCAGGGAGTTTGAAAGACGTTATGGCTCCAGGAAATTTGCCTCCCTGCTGGTTGGTAGTAGTTGCCTCTCCTTTTTACTAGAGTTAATGGCACACCTTATCCGATGGTTTATCGACAAGGATGGAGGAAGTGGCATTCTTTCGAGTGGACCGTAAGTAGTTCTTTATTCGTTATATTAGTTAATACATCAAATTTCAAACTTTGAATTGTAAAAGGGAGAATATTTAGTCTCTTAAAATTATTAATGTGAGAGAACAATTGATTAAGATTGTGATACTTCATTGAAATTTTTTAGTTCTTGATATTGCTATCATTAACTTTGCTTGTTAAACAGCATGGAGCCTTTTAGTACTCTGAATCTTTAAATGATATTAGTTATAAAACCTCTGTTTTAAAATCAATACCACTTGTGTGGATTTTTTGCAATGTTTATTTCTTCCATTGATTGAGAAATCCCTCTTACTAAAGCTACTGTTAGTTTTGTTTGGTTCAGCATAACATATTTCATTTTTTGAAGTATAAATAAGCCCATTGTTATGGACTGTTGGATGATGCTGATGTCTAAATATGCCTGCATTAGACAGTATTATGTATTTGAGCTTGATTTATTCAGGCATAAAAGTTTGCTAAGTTAAATTTTTTAAATTGGATTAAATATCAAAGTTGTCCTTGTTAGTTAGTGGTCTGTGTGGACAGCCAGTTCAGAATTGCTATTACCTGAGCTCTTAATTGTGAACGATTTTTGCTGGTTATGCAGCTTGAACATTTTATCACATTCTTGTAAAACTATTTTATTTTGCAGCTACGGACTCCTTTTTCCACTTTTTGTCAATTTCTACAAAGAGATACCAAATACAACGCAGGGTAGTTCCAATCGGAACGGTCATCAGCGGTCCTTAACTGATGATAACCAGCAGTGGAATGCTCCATTCACAGCCCTTGGGACAATATTTCCACCAATTTCTACCAAGACAATCTCCTACTTGTTTGGATTCCAGCTGGCATGGTCATCAGTCAGTTCCTTTATTGCTGCCATAACTGGGATAGTAAGTTAAGCCCTTCTGATTTTCCAAATTTTGACCATTTCAAATAATGGTTAACTCTACTCAGATACTCCACCCAAATGAAGTCTGCCTTGCTGATGACGTTTCGATGGACAGATACATCATCATCCAGGCTCTGTCTCTATATCATCGTGGCTGTTAATTGGGAATAATACTAATTTTTCAATGCTAATCATTATGCTTCAGGTTTATTTGACTTGTCCAATATTTATTTACTGCGTGATTTTCGCTATTGAATCCCAAACCCCTCTTAACGACCACTCCTATCAAGTGACCTCCCATCTTAATGACCATTTTTCAGTGGAATCATCAGTGCTTGCTTTATTCAGATGTTTCTGTATGTGTACATCAAATATATATGCATTGAAATTTACCAGGAGTAACTAAATTAAGAGGAAATAAACGCTATCTGTATTGGTTTCAAGAAAACTCACTTCTTGAATATTTCCATTTTCTCTACAAAATAGCCACTTGTTCATTTGCATAATATGCAATCCTTGAAACTGAACCCCTGTCGAACGACCACCCCTCTTTACGACCATTTTTCAGGAGAACCATCGGTGGTCACGTAATACAGATTTCACTGTAATAAGAACTTGAAAATTCTGTAGTATTTCATGCACTAAGATACACGGCATCCACTGGTGAAATACTGTGACATCACTGGGAGTCAACAGAGGGAAAGGGAGGGGGGTATAACTTCAAATGGCACCACAGATCACATGAAACAGACAACTGAAAATTTACCTTGACAGCAGAAAGCTTCTGTCAGAATCCAAATTAAGATTTGCTTTGTTAGATTATTATTTCATTACCCATCAGGTATGATCCCTGATTTATTTTATACATGTAGTCAAATGACATTAGGTATCAGTTTTAATTTTGATGGTCAAAAATGAAGGAAAATATGAGGAGAATAAATTCACTTATTAAGTATTTATTTCAGCCTCCTTTCAGACACAAATATGCCAACAATATATTAAAAATGAACAAGTACAAATCCCGATCACTTGCATCAATAGTGATGGAGAATACATCAATGATGTTATTTGAATTTTGGTGCTAGACCTTCATCTACATCAAAACAACTTAGTTTCATTGTGAACGTCAAAAAATTACATATTTCTCTGTCCCTCCCATGGGGGCGATACCACACAAACTTAACCAAATAGCTATATACTCGTAGCTCAACCATCTCAGATTTTCACAATTTTTGGCACATTGGAAGAATACAATGAGGAATGACGATTTGCCAAATATCAGCCTTCTGTAATTATAAATGTCAATATTATAACACTTCAATATCACAAATTAGCTCAAATTGGATACTTAATGAGTGATAGTGACTATGAAAATCTGGAGGTGAACAATAGTAGTGTGAATGAAGCTTTATCAACCCTTCTACTTATCTAAGCAGAAAGAATAATTTTGGTTGCACATGAAAAATGGGTTCCAAAGATAAACTGACGGATCTATAAATTGAAAACGTTTTGTCTTCGCGGACTCTAATGGCAGATGATGTGCAGAAGATACACTGCTCCTCCCACCTCCGTTTACAATGTATGGTAAATCTTCATATGGATAGAAGTGGAGGTTAGAAGGCATTACTTATGTACCACTGCTTCACTTGGATAGTCAATGCATGGCATATGTGCAGGCCAACCACATAACTCCCCATCATGTCATTTTCAAAGCGGGCACGTGCATAGCAGGACATTATGTTTGTCATATCTATTGTGTGTTTGACGAAATAACCCACTAATTTTATTGTTGTTATTGAAAGATAAGGGTTTAAGCTATTGTAAAATGTATTTTCCAACTGAAAATGAGTTGTCAAATTATTGATTTTTTTAAGCACCAAAAGTAGCTACATTTTCATCTTTCTGTTTTTGTTGCTCCATTGTGCCATTGTGTGTGTTGTGTGCCACAAATTTTAGTTTATGCTCTCTAAGCACAGTCCTGCATCCTAACTGTTAAAAAAACTAAGTTTGACCATATCTTGTTATTAATTTAGGAGATATTAGGCCCTAAACATGGATCAAAATTCAGAAAAATAGGAAAAATTAAAGTCATCTAGGAGCTCAGAGTGTAGGTCTAGGAAGTCAAACATTGATAAAAAATGCAGATTAATGTTTTCTATTTACGAATATGTTATTACATTTAAAAATCTGACCACTAGATGGTCATTTATTGGAGATAGAGTTTGGAGCTGCAGTGCGCCACGTTGCGCTAATTTGTGATATTGAAGTGTCATTGCATTGATATTTATAATTACAGGAGGCTAATATTTGGCAAATTGTCATTCCTCATTGTATTCTTCCTATGTGCCAAAAATCGAGGAAATCTGAGTTGGTCGAGCCACGAGTGCATAGCCATTTGGTTGAGTTTTCATGGAATCAACAATGGGAAAAAAACTCCCACATTGGTTTAGAGCTTCATTAACGGGTTAATTAATAATTTTGGTAACTTACCTTTTGCATTCATGCCAAAACATGATTTTATTTCTAATGGGCTACATTAGTAAAGACTACATTGGTAAAAAATTTACCTAATTTACCATTTTCAGATAAGTTTGAAAAGGCCTAATTATAAAGGGCCTGTTTGCTTCTGTATGGTATGACACATGCTCAATAGAAATGCATCCCTGTGGCCATAGTTGATCATTTTTAATCGAAGCTATAATGATTCCAGTTATTTTAGTAATATTTCTCCAGTTCATTTATTTTTGATAAAGTATATTCCCACCAAATACTTTCATATATATTATTTGATCCTACATGTGTATAATTTGTTGTATGACATCACTTTATAATTCATATTTGAATCCAAGTCCAGTCTTGATATTTGCTGTTGAAATTTTTCCAAAAAAATTGGTGCAGATGAATGTGGTATATCACCTACTGGATAACATATTGCCTTTAACCCTTTGACTGCGCCAGTAATCTGAAATATTGCTCTCCCCAGGCAAAATTTTTTTTCTAAATTCTTCTGTAATCTTATTGATTTTCACTTTTTATCTGGGGAAAAGTTGTTTAAATGTTTGTAATGAGTAATTGTCATCTGATTTTCCTTTTAAATATGAATTGATGGGCAGTTTTTACTAAAAGACAAAAATTTTTTTTCAAAATACATATATGGTGTCTGGTAGTAGAACCATGCTTCAAATCGCCAATAGACGATGGAAGCAGTTAAAAGGTTAATGATTTCTATTTCTATTTTTACAGGTTGCTGGTATTTTGTACCGGAAAAACTTCCTGTGTGTTCAGAATCTGATATTTATTCCTAACTGGCTGGCTAACTTAGGGAATTCAGTCCTTAACTTCCTCGTCGATACATCACCTCCAGGAATTCAGGGAGGAAATAATAATGGGAGTGAGCAAGGCAGATGGGCAAGGGTACAGCATCCAGCAAACTCAGACGATGGAGTATGGAACCGGCAAATTAGGAGACAGGTGTGTATTCACTGTGTAATTTTCAAGATAGATAATCTCATGGATACCATAAGTTACAGTTTTAGGATTAACTTTGTGGAAACATAGTACATTTTATTTAATACTAAAGATAAATTTGACCATCTTGACAAGAGTCGAGTCTATGCTTTAAATTGCCACTCGTGCAATGCTAAGTATGTTGGCCAAACTGGATGGAAATTTGTTAGTAGAATTTTATGCTTTGCTTCCCTCCTAACAACCCCCTCCTCCTCTATCCCCTCTTCCTTTATCTCACTTCCCCCATTTCACCCCCCATTAGAGTATATATGGACACTGAAATTAGAGATATGTACCTTGAAAATGACATTGTACGTTGAAGCCATTGTCAGTGAAAATAAAAAAAAGTGTGGAATGTATAAAGGGACTAATTATATCTCATGGATACTGTTTATTAAATTTTAAAATGAATAGTTTTGTATTACGTGCTGCAAGATGATCTTCATCTACTTATCACCCCATGGGTTACCTAGAGGAGATCTGGGGTCTGATTCTCAGAGCCACAAGTTTACAACTCACATGACTACGTGACAAGGCAGATGTGTAACTCAGATATACCAAACCGAAGACTTAAACCAGTCCAAAGAAATGGGGGACATAATGAAGACAGTATCTAACTCATATTTTGAAGATTATGATATATTTTGAGGGTGTACCTTGCAATATTTCCAATCCATAAGTCACTGCCACATTGTTGGGGGAATACAAATGATTGAATGTGTGTTTAAAAGTATTTTAATTTTGTAACTTATCTTAAAAAATACCAAGCGAATGTGAGTTTTTGGGAAAACCGAACATCATAAGAAAAAAGATGGATGAGCTCTTAATGGTAGTAATTTATAAATCTTACACATATATAACATGTATAAATATTACATGTATATCATGTTGAGTTGGTTTTATCTGTATTGAACCACTATTAAGGGCTTTATAACGCAATATTATAACGAAACTTCATGGTAATATACTGTATCCTGATGTATTCCTGACCATTTGAAAAGTTTAAATTGATAAGTTTGCGCCGAATTCTTCTTATTTTCCCCAAAACTCTGTTTTCATATGCAATATTTATTCCCTCCACAACCTCCATGTCCTTATTCATACAACAATGATAAATGAAACATGACTCTTGTTCATCGCAGGTCATTTTTCATTTGTTATTCAAATGAAAGTCAACTTGTGAGTATGTTGAGCTTGATAACTTGGTTTTTGGGCAAAATTCACGACGATACAGCATTCGAGAGAAATAATTTAATATCCTGATTTTTCACAATCTTTTATTATTATTAATAAGCAACTACTTATCAATTAGGTTCTATGAAGTAATTTAATCATTAACCCTTTGAGTGCCACGCGACGATATTTCGTCGTTTGCAGAATGTGCCAGAAGTGCCAACGACGATATGTCGTTGTCTTTGAGGAGACCTGTTTAAACAATGAGTCATTACAAAAAATTTATTTTTTTTGTATTCATCAGCAAAAAAGCATTCTTTTTCAAATACAAAAATGATCATGTAACAATAGTAAAAAATAATAATTGATTTGCCATAATTAACAAATAATAATTTTATGAATAAAGGCCTACAAATATATCAAAATACCCATGGCACTTCTGGGAGTACCCACCAAAAAATTGGTGGCACTCAAAGGGTTAATGACTGGAAATACGAACTGTAAGTTTCGATAAATATTCTTGATGTCAACATAGAGTATATTACCATGAAGTTTCATTACAGCATAAGGTTATACAGTAGAAACTCGAAAATACGAAATTTTGATTTTACGAAAAAAATCTTTGGACCCGGCCACAAGGGTATCTAAATACATGTAACAGTATGTGATATTTCAAAATACCGAAGTTTGAAATTACGAATCTCAGGTCTAGGTCCTGATATGAAATACCCTATTTACTCGTATGGAGGAGGACTTCGCATATAGGGCGAGGTAGGATTTTAGAGAAAAAAATAAAAAACTGGACATCCTAACTCGTTTATTCAGGATTTTATCATGAAAGTCAGGTCGTGCGACATTGATTCCTTCGGCGAACTTTCTGCTTCTGCCTATTCTGACTCTCCTTCCAAACATTCGCCAGAACTCTCCTCTTTGTCGCTATCGCTCCATAAAGCTTCATCTTCTGATCCATCGTGTGAATTGGAAATGCAACATTTCTTGAAGGATTTCGTTATTATCTCTTGAGGAATGCTCTTCCAAGCAACTGACACCCATGAAGCGAGCTGTGAAGCACTGGCCTGTTTGATGCGGCCAGTTGCAGTAATTTCTCGATCTTCAGTAGTAAGCCATTCCGTGTACAGTTTCCTCACTCGATCTTTAAATGGCTTGTCGATGCACACAACCAGTGGTTTTAATTGTGAGGTAATTCCCCCAGGAATTGTTACGAGAGTACTCGTATTCTCCTGTAACAAGGTTTTTACGTGTCGTCTGTGAGGTGTCCCCTGAACGCGTCCATCACCAAAATCGACAGTAGCCTTAGTAAGGCCCCTGGGCAGCGAAGCCATACTGTTTTCAGCCAGTCAATCATCAACTCATTGTTCATCCAGCCTTTTTCGTTGCATCGAATAACAATGTCTCTTGGGAAGATTTCATTCTTCGGGATTGACTTCCATTTCAGTATGATATATGGTGGTAACCGATGACTGTCTGCTGTACATGCCAACATCACTGTGGTTTGCTGCTTTTCATTGCCACCTGACCGTATCAATACTTGCTTTTCTCCTTTCGGGTGAACAGTCGTATTGCCTGGCATATCGAAGTAAATTGGCGTCTCATTTGCATTTCCAATTTGTCCTATTAAGAATTCTGTCTGCTTTCATAGATCGATGACATGCCTTTGAAATCGGATCAGCTTGGCTTCTGAACAATGGAGGTCCGTCTTCTTATGGAGAATCCTGCTCTTTTCATGAAGCGGTATGCCCAACCACAGCTGGCTATGAATTCTTGTTGTGGAATTCTGCATTCTCTTGCGAGATCTCTGGCTTTCGCTTGAAAAACTTCCACTGCTACAGGCATGCACATGTTGCGCATGTGTCTCACAAAGTTTTGTAGCTCTTCTTCCATCTTAGGATGTTCGCCAGTTTTCGGTCCCCGAAATGATTTTCTTGTACTATCGCAATTAAACAGCAAATCTTGCTGATTATGCCACTTCCGTACACACACTTCTGATACACCTTACTCCTGTCCTGCTGCGCAGATGTTGCTCTTTTCCACGTGCAAAATAACTGTTCTCTTGGAAGAAGCAGTGTAATGTGTTCTCCGCACTTTCTCCATTTTCTGTTCCCATGGTATAGCAATGCACAAGTAAGCAGTACGGTGGTCACGAAGGGTGATCTGTCACTAAACCAGTTTTTGGAATGAGTTGTCACGAGAACAGAAACTAAATTTTGCTCGGGACAAGGTATTCATCACTCAAAAGGATACATCCTTTTGAGTGACGAATACATTGTCAGAGTGACAAATAAACTGTTATAACCTGGAGCTGACACGCAAAGCTTAGCAGTCGCCCGCGAGAGACTCTCCGCTCTAGACTTCTCTGCTTGTCGTTGGCGCTCACTGGCTGAAGTGGCTGCTCCTGTTCTCGCCGGCAGGATTTGCACCTTGATATCAGATGATACGGTTGCCATGCCAGGCTCATCTATACATTCGCTTACGAAGCACATGTAGCGTGGCGTCGTCTGCCACCGCAGATTCAAAAATAGCGACAGGTCACCCGTCATACAAGGTTATTATCGCACCATCCAACAAAGGTGACTTTGATTTTGACCTTGACACCAACCCAAAAAAAAAGCAATGAATCCTTCGCTCGCGCACACAGGACGACCCCGATTTCTTAAGCAGATAAAAGTGAGAAAAAACCTCGTCCTATATGCAAGTAAATACAGTAGTTACTCATTTTTACGAATAATGACGGGTCACAGCAGCATTTTTTAGGCGCTCCTTGTCAGAATTAAGAGACTGATCAGTATTGCTGAGTACATTATGCCCTGAATGATACTTATATGAACAATAGTACTCATTTCAATGCTGCAATGTTAAGGATGACTTATAAATCAAAGGCATAGTATTTCATAAAAAATGACCCCAATCGGGCCAAAATGCATTTGGCATTGTTACCAGGAGTCCAGAGTTATCCAGGTTATAGGTTAAAAACAAAAAGAGCTGTAATTAGCATCTTACACGTTCAGAATCAGGCATCTTTTGTGATTTCTGAATAATATTCGGCCGAAAAAATATCAGCCGTCCAAGAGCTACAAACCCGTGCCAAAATTTCACACCAATATTTGGACAAACGCCTTAACCCCCGCGGCCACTCTACCGAAGGGTGCAAAATGTTTAGAATTTGACTGGGACGAAATAGTATGATGGCAATTTTCTCACGAACTCGGGACTGAGGGGCAGAAAACAATGACACATTTCCAGCATTTTTACTATAATTTCAGATAAAAATTGTTTTGTCTGAATCCTTAACATCTGTTACCCGATGTCTCCTTGTTAGCTTAATATACTAATGCCTGTACTAATACTATTATGCCTGACACGGAGCATATGATCTTCTTCTAACGAAAATATATTAATCTAATGTCTTTATCTGGTGTAAATGATCGTGCAAGTTGCACACTCCCTTGGTGTATGCATAAATCAATATTACTGGTATTGTAATTCATCGCTCCCGTCAGAGTTACATCTTCTTTGGTTGAGAAATGACATAGGAAAATACTCTATGAAGCTTCATAGGCTTAGTCCACACTGTGCAAAAAGTTTGCCTAGACGCTTGATTGCCTAATCTCTTATTGAAAATAATAAATAGTTAGTTGTTTACATGTAGATTTCCGTGGGGCATGGATGGAGATTGATTTTTCCAATTTTCAGGATTTCCGCTGTGAGAAGATAGAACGACGGGGCAGAAGTCCCAAAAATCGGAAGCGTAAACCTCTGACAAGTTATTTTTGTTCAACTTTATGCACCATGTTCATGTTTCATGTGAATACAAATTTAAATTTACTTTCATAAATTATAACTTTGTTAATCATGTGAGTACGTCGATAGAGTATACTCCTTTCCAAAAAAATCTTACCACCTCAGAGCCGGAAAATTTCAAAGTCTTGAGTTGATGTCGATGTGATAATGCCGAACCACGCCCCCTTGCACAGGAAAGCAATAAACGCTCTGGAAGAAAGAGAAATCTTCTTCCGAACTTACTTGACGAGAGGGGACACCCCTTGGCGAAAAATTTTGACTTGTAAGGGATTATTTCTGGGGTGGGGTGAGGATGGGTTGGGTCTATGTGTCGGTCCTATCCTGTCGGTGTCAGGGTGGGGAGGCATGGAGAGAAAGGGTCGGTTGGAAGACGAAGTCGTAAAATCGTCCTTGTTTTCGTAGGATACAGGAATGAAAGAGAGAACTCAAATATCCATTTTATGTCTTCATTGAAACCTTCGCTGAAATTGATGGGTCTTCCTCGTATTAGGCCGCAGAAAGTGTATTACAGTCGCGATTAGAGGTTGAATCGGGTCAAATCGAACGTAGAAATCATTTTTTACGCTTACATTTCTGATAGCAACAAGTCGTTGTTTAACAAACGATAGAGGTTCCATTATATAGGCATTAATCACAGATTTTCATCGCTTGGAGGGTTTGAATTGAGTTGAATTAGATACATAATCATTCTATTACACTTAAAAGAGTTTTGATTTGAGTTTAATATTCTATGCGACAAATCGTTGACGTCTGAGACAATAAAAACAAGTTAACCCCACAGTGTGGCCCTCAAGGAAATCATTTGACAGTATTTCTTTGTCGTACTGGACAAAGTTTTTGTAAACTGGGATAAAGTAGCTTAAAATAGATACAATTATGAATTCACGTTAATTTATTTATCATTCAAGTTCTAATCAGCAATTGAACTTGTCTTGCTGAGTCCCCTGAATTGCTTCTCGCCTGCTTATATGCTTTGAGCAGGGAATTGAGAAGATATTGGTAGTATCCTCCAAGTCATATTTAATATTTTATTTCCTCTCACTGAATTTCAACGGGTACTCTCTGATGATTAAACATATAATGAACATCCACAACCACTGGTGGTGGAAAGCCCGTGCTGGTTGTAATAGCACATTCACCAACTTAACCGAGGGAACTGTAAACACACCAAAACGAAAGAAAGCCTATTCGCTAACTTCGCTCCTTCCTAGTGAGGCCTACATAGGAATTGCAAGGGAAGGAGGCAGCGACATTGTTTTCAGATTGGAGTGGGGGGAAGGAGCGGTCTAGTGGACGGTCGGGCTCTTTCACCCAAGGTTCATGAAGGCGAGGGTTCCTTCGGGGGACCGAGGTTGGGGGTGCTCAGTATTGCCTCAGGCATACCGAAGTGGAATTTTTAGATAAGGAGAGATGGGAAAATATGCTATACACTCTGTAATAGTCTTCTACGTTCATCATTACCATCTGCATTGCTTAGAGCCTTTGTCGCGTCCTAACCATTTTGCGAGGGAAACATGACACTTCAAATTTAGTGTTGACATATTGTGAGTCACGGTAAAGTCCTAATTAGATGACTTTTATGGAGATATACTTAAAAAAAAATAGAATATAAAATTTTCAGCTTTTTCTTTGGGGTTTCCTGCATCAATGGTAAGGTAACCAAGAGCGGCATTAACACAGTCTACCGAGGTTCCCAGCAGAGAACGTGAAACGTTGGGGCTGAGTAATTTTTATAATAGTGTTACCTAAAAACTCAAGCAGCACTGAATAAACGAACCGTGAGAGTTTTATTCTATTGAAAAATTGGACTCGATAAGGATTATGCCAATGCTCAACTTATAGGAATCCTCAGCGGAAAGGTTTTCCTCCTTTCCCCTGTGATCCTGTCAGAGATGTCAGCCTGATCAGCGTTATCCATATTCGGAGCGCTTTTGTTTGTGCTTTTGGTGGTGTGACTGAGATCTTTCAGGTATAAAAATAAAATGCAATATGTATTACATTAGCTCATAAATACATTATAACATTTAAGAATACGATGATAAAATTTTCTCCGAAAGATATACAACGATGGAGACCAGAGATAGCTAACATGGACCAGTATGATATCACTTTGAATGGACATAATCCTCTCAGCGCCTTTAAGCTTCAAGCCTTGCGAATGAGGTATCTTAAGACATGTGGGTCACTTTGAATTTGTCAAGGGAGAATCTAATTGATAAAAAAATGATGTTGAAATGTAAATACTAACAGAAAACGTCAAAGATACTGGCATATTGGAGTAGAGTCCGCAGCTAACCAAGTTCTTAGTCAGCACGCAGAGATGTTTCGTATTCTTAAACTTATCGATTGCTGCTTCACCAAGAGCGATATGGATCCATTGAAATTGTCTAACTTAGCAGATCTGCCCCCTTTCTCCTTCAATAATAAGGAAACAGAAGTCCAAAACAACCTGAATGATTGAAAACAGCTCTAAAACAACACATGTCTGCCCACTCCCAGCTGAGAAAGAAACCGCAGCCCTGTTTAGGTCACTTTCAGAAGAGTGAATCCTTTCCACAATCCAGGGTTGTGGGAAGGGTTTTCTTTTGTGTGGAATGTTTATTGCTCTCCCAGAAATGTATAAATGGAGCCGATAGGATGTTGCCTCAACACAATTGATTTTGGATAATGGAGTGGAGGCTGAACTTACTAATTGAGTGAACTGAAGATATTATTTACGGCACTTCATGGTCAAATAAGTGACATCGAGTTATTTTTAACAGTAGGGATTTTAGTGTAAAGGCTACGTGTTTGGTCGATTTCAAAGATTTTTGTGAGTAATAACATGGAGACATCATAACATCATTACAAACAAAGTTAAGCAACAAGAAATCACACGTTATCGGAAAGGTATGACGATTGAATCAATATGACTTGTTTAAATAAAACCAGTAATTATTGAGGTATGTCTACCCAACCATTTCCATTGGGAAATATATCCCATTAATAATTACTTTGAATATGTATGTTCTGTTTCAATAAGAACCCAAAGTATAGTTGGTTTCCTTTGAGATACCCTTACTATAAAGATTACAAAAGGAATGTTACCGATATTCAAAGCTGACTGCCATATACTCCAACGTCAGCAGCTATTTCAGTTTTACTCATAATCATCTAGACGATAACAGTGTCATTGAATTTAAGGAGGATGTCCATAGAATAATGAAGTTCTTCCGGTGTCGTTGTAGAGTTCTGTAAGGTGAATAAAATGCCAAGAATCGGCAAATTTGGGAGCAGGGAAAATTTACAAATGTATTGACCCTGCCGTAATCACATTTTCCTAGAATGGCCATGGCAGATAACATGCGATGTGAACCCCAGTGGCCAATGCTCCATTTTCCAAATGCGATGTAAACAAAATGCCCAACTCAACGACTGTGATAAGTTAAGGAGTTGATATTTGAAAGCTACCCTGGGAAATCATTTTGATCAGGTCCCTACCTCTTGACCAAAGGTTTTTTTTAATTAATAAGTAGAAGGGTGCAGTGTAACATATGCCGATGAGACTAAGTTGGACCAAGTGTTAACATTGTGCGGCGAAAAGATGTCTCTGTCCGGCAAGCTGTGTATTTAATCCAAAGTAACTTCTAACGGGAAACAAAAACTGAGTGATTGCTGAATTCTTTGGTTGAGTGGATGGAAGTTGGTTAAAAAGCATTCTAACAGAATAATTATTGGGTATTGAGTTATTTAAATCCAACTTTGAAGTAAATAATGTTTCAAGGAGGGAGCTGTAAAGTTATTTGTGGGAAAAATATCACGTTAAAATTCAAAAATGCATAGTCCCAGTGTTCCAAATGTGGCAGAGGAAACATTTATGATAGTGGCTACGATAAAAAATTTATTCTTACATACATACCCATCACGCCGTTCCCTTTCGGGATAGGCACAGTCAAAATATTTCACTCATTAAAACATAATTGTACACCTAACTCTGCTTCAATAATTTCCTCCATATCCTTGCAAACCTCTTTTGCCTCATTTACCCCCATACACTGTTTCACACACGCCCTCCTATTTTTAAGACTCCTAATATTCCTCCTCCTAAGAATTTCCTCAACCACATTCAACCACAACTTTCTTGGCCTACCTCTACCTCTCACACCATTCATTCTACTCTCATATATCTGTTTCATTATTCTACCTCATCCATTCTCTCAACATGGCCAAACCAACGGAGCACACTCCTTTCATACGCGTCCATTACTGGAGCATTTAACCCACATTTATTCATGACCCACTCATTCCTGACCCTATACACTCTACTTTTGCCGCAAATACTCCTCAGATAACTCATACCCACAGCGTTTAGTCTACTCTTATGTCTATCCTGACATACCCACGTTTCACTACCATATAGCAAAGTGGGAAGAAGTACACTTTTGTACATGGCAATTTTTGCTTTCTTACACAAGCACTCATTCCTTGATATACTCCACATGCTACTTACCACTTTCCTTCCAGCATTCGCATGCCTCTTTATCTCCTCATCTATTCTTCCATCTTGTGCATACATCTTACCTAAGTACACAAAATCATCCACCTGTTCAATTACTTCACCATTCGCCCTCATCACACAGTTATTCTCCCCATTCTCCTTATCAAAAACTACTACTTTAGTCATATACGCATTTACCTTCAATTCCATTCTCTCCGTTGA
Organism: Ceriagrion tenellum; assembly: GCA_963169105.1. Taxonomy (NCBI): domain Eukaryota; kingdom Metazoa; phylum Arthropoda; class Insecta; order Odonata; family Coenagrionidae; genus Ceriagrion; species Ceriagrion tenellum. The sequence goes on from OY720643.1 coordinate 69,304,274, forward strand.
TTCATAAAAGTTATCTAGGAGCTTCTGTAATCCCTGTTGACTGTCTGAGATCAAAACAGCATCATCCGCATATAGAAGAACTCGCACGTTTACATTCCCAATCAAAACACTGTCATTTTCACTACATGCATCTCTAACACATTTATCCATAAATACATTAAACAGCCATGGTGACATTACGCATCCTTGCTTTAAACCCCGATTTATTACAAACCAATCACTCAGAACCTCGTTAAGTCTTACATTTGCCTTACTATTGTCATACATCGCCATCATAACATTCAATAACTGCCCATTTACTCCATAGTCTCTCAAAACCTTCCACAACTTCTTTCTATTTACTCTGTCATATGCCTTCTCTAAATCGACGAACGCACAGTACACTTTCTTTCGGACACTCATACATTTTTCTATCACTTGCTGAAGTGCAAAAAGCTGGTCACTACATCCTCTCCCAGGCATAAACCCACACTGCACACCCCATATTCTGTCGGAAGTAATATTCCTCACTCTTTCAATTAATATTTTACTGAACACTTTTCCCGGGATACTCAATAAACTAATATCCCGATAATTATTATATTCGGTCCTTCCTCCCTTCCCTTGGTACAATGGAACGTTGATAGCATTCTTCCAATCCACTGGAACAACAGAAACCTATAAGCATAAATTGTATAGTTCATGCAGTCTACAAATTAGTAATTTACACCCACATTTATTATCTGAACATTTATTCTTTTACACAAAAATCGAATGTTAGTCCAGGCAATCGATTTTTCTCTTTTAGAATGTAGTCAATTTGAGTAGTAATCATCTTCAGATTCCATTTATGCGTGTAGCTGAGCTTAAATAAACACGTAAGTGAACGTCCATTACACATGACGAAGACGAAGATTGGGCTTTCCACATCCTCAAGCTATTGCCGTCAACGAGGGTCTCTTGGAGCGACCGAAACGGGGCATCCCCTTTTCATTCTTGCTCTCACATTAAGCGAACAGAAGCCTGGGCTCTCCTCCTACCAATAAGAATTTCCTTTCGCAGGTCAAAATTTTCCTGTTGAGCACATTCTCTCTCTCCAACTGCGGCGAGGAAGGTCTCTTCTCCGTTCCGTATGTTTATTGCTTTCCCGGGGGTAGGCGTGGTTTGACCGTGTTGTCACATCAACGCCTACTCAGGACTTTTTCGAAAAAAAAGAAATTTTTCGGCTCCAAGGTGGTAAGTTGTTTTTGGACAGGAGTATACATTGTAACTTAAGGAAACAAAAGAATAGCTACATCGCAGTGTTCTTGAATTATACTCATTCATACAAAATTCAATATTATGAAGTGACGATTTTTCTGGTCCCATCGACTTCGTATTTTTGAGTTTCTACTCTAAAACCATTATGAGTTGTCCAATAAAGATAAAACCAACTCAACATGATATCTTTACTTGTAAGAATAATAAATAACTACCATTATGAGCTCATCCTTCAAGAAATGCAGCGTAATAAATGATTTTGTCTTATGACGTTAGGTTTTCCCTAAAGCTTGCATTCACTAGTATCCTCTAAGGTAAGTATAAAATTAAACTACTTTTCAGCACATCTAAGTTACACGTCTGCATTGTGATGTGGTCACATGACTTTTAACTTGTAGTTCTGAGAAACAGACCCCTGGTAGGGTGTGTCATGTCAATAGCCTTGAGTTGGGAGAGAATCATTTTTTCATTGTGGTTGTGGATGATGCATGGTTACCCAGGTTACAATATTTGGTCTGTATTTCTCTGAAATAGGTCTTTTATTCCTCCGAAAGACCAATGTCTAATCTGGAATTGGTTTGTTACTGGTCTGGATTTGAAACATCTTTCAACATCCTTAAAACCCTGACCGGTTATAGACCTCTTTCAGAGCAGAGACTGATAGAGATGGGTAATTTACCTTCATTTTCATTTGAGGTATATCGTCTTGGTAAATGACTATTATTTCTGAAAATTACTGTAATTTTCAGAAATAAAATGAAGAAAATTTAAAATCAAACGCGGCAGCCCACACGCAGTTGGGTGTTCTTTTGTGGCTTGAGAATCATTCTTTCAAACCATTGAAATTGATATCCCCACAAATATTCCATTAGTAAAAATATTCCATGAAAGAGTTGGACTTGCCTTTATTAATAATTAAGATTGTATTAAATGTGTATAGACTTGACTTTAAGAAATATGTTTCTAATATTTCGGTATGAAAACATATGAGATAGAAGTTAATATTACCGAAACTTAAGGTAAATTATGAAAAATACCATGGTAATTTTAGAGAATTGTGACGAATCTCTAGTTACAGACTTCTTTCAGAGTAGTTACGGGCCAGTTCCAGAATAGTTAGGGACCAAATATTTTTACCCGAGTGAAACAGTCTTCATCTGACCTGCTACAGAGTTATTCTTCATTCTTTCTATTCAGGCATTGCAAGTAGAATGATGGCAAGGGTTCTGGGTTTCAATCCCAGGACAGGGAATGATTTTCACAGTGAATTTCACATGGTATATGGTATTTTATTCTGGGGCTTCTCCCTGCATGCTACTGTAATATGTAAACTACAGAAGGAAGCTGTTAGACGAATTGCAAATGCTTCTATCATAGCTCCATGTCGACCTATCTTCAAGGCATTAGGATTACTGCCTTTACCTTGTATATATATTTTTTGTTTTAATGTATGTGCAGATTAATATAGTTGAATTTGAAAAGAACTCTCATATATATAATTACTCAGTAAGACTGAGGAATAACTTAGTCCATTTGTCAGGACGAGTAACACTTCCCTTGGTCCTAGAACTAGAGGGATTCATATTTACAATAAACTCCCAACAAAGTACAAAGATATTGAAAAAATTTTGCTACTCAGTCAACGAATACCTCATAAATGAGGACTTATAATAGAATATTACAGTGTTTAAATCTTTTAGTGTGTTTAAATGAAGTGTCCTATTTTATATATAATGATCTTTGGACAAATTCATACATACATACCAATCATGCCATTTCCTTCCGGGGTAGGCACAGTCACCAAGTTTCACTCATAAATACATATTTGTACACCTAACTCTGCTTCAATAATTTCCTCCATACTGACCTATCCTTGCAAACCACTTTTACCCCCGTACACTACTTCATACATGTCCTCCTGTTTTTAAGACTCCTAATATCCCTCCTTCTAAGAATTTCCTCAACCACATTCAACCACAACTTTTTCGGCCTACCTCTACCTCTCACAACATTCATTCTACTCTCTATATCTGTTTTGTTATTCGACTCTCATCCATCCTCTCAACAGAGCCAAACCAACGAAGCACACTCCTTTCATACACGTCCATTACTGGAGCATTCAACCCACATTCATTCATGACCCACTCATTCCTGACCCTATCCATCCTACTTTTGTCGCAAACTTTCCTAAGAAATAAATTAAATTAAATACACACAATTTTGTTCTCACTTGCTGGTGACTCAGTTAAAGTCACTTTGTGGCCATTTTCATAGTTAATGGTTCATCCTATATAATTGACTTTCACCTGGATGCTAACAAGTCTTGTTTTCCATTTCATAACAGGGACAGGGTTTTGCTGAAACACTGGTGTACCCAGACAATTACTGGGCGGCCAATCAGAATGGAGGTAATATATTTGGAGGATTTCTTGGATCGTGGAGGCAACATAACTTATTGGAAAATGAGGGTGAGTGGTAAAAAATACTCATTATGTTATCATTTTGTGAGAGCGCTCATTGTTGTGGATTGATCTTGTTTAAATTTTCAATTCGTCATGGCTGTGATTGGGTAAGAAATCAAATCATCACATAAGCCAACTAGTGACAATGTGTTTATTTGTTTCTTCAACTGGCAGTGTTAAATATCTACAAAAAAATTATGGCATGATGCTGTAGAATGTAAGAACAAATCATTTGAGAACCACTAACTCCAATTTTTTCAACCGTTAACCTTTATCTTCCGAGAGTCTCTCTGCGGCACAAAAATTGTGCTCATAGAGTGCTGAGCGTGTTCGTTTGGCATATTGAGTGAACTTAAAAAAAACCATGGACATTAAAATAACCCTGGCCAGCAAGGCTTACGGCTACGGAAACTCCCAGTGAGATAAAGATAAGTTAGTTCACCTGCAATCTCTCACCTGGATCCTTAAATTTTCAATCAATAAAAATTAGGGTAAAGGAGCACCCTAGGAGTACACTTGCTCTTTCACTTTAGCTGTAGTATTTTGATTTAATTTGCTTCGATCGGTAAAGTCATGGAACACATACTGTCTGTCAATCACAGACGGGCAGCAGTACTCAAATAAATTGGAGGATCTCCCCTCCAAAGTTAAACCCAAAAATGCTTAACTTCAGTGATTGATCAGAAATTGGTGTTTCCATTCCATCATGGTAGGCTGTTGCCATTGAGGTTCAGGAAATTCTTTATGGTTTTTTTTTAATATTAATTGATCATTTCCATTGTGAGGAAGTTCAAAAGGTGTTATTACTCACTGTGTAAGCAAAAGTTAAACTATGAGGAGAACTCAGTGGTGACCATCATGTTGTCACAAATATAGCCAAAAACAAAAGATGAAAATAGCTCCAAATGGCCATAAAGTATTGGCACCTCATGCCGGGAGAGACATGCACCGGGAGTTATTCCACATCAAGCCTCCACATCAAGACGGCATACATCCCTGTGGGTTTGTACCATAGCTGTTAAGGGTCAGGTAGAGGAAACGCACAGGGGAAGGAGGGGAATATGTAAGGCCCAAGAAGTTTTTTAATGGGATCAGGGAGAGATTCACTGAGGGGAACACATGTAAACACACGAGATACTTGAGGCAAGGGAAGGGGTTAACGTGAGGTGCAAAGTGTACATGCATATTTCGGCCACTGGGTGGCCTTTTTCGGCACACTGATGGAAGATAAGTCACTTATAATGTTTACATTTGAAGTGCTAAAATATGGCCCTTAGAATTGACAGACTTGCAAAACAAAATAATCAAATTTTGCACTAAATCTTTGACTTTCTTGATTGTTTTTAGTTGATCAGTAACAAAATGAGATGTGAAAAATGTTTGATCCCATTGTTTTTTTTTGGTGATCATGTTAAAATAGCATTGCTAATATTTTTTGATAAAAATTTGAAAAAAAAATAGGGAGATCAATATTTTATTTTTAAAGATAACAAAATTATTTTTAACAACTTTGTTTTCTAAGAAATAAACTACATTTTTGTACTCTACATGTTTCAGCCTAGTATTAAAATAACAGTTTAAAATCAGCACGTAGAACTGCCCTAATGTTCATCAAAAACCATAATTCTAGCTTAACCATTTCAATGGAAGGGTGTGAGATTTGCTGTAATAATTTTTTCAAGTAAGTTTTAATGTAGATCGATCATCAAGAGAGGTGTGAAATCTTAAGTACTATATTTTCTATTTTATGTGGTTCATCAAGCATGGCACTTAAGACAAAAATTACTTATGTTAAGGATAAATGAATGGAAGTAATAAACATTTATCGACAGGCAGCAAATGTTGATGATTTGCCCCCCAGATCCACATTATAGTATTTGGGCATTGGCTGAGCGCAGACTTGAGATGTAGCGAATGATTCAATGTTTATAGTAATTTTTTTGAGAGGCGTGTTTTTTTTAAGCTGTAGTGTGGATGATTTTTGGAATTTCACATACAAAGTTGCAGGTTACCGAGATCTAGCAACACCTGATTTATGCGTAGAGAATTAAAAGTTGAGCATTTTTAGGTGTTAAAATGAGGAAATTCGACTTTTTACAAACTATTTATTTGAAGAAAGGCAATTAGCGGTTTGAATACTTTGTTTTAACTTTTGTTTTGCTTTAAAAAGAGCAAGTGCAATGTCTTAGAATTTGAATGAGAAATTCCTGTTTCCCTTTGAGTGTTTTTGCCGATATACGTTCAAGTCCTTGCTCCTAAAATTGAAGAAACTACCATTAAGCGCAAGCGCCAGAGCTACCTGTTGACCAATTGAGATCGCCTCTATACTATTGTGTGCCTGAAGGGCACATATTGTTCAAACTGCGTATAAACAGTTATTTTTTACACCCATTCTAAGTTGTTGCTCTAACTGAAAGTAAACCCATTGTTGTGTTGTGTAAGTTGCTATAAAAACACCATTTAACAGCCCGTTATTGTTATTACATGGGGTAAGCAGTTTGGAAAAGTGGAGACCGAACGATTGAATTTGCATTCTGGTGTTTAAATGAAGATGTGGCGTAAAAGTTATTAGGTAAAGAATGTTTGTGGTTTGGCTCTAAAATGCTTGCTGAATTATGATGATGGAAGATGTAAATTGGGCAACTGTTTCAATTAGGCGACTTGCAATCAGGTTATTCAAAAGCGAAGAAGTAATGAAAAGGGAAAAGAAAGTGAACTTTTATTTGAGAGTTAAATGCAAACCCAGGCTAAACTGTAATGAAGATGGCAGCTTAAGCTAGTTTATCAATACTCTGAAATTATGCTTATTTTGTGGGTCTTTGGAATTAATGTAGTCTTGTTTGGCTATCACTTGCTGTCAAGTAATCATGGTTACTCTTTATCATTTCATTCCATCCCAGAAGAATATGAACCTGAGGACTTTGGGAGAGAAAGGGGTGATGGTGTGGAGATAGAGGAGCTGAATGTTTCAGAAGAGGAACTTCGTGGTGGGTCAGATGTGAACAGGAGGACAAATAGCAATAATGACTCTGAAAAAGTAGCCAAATTAGTTGATATGGGATTTCCTAAAGACAAAGCTCAAAAAGCACTCATTAGTACAAACTTTGACCTCATCGAGGCGACAAATGTGTTACTAAGGATGGAATCATCACAGCCTTCAACAGAGGATGCAGCCTCAATGCCAAGTTCCTCAGGAGATGCTCCATCGCCTGCACCTCTATGAAATATGCCTTCATTGTAGAGTAAAGGTTTTTAAAATTATGTACTTCTCAGGAGATAATGAGTCAGAAGTGTTATACCAAGTGAATAGGCACAAAAGGGAGTGTGTTATAGTGCCAGTGACAACCATCCAAAGACCTAGAGTATGTGAGGTACTGCTTTTCCAACTTTCCAGTTTTTAGCATTTTTAATTGTTCACTGCACTAAGGGAAGTGCAAAACTTAATTTCATGTTCTTGATCAAATTGTCTTCTTGTAGTTTCTGTAATATTTCAACCACCGCAAACTCTACACCCCCCTTCGTTTGCAAAGAAGGCCACTCTTATTTTTTTTTGAAGCAGAAGTTGAAATGGCCAGATGTTTTTGGGGATGTTAAGTGTATCTGTGAGACGTGAAGGTTTTTTTTATATTGTACAGTAAGGAAGTTGTATAAATAAATTATATTTTAGTGGAGAGTAATGATTTTGTTATGAGTGTACTTAGTCATCACTTGTTAAAGCCATCATTAAATTCAAGGACATTCTCAGTTGTAGAAATTTTACAGCTTGAAGTTTTTTTACTGACATTTATGTAGATATTCAACTTCTTAGTCCTCGCGTAACATATGTGCTACATCGTGTTACTGTTTTTTAGGTTCCTATTTTGCTCCAGGTTTCATTGAGCTTAGTTGTTTTCTCTAAATTCAGCACTATCCATTGTGTGTGTTTTCTATGTTTGTCTATGTTACAAACAACTTATGGATGCCCATTAATTTCTCTTGTGATTATTGTAGCATATAGTGCGGCAGGATGAAGAGGTTATAATAAGGATTGTATTCTGCAGGTATATGTACTTATAACAATTTTTACTGAAAGTTGTGCCCATGAAATGGGGATTTTTATTAGTAAAAAAAATGTGTATTGATGAAGCTTGATGGTGGGATCTGCATAAGTGACCATGAAAGTCAGGCTCGACTGTATGCAATAATGTCCTATGGCAGTGTTTGGCAAACTCATTAGTCAAGAGAGCCAAATATCAAAAGTATAATGATTTAAATTTCTTGTGAGAGCCAAATATTTTTAAAACTTATAACTGTATATAATATTATATATTTTTAAAACTATATAAGTAGGTACATTGTTATTAACTTAATTAAGATACTCTTAAGCTGGCATTTGCTACAAATGCCCTCAATTCGATTGAGGCACGTTTGCTGAGGTCGACACCTTCCAACATTCCCATCCACACTCTTCTTATATACTTGCTCCTTCTATCTCTTTTCGTTCATCCTCTCTATGTGTCCAAACCATCTCAACATACCATTCTCAATCCTCAACACTACATTTTTTTTCACTCCACATTGCTCCCTAAAATTAACGTAATTATTTAGTCTTTAAGTCCAAGTTAAACTCTAGGTATGATGAATAAAACTTGATATCATACTTAATAATGATATATTTTATTGATAAAATTAAATTGTAAGGTATCCATAAAATTAAATCATGACAATGACTGACAAACACTAATTTGAACAGTGGCCTTGTATCTGCGGTATTTTGTGGAAGAGCCACACTTATGGGGCCAAAGAGCTGCATGTGGCTCGCAAGCTGCGGTTTGCCAACCACTGCCCTAAGGGATCAAATTCCCTGGGACACCTCACCCTTTCCTATCCAACAGGGAAGTGACAGCCATGCCCTATCCTAGCATCAGTAATTCCTCTCTCAGGAAGCATTCACAGTCAGCTACTGCTTGCGGTGGTGATTTTACTGAAAACTTGCAGTTTGTTGAGGATCTCTAATATGGAATTCTAAAGAACAAGTGTTGGAGCAACAAAACTATCATTGAAGGTTTTTCAAAGTTGTGCAAATGTATTAAGTGAATAATGAATTTGTGGTTTAAAATATATTTTGAGTGCTGACTCCATTGAATAATGAATTTTTGTTGTTTCATACGTGTTATTCTTTCTATTTTCAGGAAGAGTCAGCTACATTTTCCAGATGTACTGCATAGCAATTGTTTTAAAGATTAGACATTTGCAGTATAACTGAGTGACATAGACACATTTATATTGGATCAAATATTTTTTATTTAAGATTTTTTAAATTTGGTTCTTGTCAGACATATTCATGTCTCTATTTGCAATGCATATGGTATATGAAGATATTTTCTTGACTAGATATTGTGATCTTTTGCAAATGTGCTTCCTGAATACCAGAAATATCATTATTATACCTCTTAAATACTAGATAAATTTTATTCCAGAAGCCCTGGTCCTGAACATTCCAAATTGTGCGTCCCCTTCTGTATTTTTGCATACATATAAAGGATTAGTAATTCTCAAATTTCCTTAAGTGTACCTGTGTTTACTATCTTCAACTGGACCAGTGGTGTTGATAATGATATAGATCATGAGCAGAAGTATGGTGATTATTTGTGTCTACTCCACTGCCATATTTAGGAGCAATGCAGGACTTCATTAAAAAAGGTGTATTATCATTACTACCTTATGGATTAATTTTTAAGTATTTTGTCAATGTCAGAAATATTTATTTCTGCAAAATTAATGCACCAAACAATGACTGTAATTACGTATGTATCAGCTGACCTTGTGTATAGTCCAATCCTTGATTTTTCAGCCTAAAAATTGTACTTCATCCATTTGACTTGTGTACAGTCTGGCCCGCTGAATGTACACTTTAGGTGAATGTTTTATTATTGAATTAGAATGGTTAGAAGAGTTTTATTGAAGCAGAAGTAGCAGTTACTACTCCAGATACTTTCAGATCAGAATATTGCCTATTATGCTGCCAGTACCTTCAAGCCTGGTTTAGCTCGAGGGGTGTGTTCCAACAAGTCCTTCGTCAACAGAAGCAGTTATTCTTTTTTCAGCTCGCCACTTAATTCCTTCATAGTTCATCATTTTGACCTCTCTCATAGTTGGCCAATTTTATTCTATCCTTAATTTTTATAGGTGATTCACCACATTCATTGCTCCCTCCTTTATTTTTTGAGAGTCTGTTTTGTCCCAAAATCAGAAGGTACTGTTTGTTCTTCTACTTTTCATATTTTATTAAACATTTTTCTTGCTTGATTTTCCTGAGAAATATTTTCTATAATCTCTTGATGGTGCATTAGACCCTCTTTTGATCTCAATGTTATTATCCAAATATCATCCTCAGGGCTTATATACAAAGGTGAGTCCTTATGCAGGCTGAAGTCTCGGTGAAGAACTGGTGCTCTCCACTGCAGGTGGCTTTAGGCAAATTCTTTCCCTGTTGGTCAGTACCATCCAGCCCTCTCCAAAATCTTATTCTCTTGAATTATCATGTGATTGTAATTATTATTATTTTATTACAGTTTTATAACTTACACCTCCATGGCCCAGACAGGTGTTATAGCTGTCAGAATGGCTGGGGACTTAGTAACGGTGTGACAGTTTTCACAATCAATGTCTGACACCCTTTGGATTTGTGGCTAAGCTTCATTTGTGTCATACATATAGAGTGGACAGAGTGATACCAGGATGGTGGCCTTCTATATGTGTGCTGTAAGTGATTCAGCTTGTGCCACACAGCTGAATAGCATGTGATGCTATTTAGCAGCAAGCCCTTAACTCCACTTAGGTGACTCATCTATAAGGATCTCTACAAGTTTAGCAGGGTCCTGGGTACATTGGCAAAGTTCATAAAGCAGGTCTTGCTATTTAGTCCATTTCATCACCTTTATTGAAGATTGTTTGTTTCCACTGGGTCAAACTATACACTGCTGACGTTGCAATTGTACAAGTTGTCATTGTCATCATGGTATGTTGTGAGATGTAGCTGGACTGGAATATATACCCTTGGCCTCAGGTCTGGTGTTGTATGATTGGTTTGCTGATTCTTCTCTTTTTCCTCTGGTGTCTCAGATGGTTCTCAGTGCTGATTTCCACGAATTGCTGAGAGAGTATCCAGTGTCACGATTCATGATCCTGTTTTCCAGCCAGATTTTGATCACTTCCTTAGTCAATCTTTCCCAGAACTTGTTCATGCAACTGAGCACGTTTGTCTCCCAGCAAATGGCATGGTTCTGGTGAATGCTTTGCTCAGTTAAGGTGAATTATTCTGGTCGGGCAAGCCAGAAGTGCTGCTGGTGTTCCTTGACCCATGTGGTGCTCATCCTGCCTCTCTCTCCCACCTAAACGTGGCTGCATTTACATGGTATCTCATAGATTTAAGGAGTCAGGAGTCTGGGCATTTTTCCATAAACACTGGGGTACTTTTCCATAGCTTGTTGGTTTTGTTTGTCAATATTTTATCCCTTCAGGGTTCTGGAGGTTTTGCCTGAAACCATAGAAAGGAAGGGTAGCCCAGTCCTGGCAATCAGTTTTTTATATTCATCCTCAGTAGTGTTGTCCTGGGTGGGGAAGGACATCCTGAAGCCAGTGACATGTCCCTGTCACTATAGCCATTTTATCTGAAGGCCTCGCAGTGAAATAACTCTTTGGAAAGGCTCTCCAAATCAGCTATTGTTTTGGTTTTCTATCTTCCTTCTGACGGATGAGGTTGTCAAGAAAGGGTATCCTCTTGTCTTCCTCAGTCTCCAAGGCGAACTGGATATTTGGGTGTTGACTGTTCATGTGGTCCAGGAAGTGGTTGAGGGCATCTGGTCCATGTGGCCGAATGATGTAGGTGTCATCTACATAACAGAAATAACATTTCGACTGTAAAGGGGCTGAGAAGAGAGCCTTTCCTCAATATCCTCTGTGAAGAAATTGGCAATCACTGGAGTAAGCGGAGATCCCTTCGCCACCATGTCTGCATCCTCGTAAAACTGTCTTATTTGAAATTGTAGACATCAATGAGTAATGTAAATTGTCTCTGTCAAATTTGGCTTCAAGGAGTCTCAGCATATCATTAAGAGGCACTTGAGTTAACAGGGGCCCCTCATCATAGCTGATCATTACATCTTCTTCCCCTGGTGGATGTCAGCAAGTGTCTTCATAAACTGTGAAGAATTCCTCATGTGGTGCTTGCAGTGGCCAACATGCAGGGACAAGATACCTGTGAGACATTTTTCCAGGGTGTAGTTTGGTGATCCAATACCACTCATGAGCCCAATTTCTCAGGGGCACACCTTTCTTGTGGATCCTCAGCAAACCGTAGATTCTTGGAAGATACTGATTTCTGGCAGTATCATTGGGTAAACTAGAGCTCCTGATCCAAGCAATCACTCCCCTAAAAGGTGGGAATCAGCAGACCAATGGCATGACACCTAACCTGAGGTGAAGTGAATATATCATTGCCCAATTAAATTTCACGGCATGCATTGATAATGATAGATAACTCACAAAAAAATGTCAGCTGAAATGAAGAGTATGACTCGGTGGGAAACCAGGACCATCTTCAAAAAATATTATGTATCCTAAAGCGTTAGATCTTTCATTTCTTCACCTCTTTTTTTCATCCATGCTCACTTCAGCTGGATCCATAAATTCTATCATGAACATGGCAAGCAAAGCTGTGGTTGTCATTACTAGTGCTGGTACTATTGATACGAATGATACAAGATAATGTATATAGTTATGTATGCTTCTGGTATATAGAACGTCATAATACCTCCACCTGAGGTTTTTGGATACTATGTCCCTAAGTAGTAAAACCAGACTAAACTAGCAAAACAATCCCCAAGTGTGTGGCATGATCTTCAAATACAGGTTATGAAACAATTGAAATAACTTATCCAATGAAGTAACAAAATGTGTTTGCATTTCAGTAATCTTAAAAATTTCAGTTAGAGGGTGAAAGATAGAGGGGGGGGGCAACAAATGACTCATTGTTAATTTTAATGTTTGTCTTCACTGCTTGTTTTAAAGAGTATTAATTATGGTAGGGGATATTCTATAGTTAAGAGAGAAACCGCAGTAAGTTATTGCACTAGAAATTGACTCAGGGTGTTAAGCCCTTAACTTGATGAGCTATAGGATAAGTATCAAGCTAAAGGATAGATGCACAGATGTGAAAGTGGTAAATTAGCTGTTGGTTAACCTGCAGTCTCTCTTCTATTTGATGTTTTTAAATGTTATAGAGAATCTCACCCTAGATGAGCATTTAAATATTTATTTCATATATACTTAGATAATTATAATTAAACATGTTGGAAGAGCTGTGATTGAAATTACATCATTTTACTAACTTCAATTTTACGTGTTTGGTGAACATACAGTTAAAATAGCAATGCTAAAAGGTTTAGCATAATTAAATCAACAGATGAATTTAGCAGTATATGTTCAAAAATATTACACGTAACAAAAAAATAGAAAAGTTGGAAGTAAGAGTACTGCTCAACATAGGCATGACCTCTGCATTTTTCATTTGATATTTGTGATTATACATGAAGGAGAAACTATAGATATTTTATAATCAGTTTAGCAAACTTCAAACTGATGCATCTGGTGAACATATGTGCAGTGGAAACAAAATTCTAAATGACATGACAAAATAAATAAAACTGATAGGGTAAACAGGCGATCTTAAAAAATACTTCATTTGATAAAACAACGACAACATTTTTAATAACAGAAATGCATAACTTACACATAAACTCCACACATTTCATTTGATATTTGTAATAATGCATGAACTTATATACATACATAAATGAACTGAGTTCAATATTACTTGCAGTTCAGCAAACTTCAATTTGACATATTTGGTGGACATTTACGCAGTTAAAATAAAAGTGCTAAAATGTTTAGCAAGATAAAGAAAACAGAGAGGTTCAACAGAGTGTCTTCATAAATATTTCATTTGATAAAATAACAGTAAAATTTCAAATAACAGTAACACATAACACACATATAAACTCGCTTAAGCTGAGTAATGAAGGAATCGTTTGACTAGTTGTGAGTTGATTATGAAAAATGAACTGTTTTACTCTCCCTATGGTTACCTATTCTTCATAATAAGAAAAAGTTGCCTTGAACTTTTTATTTGCACTCTCTGAATAGGTTGACTTGGAGTAATCATCATTTTCATTAACGCACTTCATCCTTCCCCAGCCATCTATAATTCCACCAGAAAAGAATCAAGTTTTTTTTGCATGAGACAGGTCAAATGGTTACATGCCCTTAATGTTAGGCAAAATACATGTACTGCTAAAAATATTTGTTATCTTGGATGGGATTCTGTTTAAATCGTGGGCCAATGGAGAGAAGATCACAGCATTTTTTAGTTTCCCTCGCATTTGTTGATTTCTTTGGGAACAGTTTTTCCTGTATTTCGCAAGGTGTTTTCTGGTCAAAACCATTGTCAACAGAATCGACAACTGCCGTGAAAACCTGAAATTTTTTGCATCTTCACCTCAACATTATTACCAGGGTTCCCCATTACCCAAGCCTCAAATTCCCAGGTAAATATATTCCATCTGTTACTAACCTGCAACTGCTCTGATAGACTAATTTTTGGTTTGTTAGTGGTTTGTCATGCGACAAAAGTTAAGAGTTTCTGTTGAGAACAGTTTGACCCTTTTAAAATCCATATTACTTCCTGACCAGAAAATTCCATAATGTAACACATCATTTTCAGATCAGACTGATCTGGAGCACTGTTTTATTTTCTTTCCATTTTCAGACCAGCTGCAGAACTCTAGGTTCACCAAAGTTCCAGAGCTGTTGTAGTTCTTATTCACTTAAATATTTGAATCAGTATACCTCTATATTGTGGCTGTACTCAGCCAGTTACGTTCAAGCAAGAGACCATCAGAATCCAGAAATGGATTTGATCTTCATTCACTCAGTTACTCAGAAAACTATTACACCCCCAAGAAAGATCCAAGTTTTCTTACTGTGACGCTGAAGGTTACTCAGGCTTCCAACTGAGTCAAACTCGCCATCTCTGCCAAGGTGGAGTTTGACACGGTGGGAAACCTGAGTAACCTTCATCATTATTATATCCCCATATTTATTTATTTGAAAGTCCCAAAATGGCACAAAGGCTTTTAACATTGGATGACCAACAAATAAGCAAATTATAAGCATTAACAAAATATAATAACAGATACTGGAAAATACACAAAAGAACAGAAGATCGTTGACGGGACCTAGCGATAAGTTAACAGGGTTGATGGGGGATAGATATTGTGGCAAACTGAAATAGGGCAAAGTATGGTAATTGTTATTTTGTTGTAACATATGCCTGTCTGTAATAATTCTGTATCATCAAGCTTTTGAGATTTGCAGCAACCTCAGTCCACATGACCTTGGATAATCAAAGAGCAATGTCATCTTGGGCTGAAGCCTCCAGCATACTTGTTCTCCCCCTCCAATTTGCAGTATACTTCAAATGGGTGGGGAAAG
The DNA here is from genome assembly GCA_963169105.1 of Ceriagrion tenellum. NCBI lineage: Eukaryota > Metazoa > Arthropoda > Insecta > Odonata > Coenagrionidae > Ceriagrion > Ceriagrion tenellum. The sequence goes on from OY720643.1 coordinate 69,319,507, forward strand.
TGCCCCAGTAAATATATTAGGTCTTTAACTGCTCTGAAACTTGTCTGTAACTGCCATGAAATTAGTCTTTTAGTGCTCTAAAAGACGAATAGCTGATGTGGAATTGGTTTGTTACTGGTCTGGATTTGACATATCTTGCAACATCTTTAAAATCCAGACCAGTTCAGTCCAGCTACAGACCACTCCCAGATTAGATATTTGTCTTTCAGCAGAGTTACAGACCAAATATTTTTACATTGGTGAGCTCAAAAACCTCAAATTTTGTTTTGAAGAATAATGGCCAGTTGCAAGAACATTTAGTTATGGAATCAATAGTTATGAGAACCATACAGTTATACATCTCAAATATATTTGGGAAGCAGGAACAAATCTACCAGTTTCATAACTTATTTGCTTATAGTCAATAGCTTTGAATATTTGATCTAATATTCTACCACCAGATAAAATTAATGAAAGTTTAGCCTACAACTAATTCCTAATGCGCATAATAATTAGTCAGTAAGAGTAAACAAACTGGTAATTTGTCTCAAAACAACTCTTTTATCTAGTAATTAAATCTCCAAGCAGTTCATTGCGCATCCACCATCTTGGCTAATTATGGAACTCATAACTTTATGCCATAAGTTAGGAAACCAATACATTTATTGAATATTTCTGCTACACTTATTGAATGGTTGCCATGGATTATTAACCTTTACCTTCCTGAGTTTTTCCGTAGTCGTAAGCCTTGCTGGCCGGGGTTTTTTAAATGACCAGTGTTTTTTAAATGTCCATCAATGTGTCAAATGAACACGCTCGGCAGTCTAGGGACATAATTTTTGTGCCGGAGAGACACGCTCGGAAGATAAAGGTTAATCCAATAACTTCATAGAATACATGTGTGTTGTTCCTACAACTGGCCATTAGTCACATAGATATTTAAATAGATCATTGACTGGCAAACTCATGTTAAGTACAGACATATACCATATGGACAACCGCTATTGGGGTCTGAAGGTAAGACAGTTAACCCTTCAGCTGCGGGGAATGTAATTGTACGTGTGTACGGGCAACTGTGGGGAAAACATACTTGTACGTTCGACCCTCTCTTCTTGCCTGCTCCCTGAGCCCCTTCTAATCTTTATGGCCCAAATTCTTTCTTCCCTGAGGGGGACAATTGGCAATCCTCATTTCCTACCCGAGCAAGTCCCTCGGAGGGACTCCCTCCCTTGCTCGTTAGCGGTCGCATTCCATTGCCATTATCCTCTAAATGCAATCTGGTAGTCTTACCAGAGTGCAATGTGGGTAAAAATCAATGGATTTCCTTGGTATCAAATTAAACAGTAAATTACGAACAAACTTCATATGATACTTATTTTGTAGATTTTTGCCGATTAAAAAATTTGACCAAATTAACTGATGTTCCACTAATCCGTCCCTTATTGGGTGGGGCCCTTTCGGCGGAACCTCGGGAAAAGGATAGGGAGGGGATTGTAAGGGTCTTCTACCTGCTCTGCACCTCGCGGCGGAAAGAGGGTCTGGCCTCCTTCAAATATTTCCGCACACAGTGGAAAACTTGCCATCTAGCTGCCACAGATGAAGGGTTAAAACCCAACAGTGAGGTACAATTTTCCCTTGAGAAGTTTTGCAATTAAAAATTGATTTGTGAAAATTTAAACTGTATACCTTTATGAATAAAAAAGACCATCTGTTACACTGGCTGATGGCAGTCTTCACACTGGCACTGAAGGCTGAAAGATCAGCTCCCTTCCAGTCAAATGATTGAACAATAATGTGACAAACATGAAAATGAAATTAACTTACTGATAACATATGATTTCATATCTGTTTCTGCGAGAATTTCTCTTGCTATTGATGAAAGGCTGTAATTTTCATCATCACTGCCTGATCCATACCCCAAAGAACTCGTGGGCAAGCCAGGTGAACCAGGAACTGAAATCTTTGGGCTCCATTTAAAACTAGAATCCCTCCTTGCTCCTCCGAAGATTTCTTTTCGTTGTCGCTGCCAAATTGGATGCTCAGGAGCCATAGCCACCACCTAGTAAAACATTTGGGTTGGGGGTGGTTAGGGTGTCACATGTTATGTTGATGTCTGAAAGTCATGGGTCTTAGAGTCTCAGGTGGTGACATATGATGAGAAAATGAGGTGTGCAAAAAATTTCTGAAATTTGATTATTATTAAGGGTCATGCATGCAACTTTTCGTTTAGCATGGGGGCTCCCATAAGTGTGCGCCACCCATTTGAAAAGGCCGTGCTCCCGGGCCTCCGCATCGCCCCCTACCATTTCTTAGCCCACCTGCCGAAGGTTCTGATGTGTAGGCTTAGTTTGGTTGCCATTTTGGGAGGGGGTCACTAATAACCTCACTGAGTCTGACATTGCTCTCATCAAGGAGTATTCTCACACTGGATTGACCAAGGATGAGGAGCAAATGCAGCATCTACTCCAAATAAGTCTCCAGGCACTGCAAAGCTATGCCAAAGATGACCGGAAAGGCACTCACAGTCTTCAATGCAAATATTTTGTGAGCAAAATGTAATTAAAATTTTCAAAAAGAGTGATATTAGAATGTAGTTCTCGTCCCAACCATGGTGCTCCTCATTTCCAATATCTTAGTAAGTGTTCTAAATAGAAGGCTTTGTTCTTCCCATAAAAGTCTCACCCTCCCCCCCTTCCAAAGTGGTAACCAACTTAAGCCTACATATCTGAACTTTTGATAGGTGGGCTACGAAATGGTGGAGGGCATTGTGGAGGTCCTGGAGCATGGGCTTTTAAAACAGGTGGCACACGCTTATGGGAGCCCCCATGTTAAAAAGCTGCATTATATGTTCCACTAAATATAATCTAATTTCAAAATTGTCTCATCAAATGTCACCAACTGAGACCCTAAGACCAATGACTTACGGACATCAATGCAAAATGCGACTCCTTAGGTGGTGGTCACTCTTAGAAGAGGTGGGTGGCTCAAGAAAAATCACCCGTCTGACAAGTGTTATCAGTCACACAATAACAAGTCTCACTACACAACATATCACGGGAGAAACAGTACCGGAAGTTCCGGTTACATACTTGCCAACCTAGGGGTACAGACACCAAGGTAGCCAACCTCAGGAGCTATTGCTACACCTCCCCCTTCGAGTTGAAACATGCAGTCATCATGGATGTAAGAGGATGCTTCAGTCTCTATTTATAGGTTCATTCGAGCCGGGACTTTAACAAATCTGACACACTGTTTAGTAGATTTATCACACTTTGATCTAATACCTTCTTTGCATCCTTGTTTTTCTCCACAGTCTCTAGTCCCTGTGCCCTAAATGAATGGTCATTCAACAAGGCTTCTATTCATGTCCATTGCCACCCAATTTTAAAGTCAACCTAGTGATTTACTTTCCAGAAAGGGCTCAAATGACACCATTTTAGATACAAACAATTTTTTCCTTCTTATGCATGCTACTGTCATTTATGAAAACATTATTCAGTAATAAAATACATGTAAAAACACACCATGATCGAACAGGCCATGTGACAAAATTATTAGAATGACTGAATTGGGAGCCCCTAGTAACTTGATTTTCTGGTAGGGTAAGGGTCATCATAATCCTCAGAAGTCATCAATCTGAAAGTGGATTTGCTGAAGCTGTCGATTGCACACACTCAACCAGTTGCTTCATTCATACAGCTCTTCTTGATGTCCTTCATTTAATGCCTTTTATACTCAATTCTTGGTATTCCTCTGTAATTATTCTATTTCATTTCTCCTTCCATTATTGTTTCCAATAGGCCGCTACATCACAAAATGTAAGCAATTAGTTTTTCTCTTAGTCTGATGAGTGTTTTCCTTATACTTCTTTACCATCCAACATCTCTTCATTGGTGATTTTTTTTGGCCTGCTTGATCTTCATTCCATGGAAACACCACATCTTTACTGCTTGCATCTCTTTTGCTCTACAGCTATTGTTGTCTAGGCTTCACTGCCATCTAAGGATTTCATTCATTCATTGGTCGTTCAATCCTAAGATTGGTTGACTGCATCCCTCCACCCTTCCCTATCTAATGCTAGTTCCCTTACCTCCTGATAGGTATCTCTTCCTATGAACTTTCCTCTCCATTTGGTCCATGAAATTATTCCTGGGTCTTCCTCTGTGGACTTTTCCCTCTATTTTACCGTCAATTATGTTTTTCACAAGCCCATTGTGTCTCAGGGTGTGTCCAATCCATCTAGTTCTTTTCTGTATGGTGTTCCATATGGTTCTTCCCTCTTCTGGTCTGACAATATGCATGCATCATGGACTACCTGAAGGGTGTTCACATAATTTTTAAAATTCAGAATAATGGCTCTAAATATTTCACTGTCCATAATTCTCAGGTCCATTATGCCCTCCGAGCTGTTCCAGAGCTTTTAGGGCTAATGCTAAACCTCGGGAAGAGCAGCCAGGCATTCTAGGCAATAGTTAACTGATGACAGAGAAGTAAAATATGGCAGGTATTTCTTAGGAGAAATTGTAATATGAAGTTATTTTAAAAAAGAGAAAAACTAGATACACAAACTGAATCCTGATAGTTTTTGTTGCTTATTTTGTGACAGTAATACTTCTATTTCTTAAAATGAGCTCATAACTGAGGTTTACTACAGGAAAAACTAATAACAGCAATCTATTTCTTACCAGAAATGAATCATAACCTAGCATGGATACAAAAATTCGTGTCAGATCCAAATATGAGGTCTGTTACACTAAGTGGATTATTTATTGTATTTGACCTATTCAACAGCTAAAAAGCTTAAAGGTGGTGAAGGCTGTAGTCATCATGTCACACAGAGTGAGATAATCAGGAACTAATTTGTAAAATTAAGGTGTAATGACTATAGGTATAGGTTTATTAAAGTTTTTTAGCCAGAAGATGGAAGAGAAACATTTTCAGTAATATTGTAATGTTAGGCTCCCTCAATTTTGTGATCAAGTAACCACAATTTCACTATAAGAGAATTCGAAACCCTATGTTTGCAAATCAATCCATGGGAATGAATATTAACCTTTAGTAAATCACAATTTCCCTATTATATACAAGTCTGTATCTTCAATATTAATAATGACATTCAAAATATTTTATGATAAGAGAGAACTCCTTTTATAAGTTGTTTCCTGCATGAAAAAATTATTGATGAAGTAAAAATAGATACCTACACATGAACTTATCTTGTGATTTCCTAAAACAAAGTTGTCTCTAGAGGGTCGCTTTGTGGCTAGCATTTTCATTGTATAAGAAAATCACTAATGAGTAAAAATTAATCACAATAGCATTCCACCTAATTTTTGTCTGAAGAATGAACTAGTCTCATGCTAAGTTTCATTCATGTGGAGCAGCTAAATTTGTAGGCAGTGACCTAACAATACCAAGAAAAAAACATTAAAATGAATAAATGGGAGGTAGAGAAAGATGAATCAGTCTACTATTACATGAATAACACGAAAAAAACGCTTGCCAACCTCTTCACAACATTTCTTGCTGACTAAACCTCTGTAGTTCATTGACATCCAAAGTTCATCTCTTTTAATCAGCATGCGGTTGTGCTCATCTTCCCAATTGCTACCAAAGAACCACCGGACTAAGTCGTACTTCATATCTTCATAATCCTCTTCCATATCATGAGCTAAATGACTGAAGTAAAGAATGATAGATTCAAGAATGTCAAACGTAAATCGTTCAAAGGCTCAATGGAGTGTTCAGTGGAAAATGGCAGTTTTATCTTACAGAGCAACAAAAAAGTTGTACACGTTGTATTTTTCAAAAGATAGGCCAGCTCTCTTGAAATATGTCATGACCATAGCTATTAGGTATTTGTCCGCTAAACAGCAGAATTTATCGTATTCCAAAAAAGCAGCAATGATTTCATCCTCTGAAAATGAATGCAAGCAATTACAGACTAAATCACGCGAAGGTGAACCAGGGACTTCATTGGATCCATTATCCTTACCTAATAAGTTAAAAAATACCTCCATGTCCTTGGCAGTAATGGCTACGAAGTCAACATCTTTATGAGAAAGTTTCTGAATTTTTGGAACTGGTTCATCATACGGATCTAAAGCCTCATGGCAAAGTAAATTTAAAACCGAAGTATCTTTGCTGCGAGATATTTTAAAGATTGACATGGCCAATAGGATGTCACCAAATAATTATCCGCGCAGAAATATTTAATAAAAATTAGTCACTAGTATCTGTTTAAATGAATAGTAGACGCTAGAACATCACTGAGAGAGCTCATGCAGTTTTATGAATGTTTCCAATCTTCTCAATCGCACAATAAACCTTGGTTTGAATGCTGAAAGTACTCCGCAATCAGCAGGAAAACTCTGTTGTACATTTGCGCTTACAGCTTCACAGAATTCATAACATGCGCCCCAACTCGCATTCATTTGAAGTGAAATCGATTCGTGGGAGTCCACTAATCGACTGTCGAGCGGTGCATCGAAATTTCGATGTGAAAACGGCGGGATATACTATTGCTGACTTTTGCAATTGAAGATTAAAAGCGTTCAACGTATTTGTCAATATAACTCTCATACACTTGTTTTCATGTAGTGAGTATTCGTATTTATCAAAATGGTGCTTCAAAATAGTGGAAAGTATCGGCCCGAAAAAGGAAAAAACTGGAAAAGTGCTGGTGCAGGGACTGGGTATGTTGCATTGATTGAGGACATTGCGATCGGTAATTAATTTTAGTGCACTGGTGTTTTATTATCTTTATTATTTATTTTAGGGAAGATACTTCAGAGATAAGGCTTAGGCAGTCCCTTGAAAATGATGTCATTGATTCTAAATATGGTTTTGATAGAGTTAAGGATCGCGCTGAACATATCGGACATCTCATCAATATGCACACGGTAAATATGTCGTTACCATATTTTACATGCCTTGTTTTTCATATTTATATTAATTGTACTTCAATTCGGTTGTAGACGGAGATACTGGATGAAGATAAGCGGTTAATAAGTGCTGTAGATTATTACTTCATCCGTGAAGATGGTAGCAGATTCAAAGCCTCTCTCCCTTATATGCCTTATTTCTTGATATTAACCAAAAAAGGATGTATAGAAGAGGTGACTGCCTATTTAACGAAGAAGTATAGTGGGACTCTAGCAAAAGTGGAACCGGTTTCCAAAGAGGATTTAGACCTGGTAGGCTGTCTTTATTTTAAAACTGTCCTGTGGACCTTTCAGTGTCTTCATAACATGTTTCTGCATTTCAGCCCAATCATTTAGTCGGTTTGAAGCAGAAATACCTCAAGTTATCATTTCTCACGGTGAACGATTTAATGAAAGTGAGGAAAGAAATTGCTCCTGCTGCTCACAAAAATCGTGAGAAGGAGAAGGGGAACTCATTTTATACTGAGATGCTGGCTTCAAGTTTAATGCAAAATTCCGCTGGTTCCTTGACAAAGAAAGTGACTAACCAACTTGATAATATAATCGATATAAGGTAACAATTGTCGTTCATGTTAGATTATGTTGTGACTAGTAATCTTAAGTGTAAAATATAAACCAAATGTTATTGGAGTGATGTTTTGTATATTTTTTAGGGAATATGATGTACCGTATCATGTTCGAGTGTCGATCGATTGCAAGATATTTGTTGGATTATGGTATTCTGTGAAAACTTTCGGCCCTCATGAAGCTCCAACCATTACCCGCAGAGAGGATTTAATTGATCGTCCAGATACGATTGTTTTGGCTTTTGACATTGAAACTACCAAGTTACCATTGAAATTTCCAGATGTTGCCAGTGACCAGATTATGATGATATCATATATGGTTGATGGTCAGGTAAATTGTCTTACTTTTCTTTCTTTTTCTTTACTTAATTCTTAAAACTATATCTCCTTTCATTTCTAATCAAGACTCAGGGTAGTATATGATTGCAGGTATATGCCTCTGCCACACGGTGACTATTGGTTGACCATTGTCATTGACAAATTTTGATGGAGCCCACCTCTTTAATAATTATGTATTTATGACTAACCAACTTTTATTTAAATTTGATTTTATAAAGCTGCTCCTAGAATTATGTTGTTTGCTGTTAAGGTAGTTTGAGTGGAATATTACATCACCTAGAAATCAACAAATTTTGTCTCATTCTAAATAAAAACATCTCACACTTCCAATGACACGGAAAATTCAACCCTTTACCACATTAATTTCCGGGATATTTGACAAAAAATGTCAGTTCTTTTACATGGGAAATGGTTCATATGTGCTCTCCATAAAAACTGTATTTATACGATGAGGAATATCTAACTCCTACATCTCATAAAAAATTTACGGTGTGTATCTTTTCTCAACTATTATTGAAAATCAATCATCTGGTCACCGCAGTAATTTCTTTATAATCAAGAAAAACTTCTGTTTTGAAGGAGTTATACAGCACAAAAAAACTGAGTATAGGTAAAGACTTATTTAGATATTTTCAATAAAAACTTAGAATACTGTCATATATCCTTACTAATATATAAAAATGTAATGGTGTCTGTCTGTATGTTGCTCCATCATGCAAAAACTTCTGAACCGATTGAGCTCAAATGTGGCTTATAGATAGAAAATATATCTGGCCTTAAAATAGGCTATTTTTAAAAGGCCTCTGGGGCCCCAAAGTCCCCCCTGGTGGTCCATGCTAGACATTGGGTTTGGTGCAGTGGTTTCATTTTTTGCTTTTAAAAAGTTTTTTCACTCAAGATAGAGGGCGGAGATGTTTTTATCGGATAGTTGAATAAAGGAACTTTCAATCGATTTTGTTTTACGCTTCTTATTTGTCTGAAAATAATTTTTTTAGCAGAAAAATCTCACATTTGTCTCTGAAATCAACAACAGCTTAATTCCTTGACAGCCAGAGATTTAGACGCCGCTAGCATTTAGATATAATGTTTTCCTGCAGGCCCATGATAGCACATAGAAAGAAAATCTGTAAAAGAAGGGCCCACAGTCCAGGGACCTCATGATAGATTGCTTCAGGGGATAATCGATAAATTCAATGCATATTTATGAGGAGTATAATCTTCAATTTTTATTCTCAAAGTTGCTCTCATAGGGGCACTGCCTGTATATGAGAGATCAATGCATAGTAAATGGTTCACATAAAGAAATTAAATGGACTATACACATGATTAAATGTATAAGAATACTTACGCACAGCAAATAGTAGTGGTAATAATGCCTCTGTTGCTACAACAAACAGCATTGTTTATTATCATTTAATGCTCAGATGTCTTACAGGTAGTGGAACCATCTACCTCTCATTACTGCTGCAAACTATTTTTAGACCAATTCCCACATCATAAACGTTACAAGTTATTTATGTATGTTTAAAAGTGTTAAAGTGCAGTTAACTTACATTCACTCAATCATCGAGGTGCCTATTCAATACTCTCACTCACCACTGTGTTTCCCCTCCTTGGACTTAAAAATACATCCATCAACATGCCTAATAGAAAAAAGAGTAACCTTTCGAAAAGAATCTTATAAAGCAAGAAGAATGTCTTCTTTGCGAGAAAATGACCCCTCACAAGAAAAACGACAAATATTAGACTTGGATACTCAAAGACATGACCACTAGCTATCTAATGAAACTCCTGAAGAGTGGTACGTGGAAAGGGAGCAGGGTGCTGCATGACATGCTTCCCAGCATCATTTCTCCCGTTTCTAGGTTTGACACTTCAGATTTCTATGACAATAAATAAGTCGCAAGGGCAGACCCTTCAAGTGGCTGGCCTTCAATTGGAAAGTCACTGCTTCACGCATGGGCAACCTAACTGGCTTGCTCCCATGTTTCGACCGGAAACAACCTTTTCATCAACACTCCTGAGGGAAAAGCTCTATATTGTAGCGGTCCACGGCCCCCCGGATTAAACTTTGGGCCGCAAGACACACGTATAATACAAAAAAAGAAAAATATCCTCGCGAACCTCTCCCGCACGAGATCCGCGGGGCAAACCTGCGGCACCTAATAAAACACGAACAATTGGAAGCCTCTTTAAGAGAGGATAAGCGGGTGGGGGGTCCCCGACCTTGCGTAATTTGACATGCTCCCTCGCTTTACTGCCGGGGCAGGGTGAAGAGGGGTCGTAGGTACTAGGTTTATGGGTAATTCGGCTTGCTAGGTAAGAAGATTGAAAAAATATACCTGTTCCATTCAACAAAACAAGCATATATTAAAAAAACAACTTACAATTATTTCAAACAAGAATGCCCTTCTAATAACTAATGAATTGATGGGTTGATAGATGAGGGATGGGACATTTAAATCTGTAACAAACCCTTCATGAAATGAATGACTGAGATGAATTGAAAATGATGATCAACACATATAACACGTGAATTCCCTTCTAATAGCCACACAAAAAAAATAGGCTTATTCTCGCACACAGGCGATTTATTTAATTAGTCCACTTCCAAATCAACTGGGGGTGAGGGAGGTAATTACTAGTCCTTCCCTTTTCTCTTGCTGTTATGGTACAATTATCTATTTTTGGCGTCAATCACTCGCCATTGTGAAGCACACTGTCGAAATGTGGGGGCCCATTGCTGACTTGATGGCTAGGAGGCTGAAATAGGGGGGAGGGTTTGTCGGGTCGGCAACCTTACGTGACCGTTGACACAGGATTCTCGGCACGGGACAGCAATCGTGGCAGGCACTTGGTCGTCCAAACTGGATCCTCTTGATTCCTACAGCGGAAGCCAGGCTCAACACGCCACTCGTGGTCTCCGTGCACGTGGAGAATATTTTGGGGGATTGTGGTCCAAACAGTGGATGCGGTACTTCTTCTGCACCTCTCTGCCTCCAGCACTTTCAAGTCACTTCTCCCAACTCGAGCAGTGCTTCCGCACCATGATATTGCTTAGTGCATTCTTCTCTCTTTTTTTTCTTCCGCGATCGTCTTTATATACCACTTTGTGGAGGGGAAAACTGAGGAAAGGGGAACACAGTGGGGGATTCACACATCGCTCTAAACTTAAAATCAACCATACCCTATGACTCATTCATACTCCTCACTCCACTGCATTTCACTCCATTCACTCGACCTTCCCACTTACTCCAATATCTCACACACGCACACATTCACTCGAATTCCACACTCACACCACCTCCCACCTCAAGAAGCCAAATAAAGGAAGGCGAACGAATAGGGGGGGGAAGGAGTGGTTTGGGTGGAAAACAAGGTGTAACGGCTTGGACCGTTACAATATATAGTGTATAAGTATTTTCTAATGAGTTGATACAGGTGCTTTAATGATGACCAGTGCTTATAAACATTAAATGAAAAATAAAAACAAAAATACAAAAAAGGATATGCCTATCATGGAAAATGGGAAACTAAGTCGGTCACCTCCCCGTGGTGTTTCTCAGGTTACGCTAAGAACCACCCAAATTTCATCCTAACCCAACCTATGGATGGGTAACCAGCTATAAATCTTCAAATATATAGACCCATCTGTTTTGAAACTTCAAATTGTTTTAAGATGGCCGAAATTATAATGATGTCACTTCATGCTTCATACACGAGGTAAGAATGGGAAATTCTGCCCAATGAGTGACATCCGTGTATGGAAACTGGTTAGTGCATTTAGAATAACCAAAGATTTTTCATTTAGTAACCGAAACCAATGATTATGGCTACCCTATTCGCCAAAGGCGCAGTCAGAGTGATGGAGGATTCACAGGTCAAATAAACATGGCTGCTGCTGCAAAAGCTCCTTTTGACGTTGTCAACTGCTGGATTGTACCCTACTCCCTGATTCTGATTAAGATACTCAATGCATATATCAAAGTTGAATAGGGCAACTGAATTAAGTCATTGAATGAAAATATATGTATGTACACAAGGGAAGCGATCAAGCTGTTAATTCACTCAGGAGACAGCTCAAGAGAACCGAAGGGACGAGGTGACCATCTATGAACCTGTGTGCTATTTAAGTAGTAATGAGTCTGCGTGGTCCATTTTTGGCTTTCCTGTGCATGAAAGAGGACCAAGTCTTTCGTCTCTATGTGCACCTGGAAAACGGTCACTGTGTCTACTACAACGAACACAACGTACAAGATAGGAATTCCTCAAATGACTATGCTGACAGTATCCTTCAGGCGTAGTGGTTTTCCTATTAAATAAGTTCAATGTTTTCACACCTGTTGAATTTCAACGGTTACCTTCTGCTAGTTATCATATAAAACTGTATTATCATATAAAACTGTATTATCGTATAAAACTATAATATCATATAAACTATATTATCATATCTATACTGGCATGTGATATAATCCTTCACCCCCTCTTATACCTGATCAATTTATCTTTTAGTCAAGGTGTTTATCCATCCTCCTTGAAAGTTTCAAAAGTCATTCCACTATACAAGAATAAAGGTGATTTGAATGATCTTAGCTCATACAGACCCATAGCCATTCAAAATCAGATTGGGATAATCTTTGAGAAAGCTTTCTATGGCAGATTGTCTTACCTGGAGAAATATCAACTGATTTCAAAGTACCAACATGGTTTTGTTCGTAATAAGTCAACAGTAACAGCTTGTCACCAAGCGATGGATAGATTCCTCTTATCAGTTGAGGCAAAGCTAGGGACAGTAGGTTTGTTTTTTGACTTCATAAATGCTTTCACGACTGTCAACCTTAAAATCTTATGCAATAAGCTAAGTAATTTTGGTATTAGGGGCATACCTAAAAATTGGTTATGTTCTTATCTGGACCATAGGACACAATATGTCAGTGTCAACAAGGACAATATTACAACGAACTCTACTTGCAGAATTGTGAAAAGTGGTGTCCCACAGGGTTTTGTGTTGGGACCTACTTTATTTTTATTATTTATTAATAACCTACCTGAACTCTCCTCCAGTATACAGAACGTTTATCCTAGATAAACTATCCTATGCTGATGATACTAATTTCATTCTGTCAGCTACTAAGCAGGATGCAGTGATACAGGCAGGAGAGCAGGTAATAACCAATCTGACTAAATGGTGTGTAAATGATTGCCTAAATCTGTATGTAAGTAAATCTCAATTGTTATGTTTCTCTAATATTAATAAACCGAAGAGGGAATATACATTTATGGTGAACAATGTGGCACTAAAAGAGGTGGACATAGTTAAATTGCTCGGCCTGCATATTGAGAACCATCTGTCTTGGGAAACACACATAGGCAAGTTAGCTAATAAATTAAGTTCTCTATGTTTTCTTGTTAGAGTTATAAGGTCTACTGTATCCATCAGTGTCTTATTGACCATGTATTATGGCGAGTTTTACTCTAGGATAAGGCCTGATCTTATATTTTGGGGGTCCTCCAGTCATGCTACCAAGATATTCATAATCCAGAAAAGGATTGTTCGGCTAATCGCTAAAGAGCGATATCGGGCTCATTGTCGCCCAATATTTAGGAAATTGGGAATTCTTCCCCTTCCATGCTTGTATATCTTATCAGTAGTCACCTGGGTCAAGTGTGCTTATTTTGATGCTGTAAAGAACTCAGATATGCATAGTTATGATACCAGAGGTAATAGGAATTTCCACATCCCATATGTTAGGACTAAAGGAGCTTCAATGGCACCCAAAACCATGGGGTTGAGAATTTTCAACAAGCTGCTTGGTGACCTTAAAGTAATTGATTCAAAATCTGTATTTGTGAAGAGAGTAAAGGCTTTTCTGTGTGAAAAGCTTTTTTATTCTGTGAATGAATTTTTTAATACTACTTGACTTGTGACATTCTTTGAATTCTTGCCTTGTAACTCTGTTGTACTATATGATTGTATATTTTGACGTGCCTTATATCATGCAATTTTATTGTAAAGGATCATAGAGGCAAATAAATATTATTATTATTATGAAACTATATAACAGTATAGTATGTAATGTATGTGTCCTATAGCTGGTGAAATGAAATTGTATAATTCGAATGTCTTATGACTGGGGAAAAATTGCTCAAAGTACCTTAATAAAGGTGTTTTATTTTACCACTAAATTTTTTTTGTCAATTTTAGGGGTTCCTCATCACCAATAGGGAAATCATATCTGCTGATGTTGAAGACTTTGAGTATACCCCAAAACCAGAGTTTGAAGGCTTGTTTGTGGTGTGGAATGAAGAAGATGAGAAGGCATTGCTTCGAAGGTTTCTGGATCACTTCATGGAAGTGAAGCCTCATGTAGTTGTGACATACAACGGGGACTTCTTTGATTGGCCCTTTGTGGAAGGACGTGCTGCTCTTTACGGCTTTGATCTGAGAACTGAAATTGGCTTTGCCAAGGATAAGGAGGGTATATATGCGTCACGCCCTTGTGTCCACATGGATTGCTTGTGGTGAGTAACCGATATATTGTCATGAATGTATTTGTCTTACCATCAACTTCTGAGCCAATTCCAGCCAGCAACCACGTACAGCTTGGGAATGGATTTTAATTTGCTTGTAGATAAACCCATTTTCTGCATTATAGATTTTGCATAGGTTTCAGAAAGTTACCTATTATTCTGAAAAAATTAAAGTAAACATACACCATTCAAATTATTTATTGTTATTCTATTTTGAACCTTTTCTTATGATGTCACCGAGGAATATCTCAAAAAGCAGTTATCATCAGCAGTGGAATTTTAATAATTGATAGCAAATGGCTGTGGACCTGCATGTCGTGCAGATTAGCCAGTTTTTTTCTGTAGTTATCCCAGTTTGTGGCATATGTGTCAGGGTTAAGACAGAGGATTAGATTTTGGCATGTAATCTCTACAGTTAGATTTTCATAGGTTTCAGAAATTTGCCTATTTTTCAGAAAAAATTAAAGTAAACATACCCCTTTTTTTTCTTTTTTACATTCATACATACATACAAATTCTTTCTTGTTATTGTATTTTGAACCTTTTTTAATGTTATCACTGAGGAAAATTTCAAAATGCTGTTGTCATCAGTGGTAGAATTTTAATAGTCTATAGCAAATGGCTGAGTCCAATAGTTAAATGGCTTTAGACCTGCTTTTCAATGGTTTGAACAAAAATTTCTCATGCAAAAAAAAATGCTGAATTGCGTGTGGGCTGCCGTGTTTGTTTTAAAATTTTCTTTATTTCTAATGCATTTATGTAGCAATAACATAGGTTTAAATGCCTTTAACCCCTTGATGTTGCTATTGGCTTTCCTATTAAGTCATCTTATAGCTGTTAATTGCAGAAAATTAAAAGTTGCCAGAAAATTATGGGAATTTAACTCAAATGAAAATTATGATAATTTACCAATCTCTAGTCGCACTGATGGACCATAGTTTTTTTTGTGGTTATTCCAGTGTGTGGTATGTGTGTAGTGGTTAAGAGGGCGTGTTAACTTATGGCTTTTAATCTCCACAGTGATAGCTCCTTAAAACTCATGCCTTCTATGTACTTCAATTTTGTAGATTTAGGGGAGATGATAAAGTATTTCAGTACTTTCATGAGGACATTTTTGAGAGCCTTGGGCGTTGACTTCTAGCTGAAACTGCATTCTTGGCATCAATAAAAAGGCTGTACTCTACTCTGATAAAAAAGAACTATTACCAATCCTGACTACAAGTGCTCCGAGCTAGATTTTGTCTGTAGAGCAATTGAAACCTATGGCGGTCATATAGGTCTTTTTTGTTTGCCTGCTCTGCAAAACCTTTATTTTCGCTGGGGATATTTTATTCTCAGATGAAACCACATCATAGTATGAATAATTTCAACAAGTAATATCCCTATATATTCATTTGAAAGATTAATTGATGCTCCTTGGAGAAATAGGTGTAACTTAGATTCTTATGGAATAGTTTTTTCCCTTGTTAAATTAAACATAGTGTTCCTTTTTTTGCAGTTGGGTCAAGAGAGATTCTTATCTTCCTGTGGGTTCTCAAAATCTCAAGGCAGTAGCCAAGGCAAAGCTTAGGTATGATCCTGTCGAATTGGATCCTGAAGACATGTGCAGAATGGCATCTGAACAGCCTGATATATTGGCAAATTATTCAGTATCAGATGCTGTGGCAACATATTACTTGTACAACAAATACATTCATCCATTTGTGTTTGCTCTTTGTACCATCATTCCAATGACACCTGATGAGGTAAGGAACAACATTTTTTAGTTTCTCAATTGATTACTGGTGTACTTCAATTACTTCTTATTTTTGGGTAGTTGAACTTTCATTACCTATTTTAAACTTTCCTTATTGTTTATTTTTTGTGGATAAATTGGTGGAAAATTGACCTGAATCTTGCATGGTCAGAGTCTAGGACAGATTTTGCCGAAAGATTGCTGGATAACAGCTATAGGTGTTGTGGTGCTCATTTACTTAGTGCCAAAATCTTATAATGAAAAATGTGTTTCACTCTGATGAAATATTGATTCATCCCCAGTAGTTATCTTGAAAAATGATTGTTAATGGCCCCTGTCTCCTCTTCCTGTAGATATTATGTTCACCTATGCAGAGAAGCCCATAAAATAAATCCTCTCATAATAGTAATCAGTCTTATCACCAAGTGATGGCAGAACATGGTTCTCAGGAATTTACAAAACTTTGTAAGTTTTTTGTAGAGTATTTATTGTATGAACAGTTTAGTTGAATAGTCAACATTATCAGGTTCATAAAGAAATTTAGTATTAGAAACTAGTCATACAATAAGTGCTCTACGTAAAACTTGCGATGTTTTGTTAATTCGTGAGCAGTATGGAAAAGTTTAAAAAAATTAAGGCTGAAACTATTGAATTGGAAGCAGAACATGCAATTGTTTTTGACAAATCAGCATTCTCGTGGAATTAATGGGTTATTTATTTGTTTTCTGACAGGTTCTTAGGAAGGGTTCTGGAACACTTTGTGAAGCTCTTTTGATGGTGCAAGCATACACTGTGAATATTGTTTTTCCAAATAAGCAAGAGTCTGAAACTAATAAGTTGACATCTGATGGTCACCTCCTGGAGCAAGAGACATATGTTGGTGGCCATGTTGAAGCTTTGGAGTCGGGAGTATTTCGTGCTGATATTCCTTGCCGCTTTCGTTTGGTGAGTTTCATGTGGGGATGGTGGACTGAAAATAATGTCTAGGATGTTATGTTTGCATGTTATTGATGTAATAAACTTCCCATAAGATAGTTCTCTTCTTGAATAATGTCTTTAATAATGAAGGAATAGCTATAGCGCACGGGGTGTTTATTTGGGTTTGTTAGAAATTCTAGTTTTTTTTAAAAACTTCATGTGATTCATGGTTGTTGATTTGTAGAATTTAAAAATGAATATTACTTGTTCCAATTGAGATTAGATAGTTCTATTATATCTACTTCATCTACTTTATTTGTCTTATTTCAACCTATCCCTAAAAATAAACTCACTCTATAATTCAGAAAATATTTTTGAATTGAAAGTTTCATTTCATTTCATTGAAAGTTGGGGTTGGGTAAAGTAGTATGGTTGTCAACGAAGGGGAGGAGGGGGTAAAAAAATCACAGAAAATGGTTACATAGTTTATGCACGACCCCCAAGTTACCTACCTTCATTTATATGCACTTATCGATGTAACTACTTATGTCCACCTATGCGAAAATATCAAAATGCTTTAATTCTTTATTTGTGATATATGTTTATTTTCCATGGATGGTTCACTCACTCAATTATGTTCCATGGATACTTTGCCTTTTTCAATGCATAGTGGTGGAAGAACTTGACACAACATTTTTTGCATGCCTGAATGTGGCATTTGTTGAAACTACTTGCAGCAGCGCTTATGGCAAAAGAATGGCAACTTAGAGAAAAGCCTCCTGAACTGCTAATGTTTGAAATCCATAGAGGAACTTGAGGAATACTAAGTTACTCAAAGGAGCAAAGAAGTTACTTATAATTTGCCTTATTTTGAATGTAATTATGGGCCTTTTATGCTTCTTTTGGTCCCTCACTCTGACCCCAAATCTTTACATAAGTTACTAATTCTGCAGATGGACCAGTAAACTAATTTTAAAAATATTTTTGGTACATTACCATTTCGAAGAAAATTACAATTTTGTGGTCAAAAAGTACATTCAGTATTCTTCTATTGACCTCTTGCTTTATAAATCCAGTTCAAAATGTCAAGTATAGGACACTGACATATACTTGATATTTTGAACTGGATTTAAACTAGTACATTGCCAAGAGTTTACTTACAAGTTAGTCATTGAAGTTATCAGAGATCTGGTCAACTACTTGATTTGTGAATGTGGTGTGAAGGTGGATAGCTGAATGGGCATGTCACGTGACATAAAACGTCAGGTGACTGGCAGGAAGTGGAAATCAATTAGGTCCAAGTACCTGAAAAAGAGAAGTAAAAGTATTGCTTCCAACCCAACCAAAAGATTGATTCCTGAAGTAAGGAGAATGCTCTGATCATTTGCAATGCCCGAATGTGTGTAAAACCAGGTTAGGGCATCTACGTGTTAAATACATGGTAGGCTATTTGCCTTTGGTTGGAAGTTCAAAGCACTATTCCCAGAGGAACTGTAGTCTGTGAGAGACACAAAAAGTTCAGATTTAGGCCAGCTAGTAGTGCCACGATAGTCTTCTACAGCATATGCGTGAGACAAAAAACCATCACGTATTAAAAAGACAAGTCATGTGATAAATAGATTTGCTTGAATATTGTGCCAGTGCAAAATTGGATCACGTACATTTCTTTACCTAAAGAGTAATCATGGATTATCCTCTCCGCCCTGTCTGAAGCGGGCCCTGCCAATTCCTTTTTGCTGTGACATCCTTGCCCCGCCATACATTCGAAGCACTCTTCCAGTCTTTTCCGGAGTACTCGACTGAATTTCAGGATACCACCCCCTCCAGCCCTTCTCCAACTCCCACTGTTGTCTGCATGTAGTAGCTAAACAGAAAACTACGTCATTAACTTTCAGCCTAAGTGGCATCTCTGGGAAGAGTGCATTGAACTTCTTCCTTGTTCGATTCGAACTAGCTTACCATGTCCAGCCATTACAGTTGCCGTCCCCTGGTAAAACTCAAAATTTCATAGTGGAATTCAATATCCATTCTCTGGCCTTCCTGTGGAATACAGTAGAAGATCAATAATCCTGAATATTTAATGCCGGATGCATTCTAGAATTATATGTTTCCAGTGTGTAGATCACTTTTGTTTTAGTGGGCATTATGACTGATAAAGCCGTAGTAAGTCATCGTATAAAATTCTGAGATCAATGAGGTAGTAAGAATAAGAATACTTTATTTTGCTCTGGGTACATCACCCCTAAGAGCATTAAAAAAATTATCAAAAACAATATACAACAAAATAAGCATTAAAAACCACAAAGAGAGTAGAATAGTGTGAGAAAAACTTTTAGATGTTTAACAGTGAGAAATCGAAAGTAAAAAGTTCAGAACTAAAAACAATATACAATAATGTAATAAGTAATGAGAAAAACAAACATTTATATTACTATGAACTTTTTTAACATAAATATATTTAAACTATCACCATTTAAGTTATCACCAGCAAATGCATTCACTGCAAGAAAGAAGATACTCTTCTTTGGGTGAGGAATGCATGATTTTCTTTCTTTGGTTTACCTCTTTGCGGTTGACACAAAGCCAAGCAGTGCCTTAAGGTTGCTTTTTTAATTGCTAAATAGCCATCAGTACCAAGGAAATACATAAATAATTATAAATATAAAAAATATTTTTAGAAAATCACTGTTATTTAACAAAAATTGCACTAAATTTCATTCAAATGCACCCATTTGTAGGGGTTGAAAAAATTGTCTTTGATGGGACGCTCAGCAACATTTTTACTCTGTAGGGTTGACACACAAGTTTACAGTACAGTTGAGCACCTTTAATCCGGCACGGTCGAGACTCGAGCGATGCCGGATTAGGGATTTTGCCGGACTACGGGTGCTGTGGTAGTAACCAGCATAATTATGGGGTCCGCGATATTTTTAGTGTGGCAATTCGATAAATTATAACAACTTCAATTAAGTTTGAATAAATTCTGTATAATTCGACAAGTAATTCGAAAAAAAAAGAAATAAACTTCTTATAAATTCACAAAAACAAAATCAGTCAACCGATAGTCTCGCAAAACGGCTGAGTGAAAGGAATGCGTATAACATATAAACGTATCGCTGGACATCAAAGAGTACATACAGTAGATAAGTAAAAATTTTTCATCGCTTCCAATTTTCCTTGCAATCCTTATTTCACTGTGTTTAATACGATTCAATGAGCTGTCTGCTGTCCACGTCGCGCCGTCAACGCTCGGTACAAAGCAAACATGCGCGCTTCATGCAAGGTAAGACACCGTCCACTCCGTGACGTCACACTTTCGCGTCTCGGCAACGACGTACAATGTAGTGATGTCTTCAATTTGCTGAATAAACACCTTCAGTGCGCACAAGAAGTAATATAGACAACATTGTATGCAAAAAATCTTCCGATACTCATTCTTGAAAGGGAGAATTTTTGTTAGAATGGGTTACAGTTTCAGTAATTACGAAGTAAATGATTCGGCAAAAAAGTTAGTTTTCCGCGAAGTACGCCTCGGAAATATTGCCGGATTACGGGTGTTCCCGGATTAGGGGTGCTCAACTGTATTGCATACACTACAGGAGAACAAGTCTATTTTTAAAAAAACGTATTTCTTTAATATTCATTTTATTTTCGACTTTTTTATGACTGAATATAGTATTGTCACCAGAAATGAACCTATGTGCATAATTTCAGATCTCTAGCTAGTCAGGAATGTAGATAAAAATTGATTACGAAATTTTATCCTGACGCACAGGACCCTGACACAAGTGAAGTTGAATAAAAGCTATTAAAAATGAGGTCACAAAATTCTTGAAAACCTTTCATTGCTTAGTTACTTCCTTTGTTTAGAATTCTGGATTATCAGTCTTCTACTCTACTCCAGAGTTTTGATAACAATTAAGTCACATCAGTATGATCAAGTGAGAAGATGTTCAAAGAGGCCTCAATCAGATTTAAACCCCAGGTGAATGCTCTTCCCTTGGAGGACTAAGTTAACTGAGGAAAGTCTATCTTTTAAGTCCACAAAGAATCTGCAGGATAGGATGATGCCTCTGTAGCATTACTGGCTAAACCACTTGTCTGGAAATCAAGGGATCCAGGTTTGAGTCCTGGTCAAGGTGAATGATTTTTCCTCTCTGGGAATTCGCTAATGAATTGGAACTCTTTAATATAATAAGTGTACTGTATATTTTTATGACAGTGAACATTGCTCTGTGTTGCTTATTCTCAAGGTTCCAGAGGCTGTACAGAAGCTAATTGATGGAGTGGAAGCTGCTCTTAGACATGCCATTTGTGAAGAAGAAAAAATTCCTTTGGACCAGGTAACCAATTTGGATGAGGTCGTGGCTGAGGTAAAGGAGAGGCTCCAGGATTTGAGAGACACCCCTAATCGCCTTGAGAATCCAATAATTTATCATCTTGATGTAGGTAATGAATCTGAAAAAGGAGCTCCAATTTTTTGCTGTAAATGTGTGATTTTTGTCAACTGGTGGCTGTTTTTAAATTGCTTCTGTGTTAGTAGCCCCTTTCATTGATGGGAATATATCAACTCTCTACTTTTGTATCCTCCTTTAATTCCATATTTGATGCCTTGTTACTGTCCAATATTTTATAAGTGTGTTAATTGGCATTTTGATATTGTGATTTATTAATTTTTGAAACATTTCTTTGTGCTTGTTCTGGAAAATGGAAAATTTCATAAATTAGAAGGAATCTGAACTAGCCAATGTTTGTGTCCTTCATTTATCACTGATGGATGTCTAGTAAAATTAGAGTTTTAAGTTCCTCAAAAGATTTATTTATATTAGTTAGAATTGTTGTTTTCAGTTAAATTATTCTCGATAAATCTTTGTCATTTGCATTTGGATAGGCACTGATGAGAAACTATTGCTTTTGTAATGAATTTGTTGTTATATCACACCTGTTGCTGTGAATGTTTTTGAAAGTACTGCTCATGCTTGACTAATAACAAATCTAAGGGAAATGCATTTGAGAAAACTCCTTTGTGCCATGAGCCTTGCTGTAACTTCCCAATGTGGGAAGTAAGCTGTGAGCATATTCAATTCATCTCGTGAAACGATTTGAAATTTATGGTCATATGTAACAAACTTAATCTAATGGTGTAGGATTTAATTCTCTCCCTGCAAATAATTGAAGTAAATTCTTCTCAGGTTTGCATCGGGGTTAATTGCTCCATCTTTGCCAATTTTTCAATGAAAGACTTAATCATCATCATTAGGGCTGTTGATACCAGGTTGAGGCTTTCGTCAAAAAGACTGGGAAGAAGGCAGAAGTAGACCTAAGATTGGTGGCTAATGCTTTCCTGCTGTATGTTTCAACAAGGGGTTGCCGGGACCTATTGAGGAGTGGGTTGTACTCACACATTTGACCAAAATTGGTCCGTTTTGACCCTCCATTGGGTCCGGTGATCCTCACTCCAATGACGTAAGTCGGCAGACCGCACGACGGCAACCCAAAAAGCGAATCAGAGGGATACCTTATCCCAAATATTTGGGCAACAGGCTCTCTCGGTACGCAGAGATGTGCGGTAGGCTCAAGCGAAAGCAGAGCCGACAGTTACTCGTCTCAGTTGTTTGGGGGAACCAGACTAAAACGAGCACTTCGGGGAGGCGGAGGCCCTTGAGGTCCTTTTGACCTCAATCCGCCTCATTGGTGTCGGTCTCGAAGGGGCAGTGGTTTCGCTAACCTTCCCTACCCATCCTTTCCTTCCACCTCATCCATATCCTCGGAGATAAGCGAGAGCTTCAGTCCGGGGGTGGAAGTTGTAATCCTGCGGCGTGAGCCGAACCGCTTGTATGTTTCAACAGTATCTGGCATGACATCCTGGATATTACAAAAACGTAGCATACGGATGGTGCACCTACCGCCCATAAAACTAAATAGTTGACCACTTCATACCAAGGCCAGCCTGAATGTGCCTGGTGTCTACCGGATACCATTCAAGTGTGGAGAGGAGTACATTGGCACAACAGGCAGAGCCATTGAAACCAAGAGAAAGGAACATCAACGGCACCTCCTGCTGTGTCAATCCATGAAGTTAGCAGTCCCACAACACACAATCAACCTTGACCATCCCATCTGGTGGGAAGAGATGAAACTGCTGCTATTCCGAAGGTTATTGGGACTGCCTCACCTAAGAGGCAATTGAAATCCACCTGTCTAAAATAAACCAATTGGGGCGAAGGATTTCACTTCACTTCACACTTCACAAAAAAAAAAGATTGGAACCCAATTCCAATAATGGTGGGAAAGGTGAAACTGCCTCCCCCAGTTAGAACTAACCCAACCTGATTATCACACTATATAAGTTCGAAACCAGGCATCAATGGCCCTGATGGCAATGAATAAGTCTTCTATCAAAATGTCGGCGAAGATGGAGCAATTATCCCGGATGCAAAATAGATGAGCTATACATTTACTGTTTTTATAAGTTTACTTTGATCTAATGGATTGCATAAGAACAACTCTCATTTGACACTCTTAATTTGAGAAGATATTAACTAGATAGCTATTATTGTGTCTCTCATTGAACATTTTCAGGTGCAATGTATCCCAATATCATTCTTACGAACCGTTTGCAGCCATCTGCCATGGTCGATGAGACTACATGTGCTGCATGTGATTTCAACCGTCCAGGAGCAACTTGTCAAAGAAGTATGACATGGCTGTGGAGGGGTGATTTCAGTGAGTACAGTATTTTAGTACCTATTTTTCATTCATGGCTTGAATGCTCAGGGAACTGACCCTACACATTGTATCATGAGCTTATATCTTCATCTCATCATCGTTGATCTTTCAATCCAAAGACTGGTTAACCCTCCACCCTGCTCTATCTACTGGTAATGCTAGTTCCCTTTCTTCGTGGTAGCTTTTACTATGTACTTTCCTCTTTATTTGGTCCATGACCTTATTCCTGGGTCTTCTCCTGGGCACTTTACCCTCTATTTTACCTTCAATTATGTTCTTCACAAACCCATTGTGTCTCAGGATTTGTTCAATCCATCTTGTCCTATTTTTTCTTTGGTGTTCCATATGGTCCTTTCCTCTTCTACTCTTCAGTTATATTCATTGTTTCTTATTTTTTCCATCTATTTTATCTTCAGCATCCTCCTCCAGCACCAGGTTTCAAAGGATTATTGTCTTTTCTGGTCAGCTTTTCCAA
The DNA here is from genome assembly GCA_963169105.1 of Ceriagrion tenellum. NCBI lineage: Eukaryota > Metazoa > Arthropoda > Insecta > Odonata > Coenagrionidae > Ceriagrion > Ceriagrion tenellum. Next base: position 69,343,723 of record OY720643.1, read on the forward strand.
TGGTCCATTCTTCCAATCCATAGAGTGCTATGCTCTACACGAATCTTGTCACATACTGTTTCCTGGTTTGTAGTCCTATCTTCTTTGAGTACAGTAGTTGTCTTTTTCCCTTGAACGCCTTCTTAGCTTTGGCTATTCTCCACTTGATGTCTGTTGTACTTCCTCTGACCCATGTGATGTTACTTCCGAGATAGGTGAAGGAATCCACTTGCTCTAATTTCTCTCCTCTCAGGGTGACTTCTACACTCAGCTTCTTTCTTCCTCATATTAGGTTCATATTAGGTTCACAGGTTCCCCTCCTGGTTCAAATCAGAAACTATTCACACTCTCGGGGACAAAAATCGTGCTTGTTATCTGTACAAAGCTTTCCCAAATGAGAACACCCGTCATGCTTTCACCGAACTTCGTTATTATTCAAAAAAGCTTATCCATCGTGATCATAAGGAATATGTAAAGGGTCTGTGCTCATCCATTTCTTCCCACGTAAAAAAATTCTGGTCCTTCGTAAACAGTCTCCGAAACCGCCCACGCATCCCTGATGAAGTGTCCTATGAAAAATTCAAAGCTGTGGGTCAAGATAGGCCAAACTTATTTAACCAATTCTTCACTGATTGCCTGGTCCCCTCATCTAATCTCCCCTTTAACCGCGATCACTCTCTCACTCCAGTGCGTGATCATTGTTTATCTAATTTGCAGACTTATCCCCGAGAGGTATTTGAGTTCCTTTGTAAAATCCCTCTTCATTGTGCCCCTGGTCCCGACGGCCTCAGTCCCATCCTCATAAGAAACTGTGCCTCCTCCCTCTCTCTTCCCTTGAGCCTCTTTTTAAACCACTGCTTTTCCCTCGGCACTTTTCATACTCAATGGAAAGTGGCTGACATCATTCCTATACATAAAGACGGTCCAAAAGACAAAGTTTCTATCTACCGCCCGATCTCTTTACTACCAATACTATCATCTGTGTGTGAAAGGATTATTCTTAATAGGCTCTACTACTTTACATCTCCTTTTCTGTCTCAGAATCAACATGGTTTCCTTCCGGGCCGCTCCTGCCTCACCAACTTAACTGTTTTTCAGCACCATGCAGTCAATTCCATTACTGACAAAAGTCAACTTGATGCTATCTTCCTAGATTTCTCTAAAGCCTTTGACTCTCTCAATCACACTCTCCTTCTTCACAGACTCTCTCTTCACTTTAACCTGCACAGTAATTTTCAAAACCTAATTAACTCCTTCCTCAGTAATAGAGCCCAACGGGTCATACTTTCTGGCTCCTCATCCCATTGGTCACCTGTAACTTCTGGGGTTCCTCAGAGAAGTGTCCTCGGACCATATCTTTTTAATCTTTTTATCATATTATCTCCCTTATTCCTTCCTCACAAGCTCAAACCCTTCTTTACGCAGATTATTGTAAGATATTTAAGCAAATCAACAATGTCTCGGACTGTTGTGACCTCCAGGATGCCTTAGAGATGATTGCTGAAATGTGCAATGTCTGGAAACTCAAATTAAACTCAAGCAAATGCAATACCATGTCAATTTCCCTTAAAAAATTTCCTCAGAACTTCAATTACAGCGTAAATTCCCATATTAACAATCGTGTCTCATCCGTGAAAGACCTAGGTGTTTTGATGGACCAAAAACTCAACTACTGCGACCATATTCTGGCAGTTAAAAATTAAACCATGTCTCTCCTTGGCCTCCTCTATGGCTACACAGAAATTACAGATCCACTTGCGTTAAGCTCATATTTTTCAACTATTGTCCTTCCACTCATCAATTATTGCTCCCCCATATGGTCCATCTCGGCTCATCTAATATTTTAACTCATAAGATTGTTACTAATTTTTTCTGCAAGATAGTAAAATACAGAGTGCCCCATTTTCACAATATGGCAACTGATACCATTTTGTCTACAGTCTCCTTACCTGATCTCCCGAAACTAATGCTCAAAACTGACCTGAAGCTCATTCATAGCATTCTCAACTCAACTACAGACCGCCCTGAACTGATCTCCAGCATCAGTTTTCGAATCCCATCTATACACCCACCCGCACATACTCTCTACTCCACCTGCCCATTCCCAGATTATCCTTGACCCAACACTCCCTCCACTTCTGCCTCTCCTCCCTGATAAATTCTCTTCCTGCCAACATTGATCCGTTTTCGCTTTCATCCAACACTGTTGGAAATGGGAAATTGACATGGTATTGCATTTGCTTGAGTTTGATTTGAGTTTCCAGACATTGCACCATTCAGCAATCATCTCTAAGGCATCCTGGAGGTCACAACAACTTTACACAATGCGCTCTTTCTCATTTCGCTAGCAATCTTAGTCGCTTCTCTCCACTAGTCCCTTGAAAAAAAATTTGTCAATAAATTGTTATTGATCTTAGTTTTGTTTGAATGTATGTGTCTATCTTCTGCGTTTGTTGTATTGAGCTACTGTAAATTGGCAAGTGTGCTGTGTGGACAAATTAAGTAAATAAATAAATAAAATAAAATAAATTAGGATTTTAGTCTTCGTCTTTCTTATTTTCGTGTTGTATTCTTGGAGAACTTGGACCATTACATTTAGTGACCTTTGAAGATCGTCATGATCTAGCTGTGATCTATAACCTTGATTTATAATTGAATGCATTGGAAAGTGAATTAAAGACTTTTATGATTCTAATTTGATAATTAAAACTCTATTCTAGTAATCATTAGAGTTCTGGTAATCTGAAAAAAATTAAAGCCATAACTGGAAAAATTTATTTACAACAATTTACTAACAACCTAATACATCATGATTACGAAACAATTAGCACAAACTGGTATTACGTATTACATTTAATTTTAAGTTTCTAAAATTAACTATGGTTTACATCTCTCTAAAATATTAAGGAATGCTGCTGTCAAGCACTTCACCTATGAATTTTGGTTTACCTCATAATTTGGCAATCTGCATATTCTACATTCCGAATAAATTATGATGAATGGGACGTTATTAAATTTCCTATAATGTTAATTAGATAATCACCTAACATTATGCTTAGAACGTACAATCTTATTTTACATGGCACTAAATGGACACAAAAAATCTATTGGCCTTGTCTCCTTTTGTTAATCTGATGAGATAACTTGTGCTTAAATGACAGTGCCTGCTACCCGGAGTGAGTATCAAAGAATCCAGCAGCAGTTGGAAATGGAGAGGTTTCCTCCTGACGTGCCTGGAGGTCCTCCTAGAGCATTTCATCAGCTGCCAAAGACTGAACGTGCCGAGCTGGAGCGCAAGCGTCTTTCAGAATATTGCCGGAAGGCTTATCGAAAAACTAAGGTTACCCGAACTGAAGAACGGTCTACAACAGTGTGTCAGCGAGAGAACAGCTTCTATGTGGACACTGTGAGAGCCTTCCGAGATAGGCGATACGAATACAAAGGATTGAATAAGGTGATTTCATCCAAACCTACCTAATTCCCAGTCTGAGGTGTGAGGCCAGTGAATGTGGAAATAGTTTCAACAATCGGGAAAGAGTATTAATTATCTGGGGACCCCTGTGATTTACTATGCTCTACTGTTTCAAATATTTTAGTTAACAAGTATTTTGCCATTTCGATTTTCATGTCTGTTCTCAAATATTTATTCAGTTCTGTCTGTACTATCTAGTGTTCCATGATATATTAGGGACTGATATGTTCTTCTGTGGTGGATATATCCAGCCTGTTCAGCTCATGCAGACAATTGTCATAATTTTTTTCTGACAATTATTTTCAGGGTTTCAAAGGCTTTTTATTTGTGATGTGGTAAAGATTGAAGGATTTGATTGAAGTTTATTGAATACATGGATTTGAGTTTTCATGCAATTCTTCTAAAAAAGTTTCTGCTTGAGGCTTTGGCAGTGCTGTAGTGCAGGATTATTTCATTGCTTCTGGGTTTCACTGTGTTGTGTATATCGTGTTGTGGCGATGAGATTTCGTGGCCTATGCTGACCATGAATCGACAACAAGATAACATAATGCAGCAAAACCCGGAGGTAATGGAATTATCTTCTAAAAAAGGTTTGAATGAAATCAAATCCAGTTGAGCAGGTGACATATGTGGTATGTCCCTGTAAACTCTTATGTTGTCTATCATTAAACTATTCGCAATCTCACCTTGGAATTTATCATATTGATTTGATGCCATGGTGACTATTTGAGTAAACTCTCATTACATCTTAAAATATGTATATCTGTGGATATTTCAAAGTTATCAGTCCCGTCAAGTGTCATTGATACATCCTAGCATGGCATATGTGTAACACCATCTTCAATATCCCCTGGGGCATTTTGTATGCTGCAGATCATTATACCTGCTGTTTATAATCTCCATGCGCATCTGACCAATTGTCTACAAATATTTCTTTTTGTTTTTGAAAAAATATGTTTTAGATTACACAAAAATATATACCTAGCATGTAATGCATTTTAAAACATCGCTTTTAGTACACCACAAAATTTTCATGAATCTGTTTTTGTTTCTCCATCGTGCAATCATTTAGTGCCGAAAATGTAAGGAAAATTTAGCTTGGCCCTTTCTAATAAATGGTAAAGGAGTTATTAGGTTCTAAACACTGATTAATTATTTTAAAATGGGTAAAATTAACCTGCATTAAGATATGAGAATAGTTGTTTACAGGATCAAAGGTTCAAAGAGAAGGGAGGTTGATAGATCTCCCCTTATTGCTAAAAGGTTGATACTCTCGAAATATGACTAATTGATCGACATTTAGTGGAGTCTCAGTGTAAGGCTAAGTTGGACCATTTTGCTCTCAATCTGGTTCTTATGTTATGGTGGGGTGTCCAAAGCCACTATAATGTATTGTGGAATTGCACATGGAAATTTTGATTTCAGTCAGAGGAACAGCAAAAGCCTACAATTTCGTCAAAAGAAAATACCTGGAAAGTTTTGGAACAACTCATTGAATGTTAACTGAGAATGCACAAGAATACATAGAATTGAATTAGTTGTACTTGCATTTACTTAACTTTCTTTCTCTCTTCTTAATGGAGGAAGTATTAGGTTTCATTGTGCTATAAATTTCTGCTTAATTTCATTTCTTTTTTAAGCTAAATTGGGTATTTGATTTATGAAAAACTTAGAAATACATATGGGTAGGTACATAAATTTACAAGGAATTTGATGAAAGAATTTCAATTATTTTTAAATACATCTCTATTTATGTATATATTTTTAAGAATAAGAAACTTGGATTCATAGCGAAAGAGATTCTTTAATGAGGGCTGGATTCAGATTTGATATTAGTTATCAAGATTCGATTAAAGAGTAGATTTGTATTCTGGATAAAATAATTTTTTGATTCAATGCATCACTACATATTTATTATTCTGTCAATGTAGCAAATATTGTAAAAAGGAGGTTATCATAAATTTAAGTTGCTTACTTAGTGTACTTAGTACATTAAACTGTGAGATAATTGAATAGTGTGCTTCTTTTTGCTAAATAATATACCCTAAAAACTCAGGAGGTAATTATGATCACCTTGAATTAAGTATAGCGTTGTTGTATAGTGTTACCATTTTTTAGCTATCCAGATCACATCATTTCATCTTCAAGACCTACAGAAAGCCTTTCAGAACCTTTTTATGAAGTTCTCCTCCAATTTTATTTATTGAAATAATAATATTCCTAGAGCTGGGTAAAATGAACTCACACTGAAATTGTTTCCCAGAGCCAGACATGAAATAGGTGTGTGGTTGTTACAACATTTTCACCCAAAGAGAGTTTTGTCTGTGAATCATACTAATCAGCTCTTGTTGTTCCTCCATTAAAAAAACATTATTTCAATTTGTTTGTGGATACATAGTTTGTGGAAAATTGGCGAAGTTCTTTTATTACTGGTGTACCCTTATCTATCCAATAAACCATTGAGATTTTACCCAATTTATGATATTTTTTCTCTTGTAAAGGTGGCCAAGAAGCAAGTAGCTGATGCATTGGCTAAGGGAGATGCAGCAGAAATCAAATCAGCTAAGAATCGTGAGGTGCTCTATGATTCACTCCAGCTGGCTCACAAGTGTATTTTGAATTCTTTTTATGGATACGTGATGAGAAAAGGGTATGTTGCAAGTTATTCCAGGAAATGGGGTCAAAACTTTTGCTTGGCTTTTTTTAAGTGTGTGCTGAAGAAATTTTCTTTGTTATGGCAGCCAACTCTTCATCAAGTCTGCTGTGATGTGTACAATGTAATTGACATCTACCTAATGAAAGGCTCTTAATGGCAAAAGGGTGCTTTACTCTAGTCTTGAAATTGCCATGTGCAATCAATATTTTTCTTTGGAGAAAGTCCTTTTAACTTTCAAGCGAAAAGTGGAGTGTTACATATTCAAGTGATCTCTTCATGAACCTAATATTTTTTGGCATCATTATTTTGTGCTGTTATTGAGCTTGCAATTTTTATGCCCCTGTCACCATTTGAATGGCAGTGTAAATTTATCTGAGTGAAACTGAAAATTCCATGGAATAAATTTGCCGGAACTGGGACCAAATCTGAGATCCTTTGATCTCATTCCGAATGCTTTCACCATTAATTCTAACAATGCTGTAGCACTTAGCTGAATATTAAGGAATCCAGGTTTGAGTAGCAGTGAAGGTGAATTATTTTTCCCATGTGGGGTTTTTGCTCATAGCTTTATACGTCTGGAGAATGTAAATTATTGAATCTTAAATTTATGCCTGTTTTTGCTCTGACTCTTGTATTGACATGTAGCATCAACTCATATTTTGCCCCTTAAGAAGTTCTTTGCCACATTAATTTATATTTCATGAGTGAACATAGTACGGTCGGATTCAAATGTATTGCAAAGAATCGAGCGCTCATTCACTTTAATTCACTTACGCTTCTCAAGGAAATTGAGTTTCACTTACGGCGCCGTTATTCTTTGCAACGCAACGCTATCTATTCATCTGTTTATTTGCACGTATTCAAATGGTAATAGTTGACCAATTTTCTATATTGTGCTAATTTGTTATTACACTTTCGTTTCGGTTTGGACTTACGATTTGAGCATGGATAATTATGGACGGTGGATTTATTAATCCACAACTGTTACTCTAAATGATACATCCCGTAGTATTTGCCGTAGGTATATTGTATGCCAGGAAAGATCTGTGTTTAATAATAAAGTTTGGTATTTAAATTAATCAATACATTGCAGCATGTCATTGTTATTCGAGCTGATCATATTATATAATAACAAGTTAGCACAAAACAAGCAATTGCTCAACTGTTACAATTTAAATATGTGCAAATAAACAGCTGAATAGATAGCACTGCATAGCAATGAATAACAGCGCCGTAAGTGAAACTCAATTTCCTTGAGAAGCGTAAGTGCGTAAGCTCGATTCTTTGCAATACATTTGAATCCGACTGTACATGTATTAATATTTTCCTCAAGGAAACAGTTTTAGCCTTGGCATCAACATTTTTGTGCATCCTTCTTAAAGGGCGAGGTGGCACAGTATGGAAATGGCTGGCATAGTTTGCTGTACAGGTTCTTCTATTATTCGTCGTGCCCGTGAGATCATTGAGCAAGTTGGTCGCCCTTTGGAGCTGGACACTGATGGTATTTGGTGTGTCCTGCCAGCTTCCTTTCCGGAAAATTTTGTGATCACGTCTACTAATCCAAAGAAGCCCAAGGTGACAATATCATACCCCAATGCTGTTCTCAATTCAATGGTTAAGGTAAGTTGTCTATTCCTTTCCTGATGAGTATTGGCAACTGTTCATGTGGGATAATAGTTTTGAGGGAGGGTATTGGCTTCAGATTGGACACCTAAAATAAGAGGTTCATCCAGAGTACAAGTTCTGTTTGCGTTTTGCCGCCCCTGCACTCCAATTGCAATTTTGCGCATGTGTGGTACTTACCTTGATTTATTGAGGACTTGATCCCATTTTGAATATACTGATTGGTGTGTATACTTCGTGGTGATTGTTTGAAATGGCGAATAATATTGAAATTTCCACTGCCGAGGATGCTCACCAGCAGTATTGTTTGATTCATGACAATGCCCTCCCTAACATTGTGCATGTGACATAACAGCATTTACAGAACTTTGGTTACGAACAATTCAACACCCTCCATACAGTCCAGATGTTGCTCCTAGTGACAAAGAACACATTGTTATTTGGTTGACATCACAGGTGGCGTATTAATGATTTAATAAAGGCTCTTATACATGTGTAACTCCCTTAAAATGTGAATTTTTTTTTTATCTGACACAGAGTTGCAAATTGCTGAAAATTTGAAAATAAAATGGTGTAAGTATGGGGTTCTACATATGTAGTAAAGGTAGGAAATATGTGGATGGTATAAAAATGACAAATTGTGTAGTGCAAATACCTAGGTTTTACTATATTTATATGAATTGATTTCTTCAAAACTTTTAATCAGAGACATTGTACAATTTTCTCCTGTCACACATCCACTTTTTTTGTATAAGCATCCAGAGCCAGTTTACATCCAATTGCCCCATCAACAATCATTCGGCCCCGATGGCGGCGGGGTAAAGTCCTCGCCTGCTAATCCGAGAGTCGCAGGTTCGAATCCTGCCTAGGTAGATTATCCACTGCTCAGGACATGGATGTTTGTGTGTGTTAAATGAGTTAATTGTAAGAGAGGACCCTACATTCCTAAATTCGCTCACATTAAAGACAAATTATTATTATTATCATTATTGTTTTTTATTTCTCAGTAGTCTTAATTTTGTTTTATTCCTGTTCTGTGGAATTGGAAATTGTTGATTGTCTTTAATCTCTGCCACTGCTCTGGCATCGCTTGCCCAGATTTAAGCCTTAGAACTTGTAAAGTTCAAACCACTGAGAAAACATTCATAATTATGAATAAAGGGGGATAATTCTCATTGGTTTGTATTAAAAGGTTTGATTGCCAAAAGTAGAAATCATTCATTTTTATTAGTTTCTGATTTCTCTCCTTTTTTTGCTGCTAGGATTTCTATACCAATGATCAATATCAAGTGTTGGCTGATCCTGAAAATTTGGTGTACACAACACACAGTGAAAATTCTATTTTCTTTGAAGTGGATGGGCCTTATTTGGCTATGGTTCTCCCTGCATCAAAAGAAGAAGGAAAGAGGCTGAAGAAAAGATATGCTGTTTTCAATTTTGATGGGTCATTAGCTGAACTTAAGGGGTGAGATCTCATATAATGATTTTCTCTTATAACAGTTGGATCAAATTCTTTCTCAGTATGGTTTTATATGAGCATAGCCATTTGTAATGTAACATATGGTGATCACTTATAAAATACTCATTGTGCCTTAGAAATATGTATTGTGTGGGGAAAAACCTTAGTCTTTAGCATGAGTGTTCAAATATGGATGGATACTTTTTGTTTTGAAATGTGGAGGTAAATTAAATTTGGACTCTAGTGTCAGTCATAGTGTAAAAGGCAATAATTATTGAGTATATTGTGAACAATTTCTATTGTGGCCATTCACATTTCATAACTATTTTATTTGACATTGGCATCCTTTGTCTTGACCTTTCTGCAAAATGTTTGTCTGCTTAATACATTCCCAATCCACCTTTCTTTCTCTTATGCTGACATTTGAGCTATGGATGTTACCATTTCAATAGCCATTTGTATTTATTTTAATCGATAATTTGGCTTAGAACTTTTTTTGTCCAGAATGCATGACTTCAAGATTCAATCAAAGAGAAACTTTTTAATATATTGGATAGTTTTGACTAATTCAGAATACTGTGTAAATTAAATCTCAACTGTATCTAGGAAGTTGTGATATTATTAAGTCTACGTTTTCCTTTATGTAACTGTTTAGTTTTGAGGTTAAGCGGAGAGGTGAGCTTCAACTTATCAAGATCTTTCAGTCATCTGTATTTGAATCATTCTTGAAAGGAGATACACTTGAGCAGTGCTATGAGTCAGTTGCAAAAGTTGCTGACTATTGGCTTGATGTTCTGTACAGCAAGGTGGGTAATTCTGTTAAAAATGTTTCTTCTCTTCCATTGTGATTGCACCATGTTTTAATATTTCATTCAATTTGAATTTTTCTAGGCTAGCACGATGCCAGATTCAGAATTATTTGAGCTAATCTCTGAAAACCGGTCCATGTCAAAAAAGCTGGAAGATTATGGCGCTCAGAAGTCTACCTCCATTAGTACAGCGAAAAGGCTGGCAGAGTTTCTTGGGGATCAGATGGTGAAAGATGCTGGACTTGCATGCAAGTTCATTATTTCCCGGAAGCCAGATGGGGCTCCAGTTACAGAAAGGTTTGTGAGTTCTTTATGCATTGTGTCTTTCACACCATAACCTATCCATCTCACTCTTTACTGGTACATATTTAAGTCAATACTTTTTTAACCATCTGACCTTCCCCAATCCTAACGCAGCATTCTTGAACCATCCTAGATCTGTTTCATTAAGACATTCGTGAATAGATTTTCCCTTTTACGGTGAAGAGATTTACGGTAACATATACCTAAAGATGGGTCTTTCTGAAAATTACTACATCAATTTTTTTAATTACCCTGGTATTTTACATAATTTACTGCAACTCCTGAAAATTAGCATAATTTTCGGTGATATACACCTCTGTCTCAAATATTTTTCACCCCAATATACATAGTCTAAACATATTAATTTAAGCCACTTTTATACATATTTCATGCAATCTTAATTCTAAATTAAGGCACATTGAACTCATTTCTGGAACATTATTACAGTGGGAATATTTGTGAGACTGTCATTTTAATGGTTTGAACAACAATTTCTCATACCAGACAAAAGAATGCCAAATTGCATGTTGGCTACCATATGTGTTTTTTAATTTTCTTCATTTTTAATACATTAATGTAGCAGTCATATTGGTTTAATTGTCACTAACCCCTTGCTGTTGGCTTTTGTGATTAATCCTTCTTTAGCTATTAATTATAGAAATTATGATCATTTTTAAAAATTACTGTAATTTACTGTGGTAATTTACCTCAAATGAAAATTATGGTTATTTACCCATCTCTACATAAACTGTATAATCCTGTGTACCCCATGTACTTTTTTCCCCAAAATTGTTGAAGAAAATGAGGTTGTGCATTTTACACAAGTTCCTTATCTATCTGCCCTTCTCTGGAGCAGCTAGGGTAGCTGGGCCCCATGAAGCTCTGTATGAGTCAGTTGGGGAATTGTATTGTTCGCTTGCTTACCTTTATCGGCCAACACTATCTACCTCCCAATTCAGTGATCTCTTGAGCTCCCATTCTGGGGTCGACCCCGGTGTGGCGGCAGGGTTAAGTCTTTGTCTGCTAACTGAGGGTTGTGGGTTCGAGTCCCTCCTGGGTGGGTTTTTCTCCAATCGGGACATGGTTGTTTGTGTGACGTAAAATGAGTTATATGTGAGAAAGGACTAGACTGTCCTAATATCGCTCAATAAAGATAACATTATTATTCCCTGGAACATTGTGCTCACTTCATGAATGTAGTTCTTGTTTGATTATTTTTCAGATTTTCTCTTCAATGTTTCGGTCTTCGTGATCATTTTTATGTGGCTTACACATTACACCAAAGTGTTTTAAGGTGCCTTAAAGTGAAGACACTTACCTCAGAGCTTCACTATTCCTTAGATGAATGCAGCTCAAATTATAGCGACAGCATAAGACTTGTGGATTGAGATTAAGATTGCAGGAGGGGGAATCTGAGACTGATAATTGGGGCTTGGTGCATCAGTCTGCTCTCACTAAGAAACTAAAAATCATGGAGAGTTCAGGTTTGTCTTGTTTGAAAGAGAATTGATTACTTACGTGAATTTATTGTAGAAGAAAATTTAGCAAGAAAAGTGTTTTAAGGTGCCTTAAAGTGAAGATACTTACCTCGGAGCTTGACTATTCCTTAGATGAATGCAGTTTAAATTATGAGAAAATATCACAAATAGAAGGCTTTCATACTGTCCAAAATTACTATGATCCCCAAAGTTTCCTGCTAGGAGAATTAAGAAAGCCACTTTTTAAAAATTGTGATGATTATTAAAACAGGTCATGTGTCACACATGGTTTCACATTAAGGCTAAATAAAATATGGATCAGATAAGCTTAGGTATGCTTAACAATGTCCTATGTCTGTCCAAAGATATACCTTGTGTGAGACACATGTTACATATGTCTATAATATTCACTTACTCTGAGGCCACTGCAGATGAGAAGGGTATGTTAACAGCAATAATGACACATGGTGGTGGTCACTTGGCACTTGTTAGGGTAAGTTCTCTTCAATTTCTGTTGTTCATTATGGTCACGATGGAACTTGTGATGGCAGTCTACAATATTGGTCAAAATTTAAAAAAAAATGAAGTTGTGCATGGAAAGAACAAAAAGCAGATGGTGACTATTAAGGCCTCAGGGGCTATGCAATAATTGTTCAAGGATGATGGTGGCAGTTGCGCATCACACAAAGACATGGTTCTGTGGATACCGGTGTTTACTGGAAAAGAGACGGATGAGGTATAGGTGAACACTGGTCTGCCCCAGCAGTAATCTTTTAGTAAGTGTATAATAATAATAACTTGTCTTTATTGAGCAAATTTAGGACTTGACAGCCCTCTCTTACAATTAACTCGAATTTGACTAACACAAACATCCATATCCTGAGCAGTGAATTATCTATCCAGGCGGGATTCAAACCCGCAACCCTCGAGTTAGCAGGCAAGGACTTTACCCTGCTGCCATTGGGGCTGACAATGTTTGGTTACTCATTAAAAATTATTCATTACCATTTTGTTTAAGGAAGTTGTAATACTCCATGCTGGGAGTGTTACAGCTTCCTCATACACAAGCAGCGCTCAGGATTTATCCATCTCCCCCAAACCTCCAAGATTTTACAAGCCTTTGGATCTTGATTCCCATGACGAAAAAATTTCTTTGTATATTCCACTCGTAAGGGTGTGTGAAAAGTGTAGAATATACTAAGAAATTTTTTCATCATGTCTGCGAAAATTTTCCACCTAGTTACGCCTACAACTATTAATATTATTATTGATTCCTATTGCCAATCATTTATTCAATAAATCCAAATGATTCCATCTCATAACCCTTATTTATTACTCTTATTTTACTAGAGATATACATCAAATCATTAATGACTTATTCTATTCCTCTTATTTAAATATTAAATGTATTGAACCTCTACATTATTTATGTATAAATACACTTATTTTTTTATTATTTTATTATAAATACACTTCAATTTAATTTACTATGCTTGTCTCCCAACTAAAATTGATACGCGTTCAATGTATAACTACATAGTAACAATACTTTAGCTTAGCCTCCAAAGCAAAAATCTTAGGTGTATTCAAAAGTTCTGAGTATGTGCTTGATTTCCAGTAAGGGGTAGCAGCACTGTATGATGAAGATTGTTAAGGATCATTTTGACTCGGAATGGTATGTCTTTTTCAGAGCAATTCCTCTGGCTATATTTCATTCAGAGCCTAGTGTGAAGCGTCATTATTTAAGGAAATGGCTCAAAGACTCAACTCTGGATGATGTGGATATTCGTGATGTTCTTGACTGGGACTATTACATTGAGCGTCTTGGTGGCACTGTACAGAAAATCATTACCATTCCAGCTGCCATGCAAGGGGTAAGAATGAACTTGTTTCCAATTTTCTCTAGTTACTCTTGCCCCTCTAGAATGAGCAAATTAATATTTTGTTTAATATGTATTATTTATAATCCCTTTTGTTTAATATGTATTTTTGTTGTCATATCTTCATTATGTAATATTATTTGTGAGAAATAGCTACTACTTTGCAGCCGTAGATGAATAAGATAGATTACAATAGAAAATTCTGCAGTAAAATGTTGAACATTTAATGAATTCATTGTATTGGGATTTTAAACAATTTTCTATCTTACGAGCGATGTTTGAAGGATTGCTCTCATGGAATACATGTGATGCATTTCAGTTTTTCTAAGGCTGCTGTTTGAGTGAAAGTAATTGGGGTGGATCTTGAATAAAAATGAAATAAATGTGTAAAGCTATCAAAAATAAAACAAAATATTATGAACTCATTCTTTTTGGCTAAGATTTTTTGTACCAAAATTCAATTAGGAAGTTTGTAGTATTTTATTCAAAGCTGTGTTAAATTTCATTATTTTAAGTTATTATATTCAAGTTTCATTATTTGTATTTTTAAGTTGAGTGTATTTCATATGTGTGTTAGTGAAATCCTTGGTAGAATCTTCTTCGAGTACATCCTTCTTCAGTTGATAGCTCAAATATTTTTTATCTTCGCCTCAAGAAATGGGAATTGTACCTAATTACTCTGCTTAATTTGTGGAATGAATTTCTTTACAATTTATTTGGGTTTTGCTTCAAATTTCCAGCTTGCTAATCCTGTTCCCCGAATAAGACATCCTGACTGGCTTCACAAGAAAATGGTTGAGAAGAATGATACTCTGAAGCAGCGGAGAATCAATGAGCTCTTCACCAAGACCGCAGTGAAGCCTGTGACTATTAGGGAAGGTGGTGTGAATGAAACAGAGGTAAGACAGATAGAAATGACAATTAAGCGTGGATTGCTTTATTTTTCAACTGTCTTCATGAAGAGTTTACATCATTTGAAATGCATATTTGAGATCCTGTTTTTCCATAATATTTCATAGTTTCCACCATCAGTTTAAGTATTTGGTCAGATCAAATAACAGTTGAAATCAAGTGAATGATTGTGAAGTGCAAAATTAAACTATTGCTTGGGGTTGTGTGATCTGTAACAAGGCATTTAAGATAGTATTCAGGCACCTGGCCTGTAATTGTATATCCATTTTTGTTCAGGATGATGTTGAAAGTGGTCCATCCAATGATGCTGGCGCTGCAGTGGTGGACATTGAGGAGATAGGAAGGAATGGTAAAGATGTGCCATTATCCAGGCTGGCTGGTGGCCCCATTCCTGTTTGCAATAAGAGGAAGAGGGTTCAGTCTGAGGGGGAGGGTGACTCGGGGACTGGAGGAAGTCGGTGGAATGCTGCTGGCTGCAAGGACAAGACCCCTAAGAGCTGGAGGGAGGTCTTGGGCTCCCCACCATCTATGGGAACCACAAGGGTGAGGACTAACTACCCTTATGTACTTTTTCTGGTTGGCAGCATAGCCTGTTCTTGGAACCATCATATGATGAGATACCAGATACTATTATTGTGATGGCTTATGTTCTGAGGAGGTGGTGCTTCAGCATTCTTCCTATATTGTTCTCTTTTCATTAAGTTTTATAGCCTCTATGGTTATTTTGTTATCTATTTGTTGCCTTTGGCTGTTGTATGGAGTGTCATTTCAGCTGATGTGATTTTGTTCCTGTTTTTCTTGGAAAGAACCCACTTCTCACTACTGCGCAGTACTACCAGGAATGAAATTGTTTGGTAAAACTTGAGCTTTATTAATTTTACTGATTTTATGCTGACTCATCTCTGCAGATCATTAAGCCTTCAATCTTAATTTATTTTAAAATTATTCCATCAAAAATTTGTTTTTGTTTTGGAAAAACGAAGTTTAGAGCTGCAGAAAAATATGCATCTAACATAGAATAATTGTAAAACTTTGCCTTCATTATGCCACAAAAGTTTCTCAGAGCCATTTTGGTTGTACCATCGTGCCATGGTTTTGTGCCACAAATGTAATATGGTGTATTCTAACGTGAGTCCTGCATCATAATTGTCCTTAAAAACTTAGCCTAGTCTTCTTTAAGGATTGATAAAGAAGTACTTAGATTGGAAACACAGATTTAGTTAAAGAAAGTTGGTTCCATAAACTGCCACAAGACACAGGAATAGATTTTTATGAGTTCAAAAGTTGAATAGAACAGTAGCTCAGTTGTTCTCTCCTTATCACAAAAAGATTTGCACTCAAAATCTGACCATTGGATTGATATAAGCAGGAGACACAGTAGGAAAGACTCTTTATCCTGAGAAAACTTTAAGGGGAGAATAGTCTGTTGTTATGGATATGTATTCTCTTTGAATTTCTCAGGAAGAAATTGTGGAGTGGATCAAGTTTATGAAAAAGAAGTGGATCTTGCAAAAGGAATTAAGGAGTGCATCCAAGAGTGGCCAATTGGTCCCTGCAAATCGGGGTGGAATGGCCTCTGCCAGTGGACCAAGCAATAAGAGAAGCAATATACGTGGAGCCGGGACCATTGGTGGATTCTTGAGGAAGGCTCAAGAGACTTTATTGAATACTCCATGGCAAATAATTCAGGTTCTGCCTACTGTTTTTGCACGTGTTACTAGTGTTAATGCTTAAGTACTCTCTGTGGAGCACTTAATTTTTTTTTAGTTTGTCATGGGATTATAGTCTTTTGTGTGGAGGCTATCATGTATCCCAAATGCCCTTTTTCTTTAAATTCGGTCAGTGATACATTACTTGTTTGTCACTAATTTCCTATGGAAAAATTCATTTTCCAAGAATTTCTGGGTTAATAACTTGGTTAATTTGGTAGTGTGTTCTATGCGGGATGCTCTTCTTTGATGCATGTTGCTGTAGAGTAGTGGAATTTTCATCTAATCGTATTTGATAATACTATTTTATTATTATCCTAATATTAATGCGTAATATATAGTTTTGGGTCATGCTAATTTAAGATATCTAAAGTGTGAAGAGAGTATGAGATTGGTGATGAATATTTGGTGTTTCTGAGAACCTCTGGCTTTTGAAACCATTCTGGTTAACCAAATAAAGGTGGACAGACTCCAAAATGCAATATACATTATACAAAAGATAATTACTTGCCTGTAATGTCCAAGACCTGATATAGTCCATGGTGACATTACTCAACTAGCTCACCCCAGTGATAGTGCTAATTAACAGTGGTCATCATTGAGAAGATGAGTTTGCTGTGGCTCTCCACTGTATTCTTATTTCAGCTTGTTTCTCTGTTCCCTCATAATTCATCATTTTGACATACCCTGTAATGTCCCTCATGTATTCTATCCTTAGTGGTTTTTATCTGCCATTTCATGAGTTTAAGAGGCTCTTATGTTTCATTATGTTTTCTCAAACATTATGAAACTTTTAATTAATTAATTTCACAAACCTCTCATTGTTTGCTGAATTTCTTGAAGCATCTTTTCTGCACAGCTCTATTTAGTACCTTTTTCTCACTGTTTTCTCTATGTCCATTATATCTTTCGTTAACTGTGGACTTTACCATGGTTTCTAGTCATGATTCTGCAGCTTAATGTCCAAGCTTTATTTTTGTCTTGGGCAGTACTCCATATGTATGCCACTCAAGTTCCTCATCATTTCTTGGCCTAATGTTCAACATTTTATTTTGTTGACTTCTTGGATTATCTTTGTTAGTGCTACTCTTTGGTATTTTGGTTTTTCACTCATTGGTGATCCAATTTCCTTGGTAATATAATTCTCAAACTGTTTCAGTTTTTAATGTTAAAGTGAAATGGTGAATTACAGGCGATTTAACCAATAAGACATTTTCATTGGTTCTTTGCACGGTGCCTTAGCTTGTTGAGATGGAAAGTGTTTCTCATGGTGGATTTCTGGCCATCATATTTTCTTGTCTTGCTCATAATATACCTAGATGGTTTTTGAAGAGCTATGAACATTTAATATTAAATTTTAATTAAAATCAAATTTGAATTAAAGCTTAAATTTTATTTTGAATCCAAGTGAAGAAGAAAAATAATAAGATTTCAGGCTTTTCTGGTGAATACTTAGAATGTAAAACTCTCGAGTTTCCAACCAGGTGATGGTAGTTTGTGGTATCGGCATTTCGATGACGTGGATGGAGTTACTATTTGTCGCCTGCAATTGTCCTCAGTTCATCCTGAGGACAATTGCAGACTACATCATTGAAATGTAGGTACCACAAACTACCATCACCAGTTGGAAACCTGAGAGCTTTACATTCTAAGAAAAAATAGCATTTTATCAAATGGTGTTTATTTCCAAGACTTGTCCATTTAAGGTATAAATTCACTCATTCTTACTGGGAATCAACCAAAATAATCTTAACAATTTTTAAATATTTTTTGTTCTTCTATATAAAATGATGACTAACTCAGTCATTTGCCTGATTGATTTCTCTCCACAGCTTATAGAAACAGGGCAGCCTGGAGTTTTCCGCCTCTGGGCTCTGGTTGGCCCAGAACTCCATCAGATTCGCTTGGTAATTCCACGTGTATTTTATGTCAACCAACGATCACCTCGGGAAGAAGATCCGACTGGCAAGCTTTGGAGGAAGTGCACTCGAATCCTACCTCGATCCAGACCTGTCTTTAACCTTTACGAGTACTCAGTATCTGAAGAACTGTTTCGAGAACATAGTCAGTAAGTAATGGAGACTTGATGTTATCATTTTATGTAATTGTATATTGTCATGTGTGAGGTGTTAGTAGTCTTATCACTATACAGAGTATTAATTGCCCTTTTTGCCTATAAGAATTTGATATAAATTATAATATTGACTCAACAGTGTGTATACCTAAAAAGGCACATCAGAAATTATGCTGAATTGTGGTGCAGCTGTTGGCTGTTACACTTTTCTATGAGTATGTTCGTTCTACTGTGATTGATTTAACCACCAAAATGAATTTAGTTCACACCAAAAAATTTGTCCAGTTTACCAAATGAGATCGTTAGATTTTGTTGTATTTGCTTTGCATAATTTATAATTAATATAAATTTGCATAATTTATAGCTAGGACCATATGAAGATCACTATTTTTCTGATGACATTATTATTTGTCACTGTATATAACTTTGAATAAAGTCTTCTCATGTGTTCAACTCTAGGGAGCTGACAGCAGATTTATCAACTCCAGATATAGAAGGGATATATGAAACGCAGGTACCGTTAGAGTTTCGTGCCATTCTACAGCTTGGCACTGTGTGTGCGGTGGATCAGTCACAGCCGTCCGTCAATTCCCTCTCTGCTGCTGACTCTACTTTCCACTTGGATCAGCTGCATTCACCCTCTTCTCTCACTTCACATCCTTATCTGAAAACAGATTCCTTAAGACATGTTTATCTATATCACTACAGGTAAGATTCAGTGAAATTTTATGTATGCTTTGACTCTTTTAAAGAGAATAATTCTGATTGTGACATCACTGCTTTGTGGTGAACTGGCTCGTTGGCATACCACCAGGTTGAAGTCCTTCATTCCAGTAGATGTTTGGAAAAGAGATTCCAATCGAAGCTTGTTTCACTCTTGTTTCAAGCCTTTTTCTCATATTCAGGGTTGTTGAATTTGTTTGAAACATTGGCCATATGAAGAACCAAACCTTGCGGGGAGTACGAGAAGAGTTCTCCAAGAAATTTC
This sequence comes from Ceriagrion tenellum, assembly GCA_963169105.1. NCBI lineage: Eukaryota > Metazoa > Arthropoda > Insecta > Odonata > Coenagrionidae > Ceriagrion > Ceriagrion tenellum. The sequence continues at coordinate 69,363,065 of OY720643.1, forward strand.
ACCTAGGAAGTATTAAATCTTTTTCTTCTACTTTTTAGCAGAAGAATCTATATTGATTGAACTTAATGAAGAACATGTCTCTTTAATACTTCCTTTCTAATGTTAGAATTGCTTTTAATTGCTGCAGAATGTGAATGAATTAGAAAATGTTGTTTTCAAGTTTTTACACTCTGTTTATTTTAATGGTGCAGAGGATTTAGTTACCTATTATGACCATGGTTGAGTGCTTTGTTATGAGTGCTCAGGATAGGATCTCTTTGATGTACCTTGTTGGTTTGGTTGTCCATTTAATTGTAATTTCTTATATCTGTAAGTATAAGTTGTCTCTTTGTCCGAATATTTTGGCTATTGTCCATGACTTAAGTATCTGAGTCAAAATGAAAATAATGTTCTCTACCTCCTTTAATCATTAAATGAGAGAAAGTGGCGAAATATGCCATTATAATTATTGATACATAGAGCAACAAACATGAAAAAAATGGAAGAAGAATTGATTGTTAAATTTACTATAAAGCTCTTAGGCTGTTACCCAATTCTAATTGACCTGCAGAGTTAGACTGGTTCTCCCGAAAGATGAACTTTCTAGTATGTATGTGTTTTTTAAACTGATGCATTTATTTTCCTTTCTCTGTTGCTTAGCATTCAACCATCAAAGATAGGTGCTACATCCAAGAGAATGTTATTGGCTCTCTTCATTCCCAGTGCCAAAAAGGTTTTTGTCAATGTACTTGACGCTGTTCGGACCAATCGAATGCCTAATTTGAATTCCATGCTAGCTGCTGAGAGGGAAGTAAAGTGAGTGTTTTATCATTAATCTTTGACACTTCTGAATAAACATAGTGATAATTAATGATCAGCCAGCCATTAATCAATGAATAGCCAGCTTGAAATCTTTAAAATGATGTGATTGAGCCCTACCTACAGCTTCAAAAGCTAACATAAATAAAATTATCACCCTTATCACAGTTCTATTTTTTGTTCTACATAGCGGTGAATACAAAAATTAATGCGGCTGATTAATGGAGAAGCATACTCACTTGTCCAGAGATAAAAACATAAAAATCATGTGTAAATATTCCTCGAGAGAATTAGATATACCTTCGAACACATTATACAAGCCAGTTTGCAGAAAAATATAATTTCTTGTGAGGAGCAGACCACAGGAAGATCCACTCAACCATGTGGGGTATCCTCCAATGAGATTTTTAGAAAATTAAGCATCTGGTTTTGAGTTACGTTAATATTTTCTGTGGATCCCTCTGGCAAAAAATTAAATTTTCCCTCAAGTGCCTCTGGTGGTGTGTTTCAGTTTGTATCTATTTTGTTTGACTGAATTTTTTTACCTGTTTTGCTTCGTTTGATCCATGTCAAGTGAACTTCATCATATATACTTACGTTACGTTACGTTACGACTTACATGTAAAGCCAAGCAATTTATCCATGGCATCAAATGGTCCAAGGTCAATGTGTATCAAACTATACAATAACCTACCTGACTGTATAAAAAAAGAAGAGAGAGTACCAATATTTAAGAAAATGGTACGTGAATACCTGACTCTCAAGTGTTTTTATAGTGTTAAAGAATTCTTGAACTTGTAATGATTTCTTCTTTATAATTCTGTAATTATTAATTGTATTTGACATGTCCTATGCACTTGCCAGTATTATTACTGTGTATTGTGTCTCTTGGATGAATAAATATTATATTATATTATATTATATTATATTATATTATATTATATATATAAATAAATAATTTAAAATGTTGTTGTCGTAGACCTGTACATCAACCTTTCAGACTTTTTTTGGTACATAAATTTAATGTTTATATTGGAATAATGATAATAATTACGTGATATGTAATATACATAAAAACATTGAATACCGTACTTATTTCAGATGCACACATATTCATTTCAGTACTTCTCGTGTGTGATGGGAAAAATGAGTCCTTTGGAGTTGTATGTTTTCATATACTAGCTATCAACCACTGCATTCAGTTATCTAGCCTTAAGTTTGATATTTATCTAATTTCTTTTCAGGCTCTCCAAAGGTAAAACAGAGAGCTCACTTCCACCTGGGGGAACTTATTCTTTTGAGGTGCGTGTGGAAACTGAAGTTCGAATTGTACATCGCAGCATGCAGAGAGCATTGCAAGATTATCGTGATGAGAAGAGGGGTCCTACTTATATTCTTCTGCATTCTCCATCAGGTATAATGGGTGTTGAAACAATTGTATGGAATGCTTCTAGTTATTCAAAGTTTATGCCTTCTCTCGGTACTTTAATCATTTTCATGACAGTGTACATCACATCTATTTTATCTACAGCTCCTTTCTTTGTTAAGTTATGTATAGCATACTTTTAATTTCCATTTTCACAACATGCCCACCTAATTTTTTGGGTCTCATCAAATTCTGTGAAGTATTGATCCAATCAAAATCAAATCGAAAATTATTTGATTCTTGCTTATCAATTTATTCTGAACCTTGAACATGTGTACATAATTTCACTGTCGGTTTTCTCACTATTTTCTGCTCGATGTCCATTGTACTTCTTCTGTCCCATGTGATGGTACTTCTGAGATAGGTGAAGGAATCCACTTGCTCTAATTTCTCTCCTCCCTGGGTGACTTCTACACTCAGTTTTTCTCTCTTCTGCATACTAAGATTTTTGTCATCTTATTTATTTTATGGTCCCATGATAAAGATCTAAAAGTAATTATGAAAAATCTCCATTTCATAGATCTTGCGACTCTAACATCCCTCATGCCGGGACTTGCCGAGTTCCCTGTCGTCCAGCTGTTTTCAGTCGGTGACTCATCCTCCACTGCTCCCCCGCCTGCATTGGAGTGGCAGAGATGGGCTGCCCGTTCCATGGTCCGTCATTTTTTGTCATCTGAGTCGATGTTGAGCCTCACCCTTGAGCAGTGCCGTTACTTCAGGGTTCCAGTCGGAAACCTCCCTCGGGACCCAACTCTCTTTGGTGCTGACCTCTTCTTTGCACGTCATCTTAGGCGCCAGAATTTTGCCCTCTGGTGCTCTCCCACTGAGATACCAGATCTTGGAGGTCGTGAAGCTGATGATAATGGGTGAGTTTCTCTTAAATATTGCTGTGACCTGGCATTGGTTTTGTTGTTACTTTTTAAGGCAACAGGTGTAAGGAGGAGTTTTGTCCTTGACTTGGTGGACTTCTCTTGTCTCAGGAAAGGATAGGTAAAGAGTACCCTGTCTTCTGCTTTTAACTTTTATTTTTCATGGCTAGGTTTGAGTGCATAGCAGCATCATGAGGAGGTCACCACTTAATGATGTTGATTTGTGGCTAAACCTGGTTGTGAAATATCAAAGTTATGTTTAGATTGGTAGTTTTCTCTTTACCCTATCCTTTGTTGGGGCAACTGTGGTAATCTGTGAGAGTTAGTTGCAGATCTTTGCGTTATATAGTATCGTAAAAACTGTCATGATTTAGGCATGAATTTTTAAGTGACCGATATGCTGTATAATTCTACAGCTTCATGCCTTTCCACGCGCAGCCCTTTTGCTGCACATGATGAGTATGTATCATCATCATTTTACTGACATTCTTCATCTCTCCACGGCACAGGAATCAAAATTCTGCCCAGCAAAAGGGTTAAATCTTACTTGTAACCAGTTGGAGGTGACTGCCACCATATTTAAAATTTTGCATATTTTAAGGGGTCAATTTTGTAGTCTTAATATGCACATATTTGTCTCATTCTTAATTTTTAATTGAAGTGAACATAAAGAATTTCAACATTGAAATTGGTTGTATGTACTTCTTGATTTTAGGTTGCTTACTGAATTTGAGGAGAGTTCAAGCATTCTGACAAACCAGCCGGGATCGTATGGCACAGTTTGTGTCGAGCTTGATATTGATGGCCTTGCTGTTAATACTCTTCTCCAGTCACACCATGTAAATGATATTGATGGTATGTATAATTTGTATATTCTGATGCTTGTAAGCCCTTGTACATGTTGGTATGGAATGTAAATTTTTCAATATTAGTACATATCTTGCCATTAATTGTTGCTTGAAAAATTTTTCATTTTTCAAAAAAATGAATTGATTAAGGATTGACCTCTTCACAAATACTCTACTTCTTTTGTTTGAGTGAAAATGCATAATTTTAGGAACAATGGTTTAATCCAGTGAAACAATGGGAAATTTTCTCCTTAGACACCACCTGCTCGAATTAATATTTTCCTTATTGTAATATGTTGTCTTCTTTATTCTTTTAATTCCCATTATTACCCTGGGAAAATGTTACTAATCTGTATAGGGCTTGGAGAAATTATTTAAAAGTTATTATTGAGTGAAAATAGGACGTATTATCAAAAGCATAAGCATGCTGGTATAAAAGTTTGAAATATGTAATGAAGTAAATGAAAATGAAGAGAATTGAGCCGTAAATTTACAATTATAAGTTTCGTGGAAGTAACTAAAAAAAATGTTCTGGAAACTCATGTAAATGAGCAGTTTATATAAAGTACATATGCCAACCCGTCTCTGATTTCACTGTTTGATTTCCAGTGATTACAGTTACTGCAAATGGAAAAATTTGTCTTATGGTGAAAAAATAACTTTATGTATTATCATTACTTTTACATGTAGCTGCCCTGCCTTACAACTGCTATTCGGAAGCAGCAGTTTGACAGGATTTCCTAAATTGCTTCCTTTGTGGTGAAACAAAATGTTGCTTTCTATTCTCTCTAATAATGTAATTACTTTGGTACAGACTATTGTACTTGCCTTGCGCACTAGGTTGCCCACTTCAAAATAGATTGGGAACAGAAATGATGCGTGAGTTCAATGGGTTCTGCAGAGTCGTTGAAACAGCAGAGAAGGGCTCTGGGCTCTCTTCTGCATAGTTCCTTTTTCGTGGATGACAGATTTGGAGGCATTACACAAGGCAATATATCCAGGGTGATTATAAAGCATAAAGTTAACACAAGATTCAACTGTGTCCAAAAGACCTCAAACCTCCTCTGCAAGGCCATGGACTGCTTACAGGAGAACATCAAAGGGGTCTACAAAGTAGCATGTGAATGTGGAAGATCCGACTTTGGACAGATATTGAGAGCACTCTCATGTCGACCGAAAGAGCATCAAAGGGACGTAAAAAATAGGCAGCTTGGCAAATCAGCTCTGGCTGAACATACTTGGAGTGGACCTTGTCATTGCATGAATTTTGAAGGGGCAAAATTAAATACTTAAAAGAACCACTACATCCCCAGACTTATCAGAGAGGCCATCAAAATTGTGAAAACAAAAGAAAATATAACTAGAGAAGATGGTTAAACTATCTCCAATGCTTGCAAGAGGGTTTTCTCAAAGAAGGAAAGATGGACCAATGAAAGTGCCCATAACTGAATTTGCTGGAAACACAGCCCCCTATTTAATGTGGATATGAATACCTTCATCTTCAGTTCAGACCTGAAGAAAGCAGCTGTAATGCTGCCAACGTCACTGTCGTTCATGAAAATGGAACTGAGTGGACAAGAGTCCAAAAACTTCACAGCCAGAGTTTTAGTATGCTGAGCAGCTAAAGAACATCAATATTTTTTGTGTTGATCTTTTGTAAGAATTCCAGAACTTTTTAAAAATTTACTTCCACCTAACTTATTATTGTAAATTCATGACTCAATTCTCTTCATTTTCATTTATTATATATTTCATGGCATCAAACATGGGTCATGTAAAGTTTTTACTAACTTCTGTGGTTAAAAGCTAATGTTTTGGAATACTTACTTGGGACTATGTTGATGGCTATGCTCAAAACTTCCAGCTATTACCATTGTACTCTCTCAGGATACTACCAACTGGTGTGAAATGTTTGGTAAACTGGCAGGTTCCAACATTCCGTTCAGTGCTGTCTGTGTGTGTACATAAGTGCCTATGTGTGGTCCAGTCTGTGCTGAATTCAACACCTTTAATGGGTAGCTCCCAATATCACTATCAAGATCATTGGTGTTAAACCACCAATGGATTTGGAAAAATTCCCTGCTTTTCATGGAATTGGCATTGAAACTTAAATTGCCCTCAGTCGTGTTTAATTTTTTTGCCATTATTATTTTCAAAGATGAATGTCATTTTTTACCTTTATTTAGGCATTGATAGAAATTATGTTACCTGCATTGAAAAATTGACTTATTGTATCGTTTTTAAAAATCATTTCAATTAATTGCATCAGGAACCAGCTCCAGTGTGTCTTTTGACACTATACCTCAGGCATCCCTGGAAGAGATGATGGGAGAAACTGGGGTGGCTGTGCTCCCGTCATATGATGAGACAGCTCTCTGCAGTGGTGCGTTCCGTGTTTTGCGAACAATGGTTGGAACGTGGCTTCGAGATGTCTCTTTGTATCGCAATGTCTTTGCTGACTTTCAAATTGTGCATTTCTACAGGTGAGTTTTATGGGCTATGTAAATTGGTACTGAAATGCCACGGAGACCATAAATGGGAATGTTTTCTTTTTGCTGATACATCTTCACAGTCTGAGTTCTCATTAAATGTCCATGCTCATGAAAGTTTTTATTTTAAGTTTTTCTTTTTGGCTTCAGTATTTCATAGGCTTCTCCTAATCTTGACATAAATTTCATGTGGAGGATTCTTTTGGGGATATAAATGATAAAAAGTAGGTTATGTGGTGTATTTAATGTAAAAAAATTTATTTAATGGTACTACTTTTAGTTCTTGGAAGTTTCAATATCAAACGAAACTGTTTCAGGCGTTACTTAGTGTAAGTTTTGGATATTCATGATGAAAAGATACAACTTGGTTAATTCTACTTTAATTAACAAATTTGTGTGGAATTAACCAAATTGTATCTTTTCATCATGAGTATCAATATCAGGCTAAATAATTTATAATTTCATAATCAAGGAAGTTAAAACCATAATGAAGCATGATTTATTGGTATTACCACAGAGTAAGCATACTTTGGTCATGTGAGAACTCCGATGTTAATTGCTCTTCTATTTTCATTAAACTTAAATATGTACTCTATTCTGTAATATTTTACTGAGACAAGGTGAATGCTCTCTTGGATTGAGCTTGTTTATTGTTCATCTGTTGAAATCAAGTGGAGATTTGCATTTGCTGGTAACTTAGGATATGTTTTCTGCCCTTAATTTTGAAATCCTCTCATCTATCTTTGTAGAAGGTTCAAAGAAGAATTTCAAGAGAGTTTTCATTGCATTTCATATTTTAATCTCTTCTGATAATGTCACATTGATTGCTTGTTTGTTTATATTTACCCAACAACTCAAATGGAATGCTGTATTTTTCATTGAAGGTGGTTAAGAACTCCAAGCACTCTGCTATATGACCCTGCGTTGAGGCGTACTTTGCACAGCCTAATGAAGAAGCTGTACATTCAGTTGGTGGCTGAATTCAAACGTCTTGGCTCTGTGATATTGTATGCAAACTTCAATAAAATCATTATCTGCACAAAGAAGAAAAAGGTGGAAGATGCCATTGCCTATGTGGAATTCGTGGTTCAGAGCATTCGAAACAAGGAGCTTTTCCACAGTATTGAGATATCGTACAGACAATGTTGGGAATATCTTTTATGGTTAGATCCGGTAAGATTGCATATTTTTTAAAAATTGTATCATCAGTCATTACAATGAAACTGCTGTTTAACTAAGTTTAAGGGAATTAAGTGGTGTCGAAATTGTTATCAGGAACAATGTAAGAGATGAAATAATTACAACTACGTTAGCTTAAACATTCTTAACCCTTTTACTGCCAGCGGGCCGATATATCGGCAGTAAAGTAGTAAAGCAGTAAAGAAAACTGCCACGGGCCAATTTATCGGCCCAACTTTTTCAACTTTTACTTCGTGATATGAAGCCTCCCGGGAATGGCTCCCGTTAAATAGGCCTCCATTCCTCCATGGTTCTAAGCCCTAAATATATCTTCAGCATTAGGAAAAAATCTAAATGTATAAAAATAAAATTAAGTACTAGAAATAATTACAATTGTGAAATCTTGCGAACTTCCTGAAAACAGCCTTGGCAGTCTTTGCACATCCCACCCAAAATGGGCTGGCAGTAAAAGAGGATTAAGGTATAAAATGGACATGAAATTTAATTTACAACTGAGTATTAAAATGAAATAATAGCTCTTGTAATTATTTAAAAAATTGTAAAATGTTTGCCACTTCATTTTTTAAAGTGATCTACATATACATACTACCCTGTGAGCCGCCACATGTGCGTGTAGCAGGGGGTGTTAGGACACCAGCCATGTTAAGAAATAAGGTTATGGGAGGTGACATGTATTTAGGGGACTTCAGTGTACATGGTGGTTGCTTATTGTGTGCGGAAAGAATGAGTTTTTGTACCTATCTGTTTGGCAATGTGTCTATCTCATTTAATTGCTTCTGTCAGACCTAGAGCTGTATGTAGCATCATGATTATATTCTCTGTGTCGCTCTGAAACACACCAGTTCTAAATTTCTCAAGCAACCTAAGCCTAGCATGTAGCCTCCGAGTCTCTAGGGGCTCTCACCTTAATCCCTTGCTGCTTATTGCAGCTTTTAACAAAGTGTGCTGATTTTCTTTGTATGTTATTAATTTTGTGATAAAATCAATCGAATAGTTAAATTTTCTTATTGGAAGAAATACAAAAGAATTTCTAATTTTCTCATTCCTGACTGTTGCATTTTCTGAAAGTTTCTCGATTTCTTAAAAAAAATACAGTAGTGATCACTCATTGATGAACTATATAAAGTTAAGGTAAAAAAATGTCATGTCCCACGTCAACATTACTCAACATCACTCAAAGTTCTATGAATGCATATTTGGGGAATAATCTTTTGGATAATGGCCAAATCATGCAATGATGAACATGAACTATGAGTGCCTTACAAAAGGCTAGTTGGTTATGCCCTGTAAAGTCTTGAGTGTACGGAGTTGGAGGGGCCAAAAACTGGGCACTACGTAAAATGAAGAGATAGCTTAGAGGTGACTACAATGCAAGGTGAATACATTTATCTTAGCTGTTGTTACAATTTATTTGGAATAACACCTACCTAATTTAAAGCTGTAAACGAGGATTAAATAAAGGTGCTTCTTTTTCAAAGAACTATGGAACTAGCTACGCAGTAACTTTAATCGAGTCACCTGCTAGTGTTCACACCACTGTGTGAAATTCACCGTTAAAAAATCATTTGCCTGGACAGGGTGTAATTGAAATGCTACCAATTCTTCTTACAGTCAAGAATATTTTGCTCTATGGGACTGAAGTGGTATTGTGTAAAATCGAGGAACCATGTAAAATGAAGTACATATTTACCATTGAAGTTTCCAATAGTTCCTGATTGTACTTAACTATCACCACACAAAATGAAGAACTATGCATAATCAAGATTTTATTGTATTTTCTCTAAAACAGCTCTTTGTTCTGTTTGATTTACTGTCAGAAAGTATGGCTGCGACCATTCAAAAGGAGTATGAAAAAAAAACTCTTGAAGTCTCTGTGATAAGTCCATGTCTTTAGTAATCAATAGTTAAACCAAACATTTTGACTGCTTAGAAAAACCTTTTTGTGAAGACTTTTTGATTTTTTAATCTCAGTTTTGACTGGTTGCTCTGACATTTTGGATCCTTGTCCTTATTTTCAGGCAAATCATGCTGGGGTGAAGGGAAAACTACCTGAAGGATTAGGGAACATTGGAGAAGCAGGAGGTGCCGATGACAGCATGGCAATCAAGGACAAGGGAAGGACAGAGGAGGATGGGGAAGATGATGAAGAAGAGGGACAGGAGAGGGAAGAAGTGTTAAACGAAGATGATGATGAAGATGATGCGGTAAGGCACCTCTTAGATGAGAATGTAGTACATATTTTCAAGCTGTAAGATTTTCCCAGTTTAACCCAGTACAGGCATCATCTTTTGTGTATGACATAAGATCCTTGGTACAATTCAGCTTGAAAATACTTGTAGAAAACATTGCAGTAATTGTCATCGGCTGTCATCAATCCTAAGATAGGTTCCAATAGCTCTCCAGTATCTCTCCTCTCGGCCAACGGGTTCATTCTTACATAATTCTTTACTTAGTCATTGTTCAAAATAGGCTCTATACATTTTATTCTCAGTATGCCTCTGTATTTTTGTCCATTTTTCCTTCCATTATTGCTTTCAGTATGCTTCTTAAGTCACAAAATGAGGTCCAACAAGTTTTTCTCTTGAGTTTGAATTGAAATTCTTTTCTCTCCAACTCTTCATGGGACTTATTTTCTGCTGATTTTTGCAGTCCACTGCAATAATATTCGCTATAATATAACATGGACAACTACTGTGCTTCAAGATGCTTCATATCTCTCACCTGAAGTATCACTGTTACTTGTGTTGGTATTTTTCGTAAGAATAATTATGTTGTATGCAAATTCTTGGGACACTGTTAAGAGGCACTGATATTTTTGGTTAATTTTTGAAGGAAAAATTTTGCAACTTTCAAGAGTTAGCATCTTGAGGAAGAAAATGGGATTGTTTCCTTTCAAAAGTAGCAACTGTATTAAAGTCGTACATGAATATCCCAGAAACAAATGAATGGTGGAAGTCATATAGTCTTTGCTGAAAGTAGAGAGATGGGCACATTTAAAAGTGACGCAAAGTTAGATTCATGAAAACATACCTATACCCTTGGCCCATGAAACAGGCTGGTTTTACAATGCCGTGAAAAGTTCATGCATCTTATGGGTTGAGAAATATGGTATGAGATTATTATTTGAATTTACTAGTCCATTCAATACTTTAAAGTCAATTTTTCTACCTGCCATAGCCTTTCTGTCCATGAGCACATTGCTAAAAATGACTACCTGTTGACCTCTGTTCCTGCATATTGGTTTTGCTTGGCTACAAAAGTTTCACTATGAAAGTTACTTTTAAAAAATGACAAATTTGATGAATTGTCAACAAACTGTAAATATCCTCAGGAAAATAATGTGGACTCATTCTCTGCTGCTTTGGTTGGGGTACTCTTGGTATATCTGCCTGTAAGTGAAGTAAAGCTTTGTATAATTTTCTGAAATTTTATTGAATTTGCCAACTTAGGTTTCAGCTCATGCTTTCATTATCAAGGAGGCCCTGATATGAGTATGTTAGAGGAAACCTTAGCCAGCATAATCAATAAAATTTATGTGGGCTACTCTAAGTTTTCTTTTACACAGATATGGATTACCACAAAGTAAGGATGAGTCAAATCCAAATGTCGATTCTCGATTCCACCGATTCTCAGAATTAGAATCGGTATCGAGAATCAATCGCCAAAAGTCGATTCCGATTCCATCGATTCCAGAGAGATAAATATTCAATTTTCATTTATCACATCATATTTGTCCCAGAAATTTTGGGTGTAGGCTATCTATTTGTACTTTTTATCTACCTCAATAAGCTGAGGATTTATAAGCTATTTGTTAATAAATATACTTTTTGAGCGACTTAATTGCCTTAGTTATTTTATTTCATCCAATACTCGAATTTAAATAATAGTCGTATGCTACTGATATATCAATATCCCACCTGTTATTAGGAATAAGAATCAATGAAAATGGAATCGAGAATCGATTTGAAAGAATCTGATTCGAAAAAAAGTGGAATCGACTCATCCCTACCTCAAAGTAATGCACATTAAGTTTACATGCACCAGTTCACATTTTCTGCTAATGAACATTGCTTGACACTGATTAAAACCCTTCTCTGCACCTCCTGTAGTTGATATTTATTCAAGAACTTTAACGTATCTTTGATAATATTCTTGCGCTGTAGCTGCTGCTTAAGAGCCTTTGGTTCTGCAGAAAAAAGTTATTCCTTTTTTTTTAGAATAATTAGCAGTAATGTTTCATTTTGGAAGCAAACTGTCATACGTAAGAGAGGTTTTCTGTTAATGAATGCTCACTATGCTAAGAAATTAAAAGGTCTTAAGAATACATACAATTTTCTGTTGATAAATTAAAAACATTTCCTTTATATATGCAGGATGTTCCTATAGAGATGAATGAGAGTTGGAAAAACTCGTATTCTTTTCACACAATATGTAATTTGTGGTTTATTGAAAATTTCTTGTATCTCTTAATTTTAAAATAGCATAAGTGCAACTCAAATATTGTGATTAAGTTATTTCCATATGTCACTAAGTATTCAAACTCAAATATTGTGATTAAGTTATTTCCATGTGTCACTAAGAGCGGTGTTTATCCTGAAGGTCAATCATGGTTACACTATATTCTATCATGCATTACAGCCCGAAATCGTGATGAACTGGAATCTGATGGAATACCTCCCAGACGTGAGCATCCAAGCCGGTTTCAGCACTGTCATTGCTGGTTACATTAGTGCAGTTTACAGACATTTGAAGGAGATAGCTGACGATCGTGCCAAGATTGGAGGCATGACTCCTGTGAGACCGTGGAGGAAGCGTCATGAGTCAGTGGCATCACAGCTGACGCAACCTAGTCAAGAGCCACTAGGTCTCGGTGTACACACTGGGGCATCAAACTTTGCACGAGAACTTATTGGTGGTGATATGTCTCAAAAACTTTTCCAGTGAGTAGCCTCCCATGATTCACACTTCTCTATCTACTCTTTTACTTAAATTCCATTACAAAGCAGATGTCTCCTCATTTGCTTTTTTACCCTAGTAGTTACAATCGGTGTCTTATATCACTGCACCAATGTTTCAGAATGTTACAGTAAAATCACTCTGCACCGAAATTCAAGGGACATAAGGAGTAATGGATTCGTTGTTGTAAAATTTGTTACGAAATGATGCATAAATATGTTATGTTTACCTTTTTGAGGGCATTGCGCAGATATGACTGTAGTTTTTTGTGCTAATTTATTTATCATGTGGTATTGCTGAGTTTTATGGTACAAATATTTTACAAATGTACTGGAAAAATTGGTATAACACTAGCCAAATGATTTTTTAATGGATAAGATTGAATAAGGATTTAAGTTTTAGTTTTGCTGTATGGACATGGAGATAGCTACAATGCAAACTGCCTCTTTCTGTAGCATATTACATTATTGGTTGTGTTTTAAATTTATTTATTTTAAAAAAAAGCTAAAGTGATCATTTAGACGATAACAGTACTATTTCATGCAACATTTGAAATGCAGTTTAAACATACCACATCAGCATTTGTAAATGACTGTGTATTAGTTTATTGTGGTAAAGAGTTAGCCTACTTTTCATAGACACTCATTGTTTGACGACAAATTAGGCTGTTGTAAGTTGGAGATTAATTACCTTAATTTATGTCTTTTCTGATAGGGAATGAAAAATGCATTAGTGTCCATTTCCGATTGATTAAAAAAAATAATTGTCATGCTATCTTATTTCTTCATGTAAAATATAACTTTAGTGAAAATTTTCCATGCTTCGGATTGTAAATTTTGTTTGGACTTGGTAAAACAGTTTGTTTTTGACTTTGGAAAATTTTGCCTCCAGTTTTTTTTACATAGTGGTTCTACTGTATATTTTTATAGATGTCTTGCAAAGGGCACAATTTATGGTGTGGTTAAAGTTTAATGCAAAACATACCTAGAGTAGCATTAATTGGATGGGCAGTGCAGAAATACATTCACTTCTCTCTCTTTTTTTACCATTTAACTGGTGTACATGTCAATAGCTCCTAGTGAGTCTTTCTATTCTTGCATTTCTTGTTCTTTGATGGAGATATTTTGTTTTCAATTTTAGCTCTAGATTTTTTTTTGCCATTTTTGTGTCTCATAGTACCCAATCCAAATCCCTTCCCCATTCATTACTGGCAACTCCCTTTCTTGTACCTGTCTATCCTCATAAATCTCCCCCCTTACTTCTGAGTCCATATGTTACACTCCTGTGGGGTGAAATGCATCATACCATTTAAATATTTTTGTGGCAGAACACTTGTTTCATTCATGATGGAGCCAGACAGGGCTGGGCAGTATTTCAAGCACACTACCTGAATCTATCTTGTATTTGAAATACATTTGGAGTAGTATTTTGTATTTCAAATGCTCCTCGGCCTATATTTTGTCCAGCCCTGGCTGTAAGGTTAAGTAATGGGACTTATCGGGGCTAGGCAGTATTTCAAGTGCAGGTATTTTAAAATATGTATTTGAATTACATATGCATTTTGTATTTAAAAAAACATTTGGAGCAGCATTTTTTATTTCAAATACTCCTTGGCCTGTATTTTGCACAGCCCTGGAGCCAGACTAGTGTTTTTTGGCTTGGCGATGTTTCTTGTGGCATAGATGTGAATCCTGGAGAGTTATATTACTATGAAAATGTCTTACCTTTGCAATTATTGTGAACAGGATTACTCAGAAGATTCATAAAAAGATGCCATCTCAAGAGATAGACAGTGAACTTTCTCCAGCATGGAGTTTGGAGCATGAGAGGATAAGCCCAGCTCTTGGATTTGTGAAAGCTGTTTGTAAGGTGAGAGGATCAGTGAAACTCCATTTTTGGAAATGTCCCCTTCTTTTGGACATAGAGCACATCCTTGCTAATCTGGTCTGGTCCCCTGTGCTGAGTGAGAGTGGTGTGTCAAGGGGTGGAGAGATGGTATCAATTCTGCGTAATCTAAAATTATTTCCTGAGTGAATATTTTTGGTGGATATGATTGACTTTTTTTAAAAATTGAACACTTTTTGAAATATGAGATACAATGAAATGAGATACAATTAAATTAATTTTCATGTTGCATATTTTGCAACAGTAGCTTCCAGCAAACACCATTAAGGAATGCAAATGAGGTTTTAAAATTCTTGTGGAATATTGCTGTAATCAATTTCCTTATAATTCCAATTGCTTCAAACTGAGAGGATAAGATTGGAAAGTCAGTGGATGAGACTTGTATTATTGAGTAAAAATGTTGTTCATTTCTTTGTAAATCTTGCCCATGGGAAAATTTTAACTTACTATGAATGAAAATGTGCTTTTTGAATATTGGCAGTTGTTACTATGGAAAACATCATTTGCTACTTCACCACTTAAGTATTTCGTGGCTGTTTTTACATTAGTCTTACATCTTCACCCCTTCGGCAAAGACTGCTGTCCCTATTTATTTATATTTCTATTCTATAAGCATACACAACGACCAAATCAGTATTTAGGTATGCATGTCAGTAATGGGATATATAGTGAAAAATAACATTGGTAAGTAATCAAAAGTTGTCTGTGACCTATGAGTTCTCTAAAAAAACTGATAATGTTCCTTTTGAAGTGGCTGGATAATCCAGATTCCCCCAAACCATGTTGTTGAGATTAACGAGGGTCTTCTGTATTTTCTGTTTCAGTCTGACTTTAATCATCAGTTATTATGATAAGTAATATTTTCAAGTTTTTTTTACACTACCGTTATATCTATTGGCCTCTAGTGACCATACGGAAGTGGCCTATGGCAGATGTATTGCTCTGCGTTTTTCACCGATATATGTATATGAGTTGATTTTCACTTCTTTCAAATTTTAATCTAAATCCATTATTTAATGCTATTCCACTCTAAAATATTGACATTTATGTACCAATTTTTGAAGTATTCTGGATAGAATAAATTATGATGACCATTTTAAAAATCTGGAAACTGACATAAATATTCAGCATCATGGAAAATGGTCTTGGCATGTAGGATTTAATTTCTCCCTGTAAATAATTGAAGTAAGTTCTTCTCAGGTTGTGTCAGGGTTAATCACTCCACCTTCTCTGACGGTTCAATGAAAGACTTTTTCATCGTCATCAGGGCCATTGATGGCAACTACAGCCCTGATGATGATGAATAAGTTTCATCGAAACATCGGCAAAGATGGAGCATTATCCCAGTTGCAAACCTGAGAAGGATTTACTTCGGTCTTGTCAGTCTAAGCACACCTCAACAGGAATTGTTTTGCTGTCAAAGAATTAAATTCAAAGTAAGCTTGGAAAAAATCACTGGTAAGGTATTTTTGGGCCTATCACAGTGACCTGTAGTTTAGTTTTATTATAGTTTCTTTCAATAATTACAAAATGTCCAACGGACCTGAAGACGCCCCCAGGAAGAGGGGAGAAACTGTTGTCAGAATAACTAAACACGCGATGAGAATACCTGAAAAGAGCAATATTATTATAGTTTCTGTTTATTTGTGCTTGCCAATTTTGTACACTTAACTTTCTAAGATAAGCAAGTGCTTATTCAAACCCTTGCCTTTTTTTGGTTTTTCAAGGTCCTTTCCCTTGATAGTAGTGTGGTAGAAGAAGTGACTAAACTGCGCCGGAATCTCCTTCGACTCATTGGTGTGGGTGAATTTTGCCAAGATGCGGAATGGCATGATCCTTGCACATCATACATCTTACCAGAAGTGATCTGTAGGTCATGTAATCACTGCAGAGACATTGATTTATGCAAGGACAATTACAGGACTGAAGAAAATGGAAGGTAATTAGAAATTAGTTTGTCTACTGAAAACTAGTCTGTGAATAGATGGTACTTTATTTCACAGAATAAACAAGGCCACTGAAGGTGTTGTTTTTATGAAGTTTTAACGTTCTGGTGTGCATTTTGTTGAAGTTACATATTTTAGCTGGTGTGTAAGGCGATCATTGAATCGGGCTGAACTGCACAATTGTCTTTTTACTCTCAGTGTTGTGTTGTTGATATCATTTCTGGGACTGGTCAATGAACACATGGCCACCAGAATTAGTAAAATTAGTTTTTGGTCTCTGTGTGCTGAAATACATTTCTTACTGAAGAAATCACATCAACGTCACACCGTAAATCAAAGACCAGGACAAAGCCATAACACATTCAGAACGTTAGCATCACTGAATGTTAGAAATTGGAAATCTTTAAAAAATGATTGGAAACACCTTATATGATAAAGTAAAAGGGAGGTATTACTCTCTCCTTAGGCTTGATAATGATTTTGAAAACTCCTTCGGCCAAATGGTAGACCCACTGGAAATGCTGAGTCAATGCCCAACCCTCTCAAGTGTATTTCAATGATAATTTTTAATTTTTTGAGCACTAGTCTCATTGATTTTGGGACACACTTAGTACATAGTTGTACCCTGATGTTGGACTTATTCTATTGATTGGATTACTTACTGTATCACTTCTAAGTGTTCCGTATAGCAAAGGTAAATTTTTATCTTTTCAATGAGAAACCTAATAGACCCTTTTTCTTATGTGGCAGGAATGTTTGGATATGTCCCCTGTGCGAGGTGCCTTACGATAACTCGGAAGTTGAGTATTCGTTGCTTGATATTGTGCACCGGAAGTCAATGGCATATATGCTGCAGGACCTTCAGTGTAAAAAATGTCATCAGGTAACTATCAAGAGGAACTTCATTTTTATGCTACATTTATGGAACAAAGTAATTAACTCCAGAGAGAAACACCCTCTCTTCAGTTGATCTGGTAGTAGTTATTAATCACAGTCTGATTGACACAGTGGATACTGTCCTCTAAATTGGCAGTCACATTGAGGGAAAGCACTGTGTTATCCAACTCGTGGTTAAGGTGGCTCTAGCTTGACTATGTGAGTCAAGGCAAATACTAAGATATCTATTTTCATTTATTCAGCTTAAAAAATTACTGCGGCCTCTGATGAAAAAAGTTATGTAGTGAAAACCAAAATGATAATAAAAAATTTGCAGATCACGCCACCAATATATTTTTTAAGTTGTCCAGAGCAAGGCAACTTGAGCTGTACGGCCTTGTGATGTAACAAATTTAGGAAAAATCTCGTATATAGGAGATTAAGTGGCACCTCTCCTCAAAAGAAGGGAAAAATAATTTTTGCTGTGTTGGTTAAATGGTAACATCTGTGACCAACCACATCCTCTCAACCAGAAAACCCAGGCATCCTTAATGGGGTCCCTTTTGCCCTTTGAAGGATCCCATCTTGGGTTGAGTGGGTGTCTGTGAGTGGTCAATGATGAGGAATTACCATTCCGGTAAACCACCACAGAGATGTTTTCTGGTTGAGAGATTGTGGTTGTTCAGTGACGTTTCCACTAAATCAACACATAAAAAATTATTTTTTCTTTCTTTTGATGAGTGGTGCTAATTAATTATGGCCATTGGAGATTTTTTCTTAAATTTTTAAGTTGTGTCTGGCCTTATGAGCTGACTACATTGCCATTTGCATGGAATGACTGCATTTTGGCTCTAATTACGGCAGTAATTTTCTAATAACCTTAAGAAATATGTGGTAAGATGCATGCATTTTATTTTTATTCATTTTCCAGGGACTTTCTGCTTCTTATAAACATACATACATACCAATCACATCGTTCCCTTCCAGGGTAAGCAGAGTCACTTAGTTTCACTCATAAATACATATTTGTACACCTAACTTAGCTTCAATAATTTCCTCCGTACTGACCTATCCTTGCAAACCTCTTTTGCTTCATTTACCCCCATACACTGCTTCATACACGCCCTCTTGTTTTGAAGACCCCTAATATTCCTCCTCCCAAGAATTTCCTCAACCACAACTTTCTTGACCTACCTCTCGCACCATTCATTTCACTCTTATATATCTTTTTCGCTTCTTATAAACACTTAATTAAAAGCTTGTGTATGCCTTCTTGTTCAAATTGGCATTTTTCTGCCATGAGCTGAGTATTCTCCATAAGAATCCATGTTAAAATCTCTTTCAAGGCTGAATTACGGTAAAACTAGCATGGAAACTCTATTTTATGTTATTTTCAGTTATAAAGTGCACTTCCAAGATGTTACATCCAAATTTTCAACCTGGAAAAAGTGATCCTAAGGCCAGAGCCACCTTAAGAAAAATACAGTGGTTTTGGGATATTATTTTATGTTGTTAATTGGATTCTGTTGCAGGATAAGGTGAATGTCATACCCGAGTTTGACTCTTGGTAATGACAATATCCTATGCTTGTTTATCATAATGATTCTGCTTTTTGATTTGATTTTGCTTCACAAACTTCATTAATTTATTAAGTGAGTGGTCATGTATTTTCCAGAATTAATTGGTTATGTCTTCTCTTTTTCAGATCAAAATGGAGAACATGGCTGACTATTGTACCTGTGCTGGAGATTTTAAAGTTTTAAATGAGGCAGAAGGTTTGTTGAGGCAAGTCAGGACTTTCAAAGTGATTGCAGAACAATTTGACATGCCTCTTTTGCTAGAGACAGTGATTTGGATGTTATCACGAAACAGTGGAAGTTGTGCTCCAATGAAGAGATAACCATCCAGTGCTTGTGTATGTATTTTAATGGAGAGAATGATTAAAAGTTGATGAAAATGTTGGTGATGAAAGAATGTTTGCTGTGTGAATGATGTCAAGGTTCGTTTAGAATGATATCTACTCCCTGCTGTGCAAAGGACTTTTAAAAATGTACCCTTTGTGTAGCTCTTTGTATCTTTTTATCATAGCACCTTCGCTAGTTAACTTCTCATGATAGCTTTGATCCATAAGCTTTGTCAACTCAGAGATTGTTGTAGTTGTTGGTCTATCTGTGAGGAACTGGGCTTCCTAGATAAAAATACGTACCTGTATTGTCATTCATTGCTAGGAGAGATGCCGGACACTAGCTAGTAGTTAGTGAATCATCAGGTTACATTAATCATTAATAGTGGAAGATTAAATTGAAAATTGCCTGTGCTCCAATTTCTGCCTTCAACCATTTCGATGGTGAAAAAGGAATTTTGAACTCTTTGCCTTGATATTTCATTAACCTCTGGAAGACCTGAGGTTGGCAGAATAGGCTAAAATGTATGTGGTTCAAGCTTCATGGGAAAATTTCTATTACCATATGATTGTATGTAACAATATTATATGATAATATGTAAAATTGTGAAGTAATAATGTTTTATTCAGGGAAAAAGTGACTATATGGATGGTAGGGTATGGAATGAAGTTGCAACATGCTAATTACTGGGTCACAGGTATGAGCCCAGCCTGGTAGGTCTTAATTTTAGCTGGAACACTGGTACTCTTTTAATTACCGTATAAACACGTATAAGAGGCACACCCCTCTTTTTAAGCATTGAAGTTGAAGAAAAAAGTTTGGGGCTTTTTTTCCTCCTATCGTGAGGTTTTGCAGACCTAACTTAGAACTTTCGGCCATTATCAAAGCCTTCCGGACAGTCACACCGAGCTCTGATTTTTAATGCCATTTTCCCCCACCATTTTCCTAATGCACAAGTCGTAGTCGCTGTGAGTATGGGTCTTTTAAACTGTATTTAACTTTTATGTAATATATTTTGCTGTAAGAGATGACGAGTGGGAATTCGTGTAAGAGATGCACCCTCATTTTTGGCTGCGATTTCAGGGAAAAAAGGTGCGCCTCTTACACGAGTTTATACGGTACTTACTTGTTTTAACTAATTACTAAGGAGGGGCTCAAGAACCATTTCTCCACCTATTCAAGCAATGTGGGGGGTTATACCACTGTCCCCAGATGTCCTGAGATCCAGACCTTTAAATATTTAAACTAGGTACTTTAATTTAGCACAGCCATCTGGGTCACCTTTACGTCATTTATGACACAATTATGCCTCGCACCTCATTGACTCCTTTTGAGGTGACTTACACTATTTTTGCTATACCATTTTTGCCACAGTGGAAAACTGATTAAGTATCCATGTGACTCTTTAATTGGCTTGATGTGGAAGGCTTTGGGTGTTGAAATTAATGAATGTACCATTCAGCTATGTCATATTGTTAAACTAAGCATTTTCAACTCACGGAAAGTTTTACTTATTTGCATAAGGAAACTGCATAAGAAGTAGACTGATAACACCTATAGTCCTTTTTGCTTATTACTCCACATTCCTTGAACTAGATTTCTATTATGACACAACTAGAGAATTAAGATTAAAGATTGAAACACTTTGTGAATTTCCACATGAGATTTTTATGACCCAGGTTTTGTGGCTGTGTGACATCAAGTAATTTAAAAGTTTGTCCCGGCTACTCATGGTAATAACCCTGCTGTGACTAAACCCATCCCAGACCTCCTGACCACTACATAAAAGTTTTCCCCCTTCCTACCATACTTTTCCTCCCCCTTGCCTCAGAGAGTACATATTTGTATGGACAAACTTGTGGAAATTTACTGTGTGTTTCAATATTCGATCATGTAGTTATTCCACAAACTTACACCTGAGACCATCACTTTCATCTAGAAAGATAAGGAAATGTCTAAGTCATTTCATGCCTCAAATTCATTAACTCCAATGGATATGAACTTTTGATTTCAATTCAGTGTCTTCCTGAGCCATCTTAAATTAAGCAAACTAAACTTCATTTCAAATTCTTTGCACTAAAGCTTAGGGCAGTCTCGTGAATGTTCAAGCACCTCCGCTTTCCTCAGGGTGGGAGGGTGCGAGGTGGCTGAATCTCCAAGCCTGCTTGAGCTTGTTGCGGTGGTGACATAGAGGAAGCACCTAAGCCCATACAGAAAGTCTGCAGAGTATCTAGCTATCACTGCTTGCCCTGAGCCTAGATGCATCAGGCTACCAGCTTCGATGTTTGTACAGGCTTCAGCCCACTTCAGAAAGGAGAAACTTCACTCTATGTCAACTTTGCACTGCTGAAGCATGTTTTGTTTCTACCACGGCTATGATAAATTCAGCAAAATTCAAATCGGGCTGCGAGGAGGATAGAAGAGGAAGAAAGGGAGGCAGTGGCTTTTGACTTGTTGAGAGATGGATAGGGATAGCACTAAGCAAGCTGCACTGCACAACAGCAGTGAACTCAACTGAATTTTTCTGAGGCTACTTCAACCCACATATCTCATTACCCATTTGCAATAATTCCAATGCTTGACACCAGAAGCACTGAAGTACTTAAATGAAGTGTAAAATTTTGAAATGATGTCTCTCAGAGTTACCTCATTGATACGCAACCCATAATGGCAGTTTAATCCTCCAGTACAGCAGTATCCACATGGTTGCAGCATCTGAAATTTAATCTTCACAGGTTTTCCCATCATTTTTCA
Source organism: Ceriagrion tenellum (assembly GCA_963169105.1). Lineage (NCBI taxonomy): Eukaryota > Metazoa > Arthropoda > Insecta > Odonata > Coenagrionidae > Ceriagrion > Ceriagrion tenellum. Next base: position 69,385,036 of record OY720643.1, read on the forward strand.
GTGGATGGCATCTGGGCTGAGATAACACTCACATGAATATTCCAATGGTTGAGAAGAAGGGTGAATTGTTGGATGTCAGTGAAAACTTTACTGAGTAAGAAAGGAGCTTAAAATTCGAAGGTAGTGTGACTTCAACTTAATTAATTACCAATGAATTAACTTTTTTAATACATATTTTAGTTTCTACCTTGACTCTGGGAATGTAAATGATTTTCATTATATTAATGCAACTTGCATAAAGTTAACTTCAATGAACTGAATGAAATTTTCTTCGAAATGATAATTTAGTTAGGGGTATTAATTAAATAATAAGAGAGGTATACTGAGAAAAGTATTCATTTTCTCCAGGTGATATTTTTTGTCAGAGAATAACCAAACAAGCTTTAGTTGACTATATTTAAATGTTCATTTGATTGTTTCTTTTACGTAAGGATCATAAAATCGGTGGAATGTGATTACTGTGACTTATGGTAATTTTATTTTTAATACTGAGGTATCTAAATTGTAGGTTCATGATTAACTACTCATCAGCATTTAACATCAATCACTTTGCCAGAAAATAATGGTTTTGAGTTTTAATCTAACAATTTCTACTAGTATGTCTTCATAGTTTACTGGATCCCCATTATCATACCAGGTATTTTGAGTGGAAACATCAAGAAAGTCCTACAATGCCATTCTTGAAAATACCACCTATACTTCATTTTACTCGCCCAATGAAAATTGTACATGAATACCTGTGTAATTCTAATGCAATCACCGAAGAGGAGCCTATGAATATATAAGCAGGCTAACTGAAGGATGTAGAGGAAGAACACAAAATTGTCATAAAAGAAAGATGCCAATAATGTGGCCTAGCTAGATTAATGCCTGTGTTGTTGACCATTTGCATTTGTTTGCTGGAAAGTCTCCTCAGTAGAAACTGGGGGGTTGCGGTAGTTATTGAAGCAGTAACCTGCCGTCACAGCACCCTTATGAAGGAATTTTATAAACAATTTAAAGGCTTCAGGGAATAGCCTCGTAGAGTCTATGCATTACAACTTGAGGATGCATACTTGCTGTCTGCCGTTAAGTCATAGATATGTTCTTCTCTTAACCCTTTTCAACTTATTAGTCATGTTATAAGTTTCAATTCTGATAGTACTTGTGAAGTTCTAGGGATATGAATTAGTGATAACTCGTTAGTCACTTGGGACATGTACATTCCTACCAGCCAATTTTCATAAAAACCTTAATGAAAACTGAACGCTTAGATAATCCCTCGCACCTGTCTAGTAATTGACAGACCTAGATTGGCAGATGAACAACTCATTCTTCCATTAAGATTGATAACTACGACAATTTTGATTCACTTCGTCACTACTGCACGACTAGATTGGTGGACTTCACTGGCCACCCTGAACATAGGAAATGACACTCAAGAAGGTACCTCGTAAATAAGGATAGATATGAAGGCTCATTTCCACCGGTTAGCTGACCAATTCTCTGCAAAGAGCTAACTTGCTTTCTAAGGGGTGCAGTAACACGTTCTCGTGGTTAGTGACATTTGAGCAAATATTACCACATTACCTAACATCATAATACCTTGCGATAACAGTTACTATAAATACTTTAAATAATGTGCACAAATTTCATTGAAACAATAGTAAGCTAGCAATAACCTATAAGTATTTATTTAACCGCTGTACATAATCACAATCATTCAACGCTACCTATTTAAAATCATTTATATGGGGTCCACTTTGGGATCTGGAAATTAGAAGAAAAAAGAAATTAATAATGTGGTAGGAAACCGAACATTTTAAAGATTAACTCGTATAGATATACCATACCCTGGAACTTGAAGCTGGGAAACTTAGTCATGTCTTCTCCTGATGCACCACCGTACTGCATGGTCACCTTGTCCAATTCAGCCTTGAGTTCGCGTTCAATATTTGGTGACGGCTCAACCATTTTTCCACCGATAGCTCTGATTTGTACGGGAAAGCATGAATTAGTTTCCACATAGGATATGTTACTCTTATGATACGTTAAGAATGAATGGAAACAAAACCTACTTGCTCTTCTTGGCATACTCCCGAATTTTATCAAGAAACAGCTGCTGAATAGGATCAGACACTTTCTGTAGTGCAGGGGCACATATTCCAATATTTCTACGCAGAAGAACTGGAGCTTGGCCCCGTAAATTTGTTAGGACTTGAGTGAGCATCTCTGAAATGATATAATTGGAAAGGAATTAAAAGTTAAACGCAATAAAGTCAGATGAGATATAATCGGATTATAACAGTTAGCCGTATACTACCACTTATAATCTTAAAATTGTCACTCGATATCATTAGTTTTATTTCACAATATTGACTTAATTTTCACTTACTCGGGATTCTGTCGTCTTCTCCGGCACAAGATGGCGACAGGAAGAACAAGGTAAACAGAGTACTTTCTTTCTAATGCTAATGGTGTAGTATGGGTGAGAAGTTGCATCTTTATTGTAATGAAATAATTATTTTTTTATTTAATAGAGTTATAATAGTACTGCCTATGGTTAAATAGTTTAAATTTAGGCATAAACTCCACATACATAGTGTATCATGACGTCACTGCCGGGCAGGGAGGAATTAACCAATCAGAGAAGAGTTTTACGTAACTCATTCATTCATTGAAAGAGTCAGCCATAATCTTGTTGCTCCTCTGGAGTAGTGCATGGTTGTGTGTCTGCTTGTGCAATTTTGTGTCAAACCGTTGTTTATTGTTGTTTACACATACATATTTTTTACTCCTCAAGTGCCTAAAAGTTGCATATCACCATTCGCTGCCTCAACTCTTCGGTAAGTGCTGTATTTTGTATATTATTGTATTTTCGCGCGGAAAATCTCGTGCGCTTGTTTAAAATTGTTTATATTGGAAATATTTTTGTCTCTAGACGGCTATCGTCGGGCGGTTTTCTCTTTCTGTGGTTAATTACTTCATTTGTCAGCGTATACAGTGGTTGTCATTGTTTTTCAATGTTATTCTCCGCTTTTTCCGTGCCCGGAAAGTGGAATGCCTACTATTATTTTAAAAAAATCTATTAGCTCGTAGCTTATTGTACCGTCTCTTGAAATGTGAAATTGTGGAAATTAAATTCTGTCGTTCAATTTTTCCGTGTTCGATAGGACTGAAATTTTGGAAATTTGGTTGTCCCGGCAAGCACACTATTTAGCGGAATTGTGAAGCCCGGTCCGTTCACGTTGAACTGAGAGAGGATTTTTATTGGTTGATGTTTTTACTATTTACTTTTAGCTATTCCTCATGGTATGATAAAGCGCTCTTGTCGACTAGAAAAAAATCATGTTTGATATTTTGATGTTTTGAATAAATTCCAATTCATTGTAGTGTCTCATATCTCTGTCGCCACTTTACACTACCTGACAAGTCGGTCATATTTGCCATTGTCGCCCTGAAGTGTGTTTTTGTGATAAGCGGTTACATTAGAACTCTTTGGCTAGTCGCGCTGGGTCAGCCAGCATCCCGGAGTGCCTCTTGTCTTGTTTTTCGGCTCTTCCCTCGCTCGGAAGCCCATTCCGTCGGCAATGCGTCCCCCATCCAACCCCATTCTTGGATCCGGCATGTTTACCTTTTCTCTCGTCGGACTCTTTTTGTTGGCTCCTAGTTTATCTGGAAAGTATTTTGCTATCTAGCCTCAATTCATTGGAGGCAGCCAAGCCTCTCGAGGAGTAGAGAAATTTGGCGGTGGAAGATTTGTGTGGTTTTCCGGTGAAATAACTGAAGTAACTTTTTCTCGGGCTTCCGATCGGGATATACTCTCCGTCTCTCCCCATGATATATTTGAAGAGCGGTTTTTTTGCCCTGAAGACGATGGAAAAGTCTTTCATCGTTAAACGCGGGCAGAACTGGAGAACCTTACTTGGTAGGAATCCCGAGAAGAATTTACATTAATTTTATCAGTTGCAACACGACCTTTCTATCCGTGAGACGGTCTCGTGCTTCTCGTCGTAGAGTTTTCGGGACAATTTTTGTTTACAGTGAATGGTTTAGCCGCATAATTACGGAATCTGGATGTAGAAGGATACGTGTGCATAAAAAAATCAATTTTTATTGTCCTATCTTTTAATTACGCCCGAACTGCATCAGCATTTTATTTTTCGATGATCTGTACTCATTAATTTGCACTGATGATACGTTATGTGAAAACTAGTGGGTGAAAACATATAACTCGGGATGATAGTTACTCCCGGAATACAGGCGGGACTTCGAATCTCCTTGCCGGCGCGCTATCGACCTTAAGCTCTTATGAATCGTGTGTCGTGATGGGAGTTTATGTGTTAACTTATATGAAAGCTGAGTGTGGTGCAAGAGGATTTAGTTATAGACTAGTTATCTGTCTACCTGTATGCATTGTTTTGTTTTGTTAAAAATATCCTTACCGCATCTAGTCCAACCTGAAACCTACCGCCGTACTGCAACAGTTGAATTGCCGGTTTCTGGTCTGTTGTTATGCTTTACACGTGGGGGTATGCTGCGTTAATTTTCAAAAATAGTTTTTGTTGCGATGTGGTGTTACCCTTGCAAGGACTCTGTATCTTGTTAGGTGCAGCTTATCGAAGAAATGCGGGATTTATGTCCGACTTCCAAGTCCGACTACTTACTTGTTACGAAGTGCGACTAGAATCCATTGTCGACCCGAAAGGGCCCAGAACCCGGCGTAGTTCATTTATTATTTTCATAGACGTACAACTGAAAGCCCGAATTTTATTTAGCTGGGAATTACAATTGTGGGCGTATGTTTTTTTAAGGCAAATTACAGTGTGTATGCATTTTACGTGATTGTAAATCAAAATACTTTTGGAATTAGGCGAAACGTGGTGGTGGCTAAAAAGGGAAAACGTATTCAGTGAGACCTTGCCCTGTGAAAAAGGGAAAATTTATTTCCAGGCCTCTTAAAATGCAAAATTTTACGCAGAGTTTTTTTTTTAAGGAATTCCCCTTCCCCCTGGGGATGCCATACCCCCTTAGCGGGTGGTTACTCCATCCCCTAATGCTCTGTGCTGGAGCCGGCACTGCTAGAATCAATCAACAAGGCTATGGAATTGAAGGGGTTTATTTTTTTAGGTGCCAAATATTAGTTAGTTCTTTCAAATTAATAGTTTGATATTGCATTAAACTAAGCTAGATCAGTAGTTTGATATAGTTTAGTTTTATGCAATGCTTATTCATTAACAGTTTGCTCCGGTGTTTTTGAAATCGGTCTTTCCTATATGTATGCGTGTAAAACTCTTAGTGATATCTACGTAAGTGTATTTACCATCGATAGTGTTGTATAAAAAGAATTTGGGAGTTCTAGATCAAGTGACTGTAAAATACTCGTTTCGTCATTTGCTGTCATTTTCCTGTGCCATACTGTAATTATGTCGATGCTTATTCTTCGTTTTACAGGATCATTTCAATATTCTAATTATAAGCTGTTTCACTCGTGAATTCAAATGCGCGTATAGTTTCCTCATTGCCTTCCGCAAACCGTGCTCCCTTAACGGAAATGGAGCAAGGACTATTTCCCTAGGGATCTTTTGAATTTGCGTATTGGTGCGGGTAATTTACTCCTGCGCAGGGTATAGTTGAACGGAATGCGCAGTATTTTGCATTTTTATGCCTCATTCAACATTTCCACAGCCGATTATATTAGCTTGACTTTGAAAGAATTCATTTGCATGCTCGCCGATTATGGTAGCTTTATCCTTTTAGGCAAAAACATTATTCTGGAAAACGTGGATGGTGAATATGCTGATGTCCTCGAATCATTTATGTCCCCAGTCGTGAATATAATCACTGAACCGATCGCAATGGATGTGTTCTAAGCTTTAAGTTTTCCTAGCTGAAAAAATTAGGTAGATAGTAATGGCGTTTAGACCAGGGACGTACTTTTTAAAACTGTTTTTATTCCTATTCGTCCATTCAGTACGGTCATGTATTTCACACACGATAATCAGGTCGGTGGGTGTGGGACACCCAGGATAGTTTTTTCTCCAGCTCCATTCGAAGCAACTTTTTTCATGCTCATCCGGGTTGAGTTCAACTTTTTCTATATCATTTTTTGTGCTCAACTTATACATTATATGTAGAGGCACCCGTTTGTGGTGAAAATATTTGACTGATTTCGTCGTTTTTAAAAAGTTATTTTGGTATATTTTTTACTATTTTTCTTTCATTTCGTAAATATTGTCGCTAAATTTTATTACCATTTTTCAGAAATAAAAGCTACGGCAAAAGATCATTGATAGCATATTTGCGGTGAAACATCATCTTTTATTTTTACAGTACAAGAATCGTGAAAATGATACATGTGGTGAAAACGCGTACATCAATGCATGAATGTATGGAAAACATTTATCCTGCCTCTTTAATAAGTAGGGCCTAGCCTATGTCTATACATAATCTACAAATCAGTCTGAGAAAGGCAGAGATACCATGACTTCCATTTTACTGGGAGTCAGAGCTGTTCTCCTGTCAGGCGTTATGTTGAATTGAACTTACAATATGTTGAAAATGGTCTCTCACTATCAACAATCAAACTACCGCCGTTAACTTCAAATGATGTGATTCCACAAAATTTCGTCGATTATTTCGCGATTTTGCTTAAAGGTAATTAGTATCGCATTTATAACCAAATTGTTAAAATTTCGCCAAAACTTCGCGCTTTGCGAAACACGTGCCTCTAAGTATATGTTATTGAGTAATGAACAGGGCTCAGAATTGAAACAGAGAAGAAGGATCGATAGGGTGATAGGAGGAAACTGAATTGCACGTTAGAGGATTGCCTTACTGCTTTTTCTATAACCACCAATGGTGAATGGAATGAGGGATTTTAAATACCTCTCATCTCGACAGTGTATTTCTCGTATTCTGTCTTTGCTTATCAGCTCTATTTATAGAGACCATGTTGGTAATTAAGTAATGCCCTTCGTGCCCTAATTAATTCGCATGATCTGAATTTTCAAATAATTCTAGCCTATCGATTTGCCTTCAAACCTCTATAGAGGTTAGATCAATCGTTGACGGGTTTACTTAGTAGAAATTCATTATAATCAAAGATAACACTTTGTATTTTCCACACTTTTCAGTGCACCTCGAAAATTACATTAAAAAGATTGCATAAAAGAAAAAAGTGGAGTTTACATATTAAAATGCAATACAAATGATTGTAACAATTTTTATATTGGGCAGACTGGAAGAAGGTTTAGTGTAAGAATAGATGAACATAAAAAATCATTTTTCTATTTTGACAACAAATCTATGTTTAGTAAAAGCTCAAACGATTTCGTACTGTCTACTAATTTTTATTTCACCTCTTGCTACACGTGTTTCGACTGACTAGCAGACATCCTCAGGCAATCAGTCAGTCGAAACACGTGTAGCAAGAGGTGAAATAAAAATTAGTAGACAGTACGAAATCGTTTGAGCTTTTACTCATCATGCTGTTCTACGATATCTCGCCTGAGAAAGTGGGGTTTAAATTTATGTTTGCTAAGCATTTATCTGATTGTGACCATTCGTCTGATTTTAATTTTCATGTTTTACATGTCATTGACAAAGGTGCTAAACTGGATTTCTTGGAACATTTTGAAGTTGGGGCATTTCAATATATGTATGGCGATAGAATTGTTAACGAGGTTTACCCCATCTACTTCTCAAATATATATAAGTCAGACAAATTGCTTACTCTGTCTCCTCTTTAAAATGACGTGTAAGCGTTGAAACCGGTCGAGGTGTAATAAAAAGTGTGGAAAATACGAAGTGTTATCTTTGACTCTATAGAGGTTCCCGACCTGGCGCTATCTTGATCATATGTAGGATCATACCCTCTATTGGCTCATTATTCTGTATGTTTTCAGTTACAATATGGGGTCAGTATGCCCTCTTCTTCTTCAAAGGTGAATCTCCTCAGACAGGTTTCAACTGACCTGCTCCCTCCATGCTCATCTATCCTCCGCTGCCTCCATCAGCTCTTCGTAACTTCCTCCATTCGTAATATCAGTCAACATATTATTTTTTCGTCTTCCTCTCCCTCTCTTTACCTTGATCTTTCCTGTTAATATTATTTTCAGCTGGCCATCTTTCCTCAGGACGTGTCCCATCCAGTTCGCCTTCCTCTTTCTCACTGATCTTAAAATATTCCATTTCTCATTCATCCTGGCTAGCACTTCCTCATTGGTCACTTTATCACTCAGTTTAAATCTTTCCATTCTTCTCCATAGCCACACTTCAAAACTCTCTAGATATTCCTCCTCTTTCCTCCGGATTGTCCATGTTTCTGCCCAGAAAGCACAACACTCCAAATAAAACATTTAGCGAACGTTTTCCTTGAGTCGATGTTTATTGCTTTGGGTGAAAGTAGTTAGTTGACTTAACTGAAGGCTGCCTTTCCCTGTGATATTCCTCACGTATTCATATATATTCTTTCCTTGTGATATTCTTCATATATTTCACGGTGTCCTCCCCATATACTATATTTTTTAATCACCCTAGACGCGGATTAAGGTCGGTTGAGGCCCCGGGCGTGTAGGAAAATATTGGGCGCCTTAAAAAAAAGTGAGACTAGGAAAATAAAATTCGTGCTGACCATAATTGGGTAGCACTCACTTTAGTCAGTCTCACTTGATGGTATTCCATCATTAAAAAAATATAAGATGACAACTTATACTAAAACCACTAGATTTATTAAAAAACGTTTATTTTATCATCTTCAATTGATATGAATGCACATCGAAACCTGGGTCGTTTTTTAATAAATCTAGTGGTTTTAGTAAAAGTTGTCATCTTATATTTTTTAATAATTGGGTAGGGTAACCGTTGTAAGGAGATAGTAGCCAAATGTGAGATAGGGGTTTCGCGGGGTCCTTCATAAATGGGGGGTGGGGAGGGTCGGGTGTGCGACAGGTGCGCCCGCCTTTAAATCTGCCGCTGAATCTCCCCCCACCCCCTAAAATGAGTTTTATGACGCACTTTGCGTCATGATCCCCCGCAGTATGTAACACTGAAAATATGTATGGCTAAGCAAGAAAAGTAAATAAACATTTTTCCATTAAGGAATGGGTAAATAATGAAAGGAACCATACATGTTAAATAGTCCATTAGCACAATCGATCCGCAATCTCATCCTGGCGGGACTCGAACCCGCGATACTCGGTATTACATTCGAGTACTCTACCCTGTCTCCACCGGGGTCGACAGACCTTACCCTGAGTTTACGCAAATTGCATTTCAGAAAACTATGAGGTGGGGTTAAATCCTATACTTTGGAATTCATACATAATACTCGATTATTTTATTTAACGTGTTTTAAGGAGTAGCGCGATATCTCAATGCATTAAAGTTTCTAGTTGCTACTACTCTTGGAGGAAAAGCCATAGCGGTATTAGTTAAGGTCCGTAATGCATCAATTTAGATGAAATGGTACCATTAATCTTGCCCTTTTTTAGTGCAGTCGGAGTTTAATGACATTTTATACTTAAGTATTCAGTAAAGCCGGTGTTCCTTCTTGGCGATTATCACAGAACTTTTCCCGATTCTATTACTTGATGTACGCTTAAGGCATTGCCGTTGTGGGCGCGAGGCAGAACTCCTAAGGGGCCCCTGTATGAGATTTTCGTTTCAGCACGGGTGGGGTGTGCTGCTCTACATCACAAAGTTTTTCGTTAGCGTAGACTTTTGCGATATGGAGGAGGATCTGTTTGCTCATTAGTGTCATACGTTTCTTTATTATGCGAATGAACTATAATGAAGTTATGTCATATTACAAAATCAATATCATTTTTTTTGGATCAGCTGAGCAAAACTAGGGGCAAATATTCATGAAGTGGACTTAGGGCTCCTGTATACGTTTCTCTCAAGTATTTTGGGGTATTTTAAAATGCCTCAAATATGCATTTGAAATGCAAAATTTTTTTGGGATGTAAAAAAATTCAAAATACTGTGTCGAATATATGTTAGTTAATGAAAGAATGAAAGTGGTTGAAACATTGAAGTTAATGAAAGAATGGCTATGAGTGCTGTAGCAAAACTATTATACAGGAAGAGTTCAGTAAGAATTATCCAGGAAGAATTGGAGGCGTCCAGTTGGCACGACGCAACAGATGAAGAAACGTGTGCAAAACAGATATTAGCTACACTATTTACCTAAAACCTAATAGGAGAGTCTCAAAGGTAGCTATTGGTTTATTAATTTCCACAATCCCGAAATCAGCACCATAGGCCTTTTACATTAGGCGTATGTAAACAGAAAAATGAGACGAGTTCCAACACCTTTGTCGTGAGAGATGATTGATGCATCCAGACGAGAATCGCACCTGCGGCACTCGGCTTAGCTGACGAGGACTTTACCCCGTCGCCATCTGGACCTGCAAACTCTCCAATTTGTTATGGCGAATCTATTTTAACTTTCAATAGTTTAAAGGTTCTTCAAGCATTTAATTGGTAACATTTTTAATACCACAAATTGGTAAAACCCAAGACACGGACGGGAAAAAACATCTGTTGATGAGACTTAAGTGTTGAAACCCGTGTTGTCTGTCTTTATTAATTAGTGGTGTTGTTAAATTTACCCAAGTCATTCATCTCTCACGGTTAAGGTGTTGGGGCTCTCCTTTTTTTGAGGTTGTTCATACGCCTGCTGTAAAAGGCCAATGTTGCTGATTTCGGGGTCGTGGAAATGATTAAACAAATGGCTACCTCTGAGAGTCTCTTATTAGGTTTATGGGTAGGTACCGTAGCTAATATTTGATTTTCACTCTTAACTTTTTCCATGTCATAGTGAATGAGAGGTGCTACTTCGCTCTGGTTAGGCCACACCTAGATTACTCTGCAAGCATTTGGGACCCTGGACATAAATATTTAACCCAAAAAAAAATCAAATTACGATGTAAAGCTTAGTTAAAAACTGCTATGAGTGAACATATGTTGTTCCACAACTTTTGCGGGGATTAAGTTGGGAGCCCCTAGAGACTAGGGAGACTACACGCTACGCTTAGTTTGCCTGAGAAATTCAGAACTGGTGTGTTTAAGAGTGACACAGAGAATATTAATTGGACGCCACAGCACATCTCTAGGCCTGAAAGTAGCGATACAATGAGAGAGTTACTTTGCCGAACAGATTGGTACAAAATTCGTTTTTTTTCCATGCACAATTAGCGACCAAAATAATAACTGAGCACTCTCCCATGATACACGTCACCATTTCACCTCCCAAAACATTATCCCTTTCATCTTTACACGGCTGGTGTCGAAAAACCCCCTGCCATACGCCCATTCCGCGGCTCGCAGGGTGGTATGTAGATGTATAAGTCGCAAAAGAAAATGTTGGATTTCAGATTAGGTTGATGATAATTAGAAAATGGGTATAACTTGCACGAAGTGAAGCCTGAAGTAATGCGGTTTACTTGGTGCTTTTACAAGTACTCCCCCCCCCTCCGAAACTTAATAGCCGCGGCTCTTCGAATATCGAAAGTGAACGTGAAGTGAATACCCCTCCGCGCCCTCTGGCGTCCTTTCTCAGCTGTTCCTCGCATTCGTGGGTGGTTGCCTTTCTCTCCTCTCTCGTCGGAAGGGGAAAAACCGTTGCAATCGCCTCTTCTCCGGACGGAGGATCTTCGGAGAAACCCTTTCCGCGTATCGGCAACGCCGCATCATCTCGTTCCCTCCCTCCCACTCTCCTCCCCCCCCCCCCCTGCCTTCGGCCCTTCGCAGAGCTGCGTGTTCGTGGAGGAGGGAGGAGAGAGAAGATGGAATATGTTTGTTTTGTTCGCTCATCTTTCTCTTGCCCCGCTCTCTGCTTTGCTCCTCTCGGCTGGATGAGGAGGCGGAGGAGGGATGGGTCGGGAAGGCCTTCTCATTTTTTTGCCTCCTTTTGGGCGGGTCGCGTGGTGTGGAGGTCGGAGGATTCCGGACGGGGTGGAGGATCTTCTGGCCATGTGTCATCTGCCTCCAACTCAGCCTTCTTGGGAGGAGGAGAGGGAGGTTGTCGGAGGCCTGTTGGGGTTCGCTCATGTGCCGTTGGCAGGGTGGTTGTGGCCCGATTACGGTCCGCGCGATTCCCGCTCTAGATTTTTCGTCTTACGCGGGGTGGGATATGCCGGAAATCTACTCTAATCTGCGTCTGCGTATGCGAAATAGCGCGGAAACCAACGCTACAGTGTGTGTGGCGCGGGGTGATTCCATTCTAGGCGTGCGTGGGGAAGATCAATTTTGAATTAGAAAGAGATGGATTCCCTCTCAGCAGTTTTTAGCGAAGCTTTCGGCTTTCCGTGACTGTCTTGACTAACTTCATGGCATCTTGAGGGTCTCTCTCCGCACCAATATCCTTCTTCCTCTCTTTCCACTTCATGGTCCTCCCCGTACCACACGCATTAGCAGTCTTATTAACGTCCCCAAATTTCGTCTTTCAATATCCCAGCGTTCCCTCTTCTACCGCATTCCAAAAACTTATAACTCCCTGGTTTCGCATTCATCCTCCCTTGATCTCTTCTCGCCACCCTCCAATTTCAAATCCTTCCTTACTAATCTACATCTACGTCATACCCTGCAAGCCACCCAAAGGGTGTGTGGCAGGGGGTGCTTCCACACCAGGCATGCATGTATGATACGGTAGAACACCGAAACTACATCGAAACCAGCGTACCACACATGCAACGCGCCAATTAACAATCTACTAACCAAGAAACATTCTATCGTCAATCGTTTCAATGTGCAAGGGGTACAAGGACTACTACTACTACTACAATTGTCATACGCACTACATCAAATAGTAAATTTGCCTAATAGAGGGGAAAATGTTCTCGATTTACTTGCCACAAATATCCCTGAAAAAGTTATTAAATTTGAAAATGTCGATGGAATAAGCGACCACAAGGTAGTATACGTAAAATTTTCCCTCAATACTGAAAAAAAATTTAAATTAAAAATTAAGATTTACCTCTTTAGTAAAGCAGATTTTAACGGATTTAGGCGTGACTTAAAGAATTCTTTTGAAAAATTCGTGAACATTAGCAAAAATAGTGATACAGACAATACATGGAAAGAGTTCCTCCAAATTACGCGGTCACTTGTCAACAGATATATACCTCATAAGTATAAGAGTGAGAATAGGGAACCAAGGTGGTACAACACGGAGGTTAGAAATTGTTTAAAGTGAGCTTTGTGTGCTAAATGTGAGAGTTTAAACTAATAATGTGAGCAAATTGGCATCATCTACCCTATTTACTTATCGCTTAGTTCCCGTCCACGTTCTTCTGGTCTTCTGTGTCTATTCTATTTTCTGTTTTTTATGTCTGTTATTACTTTATATTTTGTTAAATCTTATTATTTATTTGTTTTGGTATTCATCCAATGTTTAAAGCCTTTGTGCCTTTTTTGGGAATTTTTCAAATAAATAAATAATTTATTTCGCGAATAATTATTTCTGTATAGGGTTCCAATCTCGCGGCGTATTCAAGACCTGAGCATAACTGCAGCGCCCTTTTACTTTTTCAGTGGTGAACCTTCCTACTATTTCCTTCATCAATACTAGTAGATCGCAGGCATAAGATTAAAGTAATAGGCTGCAGAACCGATACATTTAGAATGTCAGTTTTTCCACGGACAATTAGGGACCAGAGTAGGTGCGATAGATCAGTTCTCGGATACTTTGACTCTGACTAGGTAAACTAGGTTTTTGCACTAGTGCTAAATATCTTAACATCATTATTAGCTACTGACTTTGCATATAATCTCCGGCATGATATAGCTCTTGCATGTTTTTGTGCCTTGTAGTACTATATATCAGTCGCATTATTAATACTAACCAGTATTGTATCACCAAGACTTGTATCTTAGGTAGTGTACTAACCAATACTTGTATCTTAGGGAGTGTACTACATGGCATTATGTTCTTCTCCATAGCACTCTTCTAGTTTCTGGTCTGACTGCGCACAGTTTTCCTGACTGCTTTTGGCATGTGCCTGGCATCAGGGGAACGTGCGCGGTTTTGATTTCAGCTGAGGTGAATGCTTCAATTCTGGTGTGGAATCACCTCGTGCCACACACCCTAGTGGTGGCTTGCACGGTATTTCGTAGATATAGATGAGTGGGGAAGATTTATATTGAATTAGATAGGGATGGATTCGCGTGTGGGGAAGGATAAATCGAGTCTTTTGGATGAGCCAGTGGTTGTTTCGAGGCAAGCCAGCTGTTTTTAAATCTTGTTAGGGCGGATCATAGTTTTAACAGAAGGCCCATTCTTCCTTTCAATTCACATATTTTTATAGGAGACAATAGAATTTCGGACGTTTGGAAACTGGCTAGTATCTTGCAAGTCACCTCAAGGGTGTGTGGCAATGGGTGAGTTTCCACCAACATGGTCTCTATTACATCCTACCAAGGTGAATATTTACCAACGTGCGGCATAGTATATACTTCCAATTTTAATGGAACAATGAGTATTAATGTATTTAGAAATTACATACTTACACATAAAGCGATGCACGAGTTTGAAATGAAGCTTGCGAGACGTGCTGTAAATACTACTTGGCAAATCTAGGCGGAAATATTGAAGAAAAAGTTAAAATTATCACCTGTACTATCGGTAATTTTCGGGTTCTCCTCGCGTTACACCATTGTTATGGACGTCCGTTTCGCCGGCATTCCAGTCGACTTCAGGTCCTAATGAACAGGAGAAACGTCTGCCGCTATATATAGGGCTCTGGTGCGTTAATTGTCCGTTGGGATCTAGTCCGGAGCTCTGTGATTGGCTGAGGAGTCGTACGGTCTTGGATTGTTGAAAATCCGTTTAAAAGTAGAGCAGAGCCTTCGTAGCAAATCACCTGCACTTCCTATCGGAATGCCTAAATTGTAGCTATAATCACCTCTCATCGTACGCGGAAAACATTACTGTCCATGCTGAAATCTATTTCCACAATTTTATGCACTCACATGAGTGATCATGTCTATAGGTATTTCAGATTGTACATATGGATTTAACAATTGACTGTATTGCGCTACCACAGTGCGCGTCTAAATTTGCATATTTCTGTTAAAACGGCCCCCGGCCGGCGAGTGTGAACCTAGTATGGGATCCCTACGAGGAAGGTATGATAAAAGAATTAGAGCGCGTGCAAAGGAGATCTGCTAGGTTTGTTAAATGTCGTTATGATAATTGTATTAGTGTTACGAGTTTAATAGAAGAACTAGGATGGGAATTACTATCAGAACGCAGGTTAAAATTTAGGTTAAACCTCTTAAGTAAATTCGAAACCGATTTGTTCACAGATGACGTTAGATATATATTAAGAACCCCTGCGTATTATGCTAGGTTTGACCATATTAACAAAATTAGAGAGATAGATTGTCATACCGATAGATTTAAAATGTCATTTTTCCCGCGTACCATAAGAGAGAACAATAGGCAACGTAGCAAAAGGGATAGGTAGGTGAAACATAGTTAGAATAGTCTGTAGTGCATGATGCATGTAATAACTACCAATAATCCCTTCCTTATTATGTAGATTTTAACCTGTACTATACCGTAGTAACTAATATTCTATTGTAATAACTACTGCAATTACTTGCAATAACTAATAATCTACTGTAGTAACTAATAAACTATGACCCTATTTTCTAGCATGTCTACATTATATATCCTACTTACATGGCAATAGTGCATGTTTGGTGATCTTCACCCCCTGCCACACACCCTCGTGGTGGCTCGCAGGGTATTACGTAGATGTAGATGTAGTAGTGGAGAGGAATACGGGATCGGGAGAAGGAATGAAAGGGGAAAGTGTGTTTTGATGTATCAGTGTATCGTCTTGTTTGTGTTTTGGCTTCGAACGGCGACGCGTGGGAAAAACGGGAGAACTTAACCCGCCCGACAGTGCATCTTTCTCTTTATATTTTTAGTCGCCTCTGGCTGTCAAGCAGATGCGATTTGAAGCTAACGAGAAATAAAATATTCTGTGTCAGCCTCGAAATAGCGCGAGAGCGCGATGTTAAATTCTTCGAATTCAAATGATAACTACTACGTGTATGTTAGAATGGTTAGCGTTTTTTTACATTTGCTTCAGATTAAACGCACGGTAAATATATTATTTCACTACGTTTAGAATTACCTAGATAACCTCACCCGAGGGATTAACAACCTTTGCTTTCGAGACAATAGTTTTAAAACCTATTCGAGAGCTGTCAGTATATTGTTTAAGCTTGAAGCAATACTCTAACCAGGTATGAATTACTTTTTTTAATATAAGGGTTTTACTTTGTTTCTCCACAATAATAAGGTCACCTGAAGATGGCGTGAATCGTCGAAACTTTGGTCCCAAGATATTAACATTATTGTGGAAAAAAAGTCTAACAAAAAACGTGTCACCCTTTTATTCAAAATGTTTAGCAAATTCCATGAAGTCACCTGGAAACCACCAACTTAATGACTCTTTCTATACATTTAGCAAAAGAATAAAATTGACTGATGTCTAAGTTAAACCATTAAAAATTCACAAGTTTAGCTACGAATTATTTTTACAAACTATTACTGTTCTTAGGAAAATTTTTATTAGTAAATTCAATCGAGAGTCGTGTGGACGTAACTAAAGAGCCGCAACTAGTATATGCTACGGACTGGGACTATTTGAAGTTATCATAGTTATTATTCAAGTAATAATGTAGTATGTGGCTAGTGGCTGTGGATTAATTTCTCGTGATGAACATGTAATTATGACTAACTCTGGAATTATTATGTATAACCACACAGAATGGTGGTCCACCGATGAAACTGATTTGGTTGGGCTTAAATCAAACGTTAACCGATCTTTCAAAAGCACAGGCAGCTGTCTCTTTCCCATATTCTCTTCATGTGGGCTCATTCCTGTCATTCTATTGGATGTGAATTTTTCTCGTACAGGTCATGTACTAACAATGTCGTCGCCCTAGTCTCGTGGGCAGAGCCCCACTGTGACGTATGAATAGTTTCTGTTCACATAATTTTCATCCAAACTCAATTCTTCCAAATTTTGTGTGAAACGACGTGGTGTTTTCCACTGTGCGGTATCTTTAGCCCCCTAATAAATGAAATAAATGTAACCATATTATTTTTAAAGGGCATTGAGGGTACACATTGGGAGGAATACTCACAAATGACAACTAGTATGGCACTGGCAACAGGATGGGGAGGTTTATTATAAAACTGATAGCGGCGAAGAAGAGAAAGCGAAGCCAATGGTATATTCGGCGTTGTTTAGAAGAGTGGCCTTGTATATACTTTTTTGTTGTAGCCGAATTCATTCATTCATTCATATTCATGTGCTCAATGAGTAGATTAGCTGCAGCCGGACTCCTTACTTATTATAAGGGTAATAGGGTCTGCTAGTTCTCGTAAACCTAATACACGTGATCGCGACGACACTAGATTGCGGGATTTATGTGGAAATAATTTCGTGAACCGCGGTATCTTGTGGCAATATTTGTTTTTGTAAGGTTTCTTGGTGAATGTAATTAAAAACTATTATGTACATACATACATACATACCCATCACGCCGTTCCCTTCCGGGGTTGGCACAGTCAAAATGTTTCACTCATTAATTCATAATTGTACACCTAACTCTGCTTCAATAATTTCCTCCATACTGACCAATCCTTGCAAACCTCTTTTGCCTCATTTACCCCCATACACTGTTTCATACACGCCCTCCTGTTTTTAAAACTCCTAATATATCCTCCTCCTAAGAATTTCCTCAACCACATTCAACCACAACTTTCTCGGCCTACCTCTACCTCTCGCACCATTCATTCTACTCTCATATATCTGTTTCGTTATTCGACTCTGATCCATTCTCTCAACACGGCCAAACCAACGAAGCACTCTCCTTTCATACACGTCCATTACTGGAGCATTTAACCCACATTCATTCATGACCCACTCATTCCTGACCCTATCCACCCTACTTTTGCCGCAAATACTCCTCAGATAACTCATACCCACGGCGTTTAGTCTACTCTTATGTCTATCCTGACATACCCACGTTTCGCTACCATATAGCAAAGTGGGAAGAAGTACACTTTTGCACACGGCAATTTTCGCTTCCTTACAGAGGCACTCATTCCTTGATATGCTCCACATGCTACCTACCACTTTCCTTCCAGCATTCGTATGTCTCTTTATCTCCTCATCTATTCTTCCATCTTTCCAATACATCTTACCTAAGCACACAAAATCATCCACTTGTTCAATTACTTCACCATTCGCCCTCATCTTGTTAGTTATTCTCCCCATTCTCCTTATCAAAAACTACTACTTTAATCTTGCACGCATTTACCTTCAATTCCGTTCTCTCCGTTGATTCACAAAAGTTATCTAGGAGCTTCTGTAATCCCTGTTGGCTCTCTGAGATCAAAACAGCATCATCCGCATATAAAAGAACTCGCACGTTTACATTCCCAATCAAAACACCGTCGTTTTCACTACATGCGTCTCTAACACATTTATCCAAAAATACATTAAACAACCATGGTGACATTACGCATCCTTGCTTTACACCTCGATTTATTACAAACCATTCACTCAGAACCCCGTTAACTCTTACACTTGCCACAAAACTATTATGTTATTGGCCATAATCATCTCTAATCTTTTTATTTCCGATGAGTCTTGCAACTAATCCTTATTTGGACTGAAAATGTTTCACAAAATAACTGACAAACAGTGACCGCTTCTTTTAGTACAACTTAGTATAAGTCATATTTTCGTCTATTATTGTTTATAATTTGACATGCATAACAAATTTGAACTTACCGGTGGTTACTTCATTTTTATTCTCTTATTTATTTTATCTTTACTTTCCCTAGTACAGAGCATTTGACCAATTTATGTCGGATGAATAGCAACAACAACAGATGAACACATACGCCCATGCCCTGAGTGGTGATGATTCGAACCCGTGACCCTCGGGTTAGCAGGCGAGAACTTTACCCCGTCGCCACAGGGGCCGGCGGATTTTTAGATTCTGAAAGACAAAAGGAAACAAATGTTAAATAAAATGGGTCTCGTTTCTCCCTCTCCTTAGGAGCATACTGCTCACTATTCTTTGTTATTCTGCTCACGATTTCTTCGCCAAACTTTTTCCATTTGGAAAACTGCATTTCCGTCTCTGGAACTCGCTATTGATTCTTTATTATCTCCTCTTTTTTTTAGCACAAGCTTTGCGGACGCGTGAAAAGGAGTGAATTGTCCCTACATTAGGGCCTCCACCTGTTGCTTCTCTCATCCGTTTTTCTTCCGAGTTTGTTTACTTTGTTGGAACTTTGACCAAGTCCTTCGGTTTGTTTCGGTATGACCCGCGAATTTCGGTCTATTTAAATCTATGTTGTGGCTTGTATTTTTGTCCTATTGCTTCATAGGCAACACCTACATCTAGAAGGTAATCCGCAAGCCACCTCATGGGCGTGTTGCTGCTGGTGAGTCTTCACCATCATGCAGCACATCATATTCTACTATAGTTAATGAAGCTACGACTTACTGTGCATGAGCATTTTCCCGCAAATGCCTGTCGGGAGGTGGAATCGCTACTTGCTATGTGCTACCAGTGTTGTACAAACGATGAGTTTTGACGTGTTTTAGCTCTCGAATGAATGAAATTATGTTCAGTAAATCCATGGCACTCCATAGTTAACGAATTTATTTACCTACTTTTAGAAATGCCACGGAATCAAAAGGTTATACGACCCGTGTTTCGGCGAGTTATCGTCATCATTAGCTCAATCGTCATACTCACATGATGACGATAATTCATCGATGCGTGTGTGGTGAAACCTTTTCATTCGGTGGCATTTATGAACGTTGGTGAATAAACCTTTGTCTTTGGATCCTATAAAATTCACAGAGATTCAAAGATACAGAGGAAGCATGCTAGATTTGCTGTTAGTATTTACTACATAGTAAATTTAGACATGGGTATCAGTGGTCAAATCAAATAATTGGCCACACTGCCTTTCGAAAAACCTAATTATCAATTCTCAATGGTAGCTACAATGGTCTCTTACCTTTCGTGGGAGAAATTACATCTACATCTACTTATTACCCTGGAATCACCACAAGGGTGTTTGGCTGGGAGTGACTTATCACCAACATGAAGAAATTTACTTTCGCCAACAAGCACCACGCTATCGGTGCAATACAAATGCTGCAGAAACTGACCAAAATTATCTATGATATAACTATGAAAACGTGACACAAGAGTCATACGGGGAACATACAAAGCATGGTGTTAGCAATACTTTATATAGCAGATTTAAAAACATACGTTAGGATACATCTGAATTAATCAGCTACACTACCTGTCAACTAACCTAATTCAAAGTCTTAACGCAGCCATTATGATCTTTTATTGATTTACGGGAAAAACGGCATTTGAAACCTTTCTGTTATACAATCTACTTCCCTTATTTTCTTCTCATTATCTGATCTACCGTAGCATATTGGAAATCTTAGGATATGGAAAACTTCGCCTGAAAACGATTCGGTTTTGAATTTACATAAAAGATTGAGTCTACTTTTCAATCGACGGTCTGAAAGCGATTCCCATCCAAGTTTATGCAAGAGGTCAGTAACACTTACGAGACTATGTTAATGGCCTTTCACGTATCTTTCTTATCTTCTCTTTCTCTGCTCGCGTTCTAGCTCTGATTTTAAGCCTACCTCATGAGGATCCCAAACACTGGCATTGTATTCTAAGTGGGGTCTAACAAGGGAGAAGTA
This sequence comes from Ceriagrion tenellum, assembly GCA_963169105.1. Classification (NCBI taxonomy): domain Eukaryota; kingdom Metazoa; phylum Arthropoda; class Insecta; order Odonata; family Coenagrionidae; genus Ceriagrion; species Ceriagrion tenellum. The sequence goes on from OY720643.1 coordinate 69,405,804, forward strand.
GCTGATTTCTGTAACTTTATCGTCGCACTTTCCAAGTTTCACTTTTAACTATTCCCAGTCCACGATCCCTTTCTTATTATGTAGATACTAGCCATCTAGCTGTATGTGACCCTATTATCTAGCATGTCTCCATTATATATCCTAGTTGCATGTCAATAGTACATAAACTCCACTTTCTCAGGCGAGATATCGTAGAACAGCATAATGAGTAATGAAGCTCAAACGATTTCGTACTGTCTACTAATTTTTATTTCACCTCTTGCTACACGTGTTTCGACTGACTAGCAGTCATCATCAGGCAAGACTAAAAAAAAAAAATTAGTAGACAGTACGAAATCGTTTGAGCTTCATTACTCAATAGTACATGTTTGGTGATCTTCACCCCCTGCCACATACTCTCGTGGTGGCTCGCAGGGTATTACGTAGATGTAGATTAGCTTGACCAGTTATTTCCCAAATATGTTTGCTCCACGAGAGATAATTAGTTACGGCGAATTTCTCCGTTCTGAGGTTTATTCTCGTAATTTTATTATCATTGTACAGTTTATTACCGCTAGTCGGGATTCTCATAATTGTTTTTGGCGTCGCCAGGAAAGAGATCGACTTGTGACTTACTCAAGAATTTTAGCCTAAGCTTTAACCGATGGTCCGATAGACTTGTCGACATCATGATTGTGGCTGCAGTAATCTACTTTTTGTACCCCAAGAACATAAAACTCTTCACTCAAGTCTCTTGCGGCTCTTGGTTGAAGAATGAAAGCTAAACAAACGAAAACGGGTGCAGTTAATCTCCATCGTATCTGAATTGTAGCCGCGCGCGCGTGAGGGGTGTACTAAGATCTCCGTAGGGTTGGCACCCCTGACCCCTCCTTGCACAGGTTGGGTTTCCCATCTTCCACGACCATAACTCTCTCCGTCTTTCCCAGACGCCTTCGGGGCTGTTCCTCTGGGGGTGCGGATAGAAAACCAGAGGGCCCACTCCCAGCCCTCACCTCCTCTTCCTCCCCCCCTCTCGTCTTACTATTATCCACACCGCTCCCCTCCCCTGCCCCTCCCCTTCCACAGACCCTGGGGAAGAGGAGGAGAAGCCCTATATAAGGAGGGATCCCCGGTTCTGAGGGCAAACCCGACCCCACCCGTCCCATTCTCCTCCTACGCCCCAACCTCTCCACCCCCCCTCAGCCGCCAGGGACACAGACCTCTCGAAGGAACCTCAATTTTGAAACCTTCCTCAAGGAGTCTTCTTTGGTCGTGTTCCAATTCGAGTATTCCTCCCCATTCCAGTGTCACCTTCGCTGTCAGAGGGCCGAAGCATCTATCAATCGGCGCGTTATACATGCGATACTACTAATATGTTCATTTTAAGGTGGTTGTGGCGTGACTATCACTACGTTTACCAATCGATCTCAGATCGATCTGTACTCGGATCGATCTGAAAATTCCAAGCGAGCCGACTCAGATCGCCTGGTGTACCGACACGGTTTGAAAGTATCGATAGTGAACATTCGAATCTATCAGTTGAAGCACGATTGACTCGGTGTGTAAACAATTGCAGAGATGATAACTCGCGAATTTGTTATTCCACATATTTTAATTTGCAACGACCCGAGTTTCGGCGTTCAACGTTATTTTCAGGTAAAGATAATGTTGAACGACGTTACGTTTGAAGCGACGGTTAAATACTACAATACAGAGCGCATATTCAAGCTTTTAATTTAAACTGTTCAGGAAAACGAAATGTCTTAAGAAATAGGATTTAAAAAATATAGGCACCTTACCACCTATTTTCAACGTTTTTAGCGAATTACTGCCGTAATTGAAGTCAAAATGCAGTAATTACATGCAAATGGCGCTGCAGTCGGCTCCTAGGGATGGACAATTGTGGACATTAAAAATGTATTCACGGAGTATTCTGTATATTTTGTATCTTCATTTTGGTTTTCAACAGGTTACCCATTGTATTAGCGAAAGCAGGATTTTTAAACTCAATAAATACAAATATTTAACTTAGTATTCGTCTTGACTCACATAGTCAAGCCATTAGTTATTACATTTGGGACCGTAGTGTCTACTTTAGGTTGTCTGAGCGAGATATTTTTTCCTTAAAATTCGATAACTTTGGTCTCATTAGGAAAAAAATCTCAACTTCTCAATGATGACAAAAAATCAGTCACTTACCATTATATTTTTGAGCTATTTGACGAAAAATAATATCCTTCTTCCATGGAAAACGGTCCTGATATCCTCTCCAGAGAGGCTTTATAAAAATGTGTGGAATTTCTAACGCTTGCACTTCGTAAGAATTCAAACGGTATTTAGTTATTATTAATTTTAAAATATTGTAAAAAATAAATCAGTTACTCAATGCAATATTTTTATAAAATCGCAAAAAGAGCTTGGGTTGCGAAGGTGTTTTCAGCGTGCGTTATGAGAAAAATGTGTACAGTTAAAACCTAATGATATATATTTAGAAGATTAAGTACCATTAAAGTTATTACTGAGAATTTCTGTGGTTCAAAACAAAGTGTTCGCGTTTTTAATGGTGCGATAATATTTCATGCTTTTTACTGTTGATTAAATTGTAAAATATGCGTTGAGAACGGTCTCTATGGTAAATTGGGGAAAATCTCGCTCAAGCTACCTATGTGAGGAGCGCACTATTGTACGCCTTGATTGTGGCTAGGATTATCCATGGCACACAGTCACCCCGCTCCTTTTTTTCTGTTCAATTCTTCCCAAGGGGCCGTGCGGGGTGTTCCCGACCACCGGTTCTTAATACACCACGCTCCCTCGCTTCCTCCCCCGCTGTTTTTCAATTCTCGTCCGGGGAGAAAATTTTCGTGGGCTGAAAGGTTGTACGAAGCGTTTTCGGGCCGTAGAGAGCGGTGGCGTTCTTCGGCCGACCTCGATGATGTGTCCGCTGGTCGGTGCAGACCGCGGTGGTTAGGCACGGCGCGGCGGCGGTCGCCGGTCTTCCGTCGGCGTAATTGAAGTCTCGTGGGAGTTTCGTCCCTCGGGCATGTGTGCGTTCTGGAGATCTCTGAGGGCTGCGGGCGGAAAATTTTTTTTATTCCGAAAGTTGGAGAAACCGAGGTGAAATTTAAAGTTTTTCACGTTCATGTCCATGGAGGTACTTGAAACATTACCGCAGGATTCGCCGGACATGGTGTGTAATTACATTCTAAAGAAGGTAGCACTTTTATTTCCTCTGTTGCTGAAGTTCCTCCGAACGGCGTGAAAAAATGAGAGTTAAAAGCCTTATGTATGTATATTTTATTAATTAATGAAAATATCACTACTTAAAAAAACAATATTTCGTGCCATTTTTGTTACAGTATTGAATTCTTTCTTCTCATAGCTATTGAAATAATAAAACAAAATTCTAATAAGATCTTTGTTATGTCTATAGAGAAATCTCGCTAAAATCACCTTTATATTTAAGCGTATAATAGGAAGGTTCTCGGTTGAGAATGTAAAATAGAGGTGCTACTTCGCCCTGGTTAAGCCACACGTAATACGCCTTAAGCATTTCGGACCCTGGTCATAACGATTCAACCAAAAAAATTAACGAAACACAAAGAAAAGCCGCACACTTCGTTAAAAACTGCTGCGAGCAAACATATACATAGTGTTTCTCAACTTTTAGAGGGATTAAGGTGGGAGCCCCTACAGGCTCGGAGGCTACACGCTAGGCTCAGGTTGCTTGAGAAATTCAGAACTGGTGTTTTTCAGACCGACACAGAGGATATTATCATGGCGCCTCACTACATCTCTAGGTCTGGCAGAAGCGATAAAATAAGAGAGATACATAGCCGAACAGATGGATACAGAAACTCGTTCTTTCCGCGCACAATACGCGTTCACAATAAAAAAACCGAGATCTACTGAATACACTCCCATTATACATCTCACCATTTCACCTCCCACAACCTAATCCCTTACATTTTTACACGGCTGGTGTCCTAATACCCCCTGCCACATGCCCATGCGGCGGCTCGGGGGGTAGTATGTAGATGTATATTGGCAGGAAGATAGATAACTCACCCTATCTATGATCGGGCACCACATCAGGGTAAACATTTGGTTGCACTGACAAAACGGGATCGGTTTGATAAGTGCATACCTTCGTCTTTGTCCCACTTCATTATGTATGGTTGTTGTCGAAGGTTTTAGCACCATTCACATCTGTTGCTATGGAGCCTGTTTCTTATTCAAATGGTAAACCTTCCATTAATGTATATACTGTGATTGCCCTGGAGCTCTTGAGGACTTGGATCTTTATTCGAGACTGAAAGAGGCGTCTTTGGCTCATCACGGTGGTCATATTCCGCTGCAAATGAGCCCGTTTATGGCGGTCTCGGGACGGAACAGTAGGCGATTGGGGTTGTTGTACCCGTTTAGGGCCTGGTTCTTAGTCGAAGGGTTTTTTTCACCCTTTTGTTGTCATCTGATTTGTTAGCTTGCCTAAGAAGTGGACAGAATGGTCTTTTTATATGTGTGGTTTTCCTGGAATTTTCAGCTGGGGTTCGCGGCCATTCTCCTGTTTATTGGATAGGGAAGTTGTTTCGCGCAGTGGGTGTCGGCTTTTCAGACCGGTCCTCCCGAAGTTATAACCGTGGTCGTGTGAGATGGTCAAGACCGGACATCAACGTGCTCTTGTATCTCTTTTTCTTCGTTCTTTTTTTTCAAGATAGTTCTGCCCTCGACGAGGTCACTGCTAAGCGTCCGTCAAGTTAGTTTTAAAAAATCGGTCGTAAATGCTGTCACCAGTTTTCGTGCTGAAAAAAAGCCATTTTCAGGCAATTGAAGCTGCTTGAACGAGATGCTTCTCTAATCGTCGAAAAAAATTAAGTTAAAGATTTAAGCATCTTTGAGCTGGATGACATGAATTTTGGGTTATTAAAGCCGCATAATCTTTGATTAAAATGGCTGAAATTTTCAGTTATTATTTTTATATATTTATGTGAGGATTTAACTTGTCTAATTTGTTTCACGTGTTCTGCTGAAAACACCTGTACAGCAATATTTTTTTTTCGATTTCGCAAAAATTGTTTTCGTGCGTAATGTCTTTTTTATTAAAAATAAATTCAACGGCATCCGGCGAAATTCTGTGGAACATCATCTTGAATTTAAAAGAAAGAAACTTTAAAATGCCCAATCTGTTATTTATTTTTTTGTGCTACGCGTTTCGACGCTTAAAGCGTCATCTTCTGGTACAATCAATGAACTTCTGGTACCTGAATATGTCGCTTTAAGCCTCGAAACGCAAAAAAAAAAAAAATATATATATATATATATATATATATATATATATATATATATATACACACACACACATACACACATTACATTACATTTTACGAGCCATAATGGTGCCTGTTAAAATTGCTTTGAGTTGCCAGTCAAAAAACATAATTGGTAAAATACTACTTTTTCGCTCTTATTTGTAGATATCATCAATAGAAACATGCATGCATCGTTTCCCACGTATATATACATGCATAAGTTGTCTTCTTCAATGACAGTCAGCTAGTAAACTGAGAGAAAACCACCTGTTTCATAACAGGACAAATCATATGGGCATAAGGCACCACTTCACTAGAGATACTGTGAATTATGGATTTGTTCAATTGTAGTTTATTAGCTCTGAAGATACGGTCGCTGATGTGTTGACGAAGTCGCTCAATATGCACAAGCATGTTGCTTTTGTGCAGTCTCTTGGCTTGGTTGACGGCATGGGAATTTAGATTAAAGGGTAGTGTTGGAATTGGTAATCTTAATTCTTTTGCCTTTATTGTAAGATACAAAATAAAGTATGAGAGTAAAGACAATTTTCCGCTTCGATGTATTTTTTAATTATTTTTTTGGCCTGATGATGGTGTAGTATATCGAAACCTAGGTCGAATAAAAAAATTATCGAAGTGGGAAATTGCCTTTACTCTCATACTTTATTATGAATTCTTTCCACCACATCGGGCCTAATATGCACTCTCTTTTTGTATTATACTACGCTTTTCATTTGTCAAACCTTTTGTTGCTTGAGATGTTTCTTTTGTTTTTTTTTCTCTTCCCTGTAAGAGTCAGTTCCCATTACGAATGCTTTGGTGAATAGAAGTGTTTTCGGTATCCGTGGCGATTCGATTTATGCAAGGAGAAATAACCATTGCCCCACCCATCTGAATTTTATAAAATAGTATATTTAATAAAGTAGATAATGGTATATTCTGTTCGTTTGACGGTAGGTGTGTGCCTGATGTGAAAGCACCACCTGCCACACAACATTCACCTACATCTACGTAATACCCTGCGAGCCCCAAGAGGGTGTGTGGCAGGGGGTGAAGATCACCAAACATGCACTATTGCCATGCAAGTAGGATGTTTAAGATTTAAGGGAGATATGCTAGATAATAGGGTCACTTGCAGGAAGATGGTAAGTATATACATTATGAGAAAGGGATTATTGGTTGTTATTACATGCATCATACACTACAGACTACTCTAACTATATTTCACCTACCTATCCCTTTGCTACGCTGCCTATTGTTCTCTCTTATGGTACGCGGGAAAAATGACATTTTAAATCTATCGGTACGTCAATCTATCTCTCTAATCTTGTTAATATGATCAAACCTACCATAATACGCAGGGGTTCTTAATATATATCTAACGTCATCTGTGAACAAATACGGGGTCGAATTTACTTATAAGGTATAACCTAAATTTTAACTTACGTTCTGATAGTAATTCCCATCCTAGTTCTTCTACTAAACTCGTAACACTTATACAATTATCATAACGGCCTTTAACAAATCTAGCGGATCACCTTTGCACACGCTCTAATTCTTTTATTATACCTTCCTCGTACGGATCCCATACACTAGCGGCATATTCTAAATGAGGCCTGACAAGTGTAAAATAGCTTCTTTCTCGTACTCTCTCATCGCATTTGCCTAGAACCTTTTTTACGAATCCTAATCTACGGTTTGCTACACTAGTTATTTCCCTGATGTGTTTCCCCCATGACATGTCTTCAGTGATGGTGACGCCTAAGTATTTAATAGATTGTACGTTAGATATTTTCTTTTCTTTGATGAAATAACTATTCCGGGGAAAGTCATTCTTTTTCCAGAAGTTCATTATCGCGCATTTCTTCAAATTTAATTCTAGCTGCCAACTATCACACCAATCATCAATCGCATCTAAATCCTTAGCTAAAGACTGGATGTCCTCTTCATTTCTTATTTCCTTATACACTACTGCATCATCGGCAAAAAGACGGAGCTTGCTATTTTTTACTACTATATTCAAGTCATTTACGTACAGAAGAAATAAAATTGGACCTATCACGCTTCCCTGGGGAACACCCGATGTAACTTTTTCTTCGCCTGAGCTGATACCATCTAATACCACCCTTTGATCGCGTTCATGTAAGAAGTCTCCTATCCAGCCTACTATATTACTGTCTATCCCGTATGATGCTAACTTCGCGAGTAACTTACAGTGGGGAACCTTGTCAAACGCTTTTCTAATGTCAAGAAACGCTGCGTCTACCTGTACGTTTGAGGTGGCTTTACCATTGAGGTGGCTTGCAGCATGTCAAGGTGACTTATGTACTTTTTTCACTTCTTCAATTGTTTCCAAGCTCAGCCTTCGAATCTGGGTTGGAAGGTTCTTAAAATGATTTGAAGGATGCCTCGAAATCTTTCTTTTCTTCATTTCGGCCTTGGGGAAATCGCTGAAAAAACTGGAAAACCTTGCGTCGGGAATAAAACCATGAAATGGCTGAAATGTGTATCTTTCTCGACTGAGAAGCGGCCGGTGAAATAAACGATATTTTTTCATCGGACCCTAATGACACGAAAATTGCGTACAGCTGGAAACATCGCTCTCAAATCACCCAGTTCATTCTTGCGTCAAAGTTTATACCATACGCCGTGCATAATAATTAAACTCAGTGTTTATAAATGTTATGTGATGTTGAAGGAGATTTTTTCGTATAGAAGCCAATGGAGTTGTTTAAAAAATGATTTATTAGCTCTAGCAATCTAGGAAGCATGAAATGTTTCATTCCAGGTTACCCTCAACTTACAAAATTGTACTGTTACCATTTTTCCGATGTTTTCGTGAATGTCATTTTCTTAGTTCCATTGTCAAGTTTTTCTGCTTTTTTTGAAGCATTAGTAATGTCTGTGATTGATACATATACTTACTTACTCCTGTGGCCATACAAACCCAAGGTGGTTTTTGACCTCGCCAACGATTCGCCTCCACTCTTGTCTATCTTCGGTAGTCTCCATCCCAGCTCCTAAGTAGTCTTCTTAGGTCTTTTCTCACTTGGTCTCCCATCGTAGTCTGGGTCTTCCCAAAGGCCTACTCCCGTCAGGTTTACCATTCCAGACTTGTTTAACTATACTGTTATTGTCCCATCTTAATATGTGGCCCAACCATCTTAAACGTTTGATTTTAATAACTGGTATTACTTCCGGATCGGCATAACTTTTTCTTAGTTCTCTGTTTTTTCTTATCCTCTGACCCTCTCCTTCACGAATTTGTCCAAAAATCTTCCTTAGAACTTTATTTTCGTAAGTCTAGGAGGTGGAATATTAGGAGTTTTAAAAACAGGAGGGCGTGTATGAAACAGTGTATGGGGGTAAATGAGGCAAAAGAGGTTTGCAAGGATAGGTCAGTGTGGAGGAAATTATTGAAGCAGAGTTAGGTGTACAATTATGTATTAATGAGTGAAACATTTTGACTGTGCCTACCCCGAAAGGGAACGGCGTGATGGGTATGTATGTATGAGTTTGCATGTACATATACGTTGCATATTTGAGTTTGACTGTTAATTATCTATCATGCAAACTACTCAATAGTGCGGGATAAATTTAGTGCATTCTCCTCATTTTGCCTTTGGCTTAAGGTGGCTGTATGCCTCGGCCGAAAACTCACCCGCTGACGTCTGCTTCTTCGTTTACCACTCTGCCACGCTTTTTGCTTATCTCTTTCTGCAGGCATCTAGAGATGGTTTCCGTATTTGAAATTATACACTGGTACATACAATTTCCACACTTTAATTTTCGTCACCGACCATGGTTTCAGCACATTATGCCGTCATCAGTGTACATTAGTTCATTAATTTCAAATCTAGAAATCCATAAGTTCCGCAAACTTTGTGCCAATACGCTTTCTTATGATCTAGAATGGGGTTAATTTTTTTCTTTGAGTACTATCATTTTTCGTTTACCGTTTTACCTATCATTATTTTATTCGTGGAAAAATGTGAATTTCTTTACGTTTAAGTCTGGTATTTAAAAAAATCTTTGCAGTAGTGTGTTACGTTTATCCTCCACAAGTAACCACAGTGCACTGGCCTGATGTTTATCAGTTGATTGCGTTGAAGAGTTGATTGAGTGAGCACACCCCATGTTAGACTGTTTAAGGCACAGAGGTAAAATGTGAAACAGGCACAATTTGGTAGGTATAAAATATTTTGTCGTTGTGCAAGCCCCATAAAGTCAAGTGCGTTTGGGAGAAAATTTTATTCTCAAGTTCTTACAAAAGTTTTTTTTCCGGATACATATGAAAGAATATTTACGTGATGAGTAAAACTAAAAATTTGAAGTTCGACGCTAACTTGTTCTCAGTACTACAGTAGGCAAATTTTCAATGAAACTGCCCACTCTTCCCTTACAAATCAAAAATAGATTATTTATAAAATATCTTTTTTTACTCGTTAATACACGCGTCATTTCAAGTGCAAACTGCCCAATATTCCCTTACAAATCAAGTATAGATTATTAATAAAATAAAATTATTTTTACTCATTAATATATGCGTCATTTCAAGTGCAAACTGACCAATATTCCCTTACAAATCAAATATAGATTATTAATAAAATATCATTCTTTTTACTCATAAATCCATGAGTCATTTTTGTACCAATTTAACAGAATATCAATTCATTGTAAGCTAATTTCATCCAGTATGCATAATTTTATTTTCCAGGTAAAGTTAAATCTTTTTTACATAGTTTTAGCGTTAAGGCCGCTTTACACGGTAAATTTTATTGTACAAATGAATGTATGAACTCTTTTATGAGGAAAATTGTACCGTGTAAAGCAGCAAATTGTAAGATTGTCTGAATGACTGAACGGGAAATAGATCCTGCTACATTACCATTTATTTTCTTGTACAATCTATGATACATTCGTTTGTGCAATAAAATGTCCCGTTCAAAGCGGCCTTAAGAAATAGTTTTATAGATGTTTTGAGCTGATGCAATCCTCTTATATTCTGTTGTTCTATTGGATACTCGTATGATTTGGTTTGATATAATTGAGTAATTATTAGGTGTTGTATTATTCGAGTTTCATGTCATTCGTTTGCTTGGACTGGTTTGTAGGATCGCACTTCTGCCACTTTCTCCGTCGACAGGCGCGACGCCAAAATTCTGCTGGTTTAATACAAATCTTTTGCACAATTTTACCGTAATAAATAAATTTTAGGTGATGGACCAAATTTAAATGACTTTGTCAACTCCACTATAGGTTTATTAGCACGACCCGGTTTTCGATACTTCTTGTCATCTTCATGTCTAGATATATACCTGAAGATGACACTAAGTGTCGAAACTCGGGTCGTACTAATGAACCTCTAGTGGAGTTAACAAAGTCATTTAAATTTGGTCTATTTTGGATAACTTCCACAAAGGAAAGCCTGCGACCATTTCCTTTGTGACATTATAGGTGTTTTAGCCGATAGAAAAGTTGTTCTCTCTGGAGAGCGTAACCTACCATTTCCCATGTATAAGGGCTAGTATTATTTGTCAAAAATCTCGGAAAGTAGTTCGGTAAGGGGCTGATATTTTGGTATCCTGGGAAGAGTAAGATATTTTTTGGTTAAAATGTGACCGAATTCATTGATTTATAGGAGAAATGATATTTCGCTGAAATTTCGGTTCGAAGGTTCTTTTGTCCCTTGAGATGTTCGTGTCGTAATTTGCTTTCGTATTGATCGAGCTATTTGTTAGCGTTACATTAATCGATTTTTGTGCCATTCATCTGCTTGGACTCATTTGAATAATCGGACTTTTGCCCCGTTCTCTTTCGCCGGGCGCGTCGCCGAAATTTTCGCCAAGTTCCCCCCTGAGCTCAGTAGGGTTTCCGATGTGTATCGCCCCAGGGAAGGGCATTTCAAGCCTCCGCTCGCAGCCGACAAACCGCCACAGCCTGTTTTTTCCCTCTTTCTCTGCCCTCTCCTCCCCCCGTTCCCCTTTGCCGTGGATTCTCCCCTTTCCTTCTCCTCCCCACCCACCCTCTTTGAACTCCTCGTGGAACAGGTGCTGTTCGCCCTCGCGGCGGAGTGAAGAACAAGTTTCCCTCAAACCTTTCTTTTTCCGACGGCCTCCTCTCCACGTCCTCCGAGGAGATTTTTCAGGCTTGTGAGGAATATGGGGTTGAAGCAGGGCGTGGGTTTGTTGCCTGTACTGGTCTGCGTCAAGATCACATGCCGTTCAGAGATGGATGGCTCGAAGATCGATGGAGCGAAGGATTCAACATGAGCTGTTCACTCAAGGTAGTTTGAGCGAAATGTAATTTCACCTAGAAATCAATGAATTCGGCCTTATTTTAAATAAAAATATCTCACCCTTCCAAAGATACGAAAATATCAGCCCCTTAACACTACTTTCAGATATTTTTGACAAAAAATACCGCCCTTTTACATGGGAAATGATACGTGTATGCACTCCAGAGAAACCTTATTTTGAAAATGAGAGACTTTAAACACCTAGATCTCGCCAAAAAAAATAACAGTGCCTATTTTGAATGTTTCCTCGACAATTTTCGAAAATAAGTCATACCGTCACCGCAGTTATTTTTTTCGGAACTGGCAGAAAAATTGTGTTGTATAGGAGTTTTTAACGTACCGCGTGAAAAAATGTGTCAACAGACTAATGCGGATTTTTTTATTTTTTTTCTGAGAAATTCATTCATATAAATGTTTATTATCGCACTATTAATAATGCCATATCTATTCATACTTCCTACAGATGTTGATATCAAAACGTATAATTCTAATATGGTCTCCATTATGACTAGGGAACTATCTCGCTCAAACTACCTTGAGGTGGTGCCACCCTCACTTTGTGTATGCACTCCAGAGAGAGCTAATTGAAATAATGAGGAATTTTTAACACCTACATCTCGTCCAATTATTAACAGAGTGTATTAGGCATGTTTTATCGACTAGTTTTGAAAATTAATCATATTGTCTTCGCGGTAAATTCTTCGGGATCACAAAAAAACCTTCCGTTGTGAAGGAATTTCAAACGTACCGCGCGAAAAAATGAGTCTAGTTAAAGACTTATTTAGATATTTTCATTTAATTGCTTACTATTTATGTCCTATAGAACTATATTATTGTACCATTAATAATGCAATATTTCATTCATGTGCCCTACAGCTGCTGAAATTGAAGCGTATAATTCGAGTAGGATCTCTATCATGACTTGGGAACTATCTCGTTCAAACTGCCTTAAAATAATTTTATAGTCCAACCACCTACGTACGTATAGGTAATGACATAAATATTGGAGCCTTCCGATTGGCTGTGAGTCCTGCTACTGTATGGGGTAAATCGCTCAGTTCTCCTCTCTCGTTTGCTGCGAACGGATCGCATTTGCTTACCAAATGAGTCGGACCCCGCGAAGCGTTGTGTCGCACATTTACTTGCAAAACTGTCGCGAGCTGTTCAGAATTCACTGATCGCGTCCACAGGATGGAGATAGGGGAATGAGTTTCGCTTAAAAAATATTGGTTGCCCTCTGTCTGTGTTGGAAGCTTGAATGCAACAGACGCACTAACGTGCATCTGTGTATCCTCGTATCTTGAACGAGCCAAGTTCAAGGAACCCAATATTAATGGCCTTAAAGTTGAGATATGTATATGAAAAATCTGGTGGAAATACTTTCGTTGCAATGAAATTATGTTAGAGATTAAATTGTTGTCATTTTGGTGTTGTCTTCTCTCCTATTTAGTATTCTGGAGACCCTTGAGACTTATGGCCTATTGCTAGGAATTATTGTAATGGAATCAATAGTTATGGAATCCATGAAGGTATAGATCTTATCAATATATTCGGGTTTCAGGCACACATCTACTAGTTACTTAACTTATTTACCATTAGTTCCGAATGTTCGACCTAATCTTCCACCGCTGGATAAATTATACGAAAGTTTAGCCTATGTTGCCTGTTGCGTGTTGCCTGTGTTGTTTAGCCTAGAATAGTTACTAATGCAATAATTAGGTAATAAAAGTAAACAAACTGATCATTCGTCTCAAAACAACTCTTTTACCAAGTAATTAAGTCTCCAAGCGGTTCACTGCGCATCCGCCTTCTTGTCAACTTAAGGAGCTCATAACAGCATGCCATAAGTTATGAAACCAATAATGTTTAGAAAGTTTCTGCAATACTTATTGAATGGCTGCCATGGCTTATGGGTCCCATAACTTAATGGAATGCATATGTATCGTTCTTGCGACTTGCCATTACTGGATGTGTTTAATAAGACTAATCTGCTGGGATAGGTAGCTTTGAATGGAAAAGGGTGCTAACATCCTATACATCATTAGTAATATAATTTATCGATTACTTTATTTTCACCTTACCTCAAACGCCTGCTGACTTCTCTTGTTTTTGAGATCACGATTCTTCGTCATATGTCACTAATCTCTATATGAGACTCGATGCTTTGTTTACGGTTTTCATTTTGTGTCCTCTCAATCGTCTGATACCACTCATTTCATTGGGTCACCTTGTTTATGAGGGACGTACGGTTCCCGAAAAGAAGCGTTCCTAGAGCGGAGTGCGTCACGGTGTTTCCGGGTTGAAAGACACCTCTGGTGACCCCAGCTGCTATATCTGTGCGTGGAGACAACCTCGTCGTCAATGCCATGCTAATGTATCGCCCGCTGCATATCTTCAGAGTCGCATATCTCGCAAACATTGCATATCCTGCAACTTCCGTCCGTCGCAAACGAGTGGAGGGAGTGTCCTGTCGTTCGTTCTTGAGACCTAATCAGCAGAGATTTAAACTTTAGTCGTGGCCCTACATATAATAATTATTTAAGTATTCTACCGGTTAAGGTAGGTTTCGTTGAATGTCAGAGAATCTCCTCCCGGTTTTCTACACTTATGGCCGGTTGCAAGAACTTTTAGCTATGGAATCAATAGCTATGAGATCCATAAAGTTATAGATCTCATAAAATATTCGGGTTGCAGGAACATATATACTAGTTACATAACTTATTTACCAATAGTCAACAGCTTCGAATATGCGATCTAATCTTCTACCGCCGGGTATAATTTATGAAAGTTTGGCCTATGAATTATTCCTTATGCACATAATAATTAGTCATTAATAGTAAAAAAACGCCATCTGTCTAAAAGCAACTCAATTATCAAGTAATTAAGTCTCCAAGCGGTTCATTACGCATCCGCCATCTTGGCTACTTATGAAACTCATAACTCCACGCCATAAGTTATGAAACCAATAAGTTTATCGAATGTTTCTGCAATGTTTATTGAATGGTTTCCATGGCTTATGGGTCCCATAACTTTATAGAATAGATATGTGTCGCTCCTGCAACTGGCTATTAGAGGGGTATATCTAGTAGTATATGGTTTTTCGCCTCAGCATATGGTCTACCCTTCGGAAAGAAATAATAATCACGTTTTTTATCTCGAAATTCCTTTCGTAAATCACAACACAGATCCCGTGTATTCGATTGCTGTTGCAGTTTAATACAGAGGTGCTCCAACTGCCTCTTAGCGTTTCGTTCTAACTTCTCAGTTCTTGTTTTTTTTAGATGTTGTAATTACGTTCACGGGACATATTATCTATACTCTCATGACTTTGAGCGACAGCGGCGTAGTACCGTTGCGTTGACTTCGTTTTGAGCGTGTGACTACTTAGTATTCTCAAATACTAGGGAGTATAGGTGTTGATATTTTGGTTTATTCCTTCCGACTAGTAATGAAATAATGTATATACTTCTTTTAAACATAAAAAATGGAAGGTTTGGGTAGCCTTGAAGATAAAATCTCTGTAAAGGCTATCTTCAGTTAACATAGACATGCGTGCCCAATAGATGGATAATCAACAACTGGTCAATCAAAAAATATACATATTACACCAACAATCTCCAGCAATAATCTTACTGATCTTATAAATGGAACAAATATGTAATAACTTAATACATATTACAATGCTTAATTTAGACTTTTGTGTATATTTTGTAATGATTTTGATTTATGATAAGCGTTCTGGGTAATTAGTAATCATTCGGATCCCCTTTTCCGAAAGGTTTATTAATTGATTCTCTCGAATTTATCTCTTTTGTATATGTGTTTTTTGTTTTGTCGAAATTCTGACAATCAGTTCTCTCTCACTTTCGAGTTTCGGAGTGAAATTGGCGGACCCAATTAGGGCTCGATCCAGCATCGCCATAACTCTTCTTGACTCTCCAGGCACCGGCTTTAAGTAGACACTCATTCACTTATTTTTCATATTGTTTTCGCGGAGTTAGTCTCGCAATCTCTCTCCGGGAGACAGAAAAGTTAGAGCCGGAAGTGGGATCATGGCGGCCTTGTTCGAATCTTACCAGTTTGAGGGTCTGTTTCAAGGGTTTCCAGGGAACCTTTACGGAACGTGGAATTAGGGGAGAAGGGATGGGGAAAGGGCCACGGCAGATTAAGCATTGGTATCCTAAAATAAAGATACTCAGTAAGTACGTATGGTCTTTGTATTTAACATAAATTTGATGATTCCCAGCGCAACTTCGAAAATGTTACTAATTTCCGTTGTAGTAACTAAAACGTGCTCTTTTTAACTCTTTGTTAATGTCTGCGACTGGCTCCACTTTCATAAGGCGTCTTCTATTGGTAGATCATATATTTTCTACCATTCGAGTGTCGATCACAATGGTGGTGTGAAGATGGAAAGATGGCTGATTCCGAGTGAAAAAAAATTCGACGACCGGGAATAGAACCACGGACCTTCTGATGTAGCGTCAGATGCTCAGACCTCCAGGCTACCCTGTTTACTAAGAAACCACTGGAATCGGCGGGGGTTTTATTTGTACAAATATCCCCATAGGGCTGTCACACCAAAGCTGCCAATCAATGGCTCTAGGGCAGAAGTTCACATATATTTCTGCAGACAGAATTTTGTTCATTAGAAACCTCTAAATATTCGAAAAGTTCGGCTGACATTTATTTGGTGCGACCGATTTTGATACAGGGTATCACATCAGGCTTTAATAAAGAAGTGAGCTCTTAAGGCTTGATTTATGTAATAATGGTAGTGACTGATTAATCAATACAATACATTAGAAGATCAAGAATCAATACATCGAAAGAACGCATTTGCGTATTATTTATGGCTTTAGGGATCACTGCCTTCATTATATCATCCGGTCTGATGATAATACCTGGTATCGAAACCGGTTGCACCAAATAAATCTCAAAGTGAGCCTTGTAAGCACATTTACATATTGATCAATCATGAAGGTGGCCCATCGTGTTTCACCTGATACCGTTGAACCTCCTAATATTCCTCTATCACAACCCTACTGTGGGTTGAAAAATGATCCTGCTTTTCAGTTAACCCCACCCTGAATATGTCACTACATTATCCTTACTCCACTGCCACCTTTCCCATCCCAAAACCCACCCGAACTTTTGAACAAATTTCTGTCTATATGTATAGCATGGTGGAAGCTTAAGAATCCGCCGGAATATGAATTTACATCGATAATTGTTATTCCTGCTTCAGGTGCAGTACTCCGTCTGTCGGATGGGTATTGACCCGTCGTCTGCTAGGCGTTATTCTCAAATATCTTCGGCTGACTTTCTTGTACTCTTTCACCCATCATATCGTCAACCCAATCATACTTTCTTTACCTCCCTGATTGAGTTATTTCATATTAAGATATTTCATGCGAAACGAACTTGAAACACTATGATTAAGTTATGCTGTATTACTTGATATTATTTCCATTATTGATACAAGTTGATGAAACCTCAGCTGGGTTTCGTTAAATTCCACTGGAAATTTCCAAAATTTTAAACCAGGCGAGATGAATCTGAAAATAATATTGAGGAACGCAAACTTACCCCACGTGGTCCTACTTATACATGCTGGTATTAGTAGTGCCATTTTCTCATTGAACGGCTATTTATTTGGGTATCGTTATCAGTAGTCATTAGTCTGAAGATTGGTTTGCTTTACCTCTCTAGTCCTCTGTCCTCTTTTATAATCGCTTAATTCCTACATAATTATCCACTTTAACGTCCTTCGTAATTTGTCTGATGTGTCTCTGTTTTGGCATTTCTCTGGTATTCTCACCTATTATTACTCTCTCCAATATTGTTTTCTGTTGGCTTTTGTGGCGCCAAATTTGTCCAGTATTGTTTGGACTTCTATTCTCCTCAGAGTTTTCATTTTACTTCTTTTTTCTCCGACTCTTCGTAGGACTTCGTCGTTAGTGATTCTCTCCGTCCGTTTGATCTTCATTAGTCTTCGGTAAAGCCATCTCCATTGCTTACAAGGTAAAAATTTGTTTAGATTTTACTTAATAAATGACTCGGGTACCGTTAAGTTGTTCAGGAAGATTGAGTTTGAGAGTGAAAATTTGAAGCTAAATGCAAGAACAGACATTACAGGTAAGTACAGGTGTGTAATTGTTTTTTTTTGGAATTTCGGATAGAATTTTAATGTGCTTCGAATTAGAATTATCATCTTCGCGGAAAAATAAAGACAGTTTTCCGGGTTGGATGTAAACTCTGTGTGAAAACGTTAATAGCTCTTATGTTGCATCTTAATTTTTTACGATGACACAAGAGCCTTTGTCGACCCACGGACGAGTTACGAATGAGATCGGATTTATTTTCGATTCATAATATGCCGAGTGTTTTTAATTCTGCCGGCTTAAGCTCTCCGAAACGCCCACTCTTAAATTCCGAGAAAAAATGAGCGGCGACAATTACTTCCAAATTTAGATGGAGAGCCAAGTGGGTGGGAAATTGATCGGAATTCGATGACTCCTTCGCCGAGTGGATTTGTTTCCCCGCCCCTCGTAATCAGCCCTCTGCTCCGTTCGTGTGGGAGGACACTAATTTATTTAATTTTATTTGTTAAGAAAATAGTCATAGAAAAATAATCAGGATTAACAATTTAAAGTGCACTTATTACAAATGCAATTCCGGAATTATAATGTAATTTATTGCATTGTGGATAAAATATACCCTCATCCTTGATTTGGTTATTTAAAAATCGTTGGTCGGAAATTTAGAATTTAGAAATATGGTTGGTCGGTCGGCAAAATTTGGAGCTCTGGGTAGCTCCGACTGCAGCACAAATGCTCTGATTGTGGGTCCTAAATAACCGGAGTCATATTCATTATTCTTCGCTTATGGCTTACATGCTGAACGTGGTGGATGTCTTTGGTTGATTTATACGCAGAGCGCCCATGTTTATCGTCGACTGCCACACCACTCGTTGGTGAAATTCGTCTTCATGACCGCTCTTTTGCGGGAAGCGTAGTGTTGCGTAGGCGGCGATTGTGGCCTGAAGGGGGTTTAAGACCCAGGTGTTAAAGTGGACCGTGAATACGTGAGGAGGATGATAGGAAGAGTTGAAAAGCGCCGGTAGGCAGGAAGACGCTTAAACAGATGCACGTAGGGCATCGCTGATGAAGTAGCTATCCCTAGGGGACGAGAGAAGTTGACAAAGGAAGCCAACGGAATGCGGCCCCTTTTCGAGCAGTTGGGAAGACCATTGGTCACGTTCCGAATCAACCCCTCGCGAAGGTTGCGATGGGCGAGATAATTCAAGAGGATAGAACTGACTGGTAAAGAGGTGTTGAGTATCTTTTCCCACACTCAGATATCCTCTTTCGGACAGAAAATAATTACCGTCTTCTCTCTAAGTTCTCATTCCAGCTAACCCAGTCGTTCATTAATTGTTTATCATTCTGGCACCCCAAATCGTTTGCTCCGCGTAATCCATTCTCGGTCTTCAACGGTAATCGTTGCTATTTGTTATTCCTTCCGATATTGTTTTTAATTATTAATTTAATTATTGCGTCAAATG
Organism: Ceriagrion tenellum; assembly: GCA_963169105.1. Lineage (NCBI taxonomy): Eukaryota > Metazoa > Arthropoda > Insecta > Odonata > Coenagrionidae > Ceriagrion > Ceriagrion tenellum. Next base: position 69,424,954 of record OY720643.1, read on the forward strand.
GTGACTTTACCCGCGGAAGTTTGAGTTCAATTCTCTGTCAATCTCGAAATTTAAAAAATGAATGCTAATGGCGGGTTTACACATAGAAGTTGACTTCTATGGAAGTAACGAGTGTAGTGATATCTCGATTCGTATCGCCACTTGGAGCACATATTTTTTCTTAACACATAACTTCCGGCTTTTTCCAAGCAAATGGATGACGGAAGTAAAAAATGATTGCGGTAATTACGAAAATCGCCAAAATTAGGCAATAATGGCGTTCGTATATCGCTGTTTGAGTCACACATGCATTCGTGAGTTTGATGAAATTGTATGAATCAAAATAATTATGCACTATTACGTCGAATCGAGTGCGTCAATCATGACAATAATAATTAATAAGAGATAAGTCATAAAGCCTACCTTAGGGGTTCTTTGCCATTTAAAATATTTTCAAGTACAAATATAAATTTACATTAGCAACAATGAGCCCTCCTCCTACCAAGTTATTCGTTGTTTACATTTTAAATCTCCGTTTTCGGTCATGTGACCAAGATACCACCGGATGCGATTCGATTATAACGCATAATCGATATTCTGCTTGCACGCAAAATAAAAACCCGTATATTTTCCTAACAAGTAGTGACCACGGTCGATTACCACCACTATCGACCACTCCTGCGATGGGAGTGCGTGCTTACACATCGAAGTGTCGCTTGCAAGCGACTTGCAAGGCTACAGTTTTGGAAGTGACTTCTATGTGTAAACCTGCCTAAAACGTACATAAATAGATTGCGGACGGATTTTCGATTTCCTGAAGTTAAATTCCCAAGTACAGCCCTGATAGCTCTTATAGCGGTACTAACTTTTTCTTAGCATTGATCGTTAAAATCCAATAGTTTTTTACTTTAAAGCATTTAAAAAAAATAGAAATGCTGTTCTGTCTAATACTATGCGTGTTGAAGCTAATCAGTATAGCATCAATTCTTAAACCTAGGAATAAAATATGCAATTACACGATTAAACCTGGGTTCCTGTTCATTCCTATTTTGCATTAAACACCTCATGGATTATACCGTTACGATTTCTTTAGTAACTAACAATCTTTAATAGTGACTGTGCGTTAAAATGCTGAAGTTGAAGATGAATTTTATTTTTGCGTTTTGTGGCAAAGAATTTGATGGGCAGTATTCTTTTATGTATTACGAAACGGTTGCGCAACTTTCTGTGCTGTGTTTAAATATAACTTTGCATATACTTCGCTGAGCTATATTGCAATTGAATGTCCTTTTGAGTTAGGTGTTCATCAGTGGTTCTGATCAAATTCAGCGCGGCATGAACACCTTTTCTGAGAATGAACGTAATTATGACCTGGAATTTGCGTCTACAAAAAACGGGTATCCCCAAAATGAAATCGACGATGCCATATGGTGGGGCGATACTGGAGGATATGTGTGTAAATAGTCATTTTTTTCTGAGCAATTTGTTGAACCCCGCATTAGGGTTGCGCTAAAGTTTGTCTTCTTTTTTTTCTGTTTGAGCATAATGAAGCCATAGTTGATTTATGCGCGATTTTCAAGTCCTGCATTAAACGTTTTGGGCCATTTGGTTTTATTTATTTATCTGCGATACTGGAGCGGTTGCTATGGAGATCAGGGTTCGCTTTTGTGTGAACGAGTTACGGCCTTCTGCTCCATATGGGCGGGGATGCTTTCTCGCCTGCGTATTTATGATCGCCCGAGAAGTCCAGGATCGTATTTTATACAGTGTTTCTGCACTTCCCCGCGAGCGTGTGGGCGGACATCGTAATGAAAAAAAAGGGGGTTCAGGCAATTCTCCTTTCTTCTCCCCAACCCGGTCGATTACGCAAGCATTAGTTAATGTAACTACATTAAAAGTTTGCGCGAGTTATGTTTTTTTAAGTCGGTTCCTCGAGCGTGATATGTGGTGACGTGATGTGGTTTTGGAGCGGCTCGTTATTTTTTTTTTAATGCGAGGGGCGAGTGACGCTTATGTGCAGTATTTTTCAAAAGTTTTTGGACTAATTGAGCGGAGCCACTCGGGTTTCTCACGGAAATCAAGTTTCGCCTGCTGTATTCTTATTCTGAGTTTCGCGAAGCGATCAATACGGTTACCTAATTGTGTGAAATTCACCGTGGAAGAAACATTCGCCTAGACTGGGAATCAAACCCAGATCCCTCGATTTCGCGCCGAGTGCTCTAACTAGTTAAGCTACTCAGGCGTTCTCTTCCACTGTGAATCTAATGGGGACTTTGAGGAGAAAGTTGTCCTTAAGGAGCAAGTGGTTAGAGCACTGGGTACGAAATCGAGGGATCTGGGTTCGATTCCCAGTCCAGGTGAATGATTTTTCCTCTGTGAATTGCACACAAATGTGTGATCTCTAGCGGGTGACTCCGTTGAAGTAACTGCGCGGCTAGTTCCGTGATTCTTTGAAAATGCAGTTACCTATTTATTAAGTGGAGCAAATTTATCACTCTCTTTTCGTTTCCCTTTGCCTAATGCTTTTGCGTCGGGAATCATTATTTTTAAAATAAGAGCTGATTCTTTCCCTACGAATGCTGTGTAAATTCTTCTCGGGTTTCCCATCGGGTCAATGCATTTACATTTGCCGACGTTTTGTCAAGCGTCTCGCCTGCCGTCATCAGGGCTGTAAAGTTGCACGAAAAGTAGCCGGACCACCCGGCTATATAAGGCGGCCAATTTTCGTGCTACTTTACAGCCCTGATGATAAGTAATTAAATTTTTCATTTCAATTCAATTCAAATAAATTAAAGGAAAAAATGAAAAGTGTAATTCATTATTAGTTTTTCCTCACTTGGTCGCTGTGGTCCCTCATTTAAGGAATAAGATGTTCAACACACCGGACATATAATTCCACAGAAGCAGCCCAAGGCTTTTACTTGTCTCCGTGCGCGATGTTTCAGCCAAACTCAGAAAATAATGAGTTGTTTACTCTTTCGATGGATTTTGAGAATTGTGGATGTAGCCGCGGTATTACCGAATTACAGCGACAGGTTCTGTGTATGTTTTATTGGCCTCAAAATTGACCATCAGTTTGACAGCGCTCTTAAGGATATTCTTCCTTATATTGCCAGCCACGAAGGGCGTACACCACGTTGGTTGATTGGCGAGGTGTGTTAATTTAATATCTGCTTTCCCTCAAGTGGGATGGAACCTTGCCGACGATGCTAATTTCAGTCGATGAATGATATTTGCGCCTCCACGGACTTGTTTGAGCGTAGGGGGGGTGGATGAAAGTTATGCGCAGATGTCCTCCTCCTAAGGATTCGCTGGACATAAATCCATGACCTCTAGCGCTTTATGAGACGCAGGTTCATTCGCTCACATATTTCTCCGAAACAGTTATCCAATTGAGGACGATTGATGTGATGTTTAAACTGCCAGAAACTGACGGTGGCATTGCTAGCTCTTCCATATTTCTTAATTTCCACTATTACTACGGTGAGTGTGATGATTTAAACCGTTGCTTGGGACATATTTATGCGTCGAGGGTGTTTTGCAAATGTATTGGGTACTCTGTGTACCGTACTCCTCTGCGAACCAGTCTTGTTGATATTTTTTTTACTGTTTTCGTATCACGTTGGCGCAAGTTGGAAAACGTTTTTGAATTCACCCACGATATCGTCAAGTTATTCATGTAAGTACGTGCATCACATGTAAGCTTGCCAGATTTTATCTGTTACGATGGGTCACTAGCGAGTTTCGTCTTGTTACATCATCATTGCTCATTAAGGGAGTAGGAGCGAAATATCATTTACCTAGATATCAATGAGTTTAGTTTCACTTTAAAGAAAAATATCTCACCCTTGCAATGGCACCAAAACTTCAACTCCTTGCCGCATTAGTTTCCGAGATATTTGCAAAAAAAATACCGGCTCTTTTTCATGGGAAATGGTATGTCCTTGCACTTCAGAGAGAGCTAATTTAATAAATGTGGAATTTATTACGCCTTAGTCTTGTCAAAAATTAAGCATTGAGTAGTTTGTATGTTTTATCAAATATTTTTGAAAATTAATCATATTGTCAACGCAGTAAATTCTTCGGGATCACAAAAATCCTACCGTTTAGAAGGAGTTTCGGAAGTACTGCGCGAAAAAAATGAGTAAAATTAAAGACTTATTTAGTTATTTTCATTGAATTACTTATAAATACTGTCTTATAAAACTATACTAATGCACCATTAACAGTGCAATATTTAAAATATGTGCCCTACGGCTGCTTACAGTAGAACGTATAATTGAACATGGAGTCTATTACGACTAGAAACTATCGTGCTCAAACTACCTTAAGTTACGACGGGGTCTTTTTGCGCCTGTGTCTCAGATAGTTTATTAATTAGATGTAGTAGAGCTATGTAGGACAATAGTTAGCTTACATGGTCCGTAGGATTCAGAAGTACTTATCTAAAATGAAAATTAAAGCAAACATGAGACACCTCTCTCGACTCATAGTGCCCTGTTCACTCCCCTTACACTCTAACCAACGTCAACATCAATTCTGCTCGCTCCGTACTGCAAAATTAGATAGCAAGAAGGTTGAAAATCACCTAAAACGATGGAATATATCCAGTAACCTATAAATTTTTGCAATTTTCAGGATACTTCCAATAGAAATGACGTCCCTGTTTACTTATTAATCAATAAAAACTCAAATCCTCTCCATTGTGCTTACCTCATTTAATGGTCGTGCATCACTGTCGGTTTTCCCTCGCGATTCTAGGACACACATCCACGCAGTGCCCCACAAGCTGATTCAGGGGTTTGTGGCAAGGGGTGAATCTGCTCGAGGGATGCACTAGTTTTTTAAATATTCGTCTAACACTGCCATACTGTTTTAAATGAATTTTCAATGCGTTCATCTCGTTTTCGGAGAGGCAACTCGCCTCAAATCTAGTTTTAGTTTCGGACTACATGCAATACCCTGCTAGGCCAGTCTAGTATGTCTTATTTCGCATTTATATGGCTTTTTGTTTTAACGTGCTACCTGGTAATATCTCTTCCGTTATTCAGTCTTAAGTATAGTACCTGGATATCTTTTACTAGCGTGGAAAATTTGTGCGTTATGTAATTAGGCACTTCTTGGTGGTATGTACTCCGTAATTAAGTAAAAGAAAATTTTGTAGAACCCGCGATCAATTTTATTTAGTTTGACAGGCCTAGGTGTCGATTTACTTGTTCATTACTGAGGCGGCCATCTACATCTACTTATTACCCTGAAAGTCACCACAAGGGTGTTTGGCCGGGGGTGACTTTTCATCATTATGAACGACAGTGAAGAAATTTACTTTCACCAACAAGCACCACACTATCGGTATTCTTCAAATCCTGCAGAGACTAGTAAAAATAATCTATAATGTAACTATGTAAACGTGACACTAGAGTCACACAGGGAACATGCAAAACATGGTGTTAGCACTACTCGGCAGATTTAGAAACATGCATTAGGGTGCATATGAATTAACCATCAGCCACACTACCTGCCAACTAACCTACTTCAAAGTCTTAACGCAGCCATTATGGTCTCTTGTCGACCGAGGGAAAAAGGACATTTTAAACATTTCTGTTCTACAATCTACTTCCCTTATTTCATACTTGCCTTGATAATGAGTTCGTAAGCCTTGGTCGGATAATTCGCTAAATATTTTCGTGTAAAATTCGTTTAAAATTCGTGAAATGGTCATTTATTCGGGAGTGCAGTTGTGCAGCTGTGATGGTTGAATGGCAGGCGTGCTTGAAAGAGAACACAGGGACGGGCAAAGGAAAATCTGGTAATGTACTCTTCACCAGCTTTGTCTCCCTAGGCCCCGCTTGGTGTCTTTTGGGTGCCTTGCCGGTCCGCGACCACTGCCTGGGACTCTCCCGAGACGTGACAGGTGTGCCGAGCAGTTTTGTATGTCCCAGGCCCCAAGAGAGTCTGAAGGTCCCCAGAAATGGGTCGCCAGACGGCCGGGGTGGATCCATGTGTGTGGAGGAGGAGAATGAGTCGGGCCTTTTGGGAGTTAATCGGTTGTTTTCGAGACAAGCCAGCTGTTAAAATCTTATTAAGGGTGGAACATTGGTTTATTCGATAGGCCTCGGATTTTATTCAGTCTACTCGTATTTTTAAAGAGGCAATGGAAGTTCACACGTTAGTGTGTCTACATCTACATCTTCATACTACCCTGCGAGCCGCCGCACGGGCGTGTGGCAGAGGGTTTCAGGTCACCAGCTTTTTAAAAATATAAGGTTATGAGAGGTGGAGTGGTGACGTGTATTATGGGAGTGTATTTAGTGGAGCTCAGTTTTTATTGTGGTCGCTCACTGTGCGCGGAAAGAACGAGCCGCCGCACGGGCATGAGGCAGGGGGTTTCAGGTCACCAGCTTTTTAAAAATGTAAGATTTTGAGAGGTGGAGTGGTGACGTGTATTATGGGAGTGTATTTAGTGGAGCTCACTTTTTATTGTGGTCGCTTACTGTGCGCGGAAAGAATGAGTTTTTGTACCTATCTATTTGGCTATGTATTCTTCTTATTTCATCGCTTCTGTCAGACCTAGAGATGTTATGAGGCGTCATGATAATATTCTCTGTGTAGTTCTGAAACACACCAGATCTGAGATTCTCAAGCAAGCTAAGCCTACCGTGTAGCCTCCGAGTCTCTAGGGGGTCCCACCTCTGTGTAGCTCTGAAACACACCAGTTCTGAATTTCTCAAGCAAGCTAAGCCTAGCGTGTAGCCTCCGAGTCTCTAGAGGCTCCCACTTTAATCCCTCTAAAATTTGTGAGCACTTTATGTTCACTCGTTGCAGCTTTTCATCCATCCATCTGGTTCTTCTTTTCTGTATGGTGTTCCATCTGGCTCTTTTCATTTCTACTCTCCTGTAAACTTTATCATTTCTTATTTTTTCCGTCCATTTTATCTTCATCATCCTCCTCCAGCACCAGGTTTCGAAGGCTTGTAGTCTGTTCTGGTCTGCTATTCCATTGGTTCAATGCTTCCGATCCATAGAGTGCTACGCTCCAAACGAATGTTTTCACTTACTGTTTCCTGGTTTGTAGTCCTATCTTCTTTGAGCGCAGCAGTTGTCTTTTTCCCATGAACGCCTTATTAGCTTGGGCTATTCTCCGCTTGACGTCCGTTGTACTTCTTTCGGCCCTCGTGTTGATACTTCCGAGATTGGTGAAGGGATCCACTTGCTAAATCATGCATATTTTGTAAATTTTTAACGGTTTATCAATCTCCAAATGCTTTTCCGTCGGAAGACTATGGCGGCTTTGTCCCCAAACCTCAAGGAAAGCGGGGGTCGGCCGGCGCGTGTCTTTTTTTTAAGGATAACCTTCCCTCCTCACTGGATTATCCAGGGTTTTCTCCTCCAATTTCTCCCTGCTCCATCATCCACTCCTGAACCTCTCCTGCCTCCGCTAAACTTAGTCACCTGCCCACACGGACACAGCGGAGCGCTTCCCTTCTCCTGGAATAGAATAACAGAGAAAAAGGGCTGAGAATGCGGAGTACCATACGGTAGCCTTCAACCTGCCTTATAAATTCATATCCCTTTCTTTTTCAATGGTGGCGCGTTCTTCCTTACCTTTACCTGCCTTTTTTTGCTTGCTCTTCGCCCTTTCTTGAGGATTATACTAAGGTTCCATCGTGATGTGAATTGAGGTAGTTCTAGCTAAACATCATTTCACCCGGAAATAAATAAATTTGTTCTTATTTTAAAGAAAAATACCTCACCCTTCATGCTTGTCACAAAATTCAAGTAATTTTACATGGAAAATAATACGTGCTTCCATGACAGATATACATTAATTGAAAAACGAGGAATTTATAACACCTAGATCTCGTCAAAAAATTAAAAGTGTGTAGTTTTTATGATTCCTTAACTATTAACAGATAACTTGTATGCTCCCCGCAGTAAGTTTTTCAGCATCACACTAAACTATCTGTAGTGGGGCCTCGAGAGCAGGTAAAATTTTCTGCCGCTCCAGCGGACGGATTTAAGCCCTCTAGTATATCCTTTTTCCCTTTTCGCACTCTGCTCTTCTCAATCCTGTCCATGAAACCTATTCTCTTTCTTCCACTTCCCCGCTTGCCCAACATCCTGCCCTCTATCACATTCTTGATCAAATCCATCCACCTAGAAAGCAATTAATTTGGTCGGATATTTAATCTTACCCTTCCAAGTGTGACAAAAGCCCCTTACCGCTTCCAAGCCCCTTAAGCCAAAAGCCCCTTACCTCGTCTAAGTGTACCAAATGCCCCTTACTTTCCGAGATATTTTCCACAAAATTCCAGCCATTTTACATAGGAAATGGTACTTATATACACTACAGAGAGACATTATTAAAAAAACAAGGAATTTATAATACCAAGATCTCGTAATAAATTAACACTGTGTAGTTCGTATGTTATCTCGGTTATTTTAGAAAATAAATCGTACAGTCACCGCAGTGAGTTTTCAGAATTACAAAAAACCCTTCCGTTTTAAAGGAGGTTTAAACGTACCGTGCGAAAGAATAGTTTTATATGTTCTTCAGCGTCTCTTCGTGTGTTTATCATCATCAACACTGGTCATTCAATCCTGAGGTTGGTTGACTGCAGCCTTCCACCCTACCCTATCTAATCCTAGTTCACTCCTGATGAACTATTTATACTTCCTATGTACTTTCTTCTTTATTTGGTCCATGAACTTATTCCTGAGTCATTTTTTGAGGACTTTTCCCTCTATTTTTCCTTCATTATGTTCTATAGAGTGCCACGCTTTACATGAATGGTTTGTGAGTTGCTTATAATAAGCGAATTTTCCGGCAGAATCGAAGGGTTTAGTGTATTAATTTGAATGTATTAGTGAAGATTTGAAGAGTCGGGCGAAAGTTTCGTTTTTTATTTGAACCTCGGAGAAATAGATGTTCGAGGAACTCGAGAACTTATTCCTGGGTCTTTCTCTGGGGAATTTTCCTCGATTTTTCCTTAAAGTTTATCATATAGATACGTACTTCTATTTCCTCCCGCGTCTGACGCCACATCCATCGGCAGTGTTCTGATGCAGCTCGCCATCTCTAGCGTATATTATGGTCGCGGCTCGTCCCCTTTCTCCTACCCAGTCACATCTTAGCCCTACCCCCTCTCCCGCCAACTCCCATATTATTCTCTCGGCAGGACTCCCTCACCTTCTGACTATTTCTGGCACTTCCCAGAGTCCCCTGCTTCCCTCATTCGTCCTTTTGGCTTAGAGGCCCGTTACCTCCCTCCCTTTCGAAGCTGGGGAAGACAAGGAAGTTGGGAAAGGGGAGCGGAAATTTTTCTCTTTTCCGGAAAATGCTTTCGTACTGTAGAAGGCGTAATTTTTTCGTTTTTCTTTAAATTTTCTTATTCGTGTTTCGAGGAAGAATGAGTCGAAGAAGAGAATTGGTTGGGTGGTGGGGTGAAAGAGTTGGACATAGGCCTCACGCTGCGTCACCTACCGACGCCCTCTGGAGTAAACATTATCTTTGCTGTCCGCTGAAAAAGTGCGGTTGCGTTTGGTTGGAAGGAAAAGTGGTCATCAACTCAGTAGTGCGCATGTCAGTGAGCTGAAGCAGTGATCGTGAGTTTTTAAGCGCACGTGTTCATGACTTCTCTTGTAAGTCGATAAAATATATTAATTATTTTCATTGGACCACATAAAATTTAAGGTAGTTTGAGCGAAATATACATTTCGCCTAGAAATCAAAGAGTTTGGTCTCATCATCATATTACCACCTTCTTCTGTAACCCTCCCTATCGTTTTAGGCGAAACTGCGATCCAATCTTTCCAGTAAACGTTTATTTGAAGTGCATGATTTTCTTTTTTGTTTATGGTAGTTTGAGTAAAGTATCATTTCGCATAGAAGTTAATGATATAATGATAACTCGTAGCTTTGTAATTCCACGTACCTCTATTTGAATTTTTAATTAAGTTTCCGTCCTCCATCTTTCGGGAAATTTCATTGAAGGCCAAATAATCCATTTTAATTCTAGGCACTGTTTCTCTCAGAAATTATCTGCCTTTCATTTAATGATCCACAGGCTAGTGAACATTTCCATGTCCCAGACTAATTTCAACATGGAATTGGCTACCGTTAAATTAATAGCCAAGAACAATGGTTACAGTGAACATCTCATTGACAGATGGTATCTCAACAAGTTAAAAAAAGCTAGCTATAAAATACATATACACTTCCCAACCGCGCAAGGACTCTTCAGCGAATTCATAGGATCCTTTATCTAGTTAATATTTCACAAAAAAATCTGCAAGAAGCTTCCGGAAGACAAGATAAAAGTTGAACTACTTTAAACTGAACCTAAGAAGCGTGCTTTCCAACGCTAAAGACAGTATCCCTAATTAGGACAAAAGTGGAGTTTATAGATTGAGATGCGAGTGTGACGGCGTGTATGTGGGACAGACAGGCCGAAAGTTTAACGAAAAAGTTAAAGAACACGAAGCCTATGCTAAAAACAAAAGGATGATGTCGCAATTTGCGAAACGTTTACTAGAATTGAATCACAAGAGTGACTTTAAATTTGAAATTTGACTTGTGGAAAATAAGGGTTCCATAGAGGTTGATTCCTTTTTTCGGGTTTTCCGTCGCGTTGGGTTCCATACTGGACGCTTTGGAATAATTGGAAGTTTTAAATAGTGTACAATGGAAAGAAAACATCGATAACGACTTTTCGTATACCTACCACTCCCCCTTCTAAACTTCCCCCTAACCCACCCCCTGAAACCTCCCATTCCTCCTTAAGCTTCCTTATCCTTCCGAAAATACCAAAATTCCAGCCCCTTATCGATCTATTTTCCGAGATTTTTGACGACAAATACCGGCCCAATCCCAACATGGGAATAAAAATGTGTATGCACTCCAGAGGGACCTTATTTTAAAAAATGACTTTTAATTTATAACTCCTAGATGTCGTCGACAACTTAACAGTGCGTAATTCGTGTGTTTCCTGAGCTTTTTGTGAAAATAAATCATGTCACCGCAGTAATTTTTTCGGAATAAATAAACCTTCCGTTGTGAGGGAGTTATAAACGTACCGCGCGAAAAATATGGGTCAAGTTAAACATTTATACTGACATTTTTATTTAATTACTCAGAATTTCAGTCGTATAAAAGTATAGTACAAGCATACAGATTGCTACGCGACCAAGAACGGAATCACACGACGCCCGTTTTGAAATGCAATCATTTTACAAAATTAAAAACGACCTTTTTCCTGTCTAAGATACTAAGTTGAAAATTGCAACATGTATAGTAAACATATTTATCTACCCACGAATGAAATACGGTTGTCATAAAAGTACTTGTGTATGAACCTCGAATTATCAAAGTTGAAGCTTTGCACGAATACCGTAAAAAACCAGTACTTTTTACGTTACTCCCGCAGTAAAAAATATTAAAATGTATTTAAAAAATTGAAGTTTACTATTAAATGACGCAGAATTAAATAAGAAAAAACGTGATGTGATTAGTTTTTCTGTGGGTCCTCTTGCCATTTTTTTATTTGTTCCCAAACTCGAGTGCACATATATTCTGCGTCGACAGTTGGGAACTATCCCGCTCAAACTACCTTATTAATCGAGTATTACCCTGTTAGAACGTGTTTAAGGCGGGGAGCTCGGTCGTCAATAATCTGGACACGGAGTTGGTTTGGTGAATATATACTTTTTATCTTTCCTATGGGAGCGGCTTGCCCCGCCTTCCTTTTTCAACCACTCGACACTTTTATTTTTTTGCAGAAGGCGGCTTGTTTGGAATATGAATCTCTTCTTGAGCAAAGAGAAGCGACTCGAGCTTCCCACGTCTCACGTCTTCTGGATTTCTTTATCGATTCGAGTTTTTTTTCGTGGAAAGATTCTGAATTCACGGTCATCGCTAAACCTTATATTCACTCGCCTCGTTTCATGACTTCATAAGGTTTTACACCGTGCCTGGTTGTGCGTTATCTCCCTTCCCCGTTTCATCGTTCAAACCACCTTAACGGCGTTAACGAGAAAGGCTTTGAGGAACACTGTGGGCAGATGTGTCCACGTTTTAGTGTGGTCTTCGTTGAAAGGTCGTGGGATCTTGTCACGGCTTAAGTACGGAAATTCATATAGTGCTACAAATTAGCAGCCTGAGGTGTGGGTTAATTTTCGTCTACATTCACCGCTATATATGGTAACTCTTCATTAATCGTTCAATGCTAAGTTTGGTTGACTGCAGCTCTTCACCATTCCCTATCTAATACTGGTCCTCATAGCCTCCCTTACCTCTTCCTGTGTACTTTCCTCTCTATTTGGTCTGTGAACTTATCCCTGGGTCTTCCTCTGGGGACTATTTCCTCTATTTTGCATTCAATTATGTTCTTCACAAACCCATTGTGTCTCTGAGTGTATCCAATCCATCTTGTTCTTCTTTTCTGTATCGTGTTCCGTATGATCCTCTCCTCTTCTTTTATTCCGTACATGTCATCATTTCTTATTTTGTCCGTCAAATTTATCTTAAGCATTCTTCTCCTACACCAGGTTTCGAAGGCTTCTAGCTTTTTCTGGTCAGCTTTTCCAATGGTCCATGCGTCTGTTCCATGTAGTGTCATGCACCATATGGGAATTATGTTACAGAAATTAGAACTGCAAATTCACATTAAACCCAGAAAAATTCCACGAGGATCGAGTTATCACCTACATACTCCTCTCTTTAGACTATAAAATCTATAGAAACTGATTGGGAGTATTTTTGCTTTTTGATACTTCATAAATGCATTAAGATCTAAGAGATTTAGTAAAAGTTAGCAAGTTAATCATTATCATTTATGGGCTATCGAAAGTTGGTTTACACGTAAAATAATAATAATCCTCCAGGTTTTTGCAGGCGTAGTCTTGAATTGCCTCACTAAATTCAGTATTCGCCCTACATCTCTTCATCCCTTCCAACGAGTCTATTCTCTCCATTATCCTTCCCCTCCTATGTATCGCGGCCTTAACTTCCCTTCGCACCTCGTTATCTGTTCCAACCACCTTTTCTGCCTTCCTCCATCTCCAGAAGCTTCCTCTCCTAATGGTGCTGTATTTGTGGTGTTAGTACGTACTGCTTAGCATAATATTACTGGGGCATTATATTATAAACCATCTAATTAGCAACACTAACTGTCGATAAACCTTATGATTAAGTCTCAGTGGCAGCTGTTATGATCTCATCTCTTGGAAAAAATCACATTTTTATGACCTCTTCCGTTTTCAAAGAACCACGGAACTAGCCGCGCAGTTACTTCAACGGTGCCAACCGCTAGGGATCACAAAATTGCGTGAAATTCACCGTGGAAAAAGTCATTCGCCTGGACTGGGAATCGAACCCAGATTCTTTGATTACGCGCCGAGTGCTCTAACCAATTTAGCTACCCAGGCGTCCTCTCTCATTGTGGATCTCATGGGCTTTACCCAGTGGATTGTGGCGCTTAGCGCTCGCATACGGGTACCATATGCACGGTATCTGTAAGGACAACTTGCTCCTTAAAGCCCCCATGAGATTCACAGTGGAAGAGGACGCCCGGGTAGCTAAATTGGTCAGAGCACTCGGCGCGAAATCGAGGGATCTGGGTTCGATTCCCAGTCCAGGCGAATGATTATTCCACTGTGAATTTGACACAATTTTCTCTCTTCCGTGTTCTGTTTCCTCTGACATATTGCCGCACCGAGACTTGAAACAAATGACAATCATACGAGATATATGGCTTGTATAATCTACCCAGCCCGAGACGATTCGGTTATTCTAATTGGTCTGTGTGGCTAGTGACAACTATTGATATCATTCTGTTACGAGGAACACTTGCGGAAATGCTGCCGATATTTATTGGGAGTCACGTAACGACTCAATCGAAACGCCAAATCTCTTTTATTAGTTTTATATGGGCTTATATTTGCGTGGTCTTGGGTATTGGGGCTCAATCATTCAATCCTTCATATTGGTCAAAAGCCGATACCGACACCTTACCCGCGTAGATGGCTGAAGGGCATCTGTATTCATGTGGCGTTAGCCCATTACACTGGTCGAAAAGACCGCAAAAATGTCGTTAAAGCTGGACGGCTTGAAAATTGAATGGCATTGCCAGGACCAGCCAGGTGTTTTACTCGTAAAAGGTTTGACACTTGTGATCGAAGGACTTTTGGTGCTTGAAGTAAGGCTGCAAAGAGTATCGTGTCACATAATTCTGTTCGTAGCGTTCTTGTCTCATTGGTATCTGTTTGGCGTCAATTCGATTCTAAACCTACATTTGATTGATTTTTTTTTGCAAATATGCACTACACTATCCTACAAAATTAATGAATCCACGACTTTATTTGCATCGGAAAAACCTACCAGTAACTTTGAGGAAGTGGAAGTTTATGGGCATGCACTAACCTATATGCAACTAATCTCATATGAACTATGAGTAATAATTTAAATCCGGAAATCCTTGCGAAATCGAGTGGAGTTTGTACATAATGAAGAAATAGAACGTGCTAATTTCCACAATAAAATAAAATTTACTTCCAACCCGGGTTTCAATGTTAATTCGTTATCCTCTGTTACATCGAGGTTAAAACGTTGTCTCTAGTTACATTGTCATTAATTCACCATCTTCACTTGCAACGACGGTAATACATAATGGTCATAATTGGTAGTATTAGGCGTAACGTTGTGGAATCTGTTGGCATTGTAATGATAACACTTAACTTTTTTTCCACATATCTTTATTTGCTACGAACCGAGTAAGATGACGTCGAATCTCGAAACCCGGGTCGTAGCAAATAAAGATATGTGGAAAAACAAAGTTAATTGTTATCATTACATAATGGTCAGTTACATGTACGTTGATACCTTATCTTTAATTACATCGACGTTAATAAACAATCGACAATACCATCTTGTCATTAACAGGAAGATGATGTATTAACGCCGAAACTGGAGTCGGAAGTAAATTTTTTTAATGGAAAATGCACGTTTAATTATTCTTCATTATGAGTTATAGTGCATGTTGCAACTGCAATTATGCACACAGACATAGGAGTCTTGCGGAAAGCATGCGAGATGTGCTGTAAGAACTCCTAAGCCTCTCTGATCAAAAGAATTTTGTGGAAGATATAAGTCTTCCTTCTCTGCTTGCGGAAAAACGTAGTGAACATGACATTTTGAACCTGCCCGTTCTGCAGGATATTTCTGTGATTCTATCCTCATGATCTAATCTACCGTAGTATGTTTTTATAATACGATACGACGGTAATAATATTTTACATTTTATTATGTGATCCCAGATGCCTCTTGATGCTGGATGTGTCTTCGTATGTAAGGATGCCAGTGTGCTCGAAGCATTTCACAATTACGCTCTTGAATTAAGCCTGGGAGTCATGCGAATCTACCGTTTTTCTCGCATAATTCGCAACGCTCGCGAAGCAATCACTAGAACTGTGTGAATGAAATGATGAGTCTGGGGGTGATGGGAAGGTTGAATCCATTGGTGCACCTTCCCCGATGCGGTAGCTGAGTTAGCGGTCTGTTCCACGTGCGGGAGTTGGGGAAAAAAACCTACGTCGGTGCATCGTTGTGTGGAGCATACTTGACTCAATACTCGCGTGCGTGGAGGGCAGGTCCTCCCTTGTCGCTATTACTCTGATGCAATCCCGCGAAACCTACGCAGCCAATGCCCCTCACCAGTTTCTTTGGGAAATGAGTGCGGTATCTACTAGGACAGTGCTGGCGAAAATAATGAGCTCGGTGTGTAAAAATTCGTAAAAAAAAAGGTTTACCTGCCTTAACTTGGGCGGACGGGAGTGGAGTAGATGGGAGACCACGGGTTTATATTGCTTCTTCCCCATGAGAAGTGTAATTGGTCTTTTACATCAATCTACGTAATACCCTGCGCGCCACCATGAGGGTGTGTGGCATGGGGTGAAGATCACCAAACATGCACTATTGCCATGCACTTAGGATATTTAAGGGAGATATGCTAAAGAATAGGGTCACATGGAGCTAGATGGTTAGTATCTACATAATAAGAAAGGGATTATCGGTTGTTATTACATGCATCATGCACTATGCGATGGACAGACTACTCTAACTATATTTCACCTACCTATCCCTTTGCTACGCTGCTTATTGTTCTCTCTTATGATACGCGGGAAAAATGACATTTTAAATCTATCGGTACGACAATCTATCTCTCTAATCTTGTTAATAAGATCAAACCTAGCATAATTCGCAGGGGTTCTCAATATATATCTAACGTCATCTGTGAACAAATCGGTTTCGAATTTACTTAAAAGGTTTAACCTAAATTTTTAGGTTTTCAGTAAACTTCTGCGGGAAAATTTTGGCAGGACCTGTTTTGAGACGAAGTTTTGGACCTGCAAAATAAAACGTGGCTTCATTGGCTATGGTTTAGGAATCTTTTTGCGGCAAACACTGTGGCCTCCGTTTAAAAAATAGTAAACGAATGCATAGGCGCCTTTCTGTCAGCATCTGCATACTGATAAATGAGTCACCGTAGAGACGTGTTGCGGGCGGTGTTTGTATGCACAACAGCAGTGAAAGGGGTTGGAATAAGAAAATCAGATATATAGATAGATAATTTATTTTGAACTGGGACAAGGTCCCTTGAGTACGGCATAAACACTACACAACAGTTTTCCAACATTCCAATATAACAACAACAGAAATAAAATTTTTTTGAGCATGAAAACAATATTTTTAACAGAAAAAACACACAAGTTGTCGCATAAAATTTGGGTGATACATGTGTGTATATGGTGAGGAGAAAGGAAAACTCATTTACTTAATAACATATTATAAATACGGTTTTTAAATTGGTTCAGAGACTGCAGTTTCTTTAATTTTTCCGGTAGGGAGTTCCACAGTTTTGCACCGGCAACTTGGAATAACTTGAAATGTTACGTTGCGGTGTCCTGGATGGTATGGATATTGATATGAGGATCTTGTGATTATTGTGAGAGTAGATGGTGAGACTGGGACGAGGTGTAGGAGTTATTCAGGTTTTTGACAAATTTCAAGCTATCCGGGACTAGCCACGGAGTTCCACGTTTACGGAGTCACCCGCAATGCACAATGTGCGAATTTCCACAGAGAAAATAATCATCCGCCTTGACCGGGATTCGAACCCGGATCCCTCGATTTCCGGCAGAGTGCTTTAGCCAGTTAAGCTACCGAGGCGTCCTCTTCCCCTGTGGATTTTTGTAGGCGGATGATTTTGCTTAAAATTTGTCAAATAAGAGTGAACGCCTCTCTGTGTTCAAAGTACGATCTTTCCTCGTGGGCAGTGGCGCTAAGCGCTCAGTAGCGACTGATTGTTACATTGTATGTCCGGCAGTCAGGAACATCTAGTCCCGTAAAGGTCACAAAAATCGAAAGGGGAAGAGGACGCCTCGGTAGCTTAACTGGCGAAAGCACTCGGCCGGAAATCGAGGGATCCGGGTTCGAATCCCGGTCAAGGCGGATGATTTTTTTCTCTGTGGAAATTTGCACGTTATTCAGGTTGCTTGTTATGGAAGAGGGAGTAGAGGAGTGTGGCCAGTTCGACGGGAATCAGTAGAAAGCCATCCAAGCTGCTGGAGATACGGGGAGATACGCTCATCCCCTCGGAGATTGAATATACTTAACCAAGAATTTGATGATCTCAGAAATATCAGTAGGAAAATGGGGGAGGAAAGGACTGAGTTGAATTTTATGTGAACAATGTGCATCATGTTATTGTCATAGTCTGTTTCGTTATTTATTTAATGGTGCGTGGAAACCCGTATGTATTTCCGTATGTATCATTTAAACAGTGTTTCTCTCTTTCTTGCCGATACCAACAGTTCTAGGGCGGTAAGCGGAGTCAAACGAATACCCTCTGTTTTGTATTAAAACTCTCCCGCTCTGTATTTCTCCGGCCTATTGACGCAACGCATGCTTTGTTTTCTGGGCGTGGAATTTTCTGAATGGTCTGCTGTTTTTTCAGGTGCGCGATAGGTTTCCAGCATTTTTAAACGCGCCCATTCAATTAATTACTCGCTTAAATTTAAATTTACAGTGGTAATTTGCATCAGATAACAACACTGGTTGACAATCCATGTTTTAGCGAAAAAAATAGTATCTCATTTTCTTCTCGCTAAGCGAGTTCACTCCTCCCTCCTGCGACTGTTCGCATCGGTTAATTGTAGCAAAACTTGGTGGCGGTCGCGTCAGGGATAGGTAGAATAGTATTCCGTGTAGCTCTGGCCGCGTGAGCGAAGTGTGACGTCAAGGGGGGATGTGGCGCGTGGAAGGGGTTGGTAAAGGAGAATAGAGAAGAGGACAGCAAATGGTAGGCAATACTGCCAACATTACTGCATTTTACTTGAGATGGCTGTAAAGTTTCAGCGGCGCGTTTCGCGACGATCCAAATATAGGTGAAGCAATATAGAATAGAATAAACCTTTGTTATACTCAGTTACAGGTCCCCTAGAGCAACGATTAGATAATATGAAATAGCAGCGAGGTAATTAACAAATTAGCAAATTATTGTGTACAAATCAGGAATAAATGGAGCTTTATAAAAAGAAAAAGAAAGATAAAAACAACTAACCTATGTTTTGTATGCCGCATATGTTTTGTATGTTGTTTCCCACGATATGTCTAAAGTTGAGGTAATTCCAAGATATTACACTTTATCTGAAGACTATGTTTACTCCACCCATAGTGTAGAAATGGCGTAGGTGTGATGACTTCCACAAGAATTTCTGTGGTGAATTTACTAAGATTTTGAGATGTTGAGATGAAAAAAGAAATATTGATTGACAGGTCCCTGCACAAGTAAAAAGTATTGAGGGTGTTTGCTTCTTTTCATTTAAACCTTCCTTATCCGGTAGATGATCTTGTAACAATAGTTGTTCTTAACCCCTCGGAGAATCCCATCCAAACGATTTAGGTGCTTAGAGCGATTTTTTAACTTACAGATTTGCGTGAGACTGTATACTCGTAAATAATAGTGAGTGTTTATGATGAGTAAGTAAAAAGAATGCGTTTTACCCACTTGGTTTAAGGCAACAGAATGCTATTTTAATGCGTAGATTTCTGGCACAGGAGATAAAAAGAATGCGTTTTACCCACTTGGTTTAAAGCAACATAATGCTATTTTAATGCGTAGATTTCTGGCACAGGAGATATATTTCGTACTAACTCGATGACATAGATACAGATGCTCCTCCTAGCTCTAAATAATACATTATATATTACCATAAACGTTGCTAAAATGTATCATGGTGTCTCGCCAAATCAAATATTTGAAAAAACGTATATAAAAGTGATTTGAGCCACATTTTTTGGTCCATCAATAATAACTTATTCCTTTGACTTTGCTTACCCCATAAGGAAATAGCGTGATGGGCAAGTATGTGTATTTTCGCCTTAATTTTCAGACAAGATTTAATTCATGTAAATTTGTGAGTGCGGTGGAAAAATTATTGTATATACTTCTTTGTGTCCGTATTAAGTTTTTGTCTTCACTATTGATATAGACAAGGTTTTGTCATGAAAGTGACCCAAAAATAGATACAATTATATTCTTGTATCATGTCCATTGTTGGATATATTGTGAGATGCACCGCATTAACAAGTGTACATGAATGGAATTTTGTCTGTATCCGTTATGGAGAAAAATACTTCGTACTATTCTGCAATAATTTTAGTTGTATCACGCGTTTCACCGTTTTACGGTATCATCAGGTACAGAGTACTTTACTGAAAAACTTTATCGAAGTACTAAGCATTTGTGCCCACAAACATCAATTACTGAACTACGAAATGACGCCTGACTTAGTCAAGGTTAAGATATTCTCCTCTACAATTTTTAGAATTGATTAGAGGCTTATAAAAATGAACAATCACTGACCCGCGAACGCCGTCCTTAAGACCTAAGGTTCCGTCTTATGAACCCCATCTGCTAACTGCGAAAATGTTTGCTTATTTGATTAATTTATTCAAGTGCACGATGAAATTGCCATGAGAAAAAAATCGGCCTGGACCGGGTATCCAACCACGGGCCTTTGGCTTTCAGAGACCTTATTGATGATGAGGAAGCTTTGGTAGCGTAGTGGTCTGCACATTGACCCAGTAAGCCAATGGCCCGTGGTTCGATTCTTTTTCTCATGGCAATTTGATCGCATTTCACCGCTGTCTCCGTGGCAAGGCTGAATGCTTTGTATATTATTCAAATGTGTTCTTAAGTAATTCTCAAGATTCATTGTGAAGTATACTCGTGTTGCTCTTGAGCTTAAATCTCTCAAATTCGGGGAAACTAAGTTAGTAACAGTTGGGAGATCGCGAACCCGACTCTGATCTGGTAATTCCTGACGACTTATAAACCAAGCTACGATCCTTAGCCTTGGGAGAATGGAGAGGAACATGGCGGAACCTGCAGAATGATAAACTGCGAGACATCAAACCTGAGATATCTGCATGGCCTTCTTACAGGAACAAACGTAGAGAAGAGGTCGCTATAGCTCGGTTGAGGATTGGACATTGTGCATTTACACACTCCTTTTTATTCACAATTGACAAAACCCCACCACGGTATGATGACTGTGATGCTCCTTTAAGTGTCAACCACCTGCTGACGATCTGTGTGAAATACCGGGCTACGCGCAATAAAGTAGGTATCACGAGAAACTTAGACAAGCTTTTAAGAGATGACCCTGACAGCCTAAACAGAATCTTCATTTATTTTAAGGAAATTGGATTTTTTAATTTGATTTAATCCACTTATATATATAAATATATAAAATGGTTAATCATGGAATAATTTGTCTTTCCATACCATAATCCTCTGGTTCTTATCTTTGCTAAACTTACAGTAATTATAATGGTTTGAGCATGGTGCAAATGACCACCGCCGTCGACGCACCAAAAATCCAACGCTACTACTACTGATAGTTTTCGCGATACTGTAACGCCACGTAAGGAACCATACGAAGCTACAGAGTTGGTGGCAATGACAGATGGGGTATTTTGAAGGTGGAAAATTAGGTCATCGACCTGGGGAACACCAGCGTAGTCAAACACGGATACTGCCGTACTCCCCCGTCTGGTGCCACTTTGTAAGGAGTGGACTCTTCCACCGAAAAGGATCCACTGCGCGACTGCCTCCGTGTTTCGCTATAACACCATACGTACCGTTGGAGATCTGTGACTGTGGAAAGGGTGCGGAGTAAGGGTCGGAGCGTTTGTTGAGCGGCGAGGCCAGTGTGGGAGGGCGGGTAGTCGGCGGAGACCGACGGCGGAGCGGGGAATACGCGCTCTGGGCGCAGAAGCCGCGACGGTTCTCTCTCCTCTCCTCACTCCACCCCCCCCCCTCTCTCACTCTCCCTACTCGACGACCCATGTAGTGGTGCCACCACACCAATTCCAACCAATTAATCGACATATTCCGAGTGTCCCGTAAGCATCCGCAATTGTCCACCCTCACGGCGGGAGAAGCGACCTCAACGGCTACGCCAGGGACCCCACCCCCTCCCCGCCCCCCGCCCCGTTCCTGGCCTTCCTATTTCTCCCGCCGTTGTCCCTCTCTCACTCCATATCGCACCGGAGAGATTTCTCATGCTTCCTCTTCCTCCTCAGCATCAGCGTGAAGAGACGCTGGAATTTCGTTTCGATCCTAATTTCAAACGTGCGAGATGAGACTGCTATCCGTTAATAAAGTCGAGTCCGTTGAGTTTGAGAAGCTGTATTTTCAATTGGAGTCAATCAATTAAAAAAATAATTGAATTTGGTTGAATCATCATTTCTCCATTTAACAACGCATGTAGACATTTTTTCCTATCCATTTTCACTTTCACAATATTTTATTTTTTTAAAGTCACTGTCGTCGGCGCTCAAAATCCAATGGCCCCTTTTTAAGTTCTCGCCAGTCTCTTAATGTTTAGCGTAGAGATTTGAAATTGTGATATAAGTTAGCTAAACATGTTTCTTGCTCAGAAAAATAGTTTATATGTTGAGTTTTACACAAACTGTCGTAAAAGTTGTAAACCTTGCCTAGTTCAGTAACTTACGATGAGATAGGGGTTTGCATTATGCCGTTGTTAGCGTAATGTCACCAGTATTGCAAATATGTACATACAATTATAATAATGAGTCGGAATCTTCAAAAACTATTTTCTATTTTAAACATATTTTACGCGCGGAGAAAGCAAGGATTTCTGCGAATGGAACGCCGATGCACACATTTAATTTACGATAATCGTGCATGGTTTTGGCACTGTGTGCTATTTTCAAGGTGCCCGATTTCATAGTGCTCGAATCGCTATTGGCTATCCGAAATTTAAATCAAGTGCTTCAGCCAGTTAAGCTATCGAGGCGTCCTATTCCTCTGTGGATTATTCCTGCGGATTCCTCTACCGTGGAATTTTGCACGTTCTCTTCTGTCCGATGTATGAAAATATATATTTTCTGCCGTTTAATTTCCAACGATCGTATCCTTAAGTCAGCTACACGGTATAATGATCTAAGTGTTACT
Organism: Ceriagrion tenellum; assembly: GCA_963169105.1. Classification (NCBI taxonomy): domain Eukaryota; kingdom Metazoa; phylum Arthropoda; class Insecta; order Odonata; family Coenagrionidae; genus Ceriagrion; species Ceriagrion tenellum. Next base: position 69,447,474 of record OY720643.1, read on the forward strand.
CAATTTTAATAATGTATTCTAAAAAATTGTGTTTTCCGACTTTTATATGAACATTGAAACCATGTCTTTCCAATTAATGGTTTCTTAAAATGAACTTGGAATGTGGTGTTAAATGTTGTGTTATTCGATGCGATGAATATGAGTACACATGAGGAGACATTCATTAGCCATAGGCTTTCACCATAAAAAATGCTTATAACAAGCGCATATTCTGAGAGAAATTGATGAAATTAAAGCTCCAACGCATCCGAGTAGATTTTTTAGTGTTTATAGTTTTGTCTCAGCATTAAATAACCGCAGGAAGTGTAGTCATAATGCGTTAGTGCTTCATAAAAAAATGGCTCTTGCGCATGGTAAGAGATTTCGATTGAAGGTTATGTCGAATAATTCACATACTTTGCAATAATATGAGGCTACCTTCATTGTTTATCTCGTGCTTCTAAAACCTCTGAGCTCTTCGTTAACGAAAATTAGCCTTAAATATCTGGCCTTTCAAGTATCACTCGCTTTTCATTCCCAAATTGACTAACATAAGTGATGATGTAATGTTAGCGAGGTTTGGACTCTAGCTGTCGCAGCTCGGAAGCGTGAGATATGCCCGCTCGTTGAGTGGGTATTTAATCTCCCTAATGCCATTCGAAATTAGGCCAAGGACCTTTAACCCTTAAGTTTCATCTTGTGAACCCCATCTGCTAACCGCGGGAATGTTTAATTATTTGGCTAATTTGTTGAAATGTGTTTTTAAGTAATTCTCAGGATTCATTGTGAAATATACTCGGGTTGCTCTTGTCCTTCTAATTTCTCTAATGGCCAGTTGCAGGAACGGCATATATGTATTCTATAAATTTGGGGACCCATGGCAACCAATCAATAAATGTTCATAACTTATGGCATCGAGTCTTGAGTTCCATAAGTAGCCAAGATGGCGGATGCGCAATGAACCGCTTGGAGACTTAATTATTAGATGAAAGAGTTATTTTGAGACAAATGACCATTTTTTTACTCTCACTGACTAATTTTAATGTGCATTAGCAATTATACATAGGCTAAACTTTCATATTTTTGATCCGGCGTTAGAAAATTAGATCAGATATCCGAAGCGATTATCTATTGGCAAATAGGTTAAATAACTAATAGATGTGTTCCTGCAACCCGAATAATTTTTGAGATCTGTAACTTTATGGATCTTATAACTATTGATGCCATGACTAAATGGTCTTGAAACTGACCATAATTCAGGTAAACCATACTAGTAACGGTTTACGTGATATTGTATAGCATGATGGATGACATTGACATTTCTTTGACTGATCACTAGAATTGTAATCTTTTGGTGTTCTAGATCTGGCCGTAGATTTTGCCTTTTTTGTCATTCTATGTAATCATCTGCGAAATTGTAAAATTTTGGTCATAAACATTTCTTAGATGTATGTTTATTTTCTACGTTGATCTAATCAGGCTTTTTATTTAATAATATCTAATAAGGCTTGTACCCTTCGAGGATTGCTATTATTGCTCTAACCTTTCGTTTATTCTGCGTTACAGCAGTGATCATGGACTTGGAGTCCTTGTATGCAGACTTCAACCTGGAGAATCAAGATTTCTACGCGTCCAGTCCTCGGAAATACTCCAAGGACCACATGAATAAGGTAGGCTAACATTTTTTTAGCATTTCTTTCGCCCATCCTTGTCCATCTGGTTAACTTGTCTGTTCTCATTCGATCGGAATGTATTTTCTAGATAAACGTCAAAATTAGATAGGTGGAATGTTCTGTGTTCGTCAAACTAACATTAGCCCTATTTTAATATTACTAATAAACCTTCAGGTAAGGACTGAGTCTAAAGCCTGAATCACACGATCATTTTTTCCGTCCCTTTAATGGGATAGCTCAAATGATCGCTCGAAAATGATCGTGTGACGCGAACAAAGTCAGGGATGGCTCCAGCGGTAGGGATCCCTATCGCTTTTTCTATCACTGGGCACGCCCCTTTTTCCGTTCCTGAAGGCATCGCTGACTCCACCATTTAGCCAATCAGAGCGCTAAAGACCGACGCCACGTTCGGCTTTCAATGGAATGAGAGTAGTAAACAAATGGAAATGATGCGAAAAGGGATGGAAAAAGGGACGGCCAAAATGACCGTGTGATTCAGAAAATGATAGCTCGAGCTATCATTGTCACGGTCCCTGAAAAGCTATCATTGGAGCTATCCCTCAGAGGGACGGAAAAAATGATCGTGTGATTGAGGCTTAAGGATATGAAATTAACAGATTCAGTTTTGGTATCTAGCTATAATTCAAGTTCTTTAAAATTTGATTTATATTCAGGTGCATAAATATAACATGCGCTATGCACTCAACTGTGATTTTAATAAATACTGCTCTTGGAAATCAATGATTGTCAATTACTCGTGCGTGACTTCAGTGAAGTCTCGTCTAAAAATGAAACTTTCAACAACACAGTGTAGTAATGCTCTACTTGTGCCCCGTAAAAGCATGACTTTTGTGCGAATTTAAGTCACGCAGTGCTCTAATAATAAATTCGTGGAAGAATCTGCATTTTTGCCTTAATGTAGGTTTGCAATATCTAACGCATGCCGTCAGCTAGAGCAGGGGTTTTGAAAACTATTTTTTTTAAAGTTGGAATTCAGTATTTGTTTTGAGTCACACAGTCGTGGTGGAACCATCTTATGGATGGTTCCACCGCGTGTCCAGTTTCCACACGATTTCCATCCAGTTTCCGCACCATTGGTTTGGAAACTGGATCCATGTGTTGGCATGGAGGCAGTCTTGATTACATTTGTTTATGTGTGCGAAACTTTCGGGTGTAATTGTGTAAACACATTCGACATTGCTTCAGGAGACACCATTTAATGCACCCCGATGATTTCATTGCTACCCAATCGATTATTTTCGCTACTTCTCTGTTTTTCGCTCGTCACTTCCTTCCTCATTGCTTATGCGTAATCTTTTGTCTGTTTATCCTGGTCCCAAAGTTTGTTATAATTACCCTTTGGTTGAAACGAATATGTCAGTTGATGCGCGGATTTATTGAGTTTATCCATAATGGCTTTTCAGTCCGAGGTCACTGAAATGTATTATTTCATCTAATTTATCTACATTTTACACTGTGCATAATTTCAGGGCGGCAAAGAGAATATCATTCTGACGCCACACTACATCTTTTGGTCTGACATCTACGAAAAAAATAAGAGAGATTCATTGCCGAACAGATAGGTACCAAAATTCGTTCTTTCCGCGCAGTATAAGTGACTGTAATATAATCGGAGCTCCGCTTAAAGCACTCCCATAATTCACTTCACCATTTCACCTCCGAAGACGTTTTTGAAACCTTTTACGCGGCTGATATCCTAACACCCCCTGCCGCACGTCTATGCGGCTGGTCGAAGGGGTAGTATATAGACGTAGATACATCGCCACAGTATTTGTTTCTGTTTTTTCTTCGCGCTAGGGAGGCGTAAGGTGACTTTAGACTCGAGTACTTATGCGCCTTGGAATTGTTTTACGCGGTCCTTTTCCTTTCTGTTCAAGGAGGATATTTCAATGTGAAGGGGAATTTTATACTTATGGTGTCATTTGTCCAAACAATAGTATACTAAACTTGTTTCGAGTACCATTTCATTTATGGAACGTAGAAGTCTGTAAAAGTATATTTGGTGAACAGAATGATGTGAAATCATATGAAATTCGGTTGGTATAAATATCCTCTCCCAAACTTAATTATTTGACCAATTATAGTTAGTGACTGAATTATGAAAAAATGAGCAACTTCCACTGTGATAATATTTATTACGACAGGTTTTGCATTTTACAGCATCTTCAGGTGTGCTGAAACATTTGAAGATGCTGAAGATGAAAAAGCAAAACCGGTCGTAATAAATTTTATCAGAGAGGAAGTTGCTCATTTTTTCATAGTGCGATTATCTTCCGTTTCCTCTCTATCAGGCCTGAAACCACAGATTATAAATTACAGTTAGCTTTGAATCGGTGTATAAAATAATTATACGTTTACTTTGATTCAACCGGGCGTATATTTCAGTATTCATTGAGCCTTGGACCAATCCTTACTCTATGACTGGACAGTGTGTGATTGAAATTTAAAAAAATAATTATATGCATTAAAAAATCAACAACTTTCTTCATTAGTATTTCGTCCATTTCCCTACGCTCTCCCGACTTATGGCCTTGTGTTCCTGCCGCGCGTTGTTTGGTGTCGGTAGCATATTTGTACAATCCACTACCGTCTGCCCGGTCACGTCTTCGTGATGCTGAGATGGTTGTCGAGATAAAAAGATCCCAAGAAGAGCTCAGCTTCCTTCCCCCCATCGATGTTTTGAATTCCTTCGGGGGGAAACTTAGTCTCTTGTAAGACATAAGACGTTTACGTTATCCCTTGTCACAGCAGTGTCAGACGCCGATATCTGTACGAGTTGGAAGGAGATCCCGGCTTAAATGAGAGTGGAGATAACACTGTACCTTTCGATACCTCTTATCCGGAGGCATTTCTCACGCTAGGAAATTTTCACACGCCTTTTCCTCGTTGGCGATAATCTTTTCGTTATCGTTGTGATTGCCGCCTCTTCCTTCGACCCAGCATTAGAGAATTGGAGGATGAAGGGGTGTAATAATTGAAGAAAGAAAATAAGTCTCCCCTCTCTTTTTTATACTCACTCTTCCAATCGGCCTGTGATTCTGGAGGGCAGGAGCTATAGTGGTCTGTATGGTTGAGACGAGATATGGGTGGTTGTGTTTGAAACCACTCGGAATGATTCCGAGCACATGACTAAGGAGTCACGTTGTACAATCACAAAGGGCTCGAGGTTTTGAAGTATTCAAACCACACGTAAATATCTCACCCAGCCTTCCCCATCGAGTATTTCTCGCGGGAATATTGTTTTTGATGCTAAATATAGCGATGAAACACACCATTAACAATACACCAGATACTGTTATCCATTCGTGTGGGTAAAACTCGCCAAAATCTCCAACCATTCGTTGCTGTACCTCTTGACTCCCTAGTTACGTACTCGGAATCATTCGGAGTGATTTCAAACACAACCCCTCTGGGAAATATAAAACTATGACTTCTTTAAACAGCAGCAAATATCGAGGATATTATCATGACGCCTCACTACATATCTAGGTCTGACAGAAGCAATAAAATAAGAGAGATACATTGCTGAACAGATAGGAACAAGAACTCGTTCCTTCCGCGCACAATAAGCAACCTCAATAAAAACTGAGCTCCACTAAATACACTCCCATAATTCACGGCACCATTTCACCTCCAAAAACCTTATCCAAGTGAGAATATCAGATAGGACTCGCATGTAGATGACATCAACGAATGAGTCAACCAGCGGAACAGGAATTTGGTCACGTAGATAGGATGGAAGACGTAATAATAGTTTAGATTGCCATAGATAAGAATGAGGACAGGAGAGGTGCGGGCAAACCAAGGAAAAGGCGGAAAAAGTTTGAGGTGGAGTTATCTTAGGTTGCCCTGAAGGCAACGGATAATGTGGGAAAAAGGAGAAAGAGCAATTCTTCTAATTGCTACGGAGTCCCTCAACTATCTTATGTGTTGCGCATTTCAGAAGTATATGCGGGTCAGCCATTTTAGAAACTTATGCACTCTAGTACGGAATCAAAGCAAGAAGAATCTGAGTAGGACGTTAATTTTCGTTCTTCGAGACGGCTGAATGTGTAGCAGTTGTTTGGCATCCGTCAAGGAAGATATTGATCGAATAATTGGGCTAAATAATACCTCTGGGTATCTTAAGTATGTTACCCCTACACAATTTACATTCATAATAGCAAGTTGCGAATAATTTTAGGAAGCCTTGAAGGAGAATCAGTTTAAGGCTACCTTCAAATTCTGTTATATATTATTATTTACAACTATTAGGTAGATATAGGTACATATAACTCGTATGAGGAAACTGACACAATTACTGAACAATGGCATTGTGTAATCGGAGAACCTATGAATCTAAAATTCATAGTTTCAATTTACAATTATATCAAACACAGATGTAATAATATGTCCTCTACACTTACTGTAGTGAGTAGTTTTGACTACATTCTTGGATTATATTTTTACAGATTCAGATTTGATGCTAGAATCATTGTACGTTGAACAATGAATAAAGTGTACAATTTTAGTCCTACATACAGAAATCATCGTTATAGAAGTCATCATACAGAAACGTCATCAGTCATCATGCAGAAACCTATGAGTCTAAAATTCATAGTTTCAATTTACAATATCAAACACCGATGTAATAATATGTCCTCTACACTTACTGTAGTGAGTAGTTTTGACTACATTCTTGGATTATATTTTTACAGATTCAGATTTGATGCTAGAATCATTGTACGTTGAACAATGAATAAAGTGTACAATTTTAGTCCTACATACAGAAACCATCGTTTGAATAGTGTCAAATTTGGTTTGGGCGAGGGTATACGGGTTTAATAATCAAAGAATATTTGCAAGATTAAAATGAAAATAGTGATATTATAAACGGTGGCTTATAACTGTTGAATTAACTGGGATGGGAGTCCCTCCAAACAGGAAAGAAAGGACGGTGGAAGGGAACTGAGTTTTCGTCCGTCATCGATGAGATAATTATTCTCCACTTATTCTATTGGCTTAATATAATCAAATAAAAATTATCTCTTATACAGGTGTACAGGGAAGGTTGCTCGTGGCTCTTGAAGTCAAAATGCCTCGCTAATGTATAATCTCTGTTTTTATTCATATTCCCTTTACTCAGATTTTGTCTTTTATTTCCTCAAGTTGAACATATTTCATTCGCATTAATGAATTTTTATTTAACTGCTTGAGCACCAGTGCGTTAAAAAACTGGAAGTTACCCATTGTAATCGAGAGAATAGTTCAAAGGAAGGTAGCTGTGTTGACTCGGAGTCAATTAGTCATCCGTTTTATTGTTTTTAAGCTTAAAAATTTGAAAGGTACTACTGTTTGTCAGGTTACTCGGCTGTGCCGTAAGTGCTCAGTAAGGTGGCTTCATCGCAATTAATTCTGTTCTTAGAGTCTTTCTGCCCACATAGGCCTTCGATGCACGAGGGCATGCTTCCGTGAAGGACTACCATCGAGAGTTAATTAAAATTAAGTGCCCGAGTATTTTCTGAGGTGTGAGAGTTATTAATGTACCATAATGAATCATCGAATCTTTTACGATCGCTTCGTGGGCAGTGATTCGTCGATATCTCAGTGTAACGAGATTGCGTCTCCAGTCCTTCCGAGAGCTCATCCGACGGAGGAAAAAAAGTAGTCCCTTTTTCCATCTTTCTGCCCACTCCGCCCCCCCCACCTCACCCCCCTCCGCCTCCTCCTTCGCTCCAGTTGATCCTAAAGCTCCTCCTTCCCCCACCCTTTCTTCCCCTTCCACTTCTGCTCAGAAGACAGCGCACAACATGTGTTCGATCAGTCTACTGCCATCTCCCTTTCCAAAGCGTTTTCCTCTCTCGTCCCGCTCGAGCCTGGAGTCACGATGTGTCACCGTTGAGTTGGCAACCCTGTGTCCGGAGGGGATGAGATGTCATTACGGTGGCGGGCGGGCCGTCGCTCTTCCATTTCCCTCACCCATCCCAATCTTGCCAACCTCCCAGACAATATTTCTCACTCTCCACATCCTCTCGCCCCGAAGTGTGAGCCAGCCCCTTTTCAATTCTATAATTTTTTCCACGTTTTTTCCCCTCTCCGTTCTTCCATCCTTTCCCGTCGGGACTTACTGTCACTTTTAGAATACAAGCCGTGCCTCCGCATTATTCTTTGTAGGGTTTTTACGGTCCCGGGGTAACTTTCGATTGGTGTCTTTTTTTAAATTCTATTTTTTTTTTTTAAAGATGAGCTTCTTCCATGGATGAGCGTCGTTTCTCTGTGGCTACCGCAGTGTTGCAGTCGTATTAATCGTCTAACACTTCGACTTTGTCTCTGCCGGTAGCACCTCACTTTCTTCGTGTCGGCTTTCTGTTGTTTTTATGGCTTCCAACCAGCCCAGGGTAACTTTCAGAGCAGGTTCCTCTTTAGATGCCGTTTCAATTGTTTGGCCTGAAGAGGCGCCACTAGTTCGAAAGTCCAGCCATAGCATAATGATACCCATTGTATCATTGGATTCTCGCAAATTTCAAGGTGATATATATTGATGATCTAATGGATATCGTTTACGTTGATAAGCTTTCAACATTGTTCAAGCCTCGAAAGATACAATATTTAAAAAATGTATGTAGAAATAAGGAGATATTCGGAAGAAACTAAGGTTTTTTCACTAGGCATGGGTGGGGTGTGAAGGTAATCTTCCTTTTTCAGTAACGTTTATTAAACATTATATTTACAGCAATTCTTGGCCAGATAGTCGATTAGTGGGAACTGTACATGCCACAGCGTTTTTACTGAATAAAACACAAGCAAAACCTTCAAAATCATGAGATACTATCTGCAAATATGCCGATAAAGATAGAGTAATTGTCACCAATGATTATCAAATGCAGCGACATCATAGGTCAATAAAAATTATAAAAGTAATGTACCGCAGGGTTAATGCGGATAATATCAGCTAAAAACTAAATAAAACGGTAAATAAAGATAGGCAGTCAAAATAGGAATGACAAGGTCTTTGGGTAATTAAGGAAATTATTTCAGGAGGAAAGGCTTCCAACCCTTCCAACGCTCTCAAAATGGCGTCGAGGCTGTTGCCAAGGTTTCGGTGTTTTGGCGTGACATTTTGGGTCACTATTGTGAAATTAAATGGTAATAATTTTTTTAACATAACGCAGTGCCTTTTAGTGACATTGCATTGCTATTCCCATCATCCAACACAGTCATGTCAGACATTTATTTTCATCAGGGAATATAAGTTTAATTCAACCGTCAAAATTTTTGAATGAATATGTTTATTCGAAGATGAGTTAGAAGCGTCATTAGCAGTTTGGATGAAGACGATTATTCTTCCAGATTTCGATATTGATCAGTGATTGGACAATTTTTTGGAGAATTGAGCAATTTTGAGAATTATAATTAATTTTCCTATTTCACAAGTACGTAGATACGTGCTTTCGGGGATCGGTCCTGAATAAAAACATGCTCCTTCGGGTTGACGTTTGTTTTGTAGTTAACATATGAATGTGTTAATGCACCATTAGCTGCATGGGCACTTCCCACTTGGATATTAATTTGTTGAAGATACATCTCTATCGGTATCTAATCATTTTATTCATCCCGCGACTTTGGACGCCGTCTTTAGTGTGATCATAGGGAAAAGCCAAACTGTCTGAAATATGAAAGGAAATCGGTGGTCATCCCTTGATAGCTTAAAAATGCTCGGGAGCCTGATTGATTCTGTCCTACGACTTTAATTTACAGTCACTTCATAAAGTATCGCGACACGCTACGCTAGCGGTTCGTATAGGTCGGATGTAGAAGCTCGAAATAAGTTGGCTATCCTGAACTATCTCTGGTGGCTATGTCCTTCTTGACTTTCAATAAATGTCATACTGTACCTGTAAATGCTCATAGTCAACAGAGATGGCTCAGGATAGCCAACGTACTTCCAGCTTCGAAAGCCGACCTATACAAACCGCTAGCATAGTGTGTCGCGTTACTTTATGAAGTGACTGTACATCTTACGAATCATCTCAGCCTCGCTGTCAAAGTGTGTTGGCGATGTTTTCGTGGCTAGTTTTCGAATCAAATTTTTTATTTCTCATTTATTACTCACTTATCGATGATTTTAACGTTTATTTTAATTGTTTTTCCCTCTCATCCTATGTTTGTCCGTTGAAACCTGCCGCGGGCTTTATCGAACTATATTTTAAAATCCAAGAAATATCTTATGATGCTTGTGTGCCTCGAGGGGTCCGCAGTTACTACTGTCCGTTTCAAAATTGTGCTACCCGAGTTTGAAGCGTAATATCCCAAGAATCACCAAGGCTATTTCTGTCATCTTCACGTCTAATTACAGATTATTAAATACTACGTTGATTGTTATCAAACATTTTTGTTAAGGCTGATTTTATGTGGCAGAATTTACTTTAAAATGGAATGACGACCCATTTGTCGTGCTCCTGAACGAGTGCAGCAGGTTTAGTCCTTCATTATAACGAAACTTGGACAGTGGCAACATATTCCAGTATATAGACGTTGCAGCTAATGCCTTTGCAAGTACCCCTTTGAAATTACAAGCCATAAAATTTATCCGTTTAGTTATTATGAAACAATTTTTGAAACTGACTTATCTCCTGAATCGCCCTTTTTTATTAATATAGTTATGTATTGGTGCGTTCCGAGATCCAGTTTGCATTTTTTTAATATTTCAATGGAAAAATCCCTGTCCGATGATTCTCATTTGGTTAATTTTCTGGGGGTTCAACGATTCGGTTTTGAAAGTCTTGCTCTTCGAGTATTTCGAATGCGAATTGTAATTAATAGGAAGTCGAATGCTCCTCACGTTACTAGTTGTGGTTTCTTTCCATTCCCTTCTTAAGCGCCCTAGTTATCGGTTTTCATATCCTTTCGCGCCCGTCCTTTCATTCTGATCACGCCACCTATCATTCTTTTCCTTTGCCATTGCCTACCTGCCTCCACAAATTTCACCACTCTCTGTCCAAGACGCGTCTCGTTTGTTATTTCGCTCTCGTTCAGGGACGGCTGGCACTTCCTACAACCTCTCGAAAATGAAACTCTTCTCCTTTCTCTACTGAAAGACATTTGTTTTTACCGCGGTTGGCCCTCCCGACCATGCAACGTTGTGATTGTGTGGGTGCACGGGTGAATCTTTTCTATTATCTCAATGAACAGGTTTTTATTCAATATACTTCGCCATCCCCTTGTTAACCACGAGAAATGTAGTAAAACTTATCACGGTTAATGGATGTCAACTACAATTTTTTGGCTCCTTTCATCCTTTAGGCATAAAATGATTAGCCGACTCATCATTTAAATCAATTACATTGCACCTTACTGCATCGTGTAAGTTGATATTTACCCATCAGAACATCTCTCATTGAATACCAAGAAAGAATGAAAAAGGGAAACTTTGTCTTCCTCAAATCGTATTTTGAGTTTTAAGCTTTGCGGTATGTACAGGTTATGAATCAGCAGTTTCGTATTTATTATTCAGATCACTTCCAGATTAATTTTTCATAGCAGAAAACGTCCTATTGCACTTGATTATTATCGTCGATAAACATTACTTTTGATCAATTGTGGCGTACATAGAGAATCTCCCCACTCATAGACTCACAGCAGACTTAAAATTTATTTATAAAATTCTTAATTCCACCATCGACTGCCCTGAATTGCTCTCTTATATCAATTTCAAAGTTCCCTCCCGCCCCACCCGTTCTCACCCTTTACTCCACATGCCCAATCCTAGACTTTCGATCACTAAACGTTCTCTTTTCTTCCGCCTCTCCTCTCTATTGAATTCCCTCCCTTCCCACATTGATCCTTTTGCACTTTCATTTAAATCCTTTATAAGCCTTTCTCTTTTGTATCTTTCACCTAAGTAGTTATTCCCCCATTTTTCTTTTTTAACCCTTTGAGTGCGGCATGACGTGATATGTAGTCATGGTTGTCTTTACGCTGGTGCTGGTGACGTGATATCACGTCAAGGGTACCGTGAGTGTTCCAGCTTTCACTAGAGGGCTTAGTAAAGTTCCCGTATGGAAGCTAGAAACTTCACGGTACCCTTGACGTGATATCACGTCACCAGCACCAGCGTAAAGACAACCATGACTACATATCACGTCATGCCGCACTCAAAGGGTTAATACATTTCCATAATTTCTGCTTGAAACCAGTTGTTAAGTTTGCTTGTATATGTTTTTAACTGTGTGTATTGTTACATGGCCCCTATAAAATGGCACCATAGCTGTATGTGGTTTTCTTAATTTAAATAAATAAATAAACTGTGTAAAAATGCCAGTCAGTTGTATGTTTATGAGTTACAATGTTGGAGATGGGTGTTTGTTGGTGTGTTGTGGTAATTGGTTCCAGGAAGACTGATTGCTTCGTTTTTGCCACATTCTGTGATGTTTAAATGAATTATTGTCAATGATATAGTTATTGATCGATCCATATCTTTAGTCAGCGTTGGCATTTGTGTTTTGATTCAGGAGTGCAGCCGCGGGTGCTTCAACCGCTATGCCATTATCAACACGAAACTCCAACTGCTATAGAATGGCTATAATCTCAAATACTGTCCTAAGAACTAACTCCATCAGTTACAGCTTGTCATTTTAAGCACTTGTCCAAATTTGAAGGATAATGATTACGTGTTCGCTCTCATGAGCTGAATTGAAAAAAATAATGATACCTACTGCGAGCGCAAAACGTTATTGAGAATCGCGACCGCGGCTCAGGGCTGCGTTGCCTTAGTTTTATGTATTCTGGAGTGTAGGCTTTCGCGGCTGTTGATAGGTACTAGCGAAGTTTTTAAATTTGGTTTTAAGTTAAAAAATTGTTTTTTGGGCCTAAAATGCTCGAGATGCAGCCAAACTCGAACACTTCGCCAGTTTTATTTATTTATTTTCTTAATATTGAAAAAAGCTCCATTGAGCTTTATACAACGGGTGTATGAACGACAACAACAACAGAAAAACTCGAACATTCATGTCCAGACCCACCCGGGCGGGACTCGAACCCGCAATCCACGATTGGCAGGTGACGACTTTATTCCATCGCCACCGGATAGGTTTATCTCTTGAGATCGCGGGACGATAAATTATACTTTGTGTACAGTAGGTAACTAGATAAAATGGACGGAAAAAATAAGAAATGATGAAGTGTACAGAGGAGTAGAAGAGGAGAGGACCATATGGAACACCACACAGAAAAGAAGAACAAGATGAATTGGACACACCCTGAGACACAATGGGTAGGTAAAAAACCTAATTGAAGGCAAATAGAGGGAGAAGTCCTCATAGGAAGACCCAGGAATAAGTTCATGGACCTAATGAAGAGGAAAGTACATAGGAACAGATACCAGGAGGTAAGGGAACTAGCATTACATGGGGAAGGGTGGAGGGCTGCAGTCAACCAATCTTAGCATTGAACGACCAATAAGAAAAAGTTTACAGAGACAGTGTTTCCATATAAAGTAGACAATGTGGATAAAATGACTTTTGAGCACACACACACACCTTGAGACATAATGGGCTTGTGAAGAACATATTTGAAGGCAAAATATAAGAAAAAGTCCCCAAAGAAAGACCCAGAAATAAGTTTAAGGACCAAGTGAAGTGGAAAATACACAGGAAGAGATACCAGGAGGTAAAAGAACTAGCATTAGGGTAGGGTGAGGGGTGCAGTCAACCAATCTTAGGATTGAACGACCAATGATGAAGATACATGCTAAGGATTCAATGTTGTAGGGCAAGTTCCGTGAGCATCCATACCGTGAATGAAAAATTGGCACTAAAAATACTGTATTCACTGAAATTACCCATCCACGTCCATGTCATACTTCTTAGACAAGTTGCACCAGGACGGTGGAAATCTCAATGTGGTCTCATCGATTATGGCAGATGGCTACTGTAGGTTCGTAAGAATGATATGGGGATACATCGCACCAGAAAATGTTCACTGTGACACACAATAATAGCTATATAATGAATATCTTCTGAAATTAAAAGAGTCAAATAAATGTCATCTCATGCAATCCATTAAAGCAAATTCTTCTTGGGTTTGAGTCCGGGTTAATTACTCCATCTTCGCTGACGTTTCGATGAAAGACTTATTCATCATCATCAGGGCCGTTGATGCCAGGTGTCGAAGTGCAGAGCACAATGGGTTAGTGAAGAACATACTTGAAGGCAAAGTAGAGAGAAAATTCCCCATAGGAAGACCAAGGAATAAGTTCATGGACCAAATAAAGAGGAAAATATATAGGAAGAGATACCAGGAGGTTGGGGAACTAGAATTAAATAGGAAAGGATGGAGGTCTGCAGTCAACCAATCTTAGGATCGAACAACCAATGATTCAATACTGCGACAAGCAAAGCATGTTTTTTATTAGGGCGACCGCGTAAGTGAGTGTTTGACTTTATATTTAGAAAATATCTCGCGATTCAATACTTATACCATATTCCTTCGGCATTACCTTGCGCAAATACAGTGGGTCAGCATTTTTATGAAGAGGATCGTTTATCGCTGTATTTGAATATCGCACAACCCTGCGTGGTAGACTCCCTTGATTCTCGCCCGCGGTGGATTCGGCCGGCAACCAGCTAGACATCGGCCGACCGGCTTCACCCTTCCTTGCCTCGTCCTTTCCTCCTCAAGCGTTCGTTGCTCGGCAAAACTGGAAACTGGAGCAATCTGGCAACATCAAAGCTCCTGCTTTTACCCACTCCCGCCTCCTCGCCATGCCTTCTCTCACTCCCATCCGAAGGAGGAGAGTATCTTTTTTTAAGTTCCCCTCCCTCTCCCGGACCGACTTTCCCCACCTCTCTCGCAGTGGCCATCATCTTCATCTCTAGATAAGTCCCTCTCCTCCACTTTTTACACCATTCCTCTCCTTCATTCGATTCTCCTTACTTCTTCTCTCGTTTCCCTCTGCTGCTGCTTCTCAATGCCCTTTCATTTTCTTGTCTCGGGGCAGTTTCACTCAATTTTCTTGGCATTTACTCGCGCAACTCGATGCGGGTATAAATGAGAATTCAATACTGCGTCGAGAAAAGCATGTTTTACACCATTCCTCTTTCCGCTCGATTCTCCGTACTTCTCTCTCGTTTCCCTCTGCTGCTACTTCACAATGCCCTTTCATTTACGAGTCTCGGGGCAGTTTCACGCAATTTTCTTGGCATTTACTTGCGCAACTCGATGCGTGTATAAATCCGAATTCAATACTGCGTCGAGCAGAGCATGTTTTTTTGCTAGGGCGACTGTGCAGAAGCGTGATTGACGTAATACTCAGAAAACATCTCTCTATTCAATATTTTTATCATATTCCTTCGGCATTATCTTGCGCAATTTGATGTTTGGATCGTGTGAATACAAGGCGTAATCAATGCGTGTGTAAGTGCGAATTCAATACTGCGACAAGCAAAGCATGTTTTTTTATTAGGGCGACCGCGTAAGTGAGTGATCGACTTAATATTCAGAAAACATCTCGCGATTCAATACTTATACCATATTCCTTCGGCATTACCTTGCGCAAATTGATGCTTTGATCGAGGTGAGGTCGTAAGTGCGTCGCTCTAAGTTTTTTTACTGTGTTCGAGTGAGGCGCATATGCACGATTGACTGAGTATTCGGAAAATATCCTTCTCTCTAATACTTGTACCTCGCTCACTCGGCATGTCCTGACGCATTTTTTTGTGTGGGTAGATGCGAAATAAAAACTGCGTCGCGCTAAGCATACCTTTTGCTCTGGTGACTGCGCAAATGCACGATTGACGACTGCTCCGAAAATGTCTCGCTATTCTATGCAGTTGTAAAATTGTGTCAACATTTTCTTGGGCAGTTTCATGAGTGTGTCGATGAAAATTCGTGATGCAAAGCAGGTTTTCTTGATCGAATAACTCCGTCGGTGCAATGCTATGGACTCGGGCAATATCGCTTTCTTTAAGTCGTTTTCTTGAGTCAATTTTACACAAGTAACATATTCTTAATTCTACTAGTAGTAGAAGTAGGCATTTCCTTTCGCAATCGGATGCGAGAATGAAAATTTATGAACCTTTCAGGTTCAAATTTGTATAAATTTACCATCACAAATAGTTAAACAATGTATGCCTCCACGGATCTATTCGATGCGCGACCGGCTTCATCTTATAGGCTACCTAATGATGTCGACTAGGTGATTAAACCAGTAGAACATTGAATTAGTTTGTGAAAACAGAGTTAGTTCAATTATTAAATTAAAATGATGACCTCTTGTTTCTAGTATGGACCATGGATGTAGTACTCTAAAGATCGGTCGCTTGTTCTCTTAGAGGTCATTTACAGTTGATTTATTCTTTTACGATGCACATACATTATTCTATTATCAATAGCGCGAGATAATTCTGATTGCAACTACTGGTTAAAGTGCATTGTTTTTTATGACCCTAGAAATCGTGACCTTGTTCCAATAAATCGTTTCACGTTATATGGTCAATATGGGGATACTAATGGAGACCAGTGTTGCCATGCTACCTTCCATGAGCTCATATCCAGGCCACGTGTGCAATCATTTGCTACACAGCGCTAAATTTTACTTGCTTTATGGCCAGTTGCAGAAACGACACATATGTATTATGTTTATTTATGGTAGTAGTAATATTAGTCATGGCAACCATTCAATAAGTGTTGCAGAAACATTCCATAAATGTATTGGTTCCATAACTTATGGCATGCAGTTATGAGTTCCATAATGAGGCAAGATGGCGGATGCGCATGGACCGCTTGGAGATTTAAATACTAGAGAAAAGAGTTATTTTGAGACGAAACTCCAGTTTGTTTACTCTTATTGACTAATTACTATGTGCATCAGCAATTACTCATAGGCCAAACTTTCGTTAATTTTATCTGGCAGTATAATATTAGATCGAATATTCTGAGCTATTGACTATTGGTAAATAAGTTATGCAACTAGTAGATGTGTTCTTGCAACCCGAATATTTTTATGCGATCTATAACTTCATGGATCTCATAACTATGGATTCCATTACTAAATGTTTTTGCAACCGGCCATTAGAGAATAACATCTTTCGCTTGTGGAAGGCTCCTAGGTGTACACTTAGTTAATCGCATGGCACTCTGTACATTTTTCTTCTATTGCTACTTGGTAATTTCCTATTCTTGGCAACGTCACATCTCCTGCTATCTCCATGGAGTATTTCTATAGCAGTTTACCTTTATTAAAGCCCACAATTTCAATCAATAGTGGGACACCCCATACGTAAGTAAGTGATCTAGGATACGCACGTGCCTACATTTCTATGTGCATATAAAAAATTTCTAAAAGTCGCCTGAAAGTTGTTGCTTATCCCATTCAATTGCTGGTTATTTGCTAAGATGGGGAAGGCGACCGACAATTGAAGCCGCTCTGCGCATTTTAAAACAAGCGGGTCAGGGAAAGGTTATGCGGGGGGCGAAGAAGGTAGGGAGAGAAACCCGGTATCTGTATTCAACCTGTACATCTACATGCGACCCTGCGAACCGCCATATGGGCGTGTGGCAGGGGGTGTTAGGACACTAGCCGTGTTAAGATGTAAGGGATAAGGTTTTGAGAGGTGAAATGGTGACGTGTATTATGGGAGTGTATTTAGTGGAGTTCAGTTTTTATTGTGGTCGATTATTTTGTGCGGAAAAAACGAGTTTTTGTATCTATCTCTTCGACAATGTACTCTTCCTTTATCGATTCTGTTAGACCTAGAGATGTCGTGAAGCGTCATAATAAAATCCTCTATGTCGCTCTGAAACACAGCAGTTCTGAATGTCTCAAGGACCTAAGCCTAATTTGTAGCCTCCGAGTCTCTAGGGACTCCCACCATAATCCCTCTAAAAGTTGTGAAACGCTATATGTTTGCTTATAGCATTTTTTAACGAAGCCCGCAGCTTTTCTTTGTATTTTATTAATTTATTTGGTTAAATCTTTATGACCAGGGTCCCAAATGCCTGCGGCATGTTCGAGGTATGACCTAAACAGAGTGGAGTAGCATCTCTCTTTTACTTTTTCATCCGAGGACCTTCCTGTTGTACGCTTCACAAAACCTCATTTGTTTAAGACAGTGCCGCATTTAGTTTTTATGTGTGTTCCCCACGATATATTTGAAGTTAAGGTAATTCCAAGATATTAAACTGTGTGTGAAGATTTTATGTTTACTCCACCCACAGTGTAGGCATGGCATTTGTGTAATGAGTTTCGCAGGAAGTGAACGGTGGTACATTTACTAAGATATTATTCTAGCCCCCACTCCTGGCACCACGAATGAACATTATTAGCCTTCTCTTAGCGCTATGATAGGGAATGGAATAGGTGAGCTAGATATGTACTTACTTTAATGCCCCGAGAGGTTGGTCTCTCAGTTAAGCCACCGAAAGCGTGGGCGTGGGTCGTGTCGTCTCTCCACGTCTCTGTGTCCCTCTTTCTCTCTTTCTCGTCTTCCTTCGACATCAATTCTCCCCCCCCACCTTTCTCCACCTCCTCCTTTACCTTCCCCTACTTTCATTCATTCATTCCCATCACCTCGCTCCCTTTCTCTCCCTTCCTCCGGCCGCTCATTCATACACACTCCCTTCCCCTTACGTCGTCCTTCACCCCGAGCTCTCTGCCCCTTCCCCCCGCGCCGAAATATCTCCCTTCCTCCTCCCGCCATTCCCCTCTTTCTCTCTCTCTCTCTCCTCGGTACCCCTTCCCTCTTTCATCCTCTCCCTTTCTCTTTTCATTCATGGACATACCTCTCCGCGAGACTCCTCTTCCCCCACCCCTCTGCAATCGCCGCGCCAGCCGCGGCCGTCGAGTCGCCCACCCCCCTCGAACGTGCCAGTCAACCCACGGAGATGTGCCCTGACTGAGAGTGGCTAGCGATGTGAGCCACGCTAGCTAGATGTGCGAGCCACGCTGGCTAGATATGCGAGCTACGCTAGTAAGATATGCGAGCCACGCTATGTAGATGTGCGAGACACGCTATGTAGATGTGCGAGCCACGCTACGTAGATATGCGAGCCACACTAGCTAGATGTGCATACCATACTCTTGGGCATGCCACATTTAGTTGACGGAATGGGTGGATGGGAAGGGCTTGAGATAGTTTGAGCGAAATATTCATGATTGAGATCATAATCGAATTACACGCTTTAATTTCAGCAGCTGTAGGAAGCGTGAATTAAATATTGGATTATTAATGGTACAGCAATATACTTATATACGACTGAAATTCGAAGTAATTAAATAAAAAAAATCTATTTTAGTCTTTAACTTGACTCATTTCCTTCACACGTTTAATTGACAACGGAAGGTCTCTTAGTGATTCTGAAAAACTTTCTGCTTTGACGATATGATTTATTTAAAAATAATAGTTGGGAAATCATACAGATTACACATTTTATTTTTTGCGAGATCTAGATTTTATCAATTCCTCATCTTTTTAATATGGTCTCTCTGGATTGCATAAACGTACCATTTCCCATGAAAATGGCTGGTATGTTTTGTCAAAAATCTCGGAAAAATAGTTCGGCAAGGGCCTGATATTTTGTTATCTTTGCTAGGGTGAGATGTTTTTCTGTGAAATGAGACCAATTTCATTGATTTCTACTTAATAGAACTACCATAAAAGCTTCAGGGTTAATTTTGTGGAGATATTCGATCTCCATAATGGTGAGAATAAATCTCTGTAGTCAATTTCTACTCACATTTAATACGCACCGATCACGGTTACCACACTTAGGGTCGTTTATGAGGGTTGTCAACCCCAGTGGCAATTTCAAGGTTTGCAGCCTTGAAAATGACACGGAAAGGTCGGTCAGTACATATTAAATATGTGTGGAAATTTACTACGGAGTTTTATTCTCACCATTATATACACTTACAGAGGATTGAATACATCAGGCAAGTGATTGACGTTGGAGTGAATAATTTTGTAGGATTGAAGCGGTTGCGGGAGAGGAGAGTGGATTGGTGGGCTGTATAGCGGGCCAATCTTCAGATTGATGACTGGTGATGTTGATATGGGTTCTTATGAGGCTTCGTTTCCTGTATAAATTTCATTATGTCTGGAGATTCGATTTTGCCATTAGCTAATGGAAAGTTGATATTATTATGTTTAGGTTCTATTCTAACTGCACATGTAACAATAATATTATTCTAATACGAAAATATTTTTCCGTATATTTTTCCGTTTATTTTTCCGAGCATGTATCTCCCTATTACGCAAAGCTGGGTTGGTTAAAATTGAATCAGAGAAGAACAATTCAAAAGTCCTTAATGTTGTTCAAAGTACTAAACTCGGAAAACCCCTTCTTATTTATATGAAAACTTGATTTTTAATGCCTAAACTAACAAGAGATCGACCCGTATAACAAAAACATTTTACATCCCCAAATACCGTACAATAAAATATGAAAATACTTTCCATATCTCATCCTGTAAATTATGGAACTCGTTGCCTGATAGTATTAAATCTTCTAGGAATGTCACTCAATTTAAAAGAAGTATGGCTGACTTTTTGTCTCCTTAATGTTCTCTCGCCAATATATGAGATGACAAAATTATATGAGATGACATTGTTACTTGTTCATTATAATCATTTGCTGTTTTATTTGTACACTTTTGTTTACCTTGCTCATTCTGTCTGTCTGACTTGAAAGTCATGACATGAAGTCTGCTGACTTGAAAGTTGTTTGTTCGTTTTCCTATATTTGTAAGGCTTTGTATTTTGTTTTATTTTGTATTCCACTCCTCATGAAGGCATGTAAAAAATTCAATGTCCCAAGGGACTTTGTCCCAGGACAATAAAATTGTTTTCTATTCTATTCTATTCTATATTAGCACGCCTAAATTTAGTGCTGGGTCAGAAATAGTTGATTACCGGGCCTAGAGGTGACCTCACTGATCCAAAGTTTGGCAACATAGTTCTCCATAATGTCCTTGAAGTCATCTGTGTAGGGAACGCTCCAGGGCTTGTGATAAGGGCCCTGGGATGTGATTAAGCCGAATGAGAAACTCGGCTCTGACGATATGATGGGTGCTTTTTTGCTCTTAACGTTCGCCTCAATCCCAATTGATAGTTCTATCGAGGTATGTGAAGGAATCCACTTGCTCTACATGCTCTCCGCTTTGAGTGACATGTGCATTCAGCTTCTCCCTTCCGCGTGCTAGGATTTGGCAACATAGTTCTCCATAGTCAACATAGTGATAGGTTGGCCTTCATCGTATTTAATTTCATGTTACATTCTTTTTTCTTAGTAATGAGAACGTACTAATTGAATTTCATGTGTAGTGATAACTTACTTTGACTACCTGAAAACAAAAAACCAATGTCACGGATATTCGTCCTGTCCGGTGGAAGTTCTGGAGGACTACTTCTAGTCTTGAATGCATTGCGCCGGGTGAAGGTATTGCGATAAGTTTGTAGTCTTTCCAACTTTAGGGACGAATTATTGGAACACAGTAAATATTCCCCATCTAACGCACCTAAACTTGTGATTGTTTATTCGTATGGATTATTAAACTTGGTGAACTCATCATTCTCTTGTCTAGACAACATCACGGTTTTTTTTTAGATTTCCTTTATTGGAAGGATGTTATTAGACACAGTCGCTGTTCATCCTGTTGGTAATAGCTGCACGTATCCACACGAATGTCTTTAGAGACGAACAATTGGAACACAGTAACCAATTATTTCTTTCTGTTGACATCTCTGCTTCCGTGTGGAGCTGACTTTCCCCAGCATTCGACTCACAAGTAAGTAACAAATGGATTGATTGATAACTGGTACTGGTTTTCCAAGGGATAACCATTAGCGGAAGACGTCAATATTTAGTGCACAAGAGTGAACCACTTTCACTTGAATGTGGTTTCACGAGTGGCGGAAATGAAAGTGAGCTCTTCCGTTCTGTCCTTTCTTGAAGAATGACTTGTTCAATTTAGCATCGGTTGCCGGCTGTGATTGGTCAGTTGTGAAAGTATGATATATTTTCCTCAAATTATTTTGCAGGATGTAAGTCCTGTTATGGAATCCGAGTTACTTCCTTTCACTTTATTTCATGTAAGATATTGGGCCAGTTCTGAAAGTTCTGAAAAAAACTAAGGGTTTCGTATATTTAAAAATCAATATCACATGTGTTCCTGGTTCACACAATACTAGTGACGAAAATGATAATAGGTTAAAACGTAAATTATTTTGTTCCTTTTCTGAAAAACGACCTTTACCGAAATTTTTTGACAAAAATGAGATAATACCTACAATGAAAGACCCTTTAAATTGTGTGTGTTTTCAAGCAAAATGGAATAGTAGCCAAAGACTTGTACCTCAATCATAAGGAGAAGTTGATGTAAGAATTAACTTATCAGTCGCAAGGGTTTATTTTACATGCTTTTGATATTATTGTGCAAAACTGGGCTTTATCTTTGTGCTCGAGGTGCTCGACAAAATGTTAGTGACTCAAGCAATTTATTCACAAGTTACCATAATTAAGGTAAATAACATCAGAACAGACTGAAACGGCCTCAATTCAAACTCTCTGGTTTCCTAATTATTGGGAAATCTTTTTGAAATGAAATGAATGAAATAAAATGAAAATGGAAATGTTTTAGGATGTATCATCTCCTACGACATACCTGCCTTTTACTGAATATTAATCTAAGTGTGATCCTAAATATCTTAACATCTCATTTGTGTGTAGAGAAGGCAGGCATTCCTTGAAGAAACTGCCATTTGACATTTTTGCTTGTCTTTATTTTTAGGGCATATTACTGGTAGATTCTGTATCCATTATTGCTATTCCAGTTCAGTTTTGATATATTTATGAGTTGTGCGACAGCTTTCTGCTTTGAAACGGTGTCTGACTTCAACGTACGTTGTGGCGTATCAACGAATCAACGTGCGTCTGTCAACGTGTCTACATCTACGTCATATCCTGCAAGCCACCCAAAGGGTGTGTAGCAGGGGGTGCTTCCACACCAGGCATGCATGAATGATACGGTAGAACACCGAAACTACATTGAAACCCGCGTACCACACATGCAACGCGCCAATTGACAGTCTACTAACCAAGAAACATTCTATCGTCAATCGTTCTAACGCGCAAGAGGTACAAGGACTACTACTACATAATCAAAATATCATGCATAAATAAGAACATCAATATTTACACCATGCATAAATAAAAACGTAGAGAATATAAAGAAAAAAGATTTACTGTCTGCCTTTTGTCACAATGCGAACTCTTCATGACGACGATCACAGCTGTTATGGTCCCGAATGGTTCGCGGAAAAAATGACATTTTATACCTATCGGTTCTACGATCTAGCTCTCTAACTTTATCGTATGGATCCCATACACTAGCAGCATATTCCAGATGAGGCCTAACGATTGAAAAATAACAAGGTTCTTTCACTTTCTCATCACATTTTCCGAGTACTCTCTTGATAAAGCCTAGCTTCCTGTATGCTTGATCGCATATTTCCCGAATATGTTTTCCCCAAGATAGGTCGTGAGTAATTGTGACCCCTAAGTACTTGTTACTATATACTTTGTGACAAAATAGAATCACAATTTAACTTTTTTTAATTAGATGCGAATTAATAAGATGTTGATTTTCTGCAATCATCAACATTTAAGGTATTTCTCCAGGCAAACGAATTGGTTGGCATTCTATTCATTTCATGGCTAATTATAGAAAAAAATATCCTTTGTTTTTTATGAGAAAATGCATTAATTCATTGCTTTTTCTTTCATTGAAGAAATGCGATTCGGCTAAAAATAATGCTATTAATGCCGGTTTCCCAAAAATGTTTATAAGCTGCGACTTCTCCCTGGGAACCAAGTGATGATAAAATTTAGAAACGTTGATGAAAAGTGAAGCCTTTTCTCGTAGACTGCCCATTCGAATTCCCCGTTAGAAAGTCCTTGCGTAAATGCTCCAAAAACAAATGACTAGATTTGTTCACTTCGCCCCGGAGAGCAGACAATTAAATATTTTACGTCCGAGGAAGTTATTAATCCTCAAAGTCTTCCGTGAACCTCATGTCTCTGATTCTGCCCTATCCAGCGAGCGGTGTCTGTGGAGTGGAGTGCTCGGGTGTAATTGCTCGCATTACAGTCTTCTCCTTTTTGCTTGTGTATTTATCTTATCTGTCCTGTCTCCTTGTTTGCCATGGACTCAGCTCTTCTGCTCGACTGCAATGTTGCGATGTGAGTCAGTGGACTCTCACTGCACCTCCTTCACCCTCATCATTGCTCCTTATTCGAAATTTTATTCACTTAACCTGTTAGTGCTAACGTTAGCTAAAGTCTCAGGAGTAACATTGTGAAAAACTTAAGCCCATTCGAAATTTTCTGCTCACCCGTTAAACCCGTTAAAGGGAATTTGTCCCCTTTTTATGTACACATGTTACTTAAAAGTTCACGTATGCCAATTTTCTCGTATTCATAAGCAAAGCACTCGTGTTCATAAGCAGAAATTGTCACAGCAACTTTAAAACGCGATTTCCATAAACATGACAATACACGAGGGTAAGTCAACAAATAACTCGCAGAACTGGATAGAGGCAATAATAAAATTTACGTCTTGAAATTTATTTCACTTTTCTCCGTATCCACCCTGTACATTCAGGCATTTATTCCATCTCTTTACAAGTCCTTGATAGCCGGCAGCAAAGAAGTATTTTGTTTGCTGTCGCAGCCAACGAGAAACCTATTGGACTACCGCATCATCATTTTCAAAACGTCGGCCACGCAAATGATTTTTTAAGGGCCCGAACTGATGGGGGCTGGTTCGGAACTGTACGGTGGATGTTCCAAGCATTCACATTGAAATGTTTACGGCTGATGCCGATGATGAAATGCTGACGTTTGCGACTTATTTATTGACTTACCCTCGTAGTTCCTGTGCGAGATGATATGAAAAATTTGCAGTTCTGTTATTGGGTTAATATACTAAAATGAAAGCTGGCGATTGGTTTTAGAAAAACATCTCGTAAATGAATAGGACATTGAGCTTTGCGTTTTCTCGGCAAAAGACATTCTTAGTCACTAATGGCCAGTTGCGGGAACGACACATACAAATATTCTGTATATTTATCGGATCCATAAGCCATGGCAACCATTCAATAAGTGTTGCAGAAACATTCGATAAATTTATTGGTTTCATAACTTATGGTATGGAGTCATGAGTTCCGTAAGTAGCCAAGATGGTGGATCTACGTTGAACCGCTTGGAGACTTAATTACTAGATAAAAGAGTTGTTTTTGAGACGATTGACCTGTTAATTTACTTTTACTGATTAATTATTATGCACATTAGCAATTTTTCATAAGCTAAACTTTCGTAAATTTTATCCGGCGGTAGAAAACTAGATAAAATATTCGAAGCTGTTAACAACTGGTATATTTATGTATGTGTAGTTATGTAGCTAGTAGGCGTGTTCCTGCAACCCAAATATTTTTATGAGATCTATAACTTCTTGGATCTCAAAACTATTGATTCCATAACTAAATGTTCCTGCGACCGTCCATTAGTCCGATTAATTTCTTGGATATGTTGACCTGACTAAGAAGTTCTGTAATCTTCATCATTCTTTGATAGTGCCACGTCCCCATTGCCTCACATCTTGTTCGTTGCGCAGCCGTTACTACTCCATCTGTCTGTGGCTCCCATTCCTTACCCACCGTACCGTTATCGCAGTTTTCCGTAGAAGTTGTCCTGTTCTCTGTCACGCGAAGACGTTTAGGACTGCGATTCTGTCTCTCCTTTCCCCTCCTGCCCCGAGATTCTCCTCCGCGCGAGGAGAGGTTGGCTCTTCACGCCCTATCTCGCGTTTTCCCAGCCTCACTCGAGAGAGATCTCGTCCTTGTGGAGACGTGGGAGGGACACCGCGCCGCGCGCCCTGGGCGTCGCTCTTTGGCTCCGCTTTGCCTCTCCTCCCACTCGACTCTCGTCCTCCCTCGGCATACAATGACGAGCCATGCCTGTCGGAAGGGCTTGTGTGGAATTACAGTAAAGCCTCTCACTTTCGGACGGTAGTCGTCCATAGGAATACGTCCTTAACTAAGAAGTGTCCTCAAATTACATCTAAATCCGCGTAATGGGACCCATACAAAGTACGACAAGTTTCAGATATGGATCTAATACAGCGTAGGGCCACCAGATTTGTTAAAAATTGATACGATGAACATAGTAGTCTTACTAAATTGTTAAGGGAATTAAGGTGGGAACCTCTATACCAGTGGTCGGCAACCTATTTCCCTGTGGGTCACCTTGTGACCCACTGGGAAAATTTAAGTTACCCGTTTTGGATTATCCCATCTATATAATGTTTTTATTTTCTGTATTCTAAGACAATGCGTAATCTAAAATAGAAGTGATGTGACCCTCTAGCAAAACTTTTTGTGAAAAAAATTGAAAAATGACTCACTTGAAGAAAAACGTTGCCTACCACTGCTCTATACGATCGAAGGGAAAAATATGTATTAAATCTTTTACGAACGTTTGATGTAGACCATATTTTTTCTGGACGTTCAACACATTTTGCTAGAGCCAAACTATTGTGGTAGGAACGATCACAGGTATAAGATTAAGGAACTAGATTGCAGAACCGATAGACTTAACATGTCATTTTTTCCACGCACAATTAGGTACCATTACATTTGCAATAGATCAGGTCTAGTATGTTGTTATCGTGAAAAGGTAAAGTAGGTTTTAGCACGCGTGCTAAATATCTTAACATCATTATTAGCTGCTAACATGGCTTACAATTTCCGGCATGATATAGCTCTTGCATGATTTACTACCTTGTAGAACTATGTATAAGCCGCAGTAATTATAACCTGTAGTCGTGTCTTAAGTAGTATACTGCATGGTAGCATGTTCGTCCTCGTAGAACTCTCCTAGTTTCTTGTCTGACAGCGCCCAGTCATTATGACTGCTTTTGGCCTGCGCCAGGCATCCAGGGGAATGTGCGCAGTTCGGATTTCAGTTGGGATGAGGGCTTCATGCCTGGTGTGGAGTCACCCCGTGCCACACAACCTAGTGGTGGCTTGCATGGTATTTCGTAGATGTAGATATAATACCCTGCAAGCCACCTCACGAGTATGTGGCAGAGGGTGAGCTATCATCAGTAGGCTCTGTAATATACCTTAATATAGTTAAGAAACTACGACAATTAAGGCATTAGCAAAGGCCTGCAAGTAATTGTCAAAAGGTGATCTATAGCCAACACACACTACTCCATGGGAATGCTATTAATTTTAAACTATTTTAAATGTATTTTCCAACTACATTAACCCACAGAGATACAATCAAGGGCTTGTGTGGAATTACAGTAAAGCCTATCACTTTCGGACTGTAGTCGTCCATAGGAATAGGTCCTTAACCGAGAAGTGTCCTCAAATTACATCTACATCCACGTAATGCCCTGAAAGCCACCTCAAGAGTGTGCGTCAGAGGGTGAGCTATCACCAGCATGACCTAAAATATACCTTACATAAGATTTTATTCTTTCCCAGCAATACCTTTACTAGCTGCGATTCCTTTACTATCCAAGCTACCGAGACTTCCTTCTCCATTAATGGTTTCTGTGGACGAAGGATGACCAACGCCGAAAAATCCATAAGGGTGGAGGACGCGCAGATGTAATATACGAGCAAACCTCTAGTCGCGCTATCGAGGGATCTGGGTTCAAGTCCTGGTCTAGTCGGGTGATTTTTAGACTCTGTGGGATTTCCGCATCCATTGGATAGATCTCACTCTCGTTCCTTAAGTGCCGAGAATGTGTCCAACATGTTTTCCACTCAGTATTTCCTAAGTTACCTCAAATCTTAGGTATTTGGCTCATACGCTGTGTTCATATGTGTCCCCCTAAGTTTTTTGACGTGCTGTTGATATGATACATTAGGCGGGAAATGTGCCTGTTTACTTGTGTCAGGATGATGTCAGGTGCTTTACCCGAGAATCTGATATGGGTGGGATAATTTAGCTATTTACTTTGCATTGCGATTTCTGATTTTCTTCTGAATAGGTTTATTAATGTGAATGGTCCTTCGAAGTATTCGTAGTCCTCTGTGTCAGTTTCGTGAGGCTCAATTAAATTAGACTGTTGGAACGCTGATGAAATCTCTTTCTCTGCTGTCGGCGCAGAAATTATGTGCACTCAAGTTTGGGAACGAATAAAAAAATAACGAGGAGACCTACAGAAAAACTAATCGCATTATAATTTTCCTTATTTGATTCTGCATTAATTAATGCTAAACTTAAATTTTAAAAATGCATTTTAATATTTTTTTCTTCAGGTTTAACGTAAAAAGTACCGGTTTTTGACGGTGTTCGAGCAAAGCTCCGACTTTGATAATTCTCAACTCAAACACAAGTACTTTTATGGCTACCGTATTTTAGTAAATGGTTCATAGATATGCTTGCTATGCATATTGTGAGTTTCAACGTTGTATATTTTACAGGAAAAAGGTTGTTGTTAAAACTGATGATGCGTTCTTTTTGAGGCACGAAAATTTGAACCTAATGGATAGAGGGGGAAGTATGTCACTTTTCTTCAGCTGGTTTGCGGGATTTTTTCATCAATCCATTCAGTTTCATTCATCAGTGCAGGGCGATACGTCAAAATGGTTTGTGGTTTATTTCCGGAGACGGATATGTTTTAGAGAGGAAATTATTCCGTAGAGATAACTCCCATTCCCTTGAGTCGATCGCCTGCGTTTTTGAAAGGAAGCAAGTGGGCTATGTTTTTTTCTCGTTAACAGAAGTCAGTTTATCGTAATTCTCAATCATTGCCTGTTACTCACAAAGTGAATGATTTCACGCGAAAATACTCCGTGTTAAACGTCTTATTACGGGTAATTATGTGCTTCCTATCTTCCCATCCGGCTTAATTTTTTAATATTGCTTTACTTCTTCATTTTGAGATTCGAGGAATGTGCGTCAGGGGGTAGATCTTTCTTAAATATCTGAAATTTCTGGAAATCATCTCGTTAGAGCCACCGTCTTCAAAACCTGAGGTTGTTCAAAAGCGGAAGGGATAGTTTACACTTCTTCGTATGGCAATCCACGCGTAAAATTCCGCTTTCAGGAAGTGGTGGCCAGCAAAGTCTATCCCTTAATCAGCCGGTGCTTAGATCTGGGGTCTGCACGTATTTTTTTTACTGTGGTCTTTCTAAGATTTTCTCCAATTTTTAATTGCTTTTCTCTACTTAAATATAATCTAATCATAGTAAGGTGAGATAAAAGGACGGAAATGTGATTTTCAGGCCGAATAATATGGAAATAATATAGCGAAATAGAAATAATGAGGCGAGGGAATCTGAAGTGCTTAGCGAAGGTCAAATAAAATAATTTCTTAAGATATTTGCTTTAGCAGAAATTTGAAAGTTTTTTATGTCGCATGCTCTTTAAAATGGAACAAAGTGAGCGTATTGACAACCTGACTTTGATTGAAACTATTTACGAAGATACATGAACTAGAGATGAATCAAACTGCTTTATCATTGGTCATTCGGTCCCGGCGGCGCGGGGAAAAAGTCCTCGCTTGCTAATCCGAGAGTCGCGGATTCGAGTCCCGCCTGGGTGGAATATTTCTTCACACAGGACATTGGTGTTGGATTGGATTGGATATTTGGAGAGGCGACCGACGGCTAAGGTCATTTGCGCCGTAGGGGATAGGTAAGGGAGGAAGGGTGGATAGAAACCCGGCGTCGGCATTGGCCTGCTCTTAACGAAAGGCGCCAAGGGGACCACGGTTTAACGTCTCATCCGACAGACGGAGTATTGTACTTGAAGTGCCCTCCACAAGACACTCAAGTAGGGATCGGGTTTCCTCTGAAAAACAACCTCCTCCGCAGGGATTTGAACCCTGGCCGCCCGTGTGGTAGGCTAGTACACTAGCCACCACACACCAGGGTGTTGGAGTACGTGGCTTGTTGCCATTAATAAAACCCAACATGAAAGGCCATTCTAGGCTGTTTTCTGGGTAAAATTGATAAAATAGAGGAATAATAACCAACTAATGTTTAACCCTTCGTCAATTTACCCATTACGATAAAAAAATAAGTTTTTGAGGATTGTATTCAAAATTTAGGCATGAAATGGTATAGGTTGAAAACCGCACGAAAGCGCTAAATTTTGCTATCGGAGCTGTATCACTATAAAGTGTAACATAATTCTGCAATTGTACGAAAACTGCGAGTGATTTTACGGTAATGCATGTATCGAAAACACTCACTGTAGAAAAACAACGCAAGTGTATTAGCGGTGCGTGAAAAACCTACGTTAACATTCTTATAGAGGAGCTACTGTTTTACTGTTACTCGAATCCCAACAATTGAATGTTTCTTTACTGTGAAATATTATTAAATAATGTTAATGAAAGTAAGAGAAATAAGTTATAAGTGCCCTGGAAATATCTGCTATGTATTTTTGTCAAATAATCTTCTTTTTCACTTATGTCTGATAAAAGAAGTAGAGTCTCTCGCTTTTAAATCTCTTCGCGATGTATTCTTCCAACGTGCTCGTTCGTATCACGCCGGCCATTCAGGCCATCAGAGAAGCCCCTGCTAGGACTGATGCTTGCATCCAAAGCTCAAACGATGGATCTAGCCTGGCCAGTGATTTACCGTTTAAACGTCTGTATCGCATTTCCAAGAGATTTATTTAATTAATCGAGGCAAGCTGGGGTGACTTTGCCCACGAAGTGATCAAGGGAAGAAAGAGGTAAGAAAGTAACAAATGTTTTGTGGAAAACTAAGTAATTCCACATTTCATTCCGAAGAAATTCCGCCAAGTTACTGACAATATTATTAATTCAATTCCACTGGTAATATCTGGTCTATCTTTTGTGCATTTATCTTCTTGTTCGCTAACCTCTGATAGACTCGCTTTGGAATCTCTTCGCTATGTATTCCTCGGAAGTGCTAGTTCGTATCACGCCTGCCATTCAGACCATCAGAGAAGCCCCTGCTAGTTACGATGTTTGAATCCACAGCTCAAGCGATGGATCTAGCCTGGCCAGTGATTTACCATTTAAACGTCTGTATATTCCAAGAGACTTATTTAATTAATCGAGGCAAGCTGGCGTGACTTTGCCCACAAAGTGTTCACAAAAGAAGCCCATCCACGTCGCTGCACCCAAAAACGACTCAACTCTCTTCGAGTGTAAATTCGACGGCCTGGAAGGGCGTCTTTGGAATTTTGACGCTAAAGACGCTCTGATGCGCTCGCGCAAAAATAATAGAATAGGCGTTGGTGGGGGTGTCTAGAGGAAAGTGGGCTTTAAAAAAAAAATTAATCGATGAGCGAGAAGACGTTTAAAGTATTCGCTCAAGGTTGGGCGCCCGGCTACCGCTCGCGACTTTTTTATCCGCCGCTTTTATCTCCTTTTTCTTTCTACTTCCCGGCATTCGTGACCATCTATTTCCCTCTCCTCTTCTGTCTTCTGTGTGCTCACCCGCCTCCATGATTGTTTATTTCCGATAAGGCGCTTTTGAAATCTCCTTCCCTTCCTTTGTCTTAACTGTGAGGGTGGCTTTGCTCTCCCTTCTTACCGCCTAGTCTCAGCTGGACGCGTGGCTGGCTAAAAGGTGGAAAAGGGGTTGGCTGACTGGGAAAGGGAGAGGGAGTGGCGATGGAATTCCTCAATGGCGTTGGCTGATGCATCGAATATCGTAGCTCGTTTGCATATCGTAGCTCGCTTGCATAGCGTAGCTCGATTACATAGCGTGGCTTGATTACATAGCGTGGCTTGCTTACATAGCGTAGCTCGCTTGCATAGCGTAGCTCGATTGCATATATCGCGTCCGCTATCCGCGGCTGTTTGGTCACTTAAATGTGGCATAAGGTGGACCATAAAATAACTTAAGGTAGTCGACGCGATTTCTGTCTACGTGTGTATTTGCATGTAGCTTTGCGTACGCGTTCTCGTTTGTGATATTTGTAGATTAAGGTGGCTCTGGCCTCACGGTCACTTATTCCAGGTACTCTGAAAACTGGAATGTAGCATCTTTGAAGTGCATTTTATAGACTGAGATGAAGATAAGGAATGGTTTACTGGCTAGTTTTACTGTAATTCAACCTTGAAAGTGGAGATTTTAACATGAGCTGTTATAGAGATTGCTCCGATTACAGCAGATAAATTCCAATTTTAACGAGGAAGCATGTTAAAGATTTTAATTAAAACTGTTTATAAGAAGCAAAAAGTCCCGGGAAATAGAGTAGAATTAAAAAATAGGATTTTTATGCCTTAATTTTCAAAATTATTGGCGAATTACTGCCGCAATTTAAGTCAAAATCCGGTAGTTCCGTGCACATGACGAGGCAGCCGGATCTTGTGGCTGGACAAATATGGTCATTAGAAATATATTCGTGGAATAACCTGCATATTTCGTGCCTTAATTTTGGTCTTTAATACGATACCCATTTCATCAGTGACTGCAGGATTTTTTTGACTAAATAAATAAAAATGTGTACCATAGTATTTGTCTAGACTCACATAGTCAAGCCATAGCCGCCTTATAGGAGAAAAGTGCAATATAATGAAAACTTATCGGGTGTTTTGATGTTTTGATGAACCTCTCGCTCGGGAAAGCCTAACCCGATGCCACACCCGAGAGGTTTTTGTTTGTATCATCCGCTGGTAAAGCCTAAAGTCTTTCATCGCGTCATAATGATTCGGATTTGGCAGGTTAATGATATTTTCATCCCAAGCTCTATGGTAGAACACATATATCCGATCCCTACATGAGTGTCTTGTGGAGGGTACTTCAAGTGCAGCACTCCGTCTTTCGGATGAGACGTTAAACTGTGATCCCCTTGGCACCTTTCGTTAAAAGCAGGCTAATTTTGACGCCGGGTTTTTATCCACCCTTCCTCCCTTACCTGTCCTCTATGGCGCTAATGACCTTAGCTGTCGGTTGCCTCCCCAAATGTACATTCCAAAAAAATAGACGACGTATACAATGGAACCTGTATAAGGCGACCACCGACGGTTCCGCTGAAAAATGGTCGTTGAGAGGGTTGGTCGTTCGACGGGGGTTCAATTTCTTGGAGTACATATTCTGCAATTGAACGGACGGCTGATTTGAAAAAAGTGGAAAAATTCTTGAAGCGACGGTTTTGTTAAAACCTATACAGATGGTGTTTATTTCCTCATAATCTAGTTGCTCCTGGGAAATTTCACTGCTTATTTATTTGATGTACACATACAGTTAAACCTGAATTTAGCGACCACCGACGGTTCTGATGAAAAATGGTCGTTTTCAAGGGGTGGTCGCTTGAAAGGAATGATCGTTAAGAAGGGTCTCGCTGTATTTCGATTGGTGATGGGATGGGTTGGGATCGGGTTGGTGTGTTGGCTAGAGTACTCGCCTACCACACGGGCGGCCAGGGTTCAAATCCCTGCAGAGGCGGATGTTTTTCAGAGGAACCCGATCCCTACTTGAGTGTCTTGTGGAGGACACTTCAAGTAGAGTACTCCGTCTGTGGGATGAGACGTTAAACCGTGGTCCCCTTGGCGCCTTTCGTTAAGAGAAGGCTAATGCCGACGCCAGGTTTCTATCCACCCTTCCTCCCTTACCTATCCCCTATGGCGCAAATGACCTTAGCCGTCGGTTGCCTCCCGAAATATCCAATCCAATGCATTTCGATTATTTATGAACATATTTTTTCCTAAATGTGAAGGAATACTTTTCTTTTATCTATATATTGCTTGCAAATATTAAGATGTCATGCCGACTCCAATGATTGAAAAAATCATATTCTATTCGTATATACCTATAATATATTTTAACCGAAAAAAATACTTTCATGCCTGCGTACCTTTGGCACTTAAATAGCGACACGAGTCTTCTCTCCCACGGTGCACCTGTTCGTCCCTCTGCGCAATTCATTCGCATTAACACGTGTGCGTCGTCCGTGTATGATGGGGAGTGGAGGAGGGAAAGCCATTGTGTCTTAGCATTGCTCCCGCTACGAATTTTACGTGCGGCCATTGTGTAATACCTGTGAACGCACCCCGTTCTGGATCGCTCATGAATCAGCCGCAATAAACCAACTTCTGGTGTTTAATGCATTTTATGGCTCTCTCGGTATTCAAACTTATCCTCCCCTGCGTACATATTTTTAGCCGGTGACGTGGCTTCTAATTGACTCATGCGGGTTCCTCGATTCTTTTCGCTGATTCGTTTTGGGGTGATAATTGGGGTTTCTCGGCGCTCGCTCTTACCAGATGAAGGAGGGAGGGGGGGGAGTTGGCAGATAGCTAGGGACGATTGCCAATGGGACAGTTTTGCGGTACTACCAGACTCTGTGACCTGAGTAATTTTTATGATTAGCTGACCCGTGCGAATATTTCGCACAGTATGTAGCTACTTTCTGTTTCTTCCTTCTTTCTTCCTGTTCTTCTACCTGTTTCTTCCCATGGACAATTATATGTTATTTATGTTTGTGTTAAAGTACATAACGTAAACGGTCACACTGATTGAATGTAGAATGTAAACAATCTAACTAAACGATGTGTTAATAGTTGGCGCCTCCTACAGTCTTTTAAGCACGTAACCATAGCCAACACAATAGTTGATCATGTTATCAACAGATGGCACTGTATCAATTTTTAACAAAAACTTTAATTTTAAATTTTTTAACGAAGACTTTAATTTGAAACCATTTGTCTAATTTTCGTCAATAGAGGGGAACATAAGCTTTCAAATGATGTTTGAATCATTAATTTTGACGAAGAATTAAGGAAGCAATGGCATTGCGACAAAAAAACCTCTTTAAGAAATAATATATATGATCAACAACTACAGGGTCGGGTCGATGTTGGAAGCCTGTGGCGGCCATGTTTTTATTAGTCACAAAATGTTGTTAATAGGTGACGCCACATATTAATTGAATATATTTTTCAATAGCTGACGTTAACTTTATTATAATTTTTTTAACAAATACATTAATTCTAAACTTTTTTAATTTTTCGTCAAAATCGGGTAACATAAGCTTTTAAATGACGTCCAAATCATTAATTTTGATAAAAAATTAAGAGAGATATGGCCTATCCACAAAAAAACACCTTTGAGAAATAATATATACGGATGTACGCTAAAGTACGATTATTTTAATGCTCACAGTGGTAACAATGTAACTGGTTTACTTTGATACGTATGAGTAATTCTTTGAACCACTTCTATGGCTGGATTGGATTGGATATTTGGGGGGGGGCGACCGACGGCTAAGGTCATTTGCACCTTAGGGGATAGGGTGGATAGGAACCCGGCGTCGGCAATAGCCTACTCTTAACGAAAGGTGCCAAGGAGATCACAGTTTTCGTCTCATCCGACAGCCGGAGCACTGTACTTGAAGTGCTCTCCTAAAGACACTTAAGTAGGGTTCGGGTTTCTTCTGAAAAGTATTCACCTCTGCAGGGATTTGAGCCCTGGCCGCCCGTGTGGTAGGCGAGTACTCTAGCCACCGTACCAACCCGATTTCTATGGTTTGCATTAAAGTATCTCGATTATAATGTTCACCGTATCTCGGGTATAACTGGTTAAAAGTTGTTACGAAGGCTTCCGCGGTTATCTTGTTTATTGGTATTTTTCCGGTTTCTCCCGCGTTGCATCATTTTTGTGAAACGTTTCGCCGGAATTCCAGTCGGCTTCATAGGGTCCTAATGGAAAGGATCATCCGGAAAAGATCGCGAGATTACTCACTAAGTACAACATAGTGACGAGGTTTAAAAGTGACATGAAGACATATGACTTCCTTCGGACCGAAAAAGATCCTCGGCCATAGGATATTCGTGAAGGAGTATACGAAGTGAAATGCAGCTGCGGAAAATCGTATATCGGCCAAACTTCGAGATCCCTTAAATGTTGGTTGGAAGAAGCAAAGAGGGACCAAAAAGAAGTAATTTCGCCATTCTGCTGTTTCTGAACACGCCTGGTCAGTACCCGACCACGAATTTAATTTTAATGGAAGTAATATTGTTGCCAAGGAAAATAAGTACTTCCATCGACTGATACGGAAGGCGATCAAAATCGTTTAGAATCCGAATAACTTCAACAGGGAAGATGGCTGTCCGCTCTCCTCTACTTTTAAACGGATTTTCAACAATCCAAGACCGTCTGACTCCTCAGCCAATCAGAGCATCCGGACTAGATCCCAACGGATATTTAACGGACCAGAGACCTATATATATATATATATATATAGTGGCAGACAATTCTCCTGTTCATTAACACCTGATGAAGCTGACCGGAATGCCGACGAAACGGTCGTCCACAAAAATGGTGCAATGCGGGGTGAACGTGGAGAATACCAACAATGTAACTGGTTTACTTGAATTTGCTACAGTTTTACTGATTACTGACTTTAAATTGTGCGAGTAACTCATTAGTTACTGATGTTCATAAAAGTCAAGCCATGTTTAATCCGCCTCTTCTTGTTGATATTATTTGTCTTTGGTAATTTGAAATTTTGTAAAATTTGGTAGTTTCCCTCGTTGTGCTATTTGTGTCCTCGCGATTATTTACTCTTAGGAAGTTAAATTTACTTTTGTGTGCACTGTTCTGTTTATTTGTGAGAAAACTTGTTTTGAGTTTCTTGAATTTTTCTGTGGCACTCAATTTTTTAAAAGGTCTTATTATCTAACTAACCTTTTCTTAGATTCAAGAAGAGATTAGACAGCGCATTGACGATCGATGGCGAAGCAACTATTTTTGCGAAAAATCTTCCACTTAACATGGCCTTTGGGCACAATTTTTCCCCAATTTTATGAAAAATACATTAATTTTTTTGTAATATTTCCTCTTTGCATTTTTGGTGGATGAATTATTGCGGTACCGCAACAGTTCCGCTGTTGCGACCTATTTTTCTGTTGATTAACGGCATAATTGATCCATTCAATATGACATATTGCGCATTTCAATGGCTTCTGAAATCCCCAGCCCTATCGCACCGTGTGGCTTCATCTGTTACCATCTTTAATCTACTATCCGCGTGATGGTCTAATTGGCTGTATCGTTAGTCACCGGTGTCTCTAATTGCAAAGTACACTCGCGATGTCACCCCACCTGTGACACTGCAAGGAATTCGGCTCGGTGCCAAGGAACAAGGAACAGCCTTTGCCGTCTTTGTGCGGTTGTTAGTGTGGCTACGCCCACATTTCTTAGGGAGCTGAAGGAGAAATGCGTTGATGATTTAAGCATGGAAGGTGGCAAGGAAGGCGGACGTTATGAACGGTGTTTGAATAAGTTCCTTACTCCCGAGATCACGAAAACAAGGAAAGTAGTAAAAATAGAGTGGCTCTGTGTTATCCTAGTTACTTATTCTTATGCTCATTCAACTTTACCACCCGTAGTTCACTTCCTGCGAAAGTCATCTCACGAAAGCCATTCCTACACTGCACTGTGGGTGGAGTAAACGTAAAATTTTCAGATACAGTTTAATCTTCATCGAATCATCGACTTAATATCTTGGAATCGCCTTTACTTCTGATATATTGTGGTAAACACACGTACAAAACATATGCGGCACAGATTTAAAGAAGCTAGGTTTTGTTTGGCATATGAAAGGAAGGTCCTCGGATGAAAAAGTCAAAGAGAGTTGCTACTTCGCTCTGATTAGGCCACACCTCGAACACGCCACAAGCATTTGGGACCCTGGTCATGAATATTTAACCAAAAAAATTAATTAATACAAAGAATAGCTGCATGCTTCGTTCAAAACTGCTACGAAGGAACATGTACTGTTTCACAACGTTTTGAAGGATTAGGGTGGAACCCCCTAGAGACTCAAGAGGCTACACGCTAGGCTTAGGTTGCTTGAGAAATTCAGAAGTGGTGTGTTTCAGTGCGACAAAGAGGATATTACGCCCCACTACATCTCTAGGTCTGACAGAAACGATAAAATAAGAGAGATATATTGCCGAATGGTACAAAAGCTCGTTCTTTCTGCGCACACTAAGAGAGCACAATACAAACTGAGCTCCTCTAAATACAGTCCCATTATTCACGTCGCCTCTCATACTCCCTCGCCCCTCGCCATCTACATACTACGTCGCAGGGTAGTATGTAGATGTAGATGTTTTAGCTGTCCGAAGATGATTTTGCTTGAGTTAAAGAATATCAGAGTTCGGCAATCGTTTCGATATCCATGTAAAAGGCGAATCGTAGACAAATTATGTTTAAACCATGTAAAAAAATGAAATATATCATCGTTGGTCGTTGACAATTGTGTTAGCGATTCCTTTAGTTAAGTTTTCGGCAATGGAAGAAGTTCTACGATAATTGTTACAGTTGAAAATATTCCTCATTAAGTTCTCCGCTTTTTATCTCACTTGAGAGAACGCGTCCGCGTGTGTAATGTATCGTGTAATATTTTGATGTCATCTTTGATCCGCAGGAGGAAACGTGTTATGTTTAATGGCGTTCGATAAAAAAATAACGGCTGTTATACAGGCTACTTAATTGATACTTAGCCGCCCGACAGGTTTATAAACTTTTAACTACCAGTCCTGAAGTTGACGTTCCCATCGTGGCTTCGCCGTCCCCTGTAATTAATTTCCCAAGAATCTCGTCCTTCGACGCCGATCATGTGAACAAAAAACTAGAAAAGTCGTGAAACATATAAAAAATAATGGGAGCACAAAGAAAGAGATATATCGCTCTTTGAGGGCGTAATCGTAATCGAAGCCGCTGTCCAGTGACCGTAGAGAGATCGTTTCTTCTCCTATAAACGTGTTTTTTGTTCCTATTTTTAATCACGGAGGATAGAAAAGTAGCTTGATCATTTTTTATGATAGCTTTCGAGGTGGATTGTTGGGTTTGGAAAAAAGGAATGGTACTCGTATTTTTAGGACTGATCTGATGCCTGTTTTTACGATGAAAGACGAAACCAATATTTAATACTAGGATGATCTGCCACTTCTGTTCCTATAGTAGCGATGTTTAGATATTGATTATCCATAAATACTGGCGTATACATTTTTCTCCAGTTTCATTATCATTATCGTCCATTGCAATATGTTTTATTTACCTTTACAACTTCTGGTATTTCACCGTACATCTCTTTCTGACTTATGTTCCTCTCTGTAACATATGCTACTTGTAATTTTTATTGCGATCCCCATAAATTACAAATCATCTTAATTGGTCGTTTAATCCTAAGATTGGTTGACTTCAGCCCTCCACCCTTCCCTGTCTAATGCTAGTTCCCTTACATCGTGGTATCTCTTCCTATGTATATACTCTCCTCTTTATTTGGCCCATAAACTCATTCCTGTGTCTTCCCCTGGCGACTTTTCCCGCTATTTTACCTTCAAGTATGTTCTTCACAAACCCTTTGTGCCTTAGGTTGTGTCCAATCTATCTGATTATTCTTTTCTGTGTGGTGTTCCCTATGGTCCTTTCCTCTTCTACTCTTCTGTACTCTTCATCAGTTGTCATTTTGCCCGTCCGTTTTACCCTCAGCGACCTCCTCCAGCACCATGTTTAGAAGGCGTCTAGTCTTTCATGGTCACCTTTTCCAATGGTCCATGCTTCTGATCCATGGCGTGCTACGCTCCACACGAATGTTTTCACACACTGTTTTCTGTATTTTTTATACTTCTTCCGTCAAATTGATGGTACTTCCAAGATAGGTGAAGGTATTCCGTCAACTAAAATAGGAACACTGTATATGGGGTCACAGTCTGCCGATGCAGTATCAGGTCATCCCTGTAGTGTTTTTTTCTCTCCTCTCGTTCCTTTTTAATCGCGCCTTCATTCTATTTCTCATCCGTTTTGAACGCTTGAGCGGTCATCCAAATGGACGCCCTCGACCGAGCTCCCTTCGATTATATACTCCTTACGTTAGGGGAGTCGATTACAGGAGCCCGCCCTTTGTGTTCAGCCGTCTCCGCCTGCTTATTCGGTCCTTTAGACGCGAAAGATGTGATTTTCCTCCGAGGCTGGTTTTAATCGTGAAGGGGGGTGTCGAGACGGGCTTTTGATTGCCTCTGATAATCAGCTGTACCTTTAGGGTTTAAGTCGCTGGGATCAAGGAGAGCCTATAAGATACTTCACTCTCGGATGAAGATGGTGTCTTTCCTGCTGCCCGCGCCGAAATCATGTCCACTCTAGTTTTACAACATTTAGCATTCCGAGATGGTTGATTGGACTATCCCACAATTTACGTCACCATTAATATTATTTGTATTGTATTTGGTAAATGTGTGGAATAATTTTAAAAACAAATAGGGGACGTGTTTTGGCGTTTGATATAAGATTTCTTTTGTCAACCCTGTGCTGCCATTCGCAACTTAAGGTTGAATTAATTGGTAGTTTATCCAGTGGGTATAGGTAGTGGCCGGTAGGAGTTATAATTATTAAGGTCATTGTTATGTTTGATTAGGGTGTTAAGTGGATTTGATTGATTTCCCAAAATTGGATTGGATTTCCCAAAATTTACGTCATCATTAATATAATACGTATTGTATTCGATAAATGTGTAGAATAATATTAAAAACAATTAGGGGGCGTGTTTTTGGCGTTTGATATAAATATGGTACCTTTTTTCAACACTGTAGCGCCATGCGCAACTTAAGGTCCATAAAAGATGCTCCAATGTAGACATCGTGAACTTAACTACAATATAGGAGCAATGAACTTCTTTCTTTTGTAATGTGTGATTTTGTTACCGGGGTTACATGTAATTACTAATTACTTTTGCTTTGTTACGTAATAATGGAATTCCGTTCTTGGTCCCCCTCGGTGATTCGTCCCACTCATTTCTCTGTCCATCATTGCTTGCGCTGGCTTTCGTGTCACAAAATGCGTCCGATTAGTTTGTCTTTCTTCTTCTCCTAAGAATTTTAATTTGTCTAGTTTCTTTCCAACGTTTCGTAGGCGATTTTTCTTGTCCATTTGATATTAGCCCTTCTTCGATTGCAGCGGGGCAGTACGCAGATGCAAGTGTAGGCCAAAGAGTCGCCGATAGTAATAACGTGCTGTACGAGCAAGCTACGCAATGTATTTCACCGGCCAATTTGGCTAGTGATTCTCTCCTTATTTCCTAAATCATTCTTCGATAATACAATATCTCCATTGCTTCCAATCCCTTCTGCCCTGCAGCTTAAGATCGTTACGATTAATTCATCGTTTCTTTCCATTTCTATTGTCGGGATTCGGCAGCGTCTTTGTTTTTCCGTAATCCGAAGAAACCGATGTCGTAAGCGGGGAAAATCGAGACTTCAAACGATTAATCAGAGAAGCCATCGAAATAGCGAAATGCCCAAACAACATGAACAGAAAAGATGGCTACCACCTAGCAACTACGTGGAAAAGAGCACTATCACAAATCGGAGGAAGGAAAATGAAAAATGGCGCCAAAAGAGGCAGCCAATCAGAAGCGACCGACCCCACCCACTCTACTACATACCCGGCCATAAAGAAGCACTGGATCTTCAACCTGAAGACGCCTCCAGGGCATTAGGAGAAATGTTGTCGGAAAAACAAGGACGCGGCCGAATCCCGAAAGAAGAAATGGAAAAAAGACCTGCTTGCCGCGGAGACCGTAAACAGAAATTTATCGTTTCATATATTTCGACTTAAAATTTAGAATTTAAAACTTAACCTCGCTGATTAAAATACAGACACCGTCTTCCTAATTTTAAAACAGTGTATACAATGATGTAACTACGCGCATATTGCGCGGATTCACCATGTAATATCAATTAACATTGAGCTTCCATTTTTGAAATTTGGGGCCTAGACCTCCTGCCTTCAAAACCCGTCTACTTTCGTCCCCTCGTTCTTTTTGGGTTATTTTGTTATATTTTTAGTGGGGTGGCGGAAGACCATCCCCCTGCGTGGGAGGTGTTTTGGGAAAGTTGAAAAATAAGAGTGAGAGAAGGGATGGTCATGGCTCCCATCGCTGGTAACTGACTTGTCTTTTTTGTTCAAGAAGGGAAGTGAAGATGACTCTTAATTTCATCTACGTCTCCATGATGCCCTGCAAGCCACCTCAAGGGCGTCTGGCATGGAGTGAGTTATCACCACTCTGCACTTCCGTTTGCCATGATAAAAGTAGTAGTAGTTTTAATTTGGGTGCGTCGACGGCTAAGGTCATCTGCACCACATCCAACCCACGGTTAAAATTGTGCTGATTAAAATATTATAGTGTAAAAATTATTTTCTATTTAGGATTAAATTGCTTAAAAGGAACTTGTATTAGTGCCGTATAATGTATTATAATAGGTTGAATATTTTAATTTGTTTAAGGAACTCGATAATTCGGTTAAGGCGATCAGGGTAGTCACCTAGTACATATTGTAGACCTCCTCTAATGCCTAATCTTTCACGTGCGACCGAGAGTCTTTCGCACTCCGTTAAGATGTGTCTCACGGTCAGGAGGGAGTCGCACTCGTCACATCGAGGAGGGATCTTTTCCCCGGTGAAAAGGAATACATTGAGAGCGCTATGTCCTATGCGCAACCGCGCAATGGCAACTTCTTCCCTACGGTTCTTCCTAATGGAGGATGGCCACGCTGATATACCGGCTTTTACGGCTCGTAACTTATTTGAGTTTCAGTTGGACCACGAGTTTCTCCACCGCTCAATCTCTACGTTCCGCAACGTAGTTTTTAGGTCTTCCGCGGGGACCACTGTGGAAGTAAGATCGACCTCGGTAAGTGCTATCTTCGCAGCTATGTCCACCTGCTCGTCTCCACGGATTCCCGCATGCCCGGGAACCCACATAAACTTAATTGTTATTCCCCTTTTGTTAAGTGATAGGAGGGTGGACTGAATTTTATGAACAATTGTGTGCTTTGGGGAGAAGCAGAAGATTGTTTCCACTGCGCTGACGGAGTCAAGAGTAGACGACATACGCATGTCCACTGGTGTTCATTGCGGTCAGAGCTAACTTAATTACAGTTGGCTCCGCTGTGTAGGCACTACTCATGGAGTTGAGTTTTATTTGAAACACTCCAAGGAGAGGCGATACAACTGCGCAGGCGCAAGTTGTATCTGGCTTCGAACCGTCAGTGAAAACGGGGAAGAAATTTGGATTGGAACTCTGGATTTCCCTGTAGAGGCCCTGGTATTCCAAATTAGAGGTGGAGGACTCTCTCTCCAATGGCGCTACAGCCCTGGTTGAACCTTGGCCTCGTCAATTTTCCGTCTCCATCCATCTCGGTCTCTTGACTGTTCTCTCCAGTTCCTGATCCTCAGTAGGTCTCTTGCATCCTTGCTTATATTACCTTCCCACCTTGCCCTTGGTTTGCCCACTGTTCTATTTCCTCCCATAAACTTATAGTATTCCAAGTTCCAAAAAACATATCCATCCCCTTGCTGGTCTGTATCTGTTAAATCGTTCCTGTTTCCGAGGCTTCAATTGACGTTTCGAAACAATAATTTTTTCCGAGGTTTGTTTGTCAGCCATACGCCTAACCCGCTTTTCGGAGGGCCATTTCTCCCTTCCTCGTCAGCCCTGACCCTGCTTCCCACTG
This sequence comes from Ceriagrion tenellum, assembly GCA_963169105.1. Classification (NCBI taxonomy): domain Eukaryota; kingdom Metazoa; phylum Arthropoda; class Insecta; order Odonata; family Coenagrionidae; genus Ceriagrion; species Ceriagrion tenellum. Next base: position 69,490,647 of record OY720643.1, read on the forward strand.
GGGTTGGTTACCCAATCTTCGTCAGGGTTACTCAGGTTACCGGGGTCCGCCACGTGGAGGTGAGGATAGGGATTGGGTAGGAGAGGCTAAGCGACGCTATCTGGAATCAGCATCGTGTGGTACGCGTGCACTGAGAGGTGGAGGACTTCTTCAGCGTATTCAGAAGCATTTCTACATCTGGTAGTGGTACTAGCCAAGATGGGTCATGATAAAATTAACGAAAGAATGACAATCATGGCATTCGCAAAACCCTGCCTGTAGGTGTCGGTAGGTGAAATTTCCCGGCATCCTCTATTTATTGGTAAGCTACCAATATTATGGAAACAATATGTATTGATGTACTTGGCAACCACAGAAATACAAGGAGATACTTGAGTTATGCAGGAAACACGGGCTGATAGTACGACGTAGCCCGATCAGAAACAAGGTTAAGGGAGCAAATCAACTTATGAGAAACTTGCATATCGACAATATTAATTTTTAGGTCTAATTGTGGGCTTTAATGGTCGTTCACGGGAAAGGTACGTTTGAAACCTGTATATTATGCAGTTCTAATCAAATTATACTCTCATTAACTAATATGCTGTAGTATGTCGGGATTCGTAAAATATAAACGCCGCGGAAACCATCGTACCAATAATATTTTCATTTTATTGCAACCTATCTCCCCTTGCATGCCTCTTGCGTTGTCTTTGCAGCTCGCCCTACTATGATTGCAAGTCATTGACTCAATATCAGATTAAATAGGCTTTCGGTTTGAGGAAATATGAATTAGAAAAAGTGCACTTAAATTGTGCGGCGAACGAGGGTAAAGCACCGGTAAACTTGCATGAAAGATTGAATGTAAATGTTAACCTACGATTTTGATGGAGGTGGGTGTGGGGTTAGAAGGGTAGGGGGATGGGCCGAGGGATGGAAGTGGATGGGGGATTGGAGAATCGAAGGTGGGTCATGTGTTGGGGATAGCCAGATCGGAATGCCATCAGCGACCACATTCCAGAGTATCCTACGCTACCGAGAATGAATAAAAGACTCAGGTCTGGCCTCAGGGTGTGGAGGTTTGGTTCCTTGAACAAAGGAGGATCTCCTCTCTCCCTGTTCCTTCTTCCTCTCTCACTCCTTTGCCCCCGTGTGTGTAGAGGAGGGAGTCAACCAGCGGAGGAGTCCGGCCCACGTGGAATACTTAAATACCTTTGTCAGTCATTGGGACGGGTGGCGGCTGGTTGAGGATGAGGAAGGCTTTGTTGTATGTACCAGTGTGTGCAGCTGCCTCTTGTCGCTTTCTCCTACTGTCCTGCGTCCTCGGTATTTTGTACCGCTCCTCGTTTACACTGGCGGTTTCCTAAGACCCAGTTGGTTTCACTGGTTCCTTACTGTCACCAGATTGACCTTAATCGCGAGACAAGCGTAACGCCATCCCAGACGCGAGATTCGAACCCACGAGTAATGGAATGTCAGGTCGGCACGTAACCAACCGCACTATTAAGATTGGAATCAGATTTAATCCTCAAGGTCACTTTTCCTTATTTTACATAGTTTACGGCTTTTAAACTCTACGAATGTTTCACTACAGATAGATAATTTATTTTGCATTGGGATTGTCCCTTGAGTACAAAAAAACAATCAAACAGTTTGTCAAGGTTCTAATTATACAACAGTAGAAAATTGAATTTTTTTAAGCGTGAAAACCAATATTTTTAACAGAAAAAACACAACCTGACATATAATTTTGGTATATGATAATAATATGGGTATGCTATATGGACCCTTATGGTGTTTTGTATCTTCTAATGTTCCGATGCGTTACTCTTGGCTGGGCATCGGTTTTCCGAGGGCCCGGAACATTAGACGACCTACTTGCTATTCATGCTTGGTGCGAAAAGTGGCAGATGGAACTAAACATAAAAAAGTGCGTAGCAGTCAGCTTTTGGAAAAAGAAAAATTGGCCATTTAGGGCATACAGAATTAAAAATACAGAAATTATTCACGCCGAGTCTGTTAAGTACTTAGGAGTCACAATTAGTCACGACCTATCTTGGGGAAAACATATTAGGGAAATATGCGGTCAAGCATATAGGAAGCTAGGCTTTATCAAGAGAGTACTCGGAAAATGTGATGAGAAAGTGAAAGAACGTTGTTACTTTTCAATCGTTAGGCCTCATCTGGAATATGCTGTTAGTGTATGGGATCCATACGAAACGGGGTTGATATCAGAGTTAGATCGCGTACAGCGAAGAGGAGCTAGGTTTGTGAAACGATGCTACGATAAGTTGGCTAGTGTGTCTGGACTGTTAGAAGAATTAGGATGGGAATCGCTATCACAGCGTAGATTAAATTATAGGCTTAACCTCCTAAATAAATTTCAGGAAAATCATTTTACTGACGACGTAAAAAACATACTATTAACCCCTTCGTACTACGGCAGATTAGATCGCGCCAATAAAATTAGAGAGCTAGATTGTAGAACCGATAGGTATAAAATGTCATTTTTTCCGCGTACCATTCGGGACCATAACAGCTGTGATCGTCGTCATGAATAGTTCGAGTATTGACAATAGGCAGGCAGTTAATCTTTCTCATTATATTCTCCTCTTTCTTATTTATGCATGATGTAAATAATGATGTTCTTATTTATGCATGATATTTTGAATCTGTAGTAGTAGTCTTTGTATCCCTTGCATGTTAGAACGATTGGAGATACAATGTTTCTTGGGTATTAGATTTGTAATTGGCGCTTTGCATGTGTGGTACGCGGGTTTTTAATGTAATGTCGGTGTTCTACCATATCATTCATGCATGCCTGGTGCGAAAGCACCCCCTGCCACACACCCTTTGGGTGGCTTGCAGGGTATGACGTAGATGTAGATGACAGTGCACAAATATCCCTTCTCTGCCTGGTGAAATGCCCTCCGAGGTGGGACTCCAACCCACGGCTCCAGGATTAGCGACCGAAGACTTGGGGACGAATCCGTTGACTTCGAAGTAAATTAATGCCAGATTTCCAATTGAACCTTCTCAGGTAGCTTGAGTAAGGTATCACATAACCTCAGTATTTTTTTCAGAATCGCAGCAAACCTTCCGTTGTGAAGGAGTTTTGAACGTACTTGGTGAAAAAAATGAGTCAAGTCAAAGACTTATGTGGGTATTTTCAATCGATCATCCAGAATTTCAGTCGTATACAAGTATATTATTGCACTAATAATAATGTGGTATTTAGTTAATGCTTCATACAGCTGCTAAAATTAAAACTTATAATAGGAATATGTTCTCCATTATGACTATTGAACTATCTCGGTCAAACTACCTAATGAATTCTTCTGTAATTATCACGAGCGTTTTTGAATTAGCCTTAAATTAATAGTGCTAGCTGGTGGAGTAGTCTTATTTGTCTCGGACTCCAAGGTCCTTTTCTTCTTCCCTCGATATTGACATCAGTTTATCGCTCCTCGACTCACGTGTTATATGTGCCTCCTCGCAATTCATCGAGGCGCAATCGATAATCCGCTCGCACAAGAATTACAATTGACTCATCTTCATATGAGACCCGAGGAACAGTAGCCTATTGAGATGCGGCCCCAGTTTATCTTTTGTAGACACCTTTATGCGTTTCCTTTTTATGATCCACTGGTTCGGTTTACCCCTGGATAACGCGCTACTCCCTGTTATTATCAGCAACAGCCGAACGGTTGATACATATCGCTGTTACTGAAGGAGTTTAATGCTAAGCTTCGTTGGGGATTGGGAACTGGAGAGCAAATCCCTCTGGGAAATTTCTTTGTGGCTTACGAAATGGGGACACTCATTGGCTGGGAAAAAATCACCGGATATTGAATACCTTGTCGGTGTTGGGTGCCGCGTTGACATGAGGTGGAATACGCTTAAATTTACTGTGGTGGTTTGTGTAATCCGAAAAAAACTAAGTTGTATATTGTATTGCCCATGGTGGTAATTGTTTTGATTATTATATGTTTCCTTCATAATTATTGTCATGTTTCTGTTTTGAGCATTCATTGCTTGCGTCTAACAAGGAGGGACTACCAACGTTGCTACGCCTTTTTGAATGCCATATTTTTTATGTTGTTCGGAATGCCATATGCTGCTGGGGATACGTCATGGTCTTGTTGAATGAGCTCCAGTTTTTCTGTTATAAATCATTTATCATTCATTTTTTGTAAGCATGCCTAATAATAAACTCAAGAGAACATACCTTCTTAGTCATTATTAGTTGGCGCAGTGGATAGGGACTTAGTCACGTGTATTGTAGGTTGTAGGATCGGTACCCTGTGGCGGAATATTTTTTCGTCTCTATTCCAATTATTTTTGTTAGTTTTCAAATTATTTTCAATCGCAGTAGGTCTCACCAGACGATGTAACTTTTTTTATCATCGTTTTCGACATATTCGATTGAGGTCGTATTCTGAACGCGGTACCATGACAGCTACGATAGCTACGCAAGAGTACGCTCACTATTAAATGTGTCCATTGCTTATTCTGATCAAATTTCTAATCTAAAGTTATCACAGTTTATTGTGCGCCTGATTTGAGGACTGTGAATTGATGGCCAGCGCTTAGTAGTCATGAAATTGTTTTTCTGCAACAACTAGCGTTCTTTTTGCAGACGTTTTAGATCGTAAGGTTACCTGCCAAATATCTACGCGCATTTAAGGGGTACTTACCAGCGTGTGTGGTGCTGGTCGGCCTTGTTAGAATATTTATGCTACTTGAGTATAATTGCATGAAATTCACTGTGGAATAATCATTCACCAGGAGTGAGAATGGAACCCAGATCCCTCGATTTCGCGCCCAGTGCTCGATCCAATTAAGCTACCCAGGCGTCCTCTTCCACTGTGAATCTCATGGGGGATGTAAGCAGCAAGTTGTCTTTAGAGGTACCGTGCATGGAATGCCTTTTTATTCCAACTTTGAACACAAAGGTGGTTACTTTGGTCAACTTCAAAGAACTACGGAACTAGCCGCGCAGTAACTTTAACGGAGCCACCCGCGTGTGACTCCTTGTGAAGTTTAAGTTCCTGCGCGGCAAGTTCCGTAGTTCTTTGAAAAAAAAATACATGAGTATAATTGATTATGTCCGGAAAATCGTGTTAGTAAATGCAGAGCTAGTATATTACTTACTATGAGTAGTAGCTTGTGAAATTATGTTAACGTCTGATGTTCAGAAGACGCTAAATGTGGGATTGGTGCCAATATTTCAATTTAATCTTTATAAATCAGGAGAAGGAAAGTGTTATTGCGTTTCGGATGTCTCTTGTCCCTGAAGTCACGCGTACTCTTTTTAATAATTCTTTGACAGTTTTATGAGAAATGCGTGCTAATTTTGGATATATTTTGTTATAATTGGGTAATTTACGCACAGTTAATTTTCGAAGATAGCTTCTCTTGCTCGTCTTCTCGCATCGTCGGAGGAATAATTTTATAAGTGTCCGTGACCGACGATTTTTCTCTTTCATGCCGACCAAGTATCATCCTCTCGTTTTGTGCATAAATTTCATTTGCGCGGTTTTCGTTCCGCGGTTAATTTTAAATTCTCATCCTCCTCAATTATTCCGTCCGCTAATCACCCCCGAGGGAATGATTTATCAGTCCCGTCTTTTGTTTTCTAAATCCCTTGCATCCGCCGATGGAGCCATTTTTATTCCGCGGTAATTGTCCGGAAATTGATGTGCATCCAATTCAAGTGCGCGGCGAAGATCTGCCGAGTGATTGGATTGTTTGCCTCCCGGGGGATCGTCGATTGCACGGATTTTTTTGCGCTTGCCGTACAATCGAGACTGATGGGGCTCGGGGGAGGGAGGAAGGGGAGGAGAGAGAGAGAGAGAATATGGGGTACTTCTGGCAAGTGACTCAGCTGGAAAGGGAAGAAAAGTGAACTTTTTCCATGAAGTCAAGGCGTTTATACTGGCGTCTCCCCATCACCTTCACGCTTCGACGGAAACTTTGAAAGATAAGGGAGCTGAGGAGGTACTGAGCAATGTACTGGGCAGCTGTGATATTCAGAGTTCGGCTCTTCGTTGAAGAATCTTGATTTTGATTCTGATTTTAGCGGGTATTCGGAAGATCGAATAGTGCTTGCGATTTTTTGGCCAAGGTTTATTATCGTCGGATTCAATTTTCCCCATGCTTTTTTGCTTGTGTTCAAATGAAACTCCATAAATATTGTATTCATCGACATTTTTCTTGTATCTATTTCCGATTGGTCTTATAACCAACGTCTTATGTAATTGTCGTAAACTTTGAAAGATAAGAGGGCCGAGGGGGTACTCATAAAAGTACTGGGTAGCTGTGGTATTCATAGTTCGGCTACTCGTTGGAGATTATTGATTATGATTCTTCTTTTAATGGTTATTCGGAAGATCGAATGGTGCCGAATGGTGATCGATATTCCGTTGAAGATTTATTATTGTCGGATTCGATTGTTCCCGTGCTTTTTTGCCAAAGTTTTGTGCAAATGAAACTCCATAATATTATAATCGTGTAAATTTTTCCTTTATCTATATCTGACTAGTCTTATAACCATCGTCTTATATAATCGTCGGAAACTTTGAAAGATAAGAGAGCTGTGGAGGTGCTGAGAAATGTACTGGGCAGCTGTGATATTCGTAGTTCGGCTACTCTTTGGATATTATTGATTTTTTTTATAATTTTAGTGGATACTCGGAAGATCGAATAGCGCCCACGATTTTCTATCGAAGATTTATTATTGCCTTAAACTCCATAATTAAAAGCCACTACGCTGCCCAGACTTAAACTCGTCGAATCGTCTTGCATCTGTTTCCGACTGGTCTTAAAACCCACGTCTTATATTATCTACGTTCATAGATGACTTGGAACATGTATCTAAACTCAGTCGAGTCTTCTCACAGAAGATCAACTACTTTGAACGAATTTTTTTATTTGCCATTCTCCAATGCAGCTCTGAGGCATTTACTTTGGGGGAAATGTATGGTATATTAAATGTACGTATAGTGGACAGATGTTACGGATTAGCCAAAGAGACTCAAGCAGAGGAAAGAATGATAGATCATCATTTTGGTACGCTCCGTATAAAATACGTCTTTATAATTTTAGGTCAGCTGTTTGTCAACCCATATCTTGAAGTTCTAGGGAAGGAAGTATTAGTTGACGGGATAAACTTCTTAGTGTTGGTTGCATGAATATTTAGACCGATACGGACGAATTCCATTAAGCTATGGACCTCGCTATTTAATTTGGATTGTTGGATAAAATAAATAATATACGGCGTTGGATAAAATAAATGTTATTGCTTTCAGATTTTTGATTGAAACTTAGACTCAGTCTTCTATATAAATTCAAAACTCATTTATTTCCCGACGAAGTTATCAATATCTTACGAACCCCAACTTACAACGGTAGATCAGATCATGAGAATGAAATAAGGGTGATAAATTATAGAACAGACAGGTTAAAATGTTGTTTTTTCCCGCGATCGGTGAGAGACCATAATGGCTGCGTTAAGACTTTGAAGTGAGTTAGCTGACAGGTAGGGTGGCTGATTAATTGATGTGCACCCTAATGCATGTTTCTAAATCTGCCGAGTAGTGCTAACACCATGTTTTGCATGTTCCCTGTATGACTCGTGTGTCACGTTTATATAGTTGCGTTATAGATTACTTTATGTTGCTTTGGTAGCATATCCAAAGTGTGGTGCATTTTTGTGAAAGTTCACTTCTTCACTGTAGTTCATGCTGGTATTAAGTCACCCCCTGCAAAACACCCTTGAGGTAGCTTGCAGGGTAATATGTAGATGTAGACTTGTTCAATTCCGGTACGTACACTAAGGACCCCGTCTCTGGAAAAGTCAGAGGTTTCCGCTTCAAGTCTCATCTGAAGCGGACTTTCCGTCCGCACATACTCGCGTTACTCGTGTGCGAGTCGTAAAGTGTACACTCATGTTCGGATGGGAAACCCCACACCCGCCGCCCAGAGAATCTTCCTCTTTCTTCGCTGACGGAGCTCCGTGGGCGAGGCGCTTCTATCTCGTGGAGAGGAGACGTGCAGACTTGTGGTGGCTGGAGCGGTAGTCGTGGGTCATTTAGTCCACATTTTAGTGACTTTTTTAGTTACTTACTCTTACTCCCCGCGTGGCCATTATATCGAGTTGATATTCAGCCGCACCAACATCTGCATAGATCATCTGCGTTTTCTTCTGCTGCTCTGATCTTCTCCAAATCTGCCGTGGCTTGATTCCACCATCTCTGCCGTGGTCTTCTTACTTCTGGATTTCTTTTCAACACCTCCGTCAGAACACATCCCTTACATTTTCTTAGTATGTGTGTTACATCTTATTCTTCTGCATTTTATCTAACTTTTAATATCAGCACTCCTGTATATATCTCTGATTGCCACGACGCTGGCTTTACGTTTTTTGTTAGAAATGACCTTTAAAAACTCTGCCTGGCGGGGGAGGAAGGTTGTAAATTGTGGAGCGTCAGTGAGCGAATCTTTTCTAGTTGCTGCCAACCTTAGCGCCTCGGTAAATTCCATGAGTCACAGCTACCTGGTGCCCGGTTTGCTGGATTTTATTCGTACTACCACTCTTTGCTGCATTTTATTGATTATTTTCATGATTATTTTCAACACCTCCGTCAGAACACATCCCTTCCCTTCTTAGTATGTGTTTTACATCTTATTCTTCTGCATTTTATCTCACTTTTAATATCATCACTCCTGTATATATCTCTGATTGCCACTACGCTGCCCAGACTTTGCTGGGCAATATAGATATGTTTTTTTCAGGAGTGGACCTCAGGACTTTTAAAACTCTGTCTGGCGGGGGAGGAAGTTTAAATTGTGGAGCGTCAGTGAGCGAATTTCTTTTAGTTGCTGCCAAGTTTAGCGTCTCGGTAAATTCCATGAGTCACAGCTACCTGGCGCCCGGTTTGCTGGATTTTATTCGTACTACCACTCTTTGCAAAGTAGTTTGGCTACCCTGCCTAGTTCTCAGCCGTGCCCTTCTCTACCTTCCCCTCCGTCCGTTCACTTCACTCCCTCCACTTTACCTTTTTCCTCCACCGCGCAGAAGTGCGCCAGGATCTTTTGCTTTTGCTAAACAAAAGTTCGCAAGCCTGGAATATGTTTATAGCGAGGGGTACGCAACTTCAAAAACGAGTGTACACCGCATTTCCATTTCAGCCATTCCTGACCATTTCTGTTCATTTCTGTCCATTATTATCCATTTCTGTCCATTTCTATCCATTTCTGTCCATATCCATCCATTTCTGTCCATTTCTATCTATTTCGGTTCATTTCTGTCCATTTCTAATCTTTTCTGTCCATTTCTGTCCATTTCTATCCTTTTCTGTCCATTTATAACTAATTCTATCCATTTCTGTCCATTATTATCCATTTCTATCCATTTCTGTCTAATTCTGTCCATTTCTATCCATTTCTGTCCATTTCGCGACCATTTCTCAACAAGCGTACACCATTCTTCAGAGTTGCATACCCCTCGGTTTACAGCCTAGCGCAATGTAATTCCCAATAGGTGACTAATCAGCCAACAATTGGATAGGATGAGTCTGGCACCCTCGCACGTACAACGAGATTCACTAAAGTTTTGGGGGGCGAAGCAGTCAGTGCAAGGGAAGAGGGCAGTAGTGGATCATGAGAGTTGAAAGTGGATTTTATACTTTAGGGGAGAGTGAAGGATTGGGAGGTGGCCGAGGGGGGGTATTGGTTTCGTGACGTCGAAGCGGGGACGGTACACGCCCATAACGTTATACTCCCTGCGTCGGACACTCCCTTGAATTCGAAAAAACGACGTGCGCAGAGTGAATACGGAAAGGGTTTATAGGGCCCCGCGCTGTAGGGAAGCGTTCTATAGTGAAGAGTCACGTGTCATTTCGATAAGCGGCCCTGAGAGAACCGTCAAAAAATGTTGGTAGTGAAGAATGAACGAAGCTCGTCGCCGAGTGCGTTTGATGCGGGCTTAGCTGAGACTTCTGTTTTTGGTGGCTTAATGTTGACCTCCTCGGAGGGGCGTATTTCTATAGCCTTTATTTTTCTTTATAATTCAACTCTCTTCAATTATATGTGCTCTCACATGTGAATAATGGGGGCATGGAAAGATTTAACAAAAAATAAGGAAAATACAAAATAAAGCTGCGCGCTTCGTGAAAAGCTGCAAAGGCGAACATATAGTACTTCTCTGCTTTTAGATGGATTAAGGTGGAAGTCGTTAGAGACTCGGAAGACACAAACTAGGCTTAGTTTGTTAGAGTAATTCAAAACAGGTATGTTTCAAAGAGACACAGAGAATGTCATTTTGTCGCCACACTACATTTCAAGTTCTAGCAGAAGCGATAAAATAAGAGAGATATATTGCCAAACAGATTGGTTCATAAATCCCTATGTTTTCTCAACTATTTTTTAAAATGAATCATGATGTCACCGCAGTAATTTTTTATGAATAAAAAACCTTCCGTTTTGTAGGAGTTTTAAGCGTACCGTGCGAAAGAAATGAGTCAAGTAAATTATTTTTATAGATATTTTTATTTAATTACCTACTTATAATTTCAGTCAAATAAAAGTATATTATTGCATTAGTAATAATGCAATATTTAATTCATGCTTCTACTCCTACATCTACAGGATCTACATCTACATCTACAATCCTACAGCTACTGAAATCAAAACATAATTCGAATATGGTCTCTATTATTACTAGGGAACTATCTCGCTCAAACTACCTTAAAACACGAGAGCATGAACGAATCAATGCGTTGACGTAACATAAGTAAAAGAGATATTTCAAGGAAGGAATGCGTTTGTGTGGTGTGGGAGATATTATTAAACCACTTCTAATATCCTACATCTAACCACAAAATTTATTTTTACTTTGCATCGATAGGGAACGGAGTGACTGGCAAGTGATAACCTTCTCAGGAGAACGTGATTATGCTGGTTTACGAAATGCCTGTCGTTTCATCGGTTGGCCCGTAATTTTTCGTATTCCTTCCCGACCTTTCGACACTTATAGTGAGCCAACGATGCAGGGTACACGCCCAATGTCAAAACGCCAAACATGGCGACACACACGAATGACTTACGGGCAACGCCTCCTCTGTAAATTTTCACAACGCTGGCACTCAGTGAGACATCGGCGTCGACGACACAGGTGTATCCTGGCCTGCTCCAGGTTGCTCCGAAATAAACATGTTTACCCGTGATATCAGCGATTAATTAACACTCTGGTACCCTTGCCGAGTGAATGATTTAATTAATAATCCATCACGCTACTCAAAGCGAAAAACGATTACTTTCTACCCACCGTGGAGCGCCGGTTGAAGACGTACGGACTCGTGGGGAAGAGCTTGGCAGGCGCCCAAATCAGTGGAAAATGAACACCTATAGAATATTCTACGCGAATGCATAGGGAAAAAGGTGCGGGCGGGTGAATACAGAATGTAAAATAAGTGAGTCACAAACGTGGTGGTTATTTTTGAGCGGATGTGCACTTATCGCTGTCGATATGTTTAAAAAATACCAAACAGCCGGAAGTTTATATAAGAACTGCACTGGGGACCTATTACTACCTATGGAGCAGTGCTCCATTTGAGAACGCATGACCGTCATATTTCCACCTTCTTCTGTAACTCTCCCTATCGTTTAGGGCGAAGGTGCAATCCTATCTTTTCAGTAGCCTTTCATTCAAAGTGCATGAAATTCTTTTTTGTTTCTGGTAGTTTGAGCGAAATATCAATTCAATTGGAAATCATTGACTTGATGTCATTTAAACAAAAATATCTCGCCCTTCCAAAGATACTAAAATATCAGCCCCTTACCAAACTACTTTCCAAGATTTTTGACGAATAATACCTGCCCTTAATGCATTGGAAATGGTACGTGTATGCAATCCAGAGACATTATTTGAAAAATGTGGTATTCTAACGCCCAGGTCTCGTCAAAAAATTCACAGTGTGTGTACTGTATGCTTTCTCAACAAATTTTGAAAATATATCAAAGTGTAGCAGCAGTGATTTTTGTAGAATCACAAAAGAAATCTCCCGTGAAGGATTTTAAACGTACTGCGTGAAAAATATGAATCTATTTGAAGACTTGTGAAGATATTTTTATTAAATTACTATTTCGATTTTCTAGTCGTGTAAAGTTTTTCATTTCAATATTATTAATACAATATTTAATTCATGCTTCCTACAGCTGCTGAAATTAAACTGTGTAAATCGAATAGGGTCTCAGTTATGCTTAGGGAACTATCTCGCTCAAACTATCTTATCTAAAAGAGTGAAATTCTCTCGGGATTCACACCGGGTTAAATTTTTGGCTGCTGCTGTGAATCCCGAGAGAATTTCACTCACAATATTCGCCGGGAAATTACTAAATCTAGCTTTGGAGAAATTTTTAATGTCTTTTCAAATCTTTCCTTTTAAGGATTTGTTATAGGTCCTCATTAAAAAAGGTAAATTTTCTCGTTAAATTTTGCTCACCACCTTTTACCTTTTTTTATAAGTATAATACCGGTTATGGTAGGTTTCGTTGAATGTCAGAGAATCTCCACACAGTTTTCTACACTTTCCGGGGCCTACATCGCTCTGATATATCCTTCTTCGCCTCAGCATACGATCTGTCCTTCTTCATCCCGTCCATGAAACCTATTCTCTTTCTTCCTCTTCCCCGCTTGCCCAACATCCTTCCCTCGATCACATTCTTGAGCAACCCATCGCCCCTCGTAACTCCCTCCAGACACCTACTCTGCCGATCTCGAATTTCATTCAAAAGTTTCCTTTCCTCGCCCACCATCTCTGTATGAATTTTTGGAAAAAGAATGGCTTTCCCCGGAATAATTATTGCATCAAAGAAAAGAAAATATGTAACGTAGCTTCAATTAAATTCTTAGGCGTCACCATCACTGAAGACATGTCATGGGGGAAACACATCAGGGAAATAACTAGTGTAGCAAACCGTAGATTAGGATTCGTAAAAAGGGTTCTAGGCAAATGCGATGAGAGAGTACGAGAAAGAAGCTATTTTACACTTGTCAGGCCTCATTTAGAATATTCCGCTAGTATATGGGATCCGTACGAGGAAGGTATGATAAAAGAATTAGAGCGCGTGCAAAGGAGATCTGCTAGGTTTGTTAAAGGCCGTTATGATAATTGTATAAGTGTAACGAGCTTAATAGAAGAACTAGGATGGGAATTACTATAAGAACGCAGGTTAAAATTTAGGTTAAACCTTTTAAGTAAATTCGAAACCGATTTGTTCACAGATGACGTTAGATATATATTGAGAACCCCTGCGTATTATGCTAGGTTTGATCATCTTAACAAGATAAGAGGGATAGATTGTCGTACCGATAGATTTAAAATGTCATTTTTCCCTCGTACTATAAGAGAGAACAATAGGCAGCGTAGCAAAGGGATAGGTAGGTGAAATATAGTTACAGTAGTCTGTAGTGCATGATGCATGTAATGACAACCAATAATCCATTTCATATTATGTAGATACTAACCATCTAGCTGTATGTGACCATATTATCTAGCATATCTCCCTTAAATATCCTAGTTGCATGTCAATAGTGCATGTTTGGTGATCTTCACCCCCTGCCACACACCCTCGTGGTGGCTCGCAGGGTATCACGTAGATGTAGATCTCAAGCACTTCCTCGTTGGTCTTCCTCTCCGTCCACTTCACCTTCTCCGTCCTTCTCCACACCCACATCTCAAATGCTTGCAGCCCATCCTTCCCAAGGGCCCACGTTTCTGCACCATACAACGCTACACTCGATGTCAGGGCTCTTCACCAGCCTCTTCTTCACATCCTTACCCGATGTCCCCGTCATCAGCTCCCTTCTATTACGAAACGCCTCCTTAGCTAGCGCTATTCTTTAACCTATGTCTTTGTACTGTGACTTGTCTTTTTCTTATCTCTTCTGTGTTTGTTAAAGATGGAATTTTGGGGTAGATTTTGATCAAATTCTTCCACACGAGTCAAAGAATCATCGATTATAACCAAAGAATCTAGGTACTGCTGCAATGCGTGGTTTGGTCACTCCCCTGGTTGTCCGTTCCAAGATTCGTTCGTTCAATTCCCCGAAAGCAATAGTCAAAGGCTTGATCGTAGCCAGGCATTGTGACGGAATGGGGAGGCAGGTCCGATTGTTGTCAGGGCGGCAGGAATTTTTATCGAAGCGTGAAGAAAGTCGTTAATGGAAGCCCCACATCCGAAATCGGTCCGTTTTCTGAGTGGGTTCTGAAAAAGTTAAAACTCGAGGGACACAATGCCACTTCCGAAGTTGAAGCCCGTGGCGTGAGCATACCAATTTCTGTGGTATCATCGGGAGGCGACCGCGCATGCGCACGAGACCCGAACGGTCGTGTGGCTGGAAGAGCGCTTTCTTTCTTACCATTTGCTCCTGCGTGTGTGGCCCCCTTCTTGCCCCCGAGGGATCCCGAGGCTCTGTTGTGCCTCAGGTGTGCTCTCCAGGGCGGAAAAAATAGTATGTGGGGCGTGGTGGACACAAGTTACCGCTCTACGCACCCATGCGTTTCCGGCGGCCGTATAAATCTCCCCCGTCGCTTGATTCAGTTTTTGATTGCCTTTTCTATTTTTTTAGCCTCTACCCCTTTGGAGTGGATACTAGTAGCTCGCCTCGGTTTTGCTATGGGAGAGTTCAAATTTAGTTGACCGTTTGGGCTCTTATGGCGTTTCTTTTCCTGGGTTAATCTCCTTAAGAGCCCACACGCCCAGCTGGTGCTTTGCTGCCGATAGCATCAGGAAAATTAACATAGCCCTACGCAATAGGTAGTTTTAGCGAGACATCATTTCACCCAGAAATGAATGAATCATTAGTTGGGAATGATTGGGGGCTGCTGTCAACCAATCTAAGGATTAAACGATCAATGAGTGAATACGTGTGCTATATTTATTTGCGATTTTGTCGTTATTTTTTCCCAACAATTTAGTCTTCTAAGGTAGTTTGAGCGAAATATCTTTTCACTTAGAAATAAATGATTTCGGTCACATTTTAAAGAGGAATATCTCACCCTTCCAAAGATACCAAAATACTACTTACTGAGATTTTTGACGAAAAATGCCTGCCCTTTTATATGGGAAACGGTACGTATATGCACTCCAGAGAGGTCTTCTTTAAAAAACGAGGAATTTCTCACGCCTAGATCACCTCAAATAATTAACAGTGCGTAGTTTTTTTCTTGTTCTCAAAGTTTTCATGGTATATACTTATTTTCTCTCCTGGTCTTCGTGATATTTATCCGTTGGTGATTCTGCCTGTCAATTATATCTCCATCCTCCTTCTATAAAGAGACATGAATAAGTGCTGGAGGACCTTGAATTTTTTTGGTATTCATAAAATTCTGAACAGTTCGAGATGTCTCTCATCGAACAGCCCCGGTTATCAGGGTGAAACTTTTCTCCTTCAGACACCATGATGTGGGTGCGGCATGGACCAGTGTCCTTGCATTGGTAAAGATGGTAGTTGAGCGGAAATTGTGAGGGTGGGAAATTAAGTGGTACGCGAGACCTACATGACAAGGGTTGGAAGGAGCGATACAACCATTCATCAGATGAGCCTTTTGCTCTCCAAGGACACGTCGGCGTGGCAAGAACGGGGTTGGGGAAAGGGGAAGAGAAGAGGGGAAATGGCGGGAAAGTACAAAAGACTGTGCGCTTTTTGTGATCTCGACAAATGGTGTTCGGTTTTCTCTCCTTAGTATTTCCCTCTTCCCTCAATCGAAATCAGGTATGGGGGCCCAATTACTTGGCAATTATAGGACCAATTACATTATTATCCTCTCGCCGCTCCCGTCGTCAAAGCTTACCGGTCCGGTCTTCCACTGGATTACGCCCGGTTTTTTTCTTGTGTACGTACCTCGCCCCTCATACCAATCCTTTTGTTCTGATAGCCTGGAGAGGGCTAAGAGGGACGCCCATGGTCGGGAATGATGGGGATTCCTTTGGAGGACCTCAACGGCTGTTAAGACAGGAGTCGGTAAGGATGAAAGGAACCTGTAGCTGTTTTATAGTAGAAAAAGTCGTGTTTTTACCCCCAATTTTTGTTGCTTCTCCTTGCATTCTAAATTATTTTTATATATGCTTGCGGTCCTTGAGGAAATTGCTCGTTTTTGTGCATCGAGCTTAAAACACTGAGACATGCTGTATTCCATGGTTTTCTTTTCAACTTTATGGTCCTTTTTTAGTGATGAAAAACTGCAATTACTTGGCAAATATTACGAATTTTTCGATGGTACGACTGGTTTCGTCTTAACAGATGGACTCTTCTTATACTTTAAGGTAGTTTGAGCGAAATATCATTTCACCTAAAAATCAATTAATTTAGTTTCATTGTAACGAAAAATCTCTTATTCTTCCAAAGGTATCAAAATGTCAATCCCCTGCCGTACCTATTTTCCGAGATTTTTGCCGAAAAATATCAGCCCTTTTACATGGGAAATAGTAGGTGTACGCACTCTAGAGAGGCCTTATTTTTCAAAATGTGGAATTTATAACTCCTATATCTCGCCAAAATATAAAAAGAGCGTAGTTTATATGTTTTAAAGAATATTTTGAAAGTAAATCATATTGTCAACACAATAATTTCTGCGGGATCAGGAAAAACCTACCGGTGTGAAGGAGTTTAGAACGCGCCGCGTGAAAAAAAAGAGTCAAATCAGAGACTTATGTGGATATTTTTAATTGATTACTTAGAATTTTAGTCATATACAAGTTTATTATTGCACAATTTATAATGTAATAATTGATTTATACTTCCTACAGCTGCTGAAATTACAACGTATAATTCGAACTTGGTCTCCAATATGACTAAGGAACTATCTCGCTCAGACTACCTTAAGTGTTTTTATTTTTTCAATACTGGCCATGCCTTTATAGTGTTGCCATTTCGGGTCAGGCTCTGACGACGGTAATGGTTATAAGACAAGGAAACAATTCTACTCGATATTTTTACGTCCTATTCTCTCCTTGCGTGTTACTTTGGGCATTATCATAGTCACTCGTTACTTTATGGGTGGCCAGTTTTCTCCTCATTCATAATCTTCGTCATATACTTTAAGCACGTCTCTTACTCCTGTATTCCATGATCATCTACTTCCCTGTGCCACTATGTACTCTTGGGTTGTATTTAGCTAAATATATGTTTCTTAGCGATTGGAATATCCATACTCTAATATCGCTGGAAGTGGATATTTGTGGGTGAGCAACTTGTGGTGATTTCGATGATCGGATTTGCGGCGTGGGTGAGTCCACAAGTTATGGTGTTTTATTCCTTTCATCCCAGATGGTTCATATTTTACTTCAGGAAATCTTGCTCACCAGACTGGTTATCAAACGGAATATATTAGTTTAATAAATTTTAATGGAAATTTCTATTTTTAGCCGCAGCATGGATTAAGACTAGATTTGTTTCAATAATTAGCTAGCACCTGTTTTAACAATTTCTCTACACTGTTATACTACAAATAAACTATATCCGTTTCCCAAAAAATGATAATTTTTCATGTTTTTCTTGGACATGACTGGTGTTTTTAATGTTAGAAAGTAACCACTCCCCCGAGGCCTCACCGGGCGCGACGGTTTTATAGTTGAAGAGTGAAGTTTGGTGTAGGGATCCACATCGACATCGATATATTGAACTACTCGATGTTTTTTGGTCGAGACATTGAAAACAGTTCTATGTCTCTACCCTTACCTCGACTAGCATTGCTGACATATTTGTGAAATTGGCTGAAGGAAACTTGTCTGAAAGAAGTAGAAATTGAAACATGTGCGTCAATAGCGAGGAAAGGCTTATAAGACTTTGCAAAGCCATTAAGTATGTTGACAGTGAACAGGCAGCTACTTATTTTTTTGCGGCCATCTCACAAAGACTTCCATCTGGAATGACGACGAAACAGTTGTCCATCGAAATGCTGAAACGCGGGAAGAACCCAAACAATTTCCTAACTTACAAGTCTTCTTATCGTTAGTAGTTTTGGTATCAAAATCGCTCCAACTACTTAGCTCCCTGCTAGATTTGCTTAGCTCCCTGTACTCGAGGGAAATTTCCTTTTTTTGTTTTTTAAGTATTCTACCGGTTAAGAAATGTTTTGAAAGAATAGAGTAAACTTTGTTTTTCCACAATGAATTTAATAACTTGCGACCATGGTTTCGACGTTTAACGTCATCATCAGGTCCATTGTGAATCAAGGTGTGTCCAATCCATCTCGTTCTTCTTTTCTGTATGGTGTACCACATTGTCCTTTCCTCTTCCTCTCATCTGTACACTTCGTCATTTCTTATTTTGTACGTCCATTATATCTTCAGCATCCCTCTCCAGCTATAGATTTCGAAGGCTTCTAGTCTTTTCTGGTCAACTTATCCAAATGTCCATGTTTCCTATTCCATAGAGTGCTACGCTGCACACGAATGTTTTTATGTACTGTTTTCTGGTTTGTACTCCTATCGTCTTTGAGCACAGCAGTTGTCTTATTCCCATGAACGTCTTCTTAGCTTGGGCTATACTCCGCTCGATGTCAGTTGTACTTCTTCCGTCCCACGTGATGTTACTTCCGAGATAGGTGAGATCCACTTACTCTAATTTCTCTCCTTTCGTGTGACTTCTACATTCAACTTCTCTCTTCCGCATACTAGGATTTTAGTCTTCGTCTCACTTATTCTTGGAGAATTCGGTCCATTACGTTTCGTGACCTTTGATGATCATCGCGATATCCAGCTATGACTGCGATATCATCTGCGGAGCGGAGCATGTTTATTTCTTCTCCTTTTACCTTTATTCCACTCAGTTCAATTTCTTGCTTCTCGTATGGCCTCCTCCAAGTACACGTCGAACAGTGCTGGTGAGAGGTTGCAACCTTGTCTTACTCCTTTGTTAATTTTAGCTTTTTACTGAATTTCGTCTCTGATTTGCATTCGGAAATTTCTATCGTCATGAAATTCGTTGTTGTCTAGGGTTTATTCTGACTTCCCTAGCTAGCTGACATAGCTAGCGCTATTCTCTTATAGTGAAATTTCTATCGTCATGAAATTCGTTGGTATCTACTGTCGGTGCAAAAATTATGTAGACTCGACACTGATTAAAAATGAACCGTGGTACCTATATGAATGCGAGTTACAACAAACTTAAGCTTGTTTTATTTTGCGTTGAACCGTGGTTGCCGATTTTTTTTACTATACAATCTAGATTTTTTATTGCGGTGAGAACAAAAAAGTGCCGGTTTTTTGGCGTTTTCGAACGGAACGCTCTCTTTGATATATAATAGTGGAGAAACTTGAAGTTAAATCGTTAATAACCTGTTGTATTGTGTAGGGAAAACATATCTAAATGTATCTTTAAACGTTCAACTCTTTCCATTTTGCCAATAACAAGTTATTATCAAGTTAATGAATCGACTTTTTCTTAGTAGGGTTTAGACTTCGCAAGGTGACGGCTCGTAGCGACGAGAGACGAGGCCTCCCAGTCGTCCCACTTGCACTTTGCCTCCACCTCGGGAAGCGCACGTAGGTGCTCGGCTTAGGGCTCGGTGTCTCCCCGATGGCTTCGGCCCCTCCCAGCTCGGCTGATGAACCGACGCCCGAATTCGCGCCTTCGTGGGGAAGGGTGAGGGGGAGTACGGGGTTGATGTCGTTGGCATGCGGAGTGGTGGTCCTCGGTTGTTCGCACCCACGCTACCCACCACCGCCTCTCACCTCCCTCCTTCGCCGCTAACACGCCGCCCTCTTCCGCCCTCGGTTGCCCACATCCTCCCCGGTGACAGAAAACCACGGCTAGGGCACGGCCCGAGGGCCATGTTACAGTGTGGCACTCCCCCGGCGATGCTGTTTGTCTCCTAGGGCTGGCTGGTTCATATACTATAATCACGTTAGATATATATTAAGAACCCCTGCGTATTATGCTAGGTTTGATCATATTAACAAGATTAGAGAGATAGATTGTCCTACCGATAGATTTAGAATGTCATTTTTCCCGTGTACCATAAGAGAGAACAATAGGCAGCGTAGCAAAGGGATAGGTAGGTGAAATATAGTTAGAGTAGACTGTAGTGCATGATGCATGTAATAACAACCAATAATCCCTTTCTTATAATGTAGATACTAACCATCTAGCTGCATGTGACCCTGTTCTCTGGCATGTCTCCCTTAAATATCCTACTTGCATGGCAATAGTGCATGTTTGGTGATTTTCACCCCCTGCCACACACCCTCGTGGTGGCTCGCAGGGTATTACGTAGACGTATACTGGGTGTAACTCAAAAGAACGGCCAAACTTTCAGGACACATTCCTCACTCGTGGAAGAAGAAAATATATCACATGGATGTGGATCTGGAAACGCTTTATTTGCACATTTGAACTCATTTTCTACACCCCCTAATTATATCTACATTAATCACGGGAATCACACTGGAACAAGGCGTACCAGGCTCCCACTAGACTTTTATATTGTGGGGGCATTTGTAAGCTTATATATCGAGCCCCGCTATATAAATACATATTTTCATGAATGGATCAAACTGTATAATATAAAGTACAGTGAAACCTGTATTAAGCGATCACCGACGGTTCCGCTGAAAACTGGTCGTTAATAGGGGTGATCGTTCGACAGGGGTTCAGTTTCTAGAAGTATTATGCCAGTGAACGGGTGGCTGATTTAGAAAAATGGAAATACTCTTAAAGCGACGGTTTTGTTAAAACCTAGACAGATCAGGCGATTATTTCATCACAATTTACTTGCTGATGGGAAATTTCAATGGATATTAATTTGATGTACATGTACAGTGAAACCTGAATTGAACGACCACCGACGCTTCCGCTGAATAACGGTCGTTGAGAGGGGTGGTCGCTTGAAAGGAGTGGTCGTTAAGAGGGGTTTCACTGTACTTGAGAAAGATTTTTAGCACTCGCGGGAAAATCTCAGGATTTAGGCATTTAATCTTGTAAAAAAAAACCCGCGCCAGTTGGCAGAGCGATTAAACCTGCAACATCTATTGTCAGAGAAACTTAAGTCTACCCTAGATTTCTACAGTTGCTTGCAAAATTAAATTGTCTAATTTACGATATTCAACCATGTATGACTCAGTGTATGTAGGTACATTTAATTGTCCCTGGGAGTACCATTTTTGATGTTCACTGAGAAATCATGTTTCATATAATACATGTACGACTAACTGTGAGTTACTTGAAATGGACTTTATTGATAGGTAAGCCTACTCACCTCATTATAAGGCCATAAATCTTTGGTGAAATATAAGAAAACAGGTACTTATTTGGTCACAAGTTATGTAAAGGGTTAGGATGGATTGGGGTCAGGGTGGAAAAGGGACATAGGGTAAGATATCTTCAAATATATCATTATTTCTCTATTTCCTCGTCTACACTACGTGTGCACTTAAGTAGGGTTCACTTAAATGCATACGAGCGTCTACACGCAGATATTAAATCTACCGTAGCCCCAGCAAGTGTACATGGAAAGAATATCGCAATGCGCTAGTGTTTGTTTATGTTGGTGACTTCTAAACACCAGTTGACTCAAGTAGTCTTCACTCTCGCCGTGTACTTCACCTCCGAGTGTCGAGTTTGTATAACCTTCACAGTGTAATAAAAGAAAATGGCTCAATTAGCCGTTAATGAAGTTGTACGTGGTGCGTGACGCGGCAACATCATTGTGGGCTGCTATTTGCTGGGATGTTAACGCTGCACCAGAGTCATAAATCGTGCGCATAGGCGGTCAGATTCGCAAATTCCCTTTGTGGTTGTTATGCGTCAAATTTCTACCTTGTCGAAGGCTTAAATTTCATCGGCTGTAATTTAAATGCTGGGCTAGTATTATTAATGCATTTTTCATTACAGTATGACACACTTTGATTTTATCAAGGTATCAAAATATAAACACTATGCATTATACTAATGGAGATTGTTAGATTTGTACAAATGCATGCTCATTATTGCTGCTAATGTTGCGAATGACATCTAAACCGACAGGCTCCTGACATTCACCCAGTTTTAACAGAGAATTTGAATTCTATAGTGTGTGAATGGCAATAATTTAATGTTTAACCCTTTGATTGCCAACCGATTTTCTAGGTACTATGCAAAAACTGCAGAGGCAATTTTGCTGATTTTGTAGTAGTTTAGGAAAAAAATTGTCTCAAATACAAGTGATATTAAATATTCAAAAACTCATGGAAAACTTTATTATATGTGGTTTCACCTTTTTAATATATTATGTGACGATTTTTTTTACAAAATATGAGTTCAGTAAGAATTGACGCCATTTTGACGTATTGGGGTAGCAAAACCTAAGTCAATTTTATAAAAACGTAGCACATGTAAAACCAAAGGAAGATAAACGCCAGTGGTCAATTTAGAAACTACAAGGGTTAAGCTTCATAAGTAATCTGCATTTAGGTGCCATCTGTGAACAATCAGTGAAATACCAGCATCTAAGAGTGACATTGCAGGAGGAGCGCGATACCGCTCCCCGGCACTCTAAGGGTTAAAGCTCTCGATACTTCGTAGTTTGTCGCAAGTCGTTTTATTCACATTGTCTACTTATATGGACACACTGTCTATGTAAACTGTTTCATTCATTGGTCGTATTGGTCGTTCAATCCTATGATTGGTTGACTGCAGCCCTCCACCTCCTGGTATCTCATCCTATGTGCTTTTTCTTTATTTGGTCCATGAACTTATTCCTGGGTCTTACTCGGGGGACTTTTTCCTCTATTTTACCTTCAATTATGTTTCTCACAAACCCAATATGTATCAAGGTGTGTCCAATCCATCTCGTTCTTCTTTTCTGTATGGTGTTCCATCTTGTCCTTTCCTCCTCCACTCTTCTATACACTTCATCATTTCTAGTTTTTTCCGTCCATTTGATCTTCAGCATCCTCCTCTAGCACCAGATGTCGAAGTCTTTCTGGTCAGCCATTCAATGCTATCGCTGTGATATTATTCCCGATTATTGATTAATCAATGTTTTTTTTCTGGGATGGGGCTACACCTAATTTTATTAATGAAAGTGTTATCTTGAAATATCTACTGTCGTCATTTACTTATACTAGCTGATAAGGATGATGAACCGGTTTAACAACGTACTTTCTATGAGTAGATTTTCCTTTGGTTAGCCAAAAGCGTAATGGATTTCCTGGTCGTTTTCTTGTTTGCCTCTCTGCTACAAAGCCGTTATCTTGAATCTCATTGAAATTGAAAATTTCAATGAGATTGACTCTAATACCAGCATGCAGTAAAAACTATTTCCCACGGTTTGCTAAGTCGCGAGATATTTTTTTTCCATGGCCTGTTCAAGCACATGTTTACTGGGAAATGATGATACGAAGAAGATGCACTGAGAGCCCCTTTCTAGGGTTCTTTGTGTTTGACGAACACAATGCCAGAGATGTGAAATAAGACCTTCCGTTGATGGGTGTCCTCGTTTTTTTCGTCTATTCCAAGATATTACTTTCGCTTTCCGTGTCCGCTCTCTTTCGAACCTTTAGTTCTTCGGCTTCGGGGATCACCTGACGTCCTGTCAACATCTTAAAGGGTGTAGGGGCTAGGCAAGCTGCTATTATGGCAGGAGCCTGGAGGCAAAGTGAAACTTGAGCGAGGGCATTAGTTTGCTTTTTGCAAGATAGTGGTAGTGATGAAATAATCCATCGCCAACGAGCTGTCTGAATTTTCCCGGAATATCTATCCTAACTGTAACATTACTTTAATCTACATGTACGAAATACCGTACAAGTCACCATTAGGGTGTGTGGCACGGGGTGATTCCACACCAAGCATGCAGCACTCATCTCAGTTTAAATCAGAACCGCGCACGTTCCCCCGGATGCTAGGCGCATGCCAAAAGCAGTCAGCATAATAGTGCGCAGTCAGACCTGAAGCTAGAAGAGTGATGCGTAGAACAACATGATACCATGCAGTACACTACTCAAGATACAACTGCTTGTTAGTATTATTAATGCGACAGATAAATAGCACTACAAGATACTGAATCATGCATGAGTGGATAGCATGCTGGGGATTGCATGCGAGGCTAGTAGCTAATAATCATGTTAAGATATTTAGCACTACTGAAAAAACCTATTTTACCTTGTCAAAGTATCCTATAACTGATCTATCGCAACTATTATGGTCGCTTATTGACTAATTATTATGAATTGAATTAATGGAATTATTATTTATCATGTGGTATAGGCGATGTTTATATTTAGTTTGTTGGTTATTGACTGTTTTTCTGTTACTATTACTAGAAAAAGAAACCTTGTCTACCC
This sequence comes from Ceriagrion tenellum, assembly GCA_963169105.1. Lineage (NCBI taxonomy): Eukaryota > Metazoa > Arthropoda > Insecta > Odonata > Coenagrionidae > Ceriagrion > Ceriagrion tenellum. Next base: position 69,514,956 of record OY720643.1, read on the forward strand.
ATTCCCTTTGTCTCAAAATGATTACCAATAATTATTGGATTTTAACGCGCAAGGCTTGCCTGCCAGTATTCTTGAAGGTAGTTATCGCGAAATGTAATTTCACCTAGAAATCAATGAATTTGGTCTCATTTTAAAGAAATGTATCTCACCCTTCCAAAGATACCAAAAATCTAACCCCATAGCTCAGTACTTACCGAAATATTTGTCAAAAAACACCAGCCCTTTTACATGGGAAATGGTTCGTGTATGCACTCGAGAGAGAGCTAATTTAAAATATGAGGCATTTCTAACACCTAGAACTCGTCAAAAAATTAACAATTTGTAGTTTGTATGTTTTCTCAACAATTTTTGAAAATTAATCATATTGTCACCGCAGTAATTTTTTCAGGATCACAACAAAACCTAACATTGTGAAGGAGTTTTATGCCCGTATTCATAGTCGTATTTCTAGGGGTTACCTGGGTATCCCCTAGCCAGGTAACACCTAGGGGTCCCCTACGCTGAGCGATTCATAAACCTTACCTGGGTAACACCCAGCCAGGGGACGCCTGGGTAAGAGATTTGGCAACAATCCCACGCAAAAATACATATGAACGGTTTCGCTGAATGATTCTCGATGTTTTCGATGCTCATTTCTCACCGTAACCAAGCACGCTATAGACAATAATACAGTATACTGTTGCAAAATGTTGATGAAAAATGATTGAAGGAACATGAGAGAATGATTTCAATATTACTTAAATATTTATGTAATTTGAATGATGAGGAATACGAGGGTGATTCAATAAGTACTCGTGTTTGTAAACAGAAGACGTTACTATGGAAAAATGTTGATATTATCGTGTACTGCCATTAGTACACTAGTATCCATTCGTCCCACGCGTGGGCAGTAGTACTGCGTTAGGGGAGCTTTGGGTAAGCTTCATGCCTTACCCAGGAAATCGACGGCCTGGGGGAGGGTTGGGGGACAACAGTCCCATGGGTAACGACTATAAATACCATTTCTGAGCCAAGGGGCTCCCCCACACCTGGGGGACACCCCGGTAACGACTATGAATACAGCCCTTAAACGCTCCGCGCAAAAAAATGAATCAAGTTAAAAACTTATTCAGCTATTGTTATTTTCCTACTTAGAATTTCTGTCATATAAAACTATTTTATTGCACCATTAATAATTCAATATTAAATTCATATGTTCTTCAGCTGGTGAAATAAAATCGTATAATTCGAATATGGTTTCTATTATGGCTGAGGAACTATCTCGGTCAAATGATCTTAATGCGAAAACTTGACTCGTACAGGTTTCTCTCTTGTTGAAAATGATGATAACCCATCAGTAGGATCTCATCTTGGGTACCTTAAGTTCTACCGGAATAAATATTAAGTTTGATCGAGTGAAATAAGGAATGATAATGAATGTCAATGTTGTGGTACAAATGACGAATGTAATGCAATCTAATAACTCAATTTTTTTTTTGTCTTACAGGTTAGTAACTGCCATTGGCAAGCCGATCTCCCCAAGCGAAAACAATTTCTATGCGTACGTACTGTTCATATTTTTAATTATTTTTTCTGTTTGGATGACAAAAGGAGATGAGAAAAAAAGTCTTTTGGCTTTATTTATATTTTAAATATATTATAATTTTCGTGATCCCTCACTTAGGCAATAGAATAATGCCCGTATTCATAGTCGTATTCTTAGGCGTTACCTGGGTATCCCCCAGCCAGGTAACACCTAGGTGTCCCCTACGCTGAGCGATTCATAAACCTTACCTGGGTAACACCCAGCCAGGGGACGCCTGGGAAAGAGATTTGGCAACAATCCCGCGGAAAAATACATATGATCGGTTCCGTTGAATGGTTCTCGAGTATTCGATGCTCATTTTTCACCGTAACCAAGCACACTATGAACAATAATATAGTATACAGTTACACGATGTTGATGAAAAATTATTGAAGGAATATGAGAGAATGTTTACAATATTACTTAAATATTTATGTAATATGAATGGTGAGGAATATGATGATGGTTCAATAAGTACCCATGTTTGTTATTAGAAGACGTTACTATGGAAAGTTGTTGATATTATCGTGTACTGCCATCAGTACTGTAGTATCAATTCGTTCCACTCGTGGGCAGCAGTACTGCGTTAGGGGAGCTTTGGGTAAGCTTCATGTCTTACCTAGGAAATCGACGGCCTGGGGGAGGGTTAGGGGAAGGGTGTCCCCTGGGTAACGACTATGAATACAATTTCTGAGCCAAGAGGTTCCCCCACACCTGGGGGACACCCAGGTAACGACTATGAATACGGCACTAAGTCTTTTCAGAAACGCTTTCTATTTTTAATTTTAGTGTTTTTTGTGATTTTTCCCGTTTTGTAATTTTTGTGTATTTACGACTGTTTTATGAAAGTAATCGTATAGAAATTTAAAAGAATATAGTGAAATACATCACCCTGATGCATAAAACTAAATTTTGCCAATACAATTGGATCAGAATTTTTCAAAACATGAAAGACTTCCCATTTAATACTCCATTCATTGAATATATAATAATTTCCCAGGCTTCACTTGGTGGAAGAACATTGCGATGGATTGTAAATAAATTCACTTTTTCACATTCCACAATGGTTTTTATTATTCCGACCTAAGTTTCAACTCAAGTTATTATCAAGGTGACAATATTACATCACGAGCCACTTATATACATTGTCAGGGTGTAGGCGAAGGGGAATTGTGGAGGGGAAGTCGAGGATGGGAAAGCAGCTAATTGGGCGGAGAGTGGATGACTGGTCCGAATAAGGGGGGGAGAAAGGTTTGAGTATTGATTAAGGATTTAAGTCATGGGAGGGGGGGGGTGGTAAGGAAAGCTAAGATCAGGAAATGAGAGTGGGAAGGGAACATTTCATTTGTCGGAATAATAAATATTTCTCAATAATAATCAGTTTGTCGGAATAATAAACATTTGTCGGAACATGTCGGAATAATAAAAACCATTGTGGAATATTACAAAGTAAATTTATTTACAAACCATCCATTCATTGAGTTTCTTCTATCGATTTATCTGCTGTTTATCGAAATAAAGGTAACCAAAATTCAAGAGAATCATTAACTATTACTTAAGAATCTGACTGTTTAACCAAATAACTTTCATCATTGGTGATATTCGTCCTGGATGGTTTTTTCGTAAGTATTCTACCGGTTAAGATAGGTTTTGTTGAATGTCGGAGAATCTTCTCCCGGTTCTCTACACTTTCAGGGGCCTATCTCGCACTAGTATGTCCTTTTTCGCCTCAGCTTACGATCTACTCTACTTCATCCTGTCTATGAAACCTATCCTTCACCTTCCTCTTCCTCGCTTACCCAATATCCTTCCCTCGATCACATTCTTGAGCACCCTATCGCCTCTTATTACATCATCCAGCCACCTACTCTGCCGATCTCGAATTTCATTCAAAAGTTTCCTTTCCTCGCCCACCATCATTAGAACTTCTTCGTTAGTCCTCCTCACCGTTCACCTCACCTTCTCTACCATTCTTAACACCCACATCTTAAATGGCTGCAGCCCATTCTCGTCCTCCTTTCTGAGGGTCCACGTTTCTGCCTCATACAACGCTACGCTCCATATCAAGCTCTTCACCATCCTCTTCTTCATATCCTTACCCGATGTCCCAGTCATCAGATCCCTTCTATTGCTGAACGCCTCCTTAGCTAACGCTATTCTCTTCCATATGTCTTAGCTACTATGACCGTTTTCTTCTAACGTACTACCTAAGTAATTATATTCCTCTGCTTGCTTGAGTTTGTGCCCTACAACTTTAATCACAAGCCTAACTTTCTTTGTCCTAGAGAATCTTATTACTTTTGTTTTCTTATGATTAATCTTCATTCCAAATATCCCGCACACTATTTCTAAAACAACTACCAAAGCTTGCAGTCCCTTCGAAGATCCACTAACCAATACCTGATCGTCCGCGAATCTTACCGACTTTATCAGATTCCCTGCTACTTTGATTCCGACCTCAAGTTCTTCTCATGCCTGTCTAACCATTTCCTCAGCATAAATGTTGAAAAGCAATGGTGACAACTGGCACCCTTGTCTTACTCCACGACCTATTCCCTGATTCACCGTCGCCCACCCTCACCTGCGCCCCTAGCGTCATATATGAGTTTCAGATTAGTCTCCTGTCTCGCCAATCAATTCCAGCTTTCCCTAGTATTTCTGTTAGTTTATACCAATTTACCCTATCAAAAGCTTTTTCAAAATCAATAAAGCTGTGATGGGCTAAATGGATTATTTCTTGTCTTTGGTTTGTTTTCGAGAATGGATATTGTGTCCGATTATTATTTTGTTTCGGATATGAGCGGTTACACCCGCATCCACATTCGGGTAGGGTTTTACCCGAATCCCCAGTATTTCCTCTCCAAGACATCACCGTGTTTACGTAAAGAAGTTGTCTCCGTTTCCACCTCCACGACGGCGTCCCGCCCGTTTGGTACCCTCACTCCTCCTTATTCCCGCCCCTGACGCGCCCCCACCCCTTTCCAGGCCCTTTTGTCCATCCCCGCCGGCCTTCATTTCACCCCTTTTACCCTTTGTTCGCCTCAACGCCGCCCGCCCTCTCCGCTTGCCTTGCGCCGGCCCTTCTTCCGACTGAAGAGGACGCTACATACGCTTCAACCTTCGTCGTCCCCCTCAATTCCCACGGCGATGCGACACACTTCATACATCGAGTCCTTAAGACTTGGAGAGAGAGGGTGGAGGAAGGAAGGGGGTGTTGAACACACCATAGGGGCGTCAGTCGTCCTTTTTAGGGCTTCGGGGGAAGAAGGATGGAATGGAGGGGGTGAGGTGTAAAAAGGACCGGAGGGAAGAGAGCTCGGCTGGTGGGGAAACTACGTGGGGGTTGGAAAAGGGCTGGCCTCTCGCAGAAGGGATGGTTTTCGGGAGTCGAGGATTTCGGCCCTTCTTAGATGGTGGAGGGGGAGGGGCTCAGGGTAAAAGGGGATGACCCTTGTAACACCCTTATCGCCTGCTGTTGGAAGAGTGTGTTAAAAGCGGCAGTGTTGATGATTATTTGGATTGGGGGGGATAGTAAATGCCGTGAAAAGGACTCGAATTTAGTTCAGGAAAGGGCAGAGGGACAATGATGAGTCCCTATCTCTTGCGATCCACAACAGACTAATGGTGATGACGACCTCTTGTTGGGAGGTAGGAAATCCCAGAGGTGATATACGATGCAGACCTCTTTAGCAGGTTGCATCTCTCACTCTTGAGCCAGCGCATGCACTTTGGAGAGAGGTACGTGTACGAACGCCGTATATTTGGATGGGCAGCATCGCTTCATTTGGGAAGAATTAACGGGAACAGAACGAAAACAATTGAAGTAATGAAAAAGTAAAACTTTGTTGTATTCCACCAGTTTATTTTCCGGTACTTATAGTTTCGACTAGAAGTACCGGAAAGGTACCTTCTCTTCAGGTACCTTCAGGACGCCGCTGTGTCGGTAGTAGTACCTGAAAATAAATTGACGGAATAAAACAAAGTTTTCTTTTTTCATTACTGAAAATGAACTACCACAAAGTTGAGCCTGAAACCATTGAAAATAAGCGAAATTCATTGCAGTCATTCCGTTTTTAATTTTTGTATGTCAGATGATTCCTGCCCACCACCAATATGGACCTATATAGCCTTAATGGCAGGGCGATAGCATCTCTTTACATATCTTTTTTTTCTCAATTTCAGCTCTAATAGTATTCTTCCAATACTTTAATGTCATACACTAGATATGAAGACACCTAACGTATTTTTTTCAGCTTAGGTCATCGATAATTTAACTCGGGTATTTAGGTTTAAATAAGGCTTCTGCCTTTCCTCAGAGTCCTTAGTCGACACACTGTGATGAGTGTAGCAACGTTGCCAAGGGAAATTTCCGCTGTTTACCTTGTTTACCAAATCTTTTTTTCGATGTTCATTATAATTTGGCATTTAATGTACATTTTAAATGTTTTAAGCCAGGAGATATTTATACACTTCCCTCAGTACATGAAAAAAATTAGAATATCAAATCCTGTCTAAACAGCAACGGAAGCTGGAGTCAGTATCATTACTGGTTTTCGTGACATAGTAGCAGCTTCGATTTAACGCCTTTCCTATAATATTTTACCCGAAGGAGTATTTACATGGAATTTAAAAAGTACAATTGGCAGCTGTAAGCCTACATTTTCTCATTGCAGCAACTTTGTACATCATAAGAAAACTGTACCTTGAAGCCCAGGTTCCTCCTTAATTGCTATAATCTCGAATAGTTCTTTACTTAGAAGATCAGAAACAAAATTTTCCCATAGTCATAAATCGTTTTAACTAAGCCAAACTATGTGTAAAATGTCCGTGCCGATGTTTGCTATCGATGGAGCTCTAAGTCTTCCTAGCAGAGTGGTTCATTTGCCTCCAGAAGGAGAAATATTTTATGTTTCCCGTCGACGGCTCTCCGTGGGCTGTCACATTTATTCAGTATCTGTCTCCATTTTTCCTTCCTTTCCCTCCCGGAGTGCTTGCTGCTCCCGTGCCCTCCCAGCCTCCTCGCTTATACGGCAGCGACGAAATATATTCCCATAATCCGGCGAGTCGTCGACAGCATAAAAGTCTCCCCCGGCATGGAAGCTAATCCACGTGTTGTCAAGAGGGAGGGAGGAGGCCGGAGGGTGGTTTGGAGACGAGAAGAAGACCCCTCGCGGTGGAGGCTAGACTCAGTCACGGCGAATGTCCGCCTCCGCTGACAATCGGTGTCCCGTTGTCTTCATGTACCCAGGCTCCGTAATCTCTGCGGCGTCATCACTCGCCTTCAGTCGTAATATTTCTTGTAGATACTTCTTAGTAACTTTGCGCTGCACTTGGTGAATGGAGCAATTTGTTGCAGTAGGTAGTCAGGAACGGGAGGTGACCGACAGCTATTGGTATTTCCGGCGCAAATGACTTAAAAGTCTTCAAATTGAACTAAAAAAAGACATATGACTAAAAATAACTGATGATGTCGCGCAGCGATGAAACCCGGGTCGTAAGAAAGTAATAAATCTTTTGTGGAATACTAAGTAATTCATTATTTCATAATGATGGCATTCCACCAAGTTAATTCCGATACCATTAATTGTCTAAAAAGTCATTTTATCCACATTGTCTACTTATATGGAAACACTGTATCTGTAAACTGTTTCTTATTGGTCGTTCAATCCGAAGATTGGTTGACTGCAGCCCTCCACCCTTACCCATCTAATGCTAGTTCCCTTACCTCCTGGTATCTGTTCCTATGTACTTTCCTCTTTATTTGGTCCATGAACTTATTCCTGGGTCTTCCTATGGGGACTTCTCCCTCTATTTGCCTTCAATTAGGGTTTTCACCAACCCACTGTGTCTCAGGGTGTGTCCAATCCATCTACTACTCTTTTGAAAACTTCATAATTTCTTATTTTGCCCGTTCACTTTATCTTCAGCATTCTCCTCCAGCATCAGGTTTCGAACGCTTCTTGTCTCTTCTGGTCTATTTTTCTGAATGATCCTTGTTTCGATCCATAGAGTGCCATGACCCTCACGAATGATTTGTGAACTACTTATAAGAAGCGAAGCGTCCGTAGGATGATGATATAATGATATAGGTAGTGAATTTGTTTGAATGTATTAGTGAAAACTTGAAGTGTCGGGCGACATTTTCGCCATTTTTCTGAACCTCGGAGAAAAATATGTTTGCGGAACTCGAAATTTCTTCTGACGTTGAGAAAAATGTAAGCCTCCCTCATTATATCCGTATTTACGAACGGTTAGGTTGAATTAAGGACGTAGACGCCAGGACTGATTGATGGAAATCGTTCCCCTCGTGGTATACGACGCCATTCCTGAACCAAGGGTAAAAGACCTATCAAAAATACTTCCCGTATTGATGTTTATTGGCCATAAAAGTAATGTAATGATTCTTTAGCATGTGAGACCGCTTGGAAACGTATCAACCCCTGCTCCAGTGGCTACGACGTAACGACCGAAGTCGGTCTTAAACTGTTTCCCCCATCTGAGGGTGGATCATCTAGGACCGACGAGACAAGTATAGGAAATCTCCGTCACCATTTCGGGGGATCCATGAGTGTATATTTAACACTCGACCAGACAGACCACTTCTTCTTTCCCTGGCTAATTTGACTGGGGAGAGGGTTGCGGGCGGGGGGACGTGGCTGGAAAGGGGAAGAGAAAAGAGGAGAAATGTGGGGGTTTTTAGGAATAGAATTGGAAAGCAGCTCTGTCCTTCGTGCTTTGTTTGATGGGTGTTCGAGGAATGAGTTTTGAAGAGAGAGAATATTCGTTTTGAGAATTGATACCAGTAGATTCTCTATACTCCTTGATAGACACCTTCGAAAGGACGCTCCACGTTTGCTTGACAGCGGGGTCGTTCAATAACGATTGTATTCTTCCTTCGATACAGGTCTCCGCAACTAAGGAGACTCCTTAACCGCAACTACAGCCTCCTTATACGCAACGTAAACAAGTCTGCGATTAATGGGCTTATTTTTGTGTATTCTTCTTAAGCATACCATGTTTTTTTTCGTCAGTTTGTTTTTCAGTGCATGGTATACTAAATGACGATTTGCGCCGTATTTTCGTTGATTTCCTAGGGTGCGAAATGACAGTAAATGCTGTATGAGCACATTAATGGCGGACATTTGGTGGAAATTGTTGGGAAGGCGTGTATCGAAGGAAGAATACAATCGATATCAAACAACCTTGATTGATAGCGGGGTCGTTCGATTCGATATATCAGTATCTCTATCGATATGGGTTTTCACAACCATTTCCACCACGGAGTAGGATATCCTACTCCGTGATTTCCACCAAACAGCCGCCATTAATGTGCTTACTGTGGGTTTTCTACCATAGCACGCCCAAAGAAATGTGCTTCATGCGGCGCTTCTGAATTTCGAATACAAATTCGCAGCCAAATCAACAGCTTTGAACAACCTAAGCTATGCTTGTGGAGAATACACCAAAAATGGCGGACTTTTTTACGTTGCGAAGACCTGTATCGAAGAAAGAATGCGATCTATATTGAACGACTTTGAGTGGGTGCTTTCGCTTTAGCCATGGAAATAACCAATGATAGCCAACTATCGAACGCAGATCTAGCGAAATGTCATTTCTCCAAGAAACTGATGAATTTGGTCTCATTTTATTATCTTATTCATAAAAGTACCTCATTTTTTCAAAAATATCTAAATATCAGCCCCTTTCCGAACTAATTTTCTAGATATTTTCTAACAGATACCAGGTATTTTACATTTTAAATGGTTCGGTTATGCACTCCAGAGAGACTTGATTTAAAAATAAGGAATTTCTAACGCCTAGATTTCGTAAAAGAATTGAGTGTATAGTTTGAATGTTTACTCAACTATTTTTGGAACTAATTCATTTAGGTCTGGCAGTAATATTTTAAAATCGTAAAGGACCTTCCGTTGTACAGGAATTTTAAACGTACCGCGTGAAGAAAATGAGTCAAGTTAAAGACTTATGCAGATATTTTTGTCAGTTACTTAATATTTCAGTCTTATAAAAATATAGTATTACACCATTAATAATGGGATGTTTAATGCATGCTTCCTGGAACCAATGAGATTAAAACATATTGTTCGAATATGATCTCATTTATGACAAGGGAACTATCTCGCTCAGACTATCTTAAGGAAGGCAGATGTGAAAATTTCAAAGTATGCCAATTAGGTTAATCCATGGAATAATCTCAACGTAATGTGAAGAAAGCCCTCTACACTGAAGCTTGATATTCCGATTTTGAGAACAGTGCGAGCGTGAAATCTTCGTAAATTCCTTTCCCTTACCTTTATTAAATACCATTCATTAGACCCAGGAATAAGTTCATGGACCAAATAAAGAGAAAATTTCTTAGGAAGAAATGCCGGGAGGTAAAAGAACTAGCATTAGATGGGGAAGGGTGGAGGGCTGCAGTCAACCAATCCTAGAATTGAACGACCTATGAAACCCTTTATTTAACCAGTGCCATGATCCGGATCAGCATATACATCCATTCAATAAACCCTGAGGGATACTTGAATGTTCACCATTGTCGTTTGAGGTTTTGCCGTTCAATTAGTCTAAGGTATTATAATCAAGGGGCGACTTGTTGTACTATATGGACGCCTTCCGGCATTCATCCTCTCTCGTTGCCCTCCGTGAAGGACCCCAATGTTTTATACCCTCTCAATCCTCAATGCTCTACACTCTACACCCCACCTGTTACACCTCTGCCCCTTGCTCGGAAATTCTTCGATGTTCAGTAAGATCTGGTGCTTTCCCGGCTAATAATGTGCGAAACTTTTCTCCGGTTCGCCTCCGGGTTAAGATGATTGGACCGCTAATCATGAGTCATTGAGTGTATATACAATTAAATAACTCTACAAGTAAGTCGAAAAAAAATCTTTGATCATAGTTAGCTCAAGTATATCTATTTTTGTTCAGGAAATATCCATATATGTTGTCGTCTAAATGATGCGATTATATTTTTAAAATGCCTTAAAACTTTATTTCTTTTCTTAAAAAGACTGATCCCTGACATCTGCAAATTGCGTTAGCTCGCAGAGGAGATTGTCATGGTTTTAAATATTTATTTGAACCGTGCTTTAACGTGATCACAATGTGGTGTTTTTGTCGGTGTTAATGCAAGGAACGTATTTAATGTTTGGATATTTTTCCCCTCTGTGGTGTGAATGATAGATAAACTTCTAATTTAATGCACGCACCATTAACTAAACAGCACTCTAAGTTTGTTAAGGATTGTAATTCTGAAATATATTTTTGAAAAGCTATTTCTGTTTTCGGCGCTGAGTGTCACAAGAAAATAGAGAATTTAAAATTTAAAATAACCACGTTTATCAGGAATATTGCAAAATTTGCGTACGATGCCGTAGGATCATCATCTTAGGTCAAGACGAAGAGTTGAGAGCGGGATCACCCAAAACTGTTGCTATGCACTCAACGATTCGAGTTCACAAAGCTTCGTCCGATAAAACCCTTTTTTTTGCATTGGAAGACAAACCCCTCCTCTTAATTTGGAGTGCGCGATTTAAAATGGGCCGTCTTGTTTATTAATTGAATGAGCACTGGGGCGATAACGGTCTCTTCACAACCCCTTTCCTCGGGCATTTTAACCTTTACACACCCCCTATCCGTGTCCCTTTTCTACCCCTCTGCCACTCACCGCCTCCCCCGCTGCCTCTACTGCATCTCTCTCCTCCGCCTGCCCCTTGTATTATTCATGCAAGTACACAGCACGGCCCTGCGCCGCGCCCCCCTATTATTTGCATCACCACGCGGCCGGCTGTGTTTCTCCTTTTGTCCTCCAATTCCTTCTTCTCTTCCATTCTGGCTGGCGGTTCTTCTTTGCTACCGTATATTAAACGGGACAGAATGTGGAACCATTCATCACCATAGCGGCAGGGAACATTAAAATGTGCTGTCAGACGTATTGAGGACATGATGTATGCACTTTGTGTACCGAATCTAGTGGTATTAGTTAAAACTCTTTCTTTATACACCGCGAGATAGCTGTGGTATTACTTTCAAGCCGTCACCCGCAGGGATACTTATGTAGGAATTTCACAGCATGTAAAATTTTTCATCGTTACAATTTAAATGAAGCACGATTTATTTCAGCCAGTTAAGGAGAGAATGGAATAAATATAGAAGATAAACGGAAATCAAGTCAAACATATTCAACATAAAGAACGTTGTTATTTTTCGATCGTTAGGCCTCATCTGGAATATGCTGTTAGTGTATGGGATCCATACGAAACGGGGTTGATATCAGAGTTAGATCGCGTACAGCGAAGAGGAGCTAGGTTTGTGAAACGATGCTACGACAAGTTGTGTCTGGACTATTGGAAGAATTAGGATTGGAATCGCTATCACAGCGTAGATTAAATTATAGGCTTAACCTTCTAACTAAATTTCAAGAAAATCATTTCTCTGACGACGTAAAAAACATACTATTAACCCCTTCGTACTACGGCAGATTAGATCGCGCCAATAAAATTAGAGAGCTAGATTGTAGAAACGATAGGTATAAAATGTCATTTTTTCCGCGTACCATTCGGGACCATATCAGCTGTGATCGTCGTCATGAATAGTTCGAGTAGTGACAATATGCAGACAGTAAATCTTTCTCTTTATATTCTCTACGTTCTTATTTATGCATGATGTAAATATTGATGTTCTCATTTATGCATGATATTTAAAATCTGTAGTAGTACTCTTTGTATCCCTTGCATGTTGGAACTTTAGACGATAGAATGTTTCTTGGGTATTAGATTATTAATTGGCGCTTTGCATGTGTGGTACGCGGGTTTCAATGTAATTTCGGTGTTCTACCGTATCATTAATGCATGCCTGGTGTGGAAGCACCCCCTGCCACACACCCTTTGGGTGGCTTGCGGGGTATGACGTAGATGTAGATATTCCTGATTTATTTTTAAGCTAACTAATTACATTCTCTACGAAAAACTATTTTCATTTGAGTATTCTACCTGCGCATTCGTTTGTAATACACTAAAACATAAATCATTTTATCAAATATTAAGTTTAAACGCAGAAAAATTCTTAAGCTATGCGCTAATGTTCATGTTTAGTGTTCAGTGTAGATCCTTAGTAATGAAACCGAACCCCTGAAAGCTCAACGATATTTATGGATTTTCATATAATTCCTATTGTACTGAATTGTTCATGTGGGATATGATAGCGAGGAAATTTCGTGCCTTAAGGAGGTTGGAGTGGGATATCAAACCTCGTGAATTTCAATGACTTTGGGCTTTACCTTAAGACAGTTTGGGCGGAATATCGCCTAAAATGCAATAAATTTGGCGAAATTTCAAAGGAAAAGGTATCATTTTCTAGTGATAACAAAGTATGAGCATTCTACTCTCATACATTTCGTGATATGTGGAAAAAATATCAGGCGTTTTTCGTGAAAAATGGTACGGGTATGCACTGTAGAGAGAGACTAAATTGAAAAAAATTGGAAGGTACTAACACCAAGATATCGTCAGAAAATCAGCGTAGTATAGTTTGTATTCTTCTTCTAAGATGAATCTGTCCTCAGACAGGTTTCAATTGAACTGCTCCCTCATGCTCGTCTCTTCTGTGCTGCCTCCCTCAGATCTTCGTAACTCTTTCTTTTCATAAAATCCGTAAACTTGTTATTTCTTCGTCTTCCTCTCCCTCTCTTTCCCTCGGTCTTTCCCTGTAAAATTCTTTTCAGCGGGCAATCTTTTCTCAGGACGTGTCCCATCCAGTTTGACTCCCTCTTTCTTATTGATCTAAAAATATTCCGTTTCTTATTCATCCTTGCTAGCACTTCCTCATATCTCACTTTTTCACTCCACTTAAATCTTCTTTCGATTCTTCTTTTGGCCACACTTCTTTCAAACTTTCAAACACAGTAGATATTTCTCCTCTTTCCTCCACACTGACCATGTTTCTGCTTCGTAAAGCAAAACACTCCAATTAAAACATTTAGCAATTCTTTTCCTCGTAACTATATTTATTGCTTCAGCTGAAAGTAGTTTTTGGACTTTACCGAGGGCTTTTACTTTAAGTGATTATTTAACTTTTGATTAATCTAAGCACCCGGAGCGGGCCATCCAACATGGCCGTTTTCCAGGCTCTGACTTGAGGGTCTCTACTCCTGTGGCTGAACAAATGTTGCCATTAAAATATATATTAATGCAATAATCTGCATATTTTTCATATACCTTGATTTTGGTTTTGAAATAGTGAACTCATATCATCAGCGAAAATAGGATTTTTTATACTGAACAAATAAAGATGTGTGTCTTAGAATTTGTCTTGATTTACGTAGTCGAGCCAGAGCCACCTTAAGATGCCGTCTATTTCTCCTCCGATCTCTTCTCGCCACCCACCCGGCTTTTCTCTCTTCCCCCTCTGTCATACAAAGGGAGACACCACTCCTGCCTCTCTCTCTTCTCCTCTTCCATTCATTCCGAAACGCACCCAGTTCCACCCACTCGTCACAACACTTTCGCCCCCTCCTGTCTCTCCTTATCGTCCTCCCTCTCCACTTCCATTCAACCCATTGCTTGGCCAGAGGGGGGGGAGAAAGAAGCCGAAGGTGGGGAGGGAGGAAGGGGATTGAGTGGTTCACGTTTTGGCCGACCGTGGCGCGACGGGCGCGGCGTGCGCTTTTTTTTCCGCCTCTCGCGTGTCTTTTTTCTCCTCCTCCTTCGAATCGACTGTCGGATAACTTGGCGCGTCCTCGTTGCCAACCGTGCACGACAGCGTGGAGCTTATGCAGGGTGTGGAGCGTGATGTTTTTCGGCTCAAATTGAAAAGAAAATTGAAAGGGAGAGTGCGCGGATGACAGTGTATATATGGCATCGTAAAAACATCGTATTATTCGACGCGGAGGAATGCGAGTTGAAGGTGGGAGGGTGGGTAAGGAAGTTATCGGCGGATATTCGTAGAGGAATCCACGAAAGTAAATTAAACGGGAGGTCAGGTGAATTGGGATATATGGAGAAGAACGTCAGTTTACTTCAACGTGTATAATTTTCACAGAATTTTATCGGGGAAATCGGTTTCAACGTTTGTGCATCTCAATCATATTCCCAATATATATCTACATCTACTTATTACCCTGCAAGCTACCATAAGGGTGTTTGACAGAGGGTGACTTACCACCAACATGAACTACGGTGAAGAAATTTACTTAAATCAACAAGCACCACGCTATTGGTACACTACAAATGCCACAGAACGTACTTTAATATTCTGTAATGTAGCTATGAAAATGTGACCCAAGAGTCATGCAGGGAACATGAAAAAACATGGTGTTAGCACTACTCGGCAGATTTAGAAACATGCTTTAGGGTGCATATGAATTAATCAGATACACTACCTGTCAACTAACTCACTTCAAAGTCTTAACGCAGCCATTATGGTCTCCTATCGATCGCGAGAAAAACGACATTTAAAACGTTTCTGTTCTACAATCTATTTCCCTTATTTTATTCTCATGATCTGATCTACCTCAGTATGTTGGCATGTTCCCAATATACCATGTATTCCAAAGAATTAAGTTCCAATGAAGAGTTCTTGATGGTAACACCTACTGTCTGTAAAAAAAGCAAGATACCTGAGTTTGAGATGCTCCATCGTCTAAACAAGGAAACCGATTTCACTGCAGTAAAATTCATTAAAGAGCTTGTTCATTTCTACGTTGGATGATGTACTTTAAAAAATCCTCCGCCCGTCACTATTTTCTGTTCTTAATTTTTTCTCAAAATAGTACCCGTTTTTTGCGCGTAAAATCCAGTTGTCCAACTTTGAGCGCTTGGGATACCCGTAATTTTCGTTTCAATAACTTGCAATTTTGATATATATCTATATATCAAAATTGCATCAAAACGGACGGACAGACGGACATATATAAAAGGTGGCCTTCCTCTCTTTCTCCTTTCATAGGGTTTCCACTCCATGATGGTGCGGGGCAGTCTTTCTTTGAGCATTCTCTGAACATGTCCGTACCACAGCAGTTGTTTTTACTTGATTTCGTCCAGAATGGTTGTTGTCATTTTCATAATTTCTCGAATTCTCTCATTTCTTACTCTATTAAGCCTGGATTTTCCGGCTGCCCTTCTGAGGAAGTCCATTTCTGTAGCTACAAGTTTCTTTTCGTCACTCACATTCATTTGCCATTTTTTAATGCAATTTTGATATAAGAAAGCCAAATGTATTCCTAACTGTTTGCAGCAAACAAATTTTTATATCTCTAAAATTGAACATGTTATTGCAGACAACGCAAACCTCTGCTAACTTCGAAATTAATGGCTCAATTGAAAATTGGTTGAGACTGTTGTGTGCTCTATAATGTATGTACCTACCAACCAACTGGTTGCTGGAATACCAAATTAATGAGTATCATGACGGGATATTTGCAGTCCGTCCCGCGATATTTAGCACAAATCAAATTTAGTGACCAGTTACTGCCCTTTGCCCAAAATCCTTATTTCGTAGGACTTTTTCAAAAGATGGAGACGTCGTTTTAAGGTGGTTGGAGTACGAATCGTGAGTCGTTGAGTGCTTATTTATAACTTTATAAGTAATTCGAACAAAAATTCTAGGGGAACTTTTCACCTAAGTAATCTCTGTATATGCTGGAAATAACCATTGTGGTATGTGGAGAGGGAACTACGTCATCAAACTGTTGCCTGACAACGGGAATAACATCTACATTGTTTAACCTTGCTCTCTCCTTGCTTTTCATAGGATAGCACGACGGAATAGACGAATTTGAGGATTTAAAGCAAGAATATGATCAATGTTTTTTTTTTAATTTAAGGCAAATAACTCTTGAAACTTATATTGGATGCTTAGTGCTATGGAATTTTCTCGATTTATCAATAGTATTCATCGGGATTGCGGATTAATATTGACTTAAATATATAAGCAAATTATGTTAGGAGAATGCACGTTGAAAAAGTAAGTGCATGCTGATCTCTAGTAAGTTATCGATGGAAAAAATCTTAAAATTGCAAAATTAGAGCATTAAGCGCTATAGGAAAATGAGGGTCAACGAAGATGGCGGACTGACTTCAGCGTCTAACATTGGCATGCATATTAAGTGCCCTCTCCATATAAATAAATGGAAATAACCAAACATGTTGTAATATAAATTATCTAAGATTTATATTTTAAGGTTAGGTCTTTTAAGATTAATGCATTGTTCTTATTTGGGTTGTCGGCGCGGATTGGTAAGTAGCCAAGATGGCGGATGCGCAATGAACCGCTTGGAGACTTAATTGCTAGATGAAACAGTAGTTTTGAGACATGAGACCTGTTAATTTACTCTGACTAATTGAAATGTGCAATAGCAATTATTTATAGGCTAAACTTTCATACATTTTATCCGTCGGTGGATGATTAGAGTGATTATTCGAAGCTATTGACCATTGTTAAATAAGTTATGTAACTAGTAGGTGTGTTCTTTCAACCCGAATATTTTTATGCAATCTATAACTTAATGGATCTCATAACTATTGATTCCATGACTATATGTTCTCGCAACCGGCCATAAATGAGTCAATGTGTTAAAATATCGTGGAGCGATACTCTCTTTACTATGAGAGAAATGCGCCTTGTAAAACTTCTTTAATTGACGGTAGGTTCTCTTGCTGCGCATGAATACGAATGCGATGGACTAGCCCCACTCCTCGAGTGGTTTTCCCTCGTTCGAGCCCTGCCCTGTCCTTTTAAGGAGTCGAACCAGGCCATCCAGTCTCGCGGGCCATTGCTTCGAGAGGAGAGGAGAGTCGAAGCTCCGTTCCACGTCTTCTTTATCGCATCCTCCCTTCCGACCCTCCACCATCGTCTCTCTACCTGAGTCACAAGGTTCCGCGCACGAAGTAGATTTTGTGATATTATAGAAATTTTTTTCTTTCCCGGAAAGGCTCAAAATTTCGAGCCCGGCCGATATTTTTTTCCACGGAGGAAATTGCTTAGGCGTCGACGAAAACGCGTGATCATAGGTGTCCATTTCCCCTCTCTCCGAAGGTCTTCCTTTTAAAGAATGAGGTTTTTGTCTTCTGTAAAGGAGGAAACTTTACGCGAAGAAGTTACTTCATGAGCAGTAGGCTTTGATTCTCTTGCTAGTTGCACTTCGTTGTCTAATGGCCAGTTGCAGGAACGACGCATCTGTATTCCATAGAGTTGTGGGGCCATGGCAACCATTCAGTGAGCGTTGCAGAAAAATTCGATAAATTTATTGGTTTCATAACTGGCTTCATAACTTGTGGAATGGAGTTATGAGCTCCGAAAGTTATAAAGATGGCGGGAGCGTGATGAACTGCTTAGTTTTAATTAATTGATAAAATAGTTGTTTTGATACAAATGGCCACTTTGTTTACCTATACTTACTTAATATTATGTGCATTTTAATTGCACATAGAATAAATCACTATGAATTTAATCCAGCGGTGGAGGATGGATCAAACATTCGAAGCTATCAGTTGCTAAGAAATGAACTCGTATATGTGTTCCTGAAATCCGAATATTTTTATGAGGACAATAACGTCATGGATCCCATAACTATTGATTCCATAACTAAACGTCCTTGCAACCGGCCATAAGTACAGAATTCTTAGGCAGCTAGGTTGATTATGGTAGCCCAAGGTTCCTGCTTCTGCGGAAAATAGACCTGCCTCTATTTTACTTCAGCGTAGTATTTTGATTCTGCGATGAATTCACGTCCTATTCTTAATAATCATTATCACATGATTGCGCCCCAGAGCAGACAAACGTAAATCACGAGTTAAAATGCTATAGTAGAACTTATTGTTACGTATGAGCTCAGTTAAAAGTTTGTGGTAATTGTTTTGAAATTCCGCTCTTCTCGTCGTTATGTTCGGGGCATATTTGAATATCCATCGCGACACCAAATACCATCGCGACACCAAGTCTTAAGGCTTGAATGGGTCCTACACTGTAAATATAAGCTATCCTATTCTATTTTCAAATGTATTCTCAGCCAATTCAAATCCATACCGTACTGTGTCCTTATCACTAAACCTTTTCTCCTCAATCATCTCTAAAGATACATTCATGCATAAGTAGATAGCTGCATGAACAATTCTGCCCTGCCAAGCTAAAAGACAGTAATTGCATCATTGTTGGTTCTGAGTTAATGAATGCAAAATTTTTCGTCTTCGATTCTTCATCTAGTCCATCTTCGGAGAGATTACAGTTTAATTGATGCTTAGATTGTCAGTTCGGAATGAAGGGGAATCATAAGGGAAGAGAAGTAATAATATTCTCCGGGAGAAAGACATGTAGTTACTGTGATCTGTCCTAGAAAACTGAACGAAATTTTTTTACAAGCAAATAACGCCTTTCTATGCTTAGTCAAGAAAGTAACATCATATACTTCACCTTTATGATTGTCTTTATGCTCATTATCGTTGTTCAGCATTTGTAATTTCCGCTCGCGACACCAGTGCCACCACTGTAAAATTACAGCGTTAGGAACCATGGACTATTATGGTACGAATATTCATACACATTACGAATTCTGGGGGGTCATTCTGTAACTCCGAACCGATCAGTACGGGAGGCTTTTCGTCGGGTGCGACGTCACACCGACTACCGTGGTATTCTGTATGAAACCGATCGGTGAGCCGAAGGGCTTCCGTCGGGAGATTGTACCGACACGTAGAAGCTGTCGGTACCGAGGGGGATCAGTCGGTTTGCTCGAGAGACACCGTAACAAATGGACAACGTATTTAGATTTTTGTCTGAAATAGGTTTATTTGAGGCTTGTAATAGCGATATACTTTATTCACAGGATTAATAGAGACATTGCATGTAATGCAAAAGTTGAAGTTATGATAATAAAAGTGACGACTTGAAAGAAAAACCCGAAAACAACTGGAATTCTGATGTGTAGCATTGTATTGATCGCTTGGCTCCTCAAAATGTTTTACTATTTGGCGCTATCAAGTACATTTACAGGCCAATATTTTGCCTATGATGCATGTTGGATTACCTTATTATAGTATGTCCAATTAATTCCAGAAAATACTCCGCGACAATTGTCAGTAATTATTGCGCATAATGTATATTCTCAAATTTGAAATTTTACTCATATGATCTAATTTTGTTCATTCAGCCACGCAGGAAACCTACTTATTAACACTACACTAATTTATTATTTGAGAAATAGGCTACATCGTGCCGCTGTGAGATATGTGCTTTTATTGACTTTTTTGCGCTTCAGTCCCAGTTTTCACAACAAAACAAAATACTTTGAAGCACCTTTTAAACTGAACTGTCAATTATCACTATGCCTCAATTAAATTTGGATTATTACATAAATACTGCCAATAGTGTAACATATTCGAACGACAAATTTTCCACTTAAACCACGAGAAACGTTCCTGCACGGCGTAATATGCTAATAACTAGAAATTAGGTTGTTACGGAGTAGCGACTGAGAAGCAAGCTTCAGCAAAACTTTCAGGGCCCCTGACATTAATTAATATATGTGTACTGACAATGACATACATGCAACAACAGCAAAGCAAGGAAGTGTTCAACGACATACTTAGCGGCACCTCCACTTCATTTCCTCTCATCATAGTTTTTCTCTACTACTCATTCAAGTCATTTTTACATTCACAATCGTTCCACGAAGACGCTAAATGAATGTTTCATGGCACGAGCGCGCAGCATTACCATTGCTATACACACGAATAAAGCAAATAAATGCGAACATTTCATAAGCACCCCACAAATACTCTATATTCATGATGATACTGTACAATTAGTTTCAACAATTAATTCGAACCATCTTCCGAAGGTTTGCACTCCAAACGAGGCCACTTCTGCGGCTAAAAAGACCGAATATATACAACGCGATAAACTGTCTGCTTTCCATCACACGTGTTTATTTGCACATACAAATAATAAATAAATTGGTATAATTGACTAATCATATTTCTACATACATAAATCACAACACATTAGTTCTCGTTGCACCAAACATTTCTTTGGAACACTTCATGTTCATAAATAACATACTTGCAATGTACTTGAAATATGGAGCACTTTTTTATTGCACAAATATACATTGTCACGCAATCAATTCACAGAACTTTATTATCCTCCTCCTTTCGACATTACTGTGTGTGAATGACTTTACTTTCGACATTACTGAGTCTGTGTATTATAATATTTGTCACTAGATGTTGTTTTGGTTGATACCCATGGATACCCACGAGAGCACTAGGCGGCTTCATTTAGTCATTTGTTTGTTCTATCGTCTCCCTCGTCTCCATTGGTTGAAATGGACCATGTGACCCTCAGCTTCGGCAACACTCGGAAAATTGGGAGGGAGGGGTATCTTGAGAGGGAGGAGTTATCAAACCGACTGGAACAGCGCCCGACTTGCTTACGGAATCGCCCGAGAAAGCTCCGTCGGTAAGGGAACCCCGAAGAGGACTCTGTCGGTACGGTATTCATGCCGTCGGTAGGCTACCGATCGGTACGGAACCGACGAAATACAGAATGACCCCCCAGGCTACCTTCGCACGTGCGATAGCGTGCGATAGATGGGTGTGAACGGGGTAAGACGCGTTGGACTTAAAAGTTGACCCTCACCGTTGATGCCTTCATGCGATAGGGAACGCCTTTGCAGATACTGGTGCGTTAAACTTGCGGTCGTAGCTGAAGTTCTCGTGTACGTCGGCTGTGAACCAGGGTTAAGAGTAAATTGCTATCCGTACTGCGAACTGATACATCTTTCTCCTATAAGGACCCACGAACCACCATTGCTTCACGGAATCGCCTCTGCGTCCGTGTGCCTCCATAGAATCACCCCGTGTATCCACAGAATATTGATAAGTCGTCGAAGGATCCACGCGTCTCATGACTTGAGAGGGTTTTCACCCTTCGAGCCCTTTCCATTCCATTGTGTGTGTGCATCAAATGGTCGCATGCATCGCCCTCGACGATTAGTTGTGAATAATTATGAGAATAGATGAATATCTGTCACTTGGGCCGACATTGGTATGCCATACGATCAATCCGGAAACTGTTGCCGCGTGAGCTGCGATGAACCAGGTCTGACTTCGATCCGAGGAGAGGCGACGTTTCATTGGAATATTAACCAATTCATAAAGCTCAGAGTACCCTCGAGTTTTTACTGTCCAATTTTGGTTGATATTCGGAATAAGAGCTCGATTAGGGGTTTTTATGGATTGAAAGCATGTATATAGATTGCTATGTCTTTTAGGTTCTAAAAGAACTTTCTCACCGATTCAAAATATTGAACTTGAGTTTATTTCTGTCAGATTACGAATAGCAAAAAGGCAACAATGTTCATGTTTTCACATGAGGAATATGATCGACTTGTCGTCATGTTTACAAAAAACAGTTGAAGTACTGGAAGCATTTCAGCGATGAGTTCAAACTTTACAAACAAACTCAACTTTAATGGCCACATTAGAATGATTGTGCGGAAGGCGATGGCTATAGTTGGCATGCTTTACCGCCTCACTGACGTTCAGGACCCTACGGCTCTGAAAACTGTCTTTTTCGGTTGTATTCTCCCCATTTTAGAATACTGTGCACCAATTTGGTCTACCGCCTGTCCCACTACCTTGGATTTGCTCAACCGTCCAGTCAACTTCTTTCTCGCCATAGTTCGCCATCGAGTCCCCATCTTCAGAAGTTCATCCCGTGACCTCATCCTTTCCTCCCTTGGCATTTCTCATTTAACTCACCGCCGTGTCCTATCAGATATGATGTTCCTACAACGAATCTTCAGCGGCTCTCTACGGTCCCTTTCTTTAGTATTCATGCTCCTCCCCGTCCATTACGCAGTAAATGTCTACTGCATACTCCCCGGTTCCGTCTTTCAATCTCCCAGCGCTCTCTCTCCTTCCGAATCCCCCCCTTGTTTAACTCCTTGGCCTCGAAATATCCTTCCTTGGACCTTTTCTCCTCTGCCACCATTTTCAAATCCTCCCTGAAACGTCACTTAAATGATCCATCCCTCTCCAGTCCCTGAGTCCCTTCCTACGCTTGCCTCATTATTGTTTTATTTAATGAATATTATGTTTTTGTTTGAAATTTTTATTTATTTATTGATTATGTCAGCCAATGTAATATCCTTTGTGCCGTTTTTGGTGATGAAATAAATAAATAAATAAAATATAAAATGTTACATTGTAATCTGAACTATATTCATCATCTACAAAAGATTCAGCACTCAGCGCAAGAACAGAATAATGCTGCAGATATTTTGGTGTCTTCTTCCTCCTGGTAGAGCATCGTAAAGTTTCCTTTCCAGTTTTATTTTATTGAATTTCATTGTCAAGTTCCTCTTCAACATTAGTCACTTCCGGTATAGGAAATCTATCGTGATCCCCATCGTTTGATTTGAAGTTTTCATCTGTGAGTTCTTCCTTGACGTCATCTTCTCGCTCCTTTCCTGGTTTCTCTCCCTGTTCCAGGATCCAGTCCTCACTTGGTGTATTATCAAAGCGAAATCTTTTTTCGTAGAACTCGACGTATTCCCCTATAGTTTTCTTTTAAAGTTTACAAAAAACAGTTGAAGTACTGGAAGCATTTCAGCGACAAGATCAAAATATAAATTTTAAATTGTAATCTCAACAATTGTAAAATCTGACCAGAAATGACTAGAAGCCTTCGGAACCTAGTGCTGGGGGAGGATGCTGAAGATAAAATGGACGGACAAAATAAGGAATGATGAAGTGTACAGAAGAGTAGAGGAAAGGACCATATTGAACACCATACAGAAAAGAAGAGTCAGATGGATTGGACACACCCTGAAACACGATGGGTTTGTAAAGAACATTATTGAAGGTTAAATTGAGGGACAAGTCCCCTGAGAAAGACCCAGGAATAAGTTCATGGACCAAACAGAGAAAAGTGCATAGGATGAGCTACCAGGAAGTAAGATACTTGGCATTAGATAGGTAAGGGTGTAGGGCTGCAGTAAACCTATCTTAGGATTGAACGACTAATGAGAGATGGGGATTGTTACTTGGAAAGACAAAACGTCATTGAGGCCATTTACGTTTGTCGTCATCCTCAGGTAGTCTAACAAATGAATGGTAGGTCCAAGTACAATCCTGCTAAAAATTTACCGCGTACCCTGCTAATACCATTGGCGTGATGGTAGGCGAATGTTGATTCATTATATATGATGTCATATGCATAATTTATCCGTTTAAACTCGGAGGGGATACAATTTATGCAGTGATATAAAAAATGGATCAATGTGATATCCTTTTTAGGCCTTATCTAAGAATAAAATATTTCAAAAATCTCAATTATGCTTTTCTAGGTATAAATAATTAAACTGAGAAAACCGAATAACAGATATACCGCGTGATATAGATGACAGTGTTTAAACTAATCATGTCATATAAAAGTCAAGTATTACCGAGAAACTTTATTCGGTAAGTCCGCCGGGTGAGAGACTCCATAGGTGCCGACGTTTCGATGGCCGAGTCGTCCATCGTCTTCAGGGCAGAATAATTTTGGCCTGAATACTACAGACGACTCGGCCATCGAAACGTCGGCACCTATGGAGTCTCTCACCCAGTGGACTTCCCGAACAGAGCTTCGCAACATCTCACGCCGAGAAAGCCTCAGATCTTACTTCAAGTATTACTGCAAATATTATCAAATTGCTATTGTTATCTCTAATATTAAGAAACGTAAAATTTTATGCATATTTTAATTAATGCATGATGCATTATAAAGTTTTCTCTGTATATGTGATTAATTTATTTTAAATTCCCTCGGGCCCCACTCCATATTCCTCGTCCAGGGCTTCAAAATAAAAAGGGCGGCCGTGAGTTAAACTATTCATTTATAGTATCCAATTCCTTTTTATTACTTCATATCTTTTTCCAGTCTAAAATACCCGTTCGTTCCCCCTCCCGCTCGTAGCCAAATATTCTCCACTCTTTCGTCAGCTTTAGCGTGTCATTACCTCTCAGTGTGCCCTCTTGATTTAGATTGAAAATCCAAGAAAACTTCAACGCTCACTCTCTCCAAATTCCTAAATTTTACTTACATTTTCAGTCTTGTATCGCCTCTCACAATCCAAAGTGGCAATCGCATTTTGGAAAAACATGTTCAAATTTCAATGGAGTAGCCAAATATCTACCAAATACATCATGTACTGAAGACGAACGTGAAAAAATTGGCCTCGAGAGAACAATATGGCCGCTGACGTCATAGCGACATGTTTCGAATTATGTTGTCGGCATCGAATGCTGGCGAGTGTTCCGTTAAATTCTCTTCTGTATAATTGCTAATCTTCGGGGAAACAAGCCGAGTTGTGTGTGCCCTTGAAAATCGTTTTTAAAGCTATCACATGCATCGTTTTTTCTTTTAATTACATGAGATCATGAAATCGATCGGTATTATTTCTTATTCCCTTCACGATATCAAGCGGAGAGCCTATTGGATTTCGCCTTTAACTCTGCGTTGAGGAAAATCTAGAGCGAACGGTGGTATATTGGAGTCCATTCCTCCCAGCTATAAAAGAGCTATCATTATCTTATCGTAATTAAGGAATTCGAGATAAGACGTCAGTCTACTCTCATTATATCGCCGTCTGGAAAATTTTGCATTTTTGTCCTTCACTAAGAACACACTGATATTTTCTAAAATAATTTTTGTTTAATATTTAGTTTAAAAAATCCTGGTCCTTCAAAGCCAAAAACTTGTCTGGAGGTGCCAATTTAGCTGATTACATATATAAACAAGATAATACAAGCAATGCATAAATATTATTAAAATATTTACCCTTACTATACATTAAAATATTTATATGAATTTTGTGAAAAAGTTTTGCATACATTTCAGTACAGTCATTTATAGATGTGCAGGTCATATACTACTATTAAAGATACAGTTTTATAGATCAATTATTGTTATCAACCAGTTATTAGTTTCTTTTTTAACCTTGGATATTATTTTTAATCTTTTAAGGTGTGCCGGAAGATTTAAGAGCGTATAATATGTCATGCAAGTTTTTAAATTATATGTAGTATAAATTACTTAAAAGCGTATAATAATATGTGAAACATTTAAAATCTCAATTCATTTCAATTATCACTTATACCGTCGTAGATACATAACGCTGGGGATTCAGATAATTCTGGATAAGTGTGCGGGTTTGCTCAAACCAATGTTTTACTTTTGGTTTCTCACGCCTTTTTTGGCGTTCGGTAAGTTCGTGTAGCATATTTTGCCCTTTTTTAAATTTCGTTTTGCTCTTGCTTGACTTCCTCTTGACGCTATGAAACCGGATGGGGTGAGGAAAGGACATCTGATATATTGACGACTTTGTCGATAAACAGGCCATTTAATTGATGACCTCTGACGCAATATCCGCTGGATTTGCTAATTTATATCGTCTTATTAATGGACACTCATTGTCTTTTCACATCCGTTCGTCCAGTAACTTTTATTACGATGAATTTTAAAATCTGTTGCATTTATTATTATCGATGGTACTATTTTTTAAGAACTTCTACTGAAAAAATGGTGTCTTTAGCGAATAACCGACCAGTGTAGGATCATGGATAAAATAAGTAATGTATTTTTCATTTTTAGTGATTAAAGGAAGAAACTATTTGAGGCGGTTATGTTACTATACTCGCATCAGGGTTAAAGATAGTCATAAAATTGTAGCAACTTTATTAACTAGGATGTAACGTGTATATGATGAGTTTAAAAAAGTGATAATTTTAACTTGACATTTGAATTCTAATGATGAACGTTGTGAACAATCTTCATAAACTTGTCAAATTTGATAATGAGATGGGTTCTTGAAATGCGTCTACTCATACTCACTGAGATGACCCATTAAATTCGTGGAGTTATAGCCAGTAAATTAATCAGGATACGGCCTCAGTCAGTGAGAGACATGGAACCAGGTAAAGGATTGTTCTAAAATTTTAGGGAAAATTATGTAATCAGCATTTCTTTTGACTCTCACAGTCGTCGTGAAACGTCCTGAATCTCGCGTAAGTGTAGAGACGCCGTAATCTCTAGGTTGACGGAAACAGAACCTTATAAAACTAGGCATTAATGTTCAGTCAACATTATAACATGACCGTATAATAAAACGAACGATGTCAGGGATAACTTTGTGAAATTTCTCCATGATGGAGAACAAACAAACTTTGATGACACCTGAAACACCTGAAGATGACATAATCTTCCGAAACCTGGGTCGTGAATAAATCTTTCTAGTGAAATTTGCAAAGTTTCTTCTTTTTACATCATGACTGAATACATTAAAAAATCGATAGGCTTGAGATCGCAAATCGATCGATCAAAAAAAAATCGATAGGCTTTATCGCAAATTCATCTCGTTACGTAAGCGTGTACTACAAGACGTTTAAAGTGGCCATAAAATAGCCCCCGTTCCTATTAGCGGCATTAGTCCACGCATCTTTCCAACCACGAACAACTGTACATTCGCGGGAACATGCATCTTGTGTACACGCCTTTAATGGGGTGCTTGCACTTATCATTTGCCATGTAAAATGACTGGCTTTCGCAAATGCCTCAGAAAGTATTTGGGTTCGTGGCCCATATTTTTGCATCGTCAGAAATAAAGAGATCCTCTTCTCTATAACGAGGCCAAATTTCGCGAATTCAATGTGAAGTGATATTTTGCTGAAACAACTTTGAGTTTTTCTTGAAAAAACTGGCTCCACTCTCGCCCGTAAATATGCTGTCTTCCCAATTCTTTTATGCTCGTTTCGGAAGTCCTATCTTGCGGTCTGGGCGTTTTTCCAATACATTGGTCCGAATATCAATATTTGGGATACCAAAATCACAATTTCGGAGCGACCAATACCGATATCCTCTGTTGGATATTGGTGGTCGGAAAAAACAACATTTGTAATTGGAATATTGAATATTGGGTTACCAATGTTAAAAATTCGAGATTTGAATATTGGAACCAGGCGAGGAGGGTGGTCGGAGAGCGGCCTTATCTTTGAAAACAGTCGGCGCGCGTGGCACTTAGTGCAGCACTTCCTTTGCCACCTTTAATCTTAGCAATTACTAGGGAAAATAACCTAGTTTTGGTTTTCTCTTGTTTTATTAACAGACTTTTACATAATTAAGTCACTTTTTCGAAGTAATCCCCCACGGTACTAATACACTTCTGCCACCATTTTTTTAATTTTTACCTGTTAATATTGCTATGTTCAGTTTTCCACTATACCAATCTTTAATTTTGTCATTATTTCCAGTATTACAATACATATTTCCAATATTCCAATATGCCATAATATGGTAACTAGAAGCTTTCACTTGGTGGAAGTTCGTCATAATAAACTACAACTTGTTCCGATGAGATCACTGTGGAATAGGACGCCTGGGTGGCTTAATTGGTTAGAGCAGTCGGCGCGGAATCGAGGGATCTGGGTTCGATTCCCAGTCCAGGTGAATGATTTTTCCGCTGTGAATTTCACACGATAGTAAAATAGATGCCATGAATCTCCTGGGGCGACACTTGGACATGCTGTCGTCCGTCAACCTCCAACGAAATGTTTACGACTACTTGACTACATCGTCAGGTCCCATCACTTGATGATGGCGTGACATCCGAAACCGGTCAGAAGTTTTCAATAAATTGTGTAAGTCACAAAGTTTTATCTTGTTTAATTTCCAAAATGCCAATATTTTCTAATATTCAATAGTCCAATACAGGGTATTGATATCGGTCCATTTTCAATATTTTAAGATTTGATATTGGGATTCAAATACCGCCCAGCCGTACTCGCACATGTCGACAAGTAGTCGTAGACATTTCGTTGGAGGTTGACGGACGTCAACATGTCCAAGTGTCGCCCCTCAGCACCTTCATGTGTACCTATAAGAGTTACAAAGTAAACTTTGGATATCATGGATAAGGAGGAGGGGGTTGGTGGGGGGGCGGGGAGGATAAAGACTTGGGGGGGGGGGATTGTCAAGTATTGCCCTTCTCCCTCGGGGACTCTCAGGACGGAGGGGAGGGCTTGTGTGTGCCGTGTCGAGTAGCGGGGCCCGAGCTCTGCTGTGTGCTCAAGGTAGGGGCGGTGAGGATTAAAGAGAACGTATAGTCTGTTAAGGGGAAGGGGTTATTTAGTATGGTGGGGCAGATAAGAGGGCGGGAGAGGGGGAGGGACGGTCTTTGGGGGGAGGGGGGGTGGCGAGCGTGTTATGAATGGATGTGCAACTTGTTGGAGGGGCGTGTGGGAGGGGGGAGAAGGGGGTAGACGAGCAGGCCCGCCGATGAGTGCGGCGTTGCCAAGTTTTCACCCTCCCCGCTAAACTTCGTCTCCGCCCGTGCATTCACTGGGTGATTCATCGAGTGCCGCCGATGTTTCGAAGGCTTCTTGTTAGATAACTAATTGCGAGAGTGATGCATTAAAACGAAGCATATCAATTCATGAAGACACTCAATAGTTTTTAGAGAATGCAAACTTCGTGTGCTCGATACATGTTTCTATTCTTCTGATTTGATCATTTTTACTGTGTTTGTTGAAATTATTGAATGAAAAAACCTTAGAAACGTAGTCTTAAACCCCTTAGAGCGTAACATACCGCTTCATGAAGAAACTCGAGAGTTTTTGGAGAATGCAAACTTCGTGTGCTCGATACATGTTTCTATTCTTCTGATATGTTCATTTTTCTTGTGTTTGTTTAGTTTATTGAACAAGAAACTTTATGAAATCCTGGGGGTGCGTTTGAGTTTTTTTAAACATTCTTGTTACGGCTTTGGAAATTCTTTTTCAAACTTAAATGAGGTGAAAAAAATGTTGAGGTGCGTACAATTTGTAGAGATGAAAAACCCTGTAAGAAACTAGATAACTAATTGTGAGACTGATACATTAAGACGTAGTATGCCGCTTCATGAAGAAACTCAAGAATTTTGAAGGGATATAAACTTAATGTGCTCGATACATGTTTCTTTCCTTCTGATATGATCATTTTTCTTATGCTTGTAATGATTATCGAATAAGAAGCCTTAGAGCCTTATCCTCATTACAGCATTGGAACTTCTTTTTCAAAATCAATTGAAATACAAAATTAAATGTTGAGGTGCGGACAATTTTTGGAGATGATAAATGTCAATGTAGGAGAATTTAGTTCATGCTTAATAGTAACATATCCTATAAGAATCAATATGTTTTTATACGTGAAGACTTGTTGGGAAGGTATAGATGGAAGATAATGGTCTACAGTGAACCAATATTAAGATTTAACGACCAAGGATGATAGACTGTATTCTTAAATTCACCTTAAGAGTAGGTACAGATCTGCAGTGGTAACAATAACTTAGCTGTTAATGCACTCTCTTGCACTTATAATTACTATTATTTTTCGGGGCAATATGCCGTTAAAGAGGGGTTTAAATGGACGAGAGTAAAAGTCCCCTTGATGCTAACGGGCGTACGTCCGTATCTCCTTTCATAATATCTTTCTTTGATTCAATGTTCCTTTATTGACCTCAGTTATTCAATAATTAATATTGTTTATCGGGGTTTACGCCAAATTTATAACGCTTGCTTTCCCTCGCCGACATTTTGGAATAAACTTCATTCCGTCGTCAGGGCTTGGAATCACACTTTTACATAAATTAGTTCCAATTTGCAAATATTTTTTGTGGCCTCACTCTGCCCCAGTTTCACTCATTCTTGACCTAAACTGAACCAATAAATCAAAAACTGTGAAACTTTCTTGGTTTAATGATGATTGTAGAGTGGTTTTTTTTAAACTTTGATTCAACTATACCACATGTTGGACCACATGTTTCGTTCGCGTGATGATGTGACCCGTTTTTCTATCTTGCTCGAAACCTGGTTTTAAATTAAACAATTAATGCCTGCATACTGATTCATCCATTCTTTCTAAATTAAACAGTTTCTGGGACAACATTGTGTTTCAAATTTCACAATGAATAACTATGAATGCAAGGTTGCACCTGCTCTTCTCCTTTTCAATAACCTTGTACATTTCAAAGAGAATTTTTATTACAGCAACTGTGTAATTCATTACTATTGACGTCAATTGTTACTTAGTAAAAATCACTTTTACGTTCCACTCGTCAGTTCACAGATCAATTTATTGCACAATTCGGATTTTGATTGTGCATTAAATTGATCTGTGAACTGACCAGTGGAGTGTAAAAGTTATTTTTACTAATTAACATCGAACGCCTCAATTATGAACCGCGTTTTATTGAATTTATTCGTCAATTATTACTTCAAAATCATCCACAAAAAAGTTTTTTTAAATCCCGGCGTTAAATAGTGTAAGTTCATAATAATAAAACACAACAACGGCACTTTTTCACAAATTTTGACTCTAATGAACTACGCATTTCGACTCACGTAGCCATCATCAGCCATGAAGCCCCGTCTTGTATGATGACTTCGAGTCGAAGCGCGTCGTATGCCCCTGTTCACAGCTTTACAATTAAATTCTGTGAACAAGTGCAATTGTTTTTTATTATTGTCCACCTGTAGATAATTAATCTTGACAGTTGTATGTATGCACATGTCCCCGCAATGGTCTTTCTCTGTTAAGGCGTTGCCCGCTGTTTGTTTTCCCGTCTCTCGTCGTCTCCTAGCCGACCGATTGTAAAAAAATAAGAGGCGGCCGGCGGCGCGTCGCTCGGACCCGACTGGCTTTCGGGGCGTGGCCCACGGTTTGTGTGTGTGTGTAGCTCGGTGAGCGATGGTTGTGCGCGACATGTCTT
This sequence comes from Ceriagrion tenellum, assembly GCA_963169105.1. Taxonomy (NCBI): domain Eukaryota; kingdom Metazoa; phylum Arthropoda; class Insecta; order Odonata; family Coenagrionidae; genus Ceriagrion; species Ceriagrion tenellum. Next base: position 69,546,320 of record OY720643.1, read on the forward strand.
GCTTCGGACGCCATCCATCCCCAGTCCGCTGATGCGACGCGCGAAGAGACGCGCTTCGCTCTTCATCCTTTCGAGAGATCAACTCCGCGGGGCGGCCGCTGCTTCGTCCGCGATGAAAAATGACTCGAGGGGGGGCGTTTAGTAATCCAAGCCTGTTACACCCACCGCCCCTCGTCCCCCTCCCCGTCGGGCGGCTCATCGTTCAAGAGACGAGTTGAAAACTCTCATTACGGCTCGTTCGAAACAACTAAAAGGCTGTTAAGGTTGGAGTGACCGTGTTATTCGTGGTGTGGTTGTAGCTATGAATGTCGACTTGGGCGTAATTTTTCTCGCTTTTGCGGTTGCAATTCGTTGGTCTAAAAAGAGTCATTTTTGACCATTGATTTTATCGGTGGATTCAGGCGTAGCTCTATGGAATTCGTTGATATAATGATGATAGCTTGTAAATTTGTCATTCCTCATATTTTCATTTAAAACGACCCAGGTTTCTACGTTCAACGTCATCTTCAGGTGGCGTCATCTTCCTGAAGATGACGTTGAACATCGAAACCCGGGTTGTTTCAAATAAAAATATGAGGAAGAACTAAGTTATAAGTTATGACCATTAATTGCTAACCCTGTGAGTGCCAATGTCGCCGGGGTGAGGCTCTCAATTTTTTCCTGAAGTGACAGTGTTGATCCCAGCCACTCTTTTTTCGGATAGCTATAATTGTAAATAACTATGAAATTACCTTATTTGAAAATAAACACTTGTACAAATTTCCACTCTTTTATAGTGTATATAAATCTATATAATATAAATATATAATATTTCCACTGATAAAAGTGTGGAAATTTTACCAGAGTTTATTTTCAAATATGGAAATCCGTAGGTTCCGCAAAGCTTGTGCCAATACGCTCTCCTAAACTATGGAATTATTTGTATTTAATGTATCATTCCATTTTTTGAACCTCAGATTATGTTTTGGAATTACTTTTTCTCATATTGATCCAATTTGCAAGTTATATTTGTGGTCACTTGGATCTGAGGAAGCCTACAGGATAGCCGGCGAATTGTCATCCTCAAGAGGGAACAACGCGGCGGAGACCCCGGCAAGCCGAAGAATCAACCGCTTATTCAACCACTAAATTTCCCAATAAAATACTCTGGCAATTTTCCCATAGTTTTTTGCGTTTGAACATAGTGATAAAGAGTAAAATGTATGTAATGTGAAAAGAAGAAGTTATTATATTGGACGGTATGAGTAATGGGAAAGGCTAGATAGAATTCAAGGGTACAACTGTTAGATGTTGCCGATATTATGGTGTCAAAGTTCGATGAACCATCCTAAAATATGATAGTCTTGTTTTCCAAGAGCATAGTAAATGATTGATAGAACACCTGGCACGCAGATTGGTCTTACTTAAATTTAAAATAGGAACATTTAACCGTATTGTTTCTAAGTCATATTAAGTAAGAATTTTTTAATTATGATAAAGTGAAAAAACTGTTTAAAAAATAGTTATCACTAACAATTTCCATCGCATTTTTAAAATAATTAATCCTCATAGTGTATCGATCATTTTTCGGTCTCCCGTAAATAGTTGTCTACATTATCACGTATAGTAGATAAGTGTAATATTCCTACCCTCTTTATGAGATTTTTTACCTATGAAAAAATATATTGAACGCTAGAAGAAACTGTAAATAACAATTGTAGACAACTGTAAAATTAAATAACAAATGTACTTAGCATTTTTAAAGTGATTAATCCACATAGAGTGATTTCGATCGATCAAATTTCAATCTCCCGTAAATATTTGACCGCATTCACACGCGTACATATAACTACCCCCTTAATGAGATTTTAATGCATTAAAAAATATATCAAACGGTAGAAGAAACTGTATTAAGTAACATTTTCCATCGCATTTAAAAAATAATGAACGCTCATAGGGTATCGAGCAAATTTCAATCTCCCGCTAATATTTTAATACCCGTCCACATCATATGTATATGTAAAACTCCTTCCCAATCTTATTATTATTATAATATATTATATGATTATGCATATTATATAATTATAAAACCCTCTTAATGAGATTTTAATGCATTAAAAATATATCAAACGTTAGAAGAAACTGTATTAATTAACATTTTCCATCGCATTTTAAAAATAATGAACGCTCATAGGGTACCGAGCAAATTTCGATCTCCCGCTAATATTTTAATATCCGTCCACATCATATGTATATGTAAATCTCCTTCCCAATTATTGGGCCGCACGAATTAAAAGGTGGAATACAGTGATGACTATGGCCCGAGCAGTCGCGGTTCAACTTCCTTAATGGGCCCCTCTAGTGCCATGAGGTTTTTACGTTTGCTAATTTCTTCCCACTTCCACGCGGTGATGACCTGCGAATGCGAGCCCATCCCCGCTGACCCGGGAGTCCCGGGGGCGCGGACCCGACCCGTTTCGCCCCCGTCGCCGATTCCTTTTGATGATGGAGTGCGGTCGTCCCTTGAAAGAATAGCATCTCCGCGCGACTCGCGTCGTCCACTTGCCCCGGCGACCCCCGCTGTTGTCGGGCGCGGTTTCGAACGGGGGCGTCAACCATTTGTCTCTCCCACCACGCCTCGCTCTCGCTTGAGAAAGAGAGTTCTCCGTGGGTGACCACGTCTTCATCTCTGCGTCCCACTCTGCGATATACTTATTGGGCGCGTGACAGGGGGGCGCCTGAACACCTGGAAGCAGTTAAGTCATAAGTCATCACGCAAATTACGTCCAAGCTATTCTTTCTATCCGTACGATCTGTTGTTGCTTCAATGGTGGAGGAAACACTACTCTTGGTGTGGGATATTAACTGGAAAATACTATAAATTCAGTGCCCAAGCATTATCTTAAAAATGTGTACCCCATTCATTAATCTTTGCTAGAATTAGGGGAGTGGCATAGTTTTTTTGTATTTTTTTCCCCGCTACCCCGAAAACAGCACGTGAGGCAAGTTTCGAGAACCTTTTCCGCCCTTAATGTTTATTGCGAGTGACCAGGTTTTTTTTCCAATAAATTTTAGTTTCAGGCCTTAGTAAACTAAGTTGTTTTCGGCATAACGTAAAAGAAAATTTGAGTTTGGGTTAAGGCATCGGAGAACTGCAATTATTTCATTTGGAATTAGCTGGTTTACAAAGAAATGTGAAAACGCGCGAACATGCTCCAGGCGAGGAAACGTCCACCTTGGCTGGACTCGAACCCGCGACCATTGTGGTGGCGGACGAGTACTTCGACGAGCCGTGCAGCCATCGAAATGTTTGGTCGTTTTATAATTCTGAGTCATAAATTTAAGTCGTGATGCAACGAGATTTGGAAAAAGTATAATAATAAATACCGATATGCTCTTATATATAAATAATTTTACCTAACGGTTTTATGGGTGACATACTGAACGAAAAAAATATCTTACCTTGAATGTTGCCCGTAAAAAGCCGTTGCTTCGCCACTATGAGAAAGAAAAGTTAAAATTTAGACACTTCGAGGAATTTTAATGGTGTTATTATGCTTGTGAATCTCTTCTTTTAATCGTGAAATAATTACATTAGTGCCTTATTGATCAAAATGGCTCCTTGCAGTCAATCTGACTGATCTTGCTTAAGGTTGTAATAATTCCCTCAACTATTAAAATAAAAACTAAAGACATTCATTTTCACAACAATGGACGAATATCTTCTATGCTACGCGAAAATTAAACGTTTAGTTTCCGAGTGCTTCCCAAGTTCCCAGTTTTCCGTTGATGCCTTGAATAGTTTTAATGCGCCCAGAATGTTCTCATAAAATTTGAATGCTCTATATTTAACGATTCCATCTTGTTGTGAGCGTGTGATTACTTAATCCGTTTGTCTCCGCGCTTTATCAGAAGAGATACTGCTCTTGGCGTGTGTACCTACTCATTGATTCTGCCCTCACGTTTATCCAGGCGTGGCGCGACTTTCCATCTGATAGGGTGACATTGGTTACCATGGGGAATTGATTGATTGAATATTATCCAAATGAGTGATCTAATCGATAGAAAACGTCATCTTGCGTTTTATATCACCTTATCGCAAGACAAGAAAGATACGTTTCCCGTGAATTGTGGAGTTTCTGCGAATTTAGAGGTCAAATTTCAGGCCTGATAAAGTGAACTCAACTCGGGAGAAGTTAAGGTCATACGGTGAATGGATAAGCCGACACTCTTATCTGGCTGATAATTATATTATATCACTCTCGTAAATGCCGGAAATAAGTTTTTGAAACATCATCGCCTAGTTTTGATGTTCAATGTTGCTGTGATGAATATTTCTTTGCGAATTTCCGGCTAAAATGAGATAAAATGACATCTTTTCTCTCGACCAAACATTGACATTTAATTGAAAAAATTTCAAGATCTCCTTTATTAGTTCGTTCCGTTTTCGACGGTACTTGTGTTAGTTACAGCTTGATCAGTGATGAATATCAAACTCCGATATTTATATCAGAAATTATGTTGTGTACAGTGTAGATTACTTTATAACTGTGTCCAAGTGTAATGTTTCTCTCACTTCAAGGATTTAAATGCAGGTTGCTATCTTCCTGAATTCCGGCTTTCCATATTCCTGAGATCCCTATTCTTCAGAATTCTGACTCTATTTAATTCATCAGCCGCTAGAAAAAATCCTTCTGTTTTTATGTTTTCTGCAACCTTTTTCAATCCCTTCTGGTTACGTTATTATGTCTAGGCTCGTGTTATTGTGTTTTTTGAATGATTTTAGTTGATACTTTTTCTTACAATTTGTCATTTATTTATGTGGTATGTCCGCTTGTGAGAAAAGCCTTTGTGCCTTTTTTGATGTTGGTGTTTTGCCAATTGAGTACGTAGAAACTAAGCTGCGTCATTATCAGCTTCCAGCCGAGGCGTATTGCCTCTTTATCGGTAAAGCTGATCAGAAAGCTTTTGACGATGACCTTTGGTGAGAAACTGTTGCTTTAATCTGACAAGTTGCATGAATATTTAATGGAAATTAGAGCAGTCACGTAACTTTTTAAAATTTCGTCGTAATATTTATCATTCGTCCTCTTGATTCATTTTGCGAACGCACTTCTACACGATATTCGTGACGAGCAGTTGGTTAAAACGAAAACTGTTATTTCAATCAACTGCTCGTCTCGAATACTGTGAGCTCAAACTTAACCGCAGCATTATTTTTCAAATTAAATTGATCATTCAGGGGTCAGACGGTCTTGAAACTGGAAATTACTCTAGTTTTTTGAAATTTAATATGAAATTCAAAGATATAATCCGATTTTCCTTTCTTTTACAGGTTGGTAACGGCCTAACTCGTGCACGAGCATGATTTCATGGGGTGGAAAATTATGCTGGATGGTTTATTCCCCATGCAAGGTATGGGTCTTTGTGTACATTCTTTGTCATTTCTTACGATACTTACTTCGCAGCTTGCTGCATCTTCAGGTACAATTGTTTATATTTTGTTTATTGAGTGTTACAGTAGTAACCACCGCAAAGAAGCTGGAGGGGGGTATAAAAAACAAACTAATTTTTGTGCGGGAAGTGAGAGAAACATAGGTTAAGGGCTTGTGAGAAGGGAAATTTTTTCGGAAAGGAGCGGTTAGGGGTGCGGAAAAAGTAACTCGTTACAAAGGTTGTTTGACTCTCTGATAATTTCTATTTGCTCCAATGCATCCATCTTTCAACCTTTTGGTAGGCAAAATTTCGGGGATAATATCACTTACGTGATTATTACCCAGAATATGTTTGGCAAATTGTGTGTTGTTATCCATATTTAAGTCAATTCGTGAGTGTTCTATGAAGCGTGTCTTGTATTTCATCCTGTTTGACCAATATAAGCTATATTACAACTATTACATTTTCATACATACCAATCATGCCGTTCCCTTCCGGGGTAGGCCCAGTCACAAAGTTTCACTCATAAATACATATTTGTACTACTAACTCTGCTTCAATAATTTCCTCCATAATGACCTATCCTTGCAAACCTCTTTTCCCTCATTTTCCCCCCATACACTGCTTCATACACGCCCTCCTGTTTTTAAGACTCCTAATATTCCTCCTCCTAAGAATTTCCTCTACCACATTCAACCGCTTTAATTTAGCAAATACCCGACCTGATAATGTATCCACTTTGTCTTTACCGTTTACTAAAAATTTCGAAAGCTTTCTATCTTTCTTTCTTGTAGAAAAGTACACGGATTGTTTTCGATATGGATTCTAATGTAAATACAGTTTTTCCAAACATTGCATGTAACAAATTATATATATACATGGTGCATATACACAACCCTGGTGTATATGCACCCGTGCGAGTGACTTCGTACCACATCATTTGTTACATGCAATGTTGGGAAATTTGTTAATTTCGTCGTTTTAATAACGACAATGTTGGGTTTATCCACCGCGACAGTGGCTTTGTAAGCACGACTTCGTCTCATGTGCTACAATGTAGACTTGAGGCCTGAACATCTAGTTCGCATAAACCCCCCTCGAAATTCGCCTCGAAGGAAGATGGCTTGGAGGTGTAACTGGCTAACACACCTGACCGGCAATTGGGAGATCCGGGTTCGAATCTCGGTCAAGTCAAATGATTTTTTCATAGCGAATTTCAACCCTGGTGTAAATTCAGTTATTGAAAATTCGATACTTTGAAAAATTAGATCGATTGAAGTGGTGCTGTATTTAATTAAAATGATAGCATATCACACTGTTCATTTAAGCGTTCATTTCCCCGTAAACTCAGTCTCTATTGAGCTGGTGAAAAAAATTGTTTTCACTCAGCGGCGCGCGTCCCATGATTGGAAGCCATAAATTTTCTTTTCTCAATCAATGCATCATCATCGTGCGCATTCTTCCTTTATTTTTCGTGGGTAAATTGTCCCGGCGGCGGCGGCGGGCGGAAAACAGGAAACAACTTCTGTCGAAGAAATCACCCTCGCCCGTTCTATTTTCAGATAATTCCTTTAAACCCTTGAGCGTGCGTGACTCATCTATACTTAACTCTTCACGCACTCCCCACCCTCCTTTCAAACGGAAGTATGTCAGACACGGGATAAATCAGATGGGAGAGATTCATTGACACTTTTTTTAAAGCCTGCTCCCTCACTTCTACGCATTGCCGGCGCGTGGGAAGAGTTAGATGAATGCTTGTCTTCATAGCTCATGATTAGAAGAGCTAATTATTTAATGAGGGATCCGTCGCTTTCCCGGCACATCGTATGAGTAAATTCTTCACGGGTTTCCAACTGCGTCAGGGGTTCAAGTACCGACAGTTCGATGGATAAAACCCCGTTCGCTAAAACTAAACTCAGTGTAACGTGGTTTGACTACTCGCCACGCCGTAGTTGAGCCCTGGAGAACCAGACACCAGTTCACAACGACTCGACGCGTCGCGGCGTAACCTGTGTTGGCGTACCAGAACTTGAGCACAGCTCAACTTTCTCTTAAGGTGGTTTAAGCGAATTATCATTTCCCCAAGAAATCAATAAATAATGAAGTCTTCTCGGGTTTTCCACCAGATTAGGTAATTGTTGGCCGACGTTTCGATGGCTACCTCCGCCATCGTCCTCAGGGTATCGTGCATAATGCCCTGAGGACGATGGCGGAAGTAGCCATCGAAACATCGGCCAACAATTACCTAACCTGGTGGAAAACCCGAGAAGACTTTATTAGTATCATACGTCGGGAAAAAACAAAATCATAAATCATTACATTTGGTCTAATGTTAAAGAAAAATATCTCACCACTCCAAAGATACAACGATATTAGCCCTTACCGAACTACTTTCCAAGATTTTTGACAAATTATACCAGCCCTTTACATAGGAAATGGTAATTTTATGCCCTCTTGAGAAACTTCCTTGAAAAAATGAGTCATTCCTAACACCTATTTCTCGTCAAAAAATTAACAGTGAGTAGTTTGTATGTTTTCTCAACTATATTTGAAAACAAATCATTTTGCCGCCGCAGTATTGTTTTTCCCGCTTGTTTACCATATTTATTAGTAAATTACGTATAACTGAGGCAATTAGGCATTTAAAATGCATTACTAAATGTTTAAGCCCTGAAGATAATTATATGTTTACCTTAATTTGTGAAAAAAATCAAGATATCCCATAGAATGGCAATGTAGGCTGGAGTCAGTATATTGGCTGGTTTTCGTGATGTAGTATATGCTTCGTTTTAACGCTTTGTTCTCTAAGATTTTACCGCAAGGAGTATTTACATGAAATTTAAAAAATATGCGAGGCAACACTAAGCCTAAAATTTCTGATTACAGCAAATTTTATTAATCTTACGAAAAAGTCATTCGTAGCATAGGTTCCTCCTAAATGTACTGCAGCTGCTAAAATTTAACATGTTATTCGAATGTGGTCTCCATTATGGCGAGGGAACTATCTCCCTCAAACTACCTAAATTCCAACCAATAGAGTGGCTTACCACGTTATCGGTTTTCAGGGAGCAATCGATTGCTGCTCTCGATATCTCCTCGAGGAGCCAATTAGAAAACATTGTTTTGTTATGATGTCGCCTGCGGGTACGTTCAAGAGAAAATGTACTCGGAGAAGTTGGTTAAGTTATTGAACAAATAACCCTATCGTATACAACAAACCTACCATACCAGCAAACCGTTTTAATTCTTCTCTATTTCATTGCGATATTTACTATTGATGAACACCGCAACTGAGCTATTTCGTGGGAGTACGATAACACTTGAAACTCACTACGCTATCGAATGGTCTCATCAATCGATTGTAAAATCGACTTTGGCAGTGGTGATCTGTGATTGGTTACAAATTTCGGTCGCTGTCTCACTTCCGGAGAATGAGCCAAGCTATGCCGAGTTAAGTTGTTGTGAACGGGCTTTAAATCCACCAATTTTTACCTTGAAAACGATATCAATAGTTCGATATCGAAGCGTCGATATGTGTCACGTTGACACGGTTGAAACCCTTGAAGAAATTATTCTTTAAGTGGCTCCACCAAGAACGGACCTAAGAGTCATTTTGTTCATATTACGTTACTGTTGTTTCTATGAATAAAATGTAATTTCGGCTAAGTGTTCACGCAAAAAATATACCTACTAATGATTCATGAGTAAAATAACTGTGAGCGCCGCCCTGATCTCTCCTGTGAGAAGACTGAAAATTCGCGCCGTGTCCCTGTATGTTTTCATCGCTTCGTCTTTTCCCCTTGAGTGTGGATTGAAGACGTATTAGTCTTGGAAAATGTCCTATTTGAGCTCCCATCACAAAGGTGAGTCCTTCGCGGCCATGTTAGGGTGGCACTGGGAAACGGATAGGGTTTCTTGTACGTTTTGCTTGGCATTTAGCCTTCCTACATGGCGCCGAGACACTAGGAGCCCAAGGATTAGGCGATAATTATGTAGTGATCATGGACCACGCGATAATTTACCATCGACCGGAAATGTCACTTCTTTCTTCAAGAAAAAAGTCGACTGCTGTCGGTTTTTTGAACATCCATCTCTGCGATTCGCGTCGATAAGTGTTTCCTCTACTGAGGGATGTTTTTGACTACGCTGTAAAAACGAGAATTACGGGAATGGGCATATAGATTTTGGATGAGACTTTTTCAGTATAACATCTATACATACCATTTACCATCGACGATATTTTTCGATCGATTTACGTTTGAAAACGATAGCATAGGTTGTTGTTAAGGCACCTAGCGAAAAATAAAATTATAAGGTTGTTGACAGCTATCCACTTGATGCTTCCGAAACATTATAATTTTTTCATTCGATATTTCTTCCGAACCTTTGAAACCTGTCCCAATATGAGTGGAGAACTACAAAACTCTGTAAGTTGTTGTAAGCTCTATCACTGTCAGGCGCTGTTGTTTTGTGTAAAATGCTCATTATGAAAATGAAGCTCGTATAAGTTTGAATTGATGGAATTCGTCTGATGGCATCAGGGAGCCTCAAAATGTGTACCGCTTAAAGCTTTCAAAGGTAACTTAAGCCCCTTCAATGTGGCATTTTTGTGATAAAATTCTTTCCTAAAGTATCTTTATTTTAATTGCTTTTAAAATCAGGTATTCTTTAGGGCGATGGAAATGATTTTTTAAATTTATATATCTTTTGTTTGTTTTAAGTTTTTATGTCATTCCTTAATTTAGCTATAACTTCAAATAGGAGAATTTTTATTTTACGTAAGCTTGAACGAGTGTGTAAGCAAAAAGATCTAGACAAATTTCAAGCTATCCGGGACTAGCCACGGAGTTCCACTTTTACGCAGTCACCCGCAATGCACACATGTGCGATTTTCCACAGAGAAAAAAGATCTAGACATTTCCTTGCGATTGTAAAACTCTGTCCTTTACCAAAATCGGTTAATAGAAAATTTTAATTAAAGAAATTATTCTGTCGCGGTATGCCCTAACAACAAGGCAAAATACACTGGAGCTTAATAATAAAGAATCGAACTCTTACGGATTGATTACAGTAATAAGGGCGAAACTCCAATAGCCGCAAACAAAACGCTATGGAGTTTTAGAAGAACAAAACGCTTTGATCACGACTATTGGAGTTTCACCCTTATTATTACACGTGAGACATGCTTCATCTTTACAACACTTCTGCCCATCGTTCGGGAATTGTCCTCGATCCATTCGTATTTCCATCGACCCTGATCGAAAGACGGCGGAAACCTTTAAGCTCAACCCTGCCCGGAAACATCAGGTAAACGTAAGGGCACTGCACCATTTGACAGCTTCTCTATCGGATATGATGCTTCTGCGATGAACCCCCTCGTTTTGAGTTTTCATCCGCTCTCGAAAATTCCAAGCTTCGGAGGACAATGAGGGAAGGAAACTACGTCAGGTGGTCTGCCCTCGACCCCAAGGGTGACATTCTATCTGGGAGAGATTCCCCGCAATACCCCGATCTCGTATTCCCTGTAGGCATAAGGAATGGGGAGGGGGTGGGTAACGCCCCGCAGGCGGGCCGCTCTCTCTCCTCCCCCCCCCCCTCTCGTCCCCATATGTCACAGGGGTACAGTGTCGATGGCCTCTTTTTTACGGCGGCAGCGGCGCTACCCTCAGCATTGTGTTGCTTGCGGTGGTCCCGGAGACGGTGTAGTTCGGATGAGGAAGGGTTTTGGAATCCGATACTTGGGAAGCGGGCGGGTGGCCCACTGGGGGGTGGATTATATGGTGAAGGAAATGCCTGAGTGAAGGAAGGGGATGCCTACTTATTCCTACGAGGAGCGTTCGAACCGCCTACTTTTATCTAATCCTAGCCTCCTCACGACACTTTATGTGGAATAGGAGGAAACCAGTGCCAACAATGATCAGTTTGATCATTCACAGCGGAAGATCGATAAATCGGAATTTTATACAATTTATTGGTTATAATAAAATTTAACTTTTTAAATCAATTTTCTGGAACTTGCCGCTTCCTGAAAAGAGCTTTCCATGAAAATAGCAATAATATTAGATTAAAAATACTTTTTTACGTTTTTTCCCATTCTCCGATTGAAGCGCAACGTAATTTCACGTTCGATTTGCGAGATAAACAGCACGGAAAGGTAACATTTTGCTGTTCATATGAAACAGAGGAGAATTTTTCTAAAATCACCCATAATAGAAATAAAATGATATTTATGTTCGTTCTCGGTGGAACCGCTTTGAGGATAATTTCTTCAAGGGCTTCAACCGGGTCAAGGGTCACGTATAGATGCTCCGATGGCCAACTCTGACATCGTTTTCAAGGTGAAATGTGGCGAATTTAAGGCCCGTAAACAACTTACTTATTCCGACGAGGAGCGTTCGATCCGTCCAATTTTACCTAATATTTCCTGCCTCGACATAACGCGTTACATGGAATAGGAGGAAGCCAATGATATTAATAACTGATAATATACAGCCGAAGATCGATTTTTCGGAAATTTTAACAACGGAAGTACCTGAATAACGAAAGTTTTCAAGAAACTCGCGAACCTTGACCGGAATTTATGATGCCGCGCCATGACGTTGAAGGCTATTTACCGTTAAAATAGCCTTTGTAAAACAGTGTTTGGCTTTTTTTTGTCTTTTGGATTAGTGGTGAAAAACCACCCAGGCGGGACTCGAACCCACAACTGGCCCCTCGGACTGGCAAAGGAGGACTTAACCCTTAACCCCGCCGCCACCGGGGCCGACTTTGTTTTTGATTTTCCATAATAGATGGAGTCTAATTTTCAATCGACGGTCTGAAAGCGATTCCCACCCCAGTTGTTGCAAGAGGTCAGGAAAACTAACAATACTATCTTAAAGGCCTTTCATATACCTTGCTAATATTCACAGTATAGATACATCTCTGTCGGTAAAAGGAACAGGTACATCTCAATTTCTAAAATGCTCTCTAAAGATGCTATGTTTAGGATTTCCGAAAATCTGGAATAATTGCCCCTTAGGCCAGGGTTTCCTTAATTTCTCGTTCGAAAGTCGAGGCGTAGGTGTTGCTGGCTGAAACAAAAGAACGCGGTGTCAAGCTTGAAAGCTAAGCGAATGGAATGGGTGACGTCACGGTCAAGAAGTCGACGACGGCAGCAGGCTGATGGAGGCGGCGTTGTGGTATGCAGGTGTATATGCGACACTCTGTTGAGCCGCGCACACTCAAAACAACGCGAAGCTCTGCAACGTCACTTCCGTCAACCCTCCCTTCACATTAGAGGCGATTTCCGGCGCGGCCCTGTTTTGTCCTCCCCCTCCCCCGCCCACACCCTCTTCCCTCTCGAACTAATTTTACAGCGAATAATATTAAGTTCTCTCAATTTCCGCCCTTCGGTCCTCTCAAGTCACCCAAAGCCATTCCAAGGTTACAAAACACGCAGCCACTTTTCTCCTACGATGATTCGACTCCTATCCTGAAAGACGTACCTCGTAGTACATGCAGTATACATCTACTAGTTATGTAATTTATATACCAATTGTCAATATCTTCGAACATTTTATCTAATCTTCTACTCACGCATAAAATTTATGAAAGTTTAGTCTATATATAATTGGTAATGTACATAAAAATTAGTCAGTAAGAGTAAACTAACCGGTCATTTGTCTTAAAACAACTCTTTTATCTAGTAATTATATGTTAGCATCGTCTGTTTTCTCTTCTCTTTTGATAATAAATCATATTGTCAGCGCAGTATTTTTTTCAGGATCACAAAAAAACCTTCCGTTGTGAAGGAATCGTAGACGTACCGCGCGAAAAAAAGAGTCAACTTAAAGACTTATTTAGATATTTTAATTCAATTACTTAGAATTTCAGTATTATACTGCACCATTAATAATGCTATATTCATTTCATGCTTCCTACATTTCCTGACATTGCAACGCATAAATCGAATATGGTCTCTATTATGACTATGGAACTATCTCGCTCAAACTACCTTAAATGTGTTGTTCCTTGCTTTGTGTCATTACTTTTCACCCTTCTCTACTATTAGCTTTACGGGATGGCTCGCCACTTCGTATCCACGGTAACGGATGGACGAACGGGAACGAACATTTATGATTGACGGACTGAAAGTGGCTCCTGAAACTGCTGCAAGTTGCTGAGGCAACTTTGAATTTCGGTTTGATTGATGAGAGGAGAAATAGCTATGCCGCTGCGTCCCGCCCACGTATTGACTCGGAGCACCTTGCCCTCGTTAAATCTCTCATTTCTACTCGTTCATTAACGTTGGAAGCATGGCGCTGGTACATAATTTAAAGTAACGCAAACTCTTTTGCATGGCGTTAACACCTAATTCCTTTTATATCGAGATATACGATGATGCCTGATCTGTCGAGCAGCAGAAAGTTACTACCTCAGAGTGCACGAGTAAATTTAATTGAACTGATGAAGTGAGTTTATTTTTAGTTCCATCGTAGCAAGATCTTGTGGAGCGTGTAATTTATTCCTGTGGTCGACATCTTGTGGGCTATTGGTGGTTTCTTTGAGGATTTAACTTATCAGCGGTGATGTCCATTTTGGGTATTATCTATAAACACCTATCGAGAAGTTATCTTGTCGGAGATACAAGCACTGTGTCCATTCGAATGAAAATAATGACACCATATCTTGGGATGAAAGGTTAATGGTGTGCATGAAGTATTTGGTTTTTTTTATAATCAACTACTCTAAATGATTCTATAATGATGGACTTAAATGTTTGAATGCGGGTTAAATAATGTATAAGAATGAAAAGACCATTTTTGTGTTAAGGTTCTGATGCACTTTCATATTTCCGAAGATTTTAATATTGGAGGACAAGGCTAACTTAAATTTTGTAGTAAATAAAGGGAAAAGGTGTTGTAACAGCAAGGACTCACTCAATTCGGTACAATTTTGGAAGGCTCGCCTTCTCATTGACCGGAAATCAGCGCAATATGTTGTAAAGTCGTAGTTAGGAAAACGTGAGCGCAATTTCAACCCGTCTTTATGTCATAAGTTTGAAATTTCCTCGAATTTTCGGAAAAAATTTGATTTCAATTCGTCACGAATCATTCTAACAATTTATTTTTCCATCTGTACTTACTAATAAATAACACAAATTCCTCTGTAACTTTTTTGTATTCCATATTTCAAAAAATTTAATGTTAACATTTACAACACCTCCCACTTCTCTTGACCTACAGCCCGCATCCACACCACCCTAATCGCTCAACCCCTCTACTTACCCCCCAAAAATAATTGTATATTAATCATTGCAAGCCCGGTTAAAAGACCTGAAGGTGATGCTTAAGCGTGGAAATAAGGGTCGTGTGTTGTTTTAATCTGTGGTGTTATAAATGTTGTCGTTAAATTTTTGATATGCATACTCCACTTAATGCCCTACATGGAATTACTTGGAAATGTGGTTTACGTGGAAAGCAATATAGGCTCTGACAGACTTTTCTCAGCGTAATGGAATCGATGTGAATTAATTAAAGGTATTCATTCAGCAAAGCTTTTTTTCCGAATTTCGACCTCCCACTTCAGTTAGCTCTGCGAGGTTGACTATGAAGGTGGCACTGGCTTGACAATGTGAGTCAATAAAAACCCTAAGCTATACATTTTTTTACTCGGTTTAAAAAAAATACTGCTTCCGCTGGTGAAATGGATTACCTCTTGAAAACCAAAATAAAGTTACAAATGATGCCGATTTTTCCAGAAATATATATATATATATATTAATGACCACATTTGTCCAGCCATAGAAGAGAGCCATTGGGATGGAACTCTCGTATTTTGATTTCAATCACGGCAGTACTTCGCTCATCCATTAAAAAATAAATTTATAAAAGATGCAGGTAAATACATGGATATATTTTTAATGATCACATTGTCCAGCCATATGAGTCAACTGCTGCGCCGTTCGAATGGAACTACCACATTTTTACTTCAATGACGACAGTAATTCGCAAGTAACTCTAAAAAAATCGGTGGTAATATGCCTATATTTGGTTTCTCGTACAAATTGATATTTTTCTGTTGTAACCTAAGCAATCTTAATGACAGCTCATATTATAACAGAAACTACAATTACCCTTTTCCTCAAGATATTTTAATGCTTACGACGCGTTTTAGCTCACAGAGCCATCATCAGGTACAAGACGTATTTAGTAGAGGGCACATCACATTTATACATTTGACATGTTTGAGGAGGCGGGGAGGTGGGGAACCCAAATAAGGTGGGGGGAGCGGTAGGTAAACGGGAAAAAAAAACCAAGGAAACATCAGGAAAAACCAAGGGTATGAGGTGAAATCCTGTAAATCCTGGGGGAATGAAGGAACGGTGAAGACCAGGGAAACGGAAAGACAAAAAGGGGAAGAATAAGGAGGATGGTAAAGGAAACGCGTTGAACGCATAAAAATATGTTGTTCTGTGCGTATAATAAATATAATAAAGTGCATTGTTGTTTCTGTTAGAATATGGCGAACTTCCATGATATCCCGCCTGAATTTGTTAAAATGGCAGCTCATGTTAAGGTAGTCAGATCGAGATAGTTCCCTAGTCATAACAGAGACCATATTCGAATTATACGTTTTGATTTTACCAGCTGTACGACACATGAATAAAGTATTGCATTATTAACGGTGCAGTAATATAGTTTCATATTACAGAAATGGTAAGTAATTAGATGAAAATATCTAAATAAGTCTTCAATTTGATTAATTTTTTTCGCGCGGTGCGTTTGAAACTCCTTCAAAACGGAAGATTTTTTTGTGATCCCGAAGAATTTACTGCGGTGAAAATATGATTAATTCTCAAAAATAGTTGATAAAACATACAAACTACACGCTGTTAGTTTTTTTTACGACATCTAAGTGTTATAAATTCTTCATTTTGTAAATAATGTCTCTCTGGAGTGAATACACGTACCATTTCCCATGTAAAAGGGCTGGTATTTTTTGGCAAATAAATCCGAAAGTAATGTGGTAAGGGGTTGAATTTTTGATCTCATTAGAAGGGTAAGATATTTTTCTCTCAAATCAGACCAAATTCATTGATTTATAGGTAAAATGATATTTCGCTCATGCTACATTAAAATCTTCACATTCAAGCATTCTCTGAATTAATGTACAACTAACAGAAACCGTCTTTTATTATCTACTCAGTTTATAAAACGGACTCCAAAGATGCCAAATTTAAGTTTTCAGAAAATCTGGAATGACTGACGCTGATGGCTGAGCCACCATAAGAGACTTGATCCGATAATTGAATTAATTCAAAACCTTCTCTCCACGTATTCATCGATCGTTTCGGCTGTCAAAGCCGCCGCACAGACCCGAATCTCACAGAAGATTCCATAATAGGCTTCCAGTCTGATGGTTCCCGAATCTTTTCGCTTCCTTCCTCTTCACTACGCTCTCCTTTCAATGCCTTTGGTTGGGTGGGGTCGCATTATCTTTTTTCTCCCGGGGCTCCAGAACGTTTTGAACGAGTCTCTCTATATTCCCCTGTCGCTGCACCCATTGGTGTGTATATACACCTACCTACACGCCTCCTCCTCCACCTGCCCTACCATTAGATTGGCGAGGGTGGGCCGAATAGCGGCGGCGACTTGGCAACATCGCGCCCTGGCAGTTCGTACGAGGTGGAGTTCGCGTCCGTAGTGTCGTAGCGCGCTTTTTGAATGGGCGCCCAAAATTTTTGAGGATTCTTCACCTGAGTCATTCATTGGTCGTTCAATCCCAAAATTGGTTACCTTCAGCATTCAATCCATTCATAATACCCTGCAATATGTGCAGTTAGTACTACCAATGCGGCACAGTATTAAAGAAACTAGGAGAGAGTAAAAGAGAGATGCTACTTCGCTCTGGTTATACTACACCTCCAATACGCCGCGAGCATTTGGGACACTGGACAGAAAGATTTAGCAAAAGAAATCAATAAAAAACAAAGGAATGCTGCGCGCTTCGTTAAAAGCTGCTACGAGCGAGCATATAGTGTTTCTCAGCTTTTAGAGAGATTATGTTGGGATCCGATTGAGTCTCGGAGGCTGCGCGATAGACTTATTTTGCTTGAAAAATTCGGAGCGACATAGAGAATATCATTTTGACGCCTCACTACATCTCTCACAGAAGGGATACAATAAGAGAGCTACATTGCCGAACAGATGGATACAAAAACTCTTTCTTCCCGCACACAATAAGCGACCACAATAAAAAAGTGAGCCCCGCTAAATACACTCCCGTAATACACGTCACCAACTCATCTAAAAAAACCTCATCCTTCATACCTTTACACGGCTGCTGTCCTAACACCCCCTTCCGTACGCCCATGCGGTGGCTCGCAGGGTAATATGTAGATGTATATAGCTGACAAGGATACAATCATAAGGTGTCATACCTACTAATTAGGTACTCCTCCTTGTGACAAACCTAGTTTAAACTCTACTGGCTGCTTATATGGCTTTATGTCGTTCGCGGAAAATGTCACTTTTTAAACTTCTCTGTTCCGCATCTTATTTCTTTAATTTTATTCTCATTATCATCTACCGGAGTGTGTTATCTTCGGGGCCTGGTCATTCATTTATCAAGTTCCTTGACTTTTTGGCAGTCTTTTAGTTTTAGCCATCTCGTGAGAGCTCAATAAATCATCCTGTTAAGTCTTTGGGATGGTTTATAGACTTGGATAAAGTCGAGTGGCGATGGCTCGCTGGCGCCTTTCGGCGTTCGCATGCATCTGCGAGTGTTCTCGCGTTACTTGCATCAGATTTCGCAACATTCCTTACCCTTGGCATCTTCTTCGACCAAGACCTATGGTCTTTGTTTAGCCAAATATTGAGTAACGTGTTGCGCAAGAACCGATGAAGTGCACTGGTGCCAACCTTGTAAAGTGATGATATGTGAATAATATAACAACCCTTAAACTACTTCTCTTTCGTATCATTGTATTCAATAAAAATTAATGAAGTATTATAATACTATTTTATGCACCTAGGAGTATTTGAATCAAATTTGTGATCAATTTACTAAGTGACAGGGGTGTCTACGCGGGGGTTAAATGACGCAAGTTGCGCCATTGAAATTATTGGAAGGGAGTAAATTTTGAATAATTATTATATTAACAAAGGTGGAATGATGATTAAAATTTAAAGAATGTGGAAGACGAGAGTGACAAACGCAATCTTAGGCATTCTAGATATTATGTTTGGGGGGAGGGGAGGGGTAAGATTTGGGGAAATTTTTTCATGAAAGAAGGATATTAAAAAATATTATGCATAAAAAGATATTGGATAGGATTTTTGGGATAACAATAAAGATTTTTGTTCAAAATTATAATCCTTTTCTTTTTTAAATATTGCCTTTGAAATATACTATTATTAAAATTTATTTATCATTTCAAATTTAAAACAAGGAAGCCGGAGGGAATAACTTAATTTTATGGGGAGAAATTGGAATTTGGGTTGAGTTTTGCGCAATAGCTTTTGAGGGGGATCGGTACCCCTGTGGCGAGGTATTGATCATTTAAGTCGACCTTTTTTGCACTACGTTATATGGAAAACAACAAAATCCAAGCCCCAAAATTTCCTATGAACAAGGAGCTATACTCAGAATATCTCCTAAAAACTACATAAAGAGAGATTAGACTTTAATTAAAGTGAAATTTGAAATTTCTGGGCGATTGACAGCATATTTATTTCGAATGAGTGAAATAAAATCAAGCGGAGGCGTGAAAATACGTAGTCGAAATCAAAATACGGCTATACTGTATGAATCAATTGGAAAACTATTTTCATAAGTTTTAATAAACCGGGTTTTTTCATTAATTTCCTGAATGTGTAGCTCTCTGAAGATTTGTAAATTTTTTGATAATTGATAAATAAGATTGATCTTTTGCCTTCGGATATTTGCGGTATATCATGATTAGCGTAGCAGGCTAAGAAATACCTTGAATACAATTATGTTAGCAGCATTGAATCATGTACTGTCCACTTCCCTCCTCTCCTTAACCAACCGCTTCCACATGAGTCTTCCCCTCCTTAAAGTCACGCAGCGCTTGAGTGACTACCACCATGTCTCTCTACCACTGCTCAAGATTCCTACGCAGGGGGCCCGAGTTCGAGTCCAGCCTACGAGTCGATTACTATGGGTTACCGCTCGTCTCGTTGTGCGAATATTCTTCTCCTTGGAGCTCACATTGCTGCTAACATTTAATTCTTTTGTGTACACACGTTCTGCAGATAACATTCGCGATGCGCTAACGAAATTTCCGAGAAAAATCTTCCGTTGATAAAAGAGGGGGATGGGCGGTTTGAGATAGTGCCCCGGTATCTAAATGCCCTCTAGATGACGCCGACCGTGAAGAGGTTATGTGTTATATAGCACTGTGGCTGCAAATGTAACACCGAGGCGTCGCTTCGAATAAAAGGACGACTGCGTGGCGCGTAGCTTTCCTTCGAGGTCGCCTACAGCCTCCTCTCGTATGTGGAGAGATAATGCTTTGCGGCGTTCGGCTTGATACTTGTACTGCCTTCTGCTCCTTTCATCTTTCGCCGATTTGAAGTTTGTATGGTCGGGGTGCGCTCTAGAAAATGAAGATGGGAATTGCTTCATGTTGGCCTGGGATATGGTGGATGAAAGGATCCTGGCACTCTGTTATCTCTGCAACCGGATCGACGACCGATTAAACGGAATCGATCGGGTTAATGCGTTTGCCAGAGGCACATCCCGAGGCTGTTGCTTCGAACCCTGGGTTAGTGTCAAGTAGGTTCGCATGCAACTGTTTAAGGTAGTTTGAACGAGATAGTTCCATAGTCATGAGTGAGATCATATTCGAATTATTCGTTTTAATTTCAGCAGCTGTAGGAAGCATAATTTAAATATTGCGTTATTTTTGCTGTAATAATATACTTTTATGTGACAGCAATTCTAAGTAATAAAACTAAATTCCGAGTAATTAAACTTAATTCTAAATAATTGAAGTAATAATAAATTCTTTAATTTGACTCATTTTTCCCCGCGGTAGCTTTATGAAAACGCCTTCACAACGTGAGGTTTATTACGATTCTGAAACAATTACTGCGGTAATTATATGATTAATGCTCGGAAATAGTCGAGAAAACATACAAACCACTCATTGTTAATTTTTGACGATACCTATTGGTTAGAAATTCCTCATTTTTTAAATAAGGTCTCTCTGGAGTGCATACACCTATCATTTCCTATGTAAAAGGGCTGGGATTTTTCGTCAAAAATCTCGGAAAGTATTTCGGTAAGGGGATGATATTTTGGTATTTTTGGAATGGTGAGATGTTTCTCTTGAAAATGAGGCCAAATTAAATGATTTTCAAGTGATATTGTTTTCTGCTCAAACTGCCTTAAGCTGGCCCCTGTTTACGTAGGGGTAAAGTCCTCGACTGCTATTCCTGGGGTCGCGGGTTCAAGTCCCGCAGGGTGGGATCACCCAGAGCATGGATGTATGCCAAGTTCTTTTGGCCCGGTCCTTGGAAAACCAGATGACAGCTTTGCAGCCTGTTGGGATTCCAGGGACATACGGGCTAATAGATTAGTCCGGAATGCAAAAAAATATTAGTTGGAAATAACCACTATAATAAACTTTTTTCGCGAATGACAGTCTTAAGCTAGTAGGAGACTCGATCATGTTACAAAATATGCTGATCAACTACCACTATCTCTTTTCACACTCTCAGTTGAAAGTTATCGGAAATGTGGCATTAGATAATTTTCTTTCATATAATTTTGATCATGATTGGCATATTTTTACATCCTCTCATACTTCTGATCTTGTGGAAATGCTTACTAAAGAAACAATAAAATTATTACTAGACGGAGATTATGTTTACGTGAAATAATTTCAAGACACACTTAATGCACGGTGGCAGATTGAATGCCATACTTCTTTAGGTGCACAGCCATATAATATCCTCTGTCGTACTGAAACTCCTCTCATCTGAATCTTATTCAAGCGTTCTATACCTAGCGTTTAAGCTAAGGGTATAACGGCTCCCAGCTTAGTCTTTTATAACGATTTCTGTTCACTCTCAGCAGTTTGCAACGAAGCATTCGACTTTCCTTGACTTTTGATGTATTTTTTTAACTTCCATCTGCAAAACATTACATTAAAAAATTATTAAACATATCACCGGAAGCTTTAGGTGGGCTCCGAGGTTAAGACCTGAATTGAGCCACCATCAATGTTTAACATGTTCCTTTCACAGTAGAATAAAAACAAAACATTTAAACATAAAAATCAAATATGTAAACATTTGAAAAACATGCAACATTTACATTTGACAGAAACTCTCTCTGAATATTTTACAACATTTTAATTTGCATTTGATTAGCAGTGGTATAAAACACTTTCTTTAACGGATAAGAATCAGAAAAAAGATTCAACGTTTCTATAAGGCCATTTATATTAGTAGCCATTCTTTGACCATTTTCAAAAATGTTTCACCAGATTTGCATCTTTCTGTTATTTTTGGCTAGGAATTGAATATTTTAGTTCCCATGCATAGAAACGATTTTTTGTATAAGGTTATTCTTGGTTGGGCAGTATATAATCTAAATCATTTCTTAAGTTATACTGATATTTGCCTTCAACACCTGGCATATTTCCACTTCTGGCATAAAATATTCGCAGGACATTATAGATGTTCAAATGTCTATACAGTAATATTCCTTAAAAATAATGGATATGAGGGAGCATAACAGTCATTTGACGCTATAACCCTTATTATTTTTTCTGCAATGCTAGGTCATGTTTTAAGGTGTTCATATAAGTACCGCCCCAGCAAATAATGCCATAGGTAAGCTTGGAATGAAGAAGAGAATGCCATATTGTTCTTTGGAACTGAAGTGAACATTTATTGCGAATATAATAAAATTTGGATAGGGCGATCCTAATACATTTGTTTACACTGTTAATATGTATATTCCAGCGTAATTTATTGTACAAGATCCTTCGCAAATATTGTAGTACATGAACACACTCTATATGACAGAACAATTTCACTTATTGACAGTAGAAGTCAATGTGTGATAGGACAGTTTAGAATTAGAGGTACATGTATTATTAGTTATTTCAAAACACGTGTTTAGTCTTTTCACTCAATTCCAGACGGTTAAAATCGAACCATGACGGTTAAAATCGATCGTATATCTTATTTAGCAAGGGCTTCAACATCGTCCCATTTTTAGCACTGTAGGAGAGGCGAACAGAATCTTGCTGCGTAGGGTGCCAATCTCGCGGCGTATTCAAGTTATGACCTGATCAGAGCAGAATTGCTGCTCGCTCTCAGTTTTTCGCTGAAGAACCACCTACAATTTGCTTGATAAATACTAGTGTCTTCAGTTTATTTCGCTGTGGACCTGTCGAATCCACCTCGATGTGCTTGGCGACTATCAATGACCAAAGGGTCATTCAGAGTCATAACCGCGCAAAATATATATAGTTTTTTCATTCCAGGCACGGAGGCAGGGAGAAGGGTTGGCAATTTATTCGTGAAGCCCCCATCCACGGGCCAACCCACTCCGAAACTCTTCACAACCCTCCTTGCGTACGATGGTTCGGTTATCAATTCGAATTTTGCTGACTCGGAGAGAGACAATGGCCCATCCACACATGCGCGTTTGGCTCCTGTTTTAAAAACTCTCCGACGCTAGTACTAAAAAAAATGAATGAAAAAAGCCTCTACGACGGGCTCCGAAAAATTCATTTAAAAGCTTACGATCTCTCATTCAGTGAATGGGAGACACGGATATATATTGTCTCTCAACGCTCAAGACCGGGTGAGGCAAATAAAGGCTAGGCGAAACCCCTTGCAAAGAGGTTAATGGGCTGAATGTGCGACGTACGTGTATGCTGATCTCAAGCACAGGGTAACATTAAAGTGTTTTGTCCTTGAGCTGCGGTAAATGTATGTACATGCATGAAAATGTTCTCGGGCGAATTCGGAGGAAAATTTATCTACATCTACATACTTCTCTGCGAACCGCTGCATGGGCGTGTGGAAGGGAGTGTAAGGTCACCAGCCATGTAAAGATGAAGGGTTTTGGGAGGTGAAAGGGTGACGTGTATTGTGGGAATGTATTTAGTGGAGCTCAGTTTTTAGTGTGGTCGCTTATTGTGCGCGGAAAGAACGATTTTTTGTACATATCTGTAACAAATGTTTGTATCTCTGCTCGGCAATGTATTTCTCTTATTTATCGCTTCCGTCAGACCTAGAGATATAGTGAGGCGTCATGATAATATTCTCTGTGGCGCTCTGAAACACACACACGCTCTGAAACACAGGTACGAGGTATGTCTCAGAAAATAAAGGAAGTAACTTTAGAGTTAAAGAACTCTAATATAAACGTGGCCGTGGTCACTGAAACAAAAAGGAAAGGACAGAAAAATTATATTATAAATATATTATCGCAGAGGCTTAGGATAAGGTTGGGGAGGAGAAAAAGCTAGTGGCTGAGGTTCGGAGGAGGCAAGAGATGGATGGAGGACGTATTGAAAGGAGAGGGAATGCTGAAGAAGGCAATAGAGGGGAGAACAGTGGGGAAGCGTGGAAGAAGATAGGAATTCTGGACGAAATAAGAGGAGAAAGACGATATAAGGATTCAAAGAGGGATCCAATGGCCGATCACGGATGGAAGGGAAAATGGACCAATATTCCAGAAATTATGACGCTAGGACTGTCCAAAAACCTACCAATCAGCTAGTAGAATTCTCAAATAAAAAAATCGGTGGATAGGGCCCTTCACAGGGAAAAATCTTGAGTATTTTTTACCGCGTTTTTTTAACTCGCTTTCTTGTCTGTCTGTCTGTTCGCTATAAAATTTTACAATCGGTTTTAAACTAACTTCCCAATGAATTAGAGATTTGAAACTTTAAATATAGCTCAGAACTGGACGACGATGCAATAATAGTATATATTCGACTTCTACGATACATATGGTCTTACCGTACCTGGAAGATTACTATGATGACCTAATAACAGAAAGGAAAGTTAATATGGAGTGTATATATTGAAACATCCGACAAGCTGGATCTTTTGTCATGGGAGGTGGGTTTTTAAGTAGGGATTAAAGCTGACTGCGGCCAAGAAAAGGCTTCGTATTCCTCTCGCGGTGAAGGACTCGGGGAAAAATAATTGCGCGAAAAAAATCAGAGGCTCCTGCAAACCGCCGGGGAAATTTGCTTGCTTGGAGCGTGAAAAATTCAGCTGCGCACAAAAAAAAAAGAGTTCTAATAAAGCATTAGGGTTCTGGGAAGACGATAATTGCTCCTGGGTATTTTGAGGAAGAACGACGTGGGGCGTGGGTAGGGTGAGGACCCCTGCGTTGCCCCCCGAACCCCTCTCCCCTATCGGACCTACTCGAAGGAGTAGGAACAAGTGGTGGGGGAGGGAAAATTACTTCACCCCACCCGCCCATACCCATTTTTCCCTTCAGCAGACCTTTTCTTCGTTACAGAAGCCATCTCATGGATGATTCTCTACAAATCTCTTATCGACCATTCCTCGAAAAGGGCCGGCTTCGTTTCTTATGTCACCCGTTCCTCCTTCTCGTCTTTCCCTCGCCTCTAAGTAGAAGGGCACTTCTCTGGTCCCTCACTACTGTCATGAGCGCCCCTTGATTCCTGGCGGTATTCCGTCTCCATGAGACCGACGACTGTAGTTCTCAGAAAATCGATGGTTCGATGGTACACTACCCCGGGTGTGGGCCTGTGCTCGTTTCCGCCGTGAAAACGATCAAATCCGGATCGTGGTGACAGAAATTAGGAGGTATATGCATTCTCGGTAGGTACTTTCTACTGTCCATTAAAAAAGTCGAGTCTAGGAAGCTATATCATTGAGTAGGGTCAACATAGGATGATTATTTCTACTAGCTAGTATGTTTATTGATGCGTGTAGAATTTATTCCTATCCTTATGTTCTGTTTTACGATATTTTTTTTGAAAAAAGACACTGTTTTCGGCGCTCAAAATCCGATGGCCCGACTTTATGTTATCGGCATTCTCTCTTAACATTTATGATAGAAATTGGAGGATCTGACTTAAGTTAGTTTAGCATGTTTTTAACATAATAAAGGAAGGAAAATGTTTGTATGTTCTTTTTTACGAGAGCTGTTGTAGAAGTTGTAAACTAATTCTAATAATTTTAATTAATTCCGGGCTAATTCCGGAACTAACGATGCGATAGGGGTTTGAGTTATACCGTTGTAACCGCAATAGGAAAGTAGGAATTAGTAGGACCACAAAGTAGGAAGGCATTGAATAAGTTATGTGGGATGAACAAACTAATAAAAAATGGAAAGGACCGGAAGGAGCTTACTGATAGGATTGAAAGCCCCATTACATAGGGCGGAAGGACCACCAATTTAAACTAAAATTAAGGAAAAAAAAAACGAATCCGCCATGAAAAAATCATTAGAATTGACCGGGATACGTACCCAGATCTCCCGATTGCCGGTCAGGTGTGTTAGCCAATTACACCATCAAGCCTGGTATGTAAACTTTGCCTTAAATGATTCGCTCGAGTATGTGTGTATGTATATATAGTTTTGGATAAAGGTTTCTCGGGCCTTCCACCGGGTGAGCAGGTCCATGGGGCCCAACGTTTCGGAGAACGACTTGTCCTCCATCATCAGGGGGGGGGGGTTCAGCTTTCGAAAGCTTTCGGAAGCTGAACCCCCCCCCCCCTCCCCTGATGATGGAGGACAAGTCGTTCTCCGAAACGTTGGGCCTCAAGGACCTGCTCTCCCGGTGGAAGACCCGAGAAACCCTTATCTATCAGATACGCCGGGAAAATCTGAGATCCTTCATATATATTTTTTTATTTAATCGCCGGTATAGCCCAATGACCTTTGCTGAAGGCCAATATGTCTCCTGTGGGTATTTCTCCTACTACCTTGGGATCCATACATAGAGACCCAAGGTATCTCATTCAAGTTTTTGTAACTGCATGGAATGGACTGGCCATAAATGTGTACGATCCATTCTATAATATTGTAAGGTTCTTCGAGAAAAGACTGAAATGAGGGATAACTGTTGTACTGTTCGTCTGTCCTAAATTTAGACATGGATGCGTTTTATTGCACTTCCATTCTATGCATTGACGTATGTTACCACTTGACCATATGCTCAACTTGTAACTGGTATTAATGAATTCTAAATTCTAATTCATTGAATAACTCTTTTGGGTCGCCACTTACGGTATTCGTACGCGGCGCGCACTGAGTTAAGAACCGGTTTACGGGGTTGGACGCCGGCAGCCAATCGCTCCTCATCTACCATGGGCAGCTAGGCTTGGAGGAACTCTCCAGTGTACAGAAACTCTGCGAGCACTATAGGGTTAGAGTTAACCTGATTAGATAGCTAGCGATGTAAACAGGGCATTACCGACTTATTCTCGCCATCCCACGTCCATTAGGACGACCGCTGGGCTACCGCAACTCTTGACAAACGAAATCCGTCAGGGAAACAAAATTGAATCACTCCCGCTTGCAACACAATCGCTTCCTCAACGGCCAGAATCGATGGAGGAGAGCCGTGTTTACATGCATGCGGGGTTGGCACCCACCAAGGTGTGCGCCAGTGCTTGGACGGAGGAGCGTAGGTATACATGTACGCATAAAGGCAAGAGCCGGCCGGGAATTCAAATTAGGTGAGGAAGAGTGTGGGCAGGGGAGTTTCTTTTAAGACAAAAGCATGAGGAACTGCGCGAGGGCGTTTCAGTTGAGCCGCGGAGCCGCTGTTAGCCTCACAACCCACGCCCCCTCTGGCGGCCAACAATACAGACGCGACTACGAGGTGGCGCTGTTGTGAGGTGGTAGTCGACACCCTATTGGCCGGTGGAGGTCACGTGGATGCATGCCCGCACGAAATTAGGAAAAAAAAACGCCTCACTAGCGCCATTGAATAATCCCAAGGCTCGCGTAGGAGACGTTGGAATTCGACAGTCGATTTCATGCTGGCGAGTTGACCTTCTGCTCGGGAAAAATTCGGATGCCGGGAAGACACTTAAGTATCTATTTACGGAGAGAACCAAAGGAAAAGCTAGTGTCAACTTCGCTACGCTTCCTATGAGTTAGTAATTAGGGCATCATTAATTTCTCCCCTGTCCGCACATTATTTCTCCGTAATCACCACATTGCGAACAAGGGAAGAAGGAAGCTATCCAATAACTTTCGGGACTTAATTTTTACACATAAGAAACTTTTTATTCGTGTAGCATTGTGGTGGCAAAACATGGTGGCAGATGCGGAGGTCTTTTTCAGCGGAAGAACGGCTCAAATAAAGCACGAATCGAGGAGTAAGGTTGTCTCCGAATACGAATACCATCGGTTTTAAGATCGAACGCTATGGCTACCATGTCTCGCTACCACTACAACTTAAATCGTAGATTTCTAAAATTTCTTCTGAATGAGTATGTTATTAAAGATAGCAGGTTAAACAGCAACTTAGAAGTTACTAAAGTGAACGAATGGAGTTAAACATTAGAATTGATACATGGATTTCCGTACCTTAACTTTCAGGAAATAAAAGAGTGTGAATCTCGGGCTGTCCTTATGGGATAGTTTGGCATTTCAAAAGTAAAATCTTAACTCACTTCCGCCGGTAAAAATTCAGAATATCATTTTTATTTTGTTTTAGGTAATCAGGTGCATTTTATTACGAAGAATCTTTCAAGGCCTATGTCCGAATATGTAATTGAATCAAAACCGGTTTACGAGATTAATTTTTTTTCCATATCCTGAAATTGTCTAAATTCCGTATTCCGTGTATTGAAGAATGTATATACTACACTACTAGATCCGTCCAGTCTGACATTCAATAATTCAGTAAACACCGACATTAATGTAAGCTCTTTTTCCAATGAGCATTTGTCGGTTTATTTATTTATTGTTTTAACACTTCCGTCCGCCGACGCCCGTCGACTGGAAATATTTCCATACTAGTCTCAGGTACAGATTTCTACAGAATTTTTCTACGGATTCATCCGGAATATGCAACTCAGGTTCACCATTAAAGTAAACGTATTATAATACACAAGTAGTTTACTGGGGTGAAAAGTGATGTATGCAATTCTGTGTCTCGGTGTAGCACTCTTTTAACAATATTTTTTGGCAATTTATTTTATCTTTGCCAAAAATTTGTCTTTCCTTTATTGTTTTAATAGCCGACAAATCACAAAACGAGCAAATTCAACAAGTACAAATTTATTACGACCTAGGTTTCGCATATTACAGCATTATTAGTTATTCATTGCATTAGTCATTACAGCATCATCATCGGTATCACCTGGTGATGCTGTATAATAAGTTAAATCTAGGTGGTAATAAATTTTTACTTGTGGAATTTGCCTGTTTTGTGATTTGTTAGTCATGTTTTGCTTCCACAGAATATCATAAAATGTCATGATAACATTTACAACACCACATATGAAAAAAATATGTGGTGTTGTAAATATTATCATTAAATTTTCTGAAATATGGAAAGCTCCAAAGTTACAAGGAAACTTGTATTACTTATTCGTTAAGCTACCACAGAATGTCGCTGGAATCTTCAGAAATATTTTAATAGTATTTGGAGAAACCGTTTCTCTTGTACTATATTTGTTATTTACTTTGGGTATTACAGATTTATTTTCTCTAATATTGTAACAATGTTATAAAACATTTTTGTAGCTTTCATCGTCATGGTTACTAGTCATTACTCTAAATTTTATTTGTGTAATGTTTTGCTCAGTATTTATTTCCTCGAATGATTTCTCCTTGTCATGGTTACTAGTCATTACTCCAAATTTTATTTGTGTAATGTTTTGCTCAGTATTTATTTCCTCGAATGATTTCTCCTTGTCATGGTTACTAGTCATTATTCCAAATTTTATTTGTGTAATGTTTTGCTCAGTATTTATTTCCTCGAATGATTTCTCCTTGTTTCTCCTTGTCATCTACACGCTATGTCATCAAATCTGAGAATCGCGCGATTATTCAAGTCGTCTCTGAGACATCTCAAATTTGACTCCTTCGACTTCCCAGTGATAACGCTTTCCGACAGACGAACGGCTTTATCACCGCATTAATTAACGAAAAGGTCGAGGGTGAAGTAATTAAACGCGCCCTCTACCGGGGTGTGAAAGTGGCTTTTGTGTTCATTTTCACGCATGCCCAACGCGGCCGGAGCACACTGATCGTCAATTTATCGAAGCACGAGAGAGTTGGCAAAAGTGACGATATTCTTGTGACCATTTGATATGGTTTTTTTTTACGAAGAAGATTTAGGGAAATGTTGCGTGATTTTTGTGATTGAAAAGCGTTGTGTATGCATTCACGTTTCCAATAAAGAATGGAGGCCATTAAAATTTCTTCTTTCGTTTCAACAATTCTTCAAATATCGCCAAAATTCTCAGTCCCTTTGTTATTTAAGTAATGTTTAGCCTAAGGTTTTACTTGCAATTTTCTTTAAGTGCAGATTTACATGAAACTTTTCATGCGCGCACTCATTGTAATATGTTTAGATAAAAGCGAAAACAATTGCATGTTACCGATTGAGTTTCTTCGTAATTTAATGCCATTTCAGTACGTAGCCTTGTGGCACTTGGTAAATGGTAGTAATGGTTAAAATCGCCCAAATCTAAGAATTAAACAAAGATCCTATCTCGAGGTTTCAATGAGAGCAGAGTTCGGAGCGGGACAACTGGTAGTGGTGACACGCTCCACTTCTTGAGGAGCTTTTGTTTGCAGCTTTTAGGAAGGTTTTCAGAACCCCGCACTTTCCATAACCTTCCTCCCGGTTTCTAAGAATTTTGAAAGTTCCGTAGCCCACTACCCAATATCTTTCGGCGCCAGGAAATACTGTGATAGATAATTCTCGCGTCAAAAACTTAACATCTCAATGGCATTTAATTATTCCGACATAAGGCGGTGGCATACGCATAGATTTTATCTCAAACGCGATTCTAAAATAAATACTGCGGCGACAATATGATTTATTTTCAAAATAGTCGAGAAAACATACAAAATACACCCCGCTAATTTTTTGACGAGATCTAGGTGTTAGAAGCTCCTCATTTTTTTAAATAGCTTTTCTCTGGAGTGCATACTCGTACATTCCTCATGTAATAGGTCTGCTATCATTCGTCAAAAATCTCGGAAGGTAGTTCGGTAAGGGGCTAATATTTTAGTATCTTTGGAAAAGTAAGATTTTTCGTTAAATAGAGACCAATTTCATGGATTTCTGGGAGAAGTGATTTTTTGCTCAAACGACCTTAACCCTGTATGGACGGAATAATGAAACATCTGGATGAAAAAAACCGCTACTATATTAGTTTAAAAAAAGTACTATTTAAGCATTTAAAAAATTGCAATTTATTTGAGGATAGCATTTCTTTAGAAATGTGGCGTATTTGTATTGCATATATTTAATTTAAAATAATAATTTATCTAATAATACTAACACAAGGCATACTTCAACATTACCTTCATAACGTACCTTTTTCAAACTTTCCCAATTTTTTCTTCGCATGACAGCTGAAACATTTATTTCAGAGCTCCACCATGCACGCCATCGTCAGTGAATAGCGTCGCAAACATTCATCTATTCAAATTTTTTGACAAACCGCCGAAAGAGACGAACTTTCCACACATTTCTTCCGAAGCGTTACCATTCTGTCTAACGCAGCAGCTAATTGGAAAAAGCCTCTAAGAAAGCAGATATTTCAATGATTTTGAAACGTGCCAAATGTGACTCGCACGTTCAATGAGGGCTAAGCATTTCCTCGCGCCAACATGGAAACTGTGTCGTTCTAGGTTTCTCGACATTTAGTTTTCGATGAGCCACGGTGGGCTTGGAATGAAGGGATATATATATAATGTTTATTTTTCCCACTACTATACATACAGATCCCCTCGAATGTGCCCTCTGGAAGCTAATCTTGCCCACCCCCTCCTTACCCAAGCAACCAGGCAAAAGGTTATCGGGTTCCTCAGGGTTTTCACAAACAATGTCATCACCAGGGCAACGCCTGCGTGAGGGGAATGAGCAGAAGGGCGGATATAGGGAGTCAGGGGGGGTTTGATATTAGAGATTGGGGACGTGGGGCGAGATGAGGGAAGAGTACTTCTTTCCTAGCAACCCAATCTGCCCACGCTGGACTCGCAAACACCTCAGAGTTCTCTGGAACCAAGCGTGAAGCCTCACACCCTAAAGCTACGTTAACATGCATACGTTTCTACATCTACATACTACCCTGCGAGCCACCGCATGGGTGTGTGGCAGGGGACGTTAGGACACCAGCCGTGTAGAGATGTAGGGATTTGGGAGGTGAAATGGTGACGTGTATTATGGGAGTGTATTTAGTGGAGCTCAGTTTTTATTGTGGTCACTTATTGTGCGCGGGAAGAACGAATTTTTAAAGCTATCTGTGCGACAATGTATCTCTCTTATTTTATTGCTTCTGTCATACCTAGAGATTTAGTTTGGGGATTGGGTCCGTGTGGTGGCTAAAATACTGGCTAACCATACGGACAGCCAGGGTTCAAATCCCTGCAGAGGAAGATGTTTTTCAGAGGAAACCCGATCCCTACTTGAGTGTCTTCTGGAGGGTACTTCAAGTACAGTACTCCGTCTGTGGGATGAGACGTTAAGCCGTGGTCCCCTCGGCACCTTTCGTTAAGAGCAGGCTAATGCCGACGCCGGGGTTCTATCTACCCTTCCTCCCTTACCTATCCCCTATGGCGCAAATGTCCTTAGCTGTCGGTCGCCTCCCGTAATATCCAATCCAATCCTAGAGATGAAGTAAGGCGTCATGATATTCTCTGTATCGCTCTGAAACACAAAATTTCTGAATTTCTCAAGCAACCTTAGCCTTGTGTGTAGCCTCCGAGTCTCTAGAGGCTCCTACCGTTATCTCTCTAAACGTTGTGAGACACTATACGTTCGCTCGTAGCAGCTTTTAACGAAGCGAGCTGCTTTTCTTTGTATTGTATTACCTTTTTTGGTTTAACCCTTAATACCAGGGTCCCAAATACTCACGGCGTATTCGAGGTGTGGCCTAACCAGAGCAAAGTAGCATCTCTCTTTTATTTTTTCATCCGAGGACCTTACTATTCCACGCTAAACAAAACCTAGTTTCTTTAATGCTGTGCCGCATATGCTTTGTAAGTTTGTTCCCCACGATATATTGGAAGAAATAGGTAATTCCAAGATATATATGTATCCACAAGAGTTATGCAATCCATTGAAGGGATTCTCAATGAGTCCTCAAGATAGTATCCTTGTTTAATTCACATAGATGGGCTATTTGAACCATCTCGCCTTTCAACGTTATTTGTGTGTGTCTTGTGCCTTCTCATCCCTTTATTTTGCTTTATCATCACCCGTTTGCGGTAAAAAATCCAAATTGTGATGATATTACAATTCACGTTTTACATTACAGTTAGATGTTCTTATGAGACTTTCACTCATATATATGCTCTTCATATATATTTAGGTGAAAGATAATGGAAGATCACCATGTTACAGAAGGTAAAAATATAGCGTTTGCTTGAAGCGCTTGAATTGGTAAATAACTGTAAAATCGAACTAAATTCACAATAAAGCTTTTTGGACGAAAGGAAAAGCCAGTGAACAGTCAAACAGAGTCCATCAGGAGAAAATTCATGGGCTATTTTTCTCGCATAATATCTGCATTTACATAATGCCCTTAATAAGCACCTCTAAGGTGTGTGGCAGAGGAGGCATCTGTCACTCACGCTGTTATTGTTTTAGTCTCATGCTTAATGCACGCGTGAAAACGAGCACGTGCGTGTGATTTCCGCGATGTAGGTGTGCATATCGTGACAATACGGCCGCTTTCAGCTCCCTGGAGCTGAGCTATCTCCCCACGGAGTGAGGGAAATGAAAAAATGACCTGAATGCTGATGAACAATCGATACCCGCCTTCAGTAGATGCGGATGTCATTTAAATTGGGCCTGCCCCAGGGTTAAAGGCGACAAGGACATATACAACATGTCGTTAAAGGGGAGCTGCGGTTTTGGTAAATCTTTAGCTCTCCAGGTAATGCGTAGTTATCGTGTCGCGCTTCTCTGGTTTGCTTTTACCAGCCACCAGCGATGCTACGAATCACCTTTATTTTGATTCTTGAGGCAGTTGGGTAGAATTTCAAAAAAGGATTCTAGCAAAATAATGCGAAGAAGATCACTCGTAAATAAGTGTACCCAAAAATCTCATTTCCTTTGTTTTATATCTTGAAATACACCCGGTTTCGGCTGTTAAGCCATCATCAGGTCAAATATTAATCCAATATTGTTAATTAATTAGACACGATGGATTTTTGAAGAACATAATTGAGGGCCAAATAGAGAGGAAAGCCCCCAGGGGAAGACCGAGGAATAAGTTGATGGACCAAATAAATAGGAAAGTATATATACATAGGAAGAGATACCAGGAGGTAAGCTGGAGGTGAACTAGCATTTGATAGGGAAGGGAAGTGCTGCAGTCAACCAATCGTAGGATTGAACTAACAATGAATGATTATTAATTGGTCAAAATAATTTTTACGCTCCCCTTGTCAGTTCACGGATCAATTCATTGCCCAATCCGGATTTCGATGCCTGGCATCATCTTCAGGTGCACACTGAGCACCTGAAGTTAAGTTTAAAGTTATTTTTACTAATTAACGTGGAGCTTCATAAAGGTGAACCGAGTTTTATTTCATTTACTAATATGATTAACCTTCGTTTTACCTGATGATGAATTCATTTTATCATGTTGTACGTCTCACATTTTCTTCAATGTAAATTATTCCTTTCTAACTTTTGTGATAAAACTAAGTTCTTTGTATCGCATGCGCTCATTTGCCTTCACAGCGTATTATATCTGAACAAGGCTTGTTACTCAAAATGTTATGTTTTACCAGTTTTCTCTCGGTCGTCCCCAAGCGTATTTTTATGCCCTTCCCCATATAATACGATATTTATCGCACTTCGGTAGTAGATGTTTCATACTGTTTCAAGTATGTTTCATTTTTATACCGAAGATTTTTTACTTGCTTTTTCTCCTGTACTTGATGATAGTGCTCTCACATTTCAGATGGAATATTGAACAATCAAATTTTTTGTCGCCATTATTGGAAATCGATAGTAAATTTATCAGGCTTCTGTAAAATTAATAAATCGCACACATGATTGATTTCCAATGAAAGATATACGGCTTGCATTGGAGATCAACAATTCAGGCAGTATTTTTTCTTTCTTCATCTTTTCTTTCGTTTACCCAGTACACAATTTTACTAATGACTGAACGAAATGATGCCAGTTTGAATGGAGCTTGTGTTGGCAGCTTTTAGGAAGGTTTTCTGACCCCCACACTTAAGTGACCCTCCTCCCCGTCACTCAGAATTTTAAAAGTTCCGTAGCCCACGTCCCTATATCATGCGACGCCAGGTACTACTGCGATATTTAATACAAGCGTCCAAATACCTACCATGTCATGCAGCCATTTTTGTGTCGATTTGCTGCTGCGTTGTGCGTCCCCCAAACACCCAGTTTTCATGGCAGCGGTAGCATCAGATGAAACACGGGTTCCCAAATTACGAAAAACATAGAAATACGACATAACTTCGGGAACGTGTAACTTGGTGGTGCCCTCTCTTGAGTCGATTCTCTGATTCATCGGTTTGCGTTTATACCGATTCCTCGAAGTCATCCTTATCGGCTCCTGTGTATAAACCGCCTTTTTGGCGCAAATTGACGACATACTTTGGGTTCGTCATCGTATATCACAGCGCAAACCTGTCAAAGTGCTCCTCCGTCGTCCTTGGCCGATGAATAAGCCATGTCCTAACTGTATTGGTGGACTTGCCAACGGGTATCTCGCCCACGAGCGCGGTGGGAAATTGAGCTCGCCAATTTCATCACAGCTGCAGTTGCATCTCGCTTTATTCATTTTCATGCGTATATTCTATCGAGCCAGCTTTCACCGGTACGTTTGATTCGGACTCCAAATGAAACGAAGGACTTAAAGGAAGGCGTAAGTTTGTATGGTTAATCTTTCTCTTCCGATTTTCCCTTCTCACACTTTTCCCGAAATTGCTTTCGCGCCACCTTCATACCTCCCCAATATGTGCTCAATCATCCGTTCCTCTCTGTCTCCCTCCTCATATTTTAAATCTCCCCGAGCGTCCTCTCGCTAAGCGGTTTAATGAACGACGAACGACGTTTAATGAATTAAGTGGTTTAATGAACAATTGATTCCTGCGGTTAAATTATTTGGCCTGATACTGATTACATTTGATAACATCATGGATTTAAGAGCAGAATCGAGGAAATCGCGTGGTATGATAGCTTAAGAGTGTGTGGAAGCTGTTAAAATACCAAATCGGCCGTGTTGAATGGGTGAGTTTTGCAATTTCATGCGAATTGTCGCGGAATCGTGTTGACTTGTTGAAAATGCTAAATAAATGCAATTCATTTTCATGCGTATATTCTATCGAGCCAGCTTTCATCGGTACGTCTGATTCGGATTCGGAAGGACTTAGCATAAGTTCCTAAGGTTAATTAAGCGGTTTAATGAACAATTGATTTCTACGGTTAAATTATTTGGCTTGATACTAGTTACATTTGATAACATCATGGATTTAAGAGCAGAATCGAGGAAATTGCGTGGTATGATAGCTTAAGAGTGTGGGGAAGCTGTTTTAATGCCAAATCGGCCGTGTTGAATGGGTGAGTTTTGCAATTTCATGCGAATTGTCGCGGAATCGTGTTGACTTCTTGAAAATGCTAAGTAAATAATACTAATGTTGAAAATGCTAAAAATAATACTACTAGTAATGCTAAATAGGTGCAATTTACAGGAAAGCGCTGCACTAGCTGCATTAGTGAAATACCATGTCCAGGCGTTAGAGGGGGCGGGTAAGCAATACTAATGAAGGAGAAAACAGCTGAGCCTTATTTTTCGTATATCATTGCAGGTATCTTGAAAAATCCTCGAATCTACGAACTCATTAATCCCAGCCCCAAGATTTGAAACTGTTGATAGTGAAATAACCTGCACAAAGCAAAAATGAATACGATTTTTATTGAGAATTGCCGACCCCAGTAAAGTCCTCGCCTGCGAATCCGTGGGTCGCGGGTTCGAGTGACGCCCGGGTTGATTTATCGCCACTCAGGATATGAGTGCTAATGTTCGTCCATTGTTATCACACCCGATGTCAGAGGCCAATAGTGCTGTTTTCTGAGTGTTGGAAATAAGTGAATTAATCGCCATTACCTGGTATTTTAGCCGTCATTTTTTTTCGGGCCACCTGCTAGTTACTCGTGAAATAATTTCACAAACTGTTTGCGTTTTGAACATTTTCAAGTAGGGACTCAATGTAGATGTGTGACCTTTGGGAACCATATTGGCGACTCGAGGATCAACCTTACCGTCCGTTCCATGGTTTTCAGCTCAACTATGTGGAAGTTGATTTTCACTAATGAAATAATAACGTGGTTTTCTTCCACTGATTTATTTTCTTGGTACAGCATGTTTCGACACAGCGGTGGTGTTATCATCAGGTATCTATTTTCTGTACCTGATGATGACACCGTTGTGTCCAAACATGAACCAAGAAAATAAATCAGCGGAAGAAAACAAAGTTATCTTTTCATCTGTGAATCTAGCCCTCGTCGGAGATGGAATCTTCCACCGAATATTGCCTACTGCGCAACTGCCACCGTGTTTCGCTACCGCTATAAGGCAGCTTTTGTGAGTGTGCTTGTGCCATCACAGTCCTGAATCTGTCCCTGAGCCTCTAGAAGCCGACATGACGTGATGTGGGTCTGTAAGGAGGGATGAAATTTGGCGTCAAAGTTGGACGTCTAAGCAGTCACGGACTTCCCACCTCCCCACTTATACGATAGGAGTGTCACCACTCCTGGATGAAGGCAAAAAATCCAAGCCAGCCACCGCCCATTCCTCCTTCCGCTCTCCCTCCCCCGGCTCTCGCCCCTCTTCTGCCTCATCTTCATGAATTCATGAATGAAAAACCGAATGCCCGGGTGGGGTAGCGAGTAGGGGAGAGAGAAGGCGAGGAAAATAAAAAGAGATTATTAGGAGGTTGCCCGCAGCACGGGTATTCCATTGTTTTCCGAAGATTGAGGCAAACAGTTTTTTGTGCGATCACTTAGGTGAGAAATAGTGCAAATCTTGTCAATTGACGGATGTAGTAGACCTCGAATAACGTCAATTGACGTATTAAGTTGACCACGAAGAACGTTGATGCGAATTGATGTGATTTAGTTGACTCCGAAGAATGCGGATCGCGTCAATTGACGTGACAAATCCCTGAAGACTACAACTCGCGCCGATTGACGTTTTTCAGGTTGGCAACACTTGTCAATCAACGTCAATATTTTATCGTAAAAATCCACGGAAACATATTTCATTGTTGGATTTTTAAGTTTAATTACATTTGTGTTGTTTACCGATATAAAGTGGATAACATGCATTTCATCGGAATGTAGATATGTTTCTGTAAGTGAACTAGCTTTTTTTCTAGTAAATCAAATCACAAAATATAGAGCAAATTCCCAAATCCAAGAAAGTAAAGGTATTTATGATTTTGCAGCGAGAGTGATCAGATGGTTCCATCTGACAATGAGCTCATTGTCATTCAATCAATTCTATGGTTTCTTATAGAGAAGTGTAACCTCTACTTCATATAAACATGCAATTTTTACGAGAAACTATCAATACCT
Organism: Ceriagrion tenellum; assembly: GCA_963169105.1. NCBI lineage: Eukaryota > Metazoa > Arthropoda > Insecta > Odonata > Coenagrionidae > Ceriagrion > Ceriagrion tenellum. The sequence goes on from OY720643.1 coordinate 69,584,517, forward strand.
TGCAAATTATTCCATATTGGAATAGTTTGGCGTTAAAGTTTAACCGACAATCCATCTGTTTTGAATAACCATCGAACACCTACGAAAACTTAAATGTAAAAGCATTTTCTCAATGGAAACTACACTTTTGTGGGCTTTCATCCCCGGAAAAAGCGCTAATTAAATATATAATCTTCGAATTATCTGCCTGTTTTGTACCTTAACCTCTTTTTCTGATTGCTTAACCATGTCAATGCTAAAAGCGATATTTTTTTTTTAAATTGCATATGTGGATGTGGAGTTTGGTATTTGTCTAGACTCTGTCTAGGCACTGTCGCGGTAGAACCGTAAAGGGAAAAGAACGTCTTTTTGGAGTAGGAGAGGTGGGTAATGACTTGTTGGGCGGTAACGATTTATCAATATCATATCGATGTTTGTTTGATGCTGAACTAGACGTAGTTATTTCGGCTGAGAAACATATCTACATCTACATACTACCCTGCGAGCCGCCGCTTGGGCATGTGGCAGAGGGTGTTAGTACACCCACCGTGTAAAGATGTAAGGGATAAGGTTTTAGGGGGTGAAATGGTGACGTGTATTATGGGAGTGTATTTAGTGGAGATCATTTTTTAATGTGGTTGCTAATTGTGCGCGGAAGGAACTAGAACTAGGCTATACATCCACGCTTCGATGCAATGTCACGTCGATATATCGGCCCTATTTAATTTTATTTAAAAAAATTTTATTTATGGAGTTGAACGTTCGCCAAGCAAAATGATTTCAAGGCAAACAAAAGAAATACAAAGCATGGTGAAATAAATTAAATGTCGATATTTTTTCGATATAAATTTATCGAAATAAAAATTTCGATATATATATATCGAAGGCCGGTATTTGCGTATCGCACAGCCCCATTGACACGTGCTGCCGAGATGCCCCACACTCCATCATTTCCCCACCCCCTCACTCCCCACCCCCTCACGCCCTCCATTCCCATGGCGATGGATTCTCGATGAGAGTTGGAGAGGGGCTCGCCCTTGGCCGAACAAGGACATCCTTCGCGAGGCGTATACCTCAAGGGGGCGAAGAAGAAAAAGATGAGGTTAAAAAAAACCAGAAGAGATATATTCGAGGGGAATGAAAGGAAGGGGATATCCCCTTCCCCCTCCTTGCGAATCTTCCTCCTTCGTCCTCTCTCAAAGCCTCTCCAAAAACGTCTCTCTTTCCACTCGTGTGTCGAGATGGGATGGATAATATGATAAGTGCGTGTTTATAAATTTTATCGACAAGCGTTTATTTTTTCTTTAAGTATGTATTTTTTTGGCGGAGAGTAGATTTGTGTCGAGTGGGCAGGCGATTCGCTCATTCATGTCGATTTTTGCTTATAAAACTATCATTTTCTGGGAATCATGTATTCGTAATTGATATATTAACGTAAGGCTATATACCAGTATGTCTTTGATAGTTTATCCTTAAACTTTTAAAATATTTGCTGATATGCGAAAAATGTAATTGCAATCGTGGGTAAAAACACACTTTTTAATATCATTTCGGCGTTGACTTCAATGGGATATTTATATCATTTAGTTATTTTACTTTAATTTTGATTGGTTTAATTTGTCTATAGCTGTGATTATTGTCTTTGTGAAACTAGAAAAGCTTGATAAATATTTGTCGTATAATTTTTGTAACTATATGTATCACGTAATAGCCTAAATGTCTAACCAAAGGTTTATGTTTTTGCAATCTTTTCTTTACTGCACGAAGCTCGGTAATTTTTTTTCTTTGCTTCCTACACTACAGGTTTTATATATATGTATGAGGCATATGTTTAATATTCGTCATTGATATTTGAATTAGGCTTTAACACCGTCACGTTTTTTGGATAGTTTTTCCTGAAACTAATAAAATGTTTCCTTAATTCCGAAAATTATAATTACAATCTTGGGTAAATACGTACTTATTAATATCAAAACAATTCAATTGATTGTGGCGTTGCGTTGTGGAACGACGAGACGGAATTATTCCTCATAAAAAAATACAGTTCCACTGTGTTTTAATGCTGTCTACCGGTTTCGACGTCTATAGCGTCATTTTCAAGACAAACAGTTTTTCTTGTTTATCTTGAAAATGACTCCATAGACGTCGCAACCGGTAGACTGCATTAAAACAGTGGAACTGTACTTTGTTTTTATTCATTCATTGGTCGTTCAATCCTAAGATTGGTTGACTGCAGCCCTCCACCCCTCCCTATCTAGTTCCCTTATCTCCTGATATCACTTCCTATGTAGATACTTTCCTCTTAATTTGGTCCATGAACTTATTCATGGGTCTACCTCTGTGGACTTTTCCCTCTATTTTGCCTTCAATTATGTTCTTCACAAACCCATTGTGCCTCAGGGTGAGTCCAATCCATCTCGTTCTTCTTATATCTATGGTATTTTATATGGTTATTTCCTCTTCTACTCTTCTGTACACTTAATCATTTCTTAGAAGTGTTTTATGATACACGAAAAATATAATTGAAATCTTGGGTAAAAACCTACTCATTAATATCATATCGCTGTTCGCTTCAATAGGCTCATTTAATCGTTTGGTTTTTTATTTCAATTATAATTTGCTGACGCGTCTGTTGTTTCCGTGAAACTAAAAAAAGCTTGATTAATATTTATCATAAATTTTTTTGTGAAACTCTCTGTATCACATTATAGTCTGAATATCTAACCAAATGTTTATGTTTTTGCAAGCTTATCTTAATTGTACGGAGTTTGGTGGTGTTTTTTAATTACTAGAAGGGGCATTTACGCTTCTCAAGGAAATTGAGTTTCACTTACGGCGCTACGCAACGCTATCTATTCATCTGTTTATTTGCACGTATTCAAATGGTAATAGTTGACCAATTTCCTATATTGTGCTAATTTGTTATTACACTTTCGTTTTGGTTTGGATTTACGATTTGAGCATGGATAATTATTATTAATAATTAATCACAACTGTTACTCTAAATGATACATTACGTAGTATTTGCCGTAGGTATATTGTATGCCAGGAACGATCTGTGTTTAATAATAAAGTTTGGTATTTCAATTAATCAATACGTCGCAGCATGTCATTGTCATTCGAGCTGATAATATTATGTAATAACAAGTTAGCACAAAACAAGCAATTGCTCAACTGTTACAATTTAAATACGTGCAAATAAACAGCTGAATAGATAGCGTTGCATAGCAAAGAATAACAGCGCCGTAAGTGAAACTCGATTTCCTTGAGAAGGGTAAGTGGCGCCGCTCGATTCTTTGCAATACATTTGAATCCGACTGTACATGCCGTTGTGGGAACTTGGATGGTAAATCCTCGCAACGGAAGATTTTTTTAAGATAACTGCCAACTTCAACGAGGCTCGCGTACAAACTTTTGACTGCTCAACTTGATCTATTTGGTGCCCTCCCACCCATATACCGGTAGTGTACACACCTACAATTTCCCACGTGTAATGGCTGGTATTTTTTTTGCAAACATTTCGGATAGTAGTGCGGCAAGGGGCTTAAGTTTTGGGTATTATTGGAAGGGTGAGATAATTTTCTTTGAAATGAGACCAAATTCATTGATTTCTAGGCGATTAGACATTTCGCTCAAACTGTCTTGAGTGCGATGATGTGTTCCGATCTGTGCTAACTTCAACAACTTGAATCAAATAGCTTCCTATGACGATTAAGACGTCCATGTTTGTTCAAGGAAAGCGGTTTTCGCTGGACGCCCGGAGATGAATGGACAGCAGACGCGGGCAGCTGGCGGCGTTGTCTCTGAGTCCTGCCGGACAACTCTTTCTAGGCAGTGTCGGGTCGCCATCGCATTTACAAGTCGTTACACTAACCTCTCCGAGACATTTTTCGAGTTCGTGGACATCCCGTCCCAACCTTTCTCATTTTTTTCTTTCCCTCCTCCCTATCGTCCCCGCAGGATGAGGCGACAAGGCGTACTTTCTGTAAAAAAACTGGTTCCCTTCGGGTAGGACGAGATAAATAAAAAAAGAACCACTTCATTTCTCCGTTCGGCCAATGAGGTCGAGCGCTCACGGTCGAGGCATGAGTGTTGACCGCGGCTATTCGCAGAAATGGATCTAAGACATGATTAAAAATAAAAGGAGTTCATCGTTTTAGCGAAAACTCTCATAGATTGGCTAATTCCTATTCGCCATACCTTCCCATTCATCCACCATTTATTTTAGGGGTAAAATTACGTAAACATAATTTATTTCAATAAGCAAACACTCGAAGGAACGACGAAGAATAAGTCTCCTCTGCTTAAAATGAATTGACATTGGCCACTAATCATTATTTCTGCAAATTAAACTGGAAAGTACGCGAAACTGTAAACAATCTAAAAATGGCTGAGATTTCAGGTCGACCTGAAGCAGTCTAGTCTTTTTAATGGTGGACTGGATGTTTGAAACACTATGAACCCGTCCCCAAATTTATGCGAGCTATCCACTTCTCTATACGTCTTGGATATATGCATTAGTACCGATATTGATTTTAAAAACACCTCACGCTCTATTTCATACCTCTTGCTTGCGATCAAATTGAATGTCACTTGTTGCATATGATGGAAGTCTGATGTAGTTATAAACCGATGATTTACGAAATGTTGATTTGATTGATTTGATGCTTGCTTTTTTTGCCGGACGTTCAACTTATTTTGGCAAGCCAAACTATTATGATAGAAACGATCGCTGGCCCAAAATTTAGGAAATAGACTACATTACTGATAGATTTAGAATATCATTCTTTCCGCGTACAATAAGAGACCATAATATTTGCGATAGATCAGTTCTGAGATACTTTGACTATCACTTGGTAAAATATGATTTGTTCTGGTGCTAAATATCTTACCATCATTATTAACAACTCACTCCGCCTGAAAATTTCGGAATTATTTGGCTTTCTGCATGACTTAGTACCTTGTAGTTCTATATATCCATCGTATTTATAAAAACTGAAAAGTAGTTGTATCTTAAATAGTGTACTGTATGGTTCAGATACAGTAAATATCTTGGAATTACCTTAGCTTCTGATGTATCGTGGGGATTACACATACAAAACATTTGCGGTACAGCATTAAAGAAACTAGGTTTTGTTAAGCGTATAATAGGGAGGTCCTCGGATGAAAAAGTAAGAGACTACTTCGCTCTGGTTAGGTCACACCTCGAATACGCCGCGAGAATTTGGGACACTGGTTATAAAGATTTAACCAAAAAAATTAATGTAATGCATATAAAAGCAGCACGCTTCGTTAAAAACTGCTACGAACGAACATTAAGTTTTTCACAACTGTTAGAGAGGTTAAGAGAGCCCTTAGGGACCCAGAGGCTGCACGTTAGGCTTAGGCTGCTTGAGAAATTCAGAACTGGTGTGTTTCAGAACGACAGAGAGAATATTATCATGACGCCTCACTACATTTCTAGGTCTGACAGATGCGATAAAATAAGAGAGATACTCTACCGAACAGTTAGATACAAAAACTCGTTCTTTCCGCGTACAATAAGCGGCCACAATGAAAACTGAGCTCCTCTAAATACACTCCCATAATACATGCCACCATTTCACCTTCCAAAAAATTACATCTTTACACGGCTGGTGACCTACCACCCCCTGCCACACGCCCGTGCGTCACCTCGCGGGGTAGTATGTAGATGTAGATGTTACATGTTAGTCTACGTAGCACTCTCCTAGTTTCTGGTCTGACTGCGCATTGTTATCGTGACTGCTTTTGGCCTGCGTCTAGCAGCCGGAGGAAAAGAGCGATGCTGATTTCGACTGAGATGAGTGCTGTACGCCTGGTGTGGAATCACCCCGTGCCACACTCTTTTGCGGTGGTTTGCACGGTATTTCATAGATGTAGATGCGAGCGTACACATGACGACCTCTATTGCCGGCAGATTTGCGAGCAATTCCCGGCGCCAGAAGTGCCTCCGTATGTAAAGAAGGCAAGCAGTTCTTAAAATAAACTTCGATCTAGGTGTATGCGACCAAAAAAATTTCCCAAGGACGCTCTCACCTTCCCTTTGCCTTGCCTCGGGATGGGAGAAAGACGCTGGACGCCTTGTCGCGAGGAGTCGACTCTCTTTCCTTCAGTCACCCTCATCTTGTTTTGGTCCACGGGATGATACGTTATCATTGGGCTCTCATTAATCTAAATGGCCGAGGTTTTTTCCCAGCGACTCTGAATACCATTCATTATACAATGACGACGTATCTTGAGTAAAAAATTATCCTCCTATGTTTTGAAGAGTTATGCCTTATAAATTCATTGATTGATTTCCCCCGAAAAAAATCTCTTATACCGATTAGTGAATAGAAGTTAATATATATTCAGATCGCCCAATAAGGATGCATATATATTAATCTCTCGCTGAGTGATGGATAAAGTTTCGTTTCTTGAATCGTTTACCATATGATATGATATTATTGTCCAATGAATTTGAACTGTTAATCAAACAATTATCTTCGCTGTCACCTCTTATGTTTTATACAGCTGTGAACACCAGCTGTTGTTGAATATTCAGTCGAATTGACGGACATTTTCAATTTGATCGATCGGGTGGGCCTCGAAACTTAATAATCTCACAGCTTAAAAAGGACTTATAAAAGTATATGGGGTCTTCCTACGCTTCTTACTTCGAGAAAACCACGATAAGTACCGCCGTTATAAATTCAGTTATCGTTAGAGTCGAGTTAACCAATATATTCCTGGATGGATGGATATTTAGGGAGGCGATCGACAGATCAGGTCATTTGCGCCATAGGGGATAGGTAAGGGAGATGGATAGAAACCCGGCGTCGGCATTAGCCTGCTCTTAACGACAGGCGCCAAGGGGACCACGGTTTAACGTCTCATCCGACAGACGGAGTACTACACTTGAAGTGCCTTCCACAAGACACTCAAGTAGGGATCGGGTTTCCTCAGAAAAACTTTCCTCCTCTGCAGGGATATTAATCCGGACCGTCCGTATGATTAGCCAGTAATCTAGCCACCACACCAACCCGATCCCCCAATAAATTCCTTTCCTCGTAAAATATATTCAGGAGAGTTAATGGTGGCTGCGTAAAAGATCTCTCATGTATTCTTTGAATAATTTAGCCCATTTAATACCTTCAATTAGTCATCTCATGTGGCAGAGTTGGTACTGATTGTTTTTTACAAAAGGTATTTCGCACGGCAGACCATAAACAGTGAACACAGTCGAAGGGAATTTTATTCTGTGCATCGAGGTTTGAAAGATTAGTGTGGAAAAACAGTCTCACGTGTTTTTAAAGTGTATGAATCCAGTGTTTTAGTCTTTTTTTCTATCTGTTTTTTATTGTTTAATTTACCTCGAAAAATTGAAAGCACTGACATATAAAAGCTTGTTCTTAATATGCTATATTTGTTGTAATAATAACATTAATTAAATGCTTTTTTTAATTGTTTAACGTAGATATCCTATGCAACCATTGTGGTTTTTGCGGTGTTCGTTATCTGATGAAATTGTTACCATGCATTCAGCTAAGTTTCTTTTTGTCAATATATCGTTCTCATGTCCCTGCCTTATTTTATGCATTATTGTAGGTGTGTGCCTCATTCGTAATATTCCTACATAGACTTACCTTTGAAGGCCGTCGAGTTTGTGTACCCACCTAACTCATAATAGAAGTTGAAATGATGACGACGCATTAGTGACACTTTCGCGAGATTGTGCTCACGCAGTATGTTAATTCTCTGGACGTAACGGCAGTTTTAAGAGCGAGCTTTCGAAGAGGTTGGAGGAGTCCTGTGCCTACCTTGGATGTGGGTTACGAAGGCGACTCAGAGAGACAAAGGTGCGATTTCTGTATTCATAGTTCACATACATGGAGATGAGTGCACATTGCAATTATCTCCGCGTTCAAACGTATTCCTTTACTGGACCAAACCCATATTCAGAAGGGTGAAAATGTTTAGTGTCGCCCTGCGTCATCGTATGACATTAACATATGGAGTCAAAAGTATTGCCTTGCATATCATTGCTCGAGGAAATTGTAATACTCATTCGTTGATGTGGAAATTTAACTTTTCATGAGGCACATTTTAAGTTCATCCTTATCGTTGCAGCTGCTTTCTTTCTTAGACATGAGTAGGACACACTTGGCAAATAACGCTGCTACCAGTAGAGTTATTGCCCGCTGATAAATGTGGAATATTTTCTGATCATTATCCGTGAGCCGGGGTATGTTATTAACCTTTACATTTTTGGCTTAAGGAGCGTTGCATCGTTCAAGAAAAATTTTTTCCCTAAGTTGTTAGTTGAAATGCCCCTGATTAAAACTGCGTAAAGAGTTTTAGGATTACTGAATGATATTTTGAATGTGAAGAGAAAAAAATATCTTTTATGAATGGAAAAAAGAATGTCTGAAGAAGAGAACGACGATTAATGTCATCCCTATTTTCTGATGCTTTCAGTGGTTGAGACTTTTGATGTAATGCTGATCGCAACTCGTGTGTCACTCGGACAAAGGCAGAACTATGGATTCAATAGCCTTCCGTTACGGCTAGGGTTTCTACGGCTGACTCCGGGTTTCTCTCCCATCTTTCATCTATGCCTGCTCAATTCTCAACGTACCAACTCACACACCTGTTACCAATACCTAGCACTAATTGAGATAGCTGTTAATCACCCTCTCTATTAAGATTTTTTCACCATAAAATTAACGCTTAGCGGATTTCAATGTACTGCCTTATTTTCTGCCTCAGCCTCCAAACCAACTTGGTTTGGAGGAACCTTCATTTTAAGAACGCCCGATGACGTACCTTGATTTTAATATACATCTAAAGGAAGGTTTTTTTGGACACTACACCGGTTCATGGGTTCTTTCTTCATATTTCGCGATTCATGGGAAACCTTTTAAAAGGCCCTTTTACACGAGGCACTCGATTGAGCATTTTGATATACATAAATTTCAAGATCGTGGACACAAAATTAGTGCAGCCCCTATTTCTCCATAATTCGTCCATGCATTTGCGCATATATTCTTACAGTTCACCGCTTTATAGGACTCAATTTTTAATGCACATCCGGACATACTTGTGGACCCCAGAAGTCAAGGGGTCTAAGTGACATTAAAAAAAAAGTTAGGTACAGGAATGGGATGTGAAAATATAAATCTTTTAGGTGGTAAAGGGATCCAAGTGATTTTATTGACAGGTGATGCTATCTAGGGTAATGCGTCTTAACTTCTTAGTGGGTTGTATTAAACATTTTCAACTTTGACTTAAGTTTTCTCAAAACAACGATTTTGTTACTTAGACCCCTTGACTTCTGGGGTCCTCACATCAGATTGTACGATTAAGTGCCACTTGTAAAGCGAACTGAAGAGAATTCTTGCATGTATAGCCGTATACCTGTAACATATGCATAACAGACGTTGAATGTTATCAATAAGTCTTGAGCTGAGTCTTGCTCATAATCTCCGCCGTATACTGAATGTGTCAATGACAGTTCTCTCTATTCCCCGTTCTTTCCAGACGGTGTCTGCCCAGCTGGGCTCCTCCGGCACCAAGGGGGGGTCCGGGCTTCGCGGGTTCCGCGGAAGCCGGATGCCCCGCCCGGGCCCCCCTGGGCCCTCCGGGGGCGGAGGGTCCACGCCTTCCGGGAGTAGCGAGGAAGAGGCCTTGGTTCCTGTGCCCGAGGGTCCCCGCTCCATCAGTTCCATCCAGAAAGTGCCTTCTCTCAGCGACCTGTCCGATGCCGAAAGCTCTCTTGGTGAGTACACTAGACTTTGGATTACTTTATTATTCCCCCTGCGATGACTTGCTCAAGGATCTGGAGGATGCTTTTGACGGACCGCAAAAAAAACTAAACAAAAAAACAGAATCTGTAGCGGTTTGCCTGATATCAGGTTCTGCTTTCACCGTATCTACAGCATAATTGTCGGTTCGTATCTTTAGTATAAGTCAAGATAACAGTAACTACAAGCATTTCTCTCAGAGAATCTCATTACTTGTGTTGCTTTGTGAATTATCTTAATTTCGTATTTCCCGCACTGGCAATCTAAGCATCAACTAAAATTTGTAATCTTTTCGAAGATGTACATCATAATTGCCTGTTCGTATCTGTAGTATAAAGGCAAGATAACAGTAATTACAAGCATTTCTCCCAGAGAATCTCTATACTTGTGTTGCTTTGTGAATTATCTTAATTTCGCATTTCCCGTACTGGCAATCTTAGCATCAACTAAAGTTTGTAATCTCTTCGAAGATGGACTAGATGAGGAATCGGAGACTCAAGGATGAAAACATGCAATAACTCATAACCAACAATGATGCTGTTACTGTCTTTTAGCTCAACAGGGCAGTGTTATCTGTATCTGCGGAAACTGTAGTTTAGTTAAGGTGCTGATTTTGGGAGTCTTGATTTTTCTGAGAGTTGGCACAATAGGTCTTATGAAATCATTTCTGTTTGTAGTCACGATGCGAAATTTCGGTGGAATTGCATCCAAAACTCGCCGAATTCTTTATCCTGATGTCAATTTATGAAATATTGCAGCATTCTCTGGAAAAGGTAAGTGTTTGCAGCGATTTTCTCTCGATAAGGAATTGAAAAATTATTCGCCATGGAGCATTGTTGTAATAGGGGCTGTTTACGTTGAATTTTATTTCAGCTAACCTAGTTTTTAGTCTCTGCAGAGTGCTAACTTGATATATATTCTCTGCCCTATTATACTATTTGATTAAATTCCTAGGATGTGTTTGTTCTAAGTGCTGCGTTGTAGATCCCTTCTTTTTTATTGATTTTTAGCAGTCTTATTGACGGATCAGGAATGTATTTCCTCGGAAAAAGGCCCAATTTTGCTCGAATTTGCGAAGGTTTGATGGCGACCGTGCGAGTTAAAACAAATAATGTTTTCCACTTAAAATTTTTTATTTGAATAATTCTACTTTCTCTGATAGCTTACCTAATCTATTAAAAAAAGCAAATGGAAGTATAAATATTCTGATTAGTTGCGGTTTAAGCTTTTAATGTACACTTTTTCCAGCCATGGAAGCCTAATTCAATTCCATTTCACTAAATTAGCGCACTTTACTTCAATTTAAACTGTATTGAAAATAATAGCTAAAGTCAAAGTTCGGTGAATAAATAATGACAATAGAAAATGTTTAAATCCACAGAGTTTTTGATTGGTAGAACTAGTTTCACGCTACTGCGTCATCTTTAGGTAGCTGAAGATGACGCACTAGCGTTGAAACTAGTTGTACCAATAAAAAACTGTGGCTTTAAACATAGTTTCTATCGTCATTATTTATTCAAAAATGGACTTCCACAAGGTTACAACTGAAAGATGTGAATTAAAAAATTCGGTTGTTCGTTAAAGTAGGCGCTGCAGTCGGAATCTGTGGCCGGAAAAACCTTTTCGTTTAAAATATGTAAGTGAATTAATTCGCATATTTAGTCCCTTAAACATTTTTTTACAACTAAATGTCATCGGTGAAAGCAATTGTATTCTTAAACAAGTTAACGAAAGGATTTATTTGAGTGTTTGTTTTGACTACGTTTTTCTCCCAGTGAATCTCATTACTCTCGTTCCCTCATGATTTATCTTCGTTCCGTATTTCCCGCTCTGATAATCTAAGAATCAACTTAAGCATGTAATCTCTTCGAATATGAAGACTTTAGCATGTAATAGCTCAGAACCAACAACTGGTGTAGTTACTGTCTCTTAGCTTAACAGGGCAGTATTTTCTGTAGCCTTGTGGAACATCCTGAAAGGCTTCGGCTCAACAGAAGACACCTGAACATCGCAGTCCGCTTACCCGTGGGAGACATAACTAACAGCACCCCATGCCGACTAAGATTCCCTCAAGAGGGACCGAAGGCAGTCGTTGTCGGGGTGCGTCGAAGTGATACGTCAACAAAGAATCGAATGACAGCAATTAGGAGCGAAATGAGAATTTTCGGCGATGGCCGAGGAGTCTCTTCCTTCCGAGGTGTGTTTTCCGGAAAAGCCCTGCTTCGCTTTCTCGTGGGTGTGAGTGGCTCGGATCGGATCGCATTTAGGAGTCTTGTAAACAAAGCTGGATCATCTAGCTCTTTTCATTAACTTTGGAGTCAATCGCTCCTTCGTCCCAAATATTCTTGGGTAACCAAGCATGTGGTAGAGTACAGATATGGATTTGATGTGGTGTAACCGTTCCGTAATGAACAGAGACAGGAATTAGCCATAAACTTTATAGTCTTAGGGTTTTTATCATGACAGCCGGTTTTTGCCAAACAGTCATGAAATGCGGATTTGCGAAATCATCGTTCATTGGTCGTCCAATCCTAAGATTGCACTCCTACTGACTGCAGTCCTACAACCTTCCCTATCTGATTCTAGTTCCCTTACCTCCTGGCATCTCTTCCTATGTACTTTCCTCTTTATTTGCTCCATGAACTTGTTCCTGGATCTTCCTTTGGTGACTTTTCCCTATATTTTACCTTCAATTATGTTCCTCACTTACCCATTGTGTCTCAAGGTGTGTCCAATCCATCTCGTTCTTCCTTTCTGTATGGTATTCCATATTGTCCTTTCCTCTTCTACTCTTCTGTACACTACATCATTTCTTATTTTTCCGTCCATTTTATCTTCAGCATCCTCCTCCAGCACCAGGTTTCAAAGGCTTCTAGTCTGTTCCGGTCTTCTTTTCCAATGGTCCATGCTTCCAATCCATAGAGTACTACGCTCCAATCGAATGTTTTCACATACTGTTTTCTGGTTTTTAGTCCTATCTTCTTTGAGTACAGTAGTTGTATTTTTCCCATGAACGCCTTCTTACCTTGGGCTTTTCTCCGGCATTTTGGGAATTCTCCGGAATTTGCGGAATGAACGTCATAAAATGGTTGTAATCACTTCAGGTCTAACTACGTGGAACCTCTCCCTATCGGAAAATGAAAATTACACTTTGTAATGGTACACTAAATTGATTTATTGCTTACGACCCGGGTTTCATCACGTAGTGACATCTTCAGGTACACTGATCATTTTTACATCCGCTTGCATACAGAAATCCAGGTGCTTAAGGGTAAGAGGGGAAGCGAGGGGGAAGGGACGGGAGTTGGAGGGTGATTTTGTGGGTAGGAGGCAGAGGGGGAGGGGTATGGGGAGATAAGGACAGCGTTAGGCTGGGTAGGAATTTTTCAGCGATGATGGGTCTCCTAGAAGCGGGGGGTGTAACGAGTGAGGAGAAAGAAGGGAAAGATTAGTAGGGAATCCAAGTAAATATACCTCTGTATTTATTAAGTACTAGCTGAATTACCCGGCGTTGCTCGGGATCATACTTCCTTCAAAACTCTTTATATAAGAGGTGAGGAGTTAGTAAGTAGTTGTGATAACAGACTACATTTCAAGTAATTGTTTTATTAAATTAATATTTTCTTCTGCTGAGCATCTATACAATTTTGAGACAATAGTAAGTAAACAATGTGACAATATCTCCCATGAACAATAATAATTATGAGTCAAATGACTGAACAATTGACAGAATGATAAAAAATAACATGGTAAAATAAAAACAATGAAATTTGTAAAACTTGTAAAATATAGAGTAGAGAGACAATTTTTTGAAACCCTTTATTGTAATCATTCTACCTGCACAGCCAGGCTAAAAGAACATTATAGTTAAGTACATAATTCGAGTACTTACTTGTTGAGTAGCTATTCAGAATTTCATTTTTGTTAATTAAGATTTGATGTAATGTTTATTTTTGTTTGTTTATTTGGTTGTCAAGGAAAATGCGTAAAAGAAAATCGATTGAAAAAGAGAGAAACTTCATTCTTTCGGGCATGATACCACTAATTTTAGTAGTATCATGCTTTAGGGTATGTAATAAAATGAATTTCAACTCTCTATCTTTAGTTAAAGTTGTTTTAAAAAGCGAAATAATTAACCGCTGCACAAATCCCAATGCTTAGCATTCCTAATCGGCTCAACTAAGCAGTATGAATTCCAACAGCAATGACCAAAATCTGGTTGTCAAGCGAATATGGTATTGTTGATTTCACAGAAAAATATGTGTTTCTGCATCTAAAAACGCAATTTTCAGTCAATTACGAAGTGAAAAGGATAATTAATTGAAAGAATTAAAAACTTCATTCTTTCAGACATTTAATAAAAAAGTTCCAACTCTCTATCTTGAGCGGAAATAATTTAAAAAAGTAAAAAATGAAACCACTGCACAAAACCCGATACGTACCGCGAACCACCTAAGGGCCCCTTTTTGGGACCTTCATGGGCCCTGAGATCATTTTAAAGTAGCCTACAACTTTCCTCCTGCCTTGAGCTATTACTAGGCAAAATTTCAGCACGATAGGATTAAAACTGTAGTAATGCACTTACCCGTCGGGCGTTGTTGCGCGAAAAGTATTCGAAAGATTAAGAGGACCTTAGGGGGGGGGGGACCGAAATTTAAAAAAGTTTTATACCTAAAACCATCGAAACCTTCGCAAGAGTGTACTCAACAGCTTCTTAAAGTTTCTTGGCGATCGGATCAACAGTGTAGTAATGCATCCAGGACAGACATGCAGACATACATTAGTTTTTATATATATAGATTGAATACTTTATTTTGAACCACTTACCCTATAGTAACTCTACGGATATACCGGGCCGGGCTAGTAATGTACAAATATTTCATTTTTCTTTCAAACATTTCAAATATTGCATTTCGTTCTCAACAAATGAAAAAGTAACTTTGTTTCCTTCCACGGATTTATTTTCCCGGTACAACATTTTTCGACACAGCGGTTTCATCATCAGGTACAAACTCAAAAATTTTTTCAGAAGTATATATATCATAAGGTTTCCAGATTCCTTGCCAAACCGTCAACCCATACCTCCCCCCCTGGTTTTCCCTCCTCGCCTCCCCATCCTACCTTCCCCTATACCCCTTATGACATATATACTTCTGAAAAAAGTTTTGAGTTTATACCTGATGATGACACCGCTGTGTCGATACATTTACCCGGAAAATAAATCTGTGGAAGGAAACCAAGTTATTTTTTCATTTGTGAAATTCAACTCCCTCATAGTCGAGCCTCAAACTATGGAACGAATATCTTTCTTTTTAGTTGACCGACGCATTCATGGATCGAGGTCAAAGGTTCAACTACCATCTCGTCTTGCTTTTGGGTCACGTGTTTCCCTCCTTTGTTATTCTTTAGAACCCGTAGCTCCCCTGTCCGAAAATGGTTTTCCAAGAAATTTTGGTTGCCGTGGTAACTTCGCCGGGCTCACCTATCACCTTAGCGTCCCTTTCCAGTCATCTTCACAGCAATGTCGTCGACGTCAAGATGTCGTTCCCCTCCCACCTAACTTTTATCCCTCTGTCCCTTCAATCCGTATCACCCGAAACTTGATAATATACAGCATCGAGGATATTCGCTCGTATGATTGATTTCCACTCCCCGTAATACGGAATGGCTGACGAGCAAGATGATTATTTAACTCGCTGAGGAATTTGAGTTCATAATTGCTTTGGTCCCATTGTTAGCTACTCGCTCCCAGAGGAATTAATCGGCTGTAGATCGATAATGTTAGCTTTTAACGTCGCTTTACAAAACTTAACTTTCAAGGTCGTTCGATATCCCTTGTATTATTCCGTTGATACAGGTCTTCGATACCATTTCCACCACAAATCCACCGTTAATGTGCTCACTGAGCATTTACTGTTATGTCGCTTCCAAGGAAATCAACCAAAATACGGCTTTAATTTGGAATACAAATGCACTGCCAAATTAAGGAAACGTTGAAAAAAAGCTATGGTATGCTTGTGAAGTATACGATAAACACTAAAATAAGCTCATTAATAGCGGACTTGTTTACTTTGCGAAGACCTGTATCGAAGGAAGAATACAATCGATATTGAAGGACCTTGCTGTACTTTCTGAAGCCAGCGCCACCTATACCTCGATTCGCATATTAGTTGTCTTCTTGCTGTGAAATCAACAGAAGATGAAATGATCGGAGTGGGTAATTGGCGCCCTCTGTCATTGATTGAGTAGAAAAAAATCATAGCAGATACCCGGTAAGATATGGATGAAAAAACCGCTTCCTCGCCAGAACTAGTGCAATTTTCCTAAAACCCCTTCTAGGGCGTCGTAGAACATAAAGAATGTGATCCCTTCTTTCTGAAACCAGCGCCACCTATACCTCGATTCGGATATTAGTTCTTCTTGCTGTGAAATCAGCAGAAGATGAAGATAACTCGACAAGTGTTTTGGGGTCGCCTCTTGCCATTCTACATCTTCATACTACCCTGCGAGCCGCCGCATGAGTGCAGGGGGTGTTAGGACACCAGCCGTGTAAAGCTATAAGGGATTAGGTTTTGGGAGGTGAAATGGTTACGTGTACTATGGGCATGAATTGAGTGGAGCTCAGATTTTATTGTGGTCGCTTATTGTGCGCGGAAAGAACGAGTTTTCGTACCTATCTGTTCGGAAATGTATCTACCTTATTTCATCGCTTCTGTCAGTCCTAGAGATATGAGAGTAGTGAGGTGTCATGGTAACCTTCTCTGTGTCGCTCTGAAAAACACATCAGTTCTGAATTTCTCGAGAAACCTAAGCCTAGTTTATAGCCTCCGAGTCTCTAGGGGTCCCACCTAATTCCTCTTAAAGGTGTGAAACACTATATGTTCGCTCGTATCTGTGTATCACGAAGAGCGCAGCTTTTCTTTGTATTTTATTAATATTTTTGGTTAAATACTTATGACCAGAGTCTCAAATGCTGACGGTGTATTAGAGGCGTGGCCTAACCAGAGCGAAGTAGCATCTCTCTTTGACTTTTTCCTTCTATTATACGCTCAACGAAACTTAGTTTCTTATATGCTGTGCCGCTGTATTTTGTATGTGTGTTATTGTTATGTATGTGTGTTATATTACTTTCAATATAACTGTCATCTTCGTCGGGGAATAACCAACTACCTCGAATAATAACGTGTCTAATTTAAATCCATTTTTTCCGTGCTTCCCCAGAATTTTCCTCAGACAGCCAGTGTATTCCAATGCCCTCCCTCTCCGTTCTAGTGTTCCCTTCGTTGGTCTTACGCCCTATCTCCCTCCCGCCATTCGCTCATCATTCTCTCTCTCGCTCTCTTAATTCTCCGTTCTCTCAAGGGAGGGGGCGAAAATCAATTTTTCTATACGTGGGGGGCAGTTCTTTCCCCCGCCTGTTTCCTGACCCCTTTCGTCCCGCTGCCCTCGTACCCTTCCCATCAACCCCCTCTCATGAAATGACGTGCTACGGGGGTAAGCATTCACCACTGTGAAAATTGGATGTTTTCCGCGACGCACTGGTCAGCACTGAAATCAATACTGGAATCTCTGCCCCTAGCGGTAATGAAGACGTCACGACGCGTTGATTGTGCCGTAGAGGAAATTATTTTTCCTCTAGCTCAACGTATTATATTTTCGCGCGGTTGATATAGTATATGCGCGATTGTATTTTTTCGCTGTTTATAAAAATGTCTCCATTGTTGTATTGCGTGTATAATACACAAGAATATAACTGGTGATGCCTGACAGGCTTGCGAAGTCATTCTGCTAAATTTGTCGAACCGGAGAAATGATTGTCGTGTTCCTAAAAAAAGTTGAAATATTTTCGAAGCCGCTCATTGAGCTATGCTTACAGTTCAAAGAAGCTAATTGTTGTTCAATTTAATAAATTTTTATTATGTAGATGTTTAAAGCGCTTATGTGTGGTTATGATACACCTGTTTAAAATGTTGTGATTTTATAAAAGTATTTTTTCCTGTTAAAATCTAATTCTTCTGTCATCAAATTATTATATATAAGAGAATATAAATATTGTAGACCCAAGTCGCAACCTATTGACTGTATGCGATATGAATATGTATCTCAGTGAGATATGCTTGCAGTTCGAAGAAGCTATTTGTTATTCAATTTAATATTTTTTTATAATATCAAGGTAAATAGCGTTCTTATGTGGTTATATATACCTGTGGTTATATATCAAGGTAAATAGCGTTCTTATGAGGTTATATATACCTGTTTAAAATATTGGGATGCGAAAAAGGTATTTTTCCAGTTAAAATCGAAGTCTTCTGTCGTCAAATTATCACATACTATTGTAGACCATGAACAACCTGTTGATTGCATGCGATATGAATATCTTCCTCTTTGAATTCCCGCGGCCCTGTTCTCTCCCTCCCCCTCCGCCCGTGACAGCTGTAAACAAACAAACAAACGATTAAGCGTGCCCGCAAATGTCGCGGAAAGCGAAAGCATTTCTGGTGGGATGAGATTCGGTGGGAACGAAAGGAAAGTGAACAAAAGAATTGTCCGCCCTAATTATGTGAACGACTGGCTTGGTAAATGTGAGGCGGCATAGCTTCACGCCTGGGGCCTTCCTTTATCTTATCTGTATTGAAGAAGGCTTGTGAAGAACATGATTGAAGGCAAAATAGAGGGAAAAGTCCCCAGAGGAAGAATACCCAGGAATAAATTAATGGACCAGATAAAGAATAAAGTATATACTTACGAAGAGATACCATGAAGTAAGGGAACTAGCATTAGATAGGGAAGGGTGAAGGGCTCCAGGCAACCAATCTTAGGATTGTACAACTAATGAATCGAAGAAGTCGATCGATTTTGTAGCGCTCGTTCTTTTTTTTGTTAATCTTTTATCCCAATTTCAGTGATGGATTATTTCATACCGTTACATACTCATGTTTAGATCGAACTAAAATTCCTCTCTGAAAAAAAATAAGATCGATTTTTTTCCTTAAGTTTCGATTATAGTTTGACACTTTTTCAAGTTTCGGGGACCATCGATATATTTCATTTTGAGGTCTAGTTTTAAAATAAACATTCAATGATGTTAATTTTCCACTACAAGCGGCTTAGTGATAAACTATTGCCATCTTTTCTCTCGTTTTCGGAGGAGAAACGTCTTCTACACTTGCTCCTCTTGTTTTATTGTATTTTTCGTATGGTTAAGCTCTTTTTCCTATCAATATTAACATGCATATGTTCATGGTGAAATTAAGGCATTTGCTGTTGGCTCTGAGGTTTTATCATTCCCTCGTTGTCGTTAAACATTTAAAATTTTAATCTTAAAAATTCGAACTAAACGCGAGTTCAAACTGTAATTGCAAATAGCCCTAAGAAGCTTTTTTTTCGGGTTCGGATCCCGATCAAGTCAAATGATTTTTTAATAGCGAATTTCAGCCCTGGTGTCTAAGAAGCTTTTTTGGAAACCAGACGAACTAGGTTTGGAATACTACCTACTAGTTTTCTGATTAACTTTATAAACTTTTTAAGTAAAAATTGACTGGCAGCAAAGAATATTGAAGTCGACACTGGCACTCTGTCGATAATGGTAGGTTTCTTTTTTTTACTAAAAATTCTCCTCTCTACATCTCCCTTTAACACCCCTTTGTATAGCTCCTTTAGAGGTCACTCGTCGATAAATATGATTTTTTCTTCCGATATTTCTCCACCGATTCCCTATCTTCTCCCGTCAAATCCAGCTTCTCTTTATTTTGCATCAACAGAGCTCGAATGCTACTGACCATACCAGATCAAAAGGCTTACTATATTATAAAGGTTAGTCGTTAAATTCAATTTTATGATCTGATTGTCAGTCCGATGATTTATATCTCTTCATGGCTGGCTCTATTTAATCTTCTGCTTTCTCTTCCGTTCTCTGATTCAAGAACGTAAGAGAGATTTATTAAGTCTTCTGAGGTGAATCTGTCCTCAGACAGGTTTCAATTGAACTGCTCCCTTCATGCTCGTCTATCCTGTGCTGCCTCCCTCAGCTCTTCGTAACTCCTTCTGTTTATAATATCCCTCAGCATATTATTTCTTCGTCTTCCTCTCCCTCTCTTTTCCTAGATGTTTCCTTCTAATCTTCTTTTCAACAGGCAAATTTTCCTCAGGACGTGTCCCATCCAGTTCGCCTTCCTCTCTCTTATTCGTCTCAAATATTCCTTTTCTCATTTATCCTTGCAAGAACTTCCTCGTTTCTCAGTTTATCACTCCATTATTAATCTTTCCATTCTTCTCCATGGCCACATTTAAAAACCCTCTCGGCGTTTTTCTCCTCTTTCCTCCGGACTGTCCATGTTTCAAATTTTGCAAACATTTATCAAATCTTTCATTACACTATGTTTATTGCTTTGGCTGAAACACTTTGGCTTTGACATTCCAAATTTAGCAAACGTTTATCAAATCTTTCATTAAACTATGTTTATTGCTTTGGTTGGTTGACTTTACTAAAGGGTGCCTTTCCTTGTGACATTTACTAAGTATGCAGTAGAAGCAAAAAGAACCAGCAGAATGAGAGATAATGTTGGAGTAAGTGTTAAAAGTGGAAGGAGTCCTTAGTAGAAGAGAAAAAAACGGGCTCAAAGTGTTCAGAAGAAAAAAAGGAGACTTTTTAACCGTGAAAAGTGATATTGTGCCAGAAAGTTGGAGGAGAATATAACAGCAAATGAAAAGTAATTGAAATTATCTCGTGACCTGAAGGTTAGCTAATTAATCTAAAAAGAGAGTAAAACTTACTCTTCCCTATTTTTTTGAAATTTGTTCTATAAACACAATACCTGTCTTTGGCCAGAAAGTCAGTACTTCTTTTTGGAAATTCTGACGCAGAATATTTTTCCTGGAAAAATACGAACGCATTTGAGTGTCCACGTTTCAAAATAAAATAGAAATTAGGTGGATAGGAATAAGTTATTTTGAGCATTATCTCGTGAGAACTATTTTTCACCCTCCCTTTTTCTGCGTTTAATAATGAGTCATTGAGAAAATAGATAATTATCGGCGTGAAATCTGTTTGAAATTAATGGAGAGTCACACTTTTTCGTGCTTGATGTATCTTGAAAACATGCATCGGTTGATGCCATTCGTGAGCCACGAACCTCTTGCCGCTGGCATGATATTAACCCGGCCATAACATCGCCAACTGGAAAATAGTAATTGAATTGCAATGTATGATTTGATTGTCATTTCGTCGATTTTATACGTTTTTATGACTCCTTTTGGCTCCTCGGCAATCTCTTCCGTTCTCCAATACATTTTCTCCTGTTCTTAAGGCGGACAAAAGGGAATACCAATGGAATATGATAGGGTGCTGGGTCCATAGGGTCCATAGGGTGCTGAAGTATTTCATTCGTGAAAGAATTGGACTGGTTGTTCCAAGTACAGTATTATTCTAAATAAATATATGCTCATTGACCTTATTTTGGAATACTGACCGAGCACTTGATTTTTGGAAGAAAATACCAATACTGCACATCTTTCTTCTGGATTTCGATGCGGGATCTTTTGAGCGTTATTAGACGTCAGGGAATAAAATTTTGCTTATCATTTTCATTCCATCTGCGAAGCTGCTTCCGCTGAAGATGTTCAGTCTAGGGAAATGCGTTGGGGAAAACTATTGCATGGAAATATTGAGGGCAATTTTCAGCGCCGCAGGTATGAGCACAAGTGATTTCCTCTGAAGAATAACTTGAGAATGTGTACTTGGAGGTATATGACTGCACGATCCTCTGTGTATACTCATAATAAATACCTTATTTTCCAACTTCTGCGGTGCATCCTAGGTATTGGTCATAAATTTTTGGAAAAAATACCATTTTATTACCCTGCGATATTGTTTACGGTGAAACTGAGAAACGATCTTTTAGTTGCTAAAAAAAAATAAATATGTCGATCGGGCGTGAATTTGGACGCAATCATGCTTTATTTTCTTACATATGATTATGTGGTTCTTATTAGAGAGACCTCGTTAATTTCAAATCATTTTCTGTGAAAAAAGATGTTTTATTACTTATTATTGCCGATCATGACCGATCATTGGTAATTGTAACAAAATTTCAAAAGACATTTATAAAGTTGAATTAGCGTGAATATCTACCGTCAACTTTCGGCTTGGACCAATGAGGCGGAACTAGAATCCGAGGCTATTACTGTAAGCGTTTAAGGATTAGGTTTTCCAACACTTAAACCGAAAGTTTTCTATGGTTTAAAACATGCAGTGGTCTCACTTCCCCCTACACCCAAATTTCAACTACTGAGGCCGTTGTACCACTGTTTTCCTTAAGTAAGGTGCGACCAATATGGCCGCTCGCGCACGTTTAGGGTTGGTTGAGCCCCAGAGGGCCCGTCGGCCATATTTAGGTGCGTGAGTACGTAGGTCCATGTCACTTCTTGCGACTATACATTCATTAAATTGTGAAATACATGTTGACAAGCTCTGTGTGATGTCAATACATAATACCATTCCCTTTCCATAATCAGTAAAGGGCGGCTTGATTGTCAATATTTACATAAACAGAAATACATGTAAGGTTTAAATCATTGCAAAATAAATAACACTTCTTGAAGGCCGTAAAGAGCGGCGTACATTTCCGAACGATCTTTTTTCTTTGATATTGAACGTAAAATACTCTATTTGTTTGCTTTTAGACCCAAATCAATATCTGACATTTTGAGAATGACCTGGTACGTGACCTCTCATAGCGTTCATATATTGTGTAGCTACGCCGAGAACAAGTGCGTGCCATTTATGCGAAGAAATATTCTTTCAATTTCTGCTCAAAGATGTGACTCCTGGTGAAACTTTTGGCAGACAGGATGTTTATTATACTATTGTGTTACTATAGGCCCGGAGACTACTCCGCCATCCATTGCGATCCTCCATACCTCAGGAAGAAGTATCAATAACGAAAGTTTAGTTTCTTCTTCCCGTGACTCCACTAAGATGTACTCGTAGTTTATATTAGTGAGCAAGTTCTCTATATCCTACACGGAGTATTGCTGCACATCTTCCTTCTGGATTTCGATGCGGGATCTTTTGATCGTTATTACACGTCAGGGAATGAAATGTTGCTTATCATTTTCATCCCATCTGCGAAACCGCTTCCATCGATGTTCAGTCTAGGGAAATGCGTTGGGGAAAGTAGACGATGTAGAAAAGTTTGACGGCACGTAATGATCCCGCGCATTGAACTCCGGCAGGCATACTGCGGGACTTTTGTGAGGGTACGCTTCCTGTTTTATAAGAGGAGTTGGAAAAAGTCACTCGATCCTGGAATAAACTTCATATGGCCGATGCGTGACCCTTACTATAGCTATCTGCATCGAGTGAAAAGGGAACAATATTGACTGATCGTAGTGGGATAAGCTTCTCCTGGTAATTTTCCGGTGATGAGATTTCCAGAGAACGCGACCATATTTTTAGGAAAATCATTCGTTTCTTAAACAATTCTATAGAGTCAGAATTTGTGAAATTCATCGTTGTAAAAAAATGTGTACTTGGTAAAATTTCACAGAATGTTTTAACAAGGACTGGTATCATGTAATTGGGGGATTCATCTGAAACTTTGATGGATCTATTCTCTCTTGTTTAAAGAAAATCTGAAAAACATTACGAAGTTTTAATTAAATAATTGATTTCTGTTATTATACGATATTTCGTACCCAAGTAAGCGATTGGAAGTGAATGTTTTAACAAAGACCGATTTCATGTAACTGGGGACATCATCTGGTATTTTACCGTTTTGTTTTCTCTTGTTTAAATATAATCTGATAAACATTACCAAGTTTAAATTAAATAATTTTTTCTGTTTTTGATACGATATTTCGTACCCGAGTATGCGATAGGGATTGAATGTTATTACTAGATCCGGTTTCATGTAACTGGGGGCATCATCTGGTATTTATACGGTTTTATTTTATCTTGTTTAAATATAATTGGAAAAAAAGTACCAAGTTTAAATTAAATCATTTGTTTCTGTTTTTTAATACGATATTTCGTACTCGAGTATGCGATAGGGAGCGAATGTTTTAACTAGGTCCGGTTTCATGTAACTGGGGGCATCATCTGGCACTTTCACGGATCTGTTCTCTCTTGTTTGAAGAAAATCAGAAAAGCATTACGAAGTTCAGAGTAAATCATTTGTTTCTGCTTATCTTACGATATTTCGTACCCGAGTATGAGATAGGGAGCGAATGTTTTAACTAGGTCCGGTTTCATGTAACTGGGGGCATCGTCTGGCACTTTCACGGATCTGTTCTCTCTTGTTTAATGAAAATCTGAAAAACGTTACGAAGTTAATTAAAAACATTTGTTTCTGTTTTTGAGTAAGAGATTTCGTACCCGAGTATGCGATGGGGAGCGCTGAGGATAGGGGATGGTTGCAGCACTATCGGCGTCGCCGAAGACCTGGTTATGTGGGATGTTTTTTTTCTGTGGCACACGCTTTACGCGCTAGGTACGTAGCACATGAACGCAAACATATGTGAGCGTATATTTTATACACATATGTGGTCGTTTAGTGGGTCGCTCTCCGAGCCGTGATTCGGCGTGCGTGCGTGAAGCTGTAGAAGCCGAGAGTTGGCGTTTCGTGGGGGAGGGAAAAGGGGTCGAGTCTGTGGTGGTGTTTTATACATAGGTGCTGGTTACGCCTGCGTTCTCTCCGTATTTATTGAGGGTCAGTCAGCCTCGCTGCTGCGGCTGCTAATGAGGATGGGGCTGATTATTCTATTAGCCCTCTCCCAGGGCGCGCAGTCGCTTGCCTCATTGCCGAGGCTCAGGGGTTGGTCGGTCGGTCTGTGGGTTTGGGCTGGCGCGGCTGATGCATTGCGTCGGGTGGGTTGTGTATGTACTTGTCGCTCAGCGCACTCCCTTCTCCCACTCCTCCTCCACTCCTCCCCCTCCCCGCCTACTCATTCATCTCAATCCTCGCTCCATTCAAGCGTTTCCCACACGCAAGCACACGAGCATTTTACTCCCTCCCACCTCCTGCTTCTCCGGGATTCTTTCTCCTACTTTCCCCCCCCCCTACATTGACGTCGCTTTCTCTCTCTGTATATACCCCATTCGTGGCTAGATTTTTTCCTCTTTAAGGTAGTTTGAGCAAAATATCATTTCTCCAAGATATCAATGGATTTGGCCTAATTTAAAGGAAAATGCTTCAGCTTCAAAAAAATACCTAAGTATCAGCTGTTCGCCGAACTACTTTCCGAGATTTTTGATGCAATTAACAGTCCTTTTACGCGAGAAATGGTACGTGTATGCACTCCAGAGAGACCTAAATTTAAAAAAATCAGGAATTTCTAACGCCTAGATCTGGTCAATAAATTAAAAGTGTGTAGTTTGTATGTTTTCTCAACTATTTTTGAAAATAAATAAATCAAGTATTTACCGCGGTGATGTTTTCAAGATCGTACAACACCTTCCGTTGTGAAGGAGTTTTAAACGTACTGTGTGAACACAATGAGTTTAATTTAAGACTTATATCGATATTTTTTTAAATTAATTAGAATATTAAACATATAAAAGTATACATTTTTTGTAAGTATTCTACCGGCTAATGTAGGTTTTTTTGGATTCGATATTTGGGGAGGCGACCGACTGCTAAGATTATTTGCGCCATAGGGGATAGGTAAAGGGAAGAAGGGTGGATAGAAACCCGATGTCGGCATTAGCCTGCTCTTAACGACAGGCGCCAAGGGGACCACGGTTCAACGTCTCATCCGACAGACGGAGTACTGTACTTCAAGTGCCCTCCACAAGACACTCAAGTAGGGATCGGGTTTCCTCTGAAAAACATCCTCCTCTGCAGGGATTTGAACCTTGGCTGCCCGCATGGTTAGCCAGTATTCTAGCTATCACACCAACCCGATCCCTTAGAGAAATATCGTTTCACCAAGAAGTCAATAAATTTGGTCTATTAAAAAAATATCTCATCCTTCCAAAAATACCTAACCCTCTATGGACGAGAGAGTGAAATTTTTTACGTTTCAAAATCATTTAAATATCTGCTTTCTAAGAGGCTTTTCCATTTAGTTGCTGCGCTAGACAAAACTGTAACGCTTTGGAATAAATGTGAGGAAAGTTGCGTCACTTTCGCCGGTTTGTCAAAAATTTGAATAGATGAATATGCAACGCTATTCACTGACGATGGCGTGCCTGGTGGAGCTCTGAAATATATAGTTTCACCTGTCACATGAAGAAAATATTTGGAAAGTTTAAAAAAGGTACGTTATCAAGGTAATGTTGAAGTAAACCTTGTGCAAATTATATTATGTGATGTATTATTTTAAATTAAATATATACAACACAAAAGCCTAACATTTGAAAATAAATGACATGATAAAATAAATTTAAATTTAAAAATGCTTGAATAGCACTTTTTAAAAACTAATATAGAAGCAGTATTTTTTTATGCTGATGTTTCATAATTCCTTCCATAGAGCGTTAAATATCAATCACTTACCGAACTAATTTCCGCGACATTCTGAAGATTTTGGCGACAATATGCGGAACCGAAACGTAACTGACATATCACAAACGGAGCAAATGCGACTAGTACAAATTGAAGTGTGCGATCTTGGTTTCGGCTTTTATTTTCATACATGATGATAGCGTCGAGTTTTTATGTATCAGGATGGTACGTCCCCAAAAAATACGACTCTGAGCAAATCAATATTTCCCTTAAGTCATAATATGACATCGATTCGAATGAGATATCCACAAATTCATTTTTTTTCGTATCCTGATCCCGGAAATGCAAAGGATGAAAAGATGAGTTCAGTAAGTCAGTCCAAGCTGGTATGGCAATATTTCTCAGCTGGTATGGCTATAAACCCGCGCAGAAATTCGCCTTGGAATAAGGTGGCTAGGGGGTGTAACCTTCTACAACACCGGAACGGCACCTGGGATATCCGGGTCCAAATCTCGGCTGAACTCAACGATTTATCTCCCGGCCAATCACATCCTTTGGTGTATACAATTGTACCAAAGTATGTGTTGCTTACCACAACAATTTCCATTTCGACCTAATTTGGTAATTGCGGAGAAGAAAATGCTTACCAAAATTGAAAGCAAACAAAACAAAAACCACTTACAATGAACGTAAAATCAATGTACTTTATATAATTAATTAAAAAAAGTGAAGAGAGGCATTCGCAACTCGCCACAGGAGATTGCAAAAGGGAGGGTCTACTTTCAAGAAATAATAAAAGTAAACTATGGTATATCCGCGAACTTCCTTTTGACGATTTTAGCATCATGCACGAAGAAAGTTGCATTAAGGGGGCTTCTGACCTTTCCCCAAAATTTTGAAAGAAGGCCGCTCAATGGTTAAGTGTGCGGTTTCAACGAAACCATGTCTGATTCAGAACTCCTCTCTTGAGAATCAAAAATCGTCATCAAAGCAAAAAACAAAATTAGCTGCCCAGCTTTAGTGGTGAGTCGATAGAGGACTAAGGCTTTTAATCGCGACGATGGCTACCGGCTTTTCCTCCCCTGGGAACGCCTCCTGGACGGTCTATTAGATTCAGTGAACTCCGCCGTGACCAATTATAACCAGTTGACATGAAGATGACAAAAGAAGGTCCAACCTCGCAGCAATCCGACGTGTAACACAGCAAATTCACGGCAAAAGTCAATTCGCTCCAGAAGACACTCGCTGCAACTCGGGTGAAAAGTCGGGCTCCAAATGCTCCATACGCAGCCTATCTCGAAATAGACATCGCTACCGAAAACTCTCATATTTGACCATTTCATCTTCCTTTTAACCTATAAACACCAGCCAAAAATTCAATTTCGGCAAATTTCAGTACATCTATGTATTTTAAACCATACGATTCAGGTTTAATTAATTTTTTTTATTAGCACCGCGTTACAATTTTCAAAAATACCATTCTTGAGATAATCGCAGCGGGTGTTAAGTTTTACATTGTGCTGCTGGTGACTCCTTACACTTTATAGCGGGGAGGCCCAACTTATTTTTTTTATCTATTGAGTTCGATATCGAGAACATTTCCGCGAGATGAAGCACTATGTTTTCGCCGCTGGAGGGATACAGAAGGTACACACATTTTTGCCGAAGGTATAGCGCAAGTTAAAACAGACCGCTATTTAATCATCGCCCTCTAATTTTAACTCACTGCTTTAAATATTCCAGGAAAATGGCTACTTCAACACGCACGGTGAACTTACACGGAACGGTGAACTGATGACCGAGACTTAACAATGTCGTAATGGGATAGCACGAAGGTATCATCGGAGGGCGGAAAACGGGGATAATGAAAATTAAAGCTATCGCCAGAGCAGATTAAATGGAAAAACACGAGTGCAATTTTGAGGGCAAAAACAATGCACGAGAATCTGAGAAGATGACATCACGCCAATTAATCGACCAGGGGTAGGCTTTAATCACATTTTCACAGCGTGCATTCTGGGACAGAAATATAAGGATTACGACTACAGTATTTGATATGCGCGGGCCTGGAAAAAAGATAGGTTACGGTTCGATTACAACTTCGGCTGGATATTTCCTTGGGTTTCCTTAGGGGTTTCCTTTGCGCCACAGTTCCTGCGAAATTTATCACACAAACGACATACCTATACTGTGGGTGGAGGAAACATAAAATCTTCAGATACAGTAAAATATCTTGGAATTACCTTAACTTCTGATAACACAGGTACAAAACCTATGCGGCACAGCATTAAAGAAATTAGATTTTTTTAAGCGTATAGTATGAAGGTCCCCGGATGAAAAAGTAAAAGAGAGACACTACTTTGCTCTGGTTAGGCCACAGCTCGAATACGCCGCGAGCCTGGACAGAAAGATTTAGACAAACAAATTAATGAAATACACAGAAACGCAGCAGGCTTAGTTAAAAACTGCTACGAGCGAACGTATAATATCTCACAACTTTTAGAGGGATAAAGGTGGGAGCCCCTAGAGAATCGTAGGCTACTCGCTAGGCTTAGGTTGGTAGATAAATTCAGAACGAATGTGTTTGAGAGCGACGCAAATAATATTACCATGACGCCATACTACATCTCTTGGTCTGACAGAAGCGATAAAATAATAGAGACATTGCCGAACAGATAGGTACAAGAACTGGTTCTTTCCGCGCACAGCAAGAGACCACAATAAAAACTGAGCTCCACTAAATACATTCCTATAATACACGTCTCCATTTCACCCTCCAAAACCTTACATCTTTACACGGCTGGTGTCCTTACACCCCCTGCCACACGCCCATGCGGTGGCTCGCATGGTGGTATGTAGATGTAGGGGTAAAGCCCTCCCATCTATACAAAATATATATGCACAAATTTGAAACTTCTTATCTCGATAGCCAAATATCCCATCACAATGAAATGAGCGGCGAGTTATATAATTCATTTTTACGTTCCATGGTTGGTAGGAAGGCGTTTGCGACGTGGGTGTGGAGAAGGATGGAGAGGGTGAGCTGGATTGCGAGAAGGACGAACGAGGCGGTATAGGATATGGTTGAATAGGAGAGGAAACTAGTAATGGAGGTTAGAAGGAGGCAGAAGAGATGGATGTAGGACGTATTGAAAGGAGAGGGAATTTTGAAGAGGGTAATAGAGGAGAGAACACTAAGAAATCGTGGAAGATGAAGGAAGAGGATAGGAAATCTGGACGAAATAAAAAACGGGAGACTATATGAAGCTTTTAAGCGGGATCTAATGGCCGAACACGGCAGGAGAGAAAGCGAGACAATGTGCCACAAATGAGGACGTTAAGGATATGTAATGTCCAAGTTCTACCAATAAGCTAGTGGAATAATCAAACGAATGATTTAGGGGGACATTAAAATCATTATATTACTCTCCATAAGACTTGTATTGAAATAAGTCACCGTTTTTAACGCTGGAAAAAAACAGTAACTCCACTTTGAACTTGTATCCTGTACTCCGCGCACCATTCAATTCTGGTACTGACTTCATGTACCCAAACTTTCTCTCAAAGAAGCTCAAAGCGCGGGTATCTGACAGTACCGTGAAGACGACGTTTTCTGGGAAGCTTTTGAAGATTTTATTAAGATCATGGTGCTTAGAACGGGGTTGACGCACTCGTAAAAAGTAAAGGGGCACCGCAGAGCTCTCCTCACTCACCCTTCCATCCCTCAGGACTTTTACAGCCTCTTTCCTTGAATCTGGCGTAGAGAGGAGGGAACATCAAGGGGCGAATGTGAATGAGGAGAACGAGAAGAGGTTTAATCTGCATGTACACTCCCTACCCTGGGATCCGACGCATTGCCCGCTTGTCATCTACATCTACGTAATACCGTGCGAGCCACCACGAGGGTGTGTGGCAGGGGGTGAAGATCACCAAACATGCACTATTGACATGCAACTAGGATATTTAATGAAGGCATGGTAGATAATAGGGTCACATGGTTAGTATCCACATAATAAGAAAGGGATTAATGGTTGTTATTACATGCATCATGCACTACAGACTACTCTAACTATATTTCACCTACCTATCCCTTTGCTACGCTGCCTATTGTTTTCTCTTATAGTACGCGGGAATAATGACATTTTAAATCTATCGGTACGACAATCTATCTCTCTAATCTTGTTAATCTGATCAAACCTAGCATAATACGCAGGGGTTCTTAATATATATCTAACGTCATCTGTGAACAAATCGGTTTCGAATTTACTTAAAAGGTTTAACCTAAATTTTAACCTACGTTCTGATAGTAATTCCCATCCGAGTTCTTCTATTAAACTCGTAACACTTATACAATTATCATAACGGCCTTTATCAAACCTAGCGGATCTCCTTTGCATGCGCTCTAATTCTTTTATCATACCTTCCTCGTACGGATCCCATATACTAGCGGCATATTCTAAATGAGGCCTGACAAGTGTAAAATAGCTTCTTTCTCGTACTCTCTCCTCGCATTTGCCTAGAACCCTTTTTACGAATCCTAATCTACGGTTTGCTACACTAGTTATTTCCCTGATGTGTTTCCCCCATGACATGTCTTCAGTGATGGTGACGCGTAAGTATTTAATTGAATCTACAAGTATTTAATAGATTCTACAAAGAGTGTTGTCCAAGAGTCGCGGATACGGGTCCCGCCTGGATGAATTTTTCGTCGCTCAGGACATGAGTGTCCGTGTTGATCTGCTGTTGTTAGTTAATACATCCGTATAAAAAGCCAATTGTGCTGTTTTAGGGGTCAAAAAGAAAAAAAATACATAAAGTTGTGAGGTAAGAATTAATTTTCGTACCTGTCAGTTCCACTGCGTACCTCTCATAATTTTAACAGTTCAGGCGAGATGTCGTGGAAGTTCGTCATATTATAACAGAGACAACAAGTGAACTCTTCCACAAGATAAACAGACAAGGAGAGACAAACGTTTCAGCTCACAGAGCCCAAGCACACCCAAGGTCTTGTACCTGATGATGGCTCTGTGAGCTGAAACCTTCCCGCCGTACGCATTAAACGCCGTACGCATTAAAATATCTTGTGGAAAAGTGAAGTTGTTGTTTCTGTTATAATATCTCATAATTTATCTCTCCTGTCAGTTGTTTATTGGTAGTAATTATAACACTAAACCGTACATGTTTGTTTCTTAACGAGTGTACTGCATGCTAGTATGTCCATCCACGTAGCACTCATCCGTTTGTCTACGTAGCATCTACTAATAAGTTCCTTGTTCGGCAGATAGTATTCGTCTTGACTCACTTATTCAAGCCCGTCCGCCTTAAGGTAGTTTGAGCTAGATAGTTCCCTAGTCATAATCGAGACCATATTCAAATTATACGCTTTAATTTCAGCAGCAGGTGAACGCATGGATCAAATATTTCATTATTAATGGCGCAATAATGTACTTTTATATGCCTTAAATTATAATTAATTAAAAAATATGTATATAAGTATTTAAGTTGACCCATTCTCTTCACGCGGTACGTTTCAACTCCTTCACGACGGAAGGTTTTTTTTACGATCTTGTAGGTTTTGTTTTGCGATCCGAAGGCTTTTTTTTACGATATACGTTTATATGACAGAAATTCTAAGTAATTAATTCATAACGTCTATATAACGTGAAAGGCAAGAGAAGGAATGTTGTGCGCAGGCGAAACGTTTTGGTGTCGTGCCAGCTGGTTGCATTCTGTGGGTTCCCTATAGTCATGGCCGAATGTTTTGCTTGTAGTGATCTAACATTCAAATACGCGATTTAAAACGCCAGGTTTTTATCATAGAGCAATCAAAAACCAAATGGTATCTTTTTTGGACGCCTTTATTGGAGATTTACTCAAAAAAACTCCGACTGCGGATACAATTAGCGAAGTTCATTTATCGCCTATGCCCCGTTGACATTACTTGGGTTCGAATGATAGTTAAAGTGGCGGCTTAACTAACTTGCCTTTCAATGGCATTCTTTAACCCGAGTTATTATGCTGTAGGTATCTGGTGGAGAGTTAATAAGGTGATGTTCACGAGACTTTCTATCGGCGAGAAAAAAGGATTGAATACCTATGAAAATGTTTTGTACGGTTAGACTTCTCATTTATTGGTATTTAACGATATACTTATCATTTCATTTCTGGACATCATGCATCGAAAGATGAAAATTGAGAGAATAAATTTTCCTAATAGAGCGACATGTCACTATGCTATACTTAAACATTAGGATGCCCCGAGAATATTACCTTACTAGCTGACCTGTGCGAAAATTTCGCACAGTATGCAGCTTCTTCCTGTTTCTTCCTTCTTTCTTCCTTTTCTTCTGCCTGTCGAATATTTCGCACAGTATGCGACTTCTTCCTGTTTGTTATATGTTATATATGTTTGTGTTGAGTTGTGTGTATGAGATGCATAACGTAAACGTAAAAAGGTAAATGGCCACACTGATTGCATGTAGAATGTAAACAATCTAAGTAAACGATGTGTTAATAGATGGCGCCTCCTACAGTCTTTTATGCACGTAACCTATTTATGTAAAAAGCCAACACATTTGTTGATTATATTGTCAGCCGATGGCGTTGTATCATTTTTTTACAAATACTTAAATTTTAAACAATTTGTCTATTTTTCATCAATTTCGGGGAACATAAGCTTTGAAACGATGTTTGAATCATTAATTTTGAAGAATAATTATGGGAGTTATGGCGTTGCGACAAAAAAAGCACCTTTGAAAAATTATATATACGGATTCTGTAGGAACGACTACCCTTGCTCTCACGCAAACTGCACATCAGTACAGATGCGTTAGTTGCCGATCCTCCCGGATCGAAATAATATATATGATTATCAATTGTTTAAACAAATACATAAATTATAAACTTTTTTATTTTTCATCAAAAGTGGAGAACATAAGCTTTAAAACGATGTTTGAATCATTAATTTTTATGAAGAATTATGGGAGTTATGGCCTATCCACAAAAAAACACCTTTGAGAAATAATATATACGGATTATGTCGTATGCACTTTTTTATGGTAGATAAAAACAATTCTACATGCTATCTTGACCCATAAGGTTTTTTTTAATAACTTCCATTTCGAGTCCTTGCCTCAATATATGCAGCGGAATAAACGACTTTTTCTTCTTTGTTCTGTCCATGACCCATCCTAGGATGCGCATTTAAGGTGAATATTTTTTTTTTAATATTTTTAAAAATATTTTGAACTTAAAACACGGTTTTTCATTCACTCATGCATTTTAATACATCAACCTACTTGGCACCGATGTTCCTATACCGAAGATGACGAGAGAAACTCTCGTAATGTATTGTACGCTTCAAGTCAAAGCTACATGTGGACTGGATGACTTAACTACTCTAATTCTTAATGACCTGCGCTTGCACACAATGAAAATGATGGCAACCAGCGCCAACCCTAGTAACTCCAGAGTGGTTAAGAAGTTGACTAGGTTTAGCGCCATCCTGCGTTTACACGGCGAACTGTTACTAGGGTTAGAGTTGACCTGGTTAGAAAGCTAGTAATGTAAACAGGGCATTAGTGTATATAAAGTCTGCTCCCAGTCTGTTTGGAAGTGGGTTTCTCCTGTAAAACAATGACTCAAACGAATGGAGAGCAAGTGCGCCGTATTCTTGCAAAGTATGCGGTGCCCTAGAGCAAATGGAAAGCTCCCGATGTTTGGTCGAAACGAATGCGCAACCCCGTAACTCTTTTGTTTATTTCTCGATCTCCTCCCGTGAACTGTCCCGTCCTCCGCTAGTTATCTCTTCCCTCAACCGCTATCTTCTCTCCTCCTCCCCGCGTGTGACCTCTCCGTATCTCTCCAATCTCCTCCGCCTCCGCGCTCCTCTCGTCTTTCGGGAAACAAAAGCGAAGCGAAAAGATGACGCTCCGCCGCCCCTATCCTACCCGCGCCGCCACGGTTGCCAACTTATGCGAGATTATTTTCGCCGCCGCGCTATCTGGGAGTTCAAATCATGGGGGTCGTCTTTTATTTATCGAGGGAGAGAGAAACCTCTCGTAACATGTTTAGCGTGCGTTCCGTTAGTCATTGTGTGTAAGCTTCGAAGTGTTGACTTTCCCGAAATGGCGTCGACACGCGTGTTGGTGTTTACAAATGATAAGGGAGGATAAATGCCGCAGAGCTGAGTAATGAACTTCATGGGTGCCAGAAAGATTTTCCAAAATTAAATAAAACGTGGACAACGAAAATGGCTTATAATATGTTTGATAGCAAACTAATGCGTTTTTATCGGAATAACAAACAACATTACAGGCAGCTCTTACGTTTTGTGTAAGATATTACGTGGTCGCTTTTTTGTTATAAAGGTTAAGCTCGTTAACAATACTCGATCCAGCTCCATATTTAGATTCCTCTCCAGTAATTGACATTGGAATCCAGTGTGATTTGAGCCGTACTACTAGGTTCCACGAGAATACAAGACTTGAACGGCGGGGAAGCGGTATTTTCATTCATCTTATGCCCTCTGATCTATGATTTAAATTAATTATCCATTTCTACACAATTCTCAATTGAAATAATCGTTAATTTTTATCTACATCTACTTATTACCCCTGCAAGCTACCATTAGGGTGTTTGTCAGGGGGTGACATATCACTAACATGAACTGCAGTGAAGAAATTTACTTAACCAACAAGCACCACACTATTAGTTCGTTACTAATGTTACTGAAACTACTACAATAATCTATAATGTATCTATATGAACTTGGCGCAAGAGTCATGCAGGGAACATGCGAAACATGGCGCTAGCACTACTAAGATCTGCATACAGTACCCACTAGGAATCATCCCGTAGACCTTCACATCCCTCAACATAGCACACTTCACGTCACTAAATCCTCCACCGTAACCGCTTCTAGAGTATGGAACTCTCTACCATCTAAAGTTAGAAATATTAAATCCATCCATGCTTTCAAGTCCAAGGTGTATGATATCCTAATAAATAATCCTAAAATGTTGTATGTCTAAAATTGAGACGAAGTAAAATTAAACAAATGTTAAATTGGATGCCTTATATATATTGAAGAAGAATTAATCTATTGAACATGAATGTATTCAACTTTATACTTGTAATCATTACTGTTATCATTAATTACCTTTTTCCTCACGGTTTATATGATTAATCATGTATTTTAAATGTTATCCTAGTAGTGCTCTCTGCAGTAATATGTACGGCTGTATTGCGAATTCCAAGCTTACAATGAATTTTTTTTATTTTTTGTTTTGCCTGTCATCATTGTATAATTAATTCGGTTCTGTATATTGAGTTTCATCACTGTATTATTAATCTAATTTTTGAATTTCAAAATTGTATTAATTTGAAAAATTGTACTTCATTATCTCAGGGGCTAAGAGTAGCCCACGATAATAAACGTTGTTATTATTATTATTACTTGGGAGATTGTGAAACATGCATCAGGGGGCACATGAATAATTCAGCTACACTACCCGTCAATTTACCCACTTCAAAGTCAAAACGCTACAGTCTAAATATAGTACTGCTTCCTTGATGGTAAACTGCAAACTGACTTATCCTAGTAAACCCTCAGTTTTTCGTTTCAAGGAGACGCCCTTTCATTTTGTTTATTCTTGAGATGGTTGCTGCAGAATTGCCGTTTGTCGGGAGTTATCGCCATCGTCTAATGTTTGCTCTCCCACTAATCCAATTTGTAAATCATTCGATAACAAGTCCGACGCGTAAGAGCATTTTTCAACGGCTTGAAGAGAGTACCATCTCTTGTCCATTGGTACTTTTCTACAAATCTTACGTAACTCGTCGCTGAGCCATCGGTAATGAAAATTTCCGCCCGCTTCGAATTTTGTTTGCTGAGAACTTTGTATTACGACTTCACCATAAACAATCAGCGAATTAGTTTTTGCGAAATTTCGCCTATTAAGCTTGTTTTAGCTTTTTAATTTTTATTTTTTTTGTATTATTGCAGATGAGCGTGAAGCTTTGCGTCCGCGTTCTTATCAGTAATACCTAATAGTACAAGGAAAAGAAATTGCGTCCTTCCGAATTGGTTTTTTGGCAATGCTACGCCATTTCAACACTTAAGACCGGTTGCAGGAACATTTAGTGATGGAGTCAATAGTTACGAGATCCATGGAGTTATAGATCTCATAAAAATATTCGAGTTGCTAGAGCACATCCAATATTTACGTAAATTATTTACCAATAGTTAATAACTTTAAATATTTGAGCTAATATTCTACCGACGGATAAAATTTATGAAAGTTTTGCCTATGAATAATTGCTAATGCACATCATTATTACTCTGTAAGAGTAAATTAACTGCTCATTTGACTCAAAACAACTCTTTCATATTGTAATTAAATCTCCAAGCGGTTCGCTACGCATCCGTCATCTTGGATTCTTATGGAACTCATAACTTCATGTCGCAAGTTATGAAACCAATAAATTTATCGAATTTTAATGCAGCACTTACTGAATGCTTGCTAAGGCTTATGGGTCCTATAACTTTATAGAATACAT
Source organism: Ceriagrion tenellum (assembly GCA_963169105.1). Taxonomy (NCBI): domain Eukaryota; kingdom Metazoa; phylum Arthropoda; class Insecta; order Odonata; family Coenagrionidae; genus Ceriagrion; species Ceriagrion tenellum. The sequence continues at coordinate 69,621,304 of OY720643.1, forward strand.
ATTTGTCGTTCCTTTAACTGGCCATTAGACTTGTGATTTACGGCAAATATTTCGTAACACTTAGATGATGTATGAAAAGATTATCTTCTATACGCGAAATGATACATTTATGGTCGCTAGGGTTGACCCCCGCTTTACAATTCCAATCCCTTCCACGGGACTGTTCGAAAAGGGAACTAGCATTATACCGATTACAGGATTGGTTCACTCGTAAGAATAAATGATAGTATATTGCTATCATAAAAAATGCAGTCTGTTCACATCATAATCATCGGTTGTTCAATCCTGATATTGGTTGACTGCAGCCCTCCATCCTTCCCTATCTAATGCTAGCTGTCTTACCTCCTTGTATATTTTCAACTTTACTTTCCTCTTTATTTGGTCCATGAACTTATTCCTCGGTCTTCTTCCGGGGACTTTTCCCTCCATTTTACCTTCAATTATGTTCTTCACAAACCCATTGCGTCTGAGGGTGTGTCCAATCCATCTGGTTCTTTTTTTCTCTATGGTGTTTTTTTGTGGTTCTTTACATCTAATCTCCTGAACACTTCATCATTTCTTATTTTTTCCGTCCATTTTATCTTCAGCAACCTCCTCCAGCACTAGGTTACGAAGGCTTCTAGTCTCATCTGGTCAGATTTTCCGTCCTGTCAGCTCCGTTTACATGTAAAGGTAAAAATGTGTAAGAAATGTGTAGTAAACTATGAGTGTAAATGAGCGTCGAAATTCGAAATTATGAAATTCGTACGCAAATAGCATGCAGACCGTTAAGTAAACCCATCGTAAGCGAGGGTCTACTGTAATTGTTTCTAACGTTTAAAAAGAGTGACGCATTGTTCAGTTCGAAAAAAATCATATTTCAGTGGAATTTCGTCGAGTTATTCGAATACTATAGCGGAGACTAGCCATAACGTTATCACATTAGCCGTCAAAAATGTGATAGAAGCGTACGACATGTCTCATTTATGCGTCACGACGTGACGTCCAATGCTTTCTTTCACTCGGTGTGCCAAGTCTATTTCATTAGTGGTGTGATGGGTCGGCGACGGGTACACCAGCTGCTTTTTCCCGGGAATCCTCTGGAATTCCATCGCGCGATCCCTCTAATTGCTTCATTAATTCTTCCCGGGCACCCATTTTTTTTGGTACGCAACTTTTCAGCGAATCGTGAGAATATTCCGTTGATTCGCGGAATGGACGACCTTGGGGTCGCTGAATAACGAGATCGTCATCGGCAGATGGAGCAGTACTGGTCGTCGGGAGTTTTCATTGAGCTAATTTCATGAATGTGCGCCAGCGTAGGGCACTGCGAGCCGCAGTAAGGGCGTGTGGAAGGGGTTGTCACTCTGGTCTCTATACCTCCCAACCTTATCATTCCATTGGCTGTGTGACAATTTTTTTTCGCTTGTAGAAGTTTTTAATGAAGCGTGCGGCCTTCCTCAGCGTGATATTTATATCGCGAATGATAAGTGTTCCCAATGCTCGTGGCGTATTTAAGGTGCTGCTTAATTTGACGTTTCTGATATTAGATAAGGCTTGAGGTGGGATTGTTTTGCAGTGAATCTCTCTTATGCGTTAGCCTTCATTAATTTTTATTTCTAGTTATCATTGACCCGAAAAACAGAAGGCGAGCCCTTCTCCCTCTGGTTTCTAAAGCCCTGGTTACACGATACATTAACCCTTAAAATGAAGTGTAAATGCATGAACGCGTGAATGAACGCGAAATTTCACCGTTTAGCCGCACTAATTTGAATGAATGCTTGAACAGGGGAATAGAACTTGCTCCATTTGGTTAATGAACTCGTATACATAAACTTGTGCGGGTTAATGTATCGCGTTACCGGGCCTGAAAGCAAACAAGGGTTAGACGCTCTCTCAACCATGCACCAAATAGGGAAAATCCTCCCTGGCGGGATTTGAACCTGCGACCAATGTGTCGGCGGTCGAGTGCTTTTCCCAACCATCTGCGAGCCGCGATTATCAGTTCTGGAGAATTAGTGCGGGGTTCAATTAACATGTGACTCCTCAGATGTGATTCTGCTCGTAGGAGTTAATTTTGCTGTGTTTTTTTTTCCATTCTCTGTGGTGACTCCTCTCCGGCCGTTTTAATAGCTCTGTCTGGCGACATTTCGCGGGGGTGTTTGGGGCGAACATAAGCGACCGAATTGAGTTGGTTTACGCCGAACGCGCTGTGGGTAGTTTTTGTCACCCACGCCGTTTGGTCTCGGGCTCCTCAACATCTCGTCGGGACGTCCCACGCGCGTACATATCCTCGGTTCGACCCAGCCAGCGTCGCCGGCGATCCCCCCCCGTCCCCAAACTCCATTATAAATCTCGTCACACGCTAGGCAGCGAAGCCCGTTGGGAAGTTAACGAACGACTAAGTCGTCCGTAACCAATCCTCCCATTGCAGACGCCGCCTCCGTACTGAAATTAGTTCTGCGCCCTGCCGAGTAGGGAGCGCCACCTTGTATCTCGGTCTCTCCCCGCAAATTGTCCTCCCTCCCATTCTCTTTGCGGATTTTTTCATGCCATTCATTCATGAAGTTCTCCCCTCTCTGTGTCTCTCGCCATATATTTTTTTTATTTGTTCCAACCGGGAGTATGTGCCCGTGCGGAGAGATGTGAGGTGGGAGGGAGGGTTTGGCGTTGAAGCCGGTCTTGTAAGGGGAGGGTAAAAAAAAACGCGTCTTATTTAAAAAAATATAGTTCCCCGCCAGCAGGTGCGGCCTTGGGGTTGAAGTTTTTCGCGCGTAGTTCGCCTCTCCGCCGCCAGGTGGTGCGCGCGCCCAGACGGTCTCGTCGTAGTTCGCGGTTTCTCCCACGGATGGCGTGGGGGTCGGCGTGAAGAGAAGAGGTCCTTGATCGCACGTGACCCTCGCCGCCTCTGTTCCCGGACCTCTTTTTGGTGCCATTGGCGTCCTATTATTGTCTTATTCTCTTTTCTGACTTTTTTTTGGGGTAGCTATTGCGCTGTTAGAATTTTTATATAACCATTCGTGGTTTTCTCAACGACGATGGAGTTTTTCGTAAAGTCGGAGAGGTTTTTTTATGGTTGAAATACAGGTTTTTGTTAAGTGGGAATTCATTTATATGGGCGTGATAAGCGAGGAGATGTGCGTTTCAGGTATTTTTATTGCTGAGCGCACTCTCCTGGTGGCTGAATATTCATATATTCTATTTAATATAATTCTCACGGTATTTAAATTTCGAATGGATAGCATTTTAATTTTGCATTTGGAACTCTAGGGTGTTTTTAAAATGAAAAGAAACATTAACTCGCCTTCAAAATGATTTCCTAAGAGTTATGACGGCAGAGGGTGTGATTTTATACATCAGTATTTAAATCGTACACCAATCTGTCGTAAAACGGAAACCCCCGTATGATCAAGGACAAGTTCTTGAGTAGAAGAAAATCATGGAAATGTTGAACATATTTTAAATTTAAACGTGATAAAAATTACCGATTATTTTTTTAAATTTGTTAAGGTGGTCGGAGTGATTTCTGTTTGTGCACAATTGCGTGAACCTTTTCATACGAGTATCCAATGGTTATGTGTGAAGATTTATGCGAAAAAAATGCATGCTACCGATTTCGTTTCTTGGCAAAATACCGTTATTTCTTGGCAAAATGCCATTTTTTCATGTAGCCTCATGGCTCTTAGCATATATTATGAAATAATTTGATTAAATATGTACAAATTTTCTCCTAAACGCAAAAACATACGATTCATGTATTTAATATGGTTCATAATGCATTTCAAGGTATCATACCGAATAAAAAACAAGTATTCACGTACAATATTCGCTTCAAATCATATTCCGCGCCGTAAATGGTCATAATAACATTTTCATTGAGACTAATACTTTTAAAATATAATTCTTCCATCATTTGTGTCACAGCATGTACGTCTATTTCCCACACACAAATAGACGTACCTGAGTGGATTGTGGTCCATGAATTTTTTACGACTCATTCGAAAAGTTATTGAAGTGTACACTCAATGACTCAGGTCATGCGCTCCAACCACCTGAATGGCTCTGCTGATGGTTGATTTAATTATGCTCTCTTAGAAGAATTGGAGGTAGTTTGAGCGAGATAGTTCCCTAGTCGTTATATAGACCATATTCGAATTATATACGCTTTGATACCAGCAGTGGGACACATGCATTAAATATTGCAGTATTAATGGCGTAATAATGTAGTTTTATACGACAGTAATTATAGGTAATTAAATGAGAATATCTAAATAAGTCTTTAACTCGACTCAATTTTTACGCGCGTTACATTTAAAACTCCTTCCAAACGGAAGGTTTTTCTTGATCCCGCAGCAATTACTGCGGTGACAATATCATTAATGTCACGCATTAATTTTATTACCAGATCTAGGTGTTAGAAATGCCTAATTTTTTTGAATATGGCCTTTATGGAGTGCATACACGTACCATTTCCCATGTAACAGGTCTGTTAGTTTTCGTCAAAAATCTCGGAGAGTAGTTCGGTAAGGGGCTGATATTTTGGTATCTTTGGAAGGGTGAGATATTTTTCTTTAAAATGAGACCAAAAATTCATTGATTTCTTGGTGAAATGATATTTCGCTCAAACTACCTTAACGAGGAGGATTCTTCTCGAGATCCCCACCCGGTTAATGGGAGTTTCCCATTCAAAGTGCTAAACCCAGCGCAGATCTGAACACTTTGGCGCTCACGAACTACGTTGAATCGAGCTATGCATACACATACGCAGGCGAAGCTCTCGGTAACCTGTCAATGCGTAGCACTCTACGGGTCTACAACAGTTTGAGCCGAATGTTTTGTGTCGTCATTGGTCGTTCAATCCTAAGATTGGTTGACTGCAGCCCTCCACCCTTCCTTGTCTAATGCTAGTTCCCTTGCCTCCAGGTATCTCTTCCTATGTACTTTCCTCTTTATTTGGTCCAGGAACTTATTCCTGGTCTTCTTCTGGAAACTTTTCCCTCTATTTTGCCTTCAATTAATGTTCTTCACAAATGTTTTGTGTATAAGAGTCGAATCCGCTTGAAATAATTATTTAAAAACTTGCCCGAGTAGGTTCAATCGTTCAACAGCATATAGTATTAATGGTAAATGTAGACCTAATTATGCATTAATAAAAATTCGAAACGTTGGCAGATAAATAAAATTATTATTCATCGATCTTAAATGCAGAAGAAAAGAAATGATAAATTTGATAATTTTCACCGCTCGAAGAGAGAAGCAGCGGAATACACCCAAAAGTGGGCGTGGTAAGGTGGAGAGAGTGAGAGATGCAGGTTGGACGGGGATGGGTCAGAAAAGGAGAACGGGAACACCCCAAAGGCTTTTGAGAAGGAAGAAGTGCTACCTGACCAGGGAGTCGCCCGTCAACGAACGCCGGGCTGGGCGCGGGGCCGGAGGAAGCAGAGAGAAGATGGGGAGGCGGCATGGGGTGAGGAGATATGTTTGATGGGTCCAGCGCCCCGCGGATCTCTGAATCCATTAACGGAGGCGGGTCAATGTGAGGAAGCTGGGGAAGACGGGAAAAGAATGTATTCGCTGGGAGTTGGGAAGCGAATGAATGGGCAGAGGAGGAAACATGAGGGGAGTCAGAGCAGACGATAATGAGAGACAAGGAAGAAAAATGTGGTACAATGTAATAGAACTCGATTGGTTTCCCAATGCCTCTAATCTTCATGATTGTACTTTATGTTTTCCGGCGTAAATTTATGGTATTCCATGGAAGAAACTTTCGCCACATGAAAGAAGAAAGAAAGCAAGTTGAAGAAAACTGTTTCGCATAGCCTGCGAAAAAGTTTTCTCCAACTTGCCGACCAAGGTTTCCGATTTCCTCGTCATTATTGAGGCAGTTGTTTTATTTAACGGATGAGTATATGCACATCATAACCAGTGCCAAATCATTAGAAATGTATTCCATTTTGATTTACAGGGAATATTAATTTCGACATTGATTTTTCAACACACAGACTATTGCTCTCTGGGTTGAAATGATAGGACAATTTTAACGACGAAGATCAATTAATAGGGAGAATTTAGGAAGAATACTAGTAAGGATTCAATTCAAAAATATAAGGGATATCGAAATAAATTTAGGACTGTTGTTCGTCTGTAACATACTAAAGCGGTGGGCTGCAGAACAGTAACCCTGCTTAATTTGTTACGAACTGTTTTCAGTAGCCGATACGCTTTTTGGAACTTGATGCTGCTTTGCTGCAAAAATAGCTTTTCTGCTTCAGAATTCATATTTCACCACAGTGAAATAGTTTTCCACGTATTATATACACTAACCCCTGAGAGACTCAGAGGACGTACACATGGGAGTATATAGTCAAGCCAGTACCACCTTAAGGCGGTGCGCAAAATGCGAGCATCTCTCTTTTATGTGTACAAAATTGCTAACACACTCTAAACGTTACTCCTTTGCATGAGGAACGAACTTCATTATCAGTTGACCAAACTCCAAATGACTTTGGTTGAAAGATGTTTTTTTTTTTCATATTGCGCGTAAGGTCCAGAAAAAAACTAGAAATTCTACATCCTGCGGTAAATTTATTAAAATATTTCACTAATGGCTCTCTTCCTAGACAAATTTGGAAGGAATATTTTTAAGTGTGCTCCAATGTAAAAAGTATTGTCTCACTCTTGTTAAATATTTAATGCTTTATGTCATAAATTGGCATATTGGCATATAATGGCATAATTGTTCCTATTGACCAACCGGGTTGCCTAAAGCTCTCTAGTTGTGTTGTTATTTTTTTTAATGCGTACCTACTATTTATATAATATGGGCGTAGACCATAATACTTATCCACCAATGGCCAGTTGCAGGAATGACACATATGTATCCCATAGAGTTCAGGCATCCATAACCCATGGCAACCATTCAATAAGCGTTGAAGAAACCATGAATATATATTATGGATTGTTATCTCGTCGCCAAAAACTGTTGTCTAGAATTCCGTAAACAAACAACTTTTTGGAAAGTGGTGCCGCCTAGTGATGAAGGACAGAAGTTCAAATGTAAATACAGTCGATTGTTTGTAAATAAACTCGCCGTACTGGTTTTACCATTAATATACATGGGTTTTACTTACGATTAATCATAATGCAGTGGATAAAAAAGGTAATACTACGCGCGGGACGTAATTATACCCTTTTTAATATCGTCCGGTCTACAGATATATTTAATTCCTCTCCAAAATTTAATTAAATAAATGCACAATTAACTTCTTAGTACTTCGTGAATATCGCTTTACCGAAATTTAATGATAATGTGAGGTGACTTCATGAGTATTCCCAATGGCCATCATTGCAGTGTAGGTAAAAAGGAATGCACTAACCGCCGCCTTGAACAGATTCTTATTTTTTAATCCAAGCCTCCTATTTTGGGTCCTCGTAGACGCATACCCTGTTTTGAAGCCTGGCACGAGGCAAGTTCTGTTTAAACAAGGCATTATGAATTCTTTATTTAAGCCGAACGGGCTTGTTGCATTCAAATTAGAGTCAGAGTCTGGCAAACAACGCAGTCGGCACACGATGGACGTTTCATTAACCTCTTAATCATTTCCTGTAATAGATATTTCCTCTCTAGCATTTACAAATTAACTTTTAGGCCAGAAAAATTGCAAGATATTATTCAAAGCATCAAGTAATTCATATCTCTTCTGTCGTTATTGAATATTCTTCACAGTTTCACGTTAACAACAATTAACTACGTCTATTTACGACACAACTGAAAAGACTAATCGAAGTGGCGTCAAGGACTGCGTGAACTAAAAGTGGAAATTTAGGCAACCCTTAGCCTAGGAAACAATTCCAAACATGTAAATCCATAATGTATATTCATGGCAGAAACATTCGATATATTTAATGGATTCACAACGTATGGTATTTGTTGTGTGTTCCACAAGTAGCCAAGATGGCGGATGCGCAATGAACTGATTGGAGACTTAATTACTTGAGATAGAGTTATTTTGAGACAAATGAGTGGTTAATTTACTCCAACTGACTAACTATTATGTGCATAACAATTATTCATAGGCTAAACTTTCATAAATTTTATCCGACGGTTGAAGATTCGATCAAATACTCGAAGCTATTTACAATTGGTAAATTAGTTACGTGACTTGTAGACGTGTTCCTGCAACTCGAATATTTTAATGAGATCTGTATCTTCATGGATCTCATAACTATTGATTCCATATCTAAATGTTCCTTCAACCGGCCATTGGTGGATTTTTTTTCGTGGTTTCGTGAAAAAAATGCTGTGAACGACGCTAACTCTGGAGTGAGTCCGTGGGAAAATATGCAAGGGAGCGGTGTCCGCTAAGTTACTCGCAAAACCGAAGCCTACCCAAATCTTCCACGAAGCGAATAGTGTCTCTAAGAGTCCGCATAATGATTTAGATTCGCCAAATGGTCGTCTCCATTATATATAGAGTGTCTCTTGTCGTAATTTGAAAAATTGCGTTTCCTGCCTCATTACGGTCGCGAGTTTGAACAGACAGAACGAAAAAAAAACAGAAAATTGCGCGCGTATATAGTTTGCGGTCGCATTTGAAAAAGGGCGAGGGATATAATTCTCCTGCGCGAACAATTACGCGCGTCGACCTAAATGCTCCCCCCCCTCCCTCCCCCTATCTGACGTGGTTGGCTGAAACATCCGCGATTCTTTCTCCGCAAAGCGTCGTAGTCTTTGACCGCGGTGTATTTTTTCTCTCGCAAACGTTTTTCTTGTTTCTCAGCCACATGGGAGGAGGATGAGCGGCCACTCCTTTAATACGCAATGAGGGGAGTGGAAGGAAATCGGTCACCCAATGAAAAATATATGAAAAAAATCTTCGAGAAAAATCTCCGCGGGAAACTTCGCCCCCCCCACTCCTCCTCTCAACTCGTCGTATACGGTCGCGTGACGTCACGTCCATTCAAGATTTTCTCCTCCCGGTCCCGCTCCTCTTCAAGAATGAAACCATCCGGGCGCCAAAGTCATCCGCACTTCCCGCCAGAGGTCAGGGAAACTCAGGTCTCGAAAGGTCTCTCGTGACCGATGGCTCTTGACCCTGTGGTCGGAGGCAAGAGGAGATAAACTAAGTGTGTGTGTTACCTAGGTGGAAGAGGGGTTAATTTTTTTCGAGTTTCTTGTCAGCTAAAGCCGAAATAAATTGTCACGGAAGTAACTCTATCTCGTATTCAGGATAAGACTTAGGTCTTCATCCCAAAAGGTGGGCTTTGTCAGCTCTTCAGGGCAGCTAGAGAGTTTAATGGTGCAAAGAAATGATAATATAATAAATAATCATCTTTATTTAGCTGAAGCTATTGATCGAATCGAATAATAATTAAAATTATGTAGAAATTAAAGGAAAATGTTATGATGCTAAGAAATGTTACTATATATACAAAACACGATTTTCATGTAGATATTGTAGATGAATTGTTAGCCATTACAAGAATGTTTACTTGAAACGGGTATTTAAATTGGCTGGTATTGGTGTTATTAATTTAGAATTTCATGTGATTTATGAAGCGTTTCAGGTAATCACTGTTCCCCTTTCAAAACCACTGAATCTTGACGGTGCCGATTAATTGCCGGAAAACCTCCAATGACCGTCGACTTTCCGAGGCCTTAGAGCATGTTGATCGTATATTTTTATCAATTAAGAGATTATTTACAAAATGAACAAATTTGTTATTCAAAAAACTTATTTATTTTTGAACTCGCGTCTTGATAAATGCCGGATCAAATTTTTTTGTTTTTAATTTGCGCCATCACTTTCCAGTATCCTTGAGGGTAGAATATATTGTATCTCTTTCATTTTATATTGATGATAGTAACTGGAATGGAGATGTATTAGGTGGGTATGTTTAATTGAGATGTGATGAGAGCCTGGCGTTCAAAAGACTATGCCCTCATAGAGAGATATAATAAAATTTAGGATTTTTCTTGCTAAAGTTCTAAACAGTCCCCAAAAATTGAGTTCTGTACTTGAGCGCCCTTGATATCGAAGGCGTCATGATAATATTCTCTCTGTCGCTCTGAAACACACCACTTCTCAATTTCTCAAGCAACCTAAGCCTAGCGTGTAGCCTCCGAGTCTCTAGGGGCTCCCACATTAATCCTCTAAAAGCTGCGAAACCCCTGTATGTTCGAAGGCGATCGAAGGCGTCATGATAATATTCTCTCTGTTGCTCTGAAACACACCACTTCTATTAATTTCTCAAGCAACCTTAGCCTGGCGTGTAGCCTCCTTTACTCTAAGGGCTCCCACCTTAATCCCTGTAAAAGTTATGAAAGACTATATGTTCGCCCGTTGCAGTTTCTAACGAAGAGCGCAGCTTTCTTTGTATTTTATTTATTTTTTGGCCGAATCTTAATGTCTAGGGTCCCAAATACAGGGTGTCCCATAAATGTCACGCCACAGTGACACTGGAGCTAGGGCAGCCTAAGAGGAACTGAACCAGCCTAATATGACCTTAGTAAAAGTTGCACGGTTTTCGAGATGTTGCCAAATTAAAGCTTTTTAAAAAATTTCACTTTTTTTGCATTTCTAGTCTCAGAATTCACTTGAATAGCTCTCAAATTAAGTTTTTTTTTATTGTACGATATCATCAATCGGTTATTAAGCTGAAAAAAGGGTTATTTTATTGATAAATAATGTAAAATGAGGAAAAATACTGCATTAATCTTGACTTAACTTAGCAGCAAAAAAAAACAACTTCGACTTTAACCGCCTGCCGTGAAAATAAATACTAGAAAGTAAATGAGATAGTAACTTCAAAAACTTGCCTATGTTATGCCAATTTTAAAATGGTTTGATACATGTATCTTACTAAATAAAATCACGCTACTTTTCCTACTCATACCATTTTAAAATCCCCACGGTATAGCAGAAGGTTCCCCACGGTATGTCAGAAGTTAATGTAATTCCAAGATATTTTACTGTATTTGAAGATTTTATGTTTGATCCACCCACAGTGTAGGTATAGCTTTTGTGTGATGAATTTCTCAGGAAGTGAACTGTAGTGCATTTACTGAGATTTTATTCTAGCACCTACTCCTGGCACCACGAATGAACGCTGTTAAGGCCCGATGACAGAACTTCAAAGTGCGCGTCTTCGATTATTTCACGGTAGATAACTGTATCGTCTGCAAATAATCTTAATTTACTGCTAACTCGAGAACTTAGGTCATTAATACTAATAATGAATAAATGAGGGCCGATCACACTTCCTTGAGGAACACCGGATGTGACTTCGACCTTATCAGAGCTATTACCGTCAATAACTACTTTTTGTTTTCGATCACTGAGAAAGTCCCATATCCGATTCACTATATTCGTATTAACTCCCCATGAATGAAATTTATAAATGTGCTTTTTGTGAGGAATCTTGTCGAATGCCTTCTTGAAATCAAGGATTATCGCATCGACTTGCTTTTTCGATTCACCTAATTTTAGGACATCATGCAGGAAGAGAGCAAGCTGTTTCTCCCAGGTCGTGCTCTTACGGAAGCCATCCTGACTGCTATGTAAGAAGTTACGATTATCCAGGAATGTCATAATATTGCTAACGAAAACTTTGTTCGACGGTCTTGCATAAAAGTGATGTTAACGATATAGGCCGGTAATATCCTGGGTCAATTCTATTTCCTTTTTTCAATCTGGGTAAGACGTTGGCTATTGTTACTTTCGCAGGAAGTGAATTGTGGTGCATTTATTAAGATTTATTAAGAAAAATCCACGGTAGCTTAACTGGCTAAAGCACTAGGCCGGAAATCGAGGGATTCGGGTTTGAATCCCGATCAAGGCGGATGATTTTTTCTCTGTGGAAAATCGCACATGTGTGCATTGCGGGTGACTCCGTAAAAGTGGAACTCCGTGGCTAGTCCCGGATAACTTGAAATTTGTCTATTAAGATTTAATTTTAATCGAGGGGTATGCAACTCTGAGAAATGATGTGCGCTTGTTGAGAAATGGTCGTGAAATGGACATAAATGGATAGAAATGGACAGAAATGGATAGAAATGGACATAAATGGTTAGAAATGGACAAAATGGTTAGAGATGGGCAGAAATTGTTAGAACTGGACATAAATGGTTAGAAATGGACAAAATGGATAGAGATGGGCAGAAATGGACATAAATGGACATATGGTTAGACATGGACAAAATGGATAGAGATGGGCAGGAACGGTTATAAATGGATATAAATGGTTAGAAATGGACAAAATGGATAGAGATGGGCAGAAATGGACATAAATGGACATATGGTTAGACATGGACAAAATGGATAGAGATGGGCAGGAACGGTTATAAATGGATATAAATGGTTAGAAATGGACAAAATGGATAGAGATGGGCAGAAATGGACATAAATGGACATAAATGGACTTAGATGGTTATAAATGGACAGAAATGGTTATAAATGGACAGAAATGGACGGAAATGGACAGAAATGGATAGAAATTGACAGAAATGGACATAAATGGACTTAGATGGTTATAAATGGACAGAAATGGTTATAAATGGACAGAAATGGACAGAAATAGATAGAAATTGATAGAAATTGACAGAAATGGACATAAATGGTTAGAAATGGACTTAGATGGTTAGAAATGGACAGAAATGGTTGTAAATGGACAGAAAAGGACGGAATGGATAGAAATGGACGGAAATGGACAGAAATAGATGGAAATTGTTAGAAATGAATGGAAATGGCTGAAATGGAAATGCAGTGTACACTTGTTTTTGAAGTTGCGTACCCCTCGATTCTAATCCCCACTCCCGGCACCACGAATGAACGTTGTTTAGTCATTTATGGTCAATTATCGATATTGTTATTTTTGTTATTTTAATTAAAATCCGCGGCGTCCTGTCTCGTGTTTTGGAATTTTCAGAGCCAGTCCTTTCCCTACCCTTCCGCAGCCCCCCTCCTCCTCTCACACCCTTCATTTGCCCTTGCGTCGTCCACCCGATCCCATTCTATCCACTCCCCCCCCCCCCGCTAAGTGTTCTCCACTTCTGTGCCAAACTCCTCCCTTTTAACTTTTCTTCGCCCCCGTCCCATTTCGTCCTTTTCTGCTCTTCCCCACCCCATCGATCCCTTTAAAACCCATCCAGGCCCCTCCCCCGCCCCCGGTGGAAAGGGGGCGGGGGCAAGCTGCCCTTCGGTGACGGAGGCGGCGTTGGGCTTTCTCACGGTCTGGGAGCTGGGCTGCAACAGGTGGGAAACGACGTCTGGCTGGGGAGGCGGCGGACAGTTCCCTTCCCCCCCGCTCCCGCCCCATTCCACCTCCTCCCCCGCCCAACCCGCCCCCCTCCTTCTACTCTCCTCTCCCCATGCTCTGACGTTCAAGCGGCCTCCCCTCACGCTCTTTTCCCGACGTGTTGTCTTCCCTCCCTCTCCGCATCCTCTCTTTCTTACCTCTTCCTTTTTCATTTCGTTCCTTACGCGTGGCTGTTCTTCGGCAAATGACTTTCATTTTCGTGAACGATGTCGATTGCGAACGGGATTTTTTTATTAGAATGGCTGGGGAGGTTTGTTTTGCACTACGACGATTTGGACTGCGACGTTTCGCCTTGCGAAGTTTCGGATTATGACGTTTGGGCTTACGATATCTTTGTTCAGGAAGGTTTTTCTCCTAACGTTTTGGGTTGCTATAATTTGGTCGACAACGATTTTCATTTTAAACGGGATTTTTTTGCAGAATATTTGGGGAAGTTTTTTTTTTGCACGACGACGAATTGGACCGCGACGTTTAGGTTTATGAAGTTTTGGCTTACGATATCTTTGCTCAAGAGGGTTTGGCTTCTAACGTATTGAGTTGCTGTATTTAGGTCGACTACGATTTTCGATTCAAGCGGGATGTTTTGCAGAATAGTTGGGGAGGTTGTTTTTTTTGCGTCACGGCGATTTGGGCTGCGACGTTTCGCCTCGCGAAGTTTCGGATTGTGACGTTTTGGCTTACGACATTTTCGCTCACACAGTTTTGGCTCCTATAGTTTTGGGTTGCAATGTTTTGGTCTACCAAGTTTTAACTCTTGGGCATTTAGATCCAGAAATTGTTGCTGATTGACGCTTTGATTCGGTGTATTTTGTTCCTAGAGTTTTTGCGAAAATGTTAACTTGCCAAGCTTGGGTGATGATATTTTGCATCTTCGGTTTTCCTCTATTTATATCGTCTCTTGTCTTCCTTTTCGACTTATTTTCAAAGTTTTGGCGAGGGTGTTATTCGTCTAATTTAATTTGGCTTGAGTTCGGCGGGGTATTGATAGCGAAGTAGTATTTAAGGTTTCTTTTGATTTCGTTTTAGACACATCTACGTCTACATCTACGTAATACCCTGCGAGCCACCACAAGGGTGTGTGGCAGGGGACGAAGATCACCAAACATGCACTATTGACATGCAACTAGGATATTTAAGGGAGACATGCTAGAAAATAGGGTCTCGTGGAGCTAGATGGTTAGTATCTACATAATAAGGAAGGGATTATTGGTTGTTATTACATGCATCATGCACTACAGACTACTTTAACTATATTTCACCTACCTATCCCTTTGCTACGCTGCCTATTGTTTTCTCTTATAGTACGCGGGAAAAATGACATTTTAAATCTATCGGTACGACAATCTATCTCTCTAATCTTGTTAATCTGATCAAACCTAGCATAATACGCAGGGGTTCTTAATATATATCTAACGTCATCTGTGAACAAATCGGTTTCGAATTTACTTAAAAGGTTTCACCTAAATTTTAACCTGCGTTCTGATAGTAATTCTAATAGATAAAAAAGTAAAGGGTCACCGCAGAGCTCTCCTCACTCACCCTTCCATCCCTCAGGACTTTTACAGCCTCTTTCCTTGAATCTGGCGTAGAGAGGAGGGAACATCAAGGGGCGAATATGAATGAGTAGAACGAGAGAGGTTTAATCTGCATGTACACTCCCTACCCTGGGATCCGACGTATTGCCCGCTTGTCATCTACATCTACGTAATACCGTGCGAGCCACCACGAGGGTGTGTGGCAGGGGGTGAAGATCACCAAACATGCACTATTGACATGCAACTAGGATATTTAATGAAGGCATGGTAGATAATAGGGTCACATGGTTAGTATCCACATAATAAGAAAGGGATTAATGGTTGTTATTACATGCATCATGCACTACAGACTACTCTAACTATATTTCACCTACCTATCCCTTTGCTACGATGCCTATTGTTTTCTCTTATAGTACGCGGGAATAATGACATTTTAAATCTATCGGTACGACAATCTATCTCTCTAATCTTGTTAATCTGATCAAACCTAGCATAATACGCAGGGGTTCTTAATATATATCTAACGTCATCTGTGAACAAATCGGTTTCGAATTTACTTAAAAGGTTTCACCTAAATTTTAACCTGCGTTCTGATAGTAATTCCCATCAGAGTTCTTCTATTAAATTCGTAACACTTATACAATTATCATAACGGCCTTTTACAAACCTAGCGGATCTCCTTTGCACGCGCTCTAATTCTTTTATCATACCTTCCTCGTACGGATATTTGTATTAGATGAGGTTTGCAAGACAATGGTGAATAGACATACCACTCTGGTTTGACTTACCATCATTAAATGCAGAACTTGTTTTACCGTCTAACTTGTATATTCCTGGAGGTAAAGGAGCGTATTTAATACTGAAAATAACGCCTGTATGAAGAACGATCCCCAACTGGGGCCGGTACTCATCCCTCAAGCACTTGAAGGCTTCTAGGATATCAAACGAAATATATTCTCTTCCGAAGATATGTTATTATTGCTACTGCCCTTTACTGTGACTTACTATTCAGTTTGATATAAATCGTAGTCGTTGGTGTTGGACTACTACGACTGTGGTTTCGCGTTTACTTTTACTCCAAAACAGACTCCATTTTTTGAAAGTGTCGGGCACGATTTGTGCATTTGAAATAATAATCTTCTGCAGTTTTCTGCTTGGGTAGTTTATTTTCCGAAATGAATTGCTGTAAGCAAGATTAGGATCTTAGAAATTGAGAATCTTCATCTCAGAAACAATAACCGTTCCATAGCGTAGTTACCACGTCTTTTGTTCGAAGTGTTTACCGCTCATTACAATTTATTTGTCTCCTTTAGCATTCAAATAGATTTGGCATATACTATGGGAAACCGTGGAGTCTACATTTTAAAAAAATATAATTGGATTGTGCAATTCGTTTGCAAAACTAATTGGTAGCTATCTAACCGTGTGTCGGAAATAAATAAATAACTATAAATAAATAATAATAAATTTTCTCCGGATGCTTGAGGAATTGCAATAGTAGAAACATAATAAAAACTGATTGAGCTGTCACCATTAATAGCTGTGCAAAAAGATCTCCAGCTAATGGATGGACTGTCGGGAGCTCTCGTAAATTGAAGTTCTCCCGTCCCGTTATATTGTTTCTGGCGTTGGGAAAACCTATTCCAGAAGCGATACATTTTAAATATGCATATATCCAATTCCCAGGGCGTTGGCGTTATTTTCTCCTTATCATCCCTGCCGATCTCAATCCTTCACCGCCTAAGCTCCTCCCTGGCCACTTCAAGCTCTGTTGAATCCTCTTCTGCTCAACATCATTTTGTTATCTACCTGTGGATTGCGCTCTGTTCTAACAGCGCGAATATTTTGTCGCAAAAAACACACGTCATTGGCAGAAATCAATGTAGGGATGTGAAGAAGAAACATTCAGTCTATAGTGTACCGTCGAAAGTTTAAGGAAGTTGGGGATCGGGTTTGATTAGGTTGCTGGATTACTAGCTAATCATACGGACGGCCAGGGTTGAAATCCCTGCAGAGGAAGATATTTTTCAGAAGAAACCTGATCCCTACTTGAGTGTCTTGTGAAGGGCCCTTCAAGTGCAGTACTTCCTCTGTCGGATGAGACGTTAAATCGTAGACCCCTCGTCGAATATCCTTGTCGAAAAAACCCACTAGGAAAACACCCATACATGAAGGGAAGTGTGAAAAACCTGTGAAAACCTACAGACATGAATCTAATGTAACACCAACAAAAAATAATGCATGGAATACACATGCAATGGTAATAATAATAAAAGGGTAATTTATGTATAACTGCAAAGTTAGAAATAAATAAATGAGTAAGAAGAACAACAAAATATGAATTAATGATAAGAAAGTAAAAGTTAATAAATAAAATAAAGAATAATATAAATGGACGGATAAAATAAAAATCAATAGATAAAGATAACTGAAGAAAATTAAATGAATATTAAGATGAATAAATAATATAAAATAAATGAGAAATGGTAAACTGACAATTAAAAAATGAGTTTTAATAAACAATGATATCGCTACCATGTATCGCTGGTGAATATAATTCTGCTTTTGTAGAGGATTACGCAGCTCTTAAACGTCGTCTCTGAGGAAGGTGAGAATTTTTTAACGCATTCATAGATATCGATGGCCATTCACTTTGGGAATGAAGTTTCTGCGGTGGGAATGACATTTATAAATCCTTATCCCATCATCTTTCATTTTAGTTCCCTCCCCTCCATTCCCTTATGTAGCTGGCAGTAGCCCTAGGGATAATTAATATCCTCTCGTCATGTATTTATGGTTGTCGAGATAAGCGAACTTAGACTCCAACTTTATTCGCATAGATACGGAAAAATACAATTCTCTTCATTGAATCGTCTAGCTTAAAAATTAGTGGGGTGTGGGAAGTGTAGGCCATGAGGGTGAAATGAATTTCTCCGGAGTGGAAAAACTTGTCTCATTGTTAGATGCATGATAATATAATTAATTCATGTGACGATGTTATCGTTAATTCCGCGTTGGGTATCCGTTTCGGAATAATGAGTTGTGTCTATTCAGAGGACGTTTTTCTCTCGGACGGGCGCGCCATACACATTTTTTGACATCTCCTGTGAAACAAAAATCAAAATGCTACTTGTTATGAGAACCATAAAATTAGCGTGCTCATTACAAATTTCCTGTTGCCGGAACTATTACAACGGTGACGTATCTCCAAAAAAACTATTACTTCATTCATTTGGTTCCCTCTCTTACCGTTTGTTAAAACTAAAGCAAAATATTACTTATCCCCTACATAAGTGAAGAGCTTCGATAAAATATTTCGTAACTCTTAGCATAATGGTACTCCTACCGACTAATTGCTCCTAAAAGTTAATAATTATAAATACCCATCTTGCTTACGAATATAAGTCATAAGTGTACTTTATGTAAGAGGTTCGAATGGGTATTGAAAACGATGATGGAGGTAATAAACATGTCGGAAGTTTCTGCTACTCTTTTTGAAATTTTCCTTATAGATTTCATATGTTTATAGGCGATCACAGTAACAACTCATTCATATGTGTGTGTTATTACTGTAATACTGTAACTTCTATATATCATATGTTTATATGCGGTCATAGTAAGACCACATATCTATGTGTGTGTCGTTACTGTGACCGCCCATTAGGTGGAGAAACCGAATGAGTTGGGCTAATATTTACATTTTGATATGCCTCGTCTCGTTTCTATGAATCAACCCTATATTGAAAATTCGTGACGCATTTGTTTTGAACCCGTGTGGTACTCAGTGTTCGGGGTAAGTAGATGTTGCTTTTTCCACGTGTCACACATCTTTTTCTGCTTCTAAAACTCTGAAATGCTTAACGTCCGGTTCACATGAAGTAGAACTTATGTAATTTATATCTACATCTACATACTACCCTGCAAGCCGCCCCAAAAGGCGTGTGGCGGGGAGTGTTAGGACACCAGCCGTCAACAAAAAATTAAAAAAAAATCCAAGTTCCGCCTAGCATTTATTAAAGTCCTTAATTGTTCGGGGGAAAAAGGAATTCCCATACCTATCAGTTCGGCAAAATATCTCTCTTAATTTATCGATTCTGTCGGACCTGGAGATATAATGTGGTTCTAATATGATGTTCTCCGTGTCGCTCTGAAAGATATTCATTCTCAATTGCTCAAGCAATCTAAGCCTAGCGCGTAGCCTCCGAGTCTCTAGCGGCTCCCACCCTAAATCGTTCAAAATCTGTGTAACGCTTTCTGTACGGCCGTAGCAGTTTTTGACGAATCGCGCAGCTTTCCTTTGTATTTTATTAAGTTCATGGACCAGGTCTTTCTCCGCCGGATCCCATATGCTCGCTGCATTTTCAAGGTGTGGCCGGACGAATGCGAAATAGCATCTCTCTTTCACTTTATCATCCGAAAATCTTCCCACAACACGCTTGACAAATCCTAGCTTCCTCAGGGCTCTGCCACAAATATTTCTTATATGTGTCCCCCACGATAGGTTCGAAGTTATCGTAACTCCCAGGTATTTCACTTCATCTGTCGCATTTATGCTTACGCCAGATGTATAGTATCTATATATGGTGCTGTATCAAAGATTTTGTCCATAGCGAAGAGTATTTTTGAGTTGATAAGTATTTCTCTATTAATGGAGGAAAGCAGTCGGGCGTTTTGGAGTTCTGTTGAATTAATCTCAGTAAACTCAAACTAAGCTGGCCAAAACTTTGTCGGAAAACTGAAGCCAAAAATATTCTTGATGATGCCTCTCCGTCCTTGATAGAGTGCAGAGAACGTGACCAAATGCAAACATATTTTTGCAGTTGGTTCTTATGGAAAAGCGAAGAATCTGTGCAATAATCTTTTCCAATAAGGTAATGCAAAGTGTCCCTTTTAGTCGATGAGTTTTTAATTTACTGAATATGTTTAAGGCTGTTATTTAGATATTTCAAGCTCTTGAACGACGCTTTTGTTGTTTTAGCGTTTAAAAGACTATTCCTTAATCAAAATACTGTCTGCTACTGTAATTTAATTTTTTTTCTTTCAAAATTCACTTTATTTAATTATACATTAATACATTTACATTCATATTTATATATGAATATATAACTTAGAAAATCGCCTTTGTTAAGTATATTGTATCTCTTTATCATTGCATTGTATCAACATTATCAATCACGAAGACCTATCAAAAAGTATTTACACGACATATCAGTCCTGTATAGGTCCTGCTAAGCTGTTTATATAGCTTGTCAGCAGGTTCCTATTTTGATCTCATAGATCTTTATTGCTTTCAAATTTATGTCGATATAATTTTATACGGTAGAATACATTTGGAACATAACCTCTAAATCCATATTATTTAACATTAAAAGAGGTATTATTTAATTTATTCTGTAACTTCAATTACTTTAGTGAGGTTTTTTAAGTTATTGGGCTTATTATTGAATACCGTAGGTTCTTTCACCGTCAAAATAGAGAGTAATTCCTTTCTTTTTTGACAGAATGTAGTCCCATGAAGTAGCTTTGTCATTCCACGTACATTATGTGGAGTAACAAATTTTAACGTTTACAATGCAATGTAAATTCAATGAATTCATGCCTGAGACAACTGAGTATACCATGAATTAACCTTAAAAAACTATCAGGATGCTTATTTAAAAATATAAATCCAGTGCTAATGACTCTATTTCGGAAGCTTGATAAAGCTCTTCCCGTTTTCCGGACAGAATTCTGGAAAAATTTACATCTGCTCCATCCCAATGCGCCCAGATTTCCCAGACTGCCCCGCGAGGTGTTTCACGTGCCAGTGCCCCGGAGGAAGTGAGCACTTGACCCCTCCTTCTCCCATGGGTGAATTCGGGGCACTTACATTCGTATAAATAAAAATCTCGGAAGCGCTAATTAAGTGGTGACTGCGATTTCCGATTCGTTTGTCTGCGTCCTATGTTTGTTCATTTTTCAATACCCTCTCCCCCCCCCTCACCGCCCCTCCCACTCCCCTACATTTGACCTCGTCTCCGACTCTTTACTCATTGTCAGCGTGAGGTTTTTTTCTGGAAAAGAATGGTCCCGTCCGCCAAGACGGTTTCCGTTGGGGGATGTCTGTAGCGGTCCTCTCTCGCTGTAGACCCGCGAATTTAAGGTAGTTTGAGCGAAATATCATTTCACCTAGAAATCAAATAATTTAGTCTCATTTTAACGAAAAATATCTCATCCTACCAAATATATCAAGATATCAGTCCCTTACCGAACCACTTTTCGAGATTTTTGACGAAAAATACCAGCGCTTTTACGGGGGAAATAGTACGTGTGTGCACTCAGGAGGAAAATTAATTTAAAAGATGAGGCATTTCTAACTCCTAGATCTCGTCAAAAAATTTACTGTGCGTAGTTTATTTGTTTAATCGACAATTTTGAAACATAAATCATATTGTTCCTTAGTATTTTTTTCAGAATCGCAAAAAACCTACCGTTGTGAAGGATTTTTACACGTACCGCGTGTTAAAGATGAGTCAAATTATAGACTTATATAGATATTTTTTTATGAATTATAATGATTGGCATATAAAAGTATATTATTGCACCATTAATTATACACTTTTTTTTCGTGCTTCCTTACATTTTGAAAATTAAACGTATAATTCGTATATGGTCCACATTATGACTAGGGGACTATCTCGCACAAACTACCTTAAATCTTTCAGGTGGCTGGAGCGGTATTCGAGGGTGGTTGAGTGGAATTATTAATAATTTTTCATATAAGTCGACAAAAATTCCAGGACCACATTTCAGTTTAGTACACCTGTTTATGCAGTGTAACTAACGGTACTCGTATAGTCATGTAATAAATAATTAAACAAAAATGTCTCTTCCTTCGCAAGAAACCATCACCTCCTTACCGAACTACTCTTCGAAATGTTTTACGATAAATACCAGCCTTTTTACATTGGAAATGATATGACGTACTGATACGTAATGATACGTACATGCACTCTAGGGAGACCTAATCCAAAACTGAGGAATTTACAACGTACTTACAGCGATTTCCCTGGGTTTGTTGTGGTAGTAAATGCTCAAATAGCACATTAATGGCAGACATGTGGTGGACATTGTTGCAGACACCTATATCTAAGGGAGAATACAGTCGATATCGAGCAACCTTGCTTTGACAGTAACCCGTATTGCCCAGTCTCATGTAATTGTGTGAAAATGATTGTGTTTGTCATTAAAGCTGGTTACGATTGGTTGTTAGGGCTCCTTGAACAACTGAGTTCATTATTATTTGTCCACTCCATCGTCCCGGACGTCACTGTGTTGATTTTTTGCGGTTCCCACGCTGTCGGAAACGGAATGTCGGATGTTGGAAATTTAGGGTAGTCATTGGGACTCTAAATCATATACTAATCCTTCTCTCCTTTTTTTATATCTCAATAATTTTCCCACCATTGGTCCGCAGGGAAGCTCGGATATATGAAGTGAAGGGCGAATAAAAATTTCGATCGAATCAATCATTGTCCAAATGGAGCCCCTAAGCCTTGGCTCCCATCACCACCTATGCGACTGATTCATCAGTCATCGACAAAGCTAAGCTTCTTTTTAGTCGATTGGCGAAGGAAATTGCGCGCCCGTCAACTGGTCCACACCCTTGGCTGTGATTTTTCATCGCGGAGGTAATGGTCCCCCCATGTTTTCAACGGCTACTGCGTCGAGTTTCGTCTAATTCCTTAATTATCATCCACGTCATTACACATTTTGGTTCGCCTTGCCATTTTATACGTATATAAAATATCTGTCCGTGGGCGTAATGAATGGGCAGTCACAGGATCATTCATCAGGTGCGAATGAAATGATAATTGTGACAAAAAAAAGAACAGGAACGTAATCGAAAAAATCATCTCGGCTGTGTTCGTAGTAGTTAATGTAACTATAATGCTCTTTTGGGAGTGTTTGTTTATTACTGATTTTCCGTTGTCGTCGCCTCGCCTGTTTCCTCTCTCACGCTTCTTCGTGAAAACTTCATCTGGGAGTCTTTATCGTTTTAGCTTCATACTATCTAAACTGTTTTTAAGTTCGTCATATTTCTCGCCTTCCATCTTGCTTTGTCATCATCATCATCTGCTGTTCGATTAGCTCGATTAGTAGGTGCGGGATATTTGCCTAGTCAAAACAGAGACCATATTCGAGTTTTTAGTTTTATTTTCTGCTTCTGTGGGAAGTAAACAGTAAATACTGTAATATTAATGGAGCAATAATATGCTTTTATATGACTTTAGTTCCCTGTACCTGAATGAAAATATCTATAAAAGTCTTGAAGTGCTCTTCAGCGTTTATTGATTAAACTACGCATAATTTATTGCGTGCAGTTTTAGTATTTGTCATTATTGTACTTGATGAACTAACCTCTCCTTCTTTTTGACGTTCTTGTAGTATAATGAAGTGACTTTTATGTAATATATATATTATGCAATATTTGAGGTTCAGGGATGGATTTTGACAATTTCCAAATCACTACGGAATACACGAATGACATGCTCGCAGTCACGCTGTCGGGTGTTAAGATATGCAATAGTGGGATGTATTTTGCCGTGAATGAATCCTTTGATTCTAGTGGTACTAAATTGTATAAGGCCCCGCTAAAGTTCGCATTAGCTATATTGGTGGTTTGACTGGCTAATACACCTCATCGGTAGAAAGAAGACTCGGGCTCGAATCTTAATCAAGTCATATCTACTCATGGCCAGTTGCAGGAATGACACATATGCATTCTATAAATTTATAGCACCCATAAGCCATGGCAACCATTCAATAAGTGTTGCATAAACATTCGATAAATTTATTGGTTTCATAACTTATGGCATGCTGTTATGAGTTCTATAAGTAGCCAAGATGGCGGTTG
Organism: Ceriagrion tenellum; assembly: GCA_963169105.1. Lineage (NCBI taxonomy): Eukaryota > Metazoa > Arthropoda > Insecta > Odonata > Coenagrionidae > Ceriagrion > Ceriagrion tenellum. The sequence goes on from OY720643.1 coordinate 69,645,031, forward strand.
CGTTATGAACCGCTTAGAGATTTAATTACTAGATAAAAGAGCTGTTTTGAGACAAATTACCGGTTTTTTAAATCTTACTGACTAATTATTATCTGCATTATCAATTAATCATACGCTATACTTTCGTAAATTTTATCAGGCGATAGAGGTTTATGCCGAATATTCGAAGCTATTGACTATTGGTAAATAAGTTAAGTAGCTAGTTGTTCTTGCAACCCGAATATTTTAATGAGATCTATAAATTTATAGATCTTATAACTATTGATTCCACAACTTAATGTTCTTACAAATGGTCATTAGTGTATTTATTTAATATAGTCATTCATTTTGGGGAACTTAATTCAAAAGTCGAACTAGCTCTTGGAAGGAGTTATGGTCGATAACGCCTCAGAGTTCACCGTATACACTTTTCGGAGGTTCATCGGACTCTTTAAAGATGCCAAAAGCGGATCCAGAGGTAAGCATCTCGCCGGGGGAATGCCCCGAGAGGATGAAGTAGGAGGTTCCTGCCGCCATCAAAATCTCTCTCGACAACCCACCGAAGCGGAGGAATTGATGGGGTGAGCCTTCATTAACATAATGCGAGCGGATCGGAGGTGGCCGGGGAAAAGTATCGGTTGCTTTTTTCTCTCCTTCTTCTTCTGCTTCGCGTGGTCCTCATCTCTCTCCCTCTCTCTCTCCAAATCCCCACGACGCTAATGTCATTTAAAGACTGGGTATAATATATCCGCTTTCTCTTTTTCGGGATATAAATTTTTTGGGAAATATTATAATGACAAAGGCAGCGACGTAGATTAGATTTTTTTTGTTTCTCGGGTCACGGAGGACAAAGTATCGTATCGAATTTGTCTGAAATAGATACTCTTTTTGGATAAGAGGAGCCGAATTTTTAAAAAAATAGACAGTTTTTTAACGAAATCGTTGTACCGAACACGAACCTGTTCGTGGTCCATCTGTTGAAAGTGTGTCAGTTCTGAGATAATCGTTGAATTTGAGGATTTCAGTTTTTAAATGATGTGTTCCGCTCTGATTTTACATTCCGGTCACAGTTAAAGATTTGGGAAATTTAATTTTAGTATTTTTTAATCAACAGTTTCCATTTTGTTTTGAATTATGTGGTATTATTTTCATTCGAAAAAATATTTATTTTCACTCACGTCACCGAGCGGAAGACACTAAAAAGGTTTATATACGTATCTTGAAACATACATTCTCAACAGTAAAAAACAACACTCTCTCTATTATTTGCAGTAAACATTGCTCGTATCGCCGTATTGCTAATATCGCCGTTATAATAATATTATAAAAGAAGCCTTGTCTCCTCGACTACTCCCACGTTAATATCACAAACAACGCAATTTGCTGATGAAAAACGGTAAGGAGTGGTTAAATTAAACAGCAGGAGTTGTACTGTCCACTTGTGCTTCATGTATCAAGATACACTACACTTGTTTCTACGCATGTGAGGGCGTCATCATCAGGTATATCTACTAGTTGGAATAAGTGTCGTGTATCTATATACAATAAATATAAATGGACAGTACAACTCCTGCCGTTTAATTTAATTATTGAAATGCTGTTCCACCACTTAACTCCAGATACGGTTGAATTTATTGGGAAGAGGTGGGATCACGGTTCCTTCTTTCACGTCGTCGTCATCTTTATCCCAAACACAGAACGCTCCCGAAGGGTAGTCTGGAGAATTAGGGCCGTATTCATAGTCGTTACCTGGGTGTCCCCCAGGTGTGGGGGAGCCCATTGGCTCAGAAATAGTATTCGTAGTCGTTACCCAAGGGACTGTTGTCCCCTAACCCTCCCCCAGGCCGTCGATTTCCTGGGTAAGGCATGAAGCTTACCCAAAGCTCCCCTGACGCAGTACTGCTGCCCACGCGTGGGATGAATTGATACTGCTGTACTAATGGCAGGACACGATAATATCAACAACTTTCCATAGTAACGTCTTCTGTTTACAAACACGGTTACTCACTGAGCCAATCTCATATTCCTCACCATTCATATTACATAAATATTCAAGTAATATTGTAAACATTCTCTCATATTCCTTCAATCATTTTTCATCAACATTTTGTAACACTATGCTGTATTATTGTTTATAGCGTGCTTGGTTAAGGTGAGAAATGAGCATCGAGAATATCGAGAACCGTTCAGCGAAACCGTTCATATGTATTTTTGCATGGGATTGTTGCCAAATCTTTAACTCAGGCGTCCCCTGGCTGGGTTACCCAGGTAAGGTTTATGAATCGCTCAGCATAGGGGACCCCTAGGTGTTTCCTGGCTAGGGGATACCCAGGTAACCCCTAGGAATACGACTATGAATACGGGCATTACAGTCCCAAAAATGTTTTCAACCCATTAAAATTATTGCTTTAAAAGAATATGGCAAAATGTAGAGAGTGAAGATCACGTTTTCGCTCAAGCGGGCGCAATTGGACAGTATGGTAAACGCGAGCGCGGGGGTTTTGAAGAACCGTGGACGAGTCCCTGGTAAGCAATCAGCGTGTCGTGTTCATCAATGTTCATATTCTTTCATCATTTTTCGTTTGAAAATTAATAAAAATACAAAGATAATCTGCACGCTTCGTTAGAAACTGCTACGAGCAAACACAGCTTTTTGAGGGATTAAGGTGGGAGCCCACCCCTTCACACACACTGGAGTATACACTAGGGTGCCTCGTTTTTCCACTTTTTTCTAGGAGCAAATCGTAACACCCGGCAAAAGTTGCGTACCCGGATGGATATTACAGATTTGATTTTTTTTCCAAATCTGATAATATCTTCTGTTGGCATTTTTGCCTTAAATTTCGAAAATTTCGACGAAAAACGCTAAAATTGTCAATAATTTATAATCTGAGGTCTGAGCGAGCACACGTTTGTTTATAATGAGATATAAGTTAGGACTGTATTTGATATTTTAGCCCAATATGCCAGCTATATTGCGGAGGGGTGTGTTTGCTACACCCCTCCGCGCCGTAAAAGGCAGACCATTATAGGATCCAATAAGAGAGCGATTAGCAAATAAATTTAGATTGAATTGTAATACCACTTGCAAATAAAAGCAAGGCCAATTTGGCTCCTACGCATGCATTTCGGTCGCTCAGGTGACTAACGACAGAGACAGTTAAAATCATGTAAACACACGTGCATTGGGATGGGCTAAAAGTTTCAGATTTTTTATTTATTTCGAACTTAATGGGTCTTGGCGCAAGATTTTTTCAGTTAGTCATTAGTTTTTTTATCAAAGAACGGAGACGGAGTTACTTACTCAAATTGCGCTTATAAAATGCAAGCCATAAAAACAGAGCTACAAAAACAAAGTGTTGAAGTAACTCGAGACGGAATCGAAAAGTTATACGGGATAAGAATTCCGGCGATCAAGCAGAGAGTTCTGGATTGAATAATTTTCAACCACTCCGGAGAGCCAATTTTGCAACGCATCCTCGATTTCAGAGATAATCTCCACTCCGTCTCTACCCTCTCTCGGGCGAGTGGAGATTTCGGTATAATATCTTAATTACAGTCAACTCTTTCACATTTCCTGCCCATCCAAGAAATGAAACAAAAAATGGAAACTTTTATTGATACAGGCAAGGAAATAAGACTCAAACACTCAAAATAAACAGTATTTTCTACATCTATATCTACATACTACCCTGCGAGCCGTCATTTGGGTGTGTGAGATTAGGTGTTAGAACACCAGCCGCATAAATCCATAAAGGATGAGGTTTTGGGAGATGAAATGGTGAAGTGTATTATTAGTGTGTTTTAAGTGGAGCTCCGATTTTATTGTGGTCATTAATTGGGTACGGAAAGAACGAGTACTTTTACCTATCTGTTCGACAATGTATCTCTCTTATTTTTTTGCTTCTGTCAGACCTAGAGATGTAGTGAGGCGTCATGATAATATTCTCTCTGTCGCTCAGAAACACACTAGTTCTGAATTTCTCAAGCAACCTAAGCCTAGCGTTTAGTGTCTAGGGGCTCCCATCTTAACCCCTGTTAAAGTCGTAAGACACTATATGCTCGCTCGTAGCAGTTTTAACGAAGCGCGCAGATTCTCTTGGCGTTTTATTAATTTTTAGGTTGAGTATTTTTGACCATGGTCCCAAATGCTCGCGGCGTATTGGAGGTGTGGCCTAACGAGAACAAAGTGGATCCGGTAGCCCTACCAGCCTATAGGCTTTCATTTTAATTTAGCGGCACTTCATTAGCAGAGATGAGGTGGATCCGAACGAGTATTTACATGAAATATGCGGCGATTTCTTTTATTCAAGGCTGATCTCCTTCGCAGGCATGGGAACTGAGATCTTTGATATATGGAGGGTGGAGATAAAGGCTGCGGATAGTTCGGATGTTCTTTTGTGAATGAGTTCTTGCTCGTGACTCGTGTGAAGGAAATGCTTCATTATTTATATTTACTCGTCTCGGGCTGGTTGTTATATTTTTCATGCTAGAATTAAAATGTTTAAACCGTCATTCGCGTGAACCTAAGTTTGGAAAATTAGCTTGTAAATTATTTTCTGCTCCTCAGTGGATTTCAAGGCCCAAATGTCAGAATGAAAATTAGCATAATTTGGAAATGGAAAGATATGTTTGTCGTGTGCAATAATCTGTGAGTTTCCACGGGGTATTTGAAGTGTGGGTATTTTTTTACTTATTGAGCTGCTATCATGTGCGTGCTGCTGTCTGTCTTAATCAGAATTTCTCCTTCATGCATTACATTGCCCGGTAATTAAAAAAAGAAGTGTTCTACCGGTTAAGTTAGGTTTTGTTGAATATCTGAGAATCTCCTCCCGGTTTTTTACACTTTCAGGTGCCTATCTCGTTCTAGTGTATCCTTTTTTGCGAATTTCCACAGAGAAAAATTCATCCGCTTTGACCGGGATTCGAACCCGGATCTCTCGTTTTCCGGCCGAGTGGTTTCGCCAGTTAAGCTACCGAGGCGTTCTCTTCCCCTTTCGATTTTTGTGACCTTTACAGGACTAGATGTTCCTGACTGCCGGACATACAATGTAACAATCAGTCGCTACTGCGCGCTTAGCGCCACTGCCCACGAGGAAAGATCGAACTTTGAACACAGAGAGGCGTTCACTCTTATTTGACGAATTTCAAGCTATCCGGGACTAGCCACGGAGTTCCACTTTTACGAAGTCACCCGCAATGCACAAATGTGCGAATTTCCACAGAGAAAAAAGGCGGATGAATTTTTCTCTGTGGAAATTCGCACATGTGTGCATTTCGGGTGACTCCGTAAAAGTGGAACTCCGTGGCTAGTCCCGGATAGCTTGAAATTTGTATCCTTTTTCGCCTCAGCATGTGATCTACCCTTATTTATCCTGTCCATGAAACCTATTCTCTTTCTTTTTCTTCCCTGCTTACCTATCATCCTTCCTTCTATCACGTTCTTGGGAAACCCATCAATCCCTATTACTTCCTCCAGCAACCTACTCTGCCGATCTGTAAGAAGTTAAGAAGTTTCATTTCCTCGCCCCATAATTATATTCATAATTACAACTGTATTTATCTGTTTTCTGCTAAATTTTCCTGCTCTATCATTTCCTTCTTATCACTCTGGTATAGTTTACTAAATATAGGTACTTATGCTGCCGGTATCCAATGCTGAAGCAAGCAGTTAAGGTTTTATATTTCACAGTGTTACGTTGCAAGTAAAATTTGACTTAAATTCAATACATGAAGTTTCCTGGTGGGTCATATATAGATATAATTGAAAGTCATGTTTGTGCTACCAAAGTTTAATTACATGGCCAGTTGTATTCATGCAGTAATACCCCCGGGGCGTATAGATTGAGTGACCAAAATTTTTTCGCCGAAATTGATTCACCAATATACCTACTTTGCATAGAGTCATTACGGTCGAATAATCATCTTAATCTCTGGATGATAGATGGGCAGATTTATTTCGCATGATAATCGATCAGTGGACCTCACAAGTTGAATATAAACGGGATAAAAAATTGCCAAAGCGTATGCGTAAAAGATTGAGATGAGAAGTCTATCAGGGAGAGAAATAGTGGCTACTGCTAATGATGGCGATGAATTTGATCAAGCCCACATAGGAGAAATCGAAATCACCCTTTCCCGGCTCGTAGCGTAGGGTAAAATAAGCCCGTCATTCTGTGGGATTATTATTATTGCGGTAATCTTCCTGTTAAGATAGGTGTAAATGGGAGAGGGTAAACATCCCTCTTGGTTTTATAAAACGAAGACTTATCTCTGTGCAGTATGTCTTTTTTTTCTCTACATAAGTCCCATCTCTTTTCGTGCAGCACAAAATGACTTTCCTTATATACTCAGAGATCTTAGGTGTTACTATGTGGAAATTTATGATTAATTACGATAAAGAACACTAAGTATTGTTCATTATTATTCATTTATCACCATAAATGAAAAAACGACTTCGTTTTCTTCCACTGATTTGTTTTTTTGGTACGACATGTTTCGACACATAGAGGTCATTTTCAAGTACTGTTCTTGAAAATGACCTCTATGTGTCGAAACATGTCGTACCAAAAAAATAAATCAGTGGAAGAAAACGAAGTCGTTTTTTCATTTGTGAATATCAACTTCCACATAGTTGAGCCTGATACCATTGAACGCATTGAACGCATAGTTATTTCAGTTGCCTGAAAATGACGCCTAAGAGTCGAAACTAAGAGTGTTTAGGCGTTACTTCGTGGAAATTTATGTTCAATTACGATAAAGAACGCTTGGTATTATCCGTTATTATTCAGCTATCATCATGATTATTTCATGTACTTGAAGATGACGCCAGAGAGTGGAAACCTGGTCGAGAGTAGAAACCAGAGAGTCGAACGAAGCATAATTTAAAATAAACATTTGAAAAAATACCTAGTTTTCTTATAAATCCTTAAGATTCCGGCGATATTCTGTTGAACCGAAACATTACTGACAAATCACAAAACAAGAAAATTTCACAAGTTTAATTTTATTACACGACCTCATGATGCTGTAAAAGGCGAAACCTAGCTGGTGTAATAAATCTGCACTTGTGGAATTTGCTTGTTTTATGATTTGTCAGTTCTTATTCGTAATTGAGACTTCGTTTTCTGCCCGTTCTCCGCTTACCCGATATCCTCCTCTCTATCACGGCCTTCAACATCCACTTGACCCTCATCTCCTGTTTCGACCAACTGCTCTGACTCCTTATGTGGGGCAGAAGCTTCATATCCTCGCCCATAACACCGAGCACTACCTCGTTAGTCTTTCATTTAGTGTACAGCACCATACTCATCCTCTACACCCACATCCCAAACGCATGCAGCCTGTTCTAATCGTCTTTTCCCAGAGTCCTCGTTTCTGCTTTAACCAACGCTACCCTGCATACTATACGCTTCGTCGGTCCTCTCTTTCCCAACCTTCTCTTTACATCCTTCCACAAAGGTCCCCGTCATTTGCTTCCTCCTGTAGCTGAACGCTTCTTTCGCTAGCCTAATACTTCTGCTGTTGACTGGTTGTGTCAGGCGAAACTTAATGGAACTTTCTTAACATTGTGAAATGAAAGCTATAACTTATTACATACATACTAATCACGCCGTTCCCTTCCGGGGTAGGCACAGTCACAAAGTTCCACTCATAAATATATATTTGTACACCTAACTCTGCTTCAATAATTTCCTCCATACTGACGTATTCTTGCAAACCTCTTTTGCCTTATTGACCCCTACATACTGCTTCATACATTCCCTCCTGTTTTTAAGACTCCTAATATTCCTCCTAAGAATTTCCTCAACCACATTCAACCATAACTTTCTCGGCCTACCTCTACCTCTCACACCATTCATTTCACTCTTATACATCTGTTTCGTTATTCGACTCTCATCCATTCTCTCAACATGGACCAACATGGCCAAACCAACGAAGCACACTCTTTTCATATATGTCCATTACTGGAGCATCTGACCCACACTCATTTATTACCCACTCATTCTTGACCTTATCCATCCTACTTTTGCCTCAAACACTCCTCAGATAACTCATATAACTTATTAATTCCACATAATCATTATTAACGACCCAGGTTTCGACTTATGACTCCATAAGTCAATCCTAGGTCGATAATAAAGTTTACCGGAAATTACTAAGTTGCAGCTTTCATTTCACAATCTTCTGTTGTAGTACTTGCTGTCACGCCCAATTTCCCGTATTTAGCGAATAACCGGGGTAATTAAATTGCTCTGGCTGGTTGAGTTTGTGCCCCTTTATTTTTATGCGCAGCCATGCTTTCTTTGTCTTATAAACTCTCATTATTTAGTTTTAGTTTGATTTTAACTTCTCAGAATTTTGGTAATGCTGAGTGAGTAATCGGGGTTGCGGAACTTTTGTATGCTTTTGGTTGTTTTAAACTTATTTTTTGATGGTTAAGTATTACGCTGTCCACGGACCAAGCCGCAAGGTGCGTTAAGTTCTCACCTTCTGTAGGTTTTAGTTACTTCCGCTGAGCCGCCTTCGGTTAGACAAAACTTCCGGTGGTGGTGTAATCGAGCCCCTCAGATTGAAGGAAATTTCCAGTGAAATCCCCAAGCGTTGGAACGCGAACCCTGGGGTCCTATACAAACGCTCGATCCTTTAGTTTAATCAATTGCAACTAGTGGGGAGAAAGGGGGGTTTACTGGGATTTAAGAATCCCTACCTCCAAAACTCCGTCGTTGAAAATTTTTAAAAGAAATTTTATTTTATTTTATTTTTTAAATAATAATAACTTTATTTCACAAATAGCTTACATGCTGTAGTTTCCCTTTGGATGGGTTACAAAAAATATTACTACTTACACAGTTACAAGTATACTTTCTTTTTTCTGGTCATTATGGTTGATTTTATTCAGCATGGTCCTGCTAAGCTGATGCTTATCAGCAGGTTCTAAGTTTACAATGTTTTGGTGCAACCACAAAGAAAATTATTTTCTATCATTAATGAAAAAAAATAATAATAGTGCAGTTGAGGTCCTGCCAAAGCGGCCAAGCCAAGCCAAAGCGGCTTGTCAGCAGGTGCCTTTAGTTAAAAAATATTTTTTTTTGCTGTGTAGCGTTTTGGACAATTAAGAGCTTAACAATGTTAGCCTATGAGCCACTCTTTTAGTGACTTTTTAAGAACAGATATGCTATTAATATCATGCATTGACATAGGTAATTTGTTTAACAACCCTGGGACTACATGTGGTAAAGACCTCTTGCCCAGGAGGTTAAAATACTTAGGTACAGACAACCTATTTATTCGACGCAGTTGCATGTAATTTTTATCACACCTTGCTTTATTAATTTGCTGTCAAAGAAGTTGTCACAAATTAACACATATTTATACAATTCTTTTAATGGTAACAAACATTGATTCTTATATACTTCTCTCACATTGTTTTCCTTGATCATCAAATGCGCAACCATTTTATTTTGTAAAGTAATAACCTTATTCAGCAAGGTGGAGTTTGTGCTACCCAATATTGTCAAACCATAACGCATTACGGCCTCAGCTAAGCCTTGACACATTAATCTTTTCAACTCATGAGGCAAATAATGCTTTAGGTTCGACATTTGAAACAAAATACACCTTAGTTTGTCACATATATAGATGATATGATTACTAAAACTAAATTTTTCATCTAAAACTATTCCCAAGTATTTTAGGTGTCTCACTTGGGTTATTTTTGTACACGAAAAGTACCTATTGCACGCATTTCTCGGTTGGCCACCCTGATTGGAGTGTAAACAATGGTGTGTGTGTAGTGTGAGGTCTAAGGTTTGCCTTTTTTCCTTCACATTTAAAAACTGCAAGGAGTATGTCTTATTATTGTTAATAATTATTTTATTATCGTTACACCATAATTCTAAGGAATACAAATCGTTTTTTAATTTCCGCTGGGCCACATCAAAACATCTGCTTGTGGATAGTAATGCAATGTCGTCTGCATACATAAAAATCTTGCAGTTTCTAATATGTTGAACAATGTCATTTATATATATATATATAAATGACATATATATATATATATATATATATATATATATATATATATATATATAATGTATGTATAAATATTTATGAGTATTTGCCGCTGTTCGGTCTGAGTGAATGAGTTAACGAGTACGAAAGAAAGTGGATAGGAACACATAAAATGAACGAACACAGTGGTGGTGTGAAGAAGTAAAGATGGCCGATTCCAAGCAGAAAAAATTCGACTGGACCGGGAATCGAACCACGGACCTTTGGATGTCGCGTCTACTGCTCAGATCACCGAGCTACCCAGTCTACAAAGAATCCACTGGAATCGGCGGGGGTTTATATGAACAAACACTCCCCAAGGCATGACCCATGAGAGCGGCCAGTAGATGGCGCGCGGGCAGCTTTTCACCCACCGGCAGAGAGAGAATGACATACACAGAAGGCGAAATGAAAGAATAACTCAAGCACACAGACAGTGGTGAAAGATATAGAACAGGCGTTTCGGGGTACGCTAACCCAATATATATATATATATATATATATATATATATATATATATATATATATATATATATATATATATATATATATATATATATATATATATATATATATATAGACAGAAATTAGACTAAGAGTGACGGAAAACCTTGAGATTAATGCTCTTGACAGTTTGGACTGTTTTACGAACGAAAGAAATCTACCTTTTTAAATTCAAATTATTATTCTCAACAATTGAAAAAATACTTGGTTTTCTTCCACTGATTTATTTTCTTGATACAACATGTTTCGACACAACGGTGTCATCATCAGGTACCGGTACACCGTTATTTCGTAACATGTTGTACCACGAAAATACATCAGTGGAATGAAACCCAGTTATTTTTTTCAATTGTGAAAATCAACTTCCACATAGTTGAGTCTAAAACCATGGAACGAATTATTATTCTTGAAAACGACTGAACGAATCGGAACTTTCTTCGGTTTTTAAGTGTTCTGTTTGTGTTTTGAGTAGCTGGTTTTTTTTTCCTTTTACTATGAAGTTAATTGTATGAAATTATGTTTGGGGAGTTTTTGAAAATAAATCATATAGTTAACGCAGTAATGTTTTGAGGATCGTAAAAAAAAAACTTCCGTTGTGGAGGAGTTTTAAACGTACCTTTGTGTAGAAAATGAGTCCAATGAAATACTTAAAAAAGATATTCTTTTTAATCACTTAAAATTTTAGTCATTTAAAAGTATATGATTGCACATATGAAATATTTGATTCATGCGTTCTCCTGCTGCTGAAATTAATGCGTATAATTCGAATGTAATCTTCATTTTGGCTGGGGAACTATCTCGCTCGGACTACCTTAAGGCGGGTCTGGCTTGAATATGTGAGTCAAGTTAATTACTATCTGCCAAACAAGAAACTAATTTGTAGATGCTGCATAGACGAACGGCAGAGTGCTATGTGGACGGACATACTAGCTTGCTGTACCCTCGTTAAGAAGCAAATATAAACGGGTTAGTGTTTTGTATTTGTATTGTATACATTGTATATCGCCTGCTAATCCTAGGGTCGCGGGTTCGAGTCCCGCCTGGGTAAAATATTATCTGCCCAGGACATGGATGTTTGTGTCTCGTCTGTTGTTACTGTTATTCACCCGACGTAAATTGGCACATCGTGCTGTATTCGGGATAGTGAAGATAAAATAAAAAATAAAAAAAAAATTGTATGGTATGCCATTAGGTTTGGAGAGTGTTTTCTCGCCGACGAATGGAATCAAGAGCGCCAGAGTTTTTTTTTCAAATATTGAGTCTATCTAACGTTATCTTCTTCAGCCATAATGTGACTCTGGCCTCCTCAAATTGAAATCTTGCAAAATATCCTCCCACTGAGCTCTTCCTGTACCTATTGAGCTCGCTGAAGTTTGCTATAAGCGAACACAGTGAGGGGTTCCTAATCGTCTCTCGAGAAATACTTCTCTTCTTAATGCATACGAACACACCGGATCCATTCACGGACAACAGTTATCTTCGTGACTTCCTTCAGATGGCATTTGCCTCCTTGCGGTGAAGTGTGTTAGTTAATTAATCGCTCTGGATGACGCTTTTATTCCGGCCACGTAATGCAAAGTCAGCCAAAAAGAAAAGAGATCGCTTTTTTAAATCCGCACCACGCGGATGCCCATTCATCCCCGGGGCGGGAAGCGTCCGTTAGCCGGGTGGAGAGTGTTACCCTCCGGGGAGCCCTGAGGAGGGCCTATGGAAGGAGAGCTAGTATTGCTCCTGCGAAAGTCCCTGCTTCCGCACAAAAGGTGACTTTGGGACATGGGCTGCGGAACTTTAAAAATCATGCTAATAGGGGGAGGGAGTTCGTTTCATTTGGAATGCAATATTTGTAATTGCTGCAACTGCAAGGGCTTCAAGAAGTGATCGTTCATTCGTCGTTCCATTCCAAGATTAGTTGACTGCAACCCTCCACTCCTTCCAATCGTGCTCGTTCCCTTACCTCCTGGTATCTAACCCTATGTACAGTCATCTTTATTTGGTCCATGAACTTATTCCTGGGTCTTCTTCTGGGGACTTTTCCCTCTATTGTGCCTTCAATTATGTTTTTCACGAACCCATTGTGCCTCAGGGTGTGTCCAATCCATCTTGTTCTTATTTTCTCTATGGAATTTAATATAGTCCTTTCCTCTCCTACTCTTCCATAAAATTCATCATTTCTTATTTTGTCCATTCATTTTATCTTCAGCGTCCTTCTCCAGCACCAGGTGTCGAAGGCTTCTAGTCTGTTGTGGTCAGTTTTTCCAATGGTCCATGCTTCCGATCCATAGAGTGCTACGCTCCACACGAATTTTATCGCGTACTGTTTCCTGGTGTGTAGTGCTATCTTCTTTGAGTTGTCTTTTTCACAGGAACGCCTACTTAACTTGTGCTAATCTCCGCTTGATGTCCGTCGTACTTCTTCCTTCCCACGTGATGGTACTTCCGAGATAGGCGAAGGAATCCACATGCTATAATTTCTCTCCTCTCATGGTAACTCCTGCATTCAGCTTCTCTCTTCCGCATTCTAGGAATTTAGTCTTCATCTTATTTATTTTCATGCTGTATTCTTTGAGAACTTGGTCCATTACGTTTAGTGATATTTGACGATCATCGCAATTTACAGCTATTACTGCGATATCACCTGCGAAGTGGAGCATGTTTATTTCATCTCCTTTTATCTTTATTCCGCTCAGTCCAATTTTTTGTGCGAGAAGTGGTATAGCTCACCATTACCTGCCGTCCCGTTTCGACTCGTCAAACTATGAAGACCTCAAGTACCCTAGGATAGTCATAGCAAAGGGTGATTTCAGCCACTTGCCTATCAGCCTTCTGAGTGTGTTCCTCATGCTTTTTTCGTCCAAGTGTAGTTTGATTTTCTTGCCTTTCTTTCGTTCTCTCGGTGCTTTCCTCTCTTCCCCTACATCCATTCCCTTCTCCCCCTCCACTTCTACCTCCCCAACTCGCCGCGCGCCTTTGCGCCAGGAACTTTTGCGGAAGCTGTACAAATATTAGCGTGGATTTTCGGTCCGGGTGACCAAATCCACCGTTCGCTCTCCGTTTCTTATCCGTTCCCTCGCTCGAGGGCGGTGGGCGTATTTTTCCCACGGCCACATCACCGACTCAGTCTAGTTCAGCTTTAACGAGTCTCGGTCGTCCCGGCAAATCAATTATCGAGCACTTACGCGCTCACGGAGCATTCACATGCGCATGTGAAGTACGAACTCCAGTTGCCGTTGGATTTTTTTTACAATTATGTCCCCGCTAACACGTTCACTCTCTCTCCGATTCATTGAGCATTTGCCAAAGTTCTCCCTCCTCCTTCTCCTCGCACTCCCTGCGCTTGTCTTGTCTGAGGAGTTAGGGAGTGGCGGGAGTGAGGATTTCGATACGGTCGACTGACGATGTGTTGCGAATACGCTTCATCGTGGAAGAATCGTCATCGATGCATGAAACCGCCTTATTTCCCGTCATCGATGTTTCATAATATCGGTTCGCGAGTGATCAAAATGATTGTAAAAATTTAAATTTTTTATGTCCTACTCTCCGTGTTAATAGGTTTCTTTTCGGTTGATTTCAACAGATTCAGGCACGATATTGTGGAAGTTCGTCATATTATAACAGGAACAACAATTGCACTTTTCCTCAGGATATTTTAATGAGCACGACGCGTTTCAGCCCACAGAGACATCATCGGATACAAAACATCTTTTTGAGTAAATACGTTTATACGTGGGGAATCATGGTACATGGTTCACGCATGGGTTCACGATATCTCCCTAAAGATGAATCACCCAAATGCATGCTTAGCAGACAATTTCCCTTTGGTTCCATTGGAAATTTGAATAAATATTTAATTAAACTTGTTTGTAATTTGCTCCCTTCTTCGAGCTCATTAATGATCAACCCAAGAGGTTTGTGTTGGCACCTTCTCCTTTGTTTCCCCAACCCCCATTTTTTAAAAAAACACTTCCTCCTTAGAATATGGCGCCTTCGCATGTAATTGGTTAAATGTTTCAGCACAATTTCGCTGGACCAGTGTTCGAATCCTAGTAAGGGCTAAATATTCATTTCCAGCGATGCACATTTGTGTACCTTATCGGATAGTTACTCAGATTGCCATGGATATTAATTAATATTATGCATCTATAAAACTGGTTAATTTTTTCTTGGTAAGTCTGAATTATGAGTGGGGTTTCTACTGAATTTTGTCCCACAAAATAATGTAGTTTTGATGTTTTGGCTTGTTGTTTCGGGCAACATGCATTGGTTAACTCGCTGTGGATGAATGTTCCAAATGCAGACTATTTTCCTTTGGTTCCATTGGCATTCTGTTGTAATCTTGTTATGTTAGTTGGACCTAACCCCGTGGACTGTAGCGCTTAGCGCTAACATACGGGTGCCTCTGGAATTACATGCACGGAACCTGTGAGGACAACTTGTTCCTTAAAGCACTCATGAGATTCACAGTGGATGAAGTCGCCTGGGTGGCTTCATTGGTTGGAGCACTCGGCGCAAAATCGAGGGAACTGTGTTCGATTCCCTGTCCAGGTGAATGATTTTTCCCCTGTTGATTTCACACAACTGTGTGATCTCTATCAGGTGACTCCGTTGAAGTTACTACACGGCTAGTTACGTGGTTCTTTGAAAAAGTGAACAGTATGAGTAATTCCTTCATCTAGAAATAAACGTAGAGAAAGGGCTACCGTGCACTGACGTAAGACAATTGAGATACCGTTTTGGAACACGTGACTAATTCATGAATCACTGATTCCTGTGGTTGATGCAGAACAAGCGGATTATACATTTCAACTACTGGGAAAGACCGCTAGAATGCTCACCAATGAAATACGAGAAATATATTGCATGGATGTTTCCCATTATATGATCCGCTTCTCTTTCGTTACATACATACGAACCAATCACGCCGTTCCTTCCGGGTTAGGCAGAGTCACTAAGTTTCACTCATAAACACATATTGTACACAGAACTCTGCTTTAATAATTTCCTCCAAACTGACCTAATCCTTACAAACCTCTTTTCTTCGTTTACCCCAATACACGCCCTCCGCTTCATACACGCCCTCCTCTTTTTAAGACTCCTCATATACCTCCTCCTAAGAGTTTCATGAACCACATTCAACCACAACTTTCTCGGCCTACCTCTACCTCTCGCACCATTCATTTCACTCCTATACATCTGTTTCGTTATTCGACTCTCATCCATGCTCTCATCATGGCCAAACCAACGGAGCACACTCCTTTCATACATGTCCATTAATGGCGCATCTAACCCACATGGACATATATGAAGTTGTCCTGTAAAATCTATACTTGTTTTATTGAGAAAGAAATATTTCTGATTCCGCAGTTCTTTGAAAATTTCAGTTTAATTTGTTTGTTATTTGCGCTCTTCTTCGAGTCCGTTGATGGCCAGCCCAGGTCGGAGGAGGTTTGTGTGTTTGTACGTTCCCCTCTGTTACTCCAACCCCTTATTTTTTTTTAAACGCTTCCTCCCCCGTCTTCCGTCTCATCCGCTCTCTCATCGGCGCGTACACAACTCCCCACCCCCTCCTCCTCCTCCTCCTCCTCCCAACTCTTTTACTATGTCCTTGTCCCCGAGGGTCTTCATTCATCCTTTCGGAGAGAGTCAGTCAGTCCACACACTCCACACACCCGCCTTCGATTCGATTCACCTCGACTGACCCCTCCCCTCCTCCCTACAAAGCCTCCCCCTCCGCCCCCCCTCGTCCCACTCTGCCCCACACCCCACCCGCCCCCGGTGTAAATCGCAGGAAGCAAAACCTGTCCGCCGGCCCTCGTTTGCGGAGACGGAATGGGGTTGTGTGGAGTGGAGGCGGGAGGCAGGAGGGGGAGGTTATTAAAGGTTTAAGAGAGAGGTGTGGGGGGTGGGTTTTGATGGTTAGGCGCCGACCTCATATTACCGCCCTCCCCGTCCACTCCCGTCTCATCCTCCCCTCACCCCCTGCCGCCTCTTAATATCCCTCCCCTCACCCCTGCCATCACTCCCCTACCCCTACATCCTTGGGCTTTCCCCTCCCACATTATATATCTCGTCTCCCGATCTCCATCCAGTCTCAACACTTCCGCCATCTCACCTCTGTGTATGTGTTACGTTCCTGACAGTGGTTAATATCAGTGCCTCAAACTAGTGGCGGCGATATACATGTAATATATTCACGGTGTAGTGCCGCGGATGGCGTATATCCGGGAAGAAATACACTAACAAGCCGTGACAGAGCCGGTTATAATGGAATTAAGTGCGTTGAATTGCCAGAAAATGTCCAACAGTCGTGGTAACATTTATACATTCACGCAGTATTTATACGAGAGGCGTGCATCCGGGAAGGGTACAAATAAAAGGGGCAGTTATAAGGAAATATCTTCTTAATCTTATAAAAAGGTGACGAAAATGGCGTTTTGATAAAGAAATATTAATTTTACCCATGTTTTACCTAATTTCGCGTCGAACACCGTGTATTTCAAGTCCAATGTACGAAAAAGATATGAAGGAGTCTTTGTTGTTTACATTCCGTGTAGTTTTGAAATAATAAGTTTTTGGAAATGTTTGTTATTTGTTGAACCACATCCAATTCCGTAAATGTTATTAAAATGATTGTAAAAAGCATTTTAACTATGAACGATCGCGTACAACCTTGCCATGGGTGGTGAAAATTCTATCCAAATGGGGCTCGAACCGGCGACATCCAGGTTATTGAAGGCTAAGAGAGGTTTAAACTCTTATTTAAAAAATAATAAATTAAAGCAAGCACACGATTCCTAAACAAGACTCTTCTATGAGGGCAGAGTACTAAGTTGCAACGTTTCATCGCCAAATGGGGGTTAATTTTTGGAGAATCTGACTCTCTTCGTCAGCTTACATGAACGACCTGCCTGACCTAGAGGAGCATATATATGAGGACCCCAGAAGTCAAGGGGTCTAAGTAACAAAACCATTGTTTAGAGAAAACTTAAGTCAAAGTTGAAAATGTTCGGTACGACCCACTAAGTAGTTAAGAGATAGCTAGATAGCAGCACCTGTCAAGAAAATCACTTGGATCTCTTTACCACCTAAGAGATTAATATTTTCATTTCCCATTCCTATACCTAACTTATTTTTTTCAAAAATGTCACTTAGACCCCTTGACTTCTGGGGTCCACATATATATATATATATATATATATATATATATATATATATATATATATATATATATATATATATATATATATACGTTGATGGATTGGAGTCAGCCATGCGGCGATGAACACACGATGTGGATAGGATGGAGGAGATAGGCACACAAAAAAAGAGACGATCACACTTACATAGCTAGCTTTCGGAACTAGTCCGTCTTCAAGGCGTATCACGGAACAAAATGAACACGGAACAAAATTTTGTTCCGTGATACGCCTTGAAGACGGACTAGTTCCGAAAGCTAGCTATGTAAGTGTGATCGTCTCTTTTTTTGTGTGCCTATCTCCTCCATCCTATCCACATCGTGTATATATATATATATATATATATATATATATATATATATATATATATATATATATATATATATATATATATATATATATATATATATATATATATATATATACACACACACACACGATGTGGATAGGATGGAGGAGATAGACACAAAAAAAAGACGATCACACTTACATCGCTAGCTTTCGGAACTAGTCCGTCTTCAAGGCGTATCACGGAACAAATGTCCGTGATACGCCTTGAAGACGGACTAGTTCCGAAAGCTAGCGATGTAAGTGTGATCGTCTCTTTTTTTGTGTGTCTATCTCCTCCATCCTATCCACATCGTGTGTTCATCGCCGCATGGCTGACTCCAATCCATCAACGTATTTATATATATATATATATATATATATATATATATATATATATATATATATATATATATATATATATATATATATATATATGGTTTTTTAACGTTCTACGGCGTTATCCCATCACAAATCGCCATTGATCTCTATTCATCCACGGCAACTTGTGGCAACTGCTTTTATCTTATTGCCTTTTCCATGCCACCTCTCCAATAATTTTGGGCCTTCCGCTTTTTTTCTACCTTGTTGATACTACATTAACATTTGCTTAGGTAATCTCTCGTTCGTCATACGTTGTATACGACCATACCACTCTAGCTGTTACTTTTTAATGACAGCGACTATTGTTTGATTGACTCCCATTATATTTCTTATTCTCTCATTCCTTTTTTCGGATATCACAACCAATCGTCCGTGACTCACCTAATCGTGGATGGCATTGAAAAATGCTGATTTTAATCATAGCATGATTGAGCTATTATAAAGCAAAATGATGGTGCCAAATATGTAAATTATTTGATGAATTTAGTTTTATTGATAACTTTTTCCGGCAATATGAGCTGACTGCAGCGCCATTACCGTGGAACCAACGCATTTTGTCTTTATTTTCGCATTATGAAATTTTCTTTATCTAATTTTAAAAAAATATAATCACCGATCCACCTTAGTATTTGAGTTATAATCTACAAATTACTAATTTTGCATGTTACGTTTCACTACAGCGCAATAGCAATTTCCATAACAATTTCCTTTACAGTATCACTAAAATATTTGGAGTCCTAACACTCCTTGCCTTGGGCTGTTGCGATAGTTCGCAGGGCATTACGAAGGCCCTGTAGATATATAAAGGGTTGGATTTGTTGAATTGAACGATTGGAATTATATATTATGTTTTACATGTTATAATATGAATCCGGAATTGTTCAGTTGTAAACAGTCGGAAATTGTTAAGTAAGGACTTGGAAGGCTACTATGCTAGCTCACAATTTTTGATATCCTGCCACCGTGCGTGTTGGAGAAAATCACGCCCAACCTATCAAGCTTCGTCACGCTGAATTTTCCTTAAATATAAGTAAGTCAATAAATTACCCGCTAAACTGGATATAGGCAATAATAATCAAAGTAACTTCATGAAATTTATTTCACTTTTCTACATATTCCTAAATATTTTCACATTCTGATTCTAAACATTTAGACCGCTATCCCATCTCTTTACAAGTCCTTGATAGCCGGCAGCAAAGAAGTCTTTTGTTTGTTGTCAAAGCCTACTAGTAACCTCTTGGACTTCGGCATCATCGTTTTCAAAATGTAGGGCACTCAAGTGATTTTTTTTAGGGGCCCGAATAGATGATAATCACTGGGGGCTAACTCGGGACTGTACGGTGGATGTTCCAAGCGTCCCCAATGAAATGTTTACGACTGATGCCGATGATGAAATACTGACGTTTGCGACTCATTCATTGACTTACCCTCGAAGTTCCTCTTGGAAAACCATGCGCCGGAGAAATCGGTGAGATTCGGGAGGTTAGTTCATCTGGGCTCCTTTTTCCTCTTGTTACGCGCTCTGCAAGCGAAGTGAAAAAGCGTCGATTCATTCCGTGGATTGAATTGGGGATTAGAAATCCGCCAATCGACTTCCGCGGAGCGATTGATTCGTTACGGAATCCATTTTGGGATTGCTGTGATTGTACCCTCCCTCCTCCCCCCGGCTGGGTGGCATCTTGCCGGATAACGATCATTAGTGGAGGGGAGAAGGGGGGAGAAAGATGTATAGGAAGTGGAAAATCTGGTTATGTGTTACGACCCTCATATCAATCACTCATTCTCGTGTAAAATATCGTCTTGTGACCGGCAATCTTAATGTCGGGAGTTCCCGGACTCGATTTTGTCGACGCCTTTCCCCCCCTATATCCATTAAGAATTTTCATGCTCCTCGTCCTATAGTAGGTGCCAATTTAAGGAAACATGTTGGTTGCGTTTAGATGGGTTATGAATGCGAAATAGCTGACGTGGATGAGTTCCGTTTGATCTGCCCCGAGGGATGCAGTGTTATCTGCCCGACGAAATCTGTGTGATTTGCCGTGAAGTAAAAGCATATTTTCGTGAGTTCAGTAGTTTTATAATTCTTACTCTATATCGCTGAATAAATACAGAATAGTTTTCACGTAAACTGTTGGCAGATTTAACATAGAATCTTAGAAAGCTACTCAGGTATATCCCTTTATTTTGTATTATTTTAGAAAGTATATATGAAGGGTTGGATTTATTGAATTGAACGATTGGAATTATATATTATGTTTTACATGTTATAATATGAATCCGGAATTGTTCAGTTGTAAACAGTCTGCAATTGTTAAGTAAGGACTTGGAAGGCTACTATGTAAGCTCACAATTTTTGATATCCTGCCACCGTGCGTGTTGGAGAAATCACGCCCCACCTATCAAGCTTCGTCATGCTGAATTTTCCTTAAATATTACGAATAATTGAATTTCTAGTCCTCAAGATTATCCTTCTTGCATGGACGATAGGATATTTGTTTCTGATTCTTTATAGTCTATCAATCCGTCCTTCTCACTCGTGGGTGGCGCGATATCGAGGGGTACAGTTTGGAGTCCCGGTCAATGGAAACTCTTTAATTTTTCCTCTGTTGGATTATGCACTTGTCTGTACATATGGGTGACTCCCTAACCCTCGTTGGACGAGCGAATCAAATTTGTTAAGTTTCAGAATCGTTGAGATATCTTCTTTCGAAGAGGCTTTTTCATTTAGTTGCTTCGTTAGACAGAATTGTAACACTTCGGATTAAGTGTGTGTAAAGTTCTCTCTCTTTCGGCGGTTTGTCAAACAATTTCAATAGATGAATGTGTGACGCTATTCACTGACGATGGCGTGCCTGGTGGAACTCTGAAATAAATATTTTCAGCTGTCATATGACGAAAAAATTGGGAAAGTTTTAACAAATGTACGTTATGAAGGTAGTGTTGAAGGATACCTTATGTCAATATTATCATGTAAAGTATCATTTTAAATTAAATATATACAATTGAAATACGTACCATTTCAAAACAAATGTAATTATCAAATCAATTGAAATTTGTTTTTGAAAAATGCTCAAAAAGCACTTTAAAAAACTAATATAGTAGCAGTATTTTTTTTCATTCTGATGTTTCATAATTACGTACATTGATGGTTAACGTCAATACCGTAGCTGGACCTAGTATCCTCAAAATCCGTCAATTTTTCCGAATTTCGTCCGATTTTTTAGCGGTTAGTACCACCGTAGGGGAAAATAACGCCAGAACCCGCCGCCGCTTTCTCTCGGAGTAAGAAATATCCTCGCCTCCTCCGCTTCCTCACACTCCTCGAATTTCGTTCATTCATTCATAAAAGTCCGGGGAGTGTGAGCCGTGAATGGGACGGTGGGCGGGGTGGGGGCGAGGGGCTGGAAGACGTCACACAAGGGAGCGGCCTTGTCGCGAGGAAGCGGACGCATGGTCGCCCACAATCTTTCCCACAACCCTCCATGTTCGTGTTCTAATGAATGAATTCGGTGAAAACGTTGACCATGGGTTCCTGTCGTCGACAATCTTGTTCTTCTGTTTCGCGCAAGGTCTCGATTCTTGGCTAAAGTGATACCGTAATGAGAACTTTTATTTGTCTCCAACAATTGGATACCAACACAATCAAAATATACTTGAAAGAAACAGAAACGTAAAAAAAATCCAAAGTGTAGAACAATGGGAAGATTGTGTATCCTTTAAGGTTACTTCTCAGCAAGGGATAACTTCAAAAATCAAGTACATAAGACACTAGCTATATTATTTGGGTAATCTACCGGTAGTGCGCGGTTCTGCTCTGAACTGGGATGAGTGCTGCATGACTAGTGTGGAATCAGCCCGTGCCACACACCGTATTGGAGGCTTGTCAGGAATTTCGAAGATTTAGATGTAGAGGAGAGAAATTAGAGTTAGTGGATTCCTTCACCTATCTCGGAAGTACCATCACGTGGAACGGAAGAAGTACCACGGTTATCAAGCGGAGAATAGCTCAAGCTAAAGGCGTTCATGGGAAAAAGATAACTGCTGTGCTCGACGAAGATAGGACGTGTAACCAGGAAACTGTATGTGAAAACCTCCGTGTGGAGCGTAGCACTCTATGGATCGAAAGCATGGACTATTTTAAAATTGACCAGAAAAGGCTGGAAGCCTTCGAAACGTGGTGCTGGAGGAGGATGATGATGATAAAGTGGACGGAAAAAATAAGAAATGATGAAGTTTACAGATGAGTAGAAGAGGAAAGGACCAAATGGAACACCATAAAGAAAAGAAGAACCAGGTGGATTGAACACACCCTGAGACACAATGGATTTGTGAAGAATTTGAGAAGGCGTCCTACCTCTCCTCGTCTCGTTCATAATCCCAATTATCTTACCCTTCCTCACTAACCCAACATCCTTATGTCTCTGAACCAATAATCAACGGGTATATAAAAGTACAGAATGGATATCCGTAGAAAATTATAATTAAATTAATCACGTTTTGATTAGATACAATTAGATTTCGAAAAAGTTACAGAATGGACTGCAGATCGTTCGCCCAATAGTTTTTATTCGAGATAGTCAACACATGTTTTCCCATCGTGTGCGATGGTTTAAGGCATTTGTCGAGAAC
This sequence comes from Ceriagrion tenellum, assembly GCA_963169105.1. Classification (NCBI taxonomy): domain Eukaryota; kingdom Metazoa; phylum Arthropoda; class Insecta; order Odonata; family Coenagrionidae; genus Ceriagrion; species Ceriagrion tenellum. Next base: position 69,668,100 of record OY720643.1, read on the forward strand.
TCACCATACAAGAAGAGCATTCAAGGATGTCCCGAATAAATAAGGGCTTCTCTCCATGACCAAAATCGCACCCGCATTTCCCTTTCAAATTCCAGCCTAAACATACGAAGAGAATTCTGATGTCCTTCAATGATATCAGACAGACAAAGTGGAAGGGAAGCATTAACTAGTAAAAGGATTATGATCATGAGTATGCCGGATTTGTCACAGAATCCACTTCACTTCAGAAATTCGCCTGAATGCAAGAGGTATAATTAAATTGAGGCAATCGTTAAAATACCTTCGCAATCATTATCTAATACTTCATCATGCAACAGTAGATTTCCTTGTTCCGGGGAACAGATAAGTATTTCCTGCTGAAGTTTCTCCATAGCGGACGGGAAGCCAACAGCTTCCTTGATATTTCGTACTATTGACTGCATGCCGATCAATTAATATGTGATAAACGAACTTCACGGGGATTAAAAAAAAAACTTGAGTAATAATTCCAATGTTTTAACTATGATATGCAGCCTCTATGCTCTACGCAGCATAATTAAGTATGACTTGTACTTGGAAACCATTTTCGTCTCAGCGTTTTTCGAGAATATTTTCCCGAGAAATCGGAAGAGATGACCACAGGAGTAGACTCATCAAAACAGTAAAATCCTAATTAGGCTCTAAATGGTCCACGATTCACCTGGAAGTTGCCTCAAAGTACAAGAGAAACTTTAAGACCAAATACAGAGAATTCCATTGGCTCACCTTCTTAAATCTAACATCACAGATAATATTTATATTAAATGGGGCAATATAAATGTTTTATTTTTTGCTAAGTAAATTTTGGTTGAAGTTTGGTGAATTCGGTTGCAGTGACCCCAGTAACGTATGTTCACCAATTTTTATCGAATTCGATGAAATTCCGTATTTTAGCCACAGTATTGGCTTTTTTCCCCCTGCGCGGGGTCGGGAACTGGCGAGATATCTCCCCCCCCCACTCCTCTGGTTGGCAACACTGTCCTTTTTACAACCGACTAACTTCTTCTCACACTCCCCTACTTCACCTTCGTCCGTTTCCTTCCCTCCCTCCCTATCTCTGTCCCCCCTCCCTTCTCATCTTGCCCCTCCGCTCTCGTCTTGTGTTCCATTCATATCCTTTCCCCACCACCGCACCCTCATTCATACCCCTTCCAGGCCTCAAACACAACCCCTTCCCCAGAATCCCTTTCCAGTCTCTCCTCAGAGCCCAGTCAATGGGGTTGACGTGACGGAGAGTACAGGCGATATTAAAGATTTAATTAGCGGCAATTTCCTTTCGGGAACCGGGATTGTCTTTTGAGATTAAAAAATGAAAGAATCGAGTGGCCGTCCCAAGGAAATTGCCGCGCCTTCAAGTTGTCCCTAGTCCGTTCCTCCCATCCCCACGTGAAATAGCTGTTGTCGTAATGTTTGGACTAATTTGACTCCATCAGGAGGAAGTTTTTCCTGAAGAGCGAAAAATTGAAGGGTTGCATGCGAGTCGGTTTGAGAGGTTAGCGTAATGGATGGATGAGCGCAAATGGCTGTAGTTTTCCAATTTTTTTCTTCGTCATCTTCCTCCTCTACATTTCCTCTCTCGCCAGCACGTATTCACTATTAATTGAAGAGGCGATCTATCTTGTAATGGTTGTACGGGTCATTTTTAGCGCACATCCCTCGTCGATTGGAGTTTTTGTTACCTCCCCGCTGTAGTCATTACACGTCGTTTACTTCGTCCCTCGTACTCTCGTTGTGGGAGTAGTTTGATCCATATTTTCCTCAAATTTGGCAATCGTGTCTTTCGCTCAAACTGAGGCTCATCGATTAGGTTATACTGTCTTTGTGCTCGTTCGATTTTAGTGAGAAAGATTTACTAAATCTTTTTCAGCTGTCCGGGTTAGGTTACGTTTCATACGCGGAAGGTTGTGCTAAAATTTATAGGTCTTATGAATTGTCTGTTAATGCGTTTTCTCCTGGCCGTGCACAAATTTCTCCGACATTTTTCTGCTTGTAGAAATAATTACTTCGTGGTAAATTTTCCTGAATGTATCACAAGGTCATAAAAAGTTTCATTCAGCCAATTGCAACTGGAATCTTTTCGGTGATGATATAGTTTTACTAGCAGTATGAAAGTAAATCGTGACAGCTCCCTTGTCTCAATTTTCTATAAGTTCTTGGTGTGGAATGCGTTTGACGTTCTGAATTAAGACGCTCACAGAAGACTGATATTGGGCCACGTTTCTCTTGCCATGTCATGGTTTATGTTAATTTAATTGTTGGTTGTTTACCAATAATTTCTTTACTGTTTGGAGTTGATATTTACTTTGTTCTTGTTCAATATTAAGCTCTATTATAGGTAAAGTTTCGATTCCTCAACTTCTGTAGTAATAATTGTATAATTATCTTGCTTAATGCCTGTTTGTTTTGCGCAGAAAAGCCCTGAGGATGCTAATATATATTGGGCGAAACGTTGGCTGTAAGTTATATGCATCAATGACCAAATATTCAACAATCTTGTTATTATATATATTATATTGGTCGAGGAAGTTATAATTGGTATTATCGTCATTCGTTTGATAAGGTGTGTTCTAATGAGTAAGTCTAGGAAACTCATTTAAGTAGACCCTCATTTCAGGGTCATATTAACATCAAAAGTATTTTATGGACGTTTATAAAACCTCACCAATGTTTCATCCAGTGTTGGAATTATGATTTTACGCGTAATAAAGCACCATTCCGATAATTCATTCAAAATACTTGTGGTGCATTACTATCTCGTGCACCGTGCCGTATAAATTTTTCTCCTGTTGATCAAACAACGTTTTGCTTGTAATATAGTGGCAGCTTCCTCCTCTCGATTTTGTATACATTCTTGGTGTGGATATGCGTTTTACGGTCAGAATTAAGTGGTTCACGGAAGACTCGCTTCTCGAAGATCGGGCCGCGTTTCTCTTGCCATGTCATGGAAGCTTACGAAAGCACACCACTTAATAAATGAAGCACGATTGACTTCTCATCTATGCAGTTTTTGTAACACCAGCAATTTTCCCTTTCTCAATCGAATTATATAATTTGTATTTGTTCGCCAGAACTGGTTCTCTATATATACATTATAACACAACGGAATGCCCATCGCGTGATTACTTTTAACATTTAGAAGCCTGGGAGTACTTTCACCGTTTTTTTCTTGTGGGGTCTCCTCAGAGTTCAAAGTCTGAATTTCGATTTTACGCGCAATATAGCTTCATTTCGATTATTCATTTAAATAACATCGGGTGCATTTCTCTCCCGTGCATCGTGTCATATTGAGTTTTCTCCCGGCGTTGAAAATTGTTTTGCTTGTAATATCGTGGCCGCTTCCTCGTCTCGATTTTCAGTAAGTTCTTGTTTGTTGTGCGTTTTACGTTAAGAATTAAGACGTTCACGGAGGACTGGTATCTGGCCACATTTTTCTTGCTATGTCATGGAAGCTTACGACAGCACACGGCGTAATAATGGAAGTACGATTGACCACTCTTTTTCGTAGTTTTTGTAACACCAGTGATTTTCCCTTTCTCAATCGAAATATATAATTTATATTTGTCCGCCAGAACTGGTTCTCAACATATACATTCAAACCCAACGGAATGCGCATCGCGTGATTAATTTTAATATTTAGAAGCCTGGGAGTACTTTCACCGTTTTTTCTCCGGAGGGAAAAAAATCATCGATTCGCACCGAAGGTAAGATGCCGTCCGCAGATGGCGTGCGTGGACCTAGCCCCCTAGCTTTCGCATCCGTCGCCTCGTGAAGTCACGGAAACACCCTTCCCAACCCCCGCCATCAGTGATTGTTGCATGGAACTGTCGTGTTTAACATTTTTTTGCGTCGAGAGAAAGCGAGCGCACGTTATTTCTGTGCCGTTCTTTCGGGAAAACCTCCCTCTGGCTTGTTCGCTCTTTCGTCCTCCCCATCGATGATTTGGCGCGGTGCTGTGCTCGGCCATCCGGTGTGCACGAGGCCAGGCACCCGTTGGCACCCTCCGGGGGGGGGGGACTCCTGAACCGAAATGTTATTCCTTTCACCTTTCCCCCCCTCTCCCAATAAAGGTTGAGGAGGGGGTTTAATGCCTTTCCTACGGTGGAGAATTTGAGTAGCGGCGCGGCAGGAAAAAATCATGAATGGGAGGCTTTTACTCATTCTCTGGAAGGGGGGTGGCGTTGAGTGGCGCGGTGGTGGCGGAAGAGGGCGTGGCGTTTTACTGGTGTGCGGTAGACGGGGCACAGAACTCGACACTTTCCTTTCCACAAAGGAAGTGTGACGTCACAGAGGAGGGGGGGTTTCTCCCTCTCGATAGAGCGTCGGTATTTTGAAGTTTTGTAAGAAAAGAGGGAAAAGTTATATTTTTTTCCAGCAAATTATCGTAAGGAGGCAGTCGACAATTTTTATGTCGTTTACGTTTCATTTTGAGAACGCATTCAATTAGCTTCGGGTGCATTACTCTCTCGTGCACCGTGCCATGTGAAGTGTTCTCCCGTTGATCAAAAAATGTTTTGGTACAGAGGCTTCCGCGGTGATATGAGTTCCGTTCATTCGGGTTTTCCCTCGTTGATTTATTTTTATAGACAACAGTTTTGCTTGCGTTACAGCTAGTGTTGTCAGGTCCTGATCCTGATTATTCTCATGAGTTTTTCTTGTTTTCTTAACAATATTTTGGTTCTTGGTTGAGTGAATACTATATATTTCTTTTTCTTACTGTTGTTGTTCGATATAGTGTAAACAGACCTTTGTTCTATAGGAATAAAACTCCCAGAATAATAAATAAATTTATTATTATTATTACCTATCCTGAGTAACGCAAATTACCCTAGTCGTTAATCTCGCTTCCAAATGACCGAACCATTCTTTTTTTACTTCGATTACTCACTCTATCCTCCTTACAATACTTTAATTGAGGGGTTCGTTTGTAAAACGAAACTTAACCCACATTCGGTCGTCACATTTCGCATGACTGCTCTTGTGGTCTATAATTTTGCGTGAGTGAACCGCTCCAAGGCCGTGTAGTAGAGTCTGTACAGAGAGTAGATCTGTTTACTCCCTTAGTTGCTTTAAAACGGCTGTTAATCAAAGGTAATAGTTATGGTATTAATGTGTATTTAAATATACCTAAATAAAAAATTATATTGATGCGTATTTAAATGAAAGCTTTCTTTCTCTTACCGTGGTGATGACTGGTGTAAAGAAAAATGTGTAATCGAATCTATCAGTCCTTAGGTCCTGAATGTCAGGTTCAGGACCCAACGACGCTAGCTGTGACGCAAGCGAAACTGTTGTCCAAATCCCGAATAAACGGAACTCAAAAAATGTTTTGCTTATTATATCGTGTCAGCTTCCTCGTCTCGAATTTCATTAAGTTTTTGGCTTGGATAGATGTGCGGTATAAAACGTTGCACGTTGTATAGATGTGCGGTATTAAACTGGCTCAGCTCAAAAGTTATGTTTTCCAGTGAATTCTCGTAAGGAGGCACTCAGCAATTTTAACGTCAATAACGCCATTTTTTGTAATGCGCAGCACCAAGGTGGAATGCAACTTTCTTTTGTCCGGTGTGTATTACTCAGTTACGCATTTATTACAGGAAATACTGCAGCGGCATTACTGTATTATTCTAAATTTTCTACACACTTACCATTCATGACGTTTCCAATCGGTGTAGTTTAATTAAAATGCGTAATTCTGGGCCTTATGCTTATAAAACTGGCTCAGCTCTAATTATATCGTACATGAAGCCATTTCCTTGTAAACCTCTTTTCTTCAGTTTAGCAGTTCTTTTTGTAGATGGTGAGCAAAGGAAACTTCTGTATAGAACTCTTTAGAATTCTGGTGGATGCAAAGCTGGTGGTTGCTAGAGATAATGAGGGGTGAAAGATTGCTTAAGAACGTGATACAGGGAAGGATGTTGGGTAAGCCGAGGAGTGAAAGAGGGTAAATTGACGGAATGAAGAAGTTTAGAACGTACGCTGAGATGAAGAAGGAAACACAGTAGGTAAATAGGGACAAGCGTATGTCAAATTTTGAGCATGGTTTTTCTCCTCCGTTCCGATTTATTTCAGCCAGTAGTTTAACATAATTAATTAAACTCATGGCCGGATAATGTTTTTCTACATTTTTGCCTCTAGAAAATCTCTCTCACTCTTTATGTTTTCGGAAAGCCTCGTACGTAAGTAGGTATTCTGAAAAGTTATCGGTCTGATGAAGAACATGACAATTTGTCTTTTCATAAAATTTTTATTTTTGATTGAGTGAATGAAATGTAATAAAACATTTCATCCAGTGGTGATCCAGTGCTAATATCCAGTCTCTATAGTATTCTTCCGAAAGTGCTTCAAAGTACTAAAACATTGACCGGAGAGGAAACTTATGAGTATGAACTCGAAGGCTTCCGCGGAGTCTTTAACGACTCGGCGGTTAGATTTTCTCGTGACGCCGGTGAATCAGATATTTCAGTCTTCTTACCTAAAGACGATAGCTTCAATGCTATCGAAACTGTTGTATACGACAATGGAAACGCGAATGAGAGCCCGAAAAGCCTTCACTGCTTAACCTTTGACTTTTCGGCAGAGATGGAAGCCTGAGGGAGCCCAATCCGGGGAATAGGGTGGATCTTCCTGCACTTCATAGTGCTCGTACTCGGGCTGTAGGAGAAGAATACAGAGAGACAGAATGAGATTCATGTATTCAAATAGTTTATCCAAAAAGTTGATATTTCACATTTTCCTTAATACATTTTTAAAATATTCTATCGGTTAAGGTAGGTTTTGCTGAATGTCAGTGAATCCCATCTCGGTGTTCTACACTTTCCGGGGCCTATCCATCTCTAGTAGGTATATCCTTTTTCGCCTCAGCATACGATCCGCCCTCAGCCTCAGCATACGATCCAGTCCAGGAAACCTATTCTCTTTCTTACCCTTCCCCGCTTGACCAACATCCTTCCCTCTTTCACATTCTTGAGAAACCCATTGCCCCTCATTACATCCTTCAGCCATCTACCCTGAATATCCCGGGTTTCATGAAGAAGCTTCCTTTCCCCGCCCACCATCTCCAGCTTTTCCTCGTTGATCTTCCTTTCCGTCCACCTCACCTTCTCCATCCTTATCCACACCCACATCTCAAATGCCTGCGGCCTATTCTCGTCCTCCTTTCTGAGGGTCCACGTTTCTGCCCCATATAACGCCACGCTCCATATCAAGTTCTTCACCAGCCTCGTCTTCACATCCTTACCCAATGTCCCCGTCATCAACTCCCTTCTATTGATAAACGCCTCCTTAGCTAGCGCTATTCCCTTCCGTATGTCTTTGCTACTATGTCCGTTTTCTTCTATCGTACTACCTAAGTAATTAAAATGCTCTACTTGTTCCAGTTTTTGTCCTCCAAATTTACTCACCAGCCTCGCTTTCTTTGTCCTGTAGAATCTTTACTTTTGTTTTATTATGGTTCATCTCCTTAATACTTACTGTTTAAAAATATATTTCTCCCACTGGGAATAATTCGCAAAAAATGAAAATTGAGGGGTAAATAATTTTGAAAACCCTCAAAAGAAGAAATTGTGGAATAGTTATGCTTCTCAATAAAGATGAGTTCCACCTTCCTGTGTGAGTGGAACAATTAATTGAAAAATACCCGTTTGAGAGAAATCAATTGCGTCTCGAGGTGGATGCGATTGAGCGCTTTACTTAATGCAGGCAAAAACCGCGCTCGTGTCTCTGCGCCTTTGAGCAAAAATAAATCCCAAATGACTTCTCACTCGGTCGTTGGGCACCAGCCCCTTCGTGGTGAAGTGAATGGTATGCCCGGAAGTCGTATATCTATTTTATTCTCTCGAGAGCAGAAGAGGAAATTTCGTTTTTCCCCCGAGTGTATTATTTTTTTTAACGTTTCGTCCCCCTCCACCGTGACTATTTTCGGTTTTATATCGACGAGGCGTTTTGTCTTGGCGTGGGAGGTTGTGTGTGTAGGTTATTTTTTCATCGCTCTTTGTTTCGTCGGCACTTAATATAACATTTTTTTAATCTCTCTCAGATTTATTTTTTGTTAGCGCGAGGGTCCTTTAGCATCCCTCAAGGGATTCGGACGCTGCGCTCGGCGATAAATTCCCGTGTATTCCCGAGATTTATTTCTTTCGTCAGAAGGTGCGTGGGTTTATCGTGCCTTAATTTTCGGCGGGCGGCATCCTCAAAGGATACGGAATTGTTCCGCGATGCGTCGACGGAGGGCGACAGGTGAGCAACTCGGTGGATCGGCACGAAGTGCGAAATTTTTTCAGTTCACCTGTGTGCGCCCTGTGTTTTATGGAGCGGTTGTGGGATTGGAATGCTGTGTTTAGGTTGACGTCGAGAGCTCAGTTTAAATGGTTTCCTCCGGCCGAATTCCCTTCACTCATTCTATGCGACGAGGTATTTGCGGCAGTGTATGTGGCGCATAACTGGTTTTATAAGTTGGTATACCTTTGCGGTTTCTTTTTCACTGTAGCATTGCTTGCTTTTGTTATTTTCTTCCGGGAAATAACTTATAGTCGTGGGAATCAAATTAACTCTACGAGTTTGTGATACTTGGGTGTTATTTGTGCGGCAATAGTCTTGCACTGGTCCTTCTTTTGGAATTACTTGTGTCCCAAACGAAGATCTCCTGTAGTATGTCAACAGATTCAGGCGAGATATCGTGAAAGTTCGTCATGTTATGACAGAAACAACAACTGCACTTTTTTCACAGGACATTTTGATGAGTACGACGCGTTTCAGCTCTCAGAGCCATCATCAGAAACCATGTCATGTACCTGATGATGGCTTAGTGAGCTGAAACGCGTCGTTCTCATTAAAGTATCCAGTGGAAAGTGCAAATGATGTTTCTGTTATTATCTGCAGTATTAGCAGTAGTTTCTTCGAACGTCCCTCTTCTATCGGATAAATTATAGAGATTCTTAAATTTGGAAGAGAATACTTTAAAAATTAATTGTCGTATGCTCAGTTTTAACTGGAAATGAAATGCTAAATCCCAGACGGTTCCCAGAGGGGCAGACAGAATACGGTTTCTGTCTGTTTTTTCAAGAAGTATGTATTGGTATCAGTGCGGTTTTCTTATTCTTTTCAGCTTTCTTTTTTTTTTTACTTTTCCGATGTTCCTAGGCTATAGACGTAGCACTTCAGCATTTCTCGTATTCGTCTTTTTTGGGTGGGTCTGCTGACGTTTTTGCCCCGTGCTTATTTGGTAGGTTATTGGCCCATTTTACCTTGCCGATAAAATTACCTCCTTCGAGAAAGTTTAATGAAGGCCATGATTACATTGAAGAAGATGACACTCGAATTATCTTTTGGCTAATGATTGCCTTACTGTGGACGAAATTTTCTCTCAATCGCCCCTCATTCCGTATTCCTTCCATCCTTCACAGTGGCTGCGTTTTCCGTCGAGCGTTTTAAATGCATAAAGTTTGTGGTGTTTGAAGAATTTTTATTGGTCCATTACAACTGCTTTTAGTCGGGGTACGAATTCGGCGGTCAATCTTCTATGAGCTCACCTCGTGAGCTGCTCGTTGGATCATTTATATTTCAGTCGGCAATTCGTCGCATTCCCTTCTTGGATCTCGCCGTTCCGTCCCACTGAGCGCGTTTGTTGTGTGCTTCTCGCCCGACCCGCGTGGAAACAAAGGCGCCGTCCAGCGCTGACCGCTCGGAATGGCGTTTAAAAGGAGAGTAATGCCTCTTGTGGGCTCGAAACAACATGGACCCCTCCGGCTATCTTAGCTCGCTCTTCCGCCCAATACCAGTCCGTGGGTTATCGTGGGGATATCCTGTCTTGTGTGTGCGGAGGATGGCCGGAAGGTGTTGGGTTTGCCACGTTGCGAGGTCATTGGTTCGATTCCTCCGGTACACCTCCTCTCCCACGCCTTTCTCCTCGCTGAGGATGGTCCTCTAGGCGACGAGCGTTGAGTTATAGGGAGAAATTAAATTGGTACCTTACCGGCCCCGGTGGCGGTGGGGAAGAGTACTCGCCGGCAGTTTTTGGGGTCGCGTGTTCGGGTCCTATCTGTGGGGATTTTCCATTTTTTAAGAGGCCTTGATCAAAGGTTTCGCTCAAGCAATTTATAGTACATCTGACTACCCCCCTTCCCTCTGTCCCTGGGGCGTAAGGTATGTGGTGCTAGGACAGCAGTCATGAAAATAGGAGGGAGTAGGAATAGGACAAAGTTGAATCATATAGTCATGAAGTGTTTTGTTTCTGTAACTCCCTAGTTTTGCTATAATCAATATTTGTGAATGAACAGGAGGGATTTCAGTACCAATCTGTCCCCCAGATCATTCTTTTTAACTTTCATCATTTTAAAAGAGTTCTTTTTAGTTTTTTTGGTGAAATGTTTTTCGGTATTATGGTTGGCCAGAGGTTTTGTTGACTGATTGTTGCGCGTAGCGTTTTTTTAGTGGAGCGTAGCACTGTATAGATCGGAAACATGGACCATTGGAAAAGCTGGCCAGAACATACTAGAACCCTTCGAAACCTGGTGCTGAATGAGGATGTGGAAGATAAATGGACGGACAAAATAAGGAATGATGAAGTGTACAGAGGAGTAGTAGAGGAAAGGACCATACGGAACACCAGAGAAAAAAGAAGAACCAGATGGAATGGACACACTCTGAGACACAATGAATATGTGAAGAACATGAGTGAAGGTAAAATAGAGGGAACAGTCCTCAGAGGAAGATCCAGTTATGAGTTATGGACCAAATAAAGAGGAAGGTACATAGAAAGAGCTACGAGGGAGGGGATCGGGTTAGTGTGATGGCTAGAGTACTCGCCTACCACACGGGCGGCCAGGGTTCAAATCCCTGCAGAGGCGGATGTTTTTCAGAGGAACTCGATCCCTACTTGAATGTCTTGTGGAGGGCACTTCAAGTTGAGTACTCCGTCTGTCGGATGAGACGTTAAGCCGTGGTCCCCTTGGCGCCTTTCGTTAAGAGCAGGCTAATGCCGACGCCGGGTTTCTATCCACCCTTCCTCCCTTACCTATCCCCTATGGCGCAAATGACCTTAGCCGTCGGTCGCCTCCCCAAATATCCAATCCAATCGAGCTACGAGGGAGTTAAGGAACTCGCATTAGAGAGGGAAGGGAGGAGGGCTGCAGTCAACTAATCCTAGGATTGAACGACCAATGAATGAGGTAAATTGAACAGGATTTCGTGTGCGTGAAATACCTTTTTTTCGCCTAGGGAACTCGACAATGCTTTGCGCCCTTTTACAAATCTGCCACGCGCCTCAGTGGCGGCTCGCTCTGAGTACAACGCGAGTGGAGATTTGGAAACAAGCGTCTCTCCCGAGGCATCGGAGAGGTCGAACGAAAGGGGGGCGGGAGACTGGCCTTCCGCCCGGTCGACACGCCTAACCGGTCCAGGTACCGAAATAGAACCGCAAAGGGCAAGATGTGTATAAAAAAATTGTTACGGGGATTGGCGGGGAGGAAATAATTTACCCCATCCCCCTCTCGGGTCTGCGTGTGAATCTGCATCTCGCTCGATTCCGGCGTCCTCTTTCCTGCATGTTGCTCCGCTGGCGGGTGATCGTACTTCGAATCCCGGCCTGGCCCGCTTTCTACCCATGTGAATCATGTTCGACGGAATTACGCAGCTTGGGATTGTTCTTATCTCCCCCATATGTTACCTACCTTTCATATCACTTATGGTAGTTTGAGCGAAATATCATTTCACCTGTAAATTAATGAATTTAGTCTCATTTCAAATAAAAATATCTCACCATCTCAATGACACTAAAATTTCAACCCTTTACTCATTACTTTCCGAGATATTTGACGAAAAAATACATGCCCATTTACATGGGAAATGGTGCGTGTGTGCACTCCACAGAGATCTTATTTAACCCTCTACAAACCACTGTGACCTGGAGGTAACGTATTAAATAAGCATGTGTTTTTTCTATATTTACCCTTTATTACCCCGAGATACCTTTGTAACTTCTGAGTCATTGTGCCTATTTTTGGAAATAATTGTTTAAATATTTTTTAAAATTGTTAACTTTTACGTATAAGTGAATGGTTTTCTATGTCTCAATTTTATGTTTTTTGCAGAAGAAACAAAACAACTGGGGTATAGAGGGTTAAAAAATGACGAATTTCTAACACTCCATTACTGATCTCCAAAATTGTGCTCACCGTGTGACCAGTATCTCTGGCTACGGTTTTTTCTTCCAGACTTTTATTAATGGTTTCATTGACCAGGCAATCCCAGTGCGCTTAGGGTTTAGGCTCCTTCAAAGTTTATGCGGTGAGCAGTTTCTAGGCTATGTTCCGCTACGGCTGATTTCTGTGGGCATTATCCATCTTTGAATGATAATGATAGCTCGTAACTTTGTGGTTCCACATATCTTTATTTGGAACGACCCGGGTTTCGACGTTCAACGGCATCTTCAGGTGACGTTGAACGTCGGACATGAAGATGACGTTGAACGTCGAAACCCGGGTCGTTACAAATAAGTATATGTGGAATCACAAAGTTACGAGCTATCATTATTATGTTAAATAATCCCACCAAGTTATGCGTGAAACTACCAATCATCCATGTTTGAAGTCTTTCCTGAAAATCAACTCAAAAACAAGAATCTTAAAAGCGAACTCAATAGTTTCAGCCTTAACTTTGTAAAACTTTTCCTTAATGCTACGGAATTGACCAACATTTGTAAGTTTTACGTAGAGTACATATATACGAACGGTTTTGGTCCGAACCGGGATGATGTCGACTATTTGACGAAATCGGTCGTACAATAAATAATCTACATAAAGTTGACAAAGTTTTGCTAATTCCTGAGCATCTTAAGGTAGTTCGAGGGAGAAAGAACCCTAATCATAATAGAGACCATATTCAAATTATAAGTTTTAATTTGTGCAGCTGTAGGAAGCATGAATAAAATATTGAATTCAGAATTATTAAAAGCGCGATAACATACTTTAGTGTGACTGATTTCTAACTAATTAATTAATTAATTAAAATAACCACATAAGTCTTTAACTTGAGTCATTTTTTTGCGCGGTATGTTTGAAACTCCTTTATAACGGAAGGTTTCTTGTGATCCTGAAAAAATTAAAGTGGTGACAATATGATATATTTTCAGAAATAATTGATATAACATATTAACCGCAAACTGTTAGTTTTTTGGCTAGATCTAGGTGTTATAAATTCCTTAGTTTTTAAATGATATCTCCCTACACCTCTGTACCTATGTACCTGTAATACACCTACCATTTTCCATCTTCGAAGGTCCGAAGATGTCACTATGTGACGATGTCATATTGAAGATGTCATTATGAAGATGTTTTTATGTGACGAAACCCGGGTTGTACGCAATAAATCTATTTAGTGAACCATTACTAGAGTATTTTAATTTCCGATATGGAGAGGTTCCACATAGTCAAGCATGAAGTTTTTACTTATATTTTAACACTTATTTTTCATTTGATTATTTATAATTATTCAATTACCTTATCCTTGGGTTGGTGTTCTTTATTCTTAATTGTGGGTTTAGCTAGAAAAATCTATATTCCACATTAAACTTGAAAAACATCACTTTGGCTCAGATAAAAACCGCGATATTATTACCTGGAAGTTTGTATGAATTCAGCCTTGAAAACCTTAAATTATGCTTGAATTTGATATTTTGACTTTAGTGGACTCTCTGTTTGTTGCTTAGCGCGCTTCAACTCTGCTCCTGATCTGTTTAGAATTTCGCTGCCCATTGCGAAGGGCCTTAAACGAATGGAAAGCTTGCGAGGTATTGCGTTTTGATAAGTTACTAGTGTACTAGAGTAAATGAAAAGCTCCCGAGTACCTCCGGCGTGAGCACCCTGCTGAGCTAATCGCCGTGCACCGTCCCTCAATGGTTTCCTTTTCCAGCCCAACCCCCCCCCCCTCCACCCCCCGCCCCTTCTTAATTCGCTCGCGGCTACCTCATCGATCACACGCTAGACAAACAAGCGGGAGATACCGGGAGTGGGAGGGAAAGGGGAGGCGGAGGAGGAGGAGGCTTACGGGGGAGGTGAGATTTTTATTTCATGTCTCGTGTGTGTTCGTGTGTGCTCTTGCGAGCGAGGGGGGATATAGGGAGTAAAAAGACAGCATCCGGAGAGCCTTGGGCCGTTTAGCGTCCTCTCACTACACTCTGCAGCGGTCAGAATGAGGGGAGGGGAGTTCTTTCTTCTCTGAGAGAGCTGTTGTTTCTCTTCCTCTCCCCCGATCCCGTAGATAGAAGAAAGTTTTATTCTCACTCATTGTACCAGAGCTTTAGGGCAGTTTGAGCGAGATGTCGTTTGAGAATTTGGGGGCCCTGGGCTTTATGGACCCTGGACAGAAATATTTAACCGTATAAATATAAGTGAAAGACAGAGGAAATCTGCGCGCTTCGGTGAAAAATTCTACGAGCGAACATGTAGTGTTTTTCAGCTTCTAGAGGGATTTGGAGCCCCTAGAGACTCGAATGCCACACAAAATGCTTTGTTTGATTGAGAAATTCAGGACTGGTGTGTTTCTGAGCGATACTGAGAACATCATTCTGACGCCGCTCTATAATTCTACTTCCGACAGAAGCAATAAAATCAGAGAGATACATCGCTGAACGGAGCAGTGCAATAATTCGTTCTTTCCGCGCACAATAAGCGATCATAATTAAGGTTGAGCTCCACTCTAGAAACTCCACGTGGCACGTGTATGCCTCATACCTAGGCGAAACTTATTTACAAATGATAAATTTCTAACGCCTAAATTGCATCATAAATATAATAGTGTGTATTTATTGTTGTGCTAATGTTTTCTCAATTATTTGAAAAAGTTAACCAATTACCGTAGTTATTTTTACAGAATTGTAAAAAAATATCTTTTTTTGTGATGGCATTTTCATCGAAGGACGAGAAAAAAAACGAATCAAGTTTTAAAGGTAAATACATAAATTTTATTTAATTACTGTGGATGTCGGGTGCAAGGAGCTATATTTCTGCGATCAATGCAATCCGGTTACTTGTGCTTCTATTATCTCCTCCTCCAAGTATATGTTGAACAGTCCTGGTGAGTGATTGCATCCTTTTCTTACTCCTTTGTTAGGAGCACCCACGTGACGGTACTTTCGTTGTTTATAATTCTGGATTATCGAGTTTTTACTGTATATTTCTCTAGCGCCCTAAATATCCATCTTCTCCGCTTCGTCATTTCACCACGAGAAGAGACCACTGTCCGGCTACTCGGGGCGCCTCTCTTTCACGCTAGACGCTCCGAGATCGGGCTCTGCCCCACCGCCTTCCTCCTCCTGGCACCAAGCGGGGGCCACCTTAACAGTTAACGGGAAATGATGCCAAACCCCTCCTCCCCACCCAATCCACTCCCGCCCCCCAACTAGCTCTTGATATCCCTCCCTCACGTCCCCCCTATTCGTCCCCCCCCCCCAATCAGCATGCAGCAGGAAGCCGTCACCTCTGCTGCCTTCACCGTCGTGATTTTTACAATCCCCAAGTTTGCCCCGAGCCGACCGCGCCGTTTTTTTATAAACCCCATCCCCATTACCTTTCTTTTACTTAATTCTGTTTTTTTTCTCTCTTCGTCATTTCTCCTTTGCTCTCTCCGGACAGGATGCTGGGAATAAATAATGCAATCAGCTCCGGAGGGTTACGTCGCTCGGTCGGTAGAATGGAGAGGGGGGTGGGGCAGGCGAACGTAAATGAATTTATGCTCTCATATACTTCACGATAGATGGCGTTAACGACGGGCGGATGATGATAGTTAGAAAGTCTCCGCATTGACATTTACTTTTCGTGACTTCCTGCGCGCCATGGATCTTTATTTGATCGTTTCTGGTGTTTTTTTTTAATTTTTTTCGCCTTCGTCCTGACTTGAAGTTTTCTTATTTTAAAGGCTTCGAGATTAAGCGCTAAGCGATTTTTATGTCAGAAGTATTAGTAATGCTATGAGTCATCAATTGGCATAAGAATTAGGCTAGCCATTTGAAGAGAAAGTGCCTTATGGACCTATTGATAACTCAAAATTCGTGACAACTGGAATTGCTGTAATCTGAGGATACAAATTAGTATCTGTGATAAGTAAGATCCATGGCAATAAGCAAAATTCCGAATGCATGACTGGTATAATTTATTTAATCCCGTAATCTTGTAAGCTGCTGACCAGAAAGTTTGGTTATCGTCTTTACCGATCTTTCTTGCCGAAGGTGAACAACTGGTCTATAGCAATTAAAATACATTATTAAATTGACCTTGAGGTTATTAGAACCCACCGAAAAGCAATTCATCTCAAATTGTACAATCTCGAATTTTGGGCGTTTGAATGTGATGTATCTGAATCGTTGGCGTCAATACCGCTCAGTCTTTTCATATCCCGACATGAGGTAGACACCCAGTGGTAGCTGAATCGCTATGATAGCTTTGCAATTTTTCCATTAGATAAATGAATCATTGGCTTGTTTCATCGTAAAGGTGACATCTTCAGGTATTTGCTGATGTCGCTCTTGCGTTGTTATTGGTCTGAAACAATTAAATTAATTGAAAAAATTAGAACGCTATCTTAATGATTTTTTCATCATAAATTTACAAAACGCTATTCCTGATATTATCAATTTCATTCCAATAGGAAGTATGTCATTTGGTTTTCGCTACATTCCCCGCGGAGCGTTGATATATTGTCGTTTGAGTGCGATTTTCTCGAGTTTACGATCCAATACGATGCCAATAGGAGAGGGGAAGCGCAGAAAAAAACTCCGGCGTGACGATTTTCCCATTTAATTCACCTCGGAGCAAATGCGTGTGTGTGTGTGTATGTTCTATTCTTATTTCGCTCTCAATACACTCACTTCATAAAATTAAACACTTTGCCCCAAGTGTATGTGCTTGTTACGCCACGGAGACGTAATAAGCCCTTGTGGCAGTCATTGGCTTTCTGCGTTTCTTGCTTGCGAAGCTTGTGATCCTTCGGGTCTCTTTCTCGCTCCTTTCTAAACTGTAGTGCGTGCTCAAGAAAGCGGAAGTGGCTATTTTTAGCCAGTTCAAATGCGGCCACCATTATTATCCATCGAAATCTCCGGAATTTGAAATGATGCGATTTTTATTTGCCCTTACAATCTGAGAGATGTGTGTAGCTTTATGCGGAGGGCTGGATTTTTTTTTGCCGCAAATCTTATTAGAGGTTCTATTCCCCAATTAGTATCAGGTCTCGGTTGTCATTGAGACTCATTTGTGCGCAATCATGACGTTATTTTAATTATAATCTGTAATCGTACAATCAAATATCTGGGGTCAGCTGGAAAAAGTCCGATAGGAATTGAACCTCGTATTCCATTTAATGACTTCATTATTAGTTCAAGTTCCTATTTATATTTCTTGTTTTCCTATTCCTGTTTCATTGTCGGTGAAGCATTTTTTTCGTACATTTTTATTGAAATATGTCGAAAAGTCCAGTCGTTAAATCGTATTTCGGGAGTTATATTTCATTATTTTCTCAATTTTTTAAATCATATTTAAATATTAACCATTCGAGGAGTACCAATCATGCTTGCGACATATTGTAGTTCATAAAATATGAAGAGCTCATTAACCTTTTCATCAATTTTTGCGCTCAGGTTCATTGATACGTTTGTTACCCATAATGGCGGAAAAATGAATTTTGTTCTGTTGTACAAATTTATTTCGCCAATCAATTCCAACGGGTTAATCGCCCTTTAAAGTGAGGTTTATTAAAATTAAAAAAATAAAATTATTATAAAAAAGACATTGAAAGCGATCGATGGAATGAATTTGGCTTGAGCAGTACTACTTCCTCAAAGGTATGTCGGATTCAGTCTTGTCTATTAATGGGTTTGGATTAGCTCATATATATTGTGAATGGATAGGTATTGTTCTGAAAAATGTAAGACGTGGTTCATGGGATAGGCTTAGTTGGATTCGTAAGTTCTTGTGAGAGCGTATTATTAGTCTTATTTCGCCTTAATCAGGAAATACTGCGCGTTGAAAGCTCATAAACGGGCATTGTGTTTTGTGTTCTGACAAATAGGTGGCCAATAGGTGTTTTTTATTCGTCGCTTAGGGCGTACGAACATGTATTATGAAATCGAAGGTGGGTAACGTTTGAAAGACTACGTCTGGTACATGAATTCTTGGGGAGACAACTTAACCCTCTATGGATGGAAACATCAGCATGAAAAAAATATTGTTACTATATTTGTCATTTAAACGTGCAATTTAAGTATTAAAGAAATTGCAATTTATTTGATAATAACATTTATTTTGAAATGTGACGTATTTGTATTGTAAATATTTAATTTAAAATATTTCTTTACGTAGCAATATTTACACAAGGCATACTTCAGCATTACCTTCAGAGCCTTCCATTTTTAAACTTGCCCAATTTTTTCTTCAACTGACAACTAAAACTATTTCAGAGCTCCACCTGGCACGCCATCGTCAGTGAATAGCGTCACACATTCATCTATTCAAATTGTTTGTCAAACCTCCGAAAGAGACGCAACTTTCCACGCATATTTAATCCGAAGCGTTACAATTCTGTCTAGGGCAGCAACTAAATGGAAGAGCCTTTTAGAAAGCAGATAATTCAATGACTTTGAAACGTGACCAAATTTGACTCACTCTTACATTGAGGGTTAATATTCCTCTTTCAGTTTAAGCGGAATTTGACCGCACTTTGAGTTTAAATGAAAGGACTTCAATTGTCGTGTTCAGATAAATATATGCGCATGATTTCGCTTGCGAGTTGTGTGTAAATACATCAGTTATACGAAGAAGCGACTCGTTTGGAAGGTTCATTCCAACACAAGCTCTTGGGAAAGCAACTTTATAATCATATTCCGGATTCTAATCAGAAAATGACCACCCTTTGAATGTTCACCCCTGAGGAAAAATTACTGAAGCACTCTGTTTAGGAATAATTCGGGTGCCGTCGTTGGACACCGCTCGTCTATTAGTTAATGGCCATCACACCAATCACTACCCTTGAAAAAATAACGAATTGACCGCTTGAGAAAGCGACGAGATCGAACGATAGCCGAAAGGGGGAAGGAAAGTGCTTTACCCCGCCTAAAAAAAATGATAACGAACGAGTTCTAGTCCCCTGAAATTTGGACACATCAAATATAATATCAGCCTTGTATTGCTGGTGAGGTCCGGTGATTTATATACTGGAGCATTTTCCTCCTAGCGAGAGAAAAAAATATGAGAAGGTCGCATTTTTTTGGGGACTCGAAAAAATAAATAAATCGGGGAATATGAAGGTAGACATGCTCGCGTGGGAAGGAGTGGGAAGTGGACTAATTTTTCACGAAACTTCGATGATGGCAGTGATAATATGGGAAACGACAAGAGGAAAGAGGCAGTAAAAAAATTAATATAAGGGGGATCGGTGCTGCGGGTCTGGGCGAGTAAAAAAATTGACTCGAATTGATTCGGAAAAAAGCAAAGACGTGGATTGCGTCAGTTTCTCCGCCACGCCCACATCCTATGCTCATCGTCACCCTTCGTTGAACAATAAGTACACACACACACAAACGATGCATGAAAGGCGTAGAATACCGTTCACGCTTATGAATCGAAGCATATCACCCTTGTACGTATGGTTGAGTAAAGGAATTGGCGATCGAGAAAAACACTATTCGTACAAATCACATGGTACTCCGTACGATTGTGTCTCAAACATTTCTAAGTATACCCGCTTGAGGATATGCGGAAGCGGATGAAGTAGCCAAGGCTTTGATAAAATAAAATTATTTTTTTATGAGAGAGAATTATAGCAAAAGCAATCAAAGAGCATACGGGGTGGGGGGTTCCGATGATCTGTTTTTGTCTTTGTATTTCGTTCCCTCCCACTCATCCCCTCCCCCTGGCTACCCCCTCTCCCCACGAGACAGCTCTCTTCTTCTCTGCTGCCTAAGTATAGAGGAGAGGTCAATAAATCTTTGAACCACCTCACCACGACCTCTTCCGTCTTCCTTTACTCCTCTGTGAGATCTCACGCAAGCTAGCTCTCCAATATCACTCTCCTGCTATTGCAATCTCCCGCTTATGCCTAGAAACATTTCTACATCTGTAGAACTAACAGAAGTGACTACATGAGAGAAATTGGTTCTAAAGACGTTTGGGGTCTACAATAGTACGAGTATTATTACTTTTTTAATTTAAAAAATAGTATTTGGACGTTGGATGTGCGCAGACTTGAGATGTAGCGAATGAGTCAATGTTAATAGTAATTTTTTTACATATGTGTTAGTTTTGAGCCGTAAGTTGGACGATTTTTGGTATTTCACATACAAAGTTGCAGGTGACCGAGATCTAGCAACATCTGATCTATGCATAGAGATTTAGAAGTCCAGCAAGAGTAAGATAGCCAGTGTGTGTGAATTAGGCAACGTGCAATCAGGTTATTCAAAGGCGGAGAAATAATGAAAAGGGAAAAGAAAGCGAACCTTTATTTGAGAGCAAAATACAAACGCAAGCTTAAGCTTGAGCTAGTAGTACGAGTGTTCGTATACAGACTGTCCCATTGATCGAGTGTAATTTTTTACTTCTAATTTTTGACATTTCCAACTATGCTATGTTGATAATATTTGGATCAGGACTAGAAAAAGGTCGTATATTTTGCTGATTGCAATCGAAGTTGATGAAATTTGACCTTTTGATCCCGGAATAGAGGTTCTAAACCAAATCCAAATTTTACCTTTTGGGGCTTCAGCGTGAAAAAAATCGAGATGCAAAAATATAGTGCTAGATATTTTATAGTGTAAAATAATTATATGTAAGAATGATTATCAAACTAAATAAATACTTCAATTTTATCCAGGAACCGAGTAGCACCTCAATATTTTAAACAGTCGAGATAAAGAACATCATATTGCTGGTAAAAAATGCCTTGCAAATGTAATAATCTGTAGAGATTTCACCTCCTACTATTAAGACCTACCTTAACCCGGTAGATTACTCAAATAGTAGTACTTAAGGCCGAATAAAGATGTTCAAAATATTAAGATAGCTTACCGCAAGTACGTGATTGGAAAGCGTCCGTTGTTTGGAAAATGATTTGACACCTTGACTATACCTATGCATTCCAGTAAACCGCACATATATCCAGTCGCGTACTACTGTATCGACCGCGTGAAAGTATATACAATACATTCCATGGAAGAGAAAATACTATCCTGCTAACCGCATGCGACATCTTGATTATGACTACAAGCCGCATACATTACTTTAAAATGGCAAGAATTGGTATCAGTTTGACGCAGAAAGAAAAGGATTATTTTCTTAATCGCTTATCAATATCTTCCTATTTCTTCTTACTACAAAAATACAGAAAATGAAAAATGACGAAGCACCATGCTGTGGCGATATTACAGCGCGACTATTAGAAAACGGAGAGAACAATCAATGGATATAAAAATGACATTTCTTCCCAAAATCTGTAGCAAGTGATGAATATTTCCTCTGAATATTTCCAGTGTGTTGATTGGAAGAGGAATGGAACCACCAATTTATTGTGATTCCTGAATTATTCGCCTATGTTTGCTTCTTTTGATGACAACGTTAATGAGTTCAGTTGCACAGTCGACTCCACGGCCTGAATTAGTTAGCATTTATCAATATAATCCTCATATAATCCTTTTTTTAGGGGATGACGTCTACTTTTCGATAGTTGAGCATGTTACTGTTGAAATTAGTACCTACTCATTTAAAAGAGAAGTAATTCCCAAGTCAATATAAATTGCAAAAGACATTCTAGTTTGAATATGCCATGACTACTGTAGTCGCGAGGGAACCAACCTCTTCAAACAATTTAAAACTTTTATCAATATAATTCTCGTATAATCCTTTTTTTAGGGGATGACGTCTACTTTTCGATAGTTGAACATGTTACTGTTGAAATGAGTACCTACTCATTTAAAAGAGTAGTAATTCCCAAGTCAATTTAAATTGCAAAAGACATTCTAGTTTGAATATGCTATGACTACTGTAGTCGCGAGGGAACCAACCTCTTCAAGCAATTTAAAACTTTTATCAATATAATTCTCGTATAATCCTTATTTTAGGGGATGACGTCTAATTTTCGATAGTTGAGCATAATATGAAAAGAGAACTCACTTTGCACTTTCCTTACAATTTTATTTTCACCGACCATGGTTTCGAAAGTATCTGTCATTATCAGGATCCTTGTTATGTTATCAAGTCCTTGATGATGACAGATATTTTCGAAATCATGGTCGGTGAAAATAAAATAATGTGGAAAGTACAAAGTGAGTACTCTTTTCATGTGTCGCTTTTCTAAAAAGTAAAGCCTGAAACTTTAACTTAAGCATATTACTGTTGAAATAAGTACTTTAAAAAAAATTAGCAATCGTCAAATCAATGAAATTTCTTCAAATGAAATCAATCAAATGAAAATTGCCAAAGGCGTAGTGGTTTGAATATGCTTTGGCTAATGTAGTCTCAAGGGAACCAGCCTCTTTAAGCCATCTCACTTCTCCGTTCTTCTTCAAATCCTGCCGTGGCTTCATAAAAAGAAGAGTTTTTTAGTGGGATAAGTACGGGAGAAAGGTAGGAGGAGAACTGGTTTTCAGCCGGTTGGGGGGAGGGAGGGGAAAGAGATCACTGAGGTGAGTGGAATACATACTTGCATACATGAGAGAACACTCACAAGTCCATCTCGTCTCACCCTCCTTGTTCTTTCGACGACCATTTTAATGGGACGTGGAGGGTTGAGAGGCGGTGGTGCTGGGACCGAATGACGAGGAGAGGAATAAGCGCTCTTGTTTTCTTTCTTTAGGGTTTATGGAAGGTAAATTAAAGAAGAGTTGAGCGGTGATTTCTTGATTCGTTCTTTCGTAAAGATCCGGATCGTGACGATCTGTTCGGTGTTCAATCGATTCGTTCACTCAAGCAATCGTACTTAAAATGGTCCATTAACTATGAACGAAATTGGTACGCCCCTCTTTCATATAGACGTGAGGACATAGTAATAATTTGAAGATTGCCTTTCCCTCGAACGTAGTGAGGTGTCCAAAAGTGGGAATGAATATATTATAAGACGCTATGCCTGCTCTCTTCTGCGATGTTTCTCCGACTCGACCAAACTTATGGTTTGTTTTCTCCCTTGGAAGTCATGAAGAAGTTTTCATCTATTGATTTGGTTAAAACCCTATGAATCCTTTTCACAAAAGTGAAATTTGAAAACTGTACCCCAAGAATTCATTGGAATTGGAAGATTTTGTAAAAGTCGCCAAAATGAGCTCAATTCATGTTCGCGAAGGTAGTTTGAACCAAATATCATTTCTCCCAGAAACAAAAAAAAATGGTCTCATATTGAAGAAAAACAGCATAATATTTCAAATATACCAAAATATCATCCCTTACCGAAATACTTTCCGAGTTTTTTTGACCAAGAATACCAGCCTTTTTTCCTTCATAGGTAATGGTTCGTGTATGCACTTCAGAGAGACCTTATTTAAAAAATGGGGGATATGACACCTAGGTCTCGTAAAAAAATTAACAGTGCGTTGTTTGTATGTTTTCTCCACTATATTTGAAAATAAATAATGTATTTACCGCAGTAATTTTTTTAGAATCGCAAACAACCCTTCTGTTGTAAAGGAGTTTTCAACGCTCCGTGTGAAAAAAATTATAGGTATTTTTATTAATTACTTGGAATTTCAGTCAAATTTAGGTATATTATTGCACAAGTAATGATGCAATGTTTAATTCATGCTTCCTACAGCTGCTGTAATCAAAGCGTATGGTTTGAATATCGTCTGAAATAGGAGCAAAATCATTTTTCAATCATTTTTTCAATCAATCAATCATTTTTCTCTCATGAATATGGGAACTATCTCTTTCAAACTACCTACCTTAAACTTGTGATTTCATATAGTGCGACGAACATCGCGGAAAAACGAATTGACACGGTGGGAAAGGAGTCAAAATGACCAATACGGAATGATTTCCAACAGTCACACTATATTTAACATAGTAAATTACAATTAGGATTACACAACAACGCCCGCAGGCTAGCGGCCGAAACTTGACGAACGACGGGTGCTGTCGAGGTTCACACTCCGGTAGCTGGCAAGAGAGGGGCCCGCTGCGACGAAGCGCCCGGTCACCGTCGTCAAAGGAGGGGAGGTAGCTCTCGATCAGTGGAGAAGGGGGAAGTAGGGGAACTGTTCGTCCAGCCATTGGTTGGGACGGCGGCGTAGAGGATCACTCTTGCCATAAAGTTCCGAAAAGAGGCCGCTAGATGCGAGTTCACTATAAAAGTAGGGCACCTTGTTCTTGTCGCGCAATATCGCCGACAACGCGCAATATCGCCGACAGTGCGCACTTTGAAATCTCCCTACCGCACTTTCAATGTCCGCGAGCGAAAATGTCCGCGGCGAAATTATGGCCAAATTTGTGCAGAAAATTCGGCACAATAGTTACGTGAAAGGGTTAATATTACTCTCAATGAGCTTTCCTTTATTGATAGAATGAGCGAAAAGTGATCTCGAAAGAATAATCGTGAGCGAAGTACGAAAGATTACAGCCGGAGAGTCATATTTCTTTCGCGACTAACGAGGGAGTACGCGAGTGGGGATTCTGATGGATGAAATCGCTTAGCACCGTTAACCCGTATCATTTTAATCGCGCGTCCATGTTTAATTTAATCCTCGCGTTCTTTTTTTTGCGCGCATCGCCATCCCCTCGCTTAAGTGCGCCGTCACTGTTGATTTTTTGATCTGCCGTCCACAAACTGTTTTACTCTCCGGGGAGGTATGGAGGGGGAGAGGATGTGTGGGTGGTTGAACGCGTTAAGGGGGACAAGGGAGGGGGTAGAAAGGGCCAGTGAGGGGCGGGGGGGGGGGACGAAGAGTGTTTTGTTTCGTGGGGTGGGGAGATAAGGAGTAAGGAGGAGAATGAGGGAATGGGCGGAGGCGAGGATGAGGGAAATGAATGGAGTAGTTTACTTTTGTTTAGGTTGTTCTTCTTCCTCCTCCACAACTACTTCTAAAACGCTTGAAGTCCTCTCCTTCTAATCAAGTTTACACCAGGGGTGGCCAAACAAAATGGTCTTGCGGGCCACTTTGGAAATGCATCATAACTCCGCGGGCCGCATATAAAATTATACATCCCCATATTAGATTTAGACCCACTATAGACATTTTATGAGTGAAAGATTAAAACATAATGAGTTATTATTATTGTGTTAAAGTTATTGTATTAAAATGTGATGAATCTCGCGGGCAGGAAAATGGTCAAGGCGGGCCGCACGCGGCCCGCGGGTTGGCCTCTTCTGCTTTACACCCTTAGGTGTTACTTCGTGGAAGTATTTTATATTTGAATCCATATTAATATAAACCTTGTACTTTTCCACAACTATTTATCAACGTACTACGCGTTTCGCAGTTTTTTTGTTGAATTTCGGAGATAAAATCACTTACGTGATTATTATCAAGCTGATGCTTTGCAAATTGTGAGTTGGTATCCAAATTTAAGTAACCTCGTGAGTGTTCTTTGATCCATGTCTTAAAATGTCGTCCTGTTTGACCAATGCAAGCTATATTGCAACTATTACATTTAAATTTGTAAATACTCGATCTGAATAATTTATCAACTTTGTCTTTACCGTTTGCTAAAAATTTCGAAAGCGTTAGGGGAGTGTAGAATGCTGTCTTAAGGGATATTCGAAGTCAGTTTGAAATCCTATGAGAAAATTTTCTTAGAAAAGGAATAGAGCATCATTTGGTCTTTGAGGGTTTTACTGTTTGTGTGTGGGAAATCTGTTTTGTAGCTAAGAGTTTTTGTTTTTGTCTGCGAAACGAGTAGTACGTTAATGAATAGCTGTGGTAAAGTACAAGGATTGTTTTGATATTGATTCCTCTCCTTCTATTAAAGCCTAATTTTCATGCAGCGTTTCACTCCATATTGACATTTGGCATGTGTCTTCTTAATATCCTTGCCCAAGGTCCGCCTCATCAGCTTCCTCCGACTGCTTGTTGAACGCTTCTTTCGAAGCGCTATTCTCCTTCTGAAACTACTAAAGGCATTACTACTTCCTCCAATTTTTTAATTAAAAAACAAAACCACGCAAAATTCTTCACGAATCCAGGATAAAAATAATTTTAGTTGGCTTTTTTGACAGAATGAAGAAGGGTAGGGCGTACGCTGGAATCAATAATTAAATACTAGAGGTATATAGACCCTATACATGAGAAAATCTTGAGGATTATGTGTGACTTCCATCGAAGTTGACCTTTTTCCGAAAAGAGCATGTGGGTCGATTAATAACCTTTCGTTCAGACGCAATTGGAAGACGTGAGTGACGCGAACTAGTAAATGGCGGGTGATCTATGAGAGGGAGATGATGTGCCAATATTTTGGACATTAGGATAAGAACCGTCCATAAACTTACCACTCAGATGGTAGAATATTCGAATGAGTGAAATTAGTCAATTTGAACTCTAATTGGTCTCGCAAGGTTAAATTAACCCCAACCATGTTTTAAACTCCTCTTAGTCTCCCTTAATCGTGACAATGAACCTCATGCCATCATTTATGTGATATATTGATTATTACTCCTTTCATTAAATTGTTCGTGCAAAATATAGGCCTTTTATTTTTGATATTTTTCAATCTTCAAAATAAATATACATTTTTGAGCGAAGTGTTTTGAAAAATGTTTTTTTTAATATAATATTTCAGGATTATATGGTCATAGTTTTATGCTCAACATGAATTCTGTAAAAAATGACAATTTTTTCCGTAAAAACACGATTTTTCATCACCTTAATTTTTACAGTTAGTTTTACAAAACTTAAACAATTACTTTTGGTTGGAAAACTGTGATGCCTTTTTCGGCGATTCTTAAGCAATACCTAAATAATTTTTATAACTTATTATTGAATCAGGATATAACTTTTAAGGGGATGAGGTGAATTCAACCCAGCGTGACGGGTATGCAATTCAACTGAATCAATCAGTGTGATCAATTAGGGTTAAACAGAGGCTACCTTTATAAGGATAATTTCAATGATTTGTTCGTGTATCATGCTCTCGTTGTCATCGCATGGATAACTCCTATGATGATGCGTATAATTTCAAAATATTGTGTTATATTTATTGGTATCAAGTTAAGCATTGACACTAACAAAGCACTTTTCATTTTCTTACAGGTAAGCATACTGAATCCGTTTCCTGTATGGTTTTTTCTGGTTTGATTCCATGGACCAGGCCATAATATTGGTGAGTGTATAGAACTGTTATCAAGTTTCCTCCGCTTTTTGATGATATTTACTCGTACTCACCTCATTGTGATTGGGTTTTAGTTTGCTTTTAGACCTAAGATTATCAACCTCATAAGCGTAGCGTTGTACGGAGCAGAAACGCGGACCCTCAGAAAGGAGGATTCGAATAGGCTCAGGTATTTAAGATGTGGAGAAGGACGGAGAAGGTAAGATGGACTGATATAAGTGGTGCGATTCACGACTGTTATAATCAAATTTGAAAAAAGTTTAGTTATGAATTTTTTAAGGACGACATCGTATGCAAAATTTTCAATCAATGTGCCCAGTTATTTTCTGGTATGTCCCGCGTATTTCCGACACCAGCATAACCGTATTGAGATAGCATGGTTACTTCTACTCCGTACATTCGTCGGGGTTGCTACTACTTGGAAAGTGCGACGAAGTTAGAGAAATTAGCTACTTCTCCCTTGTTAGACCCCAGTTAGATACGCTGCCAGCATTTAGGATCCACATGAGGTCGGCTTAAAAACGGAGTTAGAACGCGTTCGGAGAAGATCAGCAAGATACGTGAAAGGCCGTTATGGTAGTCTCGTTAGTGTTACAGACCCTTTCCAACAACTTGGATGGGAATCGCTTTCAGCCGTTCGATTGCAAATTACACTCAACCTTTTATGTAAATTTTAAGCCGACTTATTTTCAGAAGAGGTTATGAAAATCTTACCAACTCCAACATAGTGCAGTAGATTAGAGCATGGGAATAAAATAAGGGAAAAAGATTGTAGAGCAGAAAGTTTTAAAATGCCGTTTTTCCCGCGATCGATAAGAGACCATAATGGCTGCATTTAGACTTTGAATTAGGTTAGTTGACAGGTAGTGTAGCAGATTAATTCATATGCCCCCTAATGCATGTTTATAAATCTGCCTAGTAGGGTTAACACCATGTTTTTCATGTTCCCTGCATGACTTTTATGTCACGTTTTCAATGTTACACCATTGATTAATTTATTAGTTTCTGAAGCATTTGTAGCATACCCAATATGTGGTGCATGTTGGCGAAAGTAAATTTCTTCACTCTAGTTCATGTTGGTGATAAGTCACCCCCTGACAAACACCCTCGTGGTGGCTTGCAGGGCAATAAGTAGATGTAGTTATACGTAGATGTTCATTTTCTTGACGCTATAGACTACGTCGCAACTCCAGTCGTATGGAGATGTACATAGGAAACAGACCTCCTTGGGAGCCCATTTTTTTCTTTTGTTATGTGTTCCACCGGCTAAGGTAGGTTTTATTGAATGTCAGAGAATCTCCTCCCATTTTCTACTTTTTCACGGGCCTATCTCACTCAAGAATATCCTTTTTCGCCTCAGCATACGATCTACTCTTCTTCATCCCGTCCATGAAACCTATCCTCCATCTTCCTCTTCCCCGATTGCCCAACATCATTCCCTTTATCACATTCTTGAGCAATCCCTTACCCATTATTACATCTTCCAGCCACCTACTCTGCCGCTCTCGAAATACTGTCAACTAACTTTGTGTTGGCTTGCAGGGTAATTAGTAGATGAAAATGTCAGTAACCGAAGCAGTTTTGGACGGCATTTAATGCCAAAGATGGTAGGAACAAAGCTGGGAACGTTAGTAGTGTGAACGGCGCCGATGCATAATGGTGCAGATGACTTCCGTCTTTGGTCGCCTCCCCAAATAACCACCTTTTTTCTTTTGGGTATAGGAAAAGGCTTAGAATTTAAAGGTGGGAGGTGTTTCCCCTAGCTCTGACTCCACTTTGTTAAACCTCACCCATACTCCCCCCCCCCACCCACACGAAAGGAATCGCTCGGGTTGGCACTACTGCTCCGGAGAACCGTCCATTTCCGGTCGTCCGCCCTGCGGAGAGCGCGATACGCACGCACAGTTTCCTCCGCGTGCGAACGCACGCAAGGTCCGTATACACCTGCCTTCTGCCTCCTCCCTCCTGGACTTATACCCCTCCTCCTCCTGGTGCTCTCCCTCTCTTCCCCTCCCCTACTCCAGCTCCACTCCTCCCTTCTCCACGTCTCTTCATCCTCTCGTTTCCCCTCCATCCTCCAGGTCTTCCCTTCCTCCTGACTAGGAGCTCTTCTTTCGCCCCTCACTCCCCCACAGCCATCTTTAAAGGCCGATTCACAAATATAACTTAAGAACGTAACGTAACTTAAGCTAGTTCGAGGGAGATATTATTTCGCAGAGAGATGAATTTGTACTCTCATTTAATTTGTACTCTCATTTATTGGAAGTTTACTTATCAATTTTTGTAATGGACGAAATTTTAAAGAGAAACCTTTTCTATCATTTGCTTTACTAATTCTATAGTTATTTTTACCGAATTAACATTAACATTTCTCTTAAGTACATTTAATTAAATGTGCTTAAGAGAAATGTATCCCAGGAATTGTTTTTGATATACTTGAAAAGTCGTTAAATTTGCACTCACGATTACCACTCTTGTCACCTTAAGTTTCACTTCCTCATTAAAATCTACGTAACACTTTCTTCAAGGCTCTCTTCTACCGTTCCTTAAGACTCCCTTCTACCGCTCTCAAGTCTTTTACCGCTTCAAGAATTGTTTTTCGACTTACTTTAAAAGTAAATAAAATTTGCCCTTAATGACTAACAGGTACTGCTCCAGCCACCTCAAGTTTAATTTCCTCATTAAAGTCTACCTATCACTTTATTCAAGGCTCCCTTCCTCCGTACCTTAAGTTCTCCCTTCTACCGTTTCTTACGTCTGTTAACTCTTCAAGAATTGTTTTGCGAGTGACTTGAAAAGTTATTTAAATTTGCGCTCAATGACTCACGATTACCACTCCAGCCACCTAAAGTTTCATTGGCTCATTTAAGTATTCCTATGACTGTCTTCATGGCTCCCTTCTACTGTTCCCTAAGGCTCCCTTCTGCAGTTTTTTAAAAGTTTTCTACCGCTTCACGAATTGTTTTTCGGCTTACTTGAAAATTCATCAAATTCGCTCTCGCGATAACCGCTCCAGTCACCTCCAGTTTTATTTCCTCATTAAAGTTTACCTATCACCAATATATTCCACCTTTCTTCTCCTGCTGAAATGTCTACTTTTCTTCAAGGATCCCTTCCACCTTTCCTTAAGGCTCCCTTATGCAGATTCCTGAGTCCTTTACCTTTCAAGAATTATTTTTCGACTTGTAAAGTCATGAAAATTTGAACTCAATGACTCACGAGTACCGCTCCAACCACATCAAGTTTCATTTCCTCATTATAGTCAACCTATCACTTTCTTCAAGGCTCCCTTCCGCCGTTCCTAAAAGGCTCCCTTCTACCGTTCCTTAAGCCTCCCTTCCACCGTCCTCTCAGCCTCCCTCCCCACTCAAGCGCCACTTGCGGACTTTCTCACGGGCCCACACGACCAGGCGGTGTGCCCGCCATGCCTCTCGCCTCCTCCCTCCCCTCCTCCGTTCTCCCTCATCATCTTCATCCTACTCCTTCTCCCGCTTACTTTATGCGCCCCCTCTTCTCCCACGGCCGAGAGTGGGTGGGAGGTGTTTGAGGCGGGGGAGAAAAAGCTACCGTCCCCCCAACTCCTCTCCCTTCCCACATCTTTGCCTATACTGACCGGTTTTCCCTCTCCTTCCTCGTCCCAATGCCCGTGTGTGTTTCTCCCACTCCATAGGTGGCTCCAAACTCCAAACCTCCTCCTCCGCCTTCATTGCACCTGGCCACCGCCCCCAACCACAGCTCCAAAGTGTGTAGTATATAACGTCCCTGGCCGTGAAGTGGGTAATACTCGCTAAGGGGGCTTTTCTGTAGTACTTTAGGGTACCGTTTACAGGTGTCCTGGCGCTCTTCTGTTATTTTTTCCCACCCGACTGCCGAAATGGAATAGGTCGTTCCACGTTTAGTTGACAGTATTTCGAGAGCGGCAGAGTAGGTGGCTGGAGGATGTAATAATGGGTAAGGGATTGTTCAAGAATGTGATAAAGGGAATGATGTTGGGCAATCGGGGAAGAGGAAGATGGAGGATAGGTTTCATGGACGGGATGGAGAAGAGTAGATCGTATGCTGAGGCGAAAAAGGATATTCTTGAGTGAGATAGGCCCGTGAAAAAGTAGAAAATGGGAGGAGATTCTCTGACATTCAATAAAACCTACCTTAGCCGGTAGAACACATAACAAAAGAAAAAAAATGGGCTCTCAGGGAGGTCTGTTTCCTATATACATCTCCATACGACCTGAGTTGCGGCGTAGTCTATAGCGTCAAGAAAATGAACATCTACGTATAACTACATCTACTTATTGCCCTGCAAGCCACCACGAGGGTGTTTGTCAGGGGGTGACTTATCACCAAGATGAACTAGAGTGAAGAAATTAACTTTCACCAACATGCACTTCACTATGGGTATTCTACAAATGCTACAAGAACTACTATAATAATCTATTAAGTAACTATATAAACATGACAGGAGAGTCATTCAGGGAACATGCGAAGCATGGTGCTAGCACTACTCGGCAGATTTATAATCATGCGATAGGGATAACATCAGTTAATCAGCTACACTCCCTGTCAACTTACCTATTTCAAAGCCTTAACGCTGCCATTCTGGTCTTTTATCGATCACTGTAAAAACTACATTTTAAACCTTTCTGTTATACAATTTATTTCCCTTATTTTATGCTCATGATCTGTTCTACTGTAGTATGTTGGAGTTCATAAAATATTGATAACTTCGTGGGAAAATAAAAATATTCGTCGGAAAATAAGTTGGAATGTATTTGATCGTATATTTGGAGTCTGTTGCATATTTTAAGCCAAATTCTTCTTTCCGAAAATAGAGCATTTATTCATACGCGAACTTTCACCGATCCTGATGCTGGCCAGATAATAATTTATTTTAGAATAATTTATTGTGCTTTCTTAGAGAAAGAAAATTATATGCACCTTGTAATGCCGTATACTAACTGCACGTGAACTATTCCTCAATAAATAAATACAATACCGTAAAGGGTCTTATTTAGAGTATTTTTGGAGTTTGACATTGTTGCCAAAGAGCCCGAGAGGTAAGCTCGTTGAGCATAAGTTTGGCAACAGCGTTCTCCATTTACGGTACGTTTGCTACTAAATGTGGTACAGAATATAGATTCGAGGATTCCTTTACATCTCCGCATTGGGATATATCGTTGTTTATTCTTTCATCGGTACATTCACGGCCACGAAGTGGAAAGGGAAAAATTAGCATAATTAAACTTTTTCCTCTCTTCTTGTTTATCTTTCCGTCTTTGTCTTAAGCGTTGACCAAGCTCTCTCCAGCCGCAAGCCCTCTATGTGGCTTTGATGCTTGAGAAAACATAACAACTGCCCACTGATACATTTCTAATGCGATCTGTGCCAAAGAACCTCCCGTTTTTATTATATTATTTCTCTCTGAAGGACACAGCCAACCATATTTTATGGACTACGTCTTCTATTTTTTTTGGACTGATCTCGAAATGTACTGGGATAAGTGGTGATAATTCTATCACAATCGGAAATGTGAGATATTTTCTATTATATTGAAGCCATATTAATTGAATTTTACGTGTCATGATATGTCTTTGAAACTACCTGTTCTACTTGCGTACGAGAAAAAGGGAAAGAGAGGTGGATGTCGTGATAAAGGAAAAAACAGACAAATGCGCATCGGAAGGACACAAAAAAATAACAGCCGGCGGGCGCACTAATGGATGAGTCAACTCTTGAGAGCTGCACGACGCCTCGGGAAGGTTTGTTAAGAGGGAGAGGTAGGGAGGGCGCACTCGAGAGATTCGCCGCCGCGCAAGGCCGCGGGGCGGCAGCACCGTCGCTTGAGGGAGCAACGTCGCTGGCGGCAGCACCATCGCCTCAACCCCAATTACCCTCACTTTATAATAATTTTTTGTCGCATCTCCGTCCGGGTTCAACCTCCATCTTCTCTCTCGTATTCTTTCCCTTTCTTTTCCTCCTCGTCTTCTTGCACTTCATCTCTCCTTGTCCTCAAATACATCCTGCTGCTTGCGATCGCTTTATTTTTTTTATAACTCGTCAAGTTCCCGAGCTCAGCCTGTACACCTTCGCCTGCATGGTCTTCTCGTGTCGTGCTGCAATGTTTGTACGCTCAAGTTTTTTCAAAGTCGGCGTGTAGTTACACCGAAGCGCCTTAACGTTCAAGGTTTCCCTCGACCGTATTTTTTCCGGCTATTCAAATAAGGCTCCCTTTTTCTCCGGCCGATATTTTTGCATTGAAATTCCGGAAGCGAAAGTGGCAAAAAGTGTTAACATCGCATCCGATAAGGAGGGCTATTTCTTGGGAAGGGCAATTTAAAAGCCTGGGAAGGTGTTTAAGAGGGTATAGTGTATACGCGTATGCCTAGCCATATATGCTCGCAGAAAACTTCGCGCAAAAAAAGTTATCTCGGTTAAGGTTTGTCATCCCTTCCTTTAATTTGCCACCTCATTACGGATTTGAACTTATTACACACACGGCAGCTTGCAGAGCGCGGTGGTAGAAAGCTAGAAATGGTCTCCTAATTTTTAAACGCCGACATTAATAGTTTCACAGCCCCGCGAGAAAATGAATTCTTCGCCATTTTAATCTTTTTGCGCCCCATCGCCCTCTGTAAGTGGTTGAAATCATTATGCGCCTGAGAAATGTCGTTCGCCATTTTTTTGAATAAACTTTGCAGGAGAAAAGATATTTTTTGTGGACTGCTATTGTTGGATGGGTGCCTAATGTGGATGGGAATACTGTGCAAAGTCAAAATAAGGTGTGCTGATAATTTTTCGCTGTCTCGGTGGAAACAAAAACGATGGCGTCGTTTTGTCGGATGTGAAAGTATAAAAATTTCTCCTGGCCGCTACATGCAGCTACATCTGCATCTTTATATTACCCTGCAAGCCATTTAAACGGTGTTTGGCGGGGGTGATTTATCACCAACATGCACTATAGCGTAAAAATGAACTTTATTCAATATGCAGTACATTACAGGTATGCTCTCAATGTTACAGAAACTATAGTATTAATCTACAATGAAACTTTGTAAACTAGATACATGAGTAATGCTGGGAAGATGCAAAGCATGATGTTATTATTGTGTGAGTCGTTTCGGTCTGAAACGAATGGTGAACAACTACACTACTGTGTCGCGAAATGATTTGCGTACTTGATCGAATGGAAAGCTTTGATGGAGTCCGATTTTTTAAAGACCAAAGTTATGGGGCTGAAATACGATTCTCCGTAACGCTTGCCATCGCGTAATCTTAAATTTTCAATTGAGCACTTGAAGTCGAAAACGTGATCTGAATTCTAGAAATACTGTCAGGTATTGAGTTACTATTGCTATTGAAAATTCTATCGTATCATACTAATTGCTACGTACATATTTGCAATGCTTGCGTCTTTGCGGCTGTAACGGTATAATTCAAACCTGAATCGTATTTTTAGTTTCAAAATTAGGGGTGTTTGACAAATTTTACAACAGCTCGTATAAAATTTAACATATAAACAGTTTTTGCTTTTGTGTGTTGGATAAATGTTTAGCTTAATTAATAAAAAGCGACAGTCTCTATGCTTAATATTAAGAGAATGTTAACGATAAATTAATGTTGCGCCATCGGATTTTGAATGCCGATATAGGTGTCTCTTTTCAAATACAATATCGTATAAGTATGAATAGGGATGGGAACAAATTTTATTTTCGCATAAATAAAAGTGAAAATGATTCTTCTCGTGGTTCTCATGTTATCACGTTTCATAATCACATGGTTTTAATTTTTTCAAATCGTTGGACTTTAATTGAAGATACAACATCCTAAAGTCGACGGATTCGACATTTTTAATGGACCGTAGTGTTATGTGATAGAGTTCAGTAGCTGTGAGAGATGTCCTTCCAGAACGGTTTGAGTTTGATGACGACAACGGGATAGAATTAGCCATGACACCATCCCTGGAATTTTGACCTTGCATTATTTTTTTATTGCTTTCAATGAGAGTTACATGCGTTGAAGTATTACATTCATTATTTTAATTTTCATCCAGATAGGTTTTCGGCGGGCGTTTGAGGGATATGCCATAATCGTCGTTCACAGGACGGATAGTTCCACGTTTGGTCTTCGTAATTCATTGAGGACCTCAAAGAGCAAATTTAATGGCCGAAATTTTCTTCTTGTCAGCGCACTATTATATTTTTTTCAAATTTCTTTTGCCAGCAAACCCAGCTCCTCTCCCGCGTCTCTTTCGCTCTGTCTCCCGCAGTTGAAAAATAATTGCGTGAAAGTGGTTGGTCTAACGGTACCTTCCTCGTATGTTCGAGAGCAGTGCTTACACGAAAAGCCTCCCTCTCTCCTTTCGATAGCGCTTAATATTTTTCAAATGTTTTTTTACGCGTATGTGTGTATGAGTGTGCATGTATGTGTGAGATGAGAGGAGTAAGAAAATTTTCTTTTCCTGCACGAAGCCCTCAAGTGCACGTAATCGCTTTGCCTTTTCAATTCCCGTTGTGTTTTTTTTATTCCTCCTCTCTCGAATCGTTGCATGTTTTGTCGGGATGTATGCTGCGAAAGACTTTTTTTCTTTTTCCTTTCCTTTTTCGTTCCCTTCTTTTAGAGCTTCCGCCACTGTTCGGTGGTCTCGAACGGGAGATCTCCGCCGTGGATACTCGAAACGGCGACTCAGTGGATTGCGACGCTCCGTCCATTCATCGATTTCATTCATCGCTTGGCCTCGCTGATTGTATACGGTCTCGCGGGGTGTTGTACGAGGTTGACGCCAGTGCTTTCTTGCGCATTCTCTCTCCATCCCAATGCTTTGGCGTTCATTACGATGCTTGGAGAGTTTTAGGCCTGGGGAATTAGGCATTTGAATGAGTAATAAAATTACTATGTATTAATCCACAGAATTTTTTATTGGTACAACTAGTTCGTAACAACAACGCTACTGCATCATCTTCAGGTACTTCAGACCCAGGTTCAAGTACTTACCTGAAGATGCACAGTAGCGTTGAAACTAGTTGTACCATTAAAAAACTCTGTGGATTTAAACATAGTTGGCATTGTCACCATTTATTCAATAAATCTTCTTCCTTCCAGAAGGTTGCGCCTAGAAGAATGGAATTCAGTGTATATTTAATAGAATATATTCATATAATTTATATCATGATCATGATCATTAGTCGTTCAACCCTAAGATTGGTTAGCTGCATCCCTTCTTCCTTCCGCATCTACTAGTAATGGTAGCTCTATTACTCCGTGATTGTTTTTCTTGTGAACTTTTTATATATTATTTTATATATGTATTCAATATCTTCATGCATAGGTATCATTTATGTATTTTATATATTATTTTTTCGCTTGAAATCCACTATGGACGATGTCAGTTGTTTCTTCTCTTTTCTCCCTTACCTCTCTAGAAATCAATCACGATTTCCCCGGTGTTTCCAATTCATTTCTCCAGTCCACTCTGAATCAATCTTCTACTTGGATTTGTCCTGGAAATTTTTAGTTCCTTATCGTTTATCGCTAAGCGACGAACGTTTTATAATATCATCCTATGCGTTTTTGAGTTCTTTGGGCTATGCTGCATGGCTCACCGCACGCTCTTTTGCTCAATTGTAAACTCGTGTAAAAAATTCTTGTGCTTGTGTAAACAACCAAGTTTTAACTAAACGAAGAAACTTTGTGAAAACATTTTCTCTTTTTATAATTTCAGGCAGTGCATTGAAAACCTTTGCACCCATGTACAGAAAAGACCTTTTATACAATGTTAAATTAGGTTTACAGACATACACATTACATTCTCTTCTCAAATGGTAAGAAAAAATGATTATGCTCCGACTGGTACTTACTGATACCTCATGGCGACCTTCTGTAGCATTTTCACTGCTATGGAAAGTTATCATTTGACCATGACTTCTTATATTAGGTGTGCCTGTCGTTAACTGCTATAAACCCTTATTACATCATCCAATGGTGGCTATGAAAAACAGTGAATATGAAAAATTGTGGTTGTGAAACAGATAGCTACCTCATGATCATCGTTGGTTGTTCAATCCTAAGATTGTTTTTCTGCAGTCCTTCCCTATTTAATCCTAGTTCTCTGTCGCCCTAGTAGTTCTCCTTACGTATTCTCCACTTTGTGACCTTTCTCTTGAGACACCTTCTATTTTTGATAATGACAATGATATTGTTTATTCTTCCATCAAATAATGTACACAACTACATTAACATCGAATATGAAAGATTTAGGTAGTCTTTAAGGTTATTCCTGAGGTAAGACTACCTTCAAAAACAAAAACATGCGTTACCCAGACAAAAAATTGAACAAAACACTATGCGTACATGACATTATATAATACAGTCTCTAATGGACAGCAACATAAGACAAAAATACCACTCTGCGTTTAGCAGATTATATATACTAGTCTCTAATAAACAAAAGCAGTCAATTTTTAATTCTTAGAATAGAGTATCAATGTTTTTTTTGTGTAAACAGCCAAGTTTTAACTAAACGAAGAAACTTTGTGAAAACATTTTCTCTTTTTATAATTTCAGGCAGTGCATTGAAAACCTTTGCACCCATGTACAGAAAAGACCTTTTATACAATGTTAAATTAGGTTTACAGACATACACATTACATTCTCTTCTCAAATGGTAAGAAAACCTTTCGGAAATAAA
This sequence comes from Ceriagrion tenellum, assembly GCA_963169105.1. Lineage (NCBI taxonomy): Eukaryota > Metazoa > Arthropoda > Insecta > Odonata > Coenagrionidae > Ceriagrion > Ceriagrion tenellum. The sequence goes on from OY720643.1 coordinate 69,706,083, forward strand.
GGGCGGAAATAAAATTTTTCTTCCATTGTATTTCTTGCGAGCCCATTGTCCCCAGGAGTGTGTTCAATTCAACTGGATCTTCTTTTCTGTTAATGTTCCATTTGGTCTTTTCCTCCGTTACTTTTCTGCGTGCTTCTTCATTCACTATTTTATTCGTCAACTTGATCTGCAGTATCCTCCTCCAGTAGCCGGTTTCGAAAGCTCCTAATCTTTTCTGATCTGCTTCACCCATGTGTCCAATCCTTTGAGTAGCCCGGTCCGTTCAAATCTTTTCAGATACCTACTGTTTTTCTCGTTATTATCTCTGCATTCTAGGATCATAGTGGTTGAATTATAATCAAGAATGCATTTTTAGTTGCGAGTTATCCTTCGCATAGTGCCCATGGTACTTCTTCCGTCCTAAGTGATGGTGTTTTAGTGGTAGGTATCAGGCGCAAAAAATGGTTCATGAATTGGAAATCACGCTTAGCTTAGTAAATAGGCGCTGTTCTTTGCTTTAGAGCCTTGATGAACAGGAAATTAACGCTTTGTTTCTGATCCTTTTTTATCTGGGCGTGGAGGTCGCGAAGCGAAACGTGCTTTTTCAAAAGTCTGCGCCCGTTGCTCAAAACAGCGACCTTGGCAATTGTTGGTCTGGCCAATCAAATGCACAGCCAATAATTGCCGACGATGCGTCGGTACGCGATCAATTAGTCGTCAACGCGAATGATCGAGGATCGTTATCAATCAAGCCTATGAATAAGGTCGATCACGTCTCTGTTCTCGCTTTTGCGTGGGAGGACCTTGTGGGCGAAAGCAAGATCATTTAGTTGCCTATGCCCTCGAAGAGTGCTCAAGGAAAATGTTCTGTCTGTTTAAATGCACCCGAGATCAGGCCAGAAAATGTTACCAGAAAGCCACCTCTCAGGTGTCTGTAAGGAGGAGAATTATCACGGTAACTCTCGCTTAATTTCATAATATTATCTCAGGACAGAACTGTGGAACTTATAAATGACGTAAGAAGATCTTTTTAGATGTTTTTCACCTCAAAATGGCTGATATTACAATTTTGAGATCATAAATCCACAAAAAACAACAGAAAAACGTATCTTTCCGATAGTTGCTGCATGCGTTCTAATACAGTGTTTAAGGTTAAGTTGCGTAGTTTAGGAATAATGCCCGAAAACTTCTCTGAAATCAGCCCCACATTCGTGAATGCAGGCTCCAAAGCGTCGAATTCGATTTAACTCCCGAACTTGATCCCAACTCCTTGGCTCTGATTTCTGAATTGGCTACATTTTCATTTAAAACAGTCTGAAATTCTGACTGTGAATGTTATTTTCTGTGTCGATGTTGGGAGACATTTTCAACTACTTACGGCCGTATGCAGTTTCAATTGTTTCGCATCCAAATAAAAATAGCCGAGTCACTCCATGTCAGTATTCGCTTTTTGTTCACGAAAATCTTTAAATCTCACGTCTCTACCTGCTCCAGGCTCTCTAGGAGGAAAGGGTTTTATTCAGATCCCGGAAACGCGGGCCCTCCTTTTGAAATGTAAAAATATGTAGCGAGACCTATGTTTAACACGTCATCGCTGTCAAAGATTAAATAAATCGACTGAGGTCGTATCTCTTGTGCATCGGAACATTTCCGGTGAAAAAGGTGTCGGAATTATATGCTGTCAAACTAATGCATTTTATCTCACTTCCTTCCGCCCCTGAAATTATACTTTCGTGAAATGGACCTAATAATATTGTTATCTAAGCATTACGAAACGTGGATGGGGTGTTTTTTTATGACTTTAAATGTCTTAGGTCTCATTGCTAGTGAATGGGGGAGAAAAGAAGCTATCGTTTCATGCTAATCGCTTTGTATTAACCTTCCGGAAGTGTCTCGAAAATTCGTATCTTCCGAAACAGTTTATTTACCGTGTAATTAACAACGCGCATTCGGATTTTTTTTGAATCGCTAAGAGTAGCTCTGGTTTTTTTCTCGATCGTCGTAGATAGTGGTAGTCATACACATGTGCTACTTCGCTCTGGTTTACCCACTCCTCGAATACACTGCGAGCATTTGGAACCCTGGTCATAATGATCTAACAAACATTATTTATAAAATTCAAAGAAAAGCGGCATTATTCTTAAAAAACTGCTACGAAAGATCATATAGTGTCTCACAACTTTTAGAAGGATTAAGGTGGGAGCCCATAGAGACTCAGAGGCCACACGCTAGGCTTAGGTTGCTTGAGAAATTCAGAACTGGTGTGTTTCAGAGCGACAGAGAATATAATCATGACGCATATCTACATCTCTGGGTCCGACAGAAGCTATAAAATTAGAGAGATACATTGCCGAACAGAAAGGTACAAAACTCGTTCTTTCCACGCTCAGTTAGCGACCGCAAAAGGACTGAGCTCCATTAAATACACTCCCATAATACACGTCACCATTTCTCCTCCCAAAACCTTTCATCTTTACATGGCTGGTGTCCTAACACCCCCTGCCAGACGCCCACGCGGCGGCTCGCAGGGTAGTATGTAGATGTGGATGTAAATGTTTTAGGTTTCATTGCTAGTGAAAGTGGGGGAATAGAAGCTCTCGTTTCATGCTAATCCTTTGTTTTAACCTTCCGGAAGTGTTACGAAAATTCGTATCTTCTGAAACATTTCATTTACCATATAATTAACTAGGTGCATTCGGATTCTTTTTCAAGGCGCAAAGATCCACCGTGTTTTTTTTCCTCGATCGGATCGTGTCTTCCTCAATTTGTATAATAATTGGGGCTGTTGTTGCGGAATTCGTCATCTGACTTTGACTTTTCTTCCGTGAATGTCGCCTTTTATACATATGTATTAAGTTTGGGCTGCCCTGCCCTTTTAAATTCTTAGCACCTCTTTCGGTCGCTTCCATCTTTCTTCACAACTACTGTCTTGCATTTAAGTTATCTGTGTACAACGCGTTGTTTGTATTTTCCTCTAATTCCCTGTAGTACTTCACCGTTTGTTGTTTTAGAATAGAATAGAATAGAAAACAATTTTATTGTCCTGGGACAAAGTCCCTTAGGACATTGACTTAGTTTACATGCCTTCATGAGGAGTGGAATACAAAGACAAAATACAAAGCCTTACAAAAAAAGTAAAACAAACAAACAACTTTCAAGTCAGCAGAGAGATATAAAATGAGCGAGGTAAATGAAAATTTATGATGACAAGTATGCCATATACACTCGTTTCTTTATATACTTCCTCATTCTTTCTCTAATGAGGGAGGTTTAGGATTTGTCTTAATATTCTTCTTTCAATTACAATTTTTCGGATTGAACGAGTTTTCAATAGCCCGGCCCATGCTGGCGTCCCATACAGCATGGCTGGTTTAATTACGCTTTCGTATATATTTTTTTTTCTTTCGGTGCTTTTGTATATATTTTTCTCTCGGTCTGGCGTTATTATTTCGTATAATGGGTGCTAGTATTACTTTTATTGATATTGGTTTGTTTATTATTTCCCCAACATGTTCTGCAAACGAAAGGCTTTTGTCGATATTAATTCCCAAGTACGTGGTACATTATCTGCTAATGGGAGTGTTTGTCCTTTTATTGTTATGCAGAAGCAAGGTTGTATTCCTGATTGTGGCCTGGAGAATATTAATGCCTGGGTCTTCTGGGTATTTTCTCGATCGTCGTAGATAGTGGTAGCTATATATACGAGCTTAGTCCCAGAAATACCCGACCTAGCGAAGAAAATATTAAAAATTTGGGAAAAAATCTTTATTTCTCTACATAGTCACCTTTTTAGTCGATACTTTTTCCCAGCGACGTTCAACAGCTTCGATACCCTGTTTATAGTGATACTAAAAATAGACATCAACCGCAGACTCCTCCTCTTTATTGCTGGCAAATCATTTACCTCTGAGCCACTTATGTCAAGTTTGGGAACAGAAAATAGTCCGAGGGGGCTAAATCTGACGAATAGGGTGTGTGAGGAAGTGATTCGAACCTCAACTCATTGATTTTGGCCGTCGCGATAACGGATGTGTGACTGGTGCAGTCTTCATTAAACAAAACTCCCTTTTTCGCCAAATGCCGCCTTTTTTTATTGATTTCATCACTCAAACGCTACAATAAGTTCGCATAATATTTGCCGTTAATTATTTTTCCTTTCTAAAGATAATCAATGAAAATTATCCCATGCGCATCCCTAAAAACTGACGCCATAACTTTGCCTGATCGTGGAGCTGTCTTCACCTTCTTTGGAGCCGATTCGTATGTGTGTATGCACTCGTCAAGGAATGGGGACGGGATTAATTGATGTTTCTTCTTCCCTTTTACTCATTGGGTTAGCGGAGCTGCTCTCGGTATCGTGTTTGGAATATCACACCTCCTTGGAGTTTTTTTTTCTTTTGTCGAGCTTTTTGGAAACAATGGCCACTTTCCTCGTCCTCCGAGCCAAGTGTCTTGAGGACTCCCAAGGCTGTGAGAAGTTTCTCGCTCTGCCTGCCCCTCATCCTCTCGTCTCCCCTTCCTCCCCCAATTACCGTTCCCGTCCTTTCAATTGCGACCTTCAGGAGCACCACCATTACCGCCTAGCGCCAGTCCCTCTGGCCAATTCAATTCCGAATGCTGCGAGCGAAATGATCGGCTTTTGTTTGCGTCTGAGGTGAGAGGAACAATCCAGAGAATCATAACCGCGGAATGGTGGTGAGCAGCAGTTGAAAGAATCGTGCATTCGTTGTGATCGAGGCTTCCGCGGGGTTTGGATTGGGGTTGCTTCTTCCGTTTTTCGGGTTTCCCGATGCGTCGTTCCATCTCGTGGACAATATTTCGCCGGCTATCCTGCGGGCATCCTCTGGTCCTAGTCCCCGGATCCAGTTCAGTTCAGTTTAAAGGTGTTTATTTCCCATATACATACAAATAAATCACATAATTGTAAAGATATCGACAAACAAGCACAATGAAGTACAAAAAAAGATTTATAGACCGTAACAAACTATTTAGTATAAAAGCAATGATGAACAAACAATTACTAAATCCTGGAGGTAGAAAAAATAAATAAAAGAAAGATATATTTGACTAAGTGGTACATGAATGATGAGTCTCCAATCAGTGTATTTACAATTGATATGGTACGAGGTGACTCGCACGGGTGCATGTACACCAAGTGTTGAAATTCGCCATTAAAAAATCATTTGACTCGACCGGTATTCGAACCCGTATCTCTCAATTGCCGGTCAGGTGTGTTAGCCTGTGGCTAAAAGTATGAGGAATTTAGTTTGCGAGATAAGTTTTCCTTTTGCAGTGTAAGTCGTATGAAATGCAGTATAGAATTGAGTCATCTCTCTGTCCTTCTCGGCTATTCAGATGTAATCTTTAGTCTCAGTCATGAACGGTATTTACACTATTTTTTATCAAGTGTGGTAAGTTATCGTAATGTCATTCTCAATGTGAGCGATACCCGGTGATCTTTCCCACGCCTGGAATAAAAAGTCGCAATCGAAGGATTAAAGAAAGGTGTCGAAATTGAAAATTGTGAAAGTTTCGAAATGATTTTTCACCCGCTGCTTCTTCTTCTGTCGAATCGAATCAAATCCCCGTCTCGGTTTAAATCCGCTTGGCATTCCAGGAGCCAAGATGTGACAACTTTCAGAATTTCATTCCATGAGGCTAAGGGGATTAGCCTCGTAATAACCAGTTTCTGCCCGAGACATAACCGTTAAAGAGTTCAAGGGGAAATATTCTTGAATTGGATTTTTTTCTTTAACTCGCAGTAAACCGTCGAGCTATTCATTGGTCGTCTCTTTAATTTAATTCCAGGATTTTTTTTAAACTCTCCGTGCTGAAAGGTTCTTCCAATAACCTTGTATATGCGTCTGCAAAGATAAAACAGCTCTCTGAATAATTTTTCTAGGCTTGTTTATTAGATTCCGGCGTGACAGTTTTCGCCGATCCTTCGATGGCGTTTACTGCTTTGATTCAATTGCCCAGGTCCACTTCCGATGGATTCTGTTACATAGCTGGAGGCACCTAATGATTATCCTGGATTATCCTCCCGTACTTTCTGGCGTGAAGAAATGTGATCTTACGCATTCCTCTCTGGCAATAAAAGTGATATAAGGAGAGGTTTTATTTACTGGTTTTGCTGAAATACACAGCGCCTACCACACTGCGCCACTTCAATGATTTACAATCCTCATAAAAGTCATGATAAGTGGCGCATACTGACCAATTTGTTGTCAGTTTTCCTCAAGAATATGATTTGTGTATGCAAATGGAACGTTTGGATTCTCATATAAAGTCCGAAGATTCCTGCGATATTGAGTAGAATTTATGGATGATGCAGAAATGAAAAAAATTGCAATTATACACCGAAATAAATTTGACTATGACCGAGGTTACTATGTTTTTCCATCTTTATCATGTGATGATGGTGATTTTACTTAAATGTTTTTACATGTTGTTTTACGTGATTATGGTGATGTATTGATGATGAATGGCACCGAAACTAAGGTCGCAGTAAGAGAGTGTAGAGTAAGAGAAGGTAGATTTTTCATTTGTTATTTAGTAAAGGCGCCTCATTTTACTATTTAATTCTGTTATTTTACGCCAGTACATGGAAACCCAACCTCAGTTCTTGAAGTAATTTCCTCGTTACCCTTTTATCAGGCTACGTTTTTATGTAAATGGTATAATTGAATGTGACCGCATATTGCTCCAGAATGTATACTCCTATCCTGAAGAGTCTTCCTTCGATATGGAATGGTTCTGTAGAGAATCCACTAGATGGCGACACTCGCACCCGATCGAGGCGTTTTGACATCTGGAGTCCCTCACTCTCGAATAACTCACGATCAAGAAGACAGTCGACTGCTATGCGTTGAAAGGCTGAACTAGTTACGTCATCATCCGAGCATAAGTATCAACGCCGAAAACCACGGAGGTAGCTTGTCGAAAAGGACCAATTACAGATTATATCTTACAACCATAACGGCTGCTAATCTGCATTCTGGTAGAAGAAGATTTTATGTATATCCCTTTGTTTACGATTTTTTAATACAGATGTTAGTTATATTGTATAAATATTCTCGATGTCATGCCAATTTCCCGGTAGCTTATTTAGCTCGTTTGTATAAAATTGTCGTATTAGAGATACAAGTCTCCCTTGGCAAAGTTCTTTTATTTATATTCTGAAAATTTCAAATTGATTATATAAGTCTTTAACAAAAAATCTTGGGTCGAAACCATGGCCAATTCGACCCGTCTAGCGGGTGTGATGCGTCGCCTTAAGGCTGTGGGTTTTAAAATAAATAATTGGTAATCTTTTCTACTTGGCTATTTTTTCAATTCAAGGTATACACTTGATAATTTATCAATGATAAGTATTGCTACAAGATTGCATTTCGAAAGTAATGGAAATTAGCAAAGTATTTACTTTAATGTTAATATTAATGCCAGCTGATATATCGTCCGATTGAAGTTTCCCACGCATGCCTACCCATCATGGCATTCCCTTTCGGGTTAGGCAGAGCAAACGGAGGTTAAATTTCTCCTCACCCCTGAAGGAATAATCGCCCAATGAGAAGGTCCTCTCCTAGGCTGCTTAGATATCAATCCTCCTGGGACTCAAATGCAGAAGTTTAATGAGTAAGCTTTATTTGAACTACAGTACATTGGAGCGATGTCAGCAGCAATTAAAAATACTCGCTTGACCTCTTATCAAATGTAGCCATCACTTCGAGTGCTCATGCCTTCCTGTCTCGGTGTTGTGTATGTACTTATGAAATCCAATGCACCGCTGTAAAACTACAAGGCCGCCCATTATGAGTTTGTTAAAAGAAGAGAGTTCTTGTGTTGTGCAGTCTTGCGATAAAATTACTCAGCCATTGCGGATAAACCGGCGTATCCAACAGGGAATCGCAAATATATGCCTAATCACACGGTACACGTGTCATTTCAGGGAAGCGTCTGCTGTGGTAATATTATTAAAATGGAATAATTAATAACGTAATTAAAACAATGAACTTGCTTCAAGTAGTCCTTAAAAATTAGACGTGCCAGACGGACGGACACAAGAAATGACGATAGGATTGGTTTCCCTCCGCCAGATGTCACGCATGGAATTATTTTCAAAACCGAGCTCCATGTTACCTTGGCCTCCGATTCGGCTTCTTTCCCCTGCGCACTCGGATGCATTTCTGGTGCCGCTTATGGTGTGAGAAGAGGTTAGCCGTATCTCTCCCTCTATATAAACAACCAAATCGCATGCAATTTGTCGGCATGCAGTTGAATCGTTTGCAATCGCCTCGCTCTGGTTAGAAATTGTTCGCTTTCAATTATTTTTAGTGATATGGGAGCGAAGTTGTATTCGTTTCTATCTTCAATTGTCTATGAATAGAGAAATCAAATTATATTTAGGGGAGGATTTTGAATAGAAAATATTGAATGTTGATCCAGCTTGATTGATTAATTGATGTTATCAGGGAGATTAAAACTTTTTTCTTTAAATTTTTCATGTGCGCTATTACTTATTCTGTGGAGAAATTACGCTCAGACACACGATAACCGAATATGAATGTAATGCTCTCGGGTGATGGTAGTTTGTGGAACCGACGTTTCGAAGGCGTAGTCTGCCATCGTTCTCACCCTGGTACCGCATCAGGGTGAGGACGATGGCAGACGCCATCGAAATGTCGGTACCACAAACAACCATCACCCGGTCGGAAGCTTTACATTCTAAGCATTCGCCGGGAAAGCCTAAAAATTTGCTCTATAACCAAATGTTTCCCGTTAAAAATTATGAAAATAACCATGGTAATGAAATGTATAAGTAATGCATGGTTTTACTGTAATGCTCATACACAGTCAGTCTGGCTAAACTGTTCCCTTAACTAGTTGAATGCCAGTGGCGTCGTGTGGTACAGTGATGGTTGTACACCAACAACGGTTGCCGCCGTTCCAGTCAACGTGGCTGGGCGCAGATTTTCCGGACGATTCTGGCGTAATAAATGTTTCCGTGTTTACAGGACTTGAGGAATCTCTCCAGCCTCCCTGTTCACTTTCAACCTCGTCATATCGCTGTCATTATCTCCTCCCTTTCTCCCTCTCATTCTCCTAATCCATTTACTTTCTTCGCACCGTGTCTCTCCCATCCTCGCGTTTCGTTTCTCGGCTTTTACTTCGTCATCATTTCCACTCAGCGTTACAAAGCCGTTTCCTTTCTCGTATTCACTCACTATTGTGGTGGAAGTAGTCGAAATCCAGGAGGCCGGACGCTTGAGGAAGTTCATGGTTTGATATTTGTGCTAAGTTCAATTTAAGTACAGTGTCACTGTCATCAATCATTTGTACTGAAATTAATTTTGTTGCAACTCTCTTCTCCGAGATCTTCTCACTGTCTGAAAAACTCTGTGGTCCGTAACATCTTACACTGGTTATTCTTACTACCATGTTTGGAATACATTTCTCTGTTTTGTTCTATCTCTGAATGGATGACGCCTCGAAATTATTTGCAGAAACTTCCACAGCAGCTGAGTACTTAGGAGAATAGCACGGTAGATCTGCTGCGTGATTTCAAATCGAATTTTTTAATCGAATGTACATTGAACTTCTTTAAAGGGAATACTCCTGAAAATTATTCTGTGCATGAAAGTACTAGTTTCACTAGAATGTTGTAGTTTGAAGTAACTCGTTAAGGAATGATGCTAAAGTGTCATTTTCGACCAATGGTTCATAATAGAAAATAGTTGTTTTACGAATGAAGCGTTTATAATGCTTCTCTTCTTATACGAAGCATCCTTAACATCTAACTTTAACTTTTAACTTTACATTTAGTTTTAGCATGCAGAAGTGCCTCCTGGAACTAGAAAATACCCTTGGTTATTTACGTTTCGGGCTAGAGAAAATATGCCGACATTGCGCCTCGATCAGTCTAGACGTCAGCGTTAGAGAAGTCCTTTCAAATTGTTGGGCGCGTATATAAACGAATATCGAGCTATTATTAACCATGCAATCTACCAATATGTTTTGAATGTCATTATCAGGAGTCGGCCGGCAGTTTCTCTCCACCCCTTTCTCCTCTCGGCCTACCATTTAATTCCTACGTAACTATTCCCTTTTGCGTCCCTTATAATGTGGACTTCCAGGCATGTTTTCGCCTCCTCGGAGCGTGTTTTTCCCTAAATAAATGCTACTTTTACTTCATACTATTATCAAGGTAATATCTAGGTACGAATGGAGCTGATAATGGTACATACATGCTTAAAACCATGGTCGGTGGAGAGTTGAATTAAAAGTTTTCTTTCTTTTGATGAGTGGTGCCAATAATTACAGTATTTGGAGACAATGCTTTACCTAAATTTGTTTCATTACGAGACCGTAGAGCTCACGTTTCCTTGAGCTCTACGGTCCTTTCCTTGATTAAAAAAATTTTATATTGGTATAAATGTTTGTTTTTTACATTACATACCAACTCATTGATCATTACTTCTTATACGATGACTTACCACAGCGTTTTCTGCCACACTGCCTAGTAAAACGAAAGTTATCTAAATACAGGAAGTATTTTAATTACGGAATGCATCTGGTCTTTCATGTGCCGTATTATCCATAGTCTTCTGTACTTCTTTTCACTTTAACTATTCGTAGGACTCCTTCGTCGATGATTCTCCCCGTCTATCTGATCTAAATGATTCTTCGACGGCAGCTCATTTTTATTGGTGGTTCATGGAATTCAGTTTTTAACGTTGCCTTTTGACCCTTATGCCCTGTGGCGTTATTTCGAGTAGATACCTTGCCAGTGCCATGGTAACAGAACGAAGCGGTTGAGCCAAGGGGGAGTTGGAGAAAATTCCGTTTTATTCCATCCACATCGTGCCTCCTCCATCGCCGTTCATAACTCATGCCGGTTCTCCCCTAGCGTCCACCTTGCACACCTGCCATTTCTTAAGTTCAAACGGCGAGAACACCCTGAGGGTGGTTGTGCCGCCTGAACTCCACAGTGAGATGAAACGAGAGGGTATAACGATATGAATTTCAGGTTGGAATATGGCAACCGTTGAGGTTTACCATTTTCATTTCATAATAGCTCCCTCCTCACCCTCTGACTTGTATCAAACATTCTCAAATGAAAAACTACGTTATATTCTACACTTCAAATTCAACTTTCCACCGACTATGGTTTCAGATGTATGTACCATTATTAGAGGCACCTGTTTGTGGTGAAAATTTCTGCCTAATTTCGTCATTTAAAAAAAGTTATTTCGGTATTTTTTTGGTATTTTCATTTCATTTCGTCAATAATTTCGCTAAATTTCGTTTCCTATTTTCATCAATAAAAGGTAAAGCAAAGGGTCATTAATCGTAGCAGCGAAAAATTGTCTTTTATTTTTACATAAGTAAAGAAACATGAAAATTATAAATCTGATGAAAACGCGTGCTGTCACTACCATATTAATAAACTGCAGCTTAATAATAAATCACAAAATATAAGATTGAATCCACCGATCAGCAACAATTTCCAGCGCGTAATACACCGTCGCTCATGGATATATATCGAGGTGGTGTAGAATCGATTGCCATCGATTATCCGATTTTGTTGCCATAACTCGAATCGAATTTCCGCCGGTAACTTCAAATGATATGATTCCACACAATTTCGTCGATTATTCCTCGATTTGGCTTAAAGGGAAATTGTTTCGCGTTTTGAGCCAAATTAGTCAAATTTCGCAACAATTTCGCAATTTCGCGCTCTCCGAAAAATAGGCGCCTCTAACCTCAATTCCCTACATACCTTGATAATAGTGTATACATATATGCTGAAAACATGGTCGGTGGAGAGTTGTATTAAAAGTGTGGAATATTACGTTGTATTTTATTTGATAGATTTGGATGTTCAAGTGTTCCACCAAGTAACGCCTGAGACTTTTACTAACGTTCTGGATTCTATTTTTTATTTCCATCCATCCTTAATTTTGAGTAAAAGTGATCCCTTTCGGTACTGAAAAAAATCCATCGTAAGTTCACAATGCTGGAAAGTTTTGGGAGGTCCGGAAACTTTCCATGGTCGAAAAAAAAAGTCTCTGTGAAATTGAAATGCTCGCAAATCGTCCAAGATTTTCTGGTTAAGCAAGGCGCATGAAATACTTTCGTCATCAACTTGACTTGAGCTTGCACGAGTGCCCCTGAAAAAATTCAGCGAGATGTAACAATATCAACTAATCATCTTTTCCATAAAGCACACTTCAGAAGTTTCCATCACGACTCTTATGGCTAACATATGCTGAATTCTACCTTTTTGTTCAACTAGTTTAAAGGAATTGAAATATGTTACTTGACTTCACTATATGGAGCCTGGTGTATATTCCTACTAGGAATGATCAGAAACAATGGAGCATTTTACATCCTCCCTCTTTTAAAGGAACGAAATGAGTCTTAAGATGCTTTGATTGTTCGTAATTATTCAAAAATAATGGTTATGAGTTCATTTAGTATAGTTTTATTTTCATTATTAATCACGCGTCTATTTGCATCCTGTGGTTGAACGAATTTTGCCTCTCCAAAATAAATTCAACTTAATTGTAATGTCGCCTAAATTTGTTGCCAATCAAGGTCAAGAATAATCATGTGAAACCATATTTAATTAAATTCTCTTTGAACTGGTTTTTTTAAGCCATCCGTAAGTTAGTTGGCGCGAGGTCGTAAGCTATCGGTCCATTAATGTTTTTTCTCCTAGATGTATACCATCGCAAAGCTTTGCTACGCGTAATATTCCGCGGGGAGAACATCGTTCCTCAGTCGATAGAAATGTAGCGTCGAGAATAAAGAGAATCTCGAATGATTCTTGTATCATTTGATTGAAACTTAGGCTCGATGCTCGTGCGCATAGCAGGGAATGTAGTACTTATTCGCTCTGCCAGATGGCAGTGGAGGTGCTTGATCGTCGTTTCAGGCGGGCTTGTTCAAGGAAGCCTGGTGGCAATCTTCGTCACTAAACATTCACTCTCAGTTCTCGCAATGTTGAATGGAATACTCGGTGATTCATGTATCGGATTGTACATTATAAATGAGCGCTCTGACTGTTGTAATCGCTGTAATTGTTTCTGGTAATACGCTCTCGTATGCTTATAGTGAGAAAATATGCGCCTAAGTCCTTCGCTATGGCAACCCTTGGCGCTTTAGTTTAGCGCATAGAGTTATTAAGGTGAACTATTCTAGGTTTAGCGTATAGCATTATGCTTAAAATCTTCATGTTAACAAATATGATACATTATACATCATTGAAACGGGGATTTTTTTATAAAGTAAGAGGGAAAATTAAAATTTTATATCCGATTCGGAGAAATCGAGAATTGAATCTATTATTTTCTTTATGAATGTTTGCCCTGATGAATGAGTTCATTTCAAATTATATTTACCCTCCAAGGTAGAGTTGCTATCATTTGTATTAGACCTTCATTATAGGTTCTTTAATTAACTTTTTTTTTCAAACTAAATTACCAGTATCATACTTTTGTATTCTCAGCAATGCTGAACATTAAAAAAAAAATTACGTTGCATTTTCAAATATTTTCGATCACTCATCAGGAACTCTGGGACCCATAAACAGTCTCCATCTTTATAGTTTCGTTTCAAATGGCAAGTTGTACATACATACCAGGTCATTTATTTTTGCTTCCGTTTGGTAGCCATAGAGTGTACATATTGTACCGTTGTTCATCATTACCGTGCGAAGACAATTCAAAGTACATTTTTAGAAATAATCCTCAATATTTGTGAATTGTGTCAATTATTCATCATTATCATGACGCCTCACTATCTCTAGGTCTGACAGAAGCGATAAAATAAGAGATATACATTGCCGAACAGATAGGTCCGAAAACTTGACCCTTCCGCACACAACAAGTGACCACAATAAAAACTGAGTTCAAATAAATTCACTCCCATAATACACGTCACAATTCAACCTCCCCAAACCTTATCCCTGACATCTTTTCGCGGCTGGTGTCCTAAAACTCCCTGCCACACGCCCAAGCGGCTGCTCGCAGGGTAGTATGTAGATGTAGATTTTACATTTATATGGACAAATTTTTGTAGTACCATGACAATTCAACGTAAAGTTTTTGTAATAATCCTCGATGTTTATTAAATTATTTCCATTTTACACAATTATGGACAAATTATTAGGGTTCCACGAATATTGAACGTCAAGTTTTGGGAATAATTTTTAATATTTATGAATTATTTCCATTTTACGCATTTATGGATAAATCATTAGGGTACCACAATAATTTGACGTAAAGTTTGAGGAGTAATCCTGGATATTTATGAATTTTTTACATTACACATTTTTATGGACAAATCATTGCTGTGTCATGACATTCCCGCATATAGTACTACCTGTATGATACCATCCATTCTCTTCTTCAACTAATGGGCCGGTTTCACTTGGCTGTGCATCGTTTTCTACTCGAAATCTATGGGCTCGAAGGGGTTGGGGATGGACATGAAACCTTTGCAAGCGCTCCCTTAACACTTTGTGAAATGGCAAAGTAGGTTCACAGGAAATTGCATTGCAGGAAGCGAGCGGGGTGTGAAATGGAGGGAAAGTGAAATGTCAACGACAAGCGGTGATGTGTGTGTATTTGTAGGGAGGAGGGGGAGAGAAAAACTTCGTTTCCGCCGGGACCCCTTCTTTTTTTACTTCTCTCGAAATACACGCGCGGATCGAAAGTCATCCCGCGCTCTAGGACAATCCTGATGGAAACTGGTTGAAGGGCTGTCATTACTCACGGTGAGGTCATTCACTCCTTTTATACGCAGTGAGACACTCACTTGTCGTTGCCGTGTACGACAAGAGTTAATTTCACCGTGCCGTGTATTGTGAGAGTTCTTTTCAAACGTTAAGGGCACTTTCTGAACGTCACAACGCTTTTGAGCATTTCGTCTTTACACCTCCGATAGTTTTCGCAAACTTTTCGCTTATCCCCGCTTCTGGTCTAGAATTCCCCCTTTTTTCCCTCACCTTCCCTTCCTTCCTCATCATTAATATTTTCCAGACAAATATTGTTTCAATATCATACACTCAGAGCCATTAAGTCACTCCCCTTAGGTGTAAACATTGTCAAAAAAACTAAGTTTCGGCTTTTAGCTGTGGGAAAATGGGTTTCTTTCAATAATTTCCTCCGTAAGGTCCCTTAGACGTGTACAAAAGTGTACTTCTCCTCACTTTTTTGTATGGTAGTGAAACATGGTTCTGTCAGGATAGGCATAAGAGTAGACTAAACGCCGTGAATATGAGTTATCCAAGGAGTGTTTGCTGCAAAATTAGGATGGATAGAGTCATGAATGAGTGGGTAATAAATGAATGTCGGTTAGATGCTCCAGTAATGGACATATATGAAAGGAGTGTGCTTCGTTGGTTTGGCCATGTTGAGAATATGGATGAGAGTCGAATAACGAAACAGGTATATAAGAGTGAAATTAATGATGTGAGAGGTAGAGGTAGGCCGAGAAAGTTGTGGTTGAATGTGGTTGAGGAAATTCTTAGGAGGAGGAATATTAGGAGTTTTAAAAACAGGAGGGCGTGTATGAAGCGGTGTGTGGAGTAAATGAGGCAAAGAGGTTTGCAAGAATGGGTAAGTATGGAGGAAATTATTGAAGCAGAGTTAGGTGTAAAAATATGTATTTATGAGTGAAACTTTGTGACTGTGCCTACCCCAAAAGGGAACGGCGTGATTGGTATGTATGAATGCGTGTCCCATCTGGACTTAAAAGTTCTGTCATCGGACCTCAACAACGTTCTTTCGTGGCGCCAGGAGTGGGGGCTAAAATTAAATGTTAGTAAATGCACAACAGTTCACCTCTTGCGAAAGTCATCACACAAATGACATACCTACACTGTGGCTGGAGTAAACATAAAATCTTCAGATAAGGTTAAATATCTTGGAATTTTCTTAACTTCTGATATAAAGTGGGGAACGCACATACAAAACATGCGGCACAGTATTAATTAAACTAGGTTTTGTTAAGCGTATAATAGGAAGATTCTCGGATGAAAAAGTAAAAGAGAGTAAAATAATTTTCTCTCTTGTTTTTCGTCGAAATTTTCATTTTACTCGTTAAAAATCTAAAGTTTGGATTCAGTGGACCTAAACCGTGATATTAATTTCGCTTATTCTATGGCAACTATGTGGAAACGGTTCTTCTTCATTCTTCCTAAGTAGTTGCACCATTTGAATTTGTTTTATTTTATGATTTCTCTTCAAATGAAATTGCTTACATTTCCTCTTGATTTCTTTTTTTACCCTCTCTAGATATGTGCAGCCTTCTGCTGCCGCTAGAAATTTCATTTCAGATGCTCAGAAATTAACAAAACTTTTCCGTAGAATATTCCCGGTTTCGTCGAATAGCCGACTTCATCATGATGGAGATATGAGGACCTGATGATGTCGACTATTCGAGGAAACCGGTCGTCCAATAAATATTCTACGCAAAACAAACAAACTTTTGTTAATTTCTGAGCATTTTGGAAAATTTGTACGAGGTTGAGGCTGAAACAATTGAATTTGTTCATTTCAGATGATGTATTGCTTTTTCCGTCACCCTTTGAGAGGCAAAAAAAGAATACTGACCTCTCAGTTTGATTGTAATGTGATCTATTATTTATTTTATTAGTCAACTTCCTTCAAAAACTTTCGGGGACTTCCGGAAAAGGTTAGGGTGGAGAGAGAAGGTGATATTTTTTGTGGGGAAAGGCGCTAAAAAAAGAAGGAACAAAAAATTGAGAGATGAACGGTTAAGGAAGGTAGGTGTGAGCGATTCTGAGGTGGGTGGCTGAGGATGTGTGGAGTCGGGGGATAGAAGGGCTTCGTAAGGGTGCGGGATGGGGTGGCAGAGTTGATTTTGGGCGGTTTCTGCCCCACCCCCTTTGAAACGTCATTTCCGGGACCCATGCCGGTGGATGGGGGCCGGAAAGAAGGCGGGGAGTTTTTTTCGGGGGCAAGGAAAGAGAGACTGCTCTTTCGAGAGGGCATCCTCCCCGTCATGAGGGGTTGTTGTAGTACGTTCGAGGGGGGACCAGGGGAGGATTGGCCCACGGCCTGGATCAAGGGAGCCTCAATCAGTGACGTATATAAATCTACATACTACCCTTCGAGGCGCCTTAAGGGCGTGTGGCAGGGGGTGTTTGGTCATTAGACGTGTAAAGATGTAAGGTTGGTAGGTGAAATGGTGACGTGTATTATGGGAGTGTATTTAGTGGAGCTCAGTTTTTATTGTGGTCGCTAATTTTGCGCGGAAACAACAAGTATTTGAACCTATCTGTTGGGAAATGTATCTCTATTATTATATCGCTTCTACCAGGCCAAGAGATGTAGTTAGGCGTCATGATAATATTGTCTGTGTCGCTCTGAAACACACCAGTTTTGAATTTCTCAAGCAGTTTAAGCATAGCATGTAGCCTCCGAGTCTCAAAGGGCTCCCACCTCTATCCTTCTAATAGTTGTGAAACACTATATGTTCGCTCGTGGCAGTTTTTAGCGAAGCGTGCAGCTTTCTTTGTATTTGATTAATTTTTTGGATAAATCTTTATGACCAGGGTCCTAAATGCTCGCGGCGTATTCGAAGTATAGCCTACCCTGAGCTAAGTAGCATCTCTCTTTGACCTTTTCATCCGAGAACCTTCCTATTATACGATTTACAAAGCTAGTTTCTTTAATCATGTGCCGCATGTGTTTTTATGTATGTTCCTCACAATATAAAAGCGGCTGTTAAGGTATTTCCAAGATATTTAACTGTATCTGAAAATTTTATATTTACTCCACCCACAGTGAAGATACGGCATTTGTGTGATGACTTTCGCAGGAATCTAGACTTCCCGGGTTGTTCCGGCCGTTTCCTTCCTTTGGGAAATACTTATGTATTTTTCTCGCCAACCATAAGATTATCAATGATGATTCTTACTATCAAAATATATTCTGCTTGTTATATTGTTCTCTAAATAAATATTTTAAAAATCCGTTATTGTTATATGTTCTTACTGTAACTTTTTAAATTTCGGGTTAGCTGAATTCTACTCTTATTTCTATTAATACCAAAATAGCTCCGTAAAAAGTGCAACAGTTTCTTATTCATTTTGCGAAAATATAATTGTCATTCTTCTTTTTGCTAATTATGTTCGATGATTTTTCAAAGCAAAATAGTTGATTATAGTTCAGTATCTATTTGCTTGTTTCACAATACTACATGAATCACATTGAAAGTTTCCATAATACTTATTTGTATTTTTAACTCTCGGGATTGCTGATGGTTCTACTTTTAGTTCAGTTGAAAGAAGCGTTTTAAATTTTTAATGGCAGAGAAGACCTTGAAAAAATTGCCGACTGGTGCGGGCCGCCCCGTGACTTCACCCCCAGCTACGTCTTTGGCCTGATAACAGTGACGTGACGAAGAGCATTTGGGAACCGGTCATAAAGATTTGGCCAAAAAGATTAACAAAATACGAAGAAAAGCTGTACACTTCGTTTAAAACTCCTACGAGCGAACGTCTAGTGTTGCACAAATTTTAGAGAGGTTAAGGTGGGATCCCCTAGAGACTGAGATTACACACTGGACTTAACTTGCTTGAGAAATCCAGAACAGTGTGTTTCAAAGCGACATAGAAAAGTTTGTCATGACGCCTCACTAATTCTCTAGGCCTGATAGAAGCGATAAAATAAGAGAGATACATTGCCGAACAGATAGGTTCAAAAACGTTTTCTTTCCGCGCGAAATAAGCGACCACAATAAAAACTGAGCTCCATTAAATGCATACCATAACACACGTCACCATTTCACCTACCAAATCCTTATCCCTTAAAACTTTACACGGCTGGTGACCTAACACCCCCTGCCACACGCCCGTGCGTTGGCTCGCAGAGTAGTATGTAGATGTAGAACAATTGAAAAGCTAGAGATTTGGAGAGTACACCTTTGAAGGTGTAGTAACGTGGTCAGGCAATAGTTAGTGGGGGTTTCATTTATGCCGGGAGAAGGATGAGAGAATGGAGGCGAAAAGAGTCTCAGGAAGTTCTCTCTCCCTTCTACGGGGAGTGGGCACCTGAACGGGTTAGCTGATAGGTTCGTTCGGAGCGAATTTGCATATGATTTACGTCCCGCTAGCTTCCCTTCCCGTCACTTGAAAAAAAAACACGCGGACGAAGATTCTCTGTCTGTTATTCGTACAGATGAGCTCGCCGACAGGTTGAATTAATGGAGTAATCTCGAGAAGAATAGGCGAAGAGTTGACGCTGAGAAAAATATTTGTGTGCGAGCATTCTCGGGAAGAGAGGATGAACTTATCAAGCGAAGTGACTGTGGAAAGAAATTATATCAGGTGTGGAAGGTTCGGGGAAGACTGATGAAGAGGTCCTTCAGATTAATACGAATCTTTTCAGGAAGATATATACAATATCATCACGCCATATCCTAAAGGGGTAAGCAAAGTACGGAGAACTCGGTTACTTCTGTCAGGCCTAGGAAATTCGCTCTCTTTATATGATTTCTTCCATTCCACTCTCTCAGCATTCCCAAACCAACGAAGCACTCAATAAAAGAAATTGCGATGAAGAGATACAACTGTACACGCGGATCGTTGGCGCACTACTGCATGCTGATCTTGGTATTATCAAAGAACATAATAACTGAGCGACAAGGAATAATTTTCTGGTGTATGTCATCTGGAACATCGATCTATCGACTACCAGAATTCGATTTTAAAGACTTCCGATTCGAGATGGTGTAGCTACAGTTTGCTACGTAGTGAATTAACTATTATTCTATTCTTTGGCTTCGGTAGTGCGTATCCGGTGTTGTTGATCGTTTATGTTTCATTGCCATTGATATTTGCTATGAAAAGTCTACTCAGATCGATTTTACTCATAAGTTAACATTAGGTTCTCTGGAATACAATTTCATAATTCCGCTACAAACGATTAATCTGGTCAAATAACGTGCGAGGGAAAGATAATCGGCCCTGTTGATTCACTCCGACTAAAAAACTTTAAAAAAACAAGAAAATTTACTTTGGTTTCCCAATATGTCTCAGTATATAACTGTACGAACATAAAATCTGCCCCGTGACGGTAAGAGAAGTTGCATCTCGTTTACCTAAGCAATCTCGTATGGCTTGATTCTTTTTCCCGGCGAAGGAATGAATCTTGTAGCAAGGTTATCTATTAAATGGCAGTCCTAAGTGGTTGAATGCATTTTTTCGTGCTCAATCTAGTAGGCATTCCATTCAAAAGAGGCACATCGCTGGATATCCCAGATGCCAAATGAGTTGCGTTGCATTTTCTGCTAATGGAAAACCTTCCGTGGGTAATCAAATCATCATCCCGTGAGCAGTCATGCAAGGCATGCTAAGGAAACTGATGGCATGTTGTGTTAGAGATAATGAAGGCCTAAAATTCAAGTGTGAGTGCGGTTATTACATGTTCTGGGTCTTACTCTATGGAATTGTCATTACCTCTCGCGAGGTAATTCCACGAATAATCAGAATATCGCATTCCAGTACCTCAACCCCGAAGTGAAAGTTCTTCCTCCTTACTGGTTTAAATTTGGCTGGAAGTTGGGTTTGCGTTTGGGGTCACCGGACCATGATTGACCGCAGACGAGCTAGTTTCTTGATTAAAAGGCTTGAGTAGTGCTGGGGCCAACTATGGACCGACGGATTTATAGGGCATTTTTTGCCTAACTTTGGTTCCAGCGTGTGTCATTCAGAGAAAATTAAGATGAGAATTATCGAGTCGAGAAGAGTCGCGGAAGTGTTATTAAAGTGGCTGTTACATATCGAGAAGGTTTTGAGAGAAGACTATTTCAAAAGAATTAGTGCGAAGCGAGCCAATGTGGAAATGTAGGTTTTTGAGCCCTAGTATTTGAATTGCTCAATATCCCCGGTTATATAGAACGAGTTTGTGGAGTGAGGATTTGGGAAAAGATCTCCACCTTTTGTAAATGCATAGTGTACGTTTGAAGGACTATGCATATTTTTCTATAAACTAATGTACTGAAGGGGAAAAGTGTGTCAAAGCCTTTGGAATTAAGTTTTGGGAACGATTGAGGCGTCTATCGAAAAGGAGATTTAACCTTTTTCATCGCAACCGTGTGAAGTGGTCAAATTTATGGAAACGGGACTATGGGATGCGGAAAAATGCACCGGTTAAATATTAACGATTGCCATCTTTCGCATGAATATGACCACTGGCATATTTTTCACGAGTTTAAAATAGCTGTGAAACGCATAAAAGTCGACTAGAAGGAAACCACGGAAGTACTATTTGCTCACTTTTTGTTTTACCCTTTTCGAACCCGAATTGCGAGTCTGGACGTGGGATGAAAAATCTCTCGAGGTGACCTTTCCATTAACGAGATCGTCACCGCTTGTAAAACACGCGTGAGGATCGTGGAAGATGACTCCATTCCCTTTCCGCCCGGGTCGAAAAATTCACGCGGACCGGTCTCGCAGCCTTGTGGTACACCGCTTCTCTCTTTCTCCCCACCCGGCAGAAGAAGAAGAAGTGGCAGAAGAGGAAAGCGGGAGGCGGGGTGGGAAACGGTTTTTTGGCATGCGGGCTGTGGGAGGGGGGGGTGGGGGGTAGGATGAGGTGAAGGTTGCCCTCGCGTGCGTAAGAGTGGAAGCCTTGGAGGGGGAGAGGTTGTGAGGTGGAGTGAGAGGAGAGAGAGAGGTCGTGCGTAGGGAAATCACGGCGCCTCCGTGACGTGTGGCGGCGATGGCCTGAGCCGCGGCCGGTTCATCGGCCGGACACCGTCCAAGAGCCTCCGGGGTCCTCTCAGGGAGGTGGAGAGGCAAGGGTGGTGAGAAGAAGATTGAATGGGCTTGTTGCGAGAGGGGGGGTGGGTGGGTCGAGCCGTGGTGGGGATGGCCGGTCGGATGGCATGAATGGGCGAGTTTATGTGTTCCTTTTTGGCGGGAGTTGGCTCTCTGCGAGTGGAGAGGGGGGGGGGAATCGGTGGCGCTGGCTCCTTCCTTGGAGGATGGGGATGGGGAGGGAGAGAGGAGGCGGACCCCGCGCTCCCAAGGGATGCTGGGCAACGCGGACGAGAGCCCGGTGGGGTGGGGTCCGCGCGGACTGGTTTGTCTGCCTGATGATCACTTATACAGAATGAGGTCCCCACTTCCCTCAAGCCTCCTTCGTTCACCTCTCTCTCTCTCTTTCCTTTTTCTGCCTCCTCAGCCTCAATCCCTTCCTCTTTATTATCCGCGATTGTTTTTTTTCTTGTTTTTTTTCTCCTCCTCCTTCAGTTGTATTTTTTTTACGCTTCTGCCCGGAGGGTGTTCTTCTTCCCTCTCGCTGAGGGGTCATGGTTTCTCCGAGGCTCCGTCAGGTGGTGCAGGCGGCGCTCGCTTATATTCTTCCTCTTTTTCCTCCTGTTTCTCGAAGTAAGTGATGCGCGCGCACTGAGATTGCGCCCGGCTCATCTTCCCCGGTCGTGTGACGCCTTAATGGAATACGTTAATCAGGCTCTCCTCGGGTGGTTAGTTGGCGTTTCTCTAGTCTCCGTACCCTTTAAGGTGTTTAGTTTTTTTTATTTCGTGGGGAATTATGTAAATCTTTGCTTAGTTTTCTCGGTGGAGGATGGTTAATGGCTTCCGGCGGTAGGCGCGCGTATTCGATTCTCTTCGCTCGGCATTATGCTTTCTAGTTTTTGTGCGGCCGGATTACCGTGGCCCTGATTTTCCGATGAATTAATCTATTTATCATGAGAATCTAAAGCAGCGGTTTAGAATAAGAAGGAAAAAACACTAATTCATGCAATCGCACTTACCATTTCCGTAAGTCTTTTTGTGACTAACCGCTGCGAGCAGACAATAAATAAACGGATGGAAAGAATCATAAAGCACGGTGGCATACGAAACTGGTATAGCTTGTACGTACGTGAAGTCAATTTAATGTGTTGGCCAAACGTAGGACCCTTACGCAAATAGTGGACGTGGTTCCTCATTGTATTCTATTTGTTCGAGATGAACGTTTCGACACAAAGGCGTCATCCTGAGGTACCTCTGTACCTTTAAAAATAAATTTTGGAATAATACCAAGTGTTCTTTGCAATCAGCGAATGTTGATTTTTTTAAATACCTTATAGCCAAAAATTCTGTCCGAGTTTTTCCGTCAGAGTAACGTGGAAATTTAACAATTGGGGATAACAACAAAATTGAATGATAAAGGGAAAACGGAAAAAAAGTAAAATTGTTTAAAAATTTATTAACAACTGTTGCCTTTACGTTGTTGAATATATCTATTATGAATAAATTCAACTGTTCCACGCAAACCTTTGAACAACCGTGGTAGTTGCTATGATGGAGACACCTCACCTAGGTCACCTTAGAGACTACCATCGTTGTTTAAAAGCTTGTGTAGAATGATGCAAAGAGCACTAAGTATTATTCCAAAATTTATTTTTAAAGGTACATAGGTACCTGAGGATGACGCCGTTGTGTCGACACTAACTGTAGATACCTTTAAAAATAAACTTTGGAAAAACATCGTGTTCGTTACATCATGATTAATTTCCACGAAGTTACGCCTGAACTCTCCGAGTTTGTGAAGAATATTTGAAGTTGTTTTTTCTTGACATAGTTTTAAAACGTCTTAGTGCGTAAGCATTTTGATGAAATCTCGTATCCAACAATGAGTTACAAAGTTACAATGATTGAACAAATAGTGATTTCCCTCTTTCCATGAGAAATAAAGTATCATCACAGTGGTATCTGTTTTACTCGGGATTGTTATGATCGAACTCTGAATTTGAAAACATTAAAAATCTGGTTGCTCGTGAAAGGAGACCAAATAAAGTTTTTCCTTCAGCAAAGTAATTAAACTTCGTTGAATATTTATTGTGTAAAACGCGTGGGTGATGAGGGAAATAAGGGGTTTGCGGCAAAGAAATGTGTACTGTTCACCATGAATATTTGTAGATATTACAGCAATTACTTACAAGTTTACTCTGTAATTCTTTTAAATTATGCATTATATCGGTAGTTATTGCCTATTTAAATAACATTCGCTAATTAAGCGTAATTATTTTAACCAAAATTAGTCACAGTTTTAGAATATAAGGCCCTCTGCTCCCCGCTTCCTTATCCTCTCCTGAGTGTCATAACGGATAAGGCACTCATTTGATTCATAAACATTCCCTTCCTTAAATCCTATTTCTTCCCTCCCCCCCCCCCAAATTTTGGTTGGAGTCATTTCTGTACATACATTAATAGTCTGTTACATCTTTGAATGTCATTTCCTCATGGAGCGTAGATTAGGCAACATTATACCTCCTTCTCTTTAAAGTTATCCGTCTGCTTGTATTTGAAGAAAACCATCTTACCTCGATTATATAATGAGATGGATTATTTTGAAATTTCGTGTCAGACGACCGTATATATTTATGGTTGATATGATATAAATTGAGTAATTTATGTTCAACCCTAAGGTAGAAAGTCATGAGCATTTGATACAGTGATGGTTAAAAAATTTAATTTCTGATTAGACAAGGAGAACGTTCAACTTAAATATGATTAAACAAATTTTTACTGTCTCAAAATTTGTGTTTACTTATGATAATTCTGACTTTTATGAAATTCATACCAGATGTATTGAGATCAATTAATTGAATTAAAAATATTTCTCGAAATAATTTTCAGCCCTTAATACAATTATCGAATTATTTATTTGGTATGCTATATTTTTCTGGGTATTGACACTATAGATCGAGTAACAGTAGTCGAAAAAAATGTTGATCGGTACAACCCTATTTTTTTTGTACTCCCCGTTGTTTTGGCTCACCGGTCACATCAGTAATGTCAACACTCCGGTATTTTTGAAGCCTACTCTCAAGGAGTTCGATTTCGTCCCCAAAAAACCACTGATTTTTTTCCCAAATCTTCTCGAAACCCCTTTCCTCTCATTATTGCAGTGTCGCATTTCGTGCGCATTGTTTCTGCCTCCCCTTCCTGCTGGGCCGTTCGTTCCATTCACCCGCGCGCACCAAGGGGCACCGCCTCTTTTCCCTCCCATTGAGGAAACGTCTCCGACGGTGGAAAGGAGGAGGAATACAGAAAGGACTTCGATACGAATTACAAAAAAAGGAGCAACTTCGTCGGCCGCGGCACCCGGTGCCTATAACGGTCCGCCTCCCCTCCTCCTCTGTCTTCTCAATGAGACCAGAGTTTCGCAACCTCCGGCGCCACCGAGACTTGCTTTCTCTCGATGTATACACCCAACAACTTGGCTCCCTCACCAGCCCACCCAACCGCTAACCTTTCGTCCAACTTTGGTTGGCTCCTCACAGGGTCGATCTAGGACCGAAGTGACAGGTTTCACCTATCAAAACGTGATATAAATTAGCAATTTTCTTTGGAGATGTGATGTTGACCGTTCCATAATGGTAGAAGTAAACTACTTCCATTATGGGCCAGTTAAAATGATATTTAAACTTAATGGTTGAAGGCTTAACTTTGTGGAATGTATCTACTGACATGACTAAAAAGAGAGAACTCTTAGTATTTTCCACACTTGAAACTTTAATTCCCGACCCAGGTTTCGACTGCCTTGCAATCATTTTCAAGGTACATATACATGGCATGCGACTTAATATATAGATAAGTCGCATGCCATGTATATGTACCTTGAAAATGATTGCAAGGCAGTCGAAACCTGGGTCGGGAATTAAAGTTTCAAGTGTGGAAAATACTAAGAGTTCTCTATTTTTAGTCATGTCAGTAAAATGATATTGTTAGCTCCAGTTGATTGAGGTTTATTAGCTTGACCCAAGTTTCGATACTTCGTATCATCTTCAGGTTGAAAGATGACATGAAGTGTCGAAACCCTGGTCGTGCTAATAAACATCAAGTAGAGTTAACAAAATTATTTTTATTAGTTCCATAATGGATAACTTCCACAAAGCAAAGCCTACAATCCCTTCCCTTGTGAAAACACTTCTAGTTTTCCTGCAATAAATAATAACAGATGTTATGATGTAACTTATAAAATATGGTGGAAAGAAATTACTAGGAACTTCTCAATTTATTTTATTTTTTAATGATGATCGATCTCTACATATATGCGGCACTATCTAGGTAACATTAGGTAATTTCTTTTTGCAATGCTAAACCTCGCAAAGTTCCACCAAGTGTCACCTGCATCCATCATTTTAATTCTAAGATAGTTTTCATCCTCGATTGCAAATTCGGCGGTGCCAGGGGTGTTTTTCCGCTGGATTGATGTTCTTCCGCCTGCATTTTTGGCGTTTGCTGGCATAACCCTCATGCCGTCCACATTCGGAGGCTCCGTCAAAAGGTTTTAACTGTAAGCTATAGACCTGTAAATCTAACCCAGCTTTCATGATTTTCTACATACTGTCAAATACTTTTGCGCATCTTTTGCTTCAGTTCCCCTCATGCATTGACTCATTCACGCCGTCCTTTGTTAGGAGTCTTTAGAATAATACTCAATATAGTGTTTCTTCTCTTTAGAATCCCTCCCACCGTATGTAAATGGATTTCTCAGTCTGCCTCCTCCTCTATCATAAATCTGCTTTGTTAATCAGGTGTAATACATTCTCTTGGTACGGCCGAGCTAGCTAAGTACGCCAAGGAACGTACATTTATCGAACGGTAACATTCTTCTGAAATTAATGACGACCTAGAGGGAAGAGAAAGTAACTTCGATAACTTAACTGTATTCAATAATCAAAGACACGTTGATTATCACAGTGACGAGTGACTTTGAATTGAAAGGCTTTAAACTTACACGTGCATTTTCTTGTTATTCTATCTTTACCTCCAAACCAATTGCGTAATTGTGAAAATTATTGTGAAACGAGTAAACATGATTTTCCTTCTTTCTGCGAGAGAGGGATGGCGTCAGGCGTATTTCATCTTATTTTCATCTCGCTCTCCTTGTCTAATTTTTCTGAAGAGGGATAAAAGCTGCGATTAGTTTTATATTTTCCCGTCATATCCCATATTTCTCTTTCCCATGCGCTTGAAAAATTTCGAACGCGTCCACAAGTGTCAGTGATTTCATCTCGTGTTCTATTTTCAGTCCACCCAGTGTCAATTACCTCATATTTCCTGTCCTCAACTCCCGCGCTCGTTTCTTTTATCCATACTAATTGCTCTGTACGGGTCATACTTCCGAGAGTTCCACTCAAATCCTTGTCGGCAACTCGTCACCGCTTTGTGCCTGATCGCAGGGGAAGCCTTTAATGAAATTAGTCGCCATTCTGGAATAGTTTTGTGACATCCGCGTCCGAACCGCTATTTCCAACGAGTGGTCGCGTTTCTTATAAGAAAATGTGACCCGTGGATTAAGCTTCATTCTATCATTGTTTCTTGTTATCTAATCTTATGATATAACGAGGCTGTGCTCGGTCTTCAGGCAGGATTTGCAATTCCAATGTAATTTAGATAGCGTGTAATTGGGTTTCTCAATCATTTTTAGCCTGCGGTGAATTAATTAAATATCTCTACATATCTCAAGACTAATTACTGAAATTATGCCTGATTAAAATTCACTTCCATGTCCTCTAACCATTCTCGTTCGTCCCGTCTATTCTAGTTGTTTTCATTTACTCGTGCACTCTGATGTTAGAAATGATAGATATGGCAGTGCATTTACCATCTATTTACTACACGGTAAGCTGTCGGGGAAATAAGTGAGACAAACAGAATGCAACCCAAAATATTGGGAACACAATTTCCCAACAGAAAGTTAAAAAATGATATCAAGAAAGAAAATAGTCTGAAATTTTTAGAATGTTTTCGAATTGTGTTTAGATAAAAACATCTGGCGCCTACTTGTTACCGAAAACCCAAAACTGTTTTATTAATTCCTTTTGGGTCGTTTTGATGCTAGTTTGAACTCCGGTATGGTTATTGTTCGTGTTCATGCGCGATAAAAGCTATTGCCTACATATAAAAATTCCTGAATCGGATAGGTACGATCTTCAAAAAGTGCTCCAGTAAAAATCTTTGGAAGTGGAGAAAATCATCTAAACCGCGATTAAAAAAAATACTCATGAAAGCATTTCACAACACACTACTGCGCGGGTCTATTCCTTCAAATAGAGACTGAATAGCATAGCTTGAAGACTAGTTGCTGCGTAGCAATTTATTCTTATTATATCTAGGATTCGTTTGATGGAGTAGGAAGTACTTGGCAACATTAAGTGTATCTTAGATTAGGCCCATTTGATTACCAATGCTCAACTAAAATGATTTATTAGTAACTCTATGTGGTTATTTTAATACTGTTTTGAATGTGGAAAGAAATGTTACATTGCCCTGGATACGCAGAGAGAAGATAATGTGAAGAGACTGTAGGCATTTGAGATGTGTTTGGAGAAAAATAGGAAAAGAAAGACAAACTTGGAATTGCTTCGCATGGTAGTTGATGAGAGAAAACTACGGGATGAGATTTGGAGAAGAGAAAGAAGGTGGTTGGAACAGGTAATGAGGGGCGAATTGATACTGAAGGCTGTGATACAGGGGAGGGTGCTGGGTTTGCTGGGAAAGAAAGAGAATAAGCTTGGTGGACGGAATGAGGAGGGTTTTGTGGCGGGATGAAGAAAGAAATTGAACAAAGGTTGAATTGCCCTCACATTTGAAAGTGAAAAGGATTTTTATGTCTTCCCATTTATACCTAATATCACCAGTAGATTGCCGTGATAATCATATTGGCATGAGCTGTTCGTTGCAGTTTTCACCCTGTGCTAACCTGGGCCTGTTTTTTCAATTATTGTATGTAATTTGCTGCCTACTGTTGGCTCTATCACTTGCAATTAATTTGTTTATTTTATAATTTTATTGTTCACCCAACATGAGAAACATATAGGGTATAGGGTAAACTCATACACAGTTTAATCATTAAATGAAGTACAACAGTCAAGGCTAGCTGAATAATACATAAAATTTTATATATTAACAGTGTTCATATTAGAAAGTGATCATTTTTCTCTTAGGAAATATTTTACAATTTTGATAACATTCCTTGCGTATATCCTTGCGAAGCTTTTCTTTTGATAAGTTCATATTCTGCTCTTAATAACATGTATTGTGAGAAGCGCAATATTCTATGAAATGGTTTATTCTTACAATATTTAGTCTTTATATCTCTTATGTAAAAGTCCTTTTTTGCTTCCCTTTCTTTGTTGGGACTATAAAATTAAATTTACCAACTAATTCTACAAATTTACCTTTGTTAATAATGTCATATAGGAAAAGTAAATCATCCACAGGTCTTTCACTCATTGCTTGAAGTTTAAACTCTTTCAACATACTTCAAACTCTTTCAACAACTTTTGATTTTTCCACTGAGAATTTCACGCAATTGTGTGATCACTAGCGGGTGACTCCGTTGAAGTAACTGCGCGGCTAGTTCCGTAGTTCTTTGAAAATGCCTTTCAGCATAGTTTTGTAGTGTACTTATTTTTCAAACATAGGATAGGCATTTTAGCGTACATAACACAATTGCCTCAAAAATCTTTTTTGGACTCTCTCAATTATTACATCAAATTTCTTCAAATGCGGGATCCAAATCACAGAACAATATTCCAATTCGCTTTTAACATATGAAAAGTACAAAATTCTGTTGCTATATTTTTTATAGCAAAAAAAACTATTGCTTCTCCTCGTAGTTCATTTAAGATCTTCGGAATTTTTTTTCTTTTTTTCTGCACTGGATTCTCCCACTGAATGCACAGATTCTCTTCTGATGCTCGCTTGCAGCTGCCTGTCATGCGTCTGCGTCATTCGTCGGGCTCATCTCCCGCCGCAGATAGCATTGCCCGAAATACTTGCGCGGAGCTGGACTCGGACAAGGGGTTAATGAGGCGTGCGCAACTTTTTCCAGCCACCGCGAGCAATTCTGATGTTTCTGGGTGGTCCGACCTGAAGTGATATTACCTTCCGCGGCGCTCGCGCGGCGTAAAATTCTCTCCGAGTACATTTTTTATGTTCTTCATTCATTCAAACGGCCAGTTGCATATCTCGTTGGCCCTGCGGTGGTTACTGCCGTGACTGTTGAGGTTATCCTTGGCTAGTTTCCTGAATTAGACCCCAATGAGTGAGAGGAAAAAAATACGATTTCCAGCGCCAAAATGAATAGACCCGTGAGGGGTTGATTGATCACGGACTCCGGAAATAGTCCTGAGGACAGTGTGGACGGCCCTTTTGGAAGCTGAAGACCGTGGTTGAAGCCTTTCGTATGATCCTCCATAGCCGCTTACGAAACATTGTGAATCTCTTTCTAGTATTAGTGTAAATTTCTCGGGCTCGCCACCGGGTAAGATTTTTATAGATAGCCGACGTTTCGGGTTCCGACTCGTCACCCATTCTCAAGGCTAATGATGCTTGTTTAAAAAAGATTGTTTAATTTGGCGCTAGGCGGGGCGGGATTGGTCGAGCCCCGATTGTTGTATTGGAGGACCGTTGACCAGCGGGGACTTAGCTCTGGTGTTCTGAATTCTTCTCAGAATTCTATTCCAAGAGCTGCTGATCGTATAACCAGTATCCCGGTTGAAATTCTTCCTCTCCAACCTTTTTCTATTGCCTCTTTGGTTAAGCGATCCCAAAATTGTCCGGATCGCCAAAGAACAGTCGTGTCATCCCAAATGATCATATGGTCCCGACTCAGGCTATGCTCAACTACTGCTGATTTTTCCGGTTGACCAAGCCGGAAATGCCTACGGTGTTCCTTCAGACGAGTGGATATAGTTCGCCCCAGTCTTTCTAGTATTCTTTTTGCGTTCGTACTCGGGGTAATTTTATTTCGTTTCCAATTCCCCAACCAAATTTCCTTTATTTTACTCGGGAGGAGTTTGTGTTCTTAGTAAAACTGCGCTGAATTGGCGGATATCAATCGTCATGAGTTGCCGTAGATGTATTTAATTGATCAAATTTACTGTTAATTTTATACTGGTATCCTCTGCTTGTGATAGCCAGTTTTTCAAATAATGAAGATGATGATGTGAGTTAATGGATATATTAGAGAGCGGTGATAGCGAACTGTGTGCAATAGATATACGGTCTATTTAGCAATGACAATACCAACTTTGTTTCAGGGATAGAAGGATAACTTTGCAATTCCAAATTGTAAAAGATTTATTTACGACCGGTTTCGCCGCAGTGCAGCATCATTAGGTGATGATGCTGCACTGCGGCGAAACCGGTCGTAAATACATCTTTTACAATGTGGAATTGCAAAGTTAATCCTTCTATCCCTGATATCAAGGAATTCCACCGAGTGAGGTCTGAAACCATCGTTTAACTTTGTTTCAATCCACATATTTTTTTATTGATTCGACTAGTTTTTTCGCTGCTGCGTCATCATCAGGTACGCCTGTAAGGATTAAATTCAGGTACCTGATGATGGAACAGTAGCCAAACCAAGTTGTACCAAGTATCAAAGTAGTAGTTGTAACATTAAAAAACTCGGTGGATTGAAACATAGTTGGTATTTTCATTCATAATTCAAAAATGGACTTCCACAAGGTTACGCCTGAAAGGATTGAGTTCAGTAATACGGTCAATGAATTTGCAGCGTGGACTTGGACTCAAATAAAACTAGGGCCAGTGTTATCATAATCTTTCCATGGCTCTAGTGATTCAAAAATGGGATGTCCGTCCTTCTCATATTTACCTGTTTCTTAATATCACCGTTCTCACATTGCAGAGCAAGTTTTGCATGAGCAGAGATTTCGAGAACTAGGAAACAGTTATATGGCAAAAATAAATGAGATGAGCGAACTTTGATTCTCATAAAAACTCACCGTTTTGTTTGCCATGACGACAAAAATAAATAAACCGTCGTTCAAGTTTCACATGTTGCTTTTTACCACCGAATTTTCTTCCTCTTATTATTTGCTCTCACCGTTAGAGAGCTAGACCTGTGTGCAATAGTAATACCGTCAATGAATTTGGAGC
This sequence comes from Ceriagrion tenellum, assembly GCA_963169105.1. Lineage (NCBI taxonomy): Eukaryota > Metazoa > Arthropoda > Insecta > Odonata > Coenagrionidae > Ceriagrion > Ceriagrion tenellum. The sequence goes on from OY720643.1 coordinate 69,738,025, forward strand.
GAGGACTGTAACTTAAGGCAAACCTGGGCCAACGCTATCATAACCTTTCCATAGCTCTTGTGATTCAAAAATGCGATGTCCGTCATTCTTATTTTCACCTGTTTCTCAATATCACCGTCCTCACATTGCAGAGCAAGTTTCGCATGAGCAGTGATTTTGGGAAGTGAGGGACAGTTATGTGGCAAAACTAATAGAAATGAGCGGACTCGGATTGTTTGCCACGAAGACAAAGATTAATTAGCCGTTGTTCAAATTTCACAGGTTGCTTTTTTCACCGAATTTTCCCTTTGTCTCTCGTTATTTGCTCTCGCCGTTTGAGAGCAAGTCGCAAGAGCAGCGATTGCGATCGGTGAACAGCTCTCAGGGAGCACGCGATGGCGACAACTTGCAGGAAACGTCCACGATCGCATGGCCATGGATTCTAAATCCTCCCGTGGTTAATACGCTCCGAAGCCTCTACTACCTCCTCCTCCAACCTCCCCCACCCTCCCGCTCTTTCCATTCATCCGTCGCCTTCGGGGACAACCGCCCCCTTTCCCCCTCCTCCCTCCCGCGATCGGCCGGCGCGGTAGTCGGAGGGTGGTTGGCAGGGGTGTGGGGGGTTGTTGAGTTCAAAAGGGGGAGTGTGGGAGGTGCGGGGGGGGGGGGTGATGTAGGGGGCGGAAGAGAGAGACCCCGTAGTGTGGTGGAGGGGGGCGGGCGAGGGTAATAGCTGTGGAATTGGTAAGGGGAGGGGGTTGATACGCGTGGAGAACAGGTTATGCATGTACCGGGGAGCTGTTTTCTTGAATGGAGCTGGCGGTGGAGTCGGGGGTCGGGAAACGTGGTGGGGGCAGCCTCGACGGGGGCCGTGGGAATGGACCACGAGCGAGATTTTCGCTTCCTCCCCTACTCCTTCGACCTGGAATCGCGGGGAGAGCGATGTGTGTGTGTGGATGTTTTTTTTGGTCATTCCTCACATTTTTTTTATTTATATATATATATATAATTCCTCCGCCCTCCCACTCCGCCACTCCTGCCGGAAATCGCCATTTGGGCCCTCCCACTCCTCACCCTTCTCGTTTTAGTTTGCGTATTAATTCCCCCTTTTCCTCCCCACACCACCTTCCTCTTTCTCTCCATTCGAGGAGATCGGGGTGGCGTGGTGTCTAGAGCAGTGGAATCCTATCCCGAGGGCCCGGATTTGAATCCCGGTCGTTGTGGAGGTTTTTCCAAGTGAAAATCTCTTTCACTAGCACTTGTTTGGTGCTTTTATGGTATTGTTAAGTTTACACTGTAAACCCTTGGCGCCTGTCGTTTACGGTAGGCAAGCTTACGGAGCTTTTTTCGTGGTTTATATATTTTATCCAAGTATCATTTTTGTTCAATCATCTGTTAGAATTATTACCATGTATATCTCGAAGGGATTCACAAATCCAGTGTCCTCGAACGTTTTTTATAGGTTTTATTGTATATGCGTTCATATTGTATGCATCAGAGGCGATGAAAATTGCACTGGTTGAAAGAATACGGTAGGTTTAAGTTCTCATCGTCAAGATCTCGTGAAAAAAGTGTGTTCGATTCTAGCCTTTTGATCTCGTAGATGTGTACAAAAAAGGGTCAGCCTCGCACTCTTTGTGGCTGCGGACGCGGAGCGTGCAGCCTTTTGACGTCTCAATCAGTAGCACGCGTCTGTGGAATAGGTTTAGTTAATGCCCGTGATGAAATATGGTAATGGGAATAGTCATATGTGTAGTGGCCGTTAACTTCCACATTTGTTTTCATATGTAATTCATCCAAGAAGTGAATGGACGTTTATCGTCGAGATCTCTTCATTCTCTCAAGAAATATCTGTCCCGGAGACACGTCTAAAAGTTGAGAGAAACAGTAAAATAGAACGGCTGTCTGTCGCAGTCTAGTGCCAGTCGCAGTTAGGACTTTAATCCAGAAAAAACTTAGTATTGGTATCATGATACACAAAGTATTAATGACAAATATGAAGAATGAAGGCATTAATTGGAAATAGACAGCTGCTGTGCTGAAAGAAGATAGGACTACAAACCAGGAAACAGTATGTGAAAACATTCGTGTGGAGCATGGTAATATACGGATCGGAAGCATGGACCACTGGAAAGGCTGACCAGAAAATACTAGAAGCCTTCAAAACCTGGTGCTGGAGGCGAATGCTGAAGATGAAATGGACGGACAAAGTGAGAAGTAATAAACTTTACCGAAGAGTAGAAGAGGAAAGGACCATATGGAACATCATACAGAAAAGAAGAACAAGATGGATTGGACACACCCTGAGACACAATGGGTTTGTAATTAACGTAATTGAAGGAAAAATGGAGGGAAAAGTCCCCAGAGGAAGACCCAGGAATAAGTTCATGGATCATATAAGGAGGAAAGTACATAGGAAAAGATACCAGGAGGTAAGGCAACTAGCATTAGATAGGGAAGGGTGGAGGGCTGCAGTTAATCAATCTTAGGATTGAACAACCGATGAATGAAATGAATAGGCCTAATGAAGAAGGCTGTGACGAAACGTAACGCTCGGCTTGCTCATCTTTAGTCCACTGGGGCTGCCATACCCTACACGGCACTGAATTTAATAATGCTTCTCTAAGTAATGATATTTTTCACTCTATAAAACTACTAGATGAACAGTAATGGAGCGGAAATGGTACTAAGTTAATTATTATGGTGTTCTCAGCAACATCAGACCTCTAGCCTTATGGAGATAACAGCAGGAAGCAAATCTCGATAAGAGCTAACTCTGGCAACTAAATATGGAATGGAATTATACAGGTTCACTCATCTTCTCCCTGGGACCGGAACATCCGATGCACGGACTGGTCGCGGCCGGGGAGAGAGCGGATCTTTTCGGCACGAATCGGTCAATTGACGGGGTCAACTAAGCGAGACTAACTGTGAACGAAATGCGGTGGACGCGTCCGAGGTTTCGCTCGCTTTTTTCCGCTTCCGTCCCGTGTTCCATTGAGATAATACCATCATTTCCCGCGCGCGCGCACCTCTGTTGCTTTGCGCCGTTATCGTCAGAGTGGTCATCAATCTGGAGATTGGTTTGCTGCATTTGTCTCGACTCCCCTCTCTTCCTATTTTTTCTAATTTATTCCTCAATTAGTGTTCATGTCATCGCTCCTCATGATCAGCGTCCATTATTTGGTCTCCCGCGACAATTCTTCCCATCACCTTGGTTAAAGCATTATAAAATCAGCAGGGAGAATTTGGAATAAAGATTAATCGTAAGAAAATTAAAGGAATGCGAGGATGTTCATAAATGTGGAAGAGGACAAACTAGAGCAAGTAGAATAATATTATTTACCACGGTTGAATGTTGGAGGATATGTTGTGAGCGGGGTTTAGAGAGAGAGAGAGAGATTACGACTCTCCTTTGACCCTTTGCCTTATATGTGTGTGTATGATAATCCTTATGTGTTCGTGTATGTCCCTTAAGTGTAATAAAAACCAGTAAGCCGTATCTTTGTGTCATTATTCTACTCGACGCCTTGGCAAGATCCCAATGCACGTGTGAGGTCGTTGAATGACGGCACTCATAACAGAAAATGGACATCGTAGCCGATACGTAGAAGGAGAAATACCCTGCTCCCACTTTGTCATGAACTTAGATTTATGACGGGAACAGATGAAAAAATACATAAATATAATACAGGGGAATATTAATTCTATATAAATGCGCTATCGGCTCTATTGAAACAATCAGTTGTTCTCCAAAGTGAAAGGCGAATGGAGAAAGGAAAAGGAAAGAATGAACTCCAGTAAACATACATTTTTTACAAAATGTGTGTGTAAAATACAAATTTCGAGACTTGTATTTCCGAGATTACCTATTTAAGATACATATAATAATTGAGATTATTTAAATGTATGGAAGTGTTAAAAAATACGTATTAAATAACATTGATTTCCTGTTAATTTTTAAAGTAACCGACACATATTGTGTACCGAAAAATTTCGTTCTTTCTGTTTTGGTTTGGACGTACGTTTCCCAGTGTACTGTGTCTTAAGGTAGTTTGAGCGACATTTAATTTCACCTAGAGATCAATGAATTCAGTCTCATTTCAATGAAAAATATCTCACCATTCCAAAGATACCGAAATATCAGCCCCTTACCACACTACTTTCCGAGATATTTGACAAAATATACCAGCCTTTTACATGGGAAATGGTACGTTTTTACACTGCAGAGACACCCTATTTTAAAAAAAATGTGGAATTTCTAACGGGTAGACCTCGTCTAAAAACTAGCAGCCTTTAGGTTGTATGTTTTTTCAACCATTTTTGAAATGAATCATTGTCACGGCAGTGATTTTTTCATAATCACAAATAAACCTTACGCTTTTCAGGAGTTTGAAACGTACCGCGTGAAAAAAATGGTCAAGTTAAAGACTTATAAGGATATATTTATTTTGTTACTGAAAATATCAGTCATAAAAGTATACCATTGCTCTATTAAAAATTTAATATTTAATTCAAGCTTTGTACAGCTGCTGTAATTAAAACGTATAAGTTGGTATTTATATTTGGTCTCTATTATGACTAGGGAACTATCTCGCTCTAACTACCTTCAACGAATGGAAAGCCTCATTGTTGCAGCGTCGCGAAGTTACCCACGCACAAAAGCTCCCTACATCTTTCACGTTTCTTTCATCACCAGAGATGCGCCACTGTCGTTTAATCTGCGCTTTCATCGGGCTCACTTGTTTTCGAGAAGGGTTGTATTTCTTTTTTTCTCTCTCGTTCGAACCACAACTCTTTCTCTCGTTCCCTCCTTTCTCATTGTGGGGTGAGGTGGCGTCATGGTCAATTTTTTTTCCCGTCGCAGAAATTGGATTGCTTATTAATTTCCACTGGCCTCCTTCTGTTTCCCCGTCGTCGCCGGTCTGACGATCGGTTTTGTACCCGGTTGCAACTGTGGGCCCAGTTTAAGCGTGACTCATGCCGCTATACCCCGAGGCAGTCGGGCGGATAAATTGTCTTCACCCCCAAGTGGAGAGAGCAGATAATATGTAAGGAGTGCAAAAGAATTGGGAGCGTATATAACTTTGAAAATAATTCATAATTGCTGTTAGAATTTGCACCTGCCTTATTGACTCAACGTACTCGTTTGGGGTAACTTGCTGCGTACGCATTGAAAACGCAGGGACACCAATCATTAAACCTTAACTCAAGTTTTGTTCTCATGGAATGAAAAAGATACACTAGTCATGAAAAAAATCTACTCGAGGATTTACTATTCTGATGAACAGTTTGCAAATAAAGTAACTGATATTTTTAGTTCTAACACTTTTTTTAGTTTCAGACTGATATTTTTCTTTCGAAAAATATCAGTTAAACTTAGTATTTCAATCAGTTATCAGTTAAATATCAAATCAAATAATCAAGTATTAGTTAAAGATAGTATTTTAAACTTGTTAGCTTAGGTTACTTAAGTAATTGGTAGAATCAGGCGTAACTTTGTCTAATCTGTTAACATTATAATGATAACACTTAACTTTGTTATTCCACATAGCTTTATTTTCTGAAGATGACGTCGAACGTCGAAACCCGGGTCGTAGAAAATTAAGATATGTGGAATAACGAAGTTAATTGTTATCATTATAATGTTACTCCAGTCAATCAGTCTTCAGAAAAATATCCAAAAAATATCCAGAAAATATCAGTTGAACTGTTCTTCCTGTTTCTTCAGTTACCTTAGCTTTCATGATTGAAATACTAACTCGCTAAACATTGCCGTGGCCTCGTAAATTAGGGTAAGTCACAGAAATTCATGTATAAATGGCTACGTTATAGGGTTTTTATCAGCTATCGAAACTATCAAACTATCAACAACTATCTAACAAACAGCTATCAAAGAAAACTCTTTTAAGGTTGAAATATCTACGATACTGTAATCTTGAAGGTTAGGATAAACTCAACGTATGAACTAGGCCGATTTTTTCTCAGGGCAATTCCATTGTATTTTACCGCCATATTCGCGGCAGGCCTGAATACTTTGTATAATCATAATTATAATTGATTGGCTGGTTCTATACAACGCTTCTTGCGACTCATGCGGTACAGCTTCGGTGTAGATAAAACTTCCAGGGGCCCCAAGTGTAAATCGAGCGGGTTGATACCGGCCAGGATTCGTTTTATGCGGAGGCTTGGAGAGTAACGGAAAATTCTGTTTTCACCGTTGGCTAGGACTCTCTCCTATCGGCTCTGCTCGCTCAATCTCCGCCCCAATTCACGAAATCGCCCCTCACGAATCTTACTGCAGCGGTCGAAAAAAAACCGCCGAAGATGGTGGGAAGGGGAGGATTATCTCTTCGCATTTATCGCCCGAAAATGCAATTTTTCCGTCTTCATTTCCTGCGTGCTCCTTGCGTTCTATTTGCGCTTCCTGTCGTTGCTCTCTCTATCTGTGATGAACGTTGTATTGCGATGCATCAATCCGATGATGGAGAGGTGGAAAAAGGCCCATCTGCCCAATCTCAACTTGTTTTAGCTCGATCAAGTGGGCCGCTGATGCAAATCGCATTCTCCGCACTCTCCTGCATATTTTTTCATTGCCATGATTTCGTTTTTTTTTCGGAAAATGGAAGAGTTGATTTACCGGGTTCATACCGGCATGTATAATGTCCCCCGTCGACGTTTTATTTAGGTTTTTAAAAGCCTTAACCGTACACTGAGTAGATTATTAGACATTACGATAATATAAAATTTAATACTGTTATACTTATGAATAATGTAACTTTTACTACTTCCTAGATGTCAGGTGGCACGTGAAGACAATACAATAAGAAACCTGGGCGATGATGAAAGTTTTATTTACTTGTTATTGGAAAGTAGGATATATTTATTCAATGGCAATGTTGAAATTTCTCACACAATCGCTGGAACTTCTCCACTAGTTAGTGTTCCGAATCTTTGGATACTCCATCCGCCGGTTTCGATAGCCATTCTGCTACCGTTTTCAGGTTGAAGGTGGAGAAAAGCTATTTTGGCTGCCGAATATAGTGCTTGTCGTCCTGGTGCTGCGCTGCGATTGGTCGGAGCGGATGATCCTTCTCTATGAGCTGCTGAGGGGATAGCCATTGTCTCTGTTGAAATAATCCGGAAATTTCCAAATCTCTATTGCTTCCCTGATTTGTCTTGGATAATAGCGGCTCTCCTTGGCTGGTATTTTTGCATATTCGAAATTAATTCTTTGTCCCGGCTCACACCGGGCATGTTCAGCATTGACAGGCAGATTGAACAGCTTGGAAGTAAACGAACGCGGATGGAGAACCCGAAAATACGGAACACTGATGGACCACGCCGCGAAAATCTTCACAAGAATTCTCCACTTATTAGATATTTCTTTATTTTATTGAAGTTCCGACCATTCTCCACTTAATTTCTTGTGAATAAGGCTGCTTGGTGGTGCTGGGTGTAACTGGATTCTCTCAATTTATAAACACCGTAAAAGTTTAATTATTGCATTTTCTCCCAATCGAATACTGACCATGAAACGGGAACGTGGAGGGGATGGTATATTAGATTTACCTGGAGGTGTTTTTTGGACCCACACAGTACGATTGACCTTGGTAGTGACTAGAATACATTCCTTAAGGACAGTTAACGAACGACATATATATTCTATAAAGTTATGGGACCCATAGCTAAGGCTACCATTCAATAAGTGTTGGAGAAACATTGGATAAAGTTATTGGTTTCATAACTTATGGCATGTTGCTATGTGATCCGTAAGTAGCCAAGATGGCGGATGCGTATTGAACCGCTTGGAGACTTAATTAAGAGATAAAAGAGTTGTTTTGAGACAAATGAACAGTTAATTTACTCTAAATGACTAAGTATTACGTGCATCAGCAATTATTCATAGGCTAAACTTTCGTAAATTTTATCCGGCGGTTGCAGATTGGATCGAATATTCGAAGCTGTTAACAATTGGTAAATAAGTTAATTAACTGGTAGATTTGTTTTGCAGCCCGAATATTTTTATGAGATCTATAACTTAATTGATCTCATGACTATTGACTCCATAACTAAATTTTATTGCAACCGGCCATTAGTTGATCGTATTTAATCGAATTTATGACTCGTTAATTTCATAAAATTGAATATTTCACTTGGTTTTTTCGATATCTGATTCTTCTTCTTTCTGTTAGCGTTAGCCACTTTCAGCCTTCTTTAGTCATTTCCATCTTTTGTTTGTACATCGCAGAACTCTACGTCTCTATCTCTCTCGAAATATATGTACTTCCATGTTTGTTTTGTATTCTTCCTTCATCCACCCTTTCTACATGTTCTTTCCTTCTCTTCCTTTGCTTTGGCATCGCTTCGTTGATGTCTAGGAATGCATTCGTTTTTCTTATTCCGCCCTTCCGTGCCTAGCAGCTCTTATTAAAAATTTCATTGAAGATTATGGTAATCTTTATTCCATTGCTTTCGTAATCGTCCGGTTCTCGCTGCCCTATATTCTGCAAGCAATTATTATTGTTGAATAAAACTGCCTTTTCTATCCTCCTTTCTCAAAGTTTGCTGTAATTTCCCTCAGTGTTGATGAAGACGGCAATTTTCTTTCTTAAACATGTCCCTGCGATTGCAGTATGATATCGTAGTTAACTCACGATGCCGTTTAAGTCGCCCATCTGCCCTATGTCTCTTAATTATCGTGGGCTGTCTTAGGGGAAATGATGGGCATCAGTATTGTGTTACCGGTGGTTGAAAATCTTTGAAACACAGTCCTCTAAACAAATACTCTCGTGAGATAATGTGCAAAGTTGCCTTCCTGTACAATGTTCCGGTATAGAGAAGTTAAATCCATTTTCATCCTGGATAATCGTCCCCGTTGTTGCTTCTGTTGCGATGCTGTTTAAGTCGTCCACCTGCCTTATGTCTCTTAATTATCGTGGGCTGTCTTAGGAGAAATGATGGGCATCAGTATTGTGTTACCGGTGGTTGAAAATCTTTGAAACACAGTTCTCTAAACAAATACTCTCGTGAGATAATGTGCAAAGTTGCCTTCCTCTACGATGTTCCGGTATAGAGAAGTTAAATCCATTCTCATCCTGGATAATCGTCCCGTTGTTGCTTCTTCTGAAGCACTATCCTCCTCCATTCCCCTGTTGGTTTGTACGGCGCATCGAGCGCTTCAAGAGGGGATTTCTCGGAAATTTATGCCGGCGCAGGCGAATGAAATCCGTCCCAAGCGTGTGCTACATTAATCGTTGTCGGCGTTAGCGCTGTAAGTTGCACAAGATGGTATTTTCAGGGAAGACAAAGAATTTTTTGAGAGATCCCTTTTCAAGAGCTGTCTTCTCAAGTCAAGGGGGGAAATGAAACACTCACCGGCGGAGGGCAATGTGTATCCGTTTGTGTTGTCACGGCGAAATAACCGAGCGAAGAAGACCGGGAGCCGGGAGAATAAAAATAACGGTTTGCGTTTCGTTATTAATGATAATGCATTCTCCTGCACGGTAAAACACAATGTTTTATGCCCCACCGGGACGGCGTCGCTACCGGCGTGGTTTTCTTTATTTTTATTTATTTAATTTTTTTGTAAACCCTCCCCACAGCGTGCAAATGACACCCCATTTATTCGCGGACGGGATGGAGCAGATGCTAGCTACTTGTTGCCGGAGAAGGAGCGCCAGATCATCTTTTATCCTCACGCGACATGCGCCTCTCTTCGTAACTCCTTCATTGCGCTTTCCGACCTTCCTTTGTTCGCCTTTCCGTCCGTTTTCGTTTATTTTTTTCTTTTTCAGTTCTCTCTTTCTCTCACCTGAGTGCGGGGCAAGAGGAAAAAAATTATTATTTCAAAGTGTTACCTTCTCTCTCTCTCTCTCTCGTCAGAGGGGGAGAATGAAAGGTTTTCCACAATCCCATGTAATAGTAATTTTTTTGCCCCCTCTACAGTTCGGGATCCGCTTCTCTTTCTTTCTGCCTCCCTCTCTTCTCCCGTCATCCGTTGCCAAATGGTCGCAATTTTCGCATCGCGGGAAAAAATATCCCGAGAGAAAAAAGAAGAACGCCATGTAACCGCGTGACCGCAGACGTGGCAACGTTGCGGTCCCATCAGCAAATGGCGTTCACACTCCTCTCCTCCCCCCCACCTGCATGCCGCTGCAAGACTCGAGAGAACTACGTTTTATTTTGAACAAAATTTATGAAGGGCGCGGGGAAACGCTTTCATGGGCCGGTTTATAGAAAAAACTTTAAGTTGTACTGACTGAGCGTGAGTTTCCTGTGACGCCTCGCTGAAAGCGGTGGCTTTTCATGCCGCTGGAAACCATAATTAACCATTTATAGGCAAGCGTAACCTACGTAACGAACAATATTTTATTTATTTATTTATTTATTTAAAGTAATAAAACCACATACAGCTATGTCGCCATTTTATAGTGGCCATATAACAATACATACACTTAAGGACATATACAAGCAAACTTAACAACAGGTTGCAAAAAGAAATTATGGAAATATATAAAAAGAAGAAAATTGGGGGAATAACTACGGCAATTGTTAAGGGTTATTTATTTTTCAGCATTGATATTTGATAATTTAAAACAAATATTTGAAACTGGGATTAAGAAATTCTATAGATTTAATGATTTTTTTTATATCAACAAATTTCAAGTTTATAATTTTTCCAATTATCGTTTATGTGTAGGGATCAGGTTAGTGTGGTGGCTAGAGTACTAGCTTACCATACGGACAGCCAGGGTCCAAATCCCTGCAGAGGAGGATGTTTTTCAGAGGAAACCCGGTACATACTTGAGTGTCTTGTGGTGGGCACTTCGAGTACAGTACTCCGTCGGTCGGTCCGTTGAGACGTTAAACCGTGGTCCCCTTGGCGCCTTTCGTTGAGAGCAGGCTAATGCTGACGCCGGGTTTCTATCCACCCTTCCTTCCTTACCTATCCCCTATGGCGCAAATGATCTTAGCTGTCGGTCGCCTCCCCAAATGTCTAATCCAATCCTAATAACAGTTTCGGCCTAGTCTAATTTCTCCCAAGAGTTGGTGTCTTCACATTTCTCCCGTAGAGTTTCCGTCCGTTTTGCATATATTTATAGCACATTCAGTAAATCTTCATGTACCTTGCCCACCGGCGACTTCAGATGCTGTTTGGAGTAACTTGATACTTACTATCTTTCGCACAAGAATAGAAATGTCAGAGATTTCGATTTTGCTAAGCGAAATTTTCCAGTCTCATCCTCCATCAAGTAATGCCAAACAGGTCGGGGAAAAGCCGGTACTGGCGTCTCATTGTTTCGGTTTCATATTAAAACAGGTAACTCACCAAAAGTCATAGGGCATTGCGACTCACTCAGTCGACATGATCTTAGGGTGCATCTTAAGTTGTCACCTTCCGACTAGTGACCCTCGTAAAGTACACTGATTCACAAAACGGAAATACGAAACATACCGTTTTTCCTACCAACATTTCATTCTCATTGCCTAAATGATTAATTCGATACTATATCTGTATAATGTCTGAATTATCTTTATTTGGGTCAGAATGAGGAGTATGACCCCTTTCTAAGGTCAGCACATCAGGTTTATACTCTACGTTTGGGAACATATATAGATTCACACATCGGGTATTCGAAACGTACCGTTTTTCCTACCAACGTATTCTCCTCATATGCTGAATAGATTAATTAGATATTATATCCGTATTATTACCTATCCCCTATGGCGCAAATGACCTTAGCTGTCGGTCGCCTCCCCAAAATCCAATCCTATCGTTTATGTGTTACCAAAATTTAGTTTGCTAGAGCAGAGAGCGTTCTTTCATAAATTTAGAGAAATATATATTTTTTCGTTTTTTTCTCGTCACTGTTTTCATTATAAGGAAACATACGATAAAAACACAGAAAATGTTGCTATTAGTTTTTATAACTGGGAAAGAAGGGGTGGATATTTGAACGGCACATATTACCTCCGACAATCTATCCTTTTTTGAATAATGTTTTGGGCTTATAAATGTTAACGAATGTCAACGAATTTTAGGTTAAAAATTATGAGAATAGGTTTCATGGTAGGGATGAAGAAAGGGAGATCGTCGCTGAGTTGCCTCAGCAACAATCTACCCTTCTTCATCCTGTCATCACCCAAAATCTTTTAAAATAAAAGGATATACTAGAGCGAGATAGGCCCCTGAAAGTGAAAAAAACCGGGAGGAGATTCTCTGACATTCCACAAAACCTACCTTAACCGGTAAAATACTTTAAAAAATTGATGTGATACCAAAATTTAGTTTCCTTGTGCAGAGAGTGTTCTTTTATATATCATAACAAATATGTATATTTTCATTGTCTCGGAACTGTTTTTATGACTTTTTGGCATACTTTAAATACACATAAAACGTCACCAATAGTTGCTAAAACTGAGAAAAAAGAGGTGAATATTAGAACGACGCTTATTACCTCGAACAATCTATCCTTTTTGAACAATTGTTTTGTACTTAGTAATGCTCTAGATATAATGATGAGCTTGTGTCAACGAATTTCAAGTTTATGATGATTCCAGTTGTCATTAATGTGCCGCCAAAATATAGTTTCCTAGTGTACAGAGTGTTCTTTTATGTATCATAAAAAAACATGTATAGTTTCATTTTCAAAAAAACTGTTTTCATGACATTTGAGTGTACTTTAAATACACAGAAAATGTCGTCAATATTTGCTAAAACTGAGAAAAAAGGCCTGCATATTAGAACGGCACTTTTAACTTCCAACTATCTTTTTTTACAATATTTTTGAACTTAGAAATGCTCTAGATATGATGATAATCTAGTGTCGACGCATTTTAAGTTTATGATTATTCCAGTTGTCATCGATGTGCCGCCAAAATTTAGTTTCCTAGTTCAGAGTGTGTTCTTTCATATATTATAAAAAACATGTATATTTTTATTTTCACGAAAATGTTTGCGTGAAATTTGAGCATGCTTTAAATACACAGAAAATGTCGTCAATAGTTGGTAAAACTGAGGTATAAGATGTGGGTATTAGAACGGCACTCATTACCTCCAACAATCTATCCATTTTTGAATTATTTAATGGAATTATTTTCTGTATCCTTGCCCCAGAATAGTGGTGCTAAGTGATCCATGCTTAAACATGGAAGAGAGCAAGGGATGAAGAGTCGACAGCGTTCTGCTTCATGACACCGCGGGCAAAACAACGCCTGTGGGTTTGATCGACACACTTATCTTCGATTCCTCATCGAGTTCGGCTCCCTTCACTTCACGTGTAATGGACCCGACCGCAAGGGAAAAGCGATTCACACGATTCGACCGCGTACTCGGGTCCTGGTTTGGAACGCGCATGGCGTGTCGCGCGGTTATGGACATAATGGTACATTTATATCCCCACGGACGCCGGAGATCATCTTCACCCTGTTTGGATGACGCTTCATTGGAAAAACAAATCTATTTACACTTCTAAACAAGTCTAACTCCAACGCTTCCTTCCTCTTCTTTCTGTATATCTGTCTATTGATATGGTATAATTGGAATTGTAGTCTCCAGGCACTTCTGTTTTGAGCGAGGTTCTTCCTTGTCCTGTACCTCACTCTTATCATAGCCTAACCTATAATGAGGGTGGAGTAAACATATAATCTTCAGATACAGTAAAATATCTTGGAATCACCTTAACTTCTGATGTATCTCGGGGAACATTCATAGAAAACATATTCGGCGCAACGTTTAAGGAAATTAGGTTTTGTTAAGCATATAATGGAAAGGTACTCGGATGAAAAAGTAAAAGAGAGATGCTACTTCGCTCTGGGTAGGCCACACCTCGAATACTCCGCGAACACTTGGGTCCAAGGTCATTAAGGTCAAGGTCATTTTTTTTGTATAATTCCATATGAACCTTGTCATAAAGAATTAACCAAATAATTAATAAAATACAAAGATAAGCAGCACACTTCGTTAAGAACAGCGACGGCTCGCAGGGTAGTGTGTAGATGTACATAATTGCCATCACATAAAAATATTTTCCTTCCTCATCCTCCCTTTCCGTTTATCTTACCTTCTATTGTAACTTTCTGTTAACAATCTCTCCGTAATACTATATGGCCCATCAAATTTTCCTATCTCTTCTTTACACTCTTCACTTCAGCGCTTTAGGTGACGTTAATATGGCTACAACTAGACGCTCCATGAAAAATATTTGTGGCCCTGGATGCAATCTGCTCACATACAGTGAATTAACCCATGGACCCGTTAACACTTGGATATGTTATTTAGTATATGAATTTGTAATGGAAATTCACAAAAAGAGAAATTATCGGCGTGAGATACTGAAATTTTTGACAAAATGAAGGCAGAAATTGCGGATTTCCAAGGGTGAGTATGTATATGTTTCGGCCTAGCTTTTGATGTCAGCTTGTCTGGTGTTGTTGTAGTACACCTTATTCTGAGACTGAAAAGACTGTATTTCAGGATTCGCCTTATGGAATGGTTTGCAGCCAATGCAGGGTTAGATCCTCCTTTGTGTTATTTTTGTGAATGCATGTACTGACCTGAGGTGTAACAGCAGAGGTCAATCAGGTTTCTGGGTGGGACAAGTAATTATTGTAGCATTTAAACGTTGGTACCAATTGCGTGGTAGCCTGAAAATACACCTTAACATTGTGTTGGTGAAGAAGATGGTACGCCTAAATAGCCGTAAAAGATGGCTGATCTCAGTTACGATTCAATTTCTACGCAATTCCAAATTGGAAGCTTTTTCTCCTCTTGTTCCTTGATCTTTCTGCTGAAATTCGTTATCAGGTCCCCGAAATTGGAGAGCTTTTAGCATTCCCAGCAGATTTTTCATTTTATCAGTCAGTGCTCCTTTGGGGCGGCAAATGTTGCTTTCAGTGGCGTATTTTTCATATTTAGTGTCGTTGCGTTTGTTTAAAAACTTGACGTGAGAACTAATCGGACAGTAAGGGAACCTGCTTCTAGCTGCAGACGCCGAGGGCTGACCTTATTCGAAATCTTGGTGAAGTAAATCTTTTTGCTAGTTGGAAATTGCAGTTTCTCTCTTCATCCTGACGACTAACCGTTATTAGATACACGAGAGCATTACATACAACTTCGTTTCAGTTAACTGGTGATTAGCCTCTCCTTTTAGCCTGTTTTTTTCTTCATCTTTGTTGGTAGTAAAATGTGAAAATGGACCCTGCAAGGTCCATTACGGGTCTAGCACGGCCCTTGAAATAAAAAAATTTCGGTCCATGGGCCGGCCTGTTCACCCCTACTTGACAAACTATCAAATCCCTTTTAAGCTTGCAAGTGGCTTTCAGTTAAGTATTTGAATCCATACTTACTTCACTGGTACAGAGATAAAGGGTGTGCTTGTTAACCCTTTGAGCAGTACGAACGTTCATTTACGTCCTCGTGCCTCCTAGCCATCCAGGGTATGATCTTACATGTGCGTCTTTCAAATTTGCGCTGGATCGGGAAAGGCGTACGTTCACGCCTCCCTATCAGTTCCATTGTAACATGTTTTTCCATCTCCATCCTGGTGGCTGGTGATCCCAATTAGCACAATAAAGTGTCTCTGAAGAGTCTAGCCACCTATACCATTATTCTTCTACCTACACAGCCTTGAGTTCGTGCACACCACATGTAGTTGGTTCCATTGACGGAAGTTATTGCATTCAAAGCTGGTTTTAGTACTATTCTAAGTTAATATTTCGTTCTTTTACCGCAATATTTAGGATCTTACTCAGTAAAATTGTTGTATTTATTTTGTTTTGCTTATGCAATGCGTGATTCTATTGTTTTCATTGATTGTTTATCAAACAAACTTGAGTCATTGGTAATAACGTTGTAATTGGTAGTAGTATAATTTTTTTCAGAAAAAACTCACTCCTGGGGTCAAGACAAACGAAATAATACTCACTACTCAGAAGGTTAATACCTCCACTGTGCTGGCCCAAGGCTCATGTAACGTGGGCAAAAGTCACAGGCGGCCGTTCCGAGGGGCTAACAGCCTGTGACTTATTTTTAATCAGTGTGAAGAAGAGACAGAAAGTATCAAAAACGGAAAATTTTTCAAGCCTCCTGAATGTATTTTCCATCCATCTTAATCGTATGGTATAAGTAACTGACACTGAAAACTTTACCTAAGAGCGCTACGACTTTTCCTTGCAATACTCAAAGTTTGGAGACAAATTGAAGATTAAAAACTGAAGTCCTTGCGGGAGAAGAGACGAAATTATTAGGAAGATCGTTCTGAAACCTGAGTGTATATCTCAAATTGACTTGCCGTTATAGAAATTACACTTGCCTCATAAATTCTTTTTTAGCGGAGGTATGATAATTTTTTACCAACACTTACCGAAAAGCTTTGTTGGACACTGACTCTCTAAACATATTTTTCGTCACAAATATCCTACTCGTGGGACATCTTATTTTTCTCTGGCTTTCCCGAAATAGCTTAGTGTTAATCCTCTGAATCACGGTACGTAGAAAACTTCCTTGTTGTTTCCGCCGTAAAGATCGTCCCGCAGAAGCCTCCGAGGGGCGAAGAAGCAAGAAGCCTGCTTCTTCTCTTGTTTCCGCTTTCGATAAAGGAGAGAATTCAACCTGGAGCTGAATTCGGAGACCGCGACTTTTATCCACTACTGAGTCTCGATGCGCTTTTAATTTGATTTTTGATGTACGAGGGTGGTCTGAAAAGATTCCGACCTCAACGTGAAGATGGCAGCACTCGTAAATAAAAGCTAGTGAATTTCGTTGTTCATCTGTTGACAGTTACTCAACAAAGTTTCAGCCATTTTGGACGCGCAGTTGCTATGTAACAGTCGTTTGAGTGAGTTGATGAGATTGTTTTTGTGAAAATGGACAAAATCGAGTATCGAGCTGTCATTAAATATTTGTTTTTGAAAGGCAATACGCCTACGCAAATCAAAGATGAGTTGGATTCTGTGTACGGGGACTCTGCACCATCATTTACCACAGTGAAATTTTGGGCAGCTGAATTTAAACGTTGCCGTAAGAGCTTGGGAGACGATGAACGTTCGGGGCGTCCAAAAACTGCAACTACCGACGAAAACATCGCCAAAGTTCACCAAATGGTGCTAGACGTCCGCCGAATTAAAGTGAGAGAGGTAGCAGAGGTTATGAACATCTCAAAAGAACGTGTTTGTCAGGTTTTAAATCAAGATTTAGGCATGAGAAAGCTATCCGCGCGTTGGGTGCCGGGTTTGCTCACGTTAGACCAAAAACGTGTTCGAATGAACATTTCCAATGCTCTGTTGGCGCAGTTTAGGCGCAATAAATCCGAGTTTTGGCGCCGATTAATTACTGTAGATGAAACTTGGATGCACCATTATACGCCCGAATCAAAAATACAGTCCAAACAGTGGACTGCACAAGGGGAACCGGCTCCAAAAAAAGCAAAGCTGTTTTTTCGGCTGGGAAAGTGATGGCGACTGTTTTTTGGGATAGTCATGGAGTTATTTTAATCGATTATCTTCAAAAAGGGAAACCATTACAGGAGCAAACTACGCATCAATACTTGACAAGCTGAAGGCAAAACTTGCGGAAAAACGGCCACATTTGCAGAAAAAGAAAATCCTGTTTCACCAAGACAACGCACCGTCTCACACCTCAGCAGTTGCCATGACGAAAATCCACGACTTACGGTTTGAACTGCTTGACCATCCGCCTTACTCACCAGATCTAGCCCCAAGCGACTTCTTTTTGTTTTCTCATCTAAAAATTGCGCTCGGAGGACAGAGATTTTCGTCAAATGAAGAGGCAATCACCTTCGTGAACAATTATTTTGCAGAGAAAAACGCCGAGTACTATTTGGACGGGTTACAGATATGGGAGCATCGCTGGGAGAAGTGTGTAGAGTTACTAGGAGACAATGTTGAAAAATAAAAAAAAATTTTCAGAAAAAATGACTTGTATCTTTGTTAGGTCGGAAACTTTTCAGACCACCCTCGTATTCGAGTTAGAGAGGCGTTTCCTGTAAACATTGGATTATTATATTTAATATTTACAGCCAAATCTATTGATTGTGGCGTTACCTTGTGGAACGACGAGAAAGAATGACTCATTATAAAAACGATGTACAGTTCCACTATTTTTTAATTCTGTCTACCGGTTTCAATGCCCATATGTCGTCTATAGCGTCATTTTCAAGATCTGTTTGTCTTAAAAATGACGCTACAGACGTCGAAATCTGTAGACAGCATTAAAACATAGTGGATCTGTGCATTTTTTTATTATGAGTTATTAATATTTATATTATTAGAAGACGCCCTATAAGAAATAGTACATTTGAGCAAAATTGTATGAACAGATTTATAAAATTTTTTACTGAATAGAGGTACTGTCCCGTCCGACAAATTTTACCACCTCGGTGCTGAAAAAATTTCCAAGTCCCGAGTTGACCTCAATGTGATATGGTTCAACCGTGTTGTCACGTCAACGTCAACTCGGGCTTCAGAAAATTTTTGGCTCCGAGGTGGCAAGCAGTTTTTTTGGGGATTTCACCTAATTTTGCCGAGTAAATACCTAATTAATTAATATAAACAAATTGGAATACTAAACATAATTGTTTTCAATTCAACAGCAACAAAGGTTTAAGAAAATGCGTGGCTTCTCTCTATTTTCCGACAATTTCGCCGTTTTCTCTCCTTAAATCTATAATTATAATGAGTTAGGTAGTTAAATTTTCTTCGTTCCCCTTCTGTCTTCTTGCTCTCGGTCTTATGTCTTAGTATCTCCGTTATTTCTGTTTCATCATGTTACCAGTAGTTAGTTCAGCACAGTATGAGCTACGAATGTTGCTAATTCAAATCAGATTAAATGATTTGAGCTCAATCTCGCGTAGTAAATTGTTTCTTTTCCTCGTATTTTCCCGACTGTCATAAGACATTAGGACTTATTAGCAGGCAGTGTTTTCCTTCTTCTGCCTTAATTTCCTTTTTCTGCCTTAATTTCCTTTTTCTGCCTTAATTTTGACTAATTTATGATCTTATCATAGTCGGAAGAGAAAACCCAAAGTATATTTTCCTCGGAATCGTACCGGGGTTTACATCTTCTAATGGTTACAGAAAACAAAAGATGTTAGACCTCCAATCTGTGATATCTTTTATTCCCGTTCATTTAGATCGATATATTTTCTAAAAGTATTTCTAAAAGTCTAAAAGTATCTGGATCGTTAAAAGCCTCCCAGTCTGGATTCGAGCCCACAACTTTCAGGATGGCCTGGGATGACGTTACTCCTCTGCCGACGAAACTTGCAACTTCAATTGTAGCGTAAATTACCTCTACATCTACATACTACCCTGCGGGCCTTGGGCGTGCGGCGGTGGGTGTTAGGACACCGTCCGTGTAAAGGTGTTAAGGATAAGGTTTTGGGAGGTGATATGGTGACGTGTATTAGTGAAATGATTAAGTGGAGCTCAGCTTTTATTACGGCCAATTATTATGCGCGGAAAAAACAATTTTTGTCCCTGTCTTTTCGGGAAAATGCCTATTTTATTTTATCACTTCCGTCGGACGTAGAAATTTGGTGTAGCGTCAAAATGATATTGTCTGTGTCGCTTTGAAACACAACTTTTCTGAATTTCTCAAGTAAACTAAACTTTGCAAGTAGCCTCCGAGTTTCTAGCGGTCCCCAACCTAATTCCTCTAACATTTGAGAAGAGAAACACTATATATTCGTCCGTAAAAGTTTTTTACGAAGCGCGCAGCTTTCCTTCGTGTTTTATTATTTTTTGGTTAAATCTTCCTGTCCTGAACCCTAAATGCTCGCGGCGTATTCGAGGTGTGGCCTAACCAGAGCGGATTAGCACCTCTCTTTTACTTTCTCCTTCTAGGACCTACCTAGTATATGCCTGGTAAATTCTATTCTCTTTAATTCTGTGCCGCATATGTTTTGAATGTTTGTTTCTCACGATCAGTTGGAGGTTACGGTTATTGCTGAGGAATTAACAAAACTGTGTTAGTTTTACGTAGAATATTTATTGTACGACAGGTCTCATCGAATAGTCGACATCATCAGGTACATAACGTAAATAATCGTATGTAAACCGGTCGTACAGAAGATATTCCACGTAAAGCTTACATAGTTTTTTTTTAATTTCTGAGCATAATTGGAAAGTTTTACAAAGTTAAGGCTGAAACTATTAAATTTGTGACGGTTATTCCAAGATATTTGACTTAATCCCAAGACTTTCCTCAAACTGTTACATATTTCATTTGTTGCAGTGACTGTTATTGACTGACAATCTAGATTATTTTTTTATTCGAAATTGAAAAAAGAGTTGTAAAAATATCTCAGGAAATTGCCTCAAACGTTCACTTCACTTGACTCCTGATGGAGTGCTCACATCTCTCCTTTATCGCGAAAGGTTTCGTTGACAAAGGCGCGTGGGGTTCAAGAAATGGACGGGCTCCGCGGAATTGTGGACTCGCCTTCGCGATACTTACGCGCTCTCCCATTGGTCCAAGAAATGCCTCCCTCCTCCTCCCTTCTCCCTTCTTCCCACCCACCCTCCCGTTCCGTGCCCAACACGTCTTGGATTCCTCCTTATCTAACCCCCTTCCCCGTCCTCTTTCTCCTCCTCCTCCTCCTCTCTCCCGCCATTGGTCCAACCGATTGTTCCCATGACGGAAAGAGATCACGACAAAAGCCTCGGAAGCCTAGAGGAAGGATGGGGTGAAAGAGGAGAAAAAAAGTAGAATCGAGAAATGCGAACCTGGCTGCGCCTTTTGTCCGATCGCGCAGTGTGTG
Source organism: Ceriagrion tenellum (assembly GCA_963169105.1). Lineage (NCBI taxonomy): Eukaryota > Metazoa > Arthropoda > Insecta > Odonata > Coenagrionidae > Ceriagrion > Ceriagrion tenellum. Next base: position 69,758,787 of record OY720643.1, read on the forward strand.
TACGCGTGTGGTTGGGTTCGGTCGTTGGTGAAAACGATTAGGCGGGAGGAGCGTCCCATTCCGAAGCGGATAAGGGGATAGGTTTCTAATGTCACTCGCACTTAAAATAGGAATGGCAAGAGTGGGAAACGCCGGCCGAGAAAGATTCCATATCAGTTTGTGTTTCGGCTCCCTGTCGTATCAACAATTAACCCTAGAAGGGTTGTCAGCACGTTTCTCCATCGCCTATTATCTTATCCTGTCCCTATGCTGTCTTTCTAGCTTAAGAGTGTGGGATCCTTATTCTGAATCACTTAAGGTAGTTTGAGCGAAATATCATTTCTTCAAGAACCCTTTCAATGAATTTAGTCTCATTTAATGAAAGAACATCTCACCCATCAAAAGATACCAAAATATCAGCCCCTTACCGAACTACTTTTCGAGATATTTTCCAAAAAATACAAGCCATTTTACATTTATTTTATGGAAAATGGTACGTTTATTTATGGGAAATGGAACGTTTATGCGCTCCAGAGAGACCTTATTTTAAAAAAAATGTGTAATTTCGAACACCTAGATCTCGTCAAAAAACGTACAGCATGTATTTTTCATGTTTTCTCGACCACATTTGAAAATAAGTCATATTATCATCGCAGTAATTTTTTTACAATCACAAAAAAAACCTCTCGTTGTGAAGGAGTCTTACTTTATGGTAGTTTGAGCGCGATTTTTCCCTTTTCACCATAGAAACCATATTCAAATTATATCAGGATTCGGGTTGATGCTGTGGCTAGCGTACTGACCTACCATCCCGATGTTCAGAGTTCAAATCCCGGTGGAGGTGGATATATTTCAGAGGAAATCCTATTTCTACTTGGGTGTCTTGTGGAGGGCGCTTCAAGTCCAGTATTCCGCCTGTCGTATGAGACGTTAAAACGTGGTCCCCTCGGTGTCTTTCATTAACATAAGGCTAATGCCGATGCCGGGTTTCTCTCCACCCTTCATCCATTTCACGATAAACTTTCCCTTACGGACCTACCCCCCTGATCTCAATGGCGCAAATGACCTCAGTTCTCGGTCGCCTCGCCAAATAATCAACCAATGAAATTCTTTTTTAAATTTAAGCAACTGGAGGAAGCATTTGTTCACGCAAATATTGTGACATTAATTTCGCAGAAACTGCGTATAAATTTGAATTAAATGCTCAGTAATCAACTAAATATATAATTGTTTAAGGCGTTAACTTGACTCATCTTTTCACGCCGTTTGCTGGAAATGACAGCTGAAAACTTTCTTGCGATATTGTCAAATTTACTGCCTACTAGTAGTTGGTTTATTTTTTTACATTTCTGAGAACAGAAAAACTAATCTCTCTGTAGTTTCTAAAAAGATCTATGCGTCAGAAATTTCTCACTGTAAGAAATTAAGTTTCCCTGAGTGCACACCGGTGCGATTTGGACGATTTAAGCAGATGAGGCTCTCATGGCCATTAATATGAGCCATTAATGCAAGACGTTAATGGCCATGAGAGAAAGTGGATGACCGAGAAATAGGAATTCTTTGATAGGGACTGCCTAAATAACTAAAAATCGTTTGGTAGATTTTATGCCTTAAAATGTGGCCTATAAATTGGTCCATTCTAACTGGCATTAGTTGGCAAGCTGTCTTTACTGGCAAGTTTAATTACACATTTCTCCCCTGCTTCTCAATTTCACCCACATTATTTTGCAGTTACGCCAATTTCCGTTGCTTCTAATACTTTCTCCTGGACTGCTGCTTTTATTAAATCTCTCCGTTATCAAGGTGCCTACACGAGCTTAAATGATGTTTCTCCTTTCTTCCAATATTGCGTCACTGGCTTTGATTTTACTGCTGTTATTAGGTGTATTTTTTTTAGGAACGCCCTCTTAAATGTGGTGGTATCTTCTTTTGGAATTCACTGGATATGGATTTTAAAACACTCAAGTTTCCTCTCGTTTGGCTGAGATGGATTCAAAGTTTATGAATGGGAACGGGTGTGGAACTTTCTGGATGTTGTCCATCCTTGTTGGTGGTGCTGGTAGGCATGAGTTGCGGGTCTTATCACCCTGGTATTTATTGAGCATCAGTGACTGGTCGCTTTCATGACTTACAGAAAGGATTTAAAACATCGAGAACGTTCTACACCCACTCCCATTCCCTCCTTTTCCCCTTAATTTGGGATATAAGTCGAAAGCGTAGGAGGTAACCTCAATTAATCCTGATAAGGTGTCCGGAAAAGGAAATGAACCATGGTTGATTTTAAAATACGAAGACGGGGAATACCCAAAAAAGGAATTGTATTTTACGCAAATAGAACGCGAAAGTTTTAATGCAAGTATAAGAATACAACTTATTATTTTTTAGGAATTTATCGATTTGTTTTACTTAGTTTTGAATTACCTTAGGTACTTTCTGCTAAAAAAATGTAACAATAGACGTAAAAGCAAAGAAAATATTGAATTACTCCGTCTATCGGTATGGAATGGCCGTTGCGGAGAAAATTCAAGTAAAAAAATTAGCTCGAAAAAAAGTGAAACGCATTAAAAATGTAAACTTTTGAATGTTTTAAGAAATAATAGTTAAATTTCTATTTTCAATTAAAATTTAGTTTAATCAAACTTTTAGCTTCTTAACAAACCATTAAACGTCTTTCTACGTTGATTCTTTCTTGAGATATGCGATTTCGAAAATCTAATGGCAGTGAAAATCGACAATTTGAAAAACAGCTAATGCTTGAAATGATTTTCATTATTCTACTAGGCAAACTTTTTCTCAAATTTTCGCCACAATCCGAGAGGTCAAGGGTCAACTTAGGTCCTTAAGTGGCGTGGAATGACCCACTTAGCATTCTTGAATGATAGGTAAAGAACTACCCAAAAACTACCGATCCTTTGAACAGTGGAAATATCCAAATGAACGACGCACTTGAGCGATTTTTTTTTTATACTTTCGCAGTCGCGCACAACCATCTTTGCTGCAATCGCATGCTCTGTTGGAGGTTTAAGGGGGGAAGACTCTTGGGTACGAGCGAAGCCGCGACAGAAGATTACGGGCGGTAGGGGAGGGAGTGCGTGGAGAAATTCTGTTTGTGGGATATGAGAGGAGGGAGGAGGTGTTGGGTAGAGGGGAGGGCGGGAGGGAGTGTGAGAAGGCTCCTCAGGAGGAGAACGCGTATTATGGAAGCAGTGTCTCCCGCGTCCACGCCGCGTGGACAAGCCACCTCTCTCAAATCCTTTCTTTTCTTCGCCTAAAAATCTCCCAGCTCCAACTTTGGGGGACCCGCCCCCCTTCTCGCTAACGCGCCGCGAAAACTGGACCGAGGAAGGCCCCAGGGCTACAGGGGAGCCTCATGAGGCCGACCCCACGCAAGCAGGTAGGGTACGACGTTCTTCACCCCTTCCCCGTACCCTCGACAACAAACCATTCAGGAGATCCAACCTCCCCTCAGAGGGAGCGTGGGAGCTGTTGCCCCTCCTCTCCTATTTCTCCTTCCCCGTCCTCCCCATTCTTTTACCCTCCCCCCTTCTGGTGTGTACCTACCCCACCCTCCAGCCTCCACAAGTGCATCCACCCCCGCCTTCTTCATCCCACGCACAGCGTCAATCTCTCCGGGAGGAGAGCTTGTCCGTTGCTGTCTGGATTTGTGGAACTTGAAGGAGCCCAGTCAAGGCTTCTTCCGAGCCTTGACTGGGCATTCTCATGGTGCCATTATCGGCAACATCCTCAGACTTTCTAGGGTTCGTGGTGACATTTTGCTTCTGAACTAACAGTTATTGGTTGAAAAGCGGGTGTGGTCTCTACATGTCCTGAGCCGTGTAACATTTTCTTTTTTCACTCTCTCTGTATTGCTCAAATATTCTTTGCTCTGCCGTGGTGATCTCGTGCGAGTAGGTATTTAGCAATGCTCTAGGGTGTCTAGAGTACCGAGGAGATGGGCTTAGTAATGCCTCGGACATTAGACTTCTGAGTGTATGGTTTTCGGGTGAATGCCTGGTTTTGTCTCTGCACATCCAGACCCTTGTGAATTTTGTTTCTCAACTCTCTCCCTGTATACTTTAAATTTCCTTTGCGCTGTCGAGGGTGAAATTTTGTTTATATAGCTGACGTTTTTCTTTGCTCCATGATAAAGGATCACCAGCCCTATTTTGCTGGTGTTTGGAAGGCTTTCCTGGATTTGGTCGTATTGAACATATAGACCTGGTGGCTGCAATTCTCGGTGCGATTAATTTGTTTGAATGGAGGTCTGCCGGCATTTGAGGGCTAACTTAATGGATCACTGACATGTGCTTTGAAGACTCGGTGTACCCTTGTGCACGGTGTGATATTTGTACCCCTGTTCTGTTATGTGTATAGCTTACGTACGCTTTTCAGCTCAGTGTCTTCTGTGCAGTATCATTTTTATTATCGGCTAGATTAATTTATGGCTCCAAGAACTGGCTGCCCTTCACTGTTTTATAGCTGTGAAGGACAGGCAGCATTTCAGCGTAATAACTGGAGGTCTGTGTTTTTGCCTCCCAATCAAACATCAGTGTTGTATAGTTTGCGTGTTTTGCACTTTCGTGTCAATGCTGCAGGTATTTTAAAGCTTCAGCAAGGCGACAATTAATGAAAGAACTCTTGTCATCTCGGACCCAGCTGTTCAGATTTTTCCGACGCCAAATTCCGTTTCAAAATCAATTCTTTTGGATGCTGATATTTTTCTATTTTGCCACAGTTTATATGCTAATATACCTTATATAACTCTTTAAATTCCCTCCTAGACAGAGGAATAATCTCGTAGTCGCTGTCCAGCATTTATGTCTACCTTGAGGCCTACTCTGCTGCTTATGGGAAGGTGTTACTGACGTATTATCTTATTATCCCATGATCTCGTGAAATCTGTTCATCCATTCTTGTATGACTGACGATATCTGAAAGTTTTCGCGTATTTTGTTGGGCATAATGATCATCAACCGTTTTCACTTATCTTCACGTTTTCTCTCATGATTATAGCTACTTCCTAATGGACGAATCCGGTCTCGTATACCTCAAGGTGATATGCTTTCCGGCTGAATTCCTTTTATAATCTTTGGAGAATTAGAACTGAGAACTTTCTTTTGAATGAAATATTTGATATTATATATTAGTAGTTTTGCTAATTGTATTATGCCATGGTTTTCTCATTTCGTGGAAACTCTAATTTCGCCAATGCCAAGCTGCAGACAGCAAATGTTTCCTATGCTTTGGTGCGGTAGAACAACGTTAACCAATACGACATACACGTGAGTCAGTATTTCCCAAGAGGTGCATTGAAAACGACTTTGTCATCATATTTTCTCATGAAATACTTCATTAAAGACCAGCAGATCACTTTTCAGTGAAATTTATATTTTAATGGCCACGTAAAGGTCGAGGTCAACATCCTATCAATTTAGCACTAAGGTTCAAATTTTGTAAACTCAAGCAACGGCTACCTGATAATTGATTATTAAGAGTGATATAATATACGATAAACATCTGTACCTGTAAATATATACTTATAAATTAAATTAATGATAATAAGATTTGCATGACTAGATATTTTCCCGTCGGTTTTTAAGTGGTTATCAACTAATTATCATATCTAATAACGAAATTCCATAGAGGAAAAATTACCCGGGACTCAAACCCGGACCCCTCGATTTCCGGCCGAGTGCTTTAGGCAATTGAGCTACCGAGGCGTCATGTTCCCCTTTTTGATGTTTGCCTACTTGTGTGCCTACTTAGAAAGAAAAAGAGACTTAGCAACGCATGCCGGGCGCAGCTAGTCGGAAATAAAATTCCAAGTAACCAAATTGGCCTTTCCTTATTTACTCTGTGCTGCCGGGCAGTCCTCAATTCCTCCCGTGGCGAGTTCTGACGCTCCCGCTTGAATCTCTGCCCGTTTGGAATGGTTTGTGGAGAGGTATCGCGGCGCCGTCGTAATCTGTCTCAATTCGCACGGTTTCTCCTGACACTTGTACGATTTCTTTTTTCAGCCCATGACTCCAGTTGTGTCCGCGATTGTGTTATCTCCCTCTCCTTAATGACGTAGTCCCGCGATACGGTTTGTGATTGCGACCCTTTTGATGTGCGTGCGGGATTTGGCGGCACCCTGGCGAACTTTTTATCCTGAAAAATAAAAATTAAAAATGTTTGATAATTTGAATTTGTTCGCAGAAGAAACCAGCGCGCACTTTAATGCCTTCAACACGTGAGAGGGTTTCAAAATTGGAATTCTCAAAGAGTTGGGAATTAGTAATAGGAAAAATATCTTAGCGAAGATTTGTGATCGGGATTCTACATCTACATACTACACTGTGAGCCGCGAATGAGCGTTTGGCAGAGGTTGTTAGGACACCAGCTGTGTAAAGATGTGAGGAATATGGTTTTGGGAGGTGAAATGGTGACGTGTATCATGGGAGTTTATTTATTGGAGCTCAGTTTTTATTGTGGTCGCTTATTGTGCGTAGAAAGGACGAGTTTTTTTACCTATCGGTTCGGCAATGCATCTCTCTTATTGTATTGATCATGTCAGACCAAGAGATGTTGTGAGGTCTCATGATATTATTCTCTGTATCGCTCTGAAACACACCAGTTCTGAGAATCTCAAGCAAGCGATGCCTAGTGTGTAGCCTCCGAGTCTCTAGGGGCTCCCACCTTAATCCCTCTAAAAGTTGTGAGACACCATATGTTCACTTAGCAGATTTTAATGAATCGTATACCTTTTCTTTGTAATTTATTAATTTTTTGGTTAAATTTCTATGACCAAGGTCCCTAATGCTCATTAGCTATATCTCTGGACTAGGATTAGCTATCTTATCGATTATTTGGTTTGACTTTATCAATTTATTGGGATTTCTTTTAATTATTCTTTTTTGACACATATTATAGAAAATGTTTATAAAGGAGACTTATGATGGATCATTCAGTTTGTATTTATTATTATTTATAAATATTCTTATGTTTTATTGGCCACTCTGTAGATTCTTTTTCGTAAATATTATTGAATTAAATTCTAGTCAAGAAGACTATTCGATACTTCTCAGCTGACTATCACTATAGCAGAATAGGAAGATTGATCAGGTATTAACAGCCGGGGGGCGAGTGAAGTTCGGAATCGGCCGAAACTGCGATGTGGATTAACTATTAAGTCTACTAATGAGGGGTAGCAAAAACATTTAGTTATAGACTATATGGATATGAGACTCGTTAATTTATAGATCTCATGAAAATATTATGGTTGCAGGAGCACATCTACAAGCTACATAACATATTTAACAATTGTCAATAGCTTCGGATATTCGATCTAATCCTCTACCGCCAGATAAAATTTATGAGTTCAGCCTATGAATAATTGCTATTGCACATAATAGTTAGTCAGTAAGAGTAAACAAACTGGTCATTTGTCTCAAAACAACTCTTTTATGTTGTAATTAAATCTCCTAGCGGTTAATTGCACATCCTTCACCTTGGCTACTTATGGATTTCATAACCGTACCGTAAGTTAGGAAGCCAATAAATTAATCGGATGTTTCTGCAACACTTATTGAATGGTTGCCATAGCTTATGGGTCTCATAACTTTATGAAATATATGTGTGTCCTTCCTGCAACTGGCCATAAGCTAACCATTTCATCTCTAGAGCACCTGTTATACATTCGTGCACTATAGGTTTCTTAACGAATTTTAATTCCAGTCCTCTTTCTTTCCATTAAGCGTCGTGTGAATGATCAGTGGACGGAGGCTTTCATCAGTTCCTGGTCTCTCACTCATGACTTTGTTTTTTCAAAGGAGAGTTGTCCGTGTATATTTGTTGCGGGTTAACCTCCACATTGGGTTTTTCTGCCGCTTACTCCATTCGCGCCTCCTCCTCCCTCCACCGGCCACATCCTCTCACTCCTCCTGGTCTCTGCGGAGTGTCTTATTTCCTGCCATCATTTGGGTCGTGATGTCTTCGTCCCCTTCGCTCGCTTACTTACTTCTCGACTGTACTTTTAACTATCTCTGGAACTGCACCAATGGGACGTGAGAGCATGATTGGGAGCACTCTTGTGGCGTGAAAATGACGACCAATGTCGGCCGACTCTTCGAAAGAGAGAACCTGCTTGCCGTGATAGATGGGAGATACTTTTTTTTTAAATCGATTCTTGTTGTTTTTTTACCTGGTGAAATTGCAGGATCATGCTCTCTCCATTTGCAGATCTTCCGATGCTTAAATGGTTGGCAAATGTTTTTCTCGATCGGTTCTGATGACTCTTTCCGCGTCTTTTTCGTGAAGTTCACCCAGAGGAAGATCGCCTGCCCTCAATATTGCCTGAGCAAGATTTACTGAGTGGGTCAAGATGCCATTAACCATAAACTCCAATAACCTTAATACGAATAATAAACTTTGTAATGAGGAGAATGGTTTTCCGGGTGTTCTTGCGTTTACCTAATTTTAAGGGCAATATTTCGCGGAATTACACCCGGAAAACAATTCTCCTCATCACAAAGACCTCCGTCCGACCTTCTGTGTCGGCGGAATCCTTCACGGAAAAAATAAACTTTGTACCTTTCCACAAAAAATTAGTCATACCAATCGATTTCGACGACTATTGCGATATTTTGAAGGCTGTTACCGCTGAAGTCGATTCATATATGTGGCTATACCTGTCACATAGACTTCTTTCGGAATAGTCGCGATCAAAAATAGAGGGTTGAAATTCCCCTTGAAAAAAAATAATTTCATTTGACCGAGATTCGAACTTGGACCTCCCAATTGCCCTTCTGGTGAGTTAGCCAGTTCCACCACCAAGCGGGCGTCATTTAAAGCGAATTTCGAGGTTTATGGGAACTAGGTCTTCACGCCTCGAGTCTACATTGTGGCACATGAGACGATACTCGTGCTCACAAAAGCCACTGTCGCGGTGGATAAACCCAACATTGTCGTTTATATAACGAAGAAATTGACGAATTTCCAATCATTGCATTTACAAATGATATGATGCGAAGTCACTCGCAGGGGTGCATATACATCGAGGGTTGAATTTCGCCTCGAAAAAATAATTTTTTTAAGCGATCTTAGGCCATTAAAGCTGACTTCACTTTAATAATTTCTTTCGTACTGCCCTATCTTAACATGGATCTATTTCGCGTCATTTACTAACGTGCATTGCTTCATTTGTGCTCTCCTATGATTAAGATTTTAATATTCCTATTTTTAGGAATATCTTCCATCAAATTTAACCATGACTTTCATAGTCTACCCCTTCCTCTCATGCCATTTACTTATTTATTCTCTCCTCCATCATATGTCGAAGGCGATGGGTGTAATAAATCATGTGTTGGAGAGTTCTATATTTACGCTCCTTTGCGGTTAATGTGATGAAATTCCACAAAGTTACACCTGCATCTGCCATGTATAGCCAATATATGATGGTTGATATTTTACGACTGATTTGGCAACATGCGTCACTTGCTGTAATTTTCGTGAGCCTTTGAACGTATTGGCAATTCTTTTGTCCCTTGGTGGGACAAAAGAAATTTTGGAACACGGTTTCAGAATGAGCGTGTGGCAGTTGAACCGGCTTGATGACCGGAGTTCGAATTCTGGCGTAGAGTAAAATTTTCAGTAAAATCACGATTCTTACCAGGTACTGCTATGTGAAGAGCACTTCAAGTGAATTATTCCGTGCGTCGGATGGTATGTTTAATTGTGGAACCAATACACTTTCCGTTAATGAGAGATCTTTCAAGCGTCGCGTGGTGAAAATGATTTGCGTCATACGTGTTGAATATGAGAACAGTCGGCTATATCCTACTCTTTTAATGTCTTATAACCAACCGTGCACCATTTTAAAGATCATTAAGTTCCGTCTTCGGTGCTATGTTAATAGACCTTAGAAATGATGCTTTGTGTCAGAAATATGTCCGGACATTAAAATTGATAAGTGTGGACTGTAATAATGTCATATCTAGCAAGCTTAACTTTTCGTTAAGATTAGGCTAATGCTTAATCCAAGTTTCTCTAAATCCTTTCTTCATTTCCTAAAGAAATTCCTACCTTAGCAACAAACTCTTCTGCACTTAATGGTTGAAACTGACTCAGTTGCTGGGCTCCTCCTATATGTTGGTGCTTGACATGAAAGCATTGCCTGTAGAGCCAGGGAGCCAAGTTTTCTAAGTGGGTTAATGGTGAATAAACCTAGTATTTAGAAGTTGGATCTTGCTGAATAGTTTTCCGAGGACGTTTTATTTCTACAACTCATTTTATTTGCGAATTATGTTTTTCCATACTTTTTTTAACGTCCCATTTGGAACTCTTCGAGATTTTATGGAATTAGTGACTGTCTAAATGGCGTCTCCTTTTGTTATTCATATCATAACATGTTTAGCTGTCACAATTGCTTCGCATTCTCCATCTCTTCGGCAGCTAATAGGCGCAGTGTGTTTCTTTTCCTGTCCATCCTCCTATTTTCCTGCGATGGTTAATTTTGGCGTTTACTGACAGCTTGACTTTGAGAGAACAATACTAATTTTCTCTACCAATGGTGAACCATTGGTCGTCATTCAGATTGATTTCCTGAAGTTTCTGGTGGAATGGTAAATTTTTCCTCCCCTTCAACCCGCATTTTGGTCTGCTGACAGATAAGGGATGCGGTCTCTTATCAGAGGAGATAATTAAGAAAGGGAACATTTTTACTTGCGATATGTTAATACAATATTTCCGAAAAAAAACTCTCTCCGTTGTATCTCATATTCCAGGAAGCACGGTTCATTTACGTCTGAAAATTTAATTATTATAGAATAATTGAAACTTGAAAATTGAACGAATTAGGTAATACGGAGAAAATTGTAATAATAGTGATGATACAATTAACACAAAAATATATGCAATAAATTGCTCTTACATGGATGTTTTTATGATAACAACAGAAAAGTTTCTGTGACTGTTGGTCTGCTAAGTCCCTTTCCTTAAGGACATACGAGAGAATTTATTCGCCTGCAGCATTTTTTTTTGCTTTTGCTTGGTAAAATTTGGAATATTTGGAGAACAAAGTCGAGCCAAACGCCAATCGAAATAATATGTGATTGAAATTATTATTATTTCATGCGAATTTTCGCCTTTCAAAATCGTATTATTAACGAATATCGACGAAATTGCTCAAAATATGCGTTTAAACGGACATAAAACGGACTAAGAAGTATAAATTGCTTGTCTCCTTGCCCCATCCAGATTCCTATCCCCATACGGATTGTCCTGAAACTTTTTGATTGTGAATTTTAATAGATATGAAAATACTTGTAAGATTTAAAGCGGAAAACGTGGGGCGTATGGAAGAGATAATTTTAAGGAGTGTAGGGAGTAGCTGTCGAAGGGAAAACTCACACAACAGTTCATATCATTTGCAGTACAATAAAAGTGTGACTTAGGTGAACTATTTATGAATCAATTATCTATTTCATGCGCCCCACTTTTTTGTTTTAATTCTTATATTTCTTCTGCTATCTCTTTGGATATTAGGAGCTGTCAACCTTATATTTCTTTTGTCAACATTATTTCCTTGTCTCTTCGAGTGAGGGAACAGGACTTGCGTGAAATGTGCCAGCCGTAAAGCAACCTCGATTTCTCGCCCGTCTCTCCTTCTTTCTTCACTTCTCTTGCCCTCCCCCCTGAGATGCGCAAGACTTCTCCAGATAAATCCTCGTTTTCGAGAGCAGATTACGCGTCATCTGGGGAGGAAGTGGTCGCACTGGCCCCGAGATAAGGCAAAACAAAAAGGAATGCGGTTTTCAAGTCTCTCCCGACAGATTCCTCCCCACCCTTACCCTCCTCTCTAGCCAACTAACTGTTAGAGGGCGACCCTAGACTCTCTTTCTCTCTCCCCTATGCATGAAAAGAGCCTCCCCTTAAAACAGACAAGAGAAACCGCAGGCGTTTCGAAACGGGGGAAGGAATACGGGGAAAAATACTCGCGAGGGGGAGAGCCGGGGAGATAGTGTCAATTATGCTCTCGAGGGAATGTTAGAATGGTTAATTTATTTTCCTACGATATTCTTTTCATGTTGGCTCTATGCTATGTTAATGGGAAATCTCCCTGAATGTTGATTTTTGGTGTGTGGAGCGGTAATCGTGGGTTTGCGTGCACATTGCTTATAATTTTAAGAGAATTGTTTTGTAAATGAAATAACTTTGTTATTCCACATAAATTTTATTATGACGACCCGGGTTTCGACGTGGCACGTCATCATCAGGTGATTGTCTTTTGTCGCGTGTTTAATCTACATCTGAAAGTGATAATGTATGCTTTATCAATTATAGATTTATTTACAGTTATTCCAATGTTGTGTTTTAATTTCTTGAATTATAAACCATTATTTTTCTTTACACGTAACTTCAGGTGATGACGTTCCACGTCGAAACATGAGTCCTCTTTACTGAAATTAATGTGGAATAACGAAGTTACTTAATTTACAATTTGCAACAAATGCCATGAAGTCACACCTGAGACAACTGAGTTTTTTTTGAGAATGTAAAAAAATTACTGGGCCATATTTCATTCAAAAGTATTTGCTTCTATTCTAGGACAAATAATGGAGTTAGTTATGGAAATATTGCAAAATTAATATTCTAAATTTTTATCCCTAATAAAATCATTATGTCCTGATTTTCGGCGTAGTATCCTAAATCTAGGCAAAAATACACTGAATTATGTTTATTTCGAATATTGGCGAATTATTTCGTAGACTCGGCGTTATTCTTGGATATCTGTCATTAACAATTATCACAGAGAAAAGTTATATTTCGTTGTAAGACGAAAATCTGTACGCCTTACGTACGTAATCGAGTTATTACGAAGTGCATGTCGTACGTCTAAAGGTTTCTTTTAAAATGACATTGAATTAGCAGTACACGTAATAATTGTGATGCATTATTCTCCTTTTTCTAAAGGTACCCCTTTTTTCATGCATTCATATTTTCATGCAAGTTTCACGGAAATCTGTACGTATTACCAACCACCTTAAGAAAAATTTGAGCCACACCGTGTGTTAGCTAAAGAGAAATCGAAACCTTTTAAAATGTGCAATTGACCTCCTTGTGTAGAAACGCATGCGCCAAGGTGACCTTATAACGCACTTTGTGTGGTTAAATATGTGACGTTTGAAAACAGTTTTTATCCTCAAAAACTCTCGCCACTCGCTCTATTTTTATGAGACCCTCTTTGGTAAAGATCTCAATTTTCTATATCACAGTGTTTTAATATTTAAATCAAGTTTTATATCCAGTTTAATTATACAGTTAAATACAGTTTAATGGAATTTGGGTCCATATTTCCGATCAATATGTATCCGTTCCCTATTGACTCGCTTGACTGATATTGTCAATTAATTGACATCTAACGTGTTTCATGGCTCCTACAGCTGTGAGGCTTCACACTTCCTGTCGTCAGTTTCAACATGTCTCTCATTCTCATTCTATGACGTGCCTCTTCCCTTCCCCTGGGACTTTGGTAGTCACGTAGACAACCACTGTGCGATGAAACCGAAAGTGTGAACTTTTTTTCGCCGTCGTTAAAGTTGAAATGCTCGAACATTTTACAAGTCAGCGAATGTCCTGACCTATTTTTTTTGTAACTTAATCAGCCGTGAGAGTCAAGTCTTACGAAAGGGGTTAAAAGTTTGATATTAATTTCGCTATCGTGCGACCATGACGAAAAAAAATTAATGACATTATAAGGCGAGATTTTATGAACGCGATTAAATATGTGATGCGTTTTCTTTAGTTGATCAAGGTATAAGGAAAATGACCGATCTTTTTTTAAAGTAATTACCTCAGTGAGAAGAACTTATATTTTGACACAGTTAAAATATTTCACATACCTCCATTTAATTTTTAATTCTTCTCGAATAAATAATTACCCAAAATTTAATACACCTTATACCTATCTTAATTTGGTAAGGATATGAAAGAGAGGGAGGTGAAGAGCTTGATATGGATTTCCAATCATTGCATGTACAAATGATATGGTACGAAGTCACAAGTACGGGTGTATATACACCAAGGGTTGAAATTCTCCATGAAAAAATTATTTGACTAGACCGAGATTCGAAACCGGATCTCCCAATCGCCGGTCTTGTGTGTTAGCCAGTTACACATCTAGTTTGCGTAAACCCCCCTCGAAATCCGCCTGGAAGGAAGATTGCTCTGTGGATAACTGGCTAACACATCTGACCGGCAATTGGGACATCCGGGTTCGAATCCCGGTCAAGTCAAATGATTTTTTATGGTGAATTTCAACGGTTGGTGCTTGATATGGAGCGTAGCGTTGTATGATGTTGAAACGTGGGCCGCTAGGAGGAAAGACGAGAACAGGGTGCAGGCGTTTGAGATGCGGGTGCGGAGAAGGATGGATCAGGGTGCAGTGGACGGAGTGGAAGTGCTTAGTATGGTGGGTGAAGGGAAGAAACTTCTGAATGAAATCTGAGATACCAAGGATAGGTGGCTAGAGGATGTAATGTGGAGTGATGGGTTGCTCAAGAGTGTGATAGAGGGAAGGATGTTGGGTAAGCGGGGAAGGGGAAGAAAGAGAATCGGTTTCATGGACGGGATGCAGAAAGGTAGATCGTATTCTGAGACGAAAAAGTTTATACTAGAGGGAGATAGGACCCTGAAAGTATAGAATTGAATGGAATATTTAGTAATTGCTCTGGGTCATGCCCCTTTAGAACAAAACAAAATAATATACATAGTTATACGAGTTTGTAAACAAAAATAAACAGTATAAATGGCAAAGACGAATGGCACTAGTTTGTATGAAACATTATATTTTTACATAGAAATAGTAGTATGTAACTAATAAACAGCTTACTAGTATGCAATGTAAAGTGCGAAGTATTACATGTAATGGAGTTAGAATTTCAGCAGACAAGTTCATGACATAAGGATACAACTAAAAAATTAAGAAATAGAAGGTAATACATTATAATATTTCATTTTGAATGCTGAGAGAGAGGTGTGAGAGTAAACACTCGCGAAAACTTTCCGCTTTTCACGCCCTTATTAACCGCATTTTCAACATTCCCCTGAACGACTCAGAGTTTGAAAAAGAAACCCGAACCATCAAGCAGATTGCAGTGAATAACGGCTATCCACTCTCACTAATAGACAAATTAATTCGCACGAATAGGAGGAAAAGAGCCGTGGCCAGTTTGTAAAAGAAGACTGAACCCCCACAGTGGCGTTCAATTACCTACTTTGGGTAGATTTTCTCTCGAGTGGCGCAATTGTATCCGAAGGACCGTTATAAAGTGGCATTTAAAACACCATTTAGTGTGAAAAAACTGCTTGTGAACTGCAAGGACCCCATTGAACCTCAGAAATTACATGGTGTATACTTAATGAAATTCAATTAATGTTGTAGACAGTATGTTGGATAGACCTGTAGAAATTTTGAAATTAGACAAATGGAGCATAAAAAGGATTTTTGAAATTTTAATTTTAACGGAAGCAACTTTGCCAGACATCTTTTAACCCACGGACATAAAAGGGATTTTACCATGACACCTCTCCATTTTACAAATGACAGACGCAAGCTGAATGGTTTAGAACAGCTAGAGATTTTTAAAAACCAAGTTCACTGTGATAAATTCCTTGATAATGAATGTATGCTCCCTGCCTATTCCCCCATCCTCAAAGCTTTAATCCCCTCCACTTCGTCCTCCTAGCCCCCCCCCCCCTACCCTCCCGCGACCACCCTCCTCCTGTATTGTCTTCTCTTCCCCCTCCTCTCCCCACCTGGTAATGTTTACTATATAAGGCCTGCACATCGGCCTCCATTTACCTGAAGATGATGTGAATGCACATCGAAACCTGGGTCAGTGGTCAGTCAGTCAAAGAAATCTAGTGGTTTTAGTAAAAGTTGTCATTTTATATTTTTACTGAGAGAGAGGGATTATTTTTTATGTTTTGGTAGATTTTTCCACAGATGACACAATAGAAATTATGAAATGCAAACAAAAAACAGTTAACAAGTGTGCAATGCAAACTGCGAAGTATTGCATATAATGAAGTTAGAACTTCAGCGAGCAAGTTCATGATACCGGATAAAAAACCGGAAGGAGTTCCTCTGACTATCAAAAATTACCTAACTTTTACTGGTGGAATACATTTTTTTAAATCGCAATTACTTGATATTTGCTGTAAGTCAAAACCGTTTCATAAGGTCTCAACTGAATCCATTCTAATGGATTCGTACACGAACCGAATTTTTTTCCGCAGCATTCGCTCTCCCTCGCCTAAGTGTATTGCGGGTCATTCCGATGGAGGTGTCGATGTTCTTTGAGTTTATCTGTGATGTCAACCTGGCGTTTGTCGTTGCTCCTTGTAAACGAGCCGACATATTTAGTTTCTTTTGTTGCGTGTTTAATATACATCCGATAGTGATTATGCAAGCTTTATCAATTTTAGTTTTACTTATTGTTATTCCTATGTTTTTCTAATTAATTGAATTATAATCCATTATTTTTTTATACAGGTGAGTACTGTTTCTTCCGCTTTCTCGGTCATCGGTGCTCCAGCATTGTCTACGTGGTAATGTATTTTCCATTTTGTTTGCTCCAATACATCTCTCTATGGTGGAATCTTTTGGCTGGCACGTATTTCGATCGCAGCCCCTATTAGCCATCCAGTAGATTTTGTAATTAGACTGCATTGTTTTGACGCGGTATTTCATTTATTTTTTATTTAACTCCTTTTAGTGATCATTCCAAAGTGGTTTTCCTTAGCAGAAAGAGTATTTTCCGAGATTCTCAGATATCAGCAGAATATTTGTGTTAAGGTACGTTAATTCTCCGTGATGAAAGGAATATCCTGTATTTTAAACTCCGACACCTACCCTCGAGGATTCAGGTCATGGGTTGGAAAAAGTTCGACGGTTCTAAGAAACTTTCTACCCCAAACTACCTTGAGCGACGCCCAAAACAACGAAAAACTAATATATCACATACATACGCTACTAAAGCAGAAAATCTGAAGAGATGTCAAGGAATCAGCTGACGAAAATTGGGTAGAAGAGAGTACTGTAGTCGGCCAATCTTGCGCTTTAGTGACGAAATGATGATGAAACATTGCCGGCCCACAATTCCAAGTATGGACTGACCACCAAGAAGATGGTTCGCACGCTCACTGTTACAATATAGTTCGAGAGGCATGGGTGATGGGAAAACCCTTAGGCGTCGTTCCCTCCGGACGTTTTTGCCTTCCAAGTCAACTCAGTTCATTCGAGAATCATTCGGCACTCATCCAATGATGAATTTCGGTAGTAATACGAATTGATCTTTATGGAAACTTGTCGTTTACGTACGCGGTTTTATTGCAGTGACACCATTCACATTCCCCACCCGACCAACTGGTAAGTCGGAATATATCCTGCATTATGATTGCCCGGAGGTCCTCATCTGAACATGTTATATCTCATCTCCAGCATCCCTCATCATGCGTAAGTGGGGCGACTGAATGACGACGGTAGGTGTCCCAAGGTCTGGGCTGTTCTACACGGCTGCGTCTCATCCATACAACCATACCACAATAGTGCCCATAAATGTGATAATTGTTATTATTATTTCGTATATTTCCGTGAGCCACTGGCCCATGAGGCAGTTACAAATTACAATTACAAATTAACACAATAGTTGAGAAAAATAATCACATAAAAAAGCACTAATAAACAAGAACATTGTTTGCGGATGGTTAACAGATGTAGCTTAATAAGGTTATGCATTGAATTTCATGCAGTAAATCGTTACAGTTCATTAGTCAACCAGAAAAAAATATACAGAGCATTACACAATACAAAGAATAGGAAGTTCAATGATGTATAAATATTTAAGGACTTTGTAAAATCTTGTGCAGTACGTTATTGTAATGACAGAGTTACATATTACCCCGCAAGTCACAACGTTTACTGGGATTAAGTTAGGAGCCCGTGGAGGCTCGGAGGCTGCACGCTAGGCTTAGTTTGCTTGAGAAATTCAGAACTGGTGTTTTTCAGAGAGACACATAATATGTTCATGTTGCCTCACTGCATCTCCAGGTCTGACAGAAGCGATAAAATAAGAGAGATACATAGCCAAACAGATCGGTACAAAAACTCGTTCTTTCCGCACACAATAACCAACCACAGTAGAAGCTGAACTCCAATAAATACACTCCCATAATACACGTCACCATTTCACCTCCCAAAACCTTATCCCTAACTTCTTTACACGGCTGGGGTCCTAACACCCCCTGCCACAATCGCATGCGGCGGCTCACCGGGTAGTATGTAGATGTAGATTTTGCATTTTTACGGACAAATCATTACGGTACCACGATAATCGAACGAAGTTTGCTATGAAAAAATAACTTGACCGGGATTGTAACTGGCTAACACATCTGACCGGAATTTGGGAGATCCGGGTTCGAATCCCGGTCGATTCAAGTGTTTTTTTGATGGCAAATGGCCTTGGACAGGTAGGAATTAAGCTGATACGAAGGAAGGACTTGCCTCGAAGTTCTTCGAAGTCTGCGCCAGTAAAAATCTTGATGATCTTTACAAATTTCAATTAATAACTACCTAAACCGGTCGATTATCTTAATGATAATATTAAAAGTTCTATAAATTCTGGAAATAACCCGTTTCTTCTTCAGATTTCAACACTCGATTATTTTTAAGATTAAAACGAACGGGTTAAATTAACACCGGTTTTTTTAAGGCGTCTATCCCTGTTAATTGCTGGTTTATGCGCCGGCAACTTCATTCCGAATCGGTAGCATCTCCTCCTTTTTTTCATTCCGGCGTTTACGGCCCACTTCATAAAACCGGCGAAAGTGGCATCTGGGCCTCGGTAAATATGAATAGAATGCTGGCTCGATTGGGAGTGACTCTTCCCGTGGGAAAAGAGATTTTGCGATGGGGTGCCAAATGCGAGAATCCTCCCACCGTTATCGCTTGCCCAAGATGTCCAATTTGGAATGGTTCAGGTTTGTGGCCCAGCTTAAGAAAACTGGGAGTTAACGGTTCGATGGAAAGTTTTCCTTGTACGGAGAGCAGTATGATATGAAAATGATATGCTAATCGTGTCAGCTCTATTTCCGGCACCAATCAGTGGCGACGCGGTTATCAAGAGAGTGGCGACATCTTTATTTCTTTTGTAGGCAGCCTTTCTAAGTGTTCGCGCATTCCCAAAAGCGCCCTATATTGATAAATTATCGTACTGTGGGAGAAGTGTTTGGATCACCGTGACTCTAGATGGCAACAATTAATCAAATAACGTAATCAATCTTTTTTCTCCCATTTATTAATTTCTGCTCTAAATGTGTTGAAAAGTATCGCCTCTCATTGATAAAAATTTCAAGCTTGGCTGACAACAGTTATCACATGGTAGCTCTTGTCCTCAATCAAATACTTCTCCAAAAAGAGCGGTTTTTACTTAAGAAATCGTCACGATATCGTGAAAATAGTCTCAACTTAAGTGAAATTAAAGTAAGTCCAGGAATTAATGGTTATTTATGACAGTTTAATGGACAGATTTCTTGCGTTACCAATGCTGGACAATATTGAACGGGTCATTTTTTTCGCATAAAAACAGGCAACTCTATCGTGCGTTGAGACACTGACACTCTAGATTACTTAATATTTGTTTTTTTTGTGAAGAGGTTGCTATTTCGATGTATTTTTCTCTTCTGCTATTGATAAACATATATTGAACGTTTATTTTGTATTACACCTAAGTAATATTCTGAAATAAAGGGAGATATTCCATCTGCTTGCGGAGCAGTAGGTAACATCGAAGGATAGAAGACCTGTAATGTGGTTAAGATCTCACAGATTTTCCAGTGGATCAGGAATTAACAAGCAAAATGTATTAGCAAATTGATTAGGTACAGTTTACAAAGTGTGTCTACTATTTCTTTACCAGTACACATCAATCACAATGAATCCACCACTGGTGAGACACCGGGTTTGGAATTTCACAAATCAATTTTTGCTCACTAATTAGGAAAGGAGTCGGCCTTTATGCCTTTTTACAGATAATTAGTTGACTATTAAATGCTTTTAATTCAAAGTGTTACAAACTTCGCGAAATGGGTAGCCAAAGTTCGTTTAGTATAAATAGCAAAATTTTTACATCGCACAGCGGTGGAGAATCAGTCCCGGTGAGCGCTGAATTTTATATTCCAATGCAGTCCATGGCGCGACGCGTCGTGATATGGGATTTCGGGTCATTCTATTGTTTCGCTGTGCCCCGCCGACTTGTCATACTGAATCCACCCCTTTCTCTTCCCTTCGGCATTCTGCACACCCGCCTATCTCCTTTTCGCTTTCCCTCACTCATGCTCTACCTTACCTCTTTACCAATACGTTGACAAGTCACAACTTGTCATGGCTTAAGACCTCATTTCGGAAGAAACATTTGATTATAATTACAGTTTCAGGCTTAGCTTGGAGGGAACGTGTCACATGAAAAAATTTCTCACTTTGTACATTCCACACTTTTTCATTTTCACCGGCCATGGTTTCGACATATTGGTATAGGTTACACCGGGTCAAACTCTTCATCTTGGCCGACTTTTCGGTGAAAGAGTCGTCCATCGTCATCAGAACATCATCAGGGCATGCCCTGATGACGATTGGCGACTCGTTCATCGAAACGTCGTCCAAGATGGAGAGTTTGACCTGGCGGAAAGCCCGAGTAATCTTTAACAACATCACACGCCGGGAAAGCCTTAGATGTTTCGACATACATTGTCATTTTCAAGATAGATATCCCTTATTTAGGTGGGGGGATCGGGTTGGTGTGGTGGCTACAGTACTGGCTAACCATACGGACGGCCAGGGTTCAAATCCCTGCATAGGTGGAAGTTTTTCGGAGGGAACCCGATCCCTACTTGAGTGTCCTGTGGAGGGCACTTCAAGTACAGTACTCCGTTTGTCGGATGAGACGTTAACCCGTGGTCCCCTTGGCGCCTTTCGTTAAGAGCAGGCTAATGCTGACGCCGGGTTTCTATCCACCCTTCCTCCCTTACATAGCCCTTATGGCGCAAATGACCATAGCTGTCGGTCGCCTCCCCAAATATCCAATCCAATCCTTAATTCAGTGTCCATATATACTCTATCCGGGAGGTGGGTGGGGGGAAAATGAATAGAGGGGAAGGGGGAAAGAGGCCATTGGTTCGTTAGGAGGGAAGGGGGATACCAGTGCAATAAACTACTCTATCACCAGGATAGTACTTTGTAACCTTTTGACTTTACCGTCGTTAGAAGGCAAAGGGGGCATTCTAATTTATCATGGTAAATAAGATTAAGGAGGTACGTCTCCGATCCTCTCTCTTGAACCTCCCTCCCAGCAATCCCCATTTCTTTCTTTCATCAGTAACATCTTGAAAGCCTCTTCCAAAAAACAAACAGTCATCAATTAACAAAACAGGATTTCTTTTGAAACATCAATAAAGTTATCATTAATTAATAAAGGGAATCCAAAGAACCATCAACATGGTGAAGTACAACTAAAAATGACGAAACTACGAATATTAAACAGAATCAGTGTCTTCAGTTTTTTATTAGGGTATGGCACGACGTTACATTAATAAAGATTTCCTTGTGATTTGTGACCGCGTGGTAGAGTAGATGAAACTGCGATTTGTGGTTCATTGTTTTCTTACAAGCGTTATGGTGGTTCCACGACGATTCTTCTGCGCAAGTAAGAATGTTTTGATCGAAGAGTGACGATTTAATTTGATCACTGTGTGTACATCAGGTTGATAGTATTATTAATTTTTCATCTCCGCACGAGGCTTAGTAATCGTCAATTGAGCCCCGTCTTATCCCATGAATTCCGTCATTAGTGTACGGGCAGGTACTATGAAACACCGGCACTGGTCGTTTGCAATGAGCCAGTGGTCATTCTCAGCTCGTATCGGTACGCCAATGGTTAGGTTGTACGCTCACTGATCATTATTATCTCCCAGGGTCGAGCGCGATCAGTGTTTTCATTCCCTTGAACCATAGGGAATTGCTATAGATTATGTGACTTGGCAGCCGACACGTAGCCACTCGATTCGATTTTCAGCGGCTTCTCTCCGCTTGTAGAACTCGGCTTTATTATGATTGCTCGTACGTTCGGAAAAATACCCGGAATGCATAGCGGGAGGAAATATCTCGTGCAGCAGGTAGCTGTTGGGGTGAGGATGGTTTGGAAGGTAGAAAAAAACCAGATTCTGTTGGAGGGAAGTCGAAGGAATGAAAAGGTCTAACAGAAGTCGTCGTAATGGATTGGAGCAAAAAGTCTTTTTATTTCCACCGGGCGCTTTGGCAGACGATTCTCTTACCCACACTCCTGTTTTCTACTCCGGTCTTTAATCTTTTTACATCTCCGGCGTTGCGGATGTGGGTTTTATACGATTAACGTAGCAAAAAGAAACGAGAACTCATCCTTTTGTTAACTTATTAGTTAAAAAATGAGCTTGTATTCGAACCGATGGCGAATAATCTTATGGGAATGTATTTCCTCTGACGGTGTAACCCTTGTGATAACTTTTACGAGAATTTTACTCCTCTATTTTTTATACTAGTTCCCTCTTTATATCACGTGACCGCTACATCTATGTAATAACCCTATGTAATAACACTTTTAGAGGGATTAAGGTGGAAGCCCCTAGAGACTCAGAGGGTACACGCCGTGTAACTTCCGAATATCTAGAGGCTCCCACCACTACACGGTAGGCTTAGCTTGCTTGAGAAATTCAGCACTGGTGTGTGTCAGGGCGACACAGAGAATATTATCATGACGCCTCACTACATCTCTAGGTCTGACAGAAGCGATAAAATAATAGAGATACATTGCTGAGCTGATAGATATAAAAACTCGTTCTTTCCGTGCACAATAAGCGACCTCAATAAAAACTGATCTCCACTAAATACACTCCCATTATACAAGTCACCATTTCATCTCCCAAAACCTTATCCCTTACATCTTTACACGGCTGGTGTCCTAACAACCCCTCCCACACGCCCATGCGGCGGCTCGTAGGGTAGTATGCAGATGTAGATGAACCTGTGAGCCACTTCAAGGCCCTGCGGTAGGGGGTGAGTTTTTTACAACTTGGACCACACTATATCTCACTCTTTGTAATAAAAATACAACCTTGGATGTATATTCAAGCGATGATATACAAATAGAGGAGGCAGTCCTCGGGTATGAATCAACAGAGGAAGGTAGGAGGCAGGGGGTGGGTTGGGGTTGGAGAGGTGGAAGGAGGGGGGAGGGGTTGAAGAAATGAGCAGGGAAAGTGATTCGTTGAGACTCAAACCAGCGGAAGTGGTCTCAGCTCACTGTTGAGAAAGTCTATTCCAAAACACACTCACGTCTAACGGCCTAAGATTTTTTTTCTCTACCTCCCTCCCCTCGCATATCTCATCTAGATCTTCCTCCCTACGTACTCCACCCCCCGTATATTCCTACTCTGGCTACTTCTCTTACGCCTTATTTCTACATCTACATTCTACATATACTTGTCACCATGTAAGCCACCACAAGGTTGTTTGGCAGGGGGTGACTTATCACCAACATGAACTGCAGTGAAGAAATTTTATTTCACCTACAAGAACCACACTATCGGTATGCTAGAAATGCTACAAAATCCGCTGAAATAAATATAAATACTGAAGTAACTATATAAACGTGACACACGAGGCATGCAGGAAACATGCAGAACATAGTGCTAGCACTACTTGGCAGAATTAGAAACATGCATTTCGGGTTGTATGAATAAACCGACCAACCCGATTACCCTATCAATGTATTCCAAGCTGGGTGAGAAAATAGTTCACAAAAGTGGACTGAATTGGGCAAAGATGACGTCCCCCGTCAGAGAATTGAATCAAGCTGGGCCATCGGAGCCAACGATCTCTTTTTTCCCCTCTATACGGTTCTCAACGTTCATTTTCGATCCCCCGGAGTCTGGAAATTTTCAGTCGTTCCCCAATGGTAAGGTAGGTATGCATTCTCAAATCTGCGTACATGAGCTGCGGAAGCATATCTCATACGAGAACTATTCAGATTATTATTATTCTCTTTCCATTCGGAAGGACGGATAACTTCGTCTCGCCGGACTTTTTCACAAAAATGCGACGTGGATATTTGCGAGGGCTTTTCTTGTTTTTTTTTCTACCTCTCCCTCGCCTGTCACCAGATTCACATATAATGCCGAAGGAATGATTTCACTTCGTTCGATTCTTTGGCTCGTGTGTATTGACTGGGAGACGTGTATGGTTTTACATATATGTGCCTAAGTATATATATATATATATATTCTCACTCAGCCGTTTCTCGTCCCCGGGCAGGATATGAGAATGAGATTTGCCCGCCTTCGCCTCTCGCGTCTCGGTGAGGACTCCGGTATGATTCCACGATTCTCTCTTTTCCTTCAAAGATACGGTATTCTACCGTTCGGTGCCTTCTTACTTCTGGGCTCTTTGTGTTGCTCAGGGGATGGGAAAGGGGGAACTCGACAATTCACTCCGGAGACCGTGAGTGTGACCCATTGTTGGAGAGAAATGATTTTCATCGCATCCTCCCCTCTCTTCAGCTCTTCCTTTGAAGGTATCCATTTGGTGGACGGATGGTGTGTGTTTGTGCAATCACTGCGTTACACGTCTCACTTCTTTTCCCATGGTATATATCACCCTCGGTGTGCCCTCCACACACTCTTGCTTCTGTATTCCGTGATTCAATTTTCTCTCCATCCCCTTGCCATTCCCTCTTCCCCCCTTCTTGGGATAACTTACCCCCGCTACGCTGAATCCTCGTCTATTATTCCCGTATCCTGGCCGTCGTGGGATATGTTGCCTTCAATCCTCCTTGCCCTCCCGACTCTCCGTGGCTTCCTTGTTGAGCTACCTCATAGAGACCTGGGGTGGCTTGCCTGTATCATAGAGTGCATACAGTGAGGCCAAAAGCAATTATGCTAGTGAGACTGATGTTTGGTTCAGTACAGATTCGTGCGAAACCTTCTTTAAAGTGATCAACCGATTGACCTAGAACGAAGAAGTCGACCGGGGTTCAAATCTCTGCAGAGGATGATGTGTTTCAGAGGAAGCCCGACCCCTACTTGAGTGTCTTGTGGAGGGCACTTCAAGTATAGTACTCCGTCTGTCGGATGAGACTTTAAACTGTAGTTCCCTCGGCGCTTTTCGTTAAGAGCAGGCTAATGCCGACGTCGTGTATCTATCCACCATAGTTGGTAAATTTTCCAAAAAAATTAACTGATTAAAGTAAAGTTAATCCCTGTAAAAATTAATTAGTTTAAGTTAAAAGTTAATTCTTCTAAAAAGTAATGGTTAAGGTAAATAGTCAACTACAATTTTAACGATTAAATTTAATCGTTAATTTTTTAAATCGTTCATCCCAACTATGCTATCCACCCTTACTCCTTTACCTGCACCTAAGGGCGCAAATGGCTTTATGTCTCGGTCGCCTCCCCAAATATCCAATCCAATCCAACGGAGAAGTCGGAAGGTGGTCGGGGCGAATTTTTTTATCGACAGATTTGCATTAAACTATTCATATGTAGCTGATTATATATCTACATCTACGAAATACCGTGCAAGCCACCACTAGGGTGTGTGACACGGGGTGATTCAACGCCCGGCATGCAACACTCATCCCGGTGTAAAATCATAACGACGCACGTTCGTCCGAAAAAAATTCATCAAATGAAAATCACTTCATCGACTACTGTGAATGTTGAAAAAAGTATTTGTTTTACTTTATTAGTATTTTTATTCAAATTCTAGTATTCTTTGATTAAATTTTAGTATTAGGGTGCTCTATTTCCTTGAGTATCATGAAAGCGCTGTCTCATCAAGTTTCCCTGTTGCACTGAAATGTTGTTTATTTTTTCCACACCTCAACTTATAACTTCCCCGCCTTTCGAATGCCCTAAGGTGCGAAGAATCTCCGACTTATGGCTGCCATCATCTCTTCTGCTCCTCGATTCCGACCTCTGTCCCTGCAGCTCTTTCCAACCTCCGTTTTGGTTTTAAGTATTCCTCGAGGCGCCGTATCAAATCTCAAGGCGCCAATTCGCCCGAGAAATGAGAAGCTTTAAGGCCACCTAACCCGTGATCTTGACGTGAGCTCGGGTTTTCAATTCGAGCCATTTTAGTCCACCCTGAAACGTTCAAGTGGTGATTATTGGGATGCTGTCTAAATTGCGTGCTTGTAGTCCTGTCAGGTGTTCAGAGCGTAGTGATACGTCTCGTTCAGGCGGGCTCGAATCGGAGCGATCGCGGGGACTGTAACATGGCCCCGCCGTGGTTTTGATGCCATCGCACAGATAAGATTGTTTTTTTTATTATTTTCGGGAATTAAATTCTGATCTGATATCTATAGCGGAGTTTTTGGGTTCCCAGGAGGGGCTGCGACCACCTGGCTTACTTACCTTTAACGTAGCGTTTTAGGGTTGACAAGGGAGATGGTGGCTGATATTTATTTATAAATGGAAGAAAAATGGAGCATATATCATGCATATGTGTGAGGACAATGAAACGTATGCATATATATTTATATTTTTTTAAATGTTTTGCTGGGGCGGTGGTAACGTAATTCCAATCGCGTTATATTTTTCGTCATGTGATTTTGCTACTCTTGTAATTAGTGATGGTTGTCAACTTCTTTCTCATTGTTGTTATTGCCATTCTTCGGTGAATGTCGCTGGAAGTGACTGGCAAGAAATGGAAACGATCTGAACGCGTACAATCGAAACATTTCTGAGGCCGTGTCCTGAGTAGCAGATGTATATCTATCAATAAAACGTCGAGTATGTTTGTCAGGCGTGCATGTGAGTTTGTAAAATGTTTGTAATAGATGAAATTAAAATGTTCCGTCCGGTTAGTGACGGCGAATTCTTACCTCGATCTTTAATTTTGTGCTAATTAATTCTATTTAATTCTATTTAATATTTAAATTAATAATCTAAAACTAAATAATTAATAATAAAAAATAAATAAAAATCTAATAAAAACCTATTTAATTAGTAATGGTTGTCATCATTTTCTTTGTTTATGTTTTCATTCTTTGTTACCGGGTGCTGAACTTTACTTATGAAGAAAAGAAATTACATTCATGTTCAAAAAGTAACGCGCCTTCGTCCACTTGAGTGGCCTTTTCTTATAAGTTAATAAATACAGCGTATATGCCATGCGTGCGTGTAAGGACGTGACCCGTCCAGACCCGAATAGATGCAAAAACAGCAATCATGGATGTAAAGATCAAAGTTATGTTATTGTTTAACGCACATCACTTCCACTCCCGATCTGTTGTAAAGCTATCTGCACATAGAACGCTAGGTCGTTTGGTGGTTGGGGCGTTTCGTTTTGGGGATTTTTGTGAAACTCCTCGTACGAGTAGTCATTAGTAACATGCATAGATAAAAGCTAAAAACATCGCATGTTACCGATTTTGTTTTTTTGGCAATTTAATGTTCCTTTAACCCGTAGCCTAATGGCGTTTATCACATATTTCGATATAAAATGCACAAATGTTCTCCTCAACGCGAAAACTTACGCTTCATATCATAATAATATTTCTCAAATATATCAAAATAACATAAATGAAATAAAACTTGGTTCAACTATGTGGAGTTCCATGTTGATTAGTAAAATTAACTTTTACTCGCCAATGGTCATGATTGGTGGTGTGTAAAAGTTTATTTTATTAATCATCAAAGTATCATACCAAATAAGTCTACGTATCTACACACTATTTCCGCTTAAATTTCAAATTCCGCGCCATAAGCCTTAATTCAAAAGAGTGCTTTAATGGAGAAGAACATTTTAAAATCTTATTCTTGCGTTATTTATTTTACAACACGTATGGTTATTTCCAACATATGCATTTAAAATGTATATGCGTGGTCGGGGAATTGTTTTCGACTCGCTTGGTAAAATTCATTAAAATGTTCACTC
The DNA here is from genome assembly GCA_963169105.1 of Ceriagrion tenellum. NCBI lineage: Eukaryota > Metazoa > Arthropoda > Insecta > Odonata > Coenagrionidae > Ceriagrion > Ceriagrion tenellum. The sequence continues at coordinate 69,786,772 of OY720643.1, forward strand.
AACGACCCATGTTTCGCGCTCCATTCACCTTAAACAAACGTTGTGCTCTGTCGTGATGCAAAGTAAGCACCGCACTAAAGCAAATGGAAAGCTCCCTTTATTTTTATTACTATAAAGTATTCTACCGGTTAAGGTAGGTTTTGCTGAAAGTCAGAAAATCTTCTCCGGGTTTCCTACACTCTCAGGGTCCTATATGCATCTAGTATTTCCTTTTTGCCTCAGAGTGCAATCTATCCTTCTTCATCCCGTCCATGAAACCTATTCTCTTTTACTTATTTGCCGCTCGCCCAACATCCTTCCCTTTATCTCACTCTTGAGCAATCCCTTGCCCCTTATTACATCCTCCAGCCATCTACTCTGCCGATCTAGAATTTCACCAAGAAGTTTGCTTTCCTCGCCCACCATCTCAAGCACTCATGTCGTCGTGACATTAAGGGAGGAAGAACAGTAACTGATTTGTTGGCGGATATTTATTATGCTTACATTACAATACACACGTTCTGAGCCCGGCGGGAGTCGCGGGGAATAAGGGAGGGAATCGCGGGTCTTGCGAAGGCGCAGACCGGCGTAGGAGGTGCGGATGGTGCGGGTCCTGCGAGGGCGCAGACCGGCAAGGGACAGGTCATGGAGAGCACTCCCCCGTCATTCGGATCCCCTGTATTTATATGAAATACGGGGGTCCAAAGGGCGATTTGGTACCAAGGAGATGATGCGAAAGGGAGGGATGAGAGCGCGGGTGGACGGAATGATCTCACTTGGAGTCCCCTTACTGCTCTCCATCCATCCCTCGCGACACTTACTCATTAGTCCTCCTCTCCGTCCACCTCACCTTCTCCATACCCACATCTCAAATGCCTGCAGCCTATTCTCGTCCTCCTTTCTGAGGGTCCACGTTTCTACCCCATTCAACGCTACGCTCCATATCAAGCTCTTCACCAGCCTCTTACATTCATACCCAATTTTCCCGTCATCAGCTCTCTTTACTAAACGCCTCCTTACCTAGCGTTAATTTCTTCCGTATATCATTGCTACTATGTCTCTTTTCTTCCAGCGTACTGCCTAAGTAATTTAAATGCTCTATTTCTTGAGTTAATGTCCTCTTTAATGGCCAGCCTCGCTTTCTTTGTCCTTAAGAATCTCATTACTTTTGTTTGTTTATGGATTATCTTCATTCTGAATATCCCGCACTACATTTCTAAAGCATCTGCTAAGGCTTGCAGTCCCTTCCAAGATCCACTAACCAGCGCCCTATCGTCCGCGAATCTAAATTTCGTCTAATAATTTCGACCCATCTTTTTTACAAAGATTGTCCTCAACGTCATCTTTGTTTTCGTTCTTGTCGTAACTCATCGCCGCCGTCTGCCGAAATGAAGTCGTGAGAATGGGGAATGGCGTGCACGTGTGGTAAAATTGATACGTCTCCCCCTCCGGCCACCTGTGGACTTTTGTGTTCGTGGCTTGCCCTAATTTTTCTCTTCGGCGTCGGCAATTAATCTCTTCCGTTTTGATGCTCCCCATCGGCTTTTTTCTCCCCTTGATTTGTCATCACAACCCTGTCGCCCACCCCTTGAAACTCCTCCGTAAATTTAAAACTCGTCCTTTTCCACAACCAGCCACGCTGCCAAGTGCACGACAATATTTAAAACGTTATACACCGTTTCCCACTTTTTGATCGCACCTGCGGCGGTCCCCCACCGTGGGAACATTTCGCCTGCCTGTGTCCCCCAGTGGTCGCCGCCGGGCGACGGACTCCCCCCCTCTGGTTCCGGGAAGCGAACGATGAACGGACGTTTAGTCGCGAGGATTCCTGCCATACCGCGGCCGCGAAAGGGGACTGGAGTACAGTCGGGACATATTTTCGCTCTGCTGATCAAGATGGACTCTCTTAAAGTGTTAGTAATTACCCAGAGCTGTCTCTCTTTCTTTCCTCACGTTCATTGAAATGTACGCTCAAAAAAAATGTGTATCCTAGATTGTTCATTTTCCCCGATGCGTGACCTAACAACGTACCAGGTAGAATTTTAATTGCGTCGGAGTATCGTCTGTCGGTTTAATGTGAAGATGGACTTTCTGATGAAAATGTTCGCGGTTTTTTTTAACCTTACATTATTTTAAACGATGCTGAATGTATTAATGACCTAAGGTTCACAATTCAGGAACAAAAATGTCGGGTTTATCCACCGCGACAGTGGATTTGTAAGCATCACCATCGTCTCATGTGCCATAATGTGGACTTGAGACACGAACATCCAGTTCACTTAAACCACCCCTCAAAATTTGTGTTGAAGGAAGATAGCCTGGCGGTGTAATTGGCTAACACACCTGACCGGCAATTGGGATATCTAGGTTTGTATCCTGGTTAAGTCAAATGATTGTTTTTCACGCCAAATTTCAACTCTTGGTGTACATTCACCCTTACGAGTGACTTTTGACCATATCGTTTGGACATGCAATGATTGGAAGTTAACGTTTAGTGTTTGATTCTTATGTCCAGTAAAAATGTTTGCCTGAAATATCAGATGTAGGACATTTTATTACTCAGAGAATTTAATGATAACATTTACAATACCACATACTTAAAATACACACGACCCGGGTTTCAACGCTTAAGCGTCATCTTCAGGTCATATTTTTTTGGCCTGATGATGACGCTTAAGCGTTGAAACGTTAAGTATGTGTTATTGTAAATGTTATCATTTAAGTTTCTGAAATATGGAATACCACCAAGTTACAAAGGAACTTATATTATTCATTTTATTACTAATGCGAAAATGCATCACTTTTATAACTGTGCTACATAATGTACGCATTAATAACCTTAAGTAGTTTTGATAATCGTTTTTCATGAGCCTTTTGCGTATTTGTACAAATGAAAAACTTGACACTCGATTTCTGATGCCTTCTCAACAAAGTCAGCGCAAAAACAGCAATCGCAGTTACTATTATCTAAGTTACGTAATTGTTTATCGCACGTATGGTTGAGAGTACATTATCTGTCCCACGCTCCGGTAGCTACTCATAGGGTATGATGTTATGTAGATAATGTCAAGTACGTGCCGATGAGGGTATTAATTTCCATTGTTAAATATCTTGAGGCATAAGCGCATTTTAGACGCCGACTGCATGCCATTGGTGGTAGCATTGTCGTTGTAACTATAAAATATACGAAATGAAAATAATATAAAACACGTCATTATTCATAAAACTTACGGAAATATTACGTACAGTAGCCATGTTAGTTTGCTATTTTTCGTATGATTAATTATCTTACGTTAGAACAGCACACACACTTTTGTAATCTATGAGAGGTAATTATCGCGCCTGAAGATGCTGCTATTTCGGTTATCTGAGCTTCACGGAAACGCGAAGCGTGAGAATAAGTCATTCTGGTTGTCATTGTGATGGGGCATCTTCCTGTGAATGATGCGCTTAGCTTCCGTAATGTTGTGGTTCAATAAAACCCCAGTCTCTTTATGATCTCCGTACTGTAATGATCTTCCAACTTTCAGTACGGATTACCTTCCTGAATAGAGGATACGCCTCGATCCCAGCATGATTGATGCGGTTTCACGTGAGAGCAGAGGAAAAAATCTTAAATTTTTGCCTATTTCATCATTATTTTAGTGTCTATAGAGGTTGCTTCCAGGATTCAGTTGATCCTACGGCTCTTTTCATCGAAAAGGCTCCGGTCTGAAGAGGTTCACTACTTGAAGTTCTTGACAATTGGATAAACTCTCCTCAACAGTTTCAATTTGCCTTTTCTAATCTTCCCTTTGTCTCTTAAAATTTTTAGACCTTTCGCGATATGAATTTCGGTTTGGGTTATCGGCTTCGAACTTTGAAGGATTTGAATCAGGTGTTAAATCGGAATCAGGTGTTAAATTGTGGAGGTTCATGATAGAATTCTAGTGAAAACTTTCGTACTCTTCTTCAGGTTTATTGATTTACTACGAATTTCGCTGTCTTATAATATCATCATCAGGTTATGCTAACTCAGTACTTTGTAAGCACGATGTTATAAAATATCGAGATAAATGAATAAACCAGTCGCATAGTAAATCAGTAACCTGTGGAAAAGTACAGAAGTTTTTCCATGAATGTAATCTATAGTCCGATGGGGATGCTTTTTCCGATGAATTTTGATAACAGTCTACGGACATAATTTTATTATATTAACGCATTGTTACATAAATGTCTTTGTCGTCGTATCCTCATTTTCATATCACCTCATTGCTTGTATTATAATTCGATATGTAAACTTGCATGGGGAGTTTCTATAATGCTGGACACTTATATCATATAATCTTCTTGTCTATGACTACGGATCATAAAAATTGTGATACCTCGTCGTATTCTTTATGTAAGGCTAGTTGATATATAAATACAATTTTCAATATCGCTTGTGCTCCTTCATCAGCAAAAGTATGCGGTCTTGCCATACAGTTATGTTAAGGAAATTTATCAAATAGTATCCACCGTAGGTAGTACGGCAGGATTATCATTGTAACCTTGAGTTTCGAAGTATTCTCATATCTCATATTTTTAAAGTGGTTAATGAAAACACTTGAACAGTATCTTGGCTTATGACAAAACTATGACTCTATAGTCGGGAAACTCAACGAAGAGTGAGTATCTTCCTTAGTCGGGAATACAACCGTTTGCTCCCGCCAAAATCATCCGAGTCCATCAATGTATATGCAGGGGCCACTTATTTAAATTTCATATTTAACAGTCTCTATAAGTGCGACGAACATTTGTGGTTGTTGTTGCGAAATTTGGTGCTGAGTATCTTCATTCGGGTATCCACCCCCCGCCGCCACCATCCACCGCCGGGTATCCAACGTTGCCACCCGCCAAAAAGCGTGCGAGTTTGTCAAGGGATATACAGGGGCCATCTTCTCAAATTAAATTTTTAACAGCGTCTAGCACTTCAGCAAAACGTTGAGGTTGTATTCGTGAAATTTGGCGGAGAGTTTCTCCTGTAGTCGGGAATCCAAACGTTTGCTGCCCGCCAAAAACGTTGCGAGTCCCACAGGGGCGGTGCTGTGTCCAAACTTTTTTTAATTGGAATTTTTTTCGAAAAGTCGCTAATTGAATTGTGCTGCCGTGGGCCCGGTAGGATGGGGGTGGGTTACGGAATCGAGTAGGGAGAGGGGAGTTTTTTTTTCGGAGTTTATGCAGTGGAGTGGGGGTGGCTGGGGAGGGTGAGTTAGCGCACCTGCGCTTGAATATGGCCGATCTCCCCCTTCCTCTCTCATACTTTCCCCGCTCTCGTACCCAGTGTGGGAGAGAGAATTCCTCGGAAGGCGGAGGGGGATAGAGGGACGGGGTTTTTAGTGGGATGTGTCCGAAATAATGGAGGGGCTCTCTGGAAACGTGAAAGGGTAGTAGGGAGAGTTGGTAGGGAGGTTGGCGGTGAGGAATTATGTGACGGTGGAGGGGTAGTGTGGCGGGGGAGTCACAAATTTCCCACGCATAATTATCTCACCTGGTCGTACCTTCGCTTATGCGTCTGCAGTCCGAAACCCCCATTTCCCCCCCCTGTTTAATTCGTTTTTTTCCTCTTTCACCGTCTCCACTATCCCCTCCACCCCCGTACTGGCTCAAATTTTCACCCAAGTCCCACCGACGAAAAAACCGCTCCCTGGTCCTCGCATCGAACCCTAGTTACTCCGATTTGGATTATACTGGGACTGGACACGGATAACTTTACGGGGTCAGCCGCACTGACAAATGTGCGAAATTCCAATGATGAAAAATCATCCGTATTTACCTGGAATCGAACCCGGATCCCATAATTTCTGGCCGAGTGCTTTTGCCAGTTAAGCTTATGAAGGTGTCTTCTTCCCCTGTGGATGTTTGTGGACTTGACGGGACAAAATGGAATACACTGCCGGGCATACTATATAACTAACAGTCCAAGTCGTGCGCTAAGCGCCACAGCCCGAAAGGTAAAGCCCGAACTTAGAACACTGAGAGGTGTTCGCTCTTCTTGATCGATTTTGAGTACACCGGGATAAGCCACGGATTGCTTTACGGGGTCACCCGCAATGCACAAATGTGCGCAATTCCACACAGGAAAAATCATCCGCCTAGTTACTCCCGCCACTTGGCAGCGCTCACCGCAAAACCCCCAGACACTCCCTCATACCCTCGTCTACGGCATTACTCCCTCCTTGCATCGCGTTCCTTCGCTCCCCCTCTCTCCCTTTTTATCTTGGCCCTCCTCTCCCACTCTTGTCTCCCGTCTCTCTCTCCCTCTCTCTGCCTCCCTTTTCTCTTTATGCTTCCAAAGCGACTAGGCCATTATTCGCATTCGCACCTGGCCGCGCGGTGGCCGTCTCTCTACACCCGCTTCCCAATCTCCCTCCCCACTCCGCTTAACGCTCGTCCTCTTCCACACGCGGACCAGCGTACTCTCCCACACTCATCCCCAATCCAACCTATGCCACCACACGAGCAAAGGTTTAAGGGTGGTTGGAGCGCGAATCGTGAGTCTTTGAGTGCACATTTTAATAACTGTTCGAGTAAGTCGAAAAAAAATATTGGAACTCAACTCTCTTCAGTACGCCTATCTACACGTAGGAAATAATGATACATGTTGAAAATAAACGGTTCAGGAATTATATTTTAAAATATTTGTCTCAATTAAAGCATTGTTTTGACTTTGATTTACGGCGCGAAATTCGAATTATGGGCTACCATAGTTGCGCGAAGTTTTTAATATTTTTTTACTTCTTCGAAGAGCCAACTCTCCTCCCGTATATTCCAGAGACTAAGATGATATTAATGCACATTGTGTTTTTAGTAATTCCTAAAAATCAATGATTCATGAAAACTCTCGGAATCGTGCAACGCATGCGCGTAAATATTCTGTGAATTTCTGCTAATCTGGCAGCATAGTTAATTTCTGACGAAATGGGGTCACTGATTGGCTTCTTAGTGCGCATGCGCTTGACTGCCGCAGTACTACTCTATCATGGACTACTTCGACAACTTAAGAGGAAAACGTATAATAATTCAACTACCTTTGCCACTATTCGCAATAGTATTAGATGGAAAGTAATATCCACATCGTATATTTGAGTCAATTTTTGATGTTATTTCACCGAGGGGCAGAAACTGAACTATTTGGTGTAAGCATCTACTGTTAAACAATATGTTTTAATTTGATCGATATGTCTCGCATCATCATGGAGAGCTGTTACTTTGGTATTACAATGTTCAGTATCGGGAGCCAATTAGTTTATGCAATTCATTCCGTCGTTAATCCTGGCTGTAATTATTTCCTTGTATTTACTCTACTTATGGACAGTTGCAGGAACGACAGATATGTATTCTATAAAGTTCTGGGACCAATAAGCCATGGCAACCATTTAATAAGTGTTACAGAAAAATTAGTTAAGTGTATTGGTTTCATAACTTATGGCATGGAGTTATGAGTCTCATAAGTAGCCAAGATGGCGGATGCTCAATGAACCGCTTGAAGACTTAATTACGAGATAAAAAGAGTTGCCTTCAGACAGATGACCATTTTGCTTACTCTTAGTGACAAATTGCTGCGTGCATTAGCTATTATTCAAGGCTATACTTTCATAAATTTAATCCGGCTTTAGAAGATTAGGTCAAATATCTCAAAATTTTCTCGGGCTTCCGTCCGGGAGAGTGAGTTCATATTGGCCACACAGGGCAAAGTAGTTCCTGGCCAGTATGGACCCACTCACTCGGACGGAAGCCCGAGAAAATTTTGAGAAACTCGTATGCCGGGAAAGCACCAGATCTTACTTATTAGATCAAATATTCGAAGTTATTACCTGTCGGTAAATGAGTTTTGTAGCTAGTAGATGTGTTCCTGCAATCCGAATATTTTTATGAAATCTATATCTTCAGGGATCTCATAAATAAGTGTTCTTCCAACCGGCCATAAGTCGAAATAAAATTCTTGGACCTCATCTTTCTTAAGGTAGTTTGAGCGAAATATTATTTCACCTAGAAATCAATGAATTAAGTCTCATTTTAAAGAAAAATATCTCACTCTTCCAAGGATACCAAAATATCAGTCCCTTACTTATCGAGATATTTGACAAAATATACTAGCCATTTTACATGGGAAATGGTGTGGCTGTGCTCTGCGGAGAAAATAACTAAGAATGAGGAAGTTACGAGTCTTATATCACGTCGGAAATAAACGTTGGCTTGGTCGTGTGTTTTTTATATTTTAGGTATTTTAAAATGTGAATTTATTACTCACTGTCTAACTTTCTCTTTAATTGCTACTGATTTTCATCCCTGGGGAACCTTCATGCTCAGTAATAATCTTGGATGCCCTCTTGTTGAACCTTTAAATTCAACTTTTCGAAGACCTAGGATTATCCCAGCCTGAGAAATATTTTGTGTACAGGCCTGGAATGCCTTTTTTTTGGTTCTCACCTTTGGATATTCACCATGTGAATCAATAAATATCCACCATGTTAAGAAGGATGAAGAGGGTTTGGTGGACGGAAAGAAATACTCACGAGGAAGTGCTTCAGATAGTGGTCGAGGAAAGTAAACACGTGAATGAAATCCGGGATAGGCAGGGTAGATGGCTGAAGGGTGTAATACAGGGTGATGGCTTGCTGAAGAGTGTGATAGTGGGAATGATATTGGGCAAGCGGGGAAGAGGAAAAAATAGAATAGGTTTCATGGACGGGATGAAGAGGGGTAGATCGTATGCTGAGGCGAAAAACCATATACTAGAGGGAGATAGGCCTCTGAATACGTAGAAAACCGGGAGGAGATCCTCTGACATTCAACAAAACATACCTTCACCGGTAGAATACTCTAATTATAATAATTTAAAAATATGAATTCAATACTTTCCGTCAAGCTTTCTCTTTAAAAGCTACAAATTTTCATCCCTTTGGAAGCTTGGTGATAATCTTGGATGCCTTCTTGTGGAACGTTTTAATTCAAATTTTCGAAAACCTAGAAGTATCCCAGCCTGGGAAAAATTTTGTATACAGGTCTGGAATTCCTTTTGTGGTTCTTACCTTTGGAGTAAATATCCACCGTGTTAAGACCCGCGCTCCATCTTTTTCGTTCTTCGCTCGCGATCGAATCGGACCACCGCAGGCCGCCGAAATGTATTGTGGGAATCTTCCTTTGTTGCTGTCGTTCCTTCATTCTCTTATTTATTTTTCCTTCGCCTTTCTTTACTTTTTTTAAGGGAAAAAATAATTTGAGTTTTCTAAAAGGCAAGTTAGCGACGACTCTTCTCTACAAACGCGCGCGGAGAGAATGGGATTCCTATGCTTTTTGGGGGTCTCCTCGCAGGTGGAATTCCTAAGAGAGGGAGAGAAAGTAGGGGGGCGGGGAAGGGAGGCACGGAGAGAAAGAAAGAGACGCTCCAGAAATAAAAGGCTGGGGTTTGAATGAGCGAGAAAGGAGGGGAGGAACAGGGAGGTAGGAGTGGGGGGGGGGGGGAAGAGCTAGTATTCTGCGCGGAAAGAGGGGAAAGGGTGGTGGCATAGTATATTTTTTTCCTACAGTCGAATGGGGAGGGGAAACTTTGACGTTGCACCATGCGACACGGATAGGATGGCGGGCGCTCGCTGAACCTTCCGCGAACGTAATGTGCTCCGTGTTTTGGACGGCGAAAACACGCGGTTTATTTTTATACCCTACACCACTACGTGGTCAGAGTATATTGATTTTGTCACAGCAGAAATGTAACGCATTGAAGGAGGCGTGGCAGATATGGACAAGTATATTATAGCTGCCGTAAAAATTGAGATATCGAGCTGAAATTTGGGTCCTAAGCCTCTAGTAGTAGTCCACAGATGGCACAGTTCTCAAATGGGTTGGATCGGACCAGAACCACGCCCACTTCCCATACAAAGTGGTTTTTTGGAAGTGGAAATAATTTCCTTCAGAACCTCAAAAGTTTTCAAATAATTGATCTGAAATTTGGAATGTAATATTTTCAAAGATCCACGGAACTAGCCGCGCAGTTACTTCAACCGAGTCATCCGCTAGTGATAACACAATTGTGTGAAATTCACGGTGGAAAAATCATTCGCCTGGACTGGAAATCGAGCACAGGGATACTCACAGATCCCTCGTTTTCACGCCTAGTGCTCTAACCAATTAAGCTTCCCTGACGTCCTCTGCAACTGTGAATCTCATGGGGGCATTAAGGAGCAAGTTGTCCTCACAGATACCGTGCATATGATGCCACAGGTACCCGTATGCGAGCGCTAAGCATCACAGTTCACAGGGTACCTCGTGGACTGTGTGGAGATGATGCCTCTTTGATTTATCTTATCAACTGTGTATAATTAATTCTCTAATTTTACAGATCATTTAGAGGACGTCAGATTGTTGTGAATAGCTCATAATCTTCCTCTTGATCGAGCATAGATATTTGTACAACGTAACCTTCGGTCTCGAAGACGCAATTCTTATTTAAGAGGCATGAAAAAAACCGCCTGCTCGACGCTGGTCAACACGCCAATCTTCTTTGTCGTTAGTGAACCGATCTCGATATCTGTCGAACTTATTCATCACCGGTGTGCCTCCGTGGAGGAGGGAAACGGAGGCGGAATCCGTCTTTCAAAGTGTTGACACTTGGACGCTTCCTCATAATCGCGTTCCTTATCAAGAACTTTTCTTGAGAAAAATTCTCGCCTTGTTGAGTTTCCGCTCGGTTGCTAGGTTTTCCCCACCCGCCCGCACGGCGCCACTCGTCGTGGTGGTTTAAAAAAATGAAACAATTTCATTTATTCATGTTTTTAATTGTAATAAATTTGAATACGCGCCTATATAAAAACGCACGTGTGTGCGGAAAAGTGCGATGGTTATCTCTTCCACGATATTACGCATACGACCCAGGTGTCCGAAATTCCCGTACCGGCCCTGCAGCCTTTTGGAATTTATTATGCGAACTTTGTCGTCCTCCTTGACCGCCGGGTCTTTTCCCGTATAGGTCGGCCTTTAAGGAGACAAAAGGAGTCAAGATGATAGCTGATCTTATCACGCTAGCCGATTCAAAGAGGCGGAATGACGAAGGATTTAATTTATATATTCACGACTTCCTTGAGTACAAAATTTTGTGAATGTGACATACAATTAAGCAGTGGATATAGTTTAACTAAGAAAACAAAAGTAATGGGATTCTCTTGGACAAAGAAAGCGAGGCTGTTGATTTAAGTTGGAGGACTCAAACTCCAGCAAGTAGAGCATTTTTAATTACTCAGGTAGTACGCTAGAAGAAGGCGGTCATAGTAGCAATTACATACGTAAGAGAATAGTGCTAGCTAAGGAGGCGTTTAGTAATTGAAGGGAGCTGATGACGGGGACACTGGGTAAGAATTTGAAGAAGAGGCTGGTGAAGTGCTTGAAGCGTTGCGTTGTATGGGGCAGAAACGTGGACCCTGAGAAAGGAGGACGAGAATAGGCTACAGGCATTTGAGATGTGGGTGTGGAGAATGGAGAATGTGAGGTGGACGGAGAGGAAGACTATAGTGCTCGCAGAGTTTCTGTGCACTGGAGAGTTCCTCCAAGCCTAGCTGCCCATGGTAGATGAGCAGCGATTGGCTGCCGGTGTCCAATCCCGTAAACCGGTTCTTAGCTCAGTGCGCACTGCGTACGAATACTGTATTAATACTGACTTAAAGTTTTGTTTATTTATCGTGTAACCATGGTGACCTGCGCCGATGGGGATTACTTTCTAACCTCACTGAGATGACTATTGCAATCACTGCAAGTTTTGACTCAATATCTGTAGTAGTTTCTCGTCCAGAGTATTCCATTTCATAAGGCCCTCGCGTCGGCGAGGCATAGCGTTCGTTCTCGCCGATTCTTTTGGGTCGCCACCTACAGTATTCGTACGCGGTGCGCACTTAGTTAAGAACCGGTTTACGGGATTGGACGCCGGCAACCAATCGCTGCTCATCTACCATGGGCAGCTAGGCTTGGAGGAACTCTCCAGTGCACAGAAACTCTGCGAGCACTACAACGAGGAAGTGCTTGAGATGTTGGTCAAGGAAAGAAAGCTTCTTCATGAAATCCGGGACAGGCTGAATAGGTGGCTGAGGGATGTAATAAGGGGCTATGAGTTGCTCAAGAATGTGATAGAGGGAAGAATGTTGGGCAAGCGGGGACGGGAAGAAAGAGAATAGTTTTCATGGACAGGATGAAGAAGCAGGATATACTAGTGGTAGGCCCCTGAAAGTGTAGAAAACCGGGAGGAGATTCTCTGGCATCCAATAAAAAGTACCTTAACCGGTAGAATACTTTTAAAAATTGTTTTTTTTTGATTGGCTTCTTTACTTAAGCTCACTTAAAAAAAGACTTTCTTGTTTTTTAGCAGGCTCTTTTGTTAAGAATAACATATTCAGGCGTACTCTAGTGGAAGTTCGTCATAACGATAACAACAATCGCACTTTTCCGCAAGTTTTTTAATGGCGATACTAAGCGTTTCAAAACACGGAGTCATAATCAGGTAGACCTGTGGACTAGATCTAGCACTTGATGATAACTCTGAGTTAAAATGCGTCGTATCGTTATTCATATCTTGTGGAAAATTGCAATTGTAGTTTTCATTGGGCCATTTTATTATTGCAGCGGTTCATGTGAGTTTTAGTACGAAGTGTGTTATTTTTATGCCGCGCTATGTAACTAGAGCTAAAATAAGTGACAGAATATGAGAAATACACTGCCGAACTGATGGTATGAAAATTCTTTCCGTGACCAAATGTGGTTATATTAAAAATGTAGCGTGGCTTTACCTGAAGACATATCGTTAAGGTGGATCCACCGAGAAAGGACATGAATACAGTGGAAATATAACTGCTGTATTGAGTATCATACGATCATGATAAACAAGCTCCCCGACCATCGAAGTGACAGGAAATATAATTGCCATATGGAGCACTATACGTTATTCTTGGAGGGCTTTGTCCCCGCGATAAGCTGTCATTCAAACGCATTACCATGGGCGATACCCTATACCTTTAATTAGTCTTCTTGCTGAAGCTTATCAGCAATGTGGAGGAATGACGAGGCCGAGCTGTATCGGTCAAAACGATTTTACCTATGAAATAAGACGTGTCACAATACACAAACTCTTCCATCTTAAACAAAAAATGCATTTTGCTCACGGTTGAAGTTCACATATACGGTATTTATGAATCGGGATTACTCGTGGAGTTTCACAAGATTTACCAATCCTAATGGATGAGTGTAATTCCAGTGTTAAAATACATTTTTCCTGTTAATCATAGAATAAAAGCGTAAGTTTCAAGGCATTCTACTTTCCAATATTTAATTTTTGTATTTACTTTGAGCTCTTAAGTTCTGCAGACCAAGTGCAGTTAGTGCAGACCAAGCGATTTTCCAAAAAAGTTTCGCAACATCTTGTCATTTGTTCGTCCACAGTTGATGAGTCGACTGCATTGCCCGGGCGAATAATTATTTCGTCCATATGATGCTCAATGCGTTGTGAAAGAAGCTCTAATATTCACCGTATTACATCCAAGTCGTAAGGTCGGGTGGGAAATTACCTTACCTCTCCTCGAGTAAAATTTTCCCCGCGATAAAAAAGCAAGTGACGCCTGATGGCGGAACGAATTACCGACCTTTTTTATGAGAATGTGAAATTGACGGGATGCATAGCACCTGTAGAATAAGCCCCACCGTACCCTCATTACAAGTTGGCCCCGCCCAATAAAATTATAACGTCTTTGGGATGAGCATTCGCTGAGACGATCAGGGTGTCTAAGATGCAGGGCCTTCGTTCGAAGTATCGTCGTGGTAATCCAAAAGGACATAACTGTATGATAGTATTTAATTGCGCGAAGTCATGAGAATCATCACGATCATGCTTTTGGTGTAAGTGCATGAAGGTAATGGCTATTTTTAAAAGTTTTCCTTGCTGAGAGGTCATCACTCAACACCTATCAATTATTAATTTGATCTTCCACAAATGCGTTAAACAGATGACTTGACGTGTTATCTGTTGTTCATGTGCACTTAAGCTCGGATCTGAATTGGAGCTCTCATAATTACTAGCTGACCTAAGTCGCTACTTACGCTCTTTAATCTATGTTCCGCAGAAAGTGGCCGGCAAAGTTGACTAGCCATGTGCATATTTTTTACTCGACACTCCTCGTGTAATTACGCAGTCCTTAATTCATTGCTCCTTTAGATATTAATCTTGCCCCGATCATGTATTTAATTGCATATAATCTGTATTTCCGAGGCCGTTTTCGGTCATGTACTTCAGTCAGCTTTTTGCCATGAATTATTTTCTCTCCTTTCCTAGCTTGGGTTCAAATAGGAGATTATTAAAAAATAAGTTTTATCATTAATTTATTAAAATTCACTTTTATCATACTGTGGGAATATTATGAATTAACCTGATTGACACCTGCTGAGACTTCCTACTCCGCTGTTGTCCTAATTATTGCTTTGATGACTGCATAGGTTGCAAATAATCTGATTTTGCTGCTCATTCCATTGTTGTGCACTAGTAACACAAGGTGGTAATCGCGCTTCTATGCGGGACGTGAACTAATGCTGTGGATAACTATTAATTGTGATTCATCAGATCCAATTAATATCAATAGCCAATATTTTAAAATATAGAAAATGGACCAATATCTATCACCTGTATTGGACTATTGTGTATTGGAAAATGTTGGAATATTGGAAATATTTTAATATTGAAAATAATGAAAACATGAAATATTGGTAATTTGGAAAATATTGAGCAGTGCAAAATTTACAGGTTAAATTAACAGGTAAAAAACAAAAAAACGGTGGCAGTAGTGTATTTGAACCGAGGGGGGTTACTTCGAAAATGGGACTTTATTAATTATGTAAAAGTCTGTGAATAAAACAAGAAAATCAATATAAGCTTCTTTTCCCCACTCCTTTCTATGAATACTGGCGGAAAAGGAAGTGCTACGTCTGTTTTCAAATATTAGGGCGCTCTCCGACCTCCGTCCTCGCCGGGTTCCAATATTCAATATATGAGTTTTTTAAATTGGTATTTCATTATTCATTATTTCAATTGCAAATATTGGTTCTTCAGTATTAAGTATTTCAATTACAAATATTGGTTTTCCAACCATCAATATCTATTACAAGATATTGGTCGTTCCAACGTTGTGATTTTGTTATCCCAATATTAAAAAATATTGATATTGGAACCAATGTATGGGAAAACCGCCCAGCCCTAGCTTGGGATGTGCCAGATTTGAACGCCGGTCTCTCGGTCTACTGCGGAGGATTGTGTGCGGTGCGAACGCGATCTTCGTCCGTCGCTCTTGAATGCTTGGACGGTCTCCTCGATGCTCAACCCCGACGCGGCGACTGTTAAGTGCACTCTGGCGTTTCCCCCTTTTGCATTTTAATCCTCGCCGTGCGTTTGAATGGCTCGGTCGAGATGTTTGATCAGTTGCCGCGGGGGTGGGTGGAGGGGTTGTCGAGGGGGAGAGGTTAAAGGGGAGGGAGGTTTGCCCCTCCCTCACTTCCGGTGTTTCACCCCTTTCCATGACACGACCTCCTGACCCGATTGCCCCCTCCAAACCCCCTGTGTTCACCCTACCACCCTCTCCACGATACGGTATACATGGCAGGCTACGATTATCTGAAAAGAAAATTCAGGTCACCTAGGATTCGGTATGACGCTGAGACTATTGTATTAAGGTGGTTTGTATCGGTAGTCGTGAGTCGTTGAGTAACCATTTAACCCACTGAGTGAGCCAGTGTACATATTTTCATCTGTAACTTTTTAACTTATGTCTATCACTAATTCTTCGCACGTATTGTTAAAAATAGAGTGCCAAATATCCTAAACCTACCCTCTGATGCTGTCTTGTCCTCACTCTCCGTTAATAAACTTTATAATATCTTCCTAAAAACTGATCTTAAACTCATATCCATATCACACTTTACTCACCAATTTACTGCCTCGGCTTTGTTTCCTTGTTAAATTTCAGAAAACCTACCCGACACACCAGGACTCACTCATCGCTTACTCATATCCCTACTCCCAGATTGTCACTTACCAAGCGCTCCCTCAATTGTCACCTCTCTTCTTTTGTAAATTCCCTTCCTGAGAACATCGACCCTTTTACCTCGTGCTCCAGCGTCTTCTCTAATCTACCCGTATTTCATTCCGAAAAAAGTAATTTTTACTATCTTCCCATGCTGGATTATTATTTGTTACCTTCTTCTTGTTATGTTTTTACGTTTGTGTTCTTTTTTGTTTGTCATGCGTTCACTATATGTTCTGTTCACTTTAAAATAGCTTCATGCTGTATGTGATCTTTTTGTCAAATTAATAAAGAACATAATATTCAAATAGCAATACACCACTTTACACGATGCAATTTTAAATGCATGTGCGTACGAACATCTGATTGTGCAATTACGTGCCTCGTGTAAAAGTGACTTTATAAAGCGCATATAAAAGGCTACGCTTATGTATGTATGATTCGGTTGCAAGGCGCATTAATTCAGATGATCGTCAATAGATGGCAAGCGAACTCCCGTGTACGTTCTCCCTTATCCGACACAAGGCGCGAAATTTGCTTTTTTACACTTTACCGCTTTACACGATGCAATTTGAAATGCACGTGCGTAAGTACATCAAATTCTGCAATTACGTGCCCCGTGTACTAATGGCTTTACGTGCGGTTTCTCGCGTAGTGTCTTTAGTTAAGTCCTGATGACACCTGCCACACCCCCTCGCGGCGCCGGCTGGATGTGTAGTGCGTAGATACGCGTATATTCCTCCCTCCCTCCTCTAGGCATGCTAATGCTTCTTTCACTCCCACCTTTAACCCTCCATATTTAATGACCTCCTCCCCCCCATAACTATCACACCACCCGTGACCCCCTCCCCCCATTCTTGCGTGTCCCTGCGATACAGTTCCTGACCGCGTGGATTTTTTTTAAACTGCCATCTCTCCCCACCTCATCTGAGAATAAAAAAAAGAAAACCTTCACTATCGTCTCGAAAAAATCTACCAAATGGACGCGATGTGCTCGTTTAGAACTCCCCCTCCCTCCCCCCCGGCCTTCCAATACATTTTCCCACTGGCTTGTCGCGGGATGTTGGTGGCGGGGAAAGGTGCTCGCATTTTTTCTCATTTAAAGCTTTCTCCCCCCCAAGTCCCTCCCCACCTCTCTCGCTAGTCGCCCCATTGAATAGCACCGTCGGAGTCCCGTGGTTGCACCTGCCCTCAGGCCCCCGGAGTATAGTTGTCTCCCCTCACGCAGGTTCTTTTTTTCGGCCTTTCTCCTCCTCTACACCCCATGCCAGTGCTATCCACTTACGGCATGTGCACCAGGGTGATTCTCTTGGTCTCTCCGCCCTTTATATATCCTCGCGCGTATAAATTGACTGTAATAATAATTGGCGTACTTAATGAATCCTAATTTGATGTATCGGTTACATTTTCTTAACAATCTTTCTTTTTTAAGTATTCTACCGTTAAAAGTAGGTTTTATTGGATGCCAGAGAATCTCCTCCCGGTTTTCTACATTTTCAGGAGCCTATCACCCACTAGTATATTCTTCTTCGCCTCAGCATACGATCTGCCGTTCTTCATCCTGTCCATGAAACCTATTTTCTTTCTTCCCCGTCCCCGCTTGCCCAGCATTCTTCCCTCTATCACATTCTTGAGTAATCCCTCGCCCCATATTCCATCCTCCAGCCGCCTACTCTGCCGATCCCGCATTTCATTCAGAAGTTTCCTCTCCTCGATCACCATCTCAAGCACTTCCTCGTTAGTCTTCCTTTCCGTCCACTTCACCTTCTCCATCATTTACCATCTTTCTCCATACCCATATCTCAAATTCCTGCTGCCTATTCTCGTCCTCCTTTCCGAGGGCCCACGTTTGTACCCCATACAAAGCTACGCTCCATATCAAGCTCTTCACCAGCCTCTTCTTCACATCCTTATTCAAGGTCCCCGTCACCAGCTCCCTTCTTTTACTTAACGCCTCCTTAATGTCCCGAATAAAATTTTAGGCCTCCTTATAAATTCTCCCGTATCTGGGTGGTTTGTTACGACTTCATTTTTAGTGGAAGCAAATGTCTTTTTGTGATAAATTTTCTTACCGAGAAATATATATATATTATGGAATAACTTTTATATTGATTTGTAACGCCAATACTTCATTATTGGCTGTTGTTTTTCCGTGAGTTTTTCTAGGCAAGAATATGCGCACCTCTATGATTACTTTCTGTCTTCCGGCTTTCTGTCTCCATTTCATCAGCTAAAACAGGATTTTTGAACTAAAAACATATAACTATCTAATTTTGTATTTGTTTTGACTCATATAGTCTAGTCAGGGCCATCTTAAAAGGTATTGAAACTTCTTGGAAATGGCTCAAATAGTTCTGCAGGTACTGTGCAACGACGTGACTACCTTGGTTACAGCGGTGACGTATTACGTCCCTGTTGCCTACAGCCGAACGCATGTAATTAAACCTACCTCATACCACTCCCCTCTTCTCTTTTTAGCTCGGCCTGTCCTGCCTCCCCCAGTCTAATGTCTCAGTCTCTCCCGACGCATTAATTAAACAATCATAATCGTCTCGCCACAGACAGTCGTTGTACTCTCCAGTCCCGCCACACCCCTTCAAGGTCCTCAACCTCCCCCGCCCTTCCCCGCGCCTTGTGTGTGCCTCCTCGTTCCGCTCTACGGCGCGTCCCGTAATCGCTCGAATCTGTTTGGTTGGTGTCTCCCGCACTGGCGCTGCACGGTATGGGGTCCAGGGCACTGCTGATCACGCAACGGACGCCTTATCCATGCACTGTTGCCCTGCTAACGCTATGCTCAACTGCATGTGTGTTTTTTTCTACTCTCCCTGCCCTCTCATCACTGTGGAGTAGAACTGGGTATCGTCAAATCAAAGGATTCCACAGGTCTCTCAGACTTCAGTGGGGCGATTATATATATATGATTCTTTTATCGAAAAATCCTATCCGTCCTGTTGATAACACAGGCCAACAAGGGAGTGTTTTTTTGATGCTAAGGGCCATTGTCGACCTGATTTTGTGCGCTGAATCCGAATTTACTCACGAAAATTGGCTATCATGTCAGGATTTTTAGATATTCTGACCTTAAAAAGTCAAAATGACAATTTTCAGGTCTTTTTGATCTTGAATATCTCATAAACCAAAGGTGATATAGTAATTCTACAAACGGATTCGAGGTCTGCGTTGAAAAATGTATAGAATAAATCTATGACGCCGAGAAAAGTTATTGTTTCCACTACCTGTATCTTATATTTCAAACTTGTGCACTCAAAATTATGTTATAGTTGAATTATAATAAAGTTATTGATAGTTGTAAAGTTAATGCAGGTTATTGTAACAATAGTTTTCCTAGGTTTAGTGCGCTGACTAAGACGCAGGGTATAAATGAATGGAAAGACACTGTTGAAATGAAGGAGACAGCGCACTAAAGCGAATGGAAAGCGCCCATCGAACGGTTTTGATGAATCGGCCAAGTCATCACGTCAGGGCCTTCTAAATTGCGCGTAATAATTCGGAGACGTCCATCTTGGTGCCTGGACTCAAACACTCGTCGTTCCAATGAAATCAGCCCTTCAAGGGTCGGTGACAGTTGTCCCAAGCCACTGGACGCGGTCGCGCTCCCGGAAAAACCAGAAAGATAGCAGACGCGGGTGTTTCGGCGATTTGACTGCTAAGCTTACACCGCATAGTGTGGCCTTCAGACCGTAATCCTAAGACGCATGTTATTTCCACGCTCAAGACGTTAGTCTATCCCGTGTACTGTGGATTGTACGGTGGATAGCTCGTTAATCGCATCCAGGGTAGGGAAATCAGATCTTAAAGCACTTGGCAGCGATCGAAAATCTCTTAAAGCATGGTCATATGGTTGAGGGTGGTGATAAGAGTATATGCTGCCAAACATCCCCAGACCATAGGGCTAAGAATGGCTTATCGGTAGCAGCGGAGATTTTTCTGGAGATATGGTGGTATGTAGGGAGCAGATAGAGGTAAGTATGCAGTAAGATAGTAAGGTATGGAAGGTACTTGTATATGCCAGAATAAGCGTTAGGGCAGTGCAGAGGATTATGGATTGTCTGAGAAGTCCTGCAGTAGAGGAGAGGAAACGTACAATATTCATAAGGTTCATTTTTTGACGAAATCCAGGTGATAGAAATTCCTAATTTTTTGCAAAATAAATTTTCTCTCTGGATTGCGTATGCTTACTATGTCCTAATTTTAATGGCTAGAATTTTACGGAAAATTTCTCGGAAAATCGTGCGGTAAGGGGCTGATATTTTTGTATCTTTTAGAAGGTGAGATAGTTTATTTCAAAATGAGGCAAAATTCATTGATTTCTTGGTGAAATGATATTTCGCTGATACCTTTTTAAGTGATGGTTTCAGGCGTACCCACTTGTCCAGGAGATTCATAATCATCTTTTATCCCTCTCTAAGAAGGGAATCGTTATCCATTTTCTGTGGGTACCTGTACACGTGGAAATAGCCGGTAACGAGATGGCCGACTCGGCAGCGAAGAAGGCTCTTCAAGACGAACACATTTCGTCAGTATTGGTACCGTACGAAGACTTAAAGGCTACGTTGAGAAACATAGCCTTTGGACAGTGGAAGGAAACCTGGCATTCCCTGACAGAAAATAAGTTGCGCACCATAAAGCCGGTCGTATCAGTGTGGCCCACATCAGTCGGGAGGACTCGCAGGGAAGAGGTCGCAATCACACGGTTGAGGATAGGGCACTGTGCCCTCACTCACTCTTACCTCTTCACCGAAGAGAAGATCCCGCCCTACTGTGAGGATTGCGACTCTTCCATTACTGTGAGACACCTTCTGACGGTGTGTGATAGGTACCGTGCTCTCCAAATCCGGCTGAACATCAGGGGAGACCTAGCGCACGACCTAGGAGACGATCCTGATTGTGTCTGTCGGATAATGTTATTTTTAAAAGAGTCTGGGCTTTTTAACTGTTTGTGACCAACCATTATTTGGTGTTTTATCTCACGCCCATTTTAATGTGAGTTGTGTTGCTTTTATTTGTCTATTTAATTATTTATTTTAAATAACTTGACATGGTGATGTTAGGTTGACGTGGTGCGAATGACCTTAGTCGCCGAAGCACCCTAATCACCCTAATACTACTACTGCTACTACTTTGTAATTTCCACATGAGATTTTTATTTTCACGACATCATCAGGTGATGAAAATCTCATGTGGAAATTACAAAGTGTTTCAATCTATAATTCAGCCTATGCCTTATCCTCGTCTGTCTCCCCGTCACATCCTATCTTACCACAAACCCCACGCCTACTGAACACCATTTCGAGCGGAACATCATTAGTTATTTCGGGGAAAACTCTTATTAATTTTACGAGTTAGTGCTCGAGACACTTTGGACGAGACGTTTCGAGGCTCATTGTCGCGTAGTCAGTCCTATCAACCTATCGCGCGCGTGGTGTTGATGGTCCCGATATGCTCTGGTGCTTCTGGCGGACATTCCTTATATCCCCCGTCCTACTTTTTACGGCTTCGCACTTAGTGGAGTGGCGAGGTGTTTGCCAGGAGTGGCAAGGACTAATTATGCCATAAAAACGTACTTAGCAGTTGCGATTGTATGCATATCGTGACGTTAATATTTTGAAGAAAATGAGGCCACTCATCAATCACTCATGAATTGAATTCGGAATCCTTTGATTGAGATAAGAATTAAAGAAAACCAAGTCTTTGTTCGAGTACTCATCTCAGTTCTATACGACGCCATCTCATCTGCAGATACCTACTTCTTATGTGAGAGTACTTAAACCCTC